>JAUPFT010000012.1:3860000-5300000 GCA_036936625.1 Parnassius smintheus behrii
AAACAACCAGAGACCATAATAAATAAATAAAAATACATAAACACTCACGCCTGTCACCCAGAAGGGTAGGCAGAGACTACGGACTTACGGACACGATCCTGACTTACCTCTTTCGCCTCCTTTACATCCATATACGTAGGCGGTCCCATAATGAATTGGCCTAACTATGAACCAATGAAGGAAATGAAACGAAACCAAATTTATGTTTCAATATAATCACCATGAATACTAACACACATTTTTTATCCTGATAATGACTGAAGACGGCCGCCTGCAACTCTTCATCGCTTGAAAATTTTCTTCCTCTTAAGTCCCGCTTTAAACTTGGAAATAAATAATAGTCGGACGAGGCCATGTCTGGACTGTAAGGTAGATGTTGAACTTCTGTGAACCCGCATTGACGAACTGCATCCTTTGAAACACCAGCGGTATGAACAGGGGCGTTGTCATGGAGCAACAGGACACCTTTAGACAGCTTGCCTCTTCGTTTTTCCTTTATCTTGTCTCGTAGTTTATATATTAAAGAAGCATAATATTCGCCGTTCACAACTGTATTACCATCAAAATGCCTTGAAAATCCCAAAATATTGTGCACATCAGTTTTTTAGTCGATTGTTGCACCCTCGCCTTTCTAGGGGGCTTTTCACCCTTATAACGCCATTCCATTGACTCGCTCTTGCTTTGTGGATCATAATACAAGATCATAGTTTCATCACCAGTCACTAGCCGCTCGATCACAGTCTTTGAATTTTCGCCACAAAGATCCAAAAACTTCGAAGCGCAGCGCACTCTTTCCTGTCTCTGTACCGCTGAAAGAAGTTTCGGTACCCATCTTACACTCACTTTTTTTATGTGAAGATGTTCGTGGATCGCACGATGAACGGTACTCTTAGAGAGCCCAAGCCTTACTGCAATTTCTCTAATCTTCAAACGGCGGTCACTCAGAACCTCCTCTTCGATAAGAGCAATCGTTTCGGAAGTGAGCACTTCCACAGGTCGACCGTCGTGGCCAAAGTCTTCGACGGTTTCTCTCCCGAGGCGAAACTCTTTCACCCAATTTTTCACTGTGCTATAGGAAGGGGCAGACTCCTTATACACGCCATCCAATCGTTCTTTTATTTGGGCAGGGGATAAACCTTCTTTAAACAGAAATTTTATGACATTTCGATACTCAGTTTTCGACATTTTGAAAAAATACGCGACTCTCGTTATTCAAATGCCTGTTAAACTAAGACTAATCATTTCATGTCGATGCATGTTTCTTATATTAAGTGCACGATAAACGTACTATTTAATGCAACACAACATGTAGCGACATGTTGCGTTGAACTATATCAGGCCAGTTCATTATGGGACCGCCTGGTATCTACGCATACATGCTCGTCGGTTAAGGGTATTACTAACGTGGCCCATTTTCAAAATATCGCCAATTTGGTCGATAAACTTTTTTCTAGGGCATCCCTTCCCGACTCGGCCGTTCACATCTGCCATATAAATTTGCTTTGTCACTCTTTCCTCATTCATTCTTTCTACGTGACTAAACCACCGAAGCATTCCTTTCTTAATCCTGGTCACAACATCATCTTGCATATCACATTTATCTCTTATCACGCAATTTCTCACCCTGTCATTCAGATTTAACCCTAGAATATTCCTTAAAGACCGCATTTCTACAGTATTTATTCTACTTTCGTGCTTCTTCTGCCACACCCAGCTTTCACTACCATACGTTAAAGTAGGGACTAACACAGCATTATGAATTACCATACGTGCCTGTTTTGACACATTCTGGTTCTTCATAATAGAGTGTAGTACCCCATTCACTCTATTCCCTGCATTTACTCGTCGTTATATATCCCTATCATATCTTCCATCCCTGCTAAATACACATCCCAAATACACAAACTCATCCACTTGCTCAATTAACTCTCCTTCTATTCTTATTTAATATACCGTTTTGCTTTCTTCTCTTTCAAAAACCATCACTTTCGTCTTACTTGCGTTCGCTTTCATTCCCCTTTCTTTTAATTCACAGTTCATTAATGTAACCATAATTTGCAACTCAGCCGCCGGTGACGCAAATATGACTTGATCATCTGCATACAAAAGGCATTTGACGGTTAACTCGCCCATTCTTAACCCACATTCTTCATCTTTCAAAGTTTGCAAACACCGGTCCATAAATAGGTTGAACAGCCAAGGGGAAGCTACACAGCCCTGTCTGACACCTTTTTGGATGCCAAACCAGTCCGAGTAGACCCCATTGATCCTGACACAAGCACTAGAGTCCCTATAAAGAGACCTTAATTCCTGTATCAAACCAGCGCTCAACCCATATGAGTTCAGTGTTTGCCGTAACACATTCCTGTCCACTCTGTCATAAGCCTTTTCCAAGTCCATGAACGCACAAAAAAGTTTCTGGTTTTTGGCCAAAAACTTCTCCGCAATCATGCGCATGGAAAAGGCTTGATCTGTGCACCCCATTCCCTTTCTAAAACCCGCTTGCACATCCCAAATTTTTCCATCAGTTTCTTTCATAACTCTTTCAATTAACACCTTAGCATACAGTTTACCCACAATATTAAGCAAGCTGATACCGCGGTAGTTTTTGCAGTCCTGCTGTGACCGTTTTGCTTTATATATTGGTACTATAACTGCTTTACACCAGTCATCCGGTACCCGTTTTAATTCCCAACATAAATTAAACAAGGTGTACAGCAGGCCTGCCACCACTCCCTCTCCAGCCCTTAGCATCTCGAGTGATACTCTATCATATCCAGCTGCTTTTCATTGCTTTCATTATTTCATCTACACTTATCTCCATACCCCTTTCCACTTCTTTCGGAATTTCTAGTTCATTTAATTCAGACGACTCTTCACTCATAAACACGCTTTCAAAGTATTCCTTCCATCTGTTTAAATTCGAAACTTCATCATTCAGAATACATCCATTCTCGTCTCTTATAGCATTTATTATATGCTGTTTTGTATTTCGCCTGGCAGTTCTTACGAGTTTCCAGAACATTTTTATGTTAGCCTGGAAATTATCAGATATCCTTCTATCATTCTTATCCGTTCTTTCTTTCTTTTTCCTTTCAACAACTTCTTTTACTCTCTTATTTAGACGTCTAAACTCCGCATTTTTTCTTTCAAACTCATCATTCATACCAAAAGAATTACCAGCTTTGGTTGCTAGTCAATCTAACCATGTTTTCTTCTTTGATTCAACTTCCACCCGTACCTCATCATCCCACCATAGCGTATTACTTTTCCTTTCATTTGTTCTCTTATTTACACCACATACTTCGGTGGCGGTATCCACCAAACCATTCTTAATATTATTTCACACAGTATTCAGGTCTAAATCATTCATACACAACTCATTCAAACATCTAATATTTTCTCTCAGTCTACATTTATACTTCTCTATCACATCTTCATCTTGTAACTTCTCTATTCTTATACGCTGTAACGCAGTGATAGACACAGATGTCCGATGCCGCCAACGATTGAAAAGACCATTAATTCGACATAAGGCCAAGTAATGATCCATCCCTACGTTGGACCCCCGGTTAACCCTTATATCTACGACTGCGCTCCTCATTCTTTCATCCACAATTACGAAATCTATCATGCTTCTATCATCACCTCTTTCCCATGTATACATGTGAATCTTCTTATGACGAAAAAAAGTATTCGTCACAAAAAGATTCTTTTCCGTACATACGGTGAGGAGGTCTTCACCATTCTCATTTATACTTTCATCACCAAACGTTCCCAATATCCTTTCATAACCAGACCTCTTCACCCCAACCCTTCCATTAAAGTCTCCTAACATAATAATATTTTCATTTTCCTTACATTTTCTCAACACCATCCTTACCATGTCCCAAAACTGCTCTCGGATGTAAGTGGGCTTAGACATGTCTGGGGCGTACACCCCTAGCAGGAACAGCTTCTTTAAGCCCACTTTCATTCGTATCCATAGCAGTCTTGGGCTTACACATTCATACTCTTTCACACATTGACCCATTCTTTCTGAAAGGATGAAACCGACTCCCTGGCATGCCCGTTCGGTCTCGCCTACACCAGACCAATACGCGGTATACGTGCCATGTGCAGTGGCATTCTTTCCCTTTCGTTTCGGCTCATTCACACATAACACATCTATTCCTCTGTCATTCCTCATTTCGCATACTTCATCCATCTTTTCATTCATTCCTCCACATACATTCAGTGTGGCCAGACGGGTTTCTGCAATCCACTTTTCGCCCCTCCGGGAGACAGAACGTGACGGGTGGCGAACCTCGTCGCCGGTTTTTCTCCCGGAGATTCTTCGCACTCCTGCCCCATTTAAGGGGCGCCGGGAACTCGGGGCCATTTCTTTTATTTCCTGAGTCATGGTGCGAACAAGGGGTGGTGGTAGATTTTACGCCGCTACCATACGGCGAGGAGCCGAGTCTATTTTTTCGGCTTTTTCGCTCGTTTAGCAGAGACCATTTTTACTGGAAATGAGGCATTCCATCTGAGTCCTCAGGGTTGGCAACGCATCTACATTTTGATTCTTAATCGCGGATAGATGTAAATGTATATGGGCTACAACATTCAGTTACTATCAGGTGGACTTTCTTCTCGCTTGTAATCAGTATTCTATAAAAAAATAACCGAAAATTGCAAATACCTACGGCAAATTATTCTCCCTATGAGGTAATCTATTGGGCATACCTATATTCAGAAGTGGAGTAAAGCTTTTACAGCACCCTCGTGACAAATTTAATTAATTACCTTACTTTAAAAAAATTGTAAGTGTAAAAACTATTAGAATACCTACACAACAATTTCTACGGAGATTTGTGACCTTTAACTCGAGTGCGATTAATGGAGTCGAAGACCGCGTAATTGACAAATGAAATTTGTCATAAAAGGGGACAATAAAACGCTGAATTGGCGTCTGTCCGCCAGTCTTTCGAGAGTAGATTGGTCTTTGTGCTTACAACGCTTTAAAGAACTATTGTTATCGGATATCGTAAATACATATTAATATTTGCACGAGACTCTCATAAAACTTTCTCCATAAAATTTTTTTACGTACTTGGTGGTCGTTTTATGAAGTATTTTTACGTACTTTAGTTGTTTTGTATGAAAATACCAATATCATGATAAGATCTGAAAAATATATAGAGCTTATTTTTGGAATTATCTTGCATACATAAAGCCCTTGTAGTACAATACTCGAATTTAACATTTTTCATTGAAACATTGTGACCATTCAGCCCCAACTCATTTACCTCGTGCTGGGGCTGAAGAAAAGCAATACTTTGTTTTGTAAGATCATCATCATCATAACAGCCCTACACAAGTCCACTGCTGAACATAGGCCTCCCTCAAGTAATGCCACAAAGCACGGTCCTGAGCCACCTGCATCCGTCGACTTCCTGCGTGTCTTACCAGGTCGTCACTTCATCTAGTGGGGGGTCACCCTACACTACGCCTGCCGGTACGAGACTGCCACTCGAGAACCTATATATACCTATATATAATACCTTTGTTTTGTTAGATACTACATACTAAATCCCACTGCTGGGCCCAGGCTTCCTATTTGGAAAAAATGCCATTGAGTTTCTTCCTGGTTCCTCCTAGGACAGAGGTATATTCCAAACTAATGGTAAATAAATCGTAGGACTTACAATAAGTATTATTTAAAACCGAACTTAAATAAAGAAGTTTCTATTTCTCTTTCTCAGTTCTGAGAGGTTTCTGTTGGAGAGAGAGTTCTATACTATAACAATACAATACAATACAATAACTTTATTTCAGGCATCAAGGACTTAAAAATTAAGAACATTTGCCCATAGCAATATATACCTTAACCTAAAAATATATATAAAATGTAAATATAACACTATTTAGGGAACTTTCTTCTTTGGCGCGTCCCTGTATCGGCGAAACACTAGCCCAGAGGGCCAGAAATCGGGAGCAAGGAAAGTCTCTTTGTATTTTGCAGGAACCTGGAGTACGTAGGATTTGAAGTTCGTGGACCTCTTAGACTCCAGACGCTGCAAATGTAAAGAGATCGGATCCTCTATGTGGCATCGTCTTCGTTCTTCCACGAAACGCAGGACGTCTTCTCCCGACGTACTTTTGTCCAAACGGGAGATGTAGAGCTGTATGGTGGGCTCCACAATACGCAGAGTTGTACTTGCGTTTATTTTGGCGGTCCCACGCTGGTTACAGACGGATCTCGACCGACGTCTCTTCTCAACAAAAGTAAACCCGGCATTCTCTCTCTTGGTTTGGACCATCACAGGGACTGATTTTACATCCACATTCTTTTTTTTCGACCACATGAAAGTTGTGAAGATTTTCAGGCAACATCCGCAAACGTCTTTCCTTGTTGACAGGTTGGCTTCGGCGGAGGAGTACTCAAGGGTTCAGTCAAGGGCTGAGGTGGTGATGCAATGACGACCGCGGTCACCCTAGTTTCACGGTCATCATCCCGCTGACAGACGATATCGCGTGATGGAGTCGCAATCATCTGTGAAATATGACTACTATTACGATTACCGCGTGTCGTATTTACATTCTGCGACTGCGGTGAATTCGCAGGTGTTGCAATTATGTTGCGCAACATAGTGACTTCGTTCTTCAGCTCTGTTGCGGCTCGTTCCGATTCTTATATATATAACAATTATTCTGCCACTTTTAGTACGTTTTGGCAGATATATTATGTCTTCAAAATATTTTTCGTCAGACATGCAGATAGGAAACCCGATGTTTACTTTCACCTTTGAACACGTGGCACATTTAAATTTATGTTACTAAGTTTATAACGTTGTAGTCGGCTCGACCGGGGTAGGAGCACGCTCTCACAGGATACCAACGTAAAATAGCAGCTTAATGCTGCTGTGTTTCGTATAGTGAGTGTAGAGAACCAGAGGCCCTGTTTTACTGGGAACTTTTAGTAATCAGCGGTGACAACGCATCTAAATTTTGATTCTTAAACTAAGATAAATGTAGATATCTTTGGGCCACAGCATCCACTTTCCATTAGGTGGACTGTGTGAGCATTTGTCACCCCTATTCTTTAAAAAATATATTTATTATTTTTAATTTTATATCATAAGCTTTAAAAGGAAGCGCATAAGTCCACTTGATTTTAAGTAGATGCTTTTTGCCATGGACATTTACAACTATCTTCGATTAAGAATAAAATTCAGACACGTTGTTGCCTCTGACAACTAAGATGAAATGTTAATTTTTCAATTAAAAAGGGTTCTCCGGTTCCTTATACACACCATACGAATTAAAGAAACATTAATTAGCTAATATCAAAAGTAAGTATTCTAGCTGCTTTTCTAAGTAAGGCTATAGGCTGAAGCAACTCCAGATTAACACTGACATCGGGACGTCCGTCATCTCAGTCCCCCGTGACCATGGGTGCTGGAAAGCACCTGAAACTTCAGGTATTAAAAATCACATGTATTAAACGGGATAAAATCCCTAAAAGTAGTTTTAATCAATGTTCGAGTAAATATATGAAATCTTTAAAATATACTCCTTTCTTTTATCCTCTTACCTATTTCTTCTACGAATTAACACTTTCCGCCCCTCCTTTGTTTTAGTCTGAAGGGAATAGAGGGCTAGTTTAATTGAAGGCTGTAAGGTATACCATGTTCGTGTTCAGAGATGATAACGCATTGGCTCAAGGTATCCGGTGTATTGCATAATTGTGAAATAACAACTTCAGTTACATTAAAAAGCAAATATAAAGTTATAATAAAACAGCGATTGATTTGTTACAAAATTCTGGTTTGTTGACTCAGGCCTTTGAATCCGGTCACATCGAATGCAAAACAAAGCATAATCCGATTAAGTTGACGCTTTGGCTGGTAAACGAAATAGTTGTTTACACATCACGTACTGTATAATAATAATAATATACTACTGATTTTATGGAAAGAGTGAGAGGTGAGAGTTGCGAGTATTGTTTACATAATCACTCTACCGTAGTATTAGTTCATTAATCTATTGCAACCTATCAAATTCGGCTCAGCCTTGTACGTTAATTTGCAGACAGGTTAGCAACCGCAGTTTTTTATTTTTTTATTTTTAGTTGTAATTAGAAAGATGCAGTTGCCCTTGTTTATATTCCTTTGTCCGATACCCACGTAAAGATATGGGATATTGTGTTTTCGTAGACCGTCACGACAGATTCAACGGTATTATTACTTACTGGTAGTTAAATAGGGGAGGAGTTCACAAAGAAAGTGAAGTTATTTTAAAGAGCTCGAGGTGGTACATACAAAACACTTCTTTTACCCTAATACCAAGCTATATCAAAGTTTAATAGTTCTCACTGTCCGCACACGTACACGCATACGCACACCCTTGTGCGTGTGCTTGTGCGTGTACGTGTGCGTAAGCAAGTGTGTTTGTGTGTTAACAAGTAAGCATCTCATAACTTTGTAACGGAGTGTTCGATCGAAAAGCAGTTGGCAGCATCTGAAAGAGCCTCACTGAACTTATATTTTAATTATGACCAAATCGTCACGGTAGGTTCTGAGAAAACCTTATAAGTTCGAGATTTTTTAATTTTCAAAAAGCGGTTTTCTTGGAATTTCTTTGACCTACCTTTTTGGTATAACCTTCAAGCTTTTTTACTCAAGAAACGAAATCGATTACCGTGAACCTCATCAAATTGGTTGATTTGTTCGAGAGATATCGTTTACTGTAAAATATCTTGAAACTTTAACGTTTTTGTTTCATAATTTGATATATCTATCATAATTTGTCATAATAATTATAACTCATAAAAATAACTGAAATTTTAAGCGCTTTCATATCAAAGTTAGCGGAAAGGTCTAGGGATGGCCTGCATTTTCAACCGAATTTTTTTTGAAGAGTTGGTAAACGAGAATGCGGCTCATTCACAAAATGAAATTTTATCGCGTTAAACTCTTTTATTTCTTTAAAATATCGAATAAATATTACAATATTTATAAAATAATGTTTCCAAAGAGTTAACTCCTGTTATGGAAATTATAATAATGGAAAGAAAATTTAAAGTATAAATTTGAAAATATCTCAAATTTATGACGTCGATTCAAACCCACTTTGATGAGATGGGTTGGGGATGGTTGTGGAATTATGCACAATGCATGAAGCATAATGAATATTTTTTTTATAGAATAGGCTGACAAACGAGCACACAGTCCACCTGATGGTAAGTGGTTGCTGCGGCCCATAGACATCTACATCTATCTTCCATTACAAATCAAAATGCAGATGCGTTGTCAACCGTGAGGACTGAGATGGAATGCCCCATTTCCAGTAAAAAGGGTCTCCGGTTCTCTACACTCACCATACGAAATACAGCAGCATTAAGCTACTATTTCACGCTGGTATTCTGTGAGAGCGTGGTCCTTCCCCGGTCGAGCCGACCCATTTGTGCTACAACTATACTACTAATATAACTGCAGCATGGCTCTACCACGTAAAAAAGTATCTTATCAAACTATCGTTTAATTTTATTCTGTGATCTTTTACCAAATTAGAACAAAATAAAAGTTTGTCTCAGAATGTATCACCCTCTTATTTGGTATCGTGGAATAAAAGTTGGCTGCAGGTGTTAATGGGCAGTTGTAGCTATTCACCATCCGTCTGTCACTTCAATTTTGTATATTATGAAAATTGTACTATAATAGCTTTAACAAATTAAGTTGATTATGAGCCATGGCAATCCTGATAATCCTTGTCACGAAACTAGGATAAATTTTAAAGTATAGAGAACCGGAAACCATTTTTACTGGAATCAAGGCATTCCATCTATATCCTCAGGGGTAACAACGCGTTTGCATTTTGATACTTAATTAAGGATAAATGTGGATGTCTCTAGGAAACAGCATCCACTTACCATCAGGTGAACTGTGTACTCGTTTGTTGTCCAATGCTATAAAAAATTATTGTATTGTCAGTCCTTAATATGAGTGCTTACTTTCAAGTCATTGGGCCATCTACAAGTTGCTGAAAATTATAACTTCAATTCAGGCTTTTATATCCGAGAGGATCTAAGATAATATTTAAATATTTCGTTACATAGATTGATACACGCGAAGCCAATAAAAGCGTATTTAAGAGTGAAGTGAGAATTTCACCACATCCGCTATTTTTTTTATGTATTAAAACTACGATCAGCATTATAGACTAGCTTATTCAAAGCATCATTTTATTAAAGCTCAGTAAAAATATGTTTGTAAATATCGTTTTATGAAAATTAACACCACACCGCAATGATACGCGAAACAAATTTGCATAAAGCGTGCTCACATTCACGGCGTAATTTTCCGACACCGTATTGTATTCCAATGATGAAAATTTATGTGCATTACAAATCAATAGATTTGGTCCGTTGTTTCGATTCAAACTGTTGCAAAAATGGCTTTTATCTAAATAATTTAAATAATTTAAATGGCTTTTATTTAACAGTGGTAGAGCCATGCGGCAGCTTTGCTGTTGCACGTATGGGCCGGCTCAAACCGGGGTGGTACCACGACCTCACAGAATACCGGCGTGAAGTGGAAGTTCTGCTTCCGCGTTTCGTCTGGTGAGTGCAGGTGGCCGGAGGCCCAAATCCCCCCCCCCCCCATCAACATGGTAGCGGAATTAAATAAAGATAGACTACCCCAGGAGGGTACCAGCACCCCTGGAGAATCCCTCGCTGAGCATCCACGACCATTTTTCTCCACTTCTGAGCGTGGGTGCTCAGGCTGCCCCGCGTATTCTGGGGGGGGGGGCGAAATTCCGCTCAAGACTAAAACTGCTCGGGGCAAACAGAGCAACAAGACCAAGGCGACCCCTGCCACGCTGTCCGTGAATTTCTGCAATATCAGGGGACTTCACTCCAACCTAAACGCCGTCCACTACCATCTCGAGACGGCGAGGCCGGCTCTGCTCTTTCTGACCGAGACGCAGGTGTCCTCTCCGGCTGATGTCTCGTATCTCTCCTACCCGGGGTACAAACTGGAACACTCCTTTGTGCCTCGGGCTGGAGTTTGCGTTTACGTCAGAGAGGACATCTGTTCTCGACGCCTCGGCAGACTTGAAGGTTCGGACCTGTCCATCCTTTGGCTACGCGTAGACAGCGACGACCATCCGCGCGTCTACGGGTGCCTCTATAGGTCCCACAGCGGTAATGCCGAAACAGACCGACTCTTCGACCACGTCCAAATGGCTGCAGATTCGTTGCTACAGCAGATCCCCTCCGCAGAGATCGTGATCCTCGGCGACTTTAACGCCCATCACGCCGAATGGCTCGGTTCACGTTTAACCGATCATGCGGGGAGATCTGTTCATGATTTTGCCTTGGCATATGGTCTGACACAACTGGTTACTTCGCCTACGCGGATTCCAGATGTGGAGGATCATGCACCTTCCCTGTTGGACCTTCTGCTGACCTCTCACCCGGACGGATATCAGATTTCCGTCGACGCCCCTTTAGGCTCCTCGGACCATTGTCTGATCCGGAGTGTTGTGCCACTCACGCTGAAATCGCGGTTGCATTCTGCAGGCTGCCGCCGTGTTTGGCACTATAGGTCAGCCAATTGGGATGGGATGCGGTCTTTCTTTGCATCCTACCCTTGGGGGCGGGTTTGCTTCTCGCCGGATGATCCCAACGTTGTTGCGGATTCTGTTACTGATGTGGTACTTCAGGGTATGGAACTTTTTATTCCTTCCTCTGTGGTGCCCATTGGAGGCAAATCTCAGCCATGGTTTGGTCGCTCCTGTAAAATAGCATCATGCTATAAGCAGGAGTGCTACCAAGCCTGGGTTGATGCATCAGCGTCCCGGGATGTAAACACCAGCGCTCTAAAAAAGAAGTATAATTCCGCCTCTAGGTCCTTCAAAAGAGTCATTGCCAAGGCAAAGTCAGAGCACATAGGCAGAATTGGCGAGAAACTAGTTCGCCTTCCTTCTGGAACCCGTGCATTCTGGTCTCTCGCCAAGGCTGTCCAGGGGAATTTCTGTCAGCCATCTCTTCCATCTCTGCACAGGGAGGACGACTCACTGGCCCATACTGCAAAGGAGAAAGCCGATCTTCTAGGCTCCTTCTTTGCGTCTAACTCGACTCTCGATGACGGGGGGAGTACGCCGCCGACCATCCCGCGGTGTGAGTGCTCCATGCCGGAAGTGCAGTTCACACAGCGCTCGGTTCGCAAAGCACTCCTCTCCCTGGACATCCACAAGTCGAGTGGGCCTGACGGAATCCCCCCAATTGTGCTGAGGACGTGTGCTCCAGAGTTGGCACCGGTTTTCCGGTCCCAAAATCGTGGAAGACGGCTTTCGTCCACCCGATCCCTAAAAAAGGCGACCGCTCAGACCCGTCCAACTACCGGCCAATCGCCATCACCTCCTTGTTCTCCAAAACAATGGAGTCCATTGTAAACTGCCAGCTCATGAGGTACCTTGAGGATCACCAGCTGATTAGTGACCGCCAATACGGTTTTCGCCGTTGTCGGTCAGCTGGTGATCTTCTGGTCTACCTCACTCACAGATGGGCGGAGGCAGTAGAGTTCAAGGGGGAGGCATTGGCCGTTAGTTTGGACATTGCGAAGGCCTTCGATCGGGTTTGGCACAAAGCGCTTCTTTCGAAGCTCCCTTCCTATGGGCTTCCCGAGAAATTGTGCAATTGGATCACCAGCTTTCTTGCAGATCGGAGCATCAAGGTCGTTGTAGACGGTGCAAGCTCCGATTGCAAGCCTATTAATGCTGGTGTTCCACAGGGCTGCGTGCTATCGCCAACGCTGTTTCTTCTGCATATCAATAATATGTTGCATACCCGTAACATTCATTGCTATGCAGATGACAGCACTGGTGATGCTCTTTACACCGGCCGAGCCAATATTTCTCGGGAAAACGTCTCCGAGTGCCGGGACAAACTTGTGTCTGAAGTCGAGTCTTTGCTGAACAGAGTCTCGGATTGGGGACGACTAAATCTAGTCCAGTTTAACCCCCAGAAGACACAAGTTTGCGCGTTAACCGCTAAAAAGAACCCCTTTGTCGTATCCCCTCAGTTTCAAGGCACTCCCCTTGTTGCCTCAGCCAGTATCGGAATCCTCGGCGTCGACATATCGAGTGACGTGCAGTTTCGTGTTCACTTGGAAGGGAAGGCCAAATTGGCCTCTAAAAAGCTTGGCGTGCTCAGCAGAGCGGGACAGTATTTCATGCCGGCACACCGCCTGCAACTTTACAAGGCGCAGGTTCGGCCGCACATGGAATACTGTTCCCATCTCTGGGCTGGGGCTCCCCAGTACCAGCTCCTTCCACTTGACCGCATCCAGCGCAGAGCGGCTCGAATCGTCGACGACGGAGTGCTTTCCGATCGGCTCGATTCACAGGCGTTGCGAAGAGATGTTGCATCTCTTTGCGTATTTTATCGCATCTATCACGGGGAGTGCTCTGAGGAATTGTTCGGATTAATCCCAGCCGCCAAATTTCGTGAACGCACGACACGGCAAACGTCCCGATACCATCCACACCATCTGGATGCTTGGCGGTCCACCACTGTACGTTTCACAAGGAGTTTTCTTCCACGTACAACCTCTCTGTGGAATAGTTTATCATCGGCGATTTTTCCGGACCGATACGACCTGGGGACCTTCAAGAAAAGAGCTTACTCCTTTCTAAAGGGCCGGCAACGCACCCGCAATTCTCCTGGTTTTGCGGTTGATCATGGGCGGCGGTAGTCACTTAACATCAGGTGAGCCGCATGCTCGTTTGCCCCCTCTTCTATAAAAAAAAAAAAAATAATTGTCACAATATTTCGTACTCTATTCATATAATAAAAATATAATGTTTCTAGATGTTCTTATTTCTGAGTGGGTTTTATAAATAAAGAAGACTAAAATACTCGGAGTGGTTAGGTATTAATATAAGTCCAGCGGAAAATGCTTATATGGTACATAATATACAGTTTATATATTTACGCCAAAGTCGTACAGAAATTACGGTAACTTCTTTCACCAGGGTATTTTTGTCTTCTTAAAACTTCTTCAAAACGCCATCATTTCCCCACTATCTTCGTACTATAAACGTTTGCATGGAATATAAACAAAAATATTCCATAAGAAATTATTTTATTTTTACATACTTGTTTGTACTTAAGTTAGATTTCACTGAAATTTCAGGGGGCGGCATTACGAACAAGAGTCAGCTCAAAATTTAAATTTAAATTTTAGTTAGCCTTACATTTCTAAATAAAAAATTAAATCTGAAAGCAGTTCTTACTGAATATTTTCGATTATATTAGCAATATTTTGCAGACGTTTTTGTTTTACAATTTGGAATAGTATTTACAAAATAACAGTACTCTACAACAAATCGAATTATTTATTCTTCATAATTTTATTAAGTATATTCAAAGTATTATATTTTTAAAGTTTCCACGAACTGTTTTAGCTAAATTAGTTAATAACTTTATTTGAATCCTTTATTTGATAACATTTAATTAAACCGTAGTAGCTATAGTTTAGATAATAATATATACGTAAAATTTGAGTGTTTGTTTGTAGTATCAAAATGACTTAGCTGAGTCCATGGCATTAAGACATGAACAACGATATTTAAAATCGTATCTGTCTCTAGAAAGATGTCTACAGACAAAATTAAAAAAAAATATTGTTAGTCCAGACTTATCTTCGGAATCACTGAACCGATTGTAACGAAATTTCACGAACAGATAGAGAGCAATGAGAGAATGCCAGGAATGATTTAGGCTATATTTTATCCGAACTGGACTTTTTTTGAAATTAAAAATTAATAAAATAAAATATCTTTCACTGTCATAAATCTAAATATCACCACGTTTATAAATCCTTCCCAGGTGAAGTAAGGGTAGGTCACTAATTATATGTATATTATGTTTTTATGACCGGTAAGTGTATAATTATTTTACATAAAACATTATGTTATATTAAGTTATATATAAATACTACACAAACAAACTTCTGTTCTGTTCAGTTTACGTAAGAAGTCCAATACAATATAGTATGAAGAGTGTGAATATGGTATGAACATGCCCATTAAAATGAATGCTGAGCGATTTTGCTGTGAAATATAATATTTTTTAAGTTCCATACATTATTGCGTAGTCTGAACTGGGCTTTAGGTAAAAATCTTAAAATTCAGTAAACATTTACATTGAACTCGAAATAAATAAGTGAACGTGGTTGCGTGACTGAACTAACATTAACCG
Source organism: Parnassius smintheus behrii (assembly GCA_036936625.1). Classification (NCBI taxonomy): domain Eukaryota; kingdom Metazoa; phylum Arthropoda; class Insecta; order Lepidoptera; family Papilionidae; genus Parnassius; species Parnassius smintheus. The sequence goes on from JAUPFT010000012.1 coordinate 3,875,251, forward strand.
ATTCAATAGGATCGGGTGCAATTAGAGGCAGCTTTCTTTGTGTACGTATTTGTAGAACGCTTTACTGCAGTTTCAAGTAATTAGGTTCATTTTAAATCTATTTAAGAAACTTTAAAGAAACAGTCCAATGTTCATTTAAAAACAGATGCCTCAAAATTCTCTCCTCACAAACGATGTAACATGAATTTTGACACCCTGAAATAATAAATAAAATTTTGAAAATTGGATAATATCTAATCATCACGATAATATGTAGTCTAAACGGCAGTGATGGATAATATCACTGCCATGTGGACTAGTTATACCTACTTACTCTAACGGACTCCTAAGCAGAAAAGTCGACCTACTAAAAAGTAGTACTGCGAAGTCCTAATTGCAACCATTTTGGTCAGAGATAATTGAACAAATAATTTATAATATAAATACCTGTATCCCTGACGGGTACGTATGAGTACATAAATTTGCCGTTCATAAGTTTTTAGCGGTGTTGCAAGTGTTTGTAAATAGTCCATAAAAGTTGGAAATAGATAAGTGGCCCTGATAAGTAAAAAAAAGTAAAGTTCCAATTCTTTTGTGCGTCCCATAGCTGGGTATCATCATCATCATCATTACAGCCCTTCACAAGTCCACTGCTGAACATAGGCCTCCCCCAAGTAATGCCACAAAGCACGGTCCTGAGCCACCTGCATTCATCGATTTCCTGCATGTCTTACCAGGTCGTCACTCCATCTAGTGGGGGGTCGCCCTACACTACGCCTACCGGTACGAGGCTGCAACTCGAGAACCTTTCTTCCCCATCGGTTATCGGTTCTTCGAGCTATACGGCCAGCCCATTGCCACTTCAGCTTTCTAATTCGTTGGGCTATGTCAGTCACTCTGGTTTTACTGCGGATATCCTCATTTCTGAGTCTATCACGAAGAGAAACTCCGAGCATAGCCCTCTCCATAGCTCGCTGAGCAACCTTTAGCGTCCTCATACGGCCAGCAGTGAAGGACCACGTCTCAGATCCGTAAGTCATCATTGGCAACACGCACTGGTTATACACTTTAGTTTTCAGAGATCGAGGTGTACCTGATGAGAATATGTGTCGTAATTTCACGAACGCTGTCCAGCCGAGTTGAATCCGCCGATTGACCTCTCGGTCGAAGTTGGACTTACCTAGTCGGACTATTTGTCCCAGGTAAACGTACTCGTCAACAACTTAACAATATGTATACTATGCCGGTAGTTGTTGGGAACACATTGTGCTCCCAACAACTACCGGCATAGGTGTGACATGGACATTAAACATGATCTTTGTTTTGTCCATGTTCATCTTAAGACCTATCCGTTGGGAGACACTATTGAGGTCATTGAGCATAGTGCTAAGTTCCTCCAGCGATTCTTCCATAAGGACTATATCGTCGGCAAATCGAAAGTGAGTGATGTACTCACCATTGATGTTAATACCTTATCCTTTCCAGTCCAGTAGCTTGAAAACGTCTTCCAACGCAGCGGTGAAGAGTTTCGGGGATATAACATCACCCTGTCTTATACCTCTCTGCAGTTGGATAGGTTTCGTACTCTGGTTCTGTACTCTAATAGCCATCGTAGCCCTACTGTACAAATACTTCAGCACTTCGATATACCGACAGTCAACTTGGCACCGCTGAAGGGACTGTAGCACCGCCCAAATTTTCACAGAATCAAAGGCTTTCTCATAGTCCACATATGCCAGGAAAAAGTGGCAGATTGTACTCTTCGGACTTCTGTACAATCTGCCGCAGGGTATGTATGTGGTCTATGGTACCGAAACCTTTTCGGAAACTGGCTTGTTCGGGAGGCTGGAAGTCCTCGAGTCTGCATGCGAGACTCTCGAAAACAGCACGTAGACGTAGCTCAGAGGGGAAATTGGTCTGTAGTTCTTCAAGAGAGCGTTGTCGCCTTTCTTAAAGAACCAGACCACTGCGCTTCTGCTCCACGCCTCCGGAGTGGTGCCACCATGGAGGACGGAATTGAAGAGCTTCTGAAGGACTTCAAGTACCGGTGTTCCACCCGCTTTCAGAAGCTCCGCTGTAATTCCATCCTCACCCGCGGCCTTGCCGTTTTTAAGGTGGTGGAGAGCCATTCTGATCTCGCTCAGACTGATGTCCGGAATATCATCGGAATAGTGTCGGATAAGACTTGCTCTTGGATCGTTACTCACACTTGCGTGTGGCTCCAACGATGATGTGTACAGCTGCCCATAGAACCTCTCAATCTCATTTAGAATCTCAGGTGTCCCGGAAACGATGTTGCCACACTCAGTCTTCAGCTATGACAGTTGGCTCTTTCTGGCAGACAGATCTCTGGCAAAGACTTTGGAGCCCTGGTTCCGCTCGATCGCTTCTTTAATACGAGCAGTATTAAAGTTGCGTAAGTCTCGTCGCATGCATTTGGAGATCTGTCTGTTCAATTGCCTGTATGCTGTCAAATCTGTTGACGATTGCAGCCTCATCTCCCGTCTAACAGCCATGAGATTAAGAGTGTGATCGGAGAGTTTTTCTGTTCTTCTGCGGCGTGTCTTGCAGAACTTAGCTCCAACCGCATGGACAGTTTCCACGAGCTTGTCATTCATATCGTCTGCTCTATTGCAATCCTCTAGGCACTAAAAGCGGTTTTGTAACTCGAGCTGAAAGGTTTCGGGATTCTGGATTAGAACACGAGGGGGACGGAGCGTTGACTTCATTAGACGAGACCTCTCCAACTTAACGTTTAGGTTCAGTGTGCCTCTAACCATTCGATAATCGCTGCCAGTTTCACCCTTGCGATTACTGAGACATCACTGAACAGTTGGCGTCTGGTCGTCATAATGAAGTCAATCTCATTTTTTGTCGAACCGTCGGGGCTCGACCAGGTCCACTTCATGTGGGGCCGCTTCTGGAAGAAAGAGTTCATTATAAAGAGTCCCTCTTTCTTCATAAAGTTGGCCAGCTGCTGGCCCCTTCGGTTCCGTTGCCCTACTTCAAATTTCCCTACCTTCAGCTCACCACTTTCTTCTGTGCCTAGTTTTGCGTTGAAGTCTCCCATCAATACCGTGTAGTGGGTTTTGGAGGAATGCATGGCTCTGGAAATATCCTCATACATTTCCTCCACCTCCTCATCGGTATGTGCCGAGGTTGGTGCGTAAACCTGTACGACCTTCAGCGAATACCGTTTGGTGATTCTGAGTATTAGGTACGCGACCCTCGACGACACACTCCCAATCTTTACAACGTTGTTGACGAGAGACTTGTGGACGATAAATCCCACACCTCCTTGGGATAGATGGTCGCCCTCCCGGTGGTAGAACAAGTTGCCGGACTCGAGGATTGCCGTATCCTCCCCCTCTCTTTGGACCTCGGATAATCCAATAATATGCCAGCGCAACTTGTCTACTTCTTCTTCCAGCTCCAGTATCTTCTCGTCAGTCCTCAAGGACGTCTCGTCTCGTCGTCGGACTGTCTATAATATGTTTTTAAATAAAACCGAAGTGACAAATAAACTTATACTATCTAAGTGGGTGTAGGTTCATCTCGTGGCTCACGGTTACTGCAGTCCATGGATACACGCAACTCACTTCAAATGAAGCAGGCTATACATGCGTTGTCATAGCAGATGACTAAGATGGAACGCGTCATAGTCTTAAATTATAGTCTAATAATCTAGTTAACAAACTGAATACAATTCTTAGGATTGGGTCACTGGGTGTGATGTGGCGCGACTATTTTTATTAAACTCGAAAGGTCGGGTGCTGTAATCACGCCATGTAATAATTAATTCAAAAAATTCGTCCCTTTCCAAGGTTAGCTATTTTCAAGTGTCTCAATTATTTAATGTATATATTCTGGACTGTTTATTAGCTTAAATATTAAAAGCTTTATTAAGGCCAGTTGGACAAAATATCGTATTTAAAACACGATTTACTGCTCGATAATTGCTACTTATTCTGATAGTGTATGTTTGTAATTATTTCTTATATTTAGGCGAACACTACACATCGAATAAATTACTACGGATACTACGGACTACGGATTTTATCGTCTTATTTACTTGATTTTAATACACAGTGTTTCGAGTTTTGTATGTAGTGCAAATAAAAGGATCTATAAAACCCCGCGTAAAATAACATATAGCTGACTTGAAACACCAATGTCTGCAGCTTGTGATCATATCCTAGACGGCCCTGCCCTTACAACAGATTTAATAGACCACAAATCCTAGTGAAAAAGCATCGATTCCTGTCAAGGATAATACGTGAGGCTATTGCAATTAAAAAAACACATTACTATTTCAGTAGAGAACGAGGTTTTTAACTACCACCTGCTTGGGATCCTGTTATTAATGAAATTAAAACTAAACCCAACCATAGCACTGCAAGAGTTCATAACACAGTAAGTCATTATGCATAGATTGGACCAAAAGTAATAATTATAAAGCTGAAAGTACTCCGGGTTAACTCTGACATCGGGACGTCAATCACCTCACTCAGTCTGTGAATATGGGTGCTGGAAAGCACTCGAAATGTCGGATATAATAATCAAGTAAATTAAACCCTAAAAAATTTACCACGTGCTCGGCGGTGAAGGAAAACATCGTGAAGAAACCTGCATGTCTGAGAAATCAGAAAAAAATATTTTCGAAGACATGTGAAGTTCGCCAACACGCATTGGGGCAGCGGGGCGGACTATTCCTTGCCCTAAAACCCTCTCAGAAATGAGAGGAGGCCTGTGCCCAGCAGTGGGACGTATATAGGCTGTAACTTTACTTTACAATCGCCGTGGAAAAACTTTGCGTTTAAATCCTCGTTTCTAAGCGAAATCCATCGAATATTTTAATAATATGAAAGGCATGTTGATTAAAACTACTTTTACAGATTTTTCGCGTTTAATTTTAATTTATTTTTAATTCTCGACGCTTCGGGTGCTTTCCAACACCAATGATCACGGGGGAAAAAGTGACTGACGTCCCGATTTCAATGTTAATCCGGAGTTCCTTCAGCTTTTTAATTATTGTTTATGGTCTGATCTATAATTAAAAAGCTGAAGGTACTCCGAGTTAACATTGATATCGGGACGTCAGTCACCTCAGTCCCCCGTGACCATTGGTGATGAAAAACACCCGAAACGTCGGGAAATAAAAATATTTTAAAATTAAACGCGATAAAATTCGTAAAGGTAGTTTTAATTAATGTGTAGTGTTCGCGTAAATATAAGAACACATTATGAAAAGCATGTTGTTAAATAAGATACGTAATCAGTTTTTTTTATGTAAATCCTTTATTTCCTGATAATAAGCATAAATGTTTCAAATAAAGGAACACTTTGTCACTTAATATCCCAAAATTACTTCGTATTTTATAAATGTTCATTTTTTCCTCACATAACTTTCTTGCGGAATCGACTACCACCAGCATTTTCCCCGTATCGATAAGACTTAGAGCTGGTTCACATTAGGTCGGACCGACAGTTTTACCGGCCCAACAAACGTGTCGGATCCATATTGGCGTATGTATGTCAACAGCGCCGTTCACATTAGGGCGACCCGACCAAACTGTCAGAGCCGACACTTTTACCGTACGTCCAGCCACGATTTCTGTCGGATCGGACATAATATTGGCGTACTAGCAAGTATGGCGCAGCAGTACTAGCAGTTCGGGTCGGCGGCGTCTAGTGTGAACAGCAACACCCGGAAGTCGGTGAAGATCGGTTGTAAGGTAATTTTAGGGGCTAATAGGGTATCATTATTTATATTAAATGATTATTAAATTTCTGCTATAGTTAAAAATAGAAAATTAACCTAAACTAAAATTACTTTAACATAAACTTAAAGATTTGAATTATTCATGTTGCATGTAAGCCAAAATAAACGGTTTTTGCTGAACGAGATATTATAGTCATTCCATAACCCAGTTTTCCGAGACTATTCTAAACTGGCTTTAGGAAAACAGCAGAAATGGAACATTGGGAAGCGTCAACTGTATTTGTTTAGACATCTTTGAAAAATGGATTTAGTTCTACTAGCCTACTATATTTTTACAATTATATTTCTTGTGAAAATAATACTGCTATTAACTCTCGTTTATAAAAAAAAATGCAGAATAGTAAAGAAAAATATAAAACATCGTTTATTTGTTAAAAGGATACCTTTGTATTTGATTTTAATAACTTAGTGATTACTTATAGGTACATAACACTACTATACTATACACAAATACATTGTAATAAAAATAATTTTATGGATTATATCGCGTGAAACGTTTAAGTACTTTTTTAGTTCTTAAAAATATCGATAGTACTTGATAACATATTTCAAAAGCTTTAAGTTACATTATATATTAATGGGTCAAATATTTGAAATTCCATTTTTTTAAATATTTTATGTTACCGGCTCAAAGCAAATTTCATGAGACCGATAATTGCTTAATTAATATCTTATTAAGTTCTCATTAAAACCAATTCAGTAATTGTTTGCCAATTTGGAAATCTGTTTATTTGGTCTTCCTTTTTATCTAAATGTCCGTTCGGGTAGTTATCACCTTCTTACATATTTCCGGCGCCAAGGTGCTATTCCTGCACTGCTGTGTTCTGGTCTCAAAGGTATAGAAAGCCAGTTTAACTATAGGTTGTAAGGCATTTCTTTTTGGTCTTCAAAATTGACAATACTTCTGGAGCCTTATTTGCTTTAAATTGGTTGCAGATGTCAGTGAGCACTTGCAGGAAATATCCACAGGCCTTTATTCGTTTTTGAATTCATTTTAAATAAAAAATTATAGTGAGGAAAGAATGAATCCAATGGCTGTTGTAGCCTTATACCATCAGAGTGATGGTAAGTTTACTTTTTACATCAGTTTTATACAAAAATTGATAGTGAAACAGAAATGAATCCATGGACTACTGTAGCCATTTCCTATCAAAGTGATTGTAAGTTGGGATGTAACTTACATTTTATACAGAAATTGATAGTGAGGCAAGAATAAATCCATGGACTGCTGTAGCCATTTACCATCAGGCTGTAAGTTCGTTTATAGCTTCAATTGTATTTAAAAAAAATTATAGTTTTGCAATACTTTGACTCTTTTATTGTTTTATTTTTTAATGTATTAACGTACGATGAGCAGTAAAGACCAGCTTATTCAAAGAATCATTTTATTTAAGCTCACAGTGAAAATACATTTGTGAATATCGTTTTATGACAATAAACACCACACCGCAATGATACACGTAACGAATTTGAATAAAGCGTGCTGACACTCGCGGCGTAATTTTCCGACACAACATTGTATCCCAATGATGAAAATATATGTGCATTATCAATCAAGAGATGCAGTCTGTTGTGTCGATTTGAACTGTTGCAAAAGTAGCTTTTATTTAAATAATTGTTTGTACAATATTTCGTACTCTATAATAATATCAATTCTTTTATTTTAGACCTAGATCCATATAAGTTGTTAGTAATACAACCTTAAATACAAGAAAAATTCCCCAAACAAGACAAAAACTTACTACTGCTACTATCAGCCTTTCCTCTTCTTCCACATACTATATGAGTCCTCTGTTATAGTTTTACCTCATCCTTTGTAGGAAGTTCTCTTACACCTTCACTACACGGCATCGTATGGCATGTATTATTAACCTTGAGTTTTAGTAATGGTTTAGCAACGATAATAATAATTATTATTAGGTTTCTTAACCTTTTCTCCTAACTCTCGGCCGTTTATTCTCCCTTAGCGAGGGCTATCGCCTGGTTGGTTGTTAACTATTCACTTTACTCTGTATTATTTTAAGCATATCTACCCGTGGACCCATTACAGCCTATAAAACTTCACTGATGAACAAAACCCTCTCACCAATATATTGCCTTATCGGAGGGGATTTGCCAGCTTTTTATTATTTTGATTCAATATCAGGAAAATGCCCGTTTCCTTTTTCAGTTTCACTCTATCACCGCTTACTCACAGGACGAATGGGGTAGTAGATATTATTAAACTGCCACTATGCTACTTTATAATATCTTATATATTTGTAGTATATAGTACACAATTCATATTCATATTTCATAAGTATTTATGATTTCCAACCAGACGAGAGCACTGTAAAATACGATTAATAATGAAAAACTGTTTATACACATCGCCTTATCAGGACACCAGTTGTAAAACATTTGGAAAGTTCGTTAGCATTAAAATCAGTTATAGATGCAAATTAACATTGTACAATTTTGAATATCACGCCCTTATGCGTGAAAATATCCCGGAAACTGTTTTAATTTGTGTTGTTAATATCAGAAGAAAACCCTAATTTACTTAAAAGAACTATAAAATTAAAATTCATTTAATTAAAAAAATTAAGTAAGTTGTGTAAATTTTTGAAAAAGCTTGCGTTTTCAGAAAGTACATATATGTTATTGTAACAGGTGCTTCTTCAAATCTCAAATTATATTCTATACGTGGTAGAGCCATGCTTCAGTTATATTAGTAGTATAGTTGTAGCACGAATGGGTCGGCTCAACAGGGGAAGGACCACACTCTCACAGAATACCAGCTTAAAATAGAAGCTTAATGCTGCTGTGTTTCGTATGGTGAGTGTAGAGAACTAGAGACCCTTTTTACTGGAAATGAGGCATTCCATCTTAGTCCTCACGGGTGACAACGCATCTGCATTTTGATTTGTAATTGTAACAGGTAACTGTAAATGTAACAGGATGGATGTAGATGCCTATGGGCCGCAGCAACCAATTATCATCAGGTGGACTGTGTGCTTGTTTGTCACCCTATTCTATAACAAAAAGGGCTTGAATTCGAAATAATTATTATCTTAATACTGTGAGCTGCATTCCGAATGGAGATAATGGGACTACCTGTTTACGCGGATGATGACGACCGTAGGGCTTCAGCCGATTTTATATGACTTGAAATGTATGCAGACCTTCGTCTTTTTTTCTTGTTAGTTTTAGGTTTATGGATAACTTAAAACAATACCAAATTTCAATTTCAATTTTTATTACATAAAAGGCAATATAACATGTTTTAATCCCGATGATAAATGATTACCGTCGCCAATGAACAACCGCAATACCAGGGAATCGTAGGTTTGTTGCCGGCCTTTTAGAAAGGAGGAGGCTCTTTACGTGAAAATCCCTAAGACGTGTACTTCCTAAAATAAATTAAACACTTTGCTTAAAAAATCTGTAGAAAAAACACGTAACAATCAACCCCGCATTCTATTCTCCTATCTAACACGGCTATGTTATTTGCTACAATCGATTGGGCCGGTTCTGCTCTCAACAATGTAACGGTAAATAATAAAAAATCACCTTGAATATCGAGAGCGTTTAACCCCTTGCCAAATCTCCCATTTTGTGTAAACGGTACCATATATAGCGAGGCGTTAATGGATCAACATGTTTGTACAAAGGCCAAGCCAAAATAAAAAAAATATTTTATTTTGGTTTTTACCATTTTAAAGTGTCTTTATAATAAGGGCGACGAACGAGCACATAGTCTACTAGGTGGGTAGTAGATACAGCGGCTCAATGATTTCTATATCTCGACCCTCGATTAAGAATCAAAATTAAGAAGCGTTGTCACACATGAGAAAAAAAATGATAAGCCTCGTTTCCACTAAAAAAATTTCTAGTTCTCTACTTTATATTTTCGTATGGTGAGAGTAGCGTACTACTCTCACAGAATACTCTAATATCAGCACTAAACTGCTATTTTATACAGGTATTCTGCTAGAGAGTTGCCCTTCTCCGGTCGAAACGTCCCATTCGTGTTACAACTTTAATAGCTAAAGCTAAAGTTGTATTAGTAATAACGTCGGAAAGCGTGGCTCTACTACTTTAAATTTTATATTAAATTATAACATTTTTTTTAAATTTTATCGTTAATATTAACATTGAAATATATTATTAACAGACCTCAATTACCACCGGACCCAGTTCAAACTTGTATACATTTACGATTGCTGTGAGAATAATACCCTATCCGTAAATATAAAAAAAATAATAAGTATATTTTTGATCAAACAATCATAATACACTATATTTTACATTAATAGACATAAAACAAAAAGAAAATGAAATAAATTATGTAAGAGTTACAATAGGCAGTCTTACCTCTATTATATACGGGAAATATTAGAGTTCCAAGTAATAAGCTATTTATTCCTATCACATAAATGTAGATGATTTTCAGATATATTTACAGGCTACTCCCAGTGACGTAGCTTAAATTTACCACGAGGATCCAATGTAGACTATTGACATCGTCAAAAACCTGGCTGTATACATCGATTAGACTTTCTTCTTTAGACTTCTTTATTAGACATCTTGGTGCCCTCAGTTAAAAAAGGTTAGTCAAAAACTTTTTGCAGCTACCCACTTTTTGAAAAGATTTCGAAGTTTTTTACCTACCGCCACTAAGATTGCGCTTGCACAAACTCTTATGCTTTCTTTTGATCTCACTGAAATACAATTTGACAAATTTGAGTAACTTCAAAATGTTTGTATAAGTTTGGTTTTGGTTTGCGTAAATAATATGATAATGTGTCTTTTTTTCATAACAGGCTTAAGTGGTTACCAATCCGCCTTCGCCAGAATGCTCATATCCTCTAGCTTCTTTATAGTATTCCTTTTAATCTTTCTACCCTTCTTACCTAAAAAATTATAATAAGCTGTCTATGAAATGATTATGAAATGACTTGACGTTATCAGTAAGACGCGCTCAATGTCTCCCGGTTTTCAAGAAACATGTAAGTGATTACTATTTTCATCTTTGATTTTAATCTAATTCATTTGTATTTAATTTTATACGTGGTAAAGCCATGCTGCAGCTATATTAGTAGTATTTTATTCGTTATTTTCTTTTTTGTCATACAATGAACTATCCATCTATATATTTAAGCTCTGTTATTCAGCTATTCGGTTATTGGACATACATACATAAACTTACACGCTTGTTACTCAAAAAGGTAAGATAGAGACTACGATTTCCATTCGGCAAGGCTCTAACACACTTCTCACACATATTTCACATGCACGTACCTACACACACACACCCATCGGCTATTATAATATAACCATCACCATCACCAGAACTGATTTAACTGATAATTTTGGTCAATTAAATCAGTTCGACAAGAGGCAACAAAATTTTCAAAATAATATATATATATATATATATATATATATATATATATATATATATATATATATATCGGGTCACTTATGAATACTGGCCAGTTGAATTTCCCCAATTTTAAAAATATGACGCTTGCGGTTGCCGAAAATAAGGAAAATAAGAAAGAGATATCTTCGTAGGAGTGCTCGTAGAAAGAATATAGAGTAGCGGTTATAACGTTGCACTGCTGTGGTTACGCGCCGAAAGACATTTTCAATATTCTATAAATTTTTTAAATAACCCTACGATTTATTTATCACACTATCAAACGATTCACTGAAGATTCAAACTTTGAAGATCGTTTGAGGACCGGCCGACCTCGTACAGTTAGGACACCCACGATCATCAAAGCAGTGGAGGCGCGAATACAACTAAACCCTGTTCGTAATGGGTGATAAAACCCCTGGGAATGGTGATCGCTACCAAGTTATTTCTAATTTGTTTTGTGTTATTAATTGTAAACATGATTGTAAGCTGTTATTTGAAAAAGAAATAAAGTTTTCTTTTGCGAACCTGCGAAAAAAGTGACTTTCAATAAATATTGTTCATAATTTATATTTAATGACAAAGTTTCTGTTTGTACAAACAAAAAACCTTAGCTCTTCAGATGGGCCTAAGCTGAACCACTTTCAAAAGAGAGATCAATGAAGACCTAGGACGGACCTAGGACGGAATTTTTTTAACGAGCATTTGAAAAAGTTAGGCTGGATAGATCCCACGCTTTGTTACGGCGGTACGCGAGAAAAAAATACCGCGAAATTTTGTTTTCAGATGAAAAAATGTTTAGCACCGAAGAAAGTTATAATAAACAAAATGATAAAGTGTATACCCACAGCAATGAAGAAGCCAGCACGCGTATTTCGAGGGTTCAACGAGCACATTATCCTTCGTCACTCATGGTATGGCTTGGAGTCTCATATTCAGGCTTAACTGAGGTATCGGGCTTCAGAGCTTCAATATGATTTGTTTGTAAAAGTTATGTGAGAAACAATAAATTATTATTATTATTATAATTATTACGTGAAAATGTGTAAAAACCAGTACCGAGGTGTACCAAAATACCGTCCGTAACAAACACAGTGGAACCTCTTTCTCAAACAAAGTTCAAAAACAGACATTGAAGATTCCAACAGGACTCTGCACCAGCTTATAGGGCACGAAGCACGCAAAACTAGTTGACAGCCCATGAAATTGACTTTAGTCCAGATTTAAACCCACTGGATTATAAGATATGGCAACATTTGGAGGACATAGTCTGCGCTAAACCTCATCAGAATTTGGAATCTCTCCGAGCATCTTTGGCGAGATATAAGTGTGGTGCGTGCTGCGATTGATGGTTGGCCGCGTCGATTAAGGGCATGTATTCAAAAAAGGAAAGAGCATTTGTAATAATGTGTATAAAAATGTTATTTCAAATTAAATTACCTTTCATTTCATATATAATTTCTATATAATTATCAAAAAGTGTAGCATTAATTTTATAAAAAGTTTTTGACAGAACTTCTGATCTGACTATATATTTGAAATGATTCTGTGAACCAGAGATCCCTAGTAGACAACGGATTTTACATTATGTTTCTTAATCGAAGATGGAATTAGATGATAATGAGCCTCAGCTACCCTTATTCTATATGAAAAAGTAATTCGATCACAAGCTTAAGGAAACCGAATTACTTAGGCTAATCGGGCTTCCGGGTGGTCGTTCTAAATGTTAATTTATTACTGAATAAAGTTACAATGCTGGCAATGGAACGAGGGCCAAGATCCCGGAATAGAGGCGGCGCGCTGAGGCTCACGTTAAGAGATGGGTTCACTATTTTATTAATTGTCACAAAACGTGTCTGCTGGATTGATTTATTATTTAAACTATTTTAGAAAATATATATAATAATGTTTTCGTATTGCGTTTTTGTTGTTTAAATTTGGTCGTGTTATGGCTATTAAATTTAAGCATATGTGGTGTTTAAATTTAAAAGCCATAATTTTAACTGATTAAAAAACCTTTTAATACTTGTGGTAAGGTAAAAGTCGGATTTTTTGAGGTATTAAATTGTAATAAATGCGCACATAGTCCATCTGATGATAAGTTAAGGTTTTCAACATGGTAGAGCCATGCTGCAATTATATTAGTAGTATAGTTGTAGCACGAATGGGTCGGCTCGACCGGGGAAGGACCACGCTCTCACAGAATACCAGCGTGAAATAGTAGCTTAACGCTGCTGTATTTCGTATGGTGAGTGTAGAGAACCGGAGACCCTTTTTACTGGAAACGAGGCATTCCATCTTAGTCCTCACGGGTGACAACGCATCTGCATTTTGATTCATAATCGAGGATAGATGTAGATGTCTATGGGCCACAGCAACCACTTACCATCAGGTGGACTGTGTGCTCGTTTGTCACCCTATTCTATATAAAAAAAAGTAAATTTCATGGTCCATGGACATTTACATCTATTCTTGGTGTGTTTCGAGGTGGTTTATTGTTAATCTTCGGTGTTTTCGTGCACCATTTCATTTTCTGTATTGAAATTCTATAAGTGTAAGTTGCTGAATAAATGCATATCTATTAATAATTAAGAAAGACAATGCAGATGCGTTGTCACCCTTTTGAACTAAGACGAAATTCATCGAGGCCCGTGCCCAGCAGTGAGGCTGTAACTTTAACTTAAACTTTTAATAAGAAAACTGCGGTTACAGATAGGCGCAGGCACATTTTACTTAAAGCAAGACATTCCAACTGAGTCCTCAGGGATGGCAAAGCATCAAAATTTTGATTCTTAGTCGAGGGTAAATGTAGATGTCTATGAGCCACAGCACATACCACTTACCATAAAATGGACTATGTGCTTGTTTGTCACCCGCATTTTTAAAAAAACTCTGTTTTTTTTTTTAAATCGCTCTAACTTCGGTATAAAATTTCTCCATCGAGACAATCTATTGGGGAGGCCTATGTTTAGAAGTAGTCCACTTCTTCTTCTTACTTCACAGATAGTTGTAAGGATATGAACGGATAGCAACCTCTTACAACAACTACGTGATGAATTGAAGTAATTATCTTACTTGTTCAATAATCATTTGTGAAAAAATCACAAGAGATGTCAACAAAAAAAATTCTAAGGAGGTCTGTGACCTTTAAATCGAGTACGATTAGCGGAGTATATATATTATAATTAGGTTTTTTTTGTTTTTAATTGTCGCTTCACGACACTTGTATATTTTTGACCCAAGGTCAAGGATATTCAAAAGAGCAGTAAAAGAGCTTACAGTCATACACACTCATTCACATATCACATAGATCTTAAATTTGTTGTTTGTAATTTTTTTTGTATATGTACTTATAATAATGTACAGCAATAATATTGTTAGCGTAGACTTAATCTGCCCTGTAGTAAAATATGAAAATGATGTGTCAACATACTTAGGAAAACAATCTGGCACAAAACTGTTATATATATATATATATATATATATATATATATATATATATATATATATATATATATATATATATATATATATATATATATATATATATATATATATATATATAACAGTTTTGTGCCAGATTGTTTTCCTAAGTATGTTGACACATCATTTTCATATTTTACTACAGGGCAGATTAAGTCTACGCTTAACAATATTATTGCTGTACATTATTATAAGTACATACACAAAAAAAAATTACAAACAACAAATTTAAGATCTATGTGATATGTGAATGAGTGTGTATGACTGTAAGCTCTTTTACTGCTCTTTTGAATATCCTTGACCTTGGGTCAAAAATATACAAGTGTCGTGAAGCGACAATTAAAAACAAAAAAACCTAACCTAACAACGAAACAACAAAAATAGAACAAAAACGAATAATTTATTTAAAATTTTAAAAGATATTTACAGTTTTATATCAAAAAAGTATGAAGATGATGATGGGTGACTTGAATTACAATTATTTTTTAAAAAAAATAACAAAGATAAATGAGTACTGAAACGGAGCCCGAACACCAAGGTGGCACACCGCGCTTGGAAGTGGTACTCACCGCTCACGGAGTATGCACACGCTATGCCAGCGGTAGGTGTGCAGCGCCTGATCTAGGCACACGCAGCGTCTGGAGTAGGCACACGCAGCGCTTGAAGTAGGCACACACAGCGCCCGGACTAGGCACACACAACGCCCGGAGTAGGAACACGCAGCGTCTGGAGTAGGTACACGCAGCGCTTGAAGTAGGCACACACAGCGCCCGGAGTAGGAACACACAGCGCCCGGAGTAGGCACACGCAGCGCCCGGAGTAGGCACACGCAGCGCCCGGAGTAGGCACACGCAGCGCTTGAAGCAAGCACGCACAGCGGCTAAAGATAGCGCGGGCACTAGTAGGTGGAGGCGTAGGCGTGGCTAGGCGACGACTTCAGGTGAAGGCAGAGGCTTGCAGGATCCCGGGGCAGTGCGGCCCCGGGATAAGGCCTTTAGGAGATGCTTCTAGTTTGAAAGCTGAAGCGAGACTCCCTTTATTGGCCGATTGTTCGGCTTTTATACTTTTTGACGGATCTGGGATAAGAACGGGAAATTATTTAAATTAAAAGCAAATTTTTGTAAATGGCAAGGAGGAAAAGAGTATTTTTGTGGAAGTATTGAAGTAAAAACATCAGGCCGGTAACGAATTTGAATAAAAATTGCCATGACAACCAGATAAACAACGATATCAAAACATGTCAAATTTTGATTTCAGGCTCGTAATAGAGAAACGGCAAGATTTAAGTGAAAAAGGAGATATTATTGATATAGGAAAATAAGCAACGCAACAGCGCGCACGAAGCCCGAAATTGCAGAGTTACGGGGAACTAAATAAAAGATCAAAAAAGGTAGACTCCATCGACACTGATTTAAAAAGTGCTAATAGCGTGAAAATACGAAGTGAAAATGATTTGTTACTGTGTTCTTATGGTTTAAAAACGTTACAGGATCCTATGGAAATAAAGGTGATGCAAAATATCCAATTCTGAGGTGAATGCAGAAAATCAAAAACAGAATGGAAAAATAAATTTAAAATAGTGTAAAATGATATGTAAGTAGCATAACACTACACAAGCCGGAGTCTTTCATGGATATCTCGTTGTAAAGTGGACATTCTTATTATAGGGTTGTAAAAATAAGTATTATTCTTGTAAGTCTGCAGGTAAAATGTCTTGCTAGGAATTCGGGGTTTGCGCTTTGAAATAAATTTTATTTTACTTAAGAGGTAACCGGAATCGATTTCATTGTGGAGAATTTTATATAAATGTATAAGGTCATATTCCTTACGGCGAATAAGTATAGAGGTCATATTAAATTTGTCGAGGCTCTCACTATAACCTACAAGACTGCAAGACCTTATTTGTAGCTAAGTATTCTAAAGGTTCTATTTTGGACGCTTTCTATACCATCCGAATGCACCGTGTAGCAGGGAGACCAAATGACACAAGCATATTCTAGAATACTACGGACAAGGCTATTATAAACGGTCAGGAAGCTTTGAGGCTGTTTGAAATCTTTAGTGCATCTCGTTATGAAGCCTACTAAACTGAAATGCTTTGTTTTAATGTGGGCATAGTGCTCACGAAATGTTAATTTAGAGTCAAACAGCACACCCAGATCTTTTGCTACCGTTTTTCTGTCTAATGAATCTTTTCTTGAAAATTTTCCATCAATACCATTTTCAGTGGGGTTGATGTGAATCTATTCGAGTAAAAAGCTCAGTAGATGTTACGAGCACTTTCTAAGTTGTTGACAAGACGAGATCAAGAAGACGGCTATTCACATTATAGACTGAATTAAATTGAACTAGGTTACAAAGGTTCATAATATCAACAAGACAATTGGATTTAAAGTCGGATGAAATACCAAGTGGCATAACGTTACTATAAGTACTAGGGGACCAACTCAGATGTGAGGTGTTAAAATCGCCAATAAGTAAAAACGTGCCTTTATCCTCAACCCGAGATACGTTTTTATGAACATTGACGTAAAAGGCTTGCAAGTGGTCGCGAGAAATATCGGGAGGGAGATAACATAAACGTAAGTGGATCTTTCGACAGGAAACATTGCTCGGAAGGATAGTCACCCAAAGATCTTCAACTTCTTATTTCCAACTCGTTTGTCTAATTACATGATACTCGTACTTGTCCTTAACAGCAATTAATACGCCACCGCCATCATACTTAGAAATACAACTTGTATAACGGTCCCTTCTGAATACAGTAAATTGGGAATCAAACATTTCAGAATCAAATACACAATCATTTCAATTGGTCTCCGTAAAACATGTAACATCTAAATTACAACTTAAAGTATTAAAATAAATATCAGTAACTTTCGTCCTGATTCTATTTACGTTTTGGTAATAAATATCAATTAATAAAGAATTTATCAAGTATTACATAAAAATTAAAAAGTTATATTAAAATAATAAGAAAGAAGCAAAAAAATCTATTGTTTCAGAGCGTCAAGAGTGTTTGTATTTTTAACATGTATGGCAGTTGAATTATCATATTTTCTCATATAAACACGGCCATACTTAACCCAGACATATTTATATGACAAGTGCTTGGCGGTTAATCTTGCTGCGGTATGAAGCTGTTTTATTTCTGGTAAAATTTGTTCTGAAACATAAACGATGCACTCCTCTACATGTATGCCCAAATGAGCAGAGTTCAATTGGGTAGATTTATTGTTCTTGTTGTAACGTATGTAAGCAGATATCACGTTATCTCGGTCGCGCCCCGATGGTAAAGTTACGAGTATTCCACGCGGCCTTTTTGAATTTTTAACATTTTTTGCGACTCGCCTTACAGCTTTAATGTCAGTCTCACTAAATGACATTTTTATTTCTGTTAACAGTTTACACACAATGGAAAAGAAATTTTCATTTTTCTTTTCTGGTGAATACCGTATTTCAAAATTACAACTCCTAGAAATTGTTTCTAATGTTAATACGACTGTTTAATTTGTTTATCTGCGATTCTAGTGTGGTTTTTTCCGTTTCCATTTTATCGATGTTTTTTGTTGCAATATCTGATTTTTTTGCATATGACATTGAAGTGCGGCTAAATGGTCAGTCGTCTCAGTGAACTCCGCCTTAAGCTTACATATAGCGCAGTTGATATCTTCTCTAATTGCAAACCTCATATCCGACAATTTTATGTCCTACTATTTTATGTAATTACTATTTTGTGTAATTACTATTTTATGATTTATAATAGATACAATATTATTTTTGTCGCCAAATCACACACTCTTTCATTATGTTCTTTCAAATGTCGTTAATCCAAAGGTTGTCTGGGAGAGATCACTTTTAACAATAAGGCCGTCAATGATACCCCATTTTTTTTCTCCTGTTTTTTTATGTGCTATATTTATGGTTTCTTTTTATGGCGTTTAATAAAGTGTTATCTCACTATATGTCTAAGTTCTGTTATGTAGCTATTCGTTTATTTGAAATACATACATAAACTTACACGCTTGGTACCCATAGGGTTAGTTAGAGACTACGAACTTCCATTTGGTTCGACTCTAAGACACCTCTTACATTTCTTTCACATCGATATATCTACGCATACATGCTCGTCGATTAAGCACAATGTTGATTTTACCTATCTTAAATACATCACTGATTTGTTGGATTATCCTATGCCTATGAAATTGTCGTTTTTGATAAAATAAGTTAGGTTTTTTTTATATTTTTATTTCTATTAATCAAAGAAATCACCCGTGAAATCGATGTATCTTTACTAGCGCAGTTGCAGTTTGTTGATAACCTTCTTGAAAGAATCAGCTGAACGGTAGGCAACAAATTCATCAAAAGCATTGTGTATTGAATATTTTCCCACCAAAAAGTTATCCGAATTTCGGAAAAAATAGAAGGTTATGCGCAAGGTCTGGTGAGTGCGGAGGATGACGTAGAACTTCCAACCCAAGCTCTTTTAACATGGAGACCTTCTGTTGTTTAGTATGACGTCACACGTTGTCGTCCAGGAACAGCAGTAAAATGCGATTGACCAAAGCTGGTTCGAGACTTATGAGATTCTTCATCATTGAGTTCAGTTCAGTTCAATGTACACAATACACATCTGCAGTAATGTTCATCCCGTTGGGAAAGAAACCGTGATAAATCACACCAGCGCTAGACCAACAAACGTTGACCATCACTTTTCTAGGGGTAAGTTTTCATTTAAGGCATTGTTTAGGTGCTGAACCAGGATCTAACCTACCAGCTTTCTGAGCACTTGCGATTCGTAAACAGAATATTTTATCGCGGGTAACAATGCGGTTTGAAATTCATTAATTTGTGTACATGTTGAGCAGTAAAAGGCACGACTCGACGCGTACTTTGCTTTAGCGATCATTGAGTTCGTGAGCACTCCTTTGCCAAGACCTTTTACCTTGCTAATTTGACGCAAATGGGTCAATATTTTTTTAATGCTCACGTCGAAAGCTGCTACTAATTCAGCCGTAGATGGAGTGTATTGAGCTTCCGTAATCACCCTTAATTCATCATTGTTGACCAAAGTTTTTCAGGTCGAAATTTCTAGAACGTAAGCGGGCAAGCAATAACAAGTGTTGCGTTCTTTTGTAATCTACTTGTGACGCCTTTGTACCACGACGGTATGACGGTATTCATATTCATAATTGCTTTAACGTATCCAAGACAACGAAAAAGATTCTCTAGTTTTCTGATTTTGGTTGTTTGTGTGTATATATATATATATATATATATATATATATATATATATATATATATATATATATATATATATATTGTTTTAGTCCTTATGGCAGAATCGCTGGAGGACTTAAGCACTATGCTCAATGACCTCAATAGTGCTTCCCAACGGATAGGTCTTAAGATGAACATGGACAAAACAAAGATCATGTTTAATGTCCATGTCACACCTATGCCGGTAGTTGTTGGGAGCACTATGCTCGAAGTTGTTGACGAGTACGTTTACCTGGGACAAATAGTCCGACTAGGTAAGTCCAACTTCGACCGAGAGGTCAATCGACGGATTCAACTCGGCTGGGCAGCGTTCGGGAAATTATGACATATCTTCTCGTCAGGTATACCTCAATCTCTAAAAACAAGATTGTACAACCAGTGCGTGTTGCCAGTGATGACTTACGGATCTGAGACGTGGTCCTTCACTGCTGGCCGTATGAGGACGCTCAAGGTCAAGCTCAAGAGAGGGTTATGCTCGGAGTTTCTCTGCGTGATAGACTCAGAAATGAGGATATCCGCAGTAAAACCAGAGTGACCGACATAGCCCAACGGATTAGTAAGCTGAAGTGGCAATGGGCTGGCCATATAGCTCGAAGAACCGATAACCGATGGGGAAGAAAGGTTCTCGAGTGGCAGCCTCGTACCGGTAGGCGTAGTGTAGGGCGACCCCCTACTAGACGGAGTGACGACCTGGTAAGATATGCAGGAAGTCGATGGATGCAGGTGGCTCAGGACCGTGCTTTGTGGCTTTACTTGGGGGAGGCCTATGTTCAGCAGTGGACTTGTGAAGGGCTGTAATGATGATGATGATGATATTGTTTTAGTCAATTGTTTGAAACAATGTCTTTCTTGTTACAGAAATATAGTGCACTATATTTCTGTTAGTTTAAGTTAATACATTTACAATATTATAGATTTATATATATCACAATAGGTATTTACCTTTCTTTAGTATTAGAAAGAAAGAACGATAAAAACCTCTTGTGACATTAATATATATATATATATATATATATATATATATATATATATATATATATATATATACGCAAACAACCAAACTCAGATAACTAGACATCCTCAGCAGCGACACCGTATTTTACACTATGATTCTTAAACAATAATGAAACTCATCATCCACTTACCATCAGGTGAACTGCGTGCTTGTTTGCTACTGTATTCTATAAGAAAAAGTAAAGCGACCATAAGATAAGGGAAACCGAATTACTTATGCTAATCAGGTTTCTGTCTCTGATCAGGATTCTGTTTCTGAATCTGGTGGTCGTTCTAAAATTAATTTATTACTGAATAGAGTTACAACTCTAGCATTGGAACGCGGGCCAAGATCCCGGAACAGAGGCGGACGCGCTGGGACTAGCCTTAAGCGATGGGTTCACTATTTTATTCACTGTCACAAAATGTGTCTGCTGGATTGATTTATTATTAAAACCATTTTTCAAAATATGTACAATAATGTTTTTGGATTACGTTTTCGTTGTGTTTTGATTTGGTCGTGTTTTTACATATATTAGCATTATATTAATTAAATTTAGAAGCCATAATTTTAACTGATTAGAAGACCTTACAATACTTTTGGTAATATACATAGACCATCTGATGGTTAGTGGATGCTGTGACCCTCAGACATTTACATCAATTCTTGATGTGTTTTGTTGTACGATTTATTTCTTGGTATTTTAATGTACTACTTAATTTTCCGTGTTGAAACTCTATAAGTTTAAGTTGCTGAACAAATGTATATCTGTTTATAATTAAGAATCAAAATGCAGATGCGTTGTCACCTTTTAGGACTAAGATGAAATGCATCGTCACCAGTAATAAAGGTTTCCGGTTCTCCTTATATAACGGCATTATTTTGCTATTCAATGCTGATATTCTATGCGAGCTTCATATTCCTCAGCATAGCCAAGCCACTTGTGCTGTAGTGTCGTTCTATGACGTAAAAAGGTCACCTTTATTTTTACACTTAAGCATAAACGTGATAGTTTAGCTTTTGCAATTCATGAATTGATTTATTATGTTTACGCGAATATTACACATTTGTATGAAAGTAGGTTAGAGCTCCTGTATAATCCATTGTAAGGAGGATTTGCTTCAATGGTTACACTCAGCAGGCCTTTACGACACCACTTACATTCGCCCTTCTAGATACTTTACGATTAGCGGTAAAGAAATATTTATCTTGTAGTGGCTGTAGAGGATATCTCCTACATTACATCGTCCTATGAGTGGTGTAAAAGGCGACAGAGGGAAACTAACCAGCGATAGGCAGTAGTGTTTTCCTGATGATAATTAAGTAATAAGAGACGTAGTAGCTCAGATAGTTCGATCCCAGGTTCGATACACGCCGGCACTAATGAAATTGTTAATTGTAATTTTAAGTGCCGATTTACCACGTGCTCGTTGGTAATGAAAAACACCTGCATGTCTGAGAAGTAAGAAAAAATAATACTTCGAAGAAATGTGAAGTTCACCAACACGCATTAAAGCAGCGTGGCGGACATTTCCTTGCTCTAAAACCCTCTCAGAAATTAGAGGAGGCCTGTGCCCAGCAATGAGACGTACCTATATAGGTTGTAACTCTTACTTAAACTTTTAACAAGAAAACTGTGGTTACTAGAGAAACGCAGGCACTTTTTACTTAAAGCAAGGCATTCCATCTGAGTCTTTGATTCTTGATCGATAAGAAATGTAGATATATATGGGCCACAGCACATAACATACCACTTACCAGAAATTGGACAATGTGCTTCTTTATCGCCCGTATTATTTAACCCTTGTCAAGCAAGCATTGTAACTTTCGTATAGGTATAATTAGGAATAATTCCCCCTACGAGGCAATCTATTAGGGTTACCCATGTTCAGAAGTGGACTACAGATAGTTGTAAGGATGTGAACGAACAAATTGAAGTGTTAATCTTACTTTTAAAATAATGATTAGTGGAAAAATCATTGGAATGCCTTCGCAACAATTTCTACGGAGATCTGTGACCTTTAACTCGAGTGCGATTAGCAGAGTCGAAGACCGCGCAACTATCAAATGAAACTCGTCATAAAATCGGACAATAAAATGCTGAATTGGCGTCTGTCCGCAAGTCTTTCAAGAGTAGATTATTCTCTGTGCTTAATACGCTTTCAAGAACTATTGATATGGTGTAACGTTGCACGTACATGTATGCATAATTATAATTAAACGGTTTATTAAAATTAAATAAACATTTAATAAACTAAATAAAAATAAAATAAAAGTTATTAACAAAAATAATTCTATAATTAACTTAGGTATCCTATTAATAAAACAAATCAGTAAACTAAAAGAACGAATTAAATAATAAATCAAATATTAAAATATTGTATTTCGAACAAACACCCTGACGCTTCGTTACTCTATGCGCTTTGCAACTCTCGCGTCAGAGTTTTACCCGGCCGGTATTATTCCACGGCGTCGCGCTCCCGATCATTCTCCGCCCGAGCGCCCTGGGAGGCGCACACTACCACTGCAGCCGCGTTCACAAGCTCTGCTTTGTGTCCTCGTACGCGCTTGCAAATTTTAATCCCATTTTGGAAAAAGTTTAAAATAATATAATAATTCCGGCACTGTGGCCGTATAGTTTTTTCGTTAATTCTCGTCACCGAGAGCTCCGTATCGTCTTGCACCCCGTAAGGGTAAGTGTTGAAACGTTACCTAGTTTTAAGTAGTGAAAGTGTTTTATAGGTAGTGTAATTTGATCATGCCAGGCTATTTGCTTTTAGCTATTTAATTGCCACGTTATTAGTGTTATTTACATGTAAGTAATGTATGTAGCCGCTGTGCGCGTTGGAAAAAGTACCGTTACAAAATGGCGTCTCATACATTTCGCACCGCGATCAAATATCGCAAGTCACCATCATGTTTCAACCAATGCACAGCCTAAATTAGTTATCCTGGTACATTTAAACAGTATTTTACACTTGCCGTAATTTTAATTCATGTGTATTTTAATTTGCGCCTCACCGCTATGACGCTTGCCTTCCATTCCGCCTTGTAACTCCGTTCTGATTATGAACACCCGCCAGCTACTCTCTGTGCTCCCATCTACTGCTAGCCTGCGATATACCGGGGGTTCATAATCGGCGGCATTTTATTACCTGGACCTAAATGTGGACGACGTTGTTTCCAGGGTGCAATTTTACGACTACAACCGTGGCGGTCGTCCTTTTTTAAGAGGGCCTAGGCCTCCCCTCGACGCCGCCACCGCCACAGCCAGCTGCCCACGGCGCTCCCCGTGAACAGTCCAACCCCCCGGCCCTGCTCGACCACCTCGCGGCCACATAGGGGAGTACCTGACCCCGCCAGTGAAGCCAGACGGGCATTTTTTTTTAAATTATCGGAACCACGCCCACGACCTTTCTTTTACCAATATATAATTTTTTTTTGACTGGTTGTTGTCTTATTTTCAATACTAGCCGTAACAATGGTATATCGTAAATACATATTAATATTTGCATGATACTCTCTCAGCAAACTTGTTACTTAAGTTTTTCGAAGTACTTTGGTTGTTTTTATGAAATCTCGCTGAAAGTACCAATATAATGTTTAGATAAAAAATATCTACGATTTATTTTTGGAATAGTATTGCAAACATGGAGCTATTATAGTACACCTAATTAATGAAATTTTCACTTTAAGATTGAACCATCATCATTATCATCACTCATTAAAAACATTTAACTCATGCTCAGCGTCTAAACATTTACACAGCTTATGTACTATATCCCAAAGCTAGTTACTGGGTTCCTTTTATTTCTGAGAAGTTTCCGTTAGAGGGAAAGTCCTAACTAGAAAGAAACAAACAAATATTTAATTGATACATATATTTTACGCACATTTAAAAAATTAAACAAAAGCAAGGGGTAAAAATATGCATGTAACAGTCTGAGACTGCTTACGCGTGAAGAATTACACAATTATAAGCATATAGAATAGTAGAAAAGAATATAATAAATCGTTTATTTGTTAAAAGGATGCCTTTGTGTTTGATTTTAACAACTTAATGATTTATTATAGGTACTTTACACTAATATACTATACACAAATTGTAATAAAAGTAAATTTATGAACTATATCGCGTGAAACGTTTGAATATCTTTCACGCGATATAATGGGAATAAGACGGAATCAAAGGCTTTCTCATATTCCACATACGCCAGGCAAATTGGCAGATTATACTCTTCGGTCTTCTGTGCAATCTGCCACAGGGTGTGAATGTGGTCTTTGGTACTGAAGCCTTTTCGGAAACCGGCTTGTTCGGGAGGCTGGAAGTCGTCGAGTCTGCGTGCGAGACCATTCGTAATGACTCTCGAAAACAGCACGTAAACGCGGATTAGAAGGAAATCGATCTGTAGTTCTTCAAGAGAGTGTTGTCGCCTTTCTTGAAAAACAAGACCACCGCACTTCTGCTCCATGCCTCCGGAGTAGTGCCACCATGGAGGACGGAATTGAAGAGCTTCTGAAGTACCGTTGTTCCACCCGCTTTCAGAAGCTTCACTGTAATTTCTTCCTCGCCTGGGGCCCTGCCGTTTTAAAAACGGCCTGCATGTCTGAGAAATATGAAAAAAAAATCGAAGACATGTGAATTTCGCCACCACGCATCGGGGAGCGCGGCGGACTATTCCTTGCCCTAAAACCCTCTCAGAAATGAGAGGAGGCCTGTGCCCATCAGTAGGACGTATATAGACAGTAAATTTACTTTTTTTAACATTACTAGACTTAAATATTCAGGATATGCTAATCGATCAATCAATATAAACAAAGTGTGGGAACATAACTCTGTTTATGCTACTTTTTTACAGTGATATTAATTTTTTTATGTATCTAGACACAACCAGTTCAAAACATTTTACTTACCATAAATGGGTATGCTATTATCCAGTAATTTTGGCTTTGATGTTATTTAAGATGTATAAGTATTTATTAATAAACCAAAACATATTAAAACAAAATCTTAACACGGTGCATATCTGTCCGTCTGTTCTACTATTAATATTCTACATTGGAAATGATTTACAAAACACAAAGTATAATGTTTAGTTTAAAACCTCTTTCTTACTATAGGTATCAATACATGTAAAATATAGTAGATATTCATACAACATTTCTTTACAGACAGGCACTATAGTTTGTTGAAAATACTAAAAGAATTGTCCGTCTACCTTAAAGTACCTATAATTCCTAAATGTACCTGCAACACTATTCATTATTAAACAGTGCAATATTTTAACTTATAATACTAGTGAAAAATACTAGACGGTCGTTTTTAGTTTATTTTTAGGTTATTGTGATATTTATATTTTAGTTGTAAATTTCTCAGTATTCTCGTTAAGACGCGGTAAAATTAATATTACTATTGTAATCTAAAATCTAAAAAAGCAAATTTATTTAACATAAGATAATTGCTAAATATTTAAAAAAAAAAAACAAAGTTCTATTAATTTTCCTGCAACGCTTCTGCAACGCTTCCCACGTTTTTCATTTAAAACGATGGACCATTAACATTTGCGTGCTATGAACTATTATATATATATATATATATATATATATATATATATATATATATATATATATATATATATATATATATATATATATAATAGGGCACCTAGACGAGTTTCAGAAATCTTTACTGGTGACAAGACATGGATTTATCAATATGATCCGGTAAATAAAAGGCAATCATCGGTGTGGGTCTACTCAGTAGGACAGTTACTGACAAAGCTGCATAGACCTCGCAACGTCGGTAAAAAAATTGTGGCTATTTTTTTTTCGCAGAGCTGATATTTGTCGACGTCAATGCTGGAAAATTGTAAATTGTGGAGAGAAGACTAAAGACCAGACTTCGGGGAATTAGGCTGCATACAATAACGCCTCTTCACATACCTCCCATAAAACAAAATCATTTATTGAGGAATCAGGTGTTGAAACTCTAAGATACCCACCCTACAGCCCTGACTTAGCTCCTTGTGATTTCTTTTTATTCCCAAGAGTCAAAGAAAAAATAATAGGCAAGTTTTTTTCAAGCGCCGAAGAACCTGTGGCTGCCTACGAAGAAGCGATTTCCGACCTGTCAAAACTGTCAAGATCAAGACTGGCAAAAGTATTTGCAGAGTTGGTTTAGGCGAGTGGAACAAAGTTCCATAGGTCATAATGGAGAATATTTTTAAAAGATGTAAAATAAATAATAAAAGTATCTAGAACACTTTTTGTATATCTCAAAAGTTATTGAGTGTCTCACGTATTTATGGCAAAGTCGTAAAAACTTCGGTGTCATGTTTCACCAGTGTGTTATCATTTTAAAACTTCTTATAAAACGCCTTATTTTTCTTTACAAGTATATTTTCGTTTATAGTAATGCAAAGGCATTAAATATAAACGAAAATATTCCTTAAGAAATTATTTTACTTTTTTATTTATTTGTACTTAAGTTAGATTTCAGGGGACACGCATGTTTCATGGGGCAGCATTACAAACAAGAGTCAGCTTAAAATTTAAATTTAAATATAATATTTTAGCGATGTAATGCAGATGTTGTTTTACAATATGGCATAATACCTACAAAATTAAAACATTCTACAGAATATCAAATTATTTATTCTTCATAATTTTATTACGTAATTTAAAAATATTATATTTTTATAGTTTTATTGAATTGTTTAATCTAATATAATTAACAATTTTATTTGATTTTTATTTGGTAATATTTTATAAAACTATAATATCTATAGTTTAATCATCTGTAAAGAAAATTTTAATGTCCGTGTAATATTGAGCTAAAGGGTCTAATTCTATGCCATTAAGACACGAAGAACCATTTTTTATATTTCTTCTGTCTGTCTGACGATACTTATCTTTGCAATAGCTGAACTGATTGTAATGAAACTTCACGAAGTGATGGAGCGCAATGCGAGGAGTGATTTAGGCTTTGTTTTTTTGGATAAAGTTTGGACCTTTTTTAACTAACGAATCAACCGATTTCGATGTGGTCCACGGAAATCAACGTCCTTTTATGTAGAAGAGCTAAAGAATTAGCTTAGAATTAATCAAAACAAGGGTGTGAAATTAATTACTAGAAAAATGCATTTGTGAAATTTAAAACACTCGAATGTTTTAAATTTTCTCAGAATCAACAGTGACGATTCGGTCTTAATTCTAGGAAAATATAAATTCTGTAAGTCTCTTTCACATACCGCAAATATTTTTCACAGTTCTACATTGTTTGTCTGAAACCGCCAAAATATGCTTAACTTTAGTCTCATGTAAAATATTATATTATATTATACACACAACTTTTGTCAATATAACAATCGTCACTTTATTCCTTACCTTATCTTCTACACAAAGCAAATACAAAATTACGCTAAGCCACTCGGCAAATGTAAATCAAGATGTAATCAGGGACACACCGAGTACATAATGATATATAATTTAATGAGCAAAACTAGACGGTTTTTTTTGCAGTCAAAAGCAAGCGAGTGGTCATGAGATGTTTTCGTTTACACAAATACATATGGATACGAACTTCATCGCAAAATTAGTCAGAACAGCTTCCTAGGACCTCGAAATGTCGAGATCTAATGAGAATTCGATTTCCTAAAACCGGCGTGAAAACAATAACTTCTCCATTGTTTTCAAATCATTGATTTTCAAAGGGGGAGGAGGGGAGGTCCTATGAATTTTTACAATAAAGTTAATAGTTTCGAAGTTATGAATTTTTAAGGTTTGAAAAAATCCAAATTCGGATATTTTTGACATATTAAAAATTCATTACAAGTTTCTTGTGATATTTTAAAAAATTCGATGAAAATTTTGGGGTATTACTATAATTTAAGTTAAGTTACTTTTATATTACAATTTTTTCCCTAACCGTGGAGAACAGACTTGAAAAAAATATTTGTAGGCCATACAAATACTTCTTCGGTGCAGAATTAGAACCCGAGGCCCTCGACAACGCAAATAAATGCAAATCCGCACTGTAAATCAGCACTGTAAATTATTGGGTAGTAGTTAACCTTCAATGTTAAAACTTAAAGCCATTCCTGATTTGCTTTTCTCTGTCGCCTATTACGACACCCATGAGAGGATATGGTCAGCGGATATGCCTACATCGCGACTACACGATGGTACACATATTAATTTGCTTTCAATTCATTTTGTATCAATTTACAGATAACGGTATTATAATAAAATGCGAGCTCAGTTCATTCAAATTTATAAAATTTTAATTTGCGTCATACTTTGGACAGAACAGTTGGAAACATTTACGAAACTTGAAATGTTACAACTCAAGAAAATTTAAACAAGATGTATTCGTGTAGAGGCAAACGGGGACTACTAAATTAGATTCATCCCAAATATTGTCCCACGGAGAGCGCTATATGAAACAAGTGAAATCAAGTTTTACAACTTAAATAATTATGGAAGTTTTAATACTTGCGAAAATGATTATGGTAAAATATGCATAATTAGTAGTTCTGATTTTGTTATAGAATAAGGATGACAAACGCGCACACAGTTCACCTGATGGTAATTGGATGCTGTGGCCCATACATTTATCCATATTTAAGAATCAAAAACCTCTTTTCCAATAAAGAGAGCCTCCGGCTCTCTGTACTCACCATATGGGACACAGCATTAAGCTGCCATTTCACGCTGGTATTCTGTGAGAGCCTGGTACTACCCCGGTCGAGTCGACCCATTTGTGCTACAATGTGGCTCTACACAAAGTGGGATTATTTTGAAGAGCTTGTACTGGAATATTTATAAAACAATTCACACAAACACACACACACACACACACACACACACACACACGCGCGCGCGCGCGCGCGCGCAAACCATCGCGCGCCTATTGTTTGAGCATGCAACGCAAATATTTAATATTATTAAAGATAGGAACTCCATTAAAATAAATTTGAAAAGTCACTTTATTAACCCTGGAATAGTATTGACGTAAACGTGCTAATCAATAGGGCTAATGGGGTATTATTATTTATATTAAATGATGATTAAATTTCTGCAAATCATGAAAATAAATTAAGTAATTCATATTGCATGTAAGTAAAAAAAAACTAATTTCGGTTTTTGCTAAACGAGATATTATAGTCATTCCATAATCCTGTTTTCCAAGACCAATCTACCTGGCTTTGGGAAAACAGCTTATGGAAATAGTACACTGGGAAGTCGCAACAATATTTCTTTAGACATCTTTTAAAAAATCCTTTAAGTTCTAATAGAATATTATATCTTTTATGATGAAAAGGCTGCCATTAACTACCATTTATAAACATGTAGAATAGAAGATAATTGATAGAATCAGGCGTTACTTTGCTGAAATCCATTATAATAAATATATAGATTAATTTGGCACCTTCCGCTAACTAGATCAATGATATGTCTTACCGGGATTGAAGAGCACCCTCCCTCAATTGCTTGCACTAATTCCGTCACCACTAGTCCCAGCACCACTATTCCCAACACCACTACTCCCGGCACCACTACTTCCAACACCACTATTCCAGGAAAGACACAACATCGACGATAATACGACACGTGTTTCGCCTCTACACGAGGCATCCCCAAGTGAAGTAGACTCTAAGGCTTCTAACCGCTAAGTGATATACTTATACTATTACCTCTTTACTACCTGGAAAAGATATCATAGACCATATACATACCCTGCGGCAGATTTTACAGTAGAACGAAGAGTACAAACTGCCACTTTACTTGGCGAATGTAGAAATTCTTTGATTCCGTCGGAATTTGGGCGGTGCTACAGTCCCTTCAGCGGTACCAAGTTGACTGTCGGTATATCGAAGTGCTGAAATGTTAGTTCAGTTGGGCTATGATAGCTATCAGTGAAAAGAACCAGAATACGAAATCTATCCAACTGCAGAGAGGTGTAAGACAGAGTCACGTTATATCCCCGAAACTCTTCACTGCTGCATTGAAAGTACATCAATGGCGAGTACATCACTCATCTTCAATTTGCCGACCATTTAGTCCTTATGGCAGAATCGCTGGAGGACCTAAGCACTACGCTCAATGACTTCAGTGGTGTATCCCAACGGATAGATCTTAAGATGAACATGGACAAAACTAAGATCTTGTTTAATGTCCATGTCACACCTATTCCGGTTGTTTTTGGGAGCACTATGCTCAAAGTTGTTGACGCGTAAGTTTACCTGGGACAAATAGTCCGACTAGGTGAGTCCAATTTCAACCGAGAGGTCAATCGACGGATTCAACTCGGCTGGGCAACTTTCGGAAAATTACGACACATCTTCTCGTCAGGTATACCTCAAACTCAAAACTAGAGTGTACAACCAGTGCGTGTTGCCAGTGTAGTGTAGGTACTATGACAAAGCAATTTAACTGGAATATTAAATGATATCATCATTCAATGTGGACTCCATATAAGGAGTAGAAATAATATCTATTTGGTACAGTATTATCATGTTATATTTATAGAAGAAGACACCATTCAAGTGTCTGTACCTGGAACCACGTACCAAAACCCTAACCCCTACCTATGTACCCACGTCGCAATTACTGTATATAAGTCTCCTTCATATCAATAAAAAAAGTTATTATTAAACTGCATCAGTGAGTTTAATTTCATACATAGTCCTAACTTTACACGGCGACCCTGCCAGGCGGTGCGCTACGACAAGGCGCGCGCACTGCCATGGCCTGTAAAAATTGTTTAAAAACATGGGTAAATAAAGTAAAAAAAAGAATAAAAAAACGACGGGTTGCACTCCGGGGGTGCCGGCAGAAGTGTAAACTTGAATATTAACGTTGTGCATTTTTGATATTTTGGAATGATTAGGGATTTATAATTGTTGACGACGCTCACGTTGCTTCTCGAACACCTGAAATATAAATAATATTAATCAATAAAAAATAATATATGTAAAAAATATACTCATAAAACATTGTTACTTACCTAATGTACTTGCTGTTTTTCTATAATAAATAAGTACGTGTGCATACGGGGACGGTGGCACTTACCGCGATTTTTATCAGTAGGGTGAAGGTATATTTGCAACAACGGTGTTGCACCGCTGAGTACATGATCCCGCGTTTCGAGTTAGTTGCACTAGAACATCATACGAGGTGACACCTATGTCTCCCTCCCCGCGGATGTACACGCGCTCACCAAATTTTTTTTAGTATATTTTTCTCCCAGACGACACCAGCGGCCTACATCATCAACATAGTGGTCCTTCGGCCGAATCCTTACGTCGTCTGCAAAAAATATAATAATAATAAGTACCAGTTATGTTCCACGCGCCGGCTACGGTGCAAAAAAAGCGACGACCACGTGGCACCGCTGCAAAATCGGAGTGCAAGAACAACCAAGATGTGTTACCATCGTTCAGCTTAAAGGATGAAGTGCTGGAAAAACCTGGAAATGCGCTAAGTGCCTCTAGTAAGAGTAAAAAGTCATCAAAGACGTCGTCAAGTACGGCACGCAAACGGCAATTGGAATACGAAACCGCTAAAGCTATGGCTCTCGTGGAAATACAAGCAGCGGAAGCTGAAGCAGAAGCCAAAGTTAAGAGTGCTCAGGCAGAAGCTGCCAAGCTTAAGGCAAATATTCAGTCGAAGCTGCTAAACAAACAGCTTGCAGCTGAGATGGCAGAATTGGAGTCTCATTCACGCTCTTCCCACAAGTCGGCTATGAAATCTTCGACCAGCAAAGTTGAAAATTGGCTGAATGCTCCAGGAAACCAGCATGAGGAGAACCGAGAAGAGTACTCTTGTGAAAAAATCGGCCTAGAAAAGCTGGCACATGCCTTGAATGATGTAGTAGCTGCCTCATCATATAAAATACAGAACCAGGAGCTCTTAACAAGATTAGCAACGTCTAAAGACCTGCCTTTATTTTTTGGAGATCCAATGGAGTGGTTGCAGTTTAAACAGGCGTACCAAGAATCTACCCAATTATGCAAATATAGTGACACAGAGAATTTATGGCGGCTACGTAAGTGTCTTCGTGGCGATGCTAAAGAAGCAGTGACTTCACTCTTGATTGGTGGAACTACACCCGATTTAATAATTGACACCTTAGAACTTCGATTTGGCAAACCAGAAACAATTATGAGTAAAATAGTTTTACAGCTTAAAAAACTATGTCCGTTGCCGTTAACTTATCATAATGATATCATTAATTTTGCAATAAAAATAAAGAATTATGTGGCTGCTGCCAAAGCAATGCAACAAAGTGATTATCTTCGCAGCCCGGAGTTAGCATCGATTGTCGTATCTAAGCTTCCAACTTTGCTTGTCGCAAAATGGACCGACTACGTTTATGAACAGCGAGAGTGTAATTCACCGAAGCTAGAATTGCTTAGTGATTTTTTATATGAGGAAGCCACTAAAACAGCTGCATCAGGAGTAAGTCATATTCACGCTCAATATAATTTAAAGAAGCCCGATGAACGTAAACACCGCTCACACTCGTTGTTGTACACAAATAGTAATCAATTACAAAACGCGGAAAAGTGTACATTTTGCCGAAAATGGGCTCATGGTGTCGCAGATTGTTCACGGTTTAAGCGCGCCTTACGCAAAGATCGCTGGCGATTTGTACGCGTAAATAAACTTTGCTTCAAATGTCTTGCCCCCCGCCATACGAATGGTATGTCTTGTATTGGCAGTAATTGCGACATTGACGGCTGCAATCAACCGCATCATCGTTTACTGCACTGGATTAAACCATTGGAAGAAAGCTTAAAAACTGTGGAGCGAAGTGAGGATGAGCATCCCAGCACCAATGAAACAGTGACTCATACGGTGGCATCCCACTGTCACAAGGTGTTTTTGAAAGTGGTGCCGCTCACTCTTCACGGACCGAATGGCAGTTTGCATACGCATGCACTACTGGATGATGGAGCTACCGTGACGGTGATATCCTCTGATATCGCAGATGAGCTCGGATTATACGGTGCAAACGTGATATTGCGCGCGCGCAGCGCATGGGACTCGGGCGAGCTTGTGTGTGAATCTCAAGTAGTGAGTGTTAGTGTTACCAATTCGTATAACGAAATGTTTACTTTCCGTGCGCGTAAAATTAAAGAATTAAATTTACCAACACAAAAAGTGCCGAATATGGACTTTAATAATTACGGATTGTTAAGTGAAGATCTTATGTTATGTAATTGTAACGCTAAGCCAAAATTATTAATAGGTCAGGACAACCATCATTTAATTTCTCCCATTCGTTGTGTTCGTGGTAAGCAGCGTGAGCCGTACATAACTCAAACTGCGCTTGGATGGTGTGTGCACGGACATATGGTAAGTGATGTTAATTGCACTGATCGCTTTGTCTCTTTCATTAATAGTTGCCACGAAAAGGCGGGACAGTCGCAGTGTATCTTTCACTTACACACGGTAGAATCGATTGCTAGCGATCTCTCTCTCGATAACGATAACGGTGAATGCACCTGCGCGCAATTGCACGATGCGGTTCGTAGATCCTTCGCGTTAGAGTCTATTGGTGTAGGTTCGAAGCCGCGCCGCAACCCAGACGAAATACGCGCTTTACAAATTTTAGATGACACTGCAGAGTTAGTAAATGGTCAATGGAATGTCGGCTTACCGTGGAAATACGATGAATTACATTTACCCGACTCTTACCCTAACGCTTTTAATCGTCTAAAGTCAATAGAAAGAAAATTTTTGCTCAACAAAGAGTATGCAACTCGTTATTGTGAAAGAATGAGATACTTATTTTCTAATGGTTATGCTAGAGAACTTAATGAGACCGATGAAAACTCTAATAAACGTATAATATGGTATTTGCCGCACTTTGGTGTAGATAATCCAAATAAGAAAAAACTGCGTTTAGTTTATGACGCGGCAGCAAAGTCGAACGGTTATTCTTTAAATGATTTTCTTTTACAAGGCCCTGATTTGTTACAATCGTTATTAGGAATAATGTTACGATTTAGAGAAAACCGCGTAGGTATCATAGGGGACATAAAAGATATGTTTTTAAGGATTAATGTACGAAAAGAAGATGTTAATTCTTTGCGTTTTTTGTGGAAAGATATCTATTTAAGCAATGAAAATGAACAATTAGGCTTCGGAAGTAGTAACAAAGGTTCAAAATTACCTATACAACATCCTGTTAAGAAATATGTTATGACGTCATTAATTTTTGGCGCTAACTGCTCCCCATTTATAGCACAATATATTAACCAAAATAAAAACACATTGCGCTTTCAGAATAAAATGCCGGATGCAGTTAATGCAATTAGGAAAAATCAATATATGGACGATTTTATCGATAGTTTACCAGACGTCGCTACTGCTACAAAAATGATAAAAGATGTTTCATATATTAATCAGCAAGGTGGTTTCGTGATGCGTAACTGGTTAAGTAACAAGTCAGATGTTCTTAGTGATATGCCAAAAGAGACTTTAAATGACATGGCGATACGGTTTAATGTTGAATCCCAGCCGGAACGAACGCTTGGGCTTTTGTGGTTTCCCGCGAGTGATATGTTCGGGTTCGATCTTTCGTTAAAGCGTATACCGAGTGATATTTTACAACTATCACGAAAACCGACTAAGCGTGAAGTTCTTCGTATTATAATGTCTGTATACGATATTCATGGTTTTTTAGCACCTTTTACGATAAAATCCAAAATTTTAATGCGCGAAATATGGAATGTAGGTATAAAGTGGGATCAGGAAATAACAGATAGTTTATTTGTTTTATTTAAAGATTGGATTTCGCAGTTACAAGAAATGAGTTACGTTCGAATCCCGCGGTGGTATTTCTATAGCAACGATTCTGTCGGTGTGAATGAGAAGAGCGGTCACACCGTAAATGACGATGAGACGTCGTTGCAATTGCATATTTTTTGTGATGCATCTCCATGCGCATACGCATGTGTTGCTTATTGGCGTAAACAAGACAGCAACGGCGTGCAGGTGTCATTCATTGCGAGTAAAAGTCGCGTTGCGCCGTTAAAACCGTTAACTATGCCTAAACTCGAACTTCAAGGCGCGCTATTAGCATGTCGCTTGGCAGAGACTATAAAAAAGGAGCACAGAATTAAACCGTCACGTGTTTTTTATTGGACTGATTCAATGATTGTTATTTATTGGATACGTAACGAGCATAGAAATTACAAAGTTTTTATTGCAAATAGGTTAGGTGAAATTGATGAGTTAAGTAAAATTGATGAGTGGCATTATGTGCCGACAAATTTAAATATAGCGGATTTAGCTACAAAAAATAATGATTACGACTTCAACAAGGACTCCTCTTGGTTAACGGGTCCGTCTTTTCTGTACACGGAAGAAAAGTATTGGCCCCGAGAGCCTGAAAATAACGAAAAGAGCAACAATGAGCTGTTAGATAAAATATATGTAGTAATAAAATCACCAAAGGAGAATTGTAATAGTATTTATGATTTACCTATTCCGGATCCAAACCGTTTCTCCGTGTGGCTGCGCTTGCTTCGCTGCACCGCATCTGTACTATTATTTATAGAAAAATGTAGAAAAAC
This sequence comes from Parnassius smintheus behrii, assembly GCA_036936625.1. NCBI lineage: Eukaryota > Metazoa > Arthropoda > Insecta > Lepidoptera > Papilionidae > Parnassius > Parnassius smintheus. The sequence continues at coordinate 3,911,760 of JAUPFT010000012.1, forward strand.
CGGTACTCGGCGTATTAATAATTTGTTAATGAATAGAGCCGAAGTACTTTTGTTACGCTATTCACAATCACAATCATTTCAGACTGAAATTGATTTGCTGAAACAAAATAAAGAAATTAATCGTGATAGTCGTTTACGTTCATTGACACCATTTTTAGATAAAGACGGCTTATTGCGTGTAGGAGGGCGTATAAACGCGGCTGCAAACGTCACTGAAACTATGAAAAACCCGGTGATTCTGGATGGTAAACATCGCATAGCAAGGCTGGTGGTTTTGGACTTCCACGTACGTGCTGCTCATTCGTATAATGAACTTGTAATAAACGAGCTACGACAAAAATATTGGGTTGTAAATCTGAGACCTACAGTTCGCTCCGTAGCTTCACAGTGTTTAGTTTGCCGAATACGAAAAGCAGCACCAAGACCGCCTCGCCTCGGGGACTTGCCATCTCAAAGATTGGTTCATCATCAAAGACCTTTTACCGTTTGTGGTGTAGACTTATTCGGTCCGATCGAAGTAACTGTGGGCAGGCAGAGACCCAAAAGATATGGTGTTCTTTTTACATGTTTAACAATACGAGCTGTTCATATTGAAATAGTATCGACGCTTACCGCAGACTCACTTATAATGGCACTTAGGAGGATGGCTGCACGCCGTGGGTGGCCTCATACTGTCATATCTGACAACGGAACTAACATGCGAGGTGCTGATGCTGAACTTCGAAAATCTTTTGAATAAATTAAGCAGCAGCAAGTTATAGCCGAAGCATTAAACAAAGGAGTTTCCTGGCAGTTTATACCACCGGCCAGTCCTCATATGGGGGGAGCTTGGGAGCGTCTGATTAGAAGTGTGAAAACGGCACTGAAAGTCGTTCTTAGAGAGAGGGCTCCTCGAGAAGAAGTTTTATTAACGCTTCTCGCTGAAGTCGAAAATATAATTAATAGTAGACCGCTTACCCATGTTTCGGTGGACCCTCAAAGTAAAGAGGCATTAACTCCAAATCATTTTTTACTAGGATCTTCGTCGAACTTACCTGTACCTGGGGTCTTTGATGATGGCGACATGTATGTTAGACGACAGTGGCGTATTGCCCAACGGTTGACAGACTTATTTTGGAGCAGATGGGTAAAAGAGTTTTTGCCAGAGCAAATTCCTCGTCGTAAATGGGATAGGGAAGGTCCGCAATTAAAAGTAGGAGATCTTGTAGTAGTAGTCGATCCATCATTATTTCGAAACTGTTGGCCAATAGGTATTATTGAAAAGGTTTATCCAGGTTCAGACGGCAGAGTCAGAGTAGTTGACGTTAGGACTAAGTCAGGAGTGATGAAGCGATCAGCTGCTCGCGTGGCCTTTCTCCAGCTTGATAATGAGTGTCGGCGAACCGACACTTGGGGGGAGGATGTTGACGACGCTCACGTTGCTTCTCGAACACCTGAAATATAAATAATATTTATCAATAAAAAATAATATATGTAAAAAATATACTCATAAAACATTGTTACTTACCTAATGTACTTGCTGTTTTTCTATAATAAATAAGTACGTGTGCATACGGGGACGGTGGCACTTACCGCGATTTTTATCAGTAGGGTGAAGGTATATTTGCAACAACGGTGTTGCACCGCTGAGTACATGATCCCGCGTTTCGAGTTAGTTGCACTAGAACATCATACGAGGTGACACCTATGTCTCCCTCCCCGCGGATGTACACGCGCTCACCAAATTTTTTTTGTATATTTTTCTCCCAGACGACACCAGCGGCCTACATCATCAACAATAATAATTTTGCACGAAATGCTTTAATTATCACACAAGAAGTTAACGCGCAAACTTGTGTCTTCTGGAAGTTTAACTGGACTAGATTTAGTCGCCCCCTATCCGAGACTCTGTTCAATATTTTTTTTATTTTGTTTGTCGGTGGAAGCTGTAGTATAGCCCCACTACTATATAGCAAGTATAGAGTAAAGTTAAGAATAGAGAACTCATAATAATTTTTTTATGTAAGTTATCATTACGATTGTAAGACATATACAAGTAGTAATCATAATTACATTGTAACTATAATGAATGGTTTTAAGAATTTTTTTTGTATTGTATACTTACTGTCATATGTTTAAAATGTAAGAATCTAACTGAGTTTAAAACTTCATCAAACACCATTCATGTGTCTCTACCTAGAACCACGTAACACAACCCAAACCCCTCTACCTATGTACCTAGGTCACAATTGCTGTATGTAAGTCTCCTCCAAATTAATCATTCGAGAGTTTTCAAAATGCATCAGTGAGTTTAATTTCATACATAGACCAAACATTACAACAGTGAAGACCTATGGAGCTGAGACGTGGTTCTTCACTGTTGGCCGTATGAGGGCGCTCAAGGTCGCTCAGCGAGCTATGGAGAGCAGTGCAGCAGACCACCAACCAGAGTGACCGACATAGCCCAACGGAATAGTAAGCTGAAGTGGCAATGGGCCAGTCATATAGCTCGAAGAACCGATAACCAATGGGGAAAAAAGGTTCTGGAGTGGCAGCCTCGTACCTGTAGTCATAGTGTAGGACGACCACCCACTAGACGGAGTGACGACCTGTTAAGACATGCAGGAAGTCGATGGATGCAGGTGGTTAGGGCCGTGCTTTGTTTCATTACTTGGACAGGGAGCCCTACGGTCAGCCGTGGATTTGTGAAGGACTGTAATGATAATGATGATTGTGACTGTATGTTCGGATGTCACTTTAATATTAAATAAATAATGATAATGAAGCAAGAATGAATCCATGGGCTGCTGTAGCCTTGTGCCATCAAGCTGATTGTAAGATCATTTGTCATTTCAATTTGATACAAAAAAATTATAGCCATTTGCCATCAGGCTGTAAGTTCGTTTATCGCTTCAATTTTATTTTAAAAATGGTTGTTATTCTATGATTTGACTCTTTTTAGGGTTCCGTAGTCAACTAGGAACCCTTATAGTTTCGCCATGTCTGTCTGTCTGTCTGTCCGTCCTCGCTTAATCTCTGTGACCGTTAGCACTAGAAAGCTGAAATTTGGTACCAATATGTGTATCAATCACGCCGACAAAGTGGTAAAATAAAAATTTAAAAAAATGTTTTATTAGTGTAGCCCCCTATATGTAAAGTGGGAAGTGATTTTTTTTTAATTTTAACCCTAACGTGTGATATATTGTTGTAAAGGTATTTAAAAATGAATAGGGGTTACCTAAAATCATTTTTTGATAATGTCAATAATTTCGGAAATAATCGCTCCAAAAGTAAAAAACAATGTGTCCCCCCTCTGACTTTTGAACCATAAGTTTAGAAAATATGAAAAAAATCTGAAAAGTGGAACTTTATAAGAACTTTCTAGGAAAATCATTTTGAACTTGGATGGAAACAACAGTACCCACTACCGGAAGCAGTTGCAGGAGCGCGGAGCGCTGCTGGAGCGCGAACATAATGGATACCCACCTTTAAACTCATAAGTGGGAACACTTATTGTGAAACTACGGAACCCTACACTGAGCGTGGCCCGACACGCTCTTGGCTGGTTTTTTTGTTTTGTTTTTTTAATGTATTAACGTACGATGAGCAGCAAAGACCAGCTTATTCAAAGAATCGTTTTATTAAAGCTCACAGTGAAAATATGTATGTGAATATTATTTTATGAAAATGAACACCACGCCGCAATTATACGCGTAACGAATTTGCATAAAGCGTGCTCACACTCGCGGCGTAATTTTCCAACAGCGCATTGTATCCCAATGATGAAAATTTATGTGCATTACAAATCAAGAGATGCGGTCCGTTGTAACCGTTGCAAAAATGGCATTTATTTAAACGATTGCTAAATACAATATTTCGTTCTCTATTTAGGTAACAAAAATATAATGTTTTTAGATGTTGTTTTTTCTGAGTGGTTTTTATAAATATAGAAAACTAAAATATTCAAAGCGGTGAGGTATTTATATAAGTTCAGCGACAAATGTTTTTATGGTTCAAAGTACTGAGTTTATATATTTATGGCAAAGTCGTAAACTTTGATACTTGTTTCACCAGTGTGTTATTATCTTTTTAAAACTTCTTCTAAAACGCCTTTTCTGTATTAGTATGTTTGCATGAAATATAAACGAAAATATTCCTTAAGACATTATTAGACTGTTTTATATTTGTTTGTACTTCAGTTCGATTTCACTTAAATGTCATGGGGTAGCATTACATACAAAAATCATTATAAAATTTAAATTTTAACTTGCTTTAAATTTTGATAGAAAACGTCTTAGATCTGAAATCAGTACATACTTACTGAATATTTTCAATAATAATATATTAGCGATTTTATGCAGACGCTGTTGTTTTACAATATGGAACAATATCGATAAAATTTAATTACTCTACAAGAAGTCAAATTATTTATTCTTCATAATTTGGTACACAATTTAAAAATATTATATTTTTGTAGTTTTAATGATTTTTTAATACATACATACATACATAAACACTCACGCCTGTCACCCAGAGGGGTAGGCAGAGACTACAGATTTCCATTTGGCACGATCCTGACACACCTCTCTCGCCTCCTTCACATCCATACACCTACGCATACATGCTCGTGATTTTTTTAATCTGATATAATTAACAACTTTATTAGATTTTTAATTGATAATATTTTATTTAACTATAATATCTATAGCTTAGTAATCTGGAAATAAAATAACATTAGTAACATTGAGCTGATGTGTTAATTCCATTCATCCGATAAACTTTAAACTTTTTATAAAAATATTAAAAAATAAAATATCTAACTCACAAATCCTAATACCACCATTTAATGACCCCTTTCCAGACGACGCCAGGGCAGGTCGATAGTTATACTCGTATATTATGTAGTTTATGACATGTAAGTATATAATAATGCCATACATAATGTAATGTTATATAATAAATACCAAACTAACAAACTTCTGTACTGTTCTGTTTAAGCAAGCAGTCCAATACTATGTGGTATGAAGGGTGTGAGCACGGTGTGAATATGCCCATAAAAATGAATGCTAAGCGATTTAATTGTGACATGTAATATTTTTTTATTACATAATAACGTGGTCTTTTTTTTTTTTTTTTTTTTTTGCGGATGGAAAATCATCTAATGACCCCTTTCGCTCTGGGTGGAGCGCAAGGGAGTGTCAGACTTTTACTGACTAAAAACCATCCGTGTTCCTTCAGTGCCCTTACGTTCCGGAGCCGCGGTATCTCTTTCGAACAGCCCGCAGCCCCGGCAGGCGTCGGCCCTTGCGGGCCCCTTCACGCTGCTGACAGCTCTTTGAGGCGCGCGTGGAACAAAACGTGCCGTCGACACGGCCTGTCGTCATTAGACGGACGGACGACGAGCTACCCATTGCTCGCCGTCCACAGGCCTGCGCCTACGGTGGCCGGGGGCCACGACGTAGCCCCCGACGCCCAGGGCGTCTCCCGCGGCGGCCGGGGAGGAAAGCTGCTGCTCTCTCCTTCTCCCGCTCCGCCACCTCCTTCGCTAGCATCACTGCTTCGCAGAAGGTGGTGACGGCATCCCATTCCGTCTCGCTCCGGACCATGGCTTCGACCAGGGCCGGACGCGAGAGGTCGCCGCCGCCTATCGCCGCTACGAGGACACGGCGGTGCTCCGCCCAAGCAGGGCACACCTCCACGGTGTGTTCCACCGTGTCCTCCGGTCCATCCTCGCAGTGGGAGCACCCGGGCGTTTCCTCCCGCCCGATTCGGTGCAGGAACCTCCCAAACACACCGTGTCCGGTGAGGACCTGCGTCAGGCGGAAGGTGAGGATGCCGTGGCGTCTCTCAAGCCACTCCTCAAAGAGGGGTCTTATCGCCGCTATAGTGGCGTGCCCAGCACGGGGTTGCGACAGTCGCTGTCTCCATGTCGCCATGAGATCGTGCCGGAAGTCTGTCCGCTGCGCGACAACTTGCCGCGGCAGCGGGGTTTCCCCACGGCACAGTGCCTCCGCACGCCATTCGTGCAGGCGTGCGAGGACTATCGCCTCCAGATCCCATGGCGGCAATCCGGCAAGGAGGCTCGCCGCCTCGCGGGAGATCGTGCGGTAGCCGCGAACCATTTTCACGGCTATCACCCTTTGGGGCGCTTTCAGGTGGTGGACGGCAAGCCGCGCCAAACCACGCGCCCACACCGGGGCCCCGTAAAGGGCCATGGACCGCACGACCCCCGCGTAGAGCCTCCGGCAGGAGGCGTTTGGCCCTCCCAGGTTCGGCAGGAGCCGCCTGAAGGCAGCCCCGGTCCGTTCCAGTTTGGGAGCCAAACGTCGGAAGAATAATAACGTGGTCTGAACTGAGGCTTAGGTAAAAATTTTAAAGTTAAGTAAACATTTACATACATTGAACTCGAAATAAATAACTGAACGTGGTTGCGTGACTAAACTAACATTAACCGATTCAATAGTTATATAGTTAAAATTCAATTCAATAGTTGTATAAAAATATATAATTAGAGGCAGCCTTCTTTGTGTGTGTATATTTGTAGCACGATTTGCTGCAGTTTCAAGTAAATAGGTTTGTAGAGGCGCTGTCGTCGCGCCACAAGCGAAAACACACCGAAGCCTAAATCGCGCTATCAACATTCCGAATCATAAACAGTATATATAGAACTTCTTCGAACTTTCACATGGATTGTTGGCCGCTCCCCGGGCAGAACACTTAGCCCGGCGGGAGATCTCTTTTTCCTTTCACGGCCACAGGTTCATTTTAAATCAATTCAAGAAACTATAAAGAAACAGTCCAATGTTCGTTTAAAAACAGATCACTCACAAACGACGTTAGATGGAATTGATACCCTGAAGTAATAAATTAAAGAAGTATGTCCACTTTTTCTACACTGATTGACATGTCACTTGATTCGTTATACAGTTCGCATCTACCTACAACTATTGTTGCATAAAATTAATTACTATGTGTATTAACATTGTAACGTATTACCTTTTTATTTAGAGGCCAGGGAAAATACTATTAAGTAAATAAGTTTTTCAGATTATAACGTGTCAACTTTACACTATGGTGTACTATGAAAAGAAAAATAACTTTCCACACCATAGAATAAAACCACAAAAATCATACCTAATCATAAAACAATAATATAAGTAACATAAAACAATTATTTTGAACTTTCGTAACTATATGACACATTAATAAGATTTTCGTTAGTCTGTGAAATGAAATGGGTAAAACAAGTTTTTTTTAAATATAAATTGGCGTGGTTTCTGGGCTTTTAAGTCATTGTAAAACGCGTTCAGTCATCAAAAGTCTATTGAGAATGATAAACATAGTAAGATCGCTTATTTTCCTGGCTTTATTTGAAAATTAAATTATACGATATGAAATAAGCAAAATAAAGGCAATAAGATATTTTACATCACTAGACGCGTTAGAAAATTTTCAGGTCATAATTGGAAGTGGTTCTTTGATAATTGGATAATACCTAATCCAAAACATATTATAGTCAACTAAACCTAAAAAATATCTTTTGACGTTTCACATCAATCATTCCGCAATAACTTTATACAAGCAAACCCACAAGATTATATAAATCTCAATAATAATATAGTATTATATATTTCATTAAGACGTGTATAGTTCTTTATCACTTATTTAAGTTTGAGACGTTCAAAACAACCGAAATATTTTAAAAAAAAATCTAAAAAATAACCCACAGTCCTAGTTTGAGAGTCAGAGCTGAAATAATCCGTAAAAATATTTACATAATCGAATCTTCAAAATTTTAATCATTTGATCATTTAAATTTTTATTTTAAAATTGCTGGAGTTATTTGAACCATGAATGAAATATGTTTATTTTTTTATAATTTTCTACTTTGTTTAAATGTGTGCGGGCAAAAAACTCCCATCCAAAGCCGCACTGAAAAAAACACTAATTCCAATCCGTAATTCCATTTTTTGGGAACTTTCTGTGCGTACTTATGTGATTTTGTGTTTTTCTCCTTATTTTGTTATACAGATTATAACTTTTTGGACAGATTCTTTTATACTCGTTGACCTTGGCAAGTTTTATACTAGACTCTGATTAATCAAATGATCATAATGTCGAAAAAGTGCGTATTTAGTTGTGGTAGTCGCACTTTAAACAGCTAGGTTTGTGCATTGGTGGTGAAATTACACGAAACATTTGAACGTGGGTCACTAACCGGTGATCCCTTTTTACACAGTGACACAAGTGCAGGGCAGTATTGGTGAAGCACTAGAAATCGGCAAACGCACCGTTGCTTGGATCATCACTGAAAACTATGATCTTTCGGGTGATGAGAATGATTTAGTTCACACGCAAAAAAAAGAATAAACCAGTAACAGCTATAGATCAATTCGACGCAAATGCTATTAGAAACCATTTCTGCGGCTACTTCACAAGGAGCGTTTACCCTACTGCGACGAAATTGCAAGAAATTTTAGAGAATTTTATAGAGTCATTGAGAACCACTTTAAACCACATGGGCTTCCGACACAAAAACGTTGATAAACGCAAAATAATTATAGACATGACAAAAAAAGGATAAGATTTTTAGGACAAATGTAAAATATAACTAATTGGGACAACGTCATATTCGTTGATAAAATGGAGTTAAACGCCATCCACGCTGTACTGAAGATATGGACAGACGACACTGCAGCAGCATACGATCTTGCTTGACGGTGTCTTTGCAAAACGGTGGGCGCCTAATAATTTTCCATGACCAAGATCTGCTTGAGGAGGATTTGTAGAAAATTGTTTATTAGGTTTCCAATCAAAGAGTACAAGAAACTACTATAAGGAAATAAATGCAGAAAATTTTAAAGAGTGGTTTATAAATCTTTTCCAAAATATGCGAATACCACCATAATAATGGACAACGCCCCGTACCACATTCTGTTCAAATCGACAACCCGTCAACCCAAGTGAATAAGAAAGCAGATGTAGTATAAATATAAAGGAAGTAGAAGTGAATTTGAAATTATTGAAAGCATGGCTTACACAATTAGTAAGGTGAAATAATCACGTAAACCTTCGTACGATTAACAAATCTTACAACTTCATGCCCGTTTTCTTCTACTAATTTAGTAGAAGAAAACGGGCATAAAGTTGTAAGACTATCACCACACCACTGCCAATACAATGGTATTATATTGATTTGGGCCCAAATCAAAGGCTAGTTCTTAAATTAAATGTTCTGAATACAAACACATTAACTCTACCTAAACACGCACCAGATGAAAATGCCTTGTGCTTTTAGAGGCTACGCAGCACGACACAATACCAAAATATCTTTAAGGGTGAAGAAGATGGAAGGTTTGCTGAAGGAAGCCCATATCACAAAGAATGATTTTATGAAAATGAAATTTTATTCATTTCATTTTATTTCTTCTCAAAAGTGCTGGAGAATACAAAGAAAATTATCATGGATGACTTTGAGAGAGACTTTCATTGTGATTACATAATTTAAAATCAAATAATAATTAATCTAAGCAACAACAGCTCAAGTAGTTTTAGTGATAGTGATTGAATGAATTTATTTTTTAAATAGTTTCAACCTTAAATTTTTATATCTTTGCCTTTAGAAATAAGTAGTAACAATAAATACGAGGAAACTCGTACATTTTGTGTTTTGAATTATCCGTTTCTAATTATTTCTTGTACTAATCGAAACAAAGCTGTAAATTATTACCGACTCTAAAGAATTGGTATCGATTTTCCTTAAAAATCGAATATACCGTACCGATTTTTTGATTGGCATCCCTAGTCCAATAAGTCTGACATCTATCAAAAGGTATTTTTTGGATTTGGTTGACTATAGATAATCCGTAGTCTAAACGGTAGTCATAGATAATATCACTGCCATGTGGACTAGTTATACCTACTTACTCAGACGGACTCATAGGCAGAAAACTTGTCCTACCACCTACTATCTTACAAGCAGTACTGCGAAGTCCTAATTGCAAACATTTTCGTTAGAGCTTCTTCATTTTTTTTAAATTAATTTATAAAATAAATACTCGTATCCCTGGCGGGTACGTCAGAGTACATAAATTGGCCGTTCAAAAGTTCTTGAACAGTGTTGCAAGTGTTTGTAATAGTTCATAACAGTTAGAAGCAATTTCGTCTCGCAAGCTTAATAGCGTTCGCTTGCTCCAGCATAAGTTGGCCATCCATAGTAGCAGTTAAAATATATTGCGCTTTAAAGCATATTCAAAAATTAAAAAGTGGCCTTGATAAGTAAAAAAGTAAAGTTCCTATTGTTACGAGCTTAGTATTCGTGACGATAAAAACTGCCGATTGAGTTACCAAAATTGACACTTTAATTACCGAACATCAATTAAAACTTAAAACAAACTAATAGTTAATCACACTTAATATTTAGTTCACTTTATTTCGCTCCGAAGTTCACTTTTCTAGAAAGATCTTAGTCTAATTTTCTAGAAAGATCCTTACGCTCCTATTTCTGCTACTCGATACTAGATGGCGCTAGTGCCTAATACCAGGCATAAACTATGGCGCGCAACACTATTCTTTTGTTCGTCCCATAGCAGGGTTAAGACCACCTCCGATATGTTTTTAAACAAAACTGAAGTGACAAATGAACTTATACAGTACACGTCGTGACAAATTTTTATTGCAATTCATGGGTACCCTAACTAATATCCAATGAAGCTGGCTATATATGCGTTGTCATAGCAGAGGACTCAGATGATACGCCTCACATTCTTAAATTATTATTAGTCTCCTTATCCTTCTGAACGAACCACAGAAGTGCAAGTAATGCTATTTAATGGCAAAAGGCAGAGTGTTAGAGGGTGTACTCCTATGCATAAAAGGAGTCCTGGTACACACAATCTTTATAGCACTAAATTTTTTGACCTACAAACATTCACATTGCTTCGTTGTTCGTTGTAATGTTTGTCCTAATTGTTGTTGTTATGGATGGTGTGATGACCTGGTAAAAGTTGCAGGAACTCAATGGATCCTCATGACTCAGGACCGCGCTTAGTAGCATTCCTTAGGGAAGGCCTAACTTCAGCGGTGGAATTGGGATATGCTGTAAATAAAACATTCGCTAAAATCTAAACAAGAGTTTACTACTGCTACCAAAATCTTTCTTCTTGTTCCACATACTGTATTATTTCACCGTTATAATTTTACCTCTTCCTTTGTAGGTAGTTCTCTTACACTGTCATCCAACAGTATCGTATCTCACCATCAACCTTGAGTTTTAATAATGGTTTAGCCACGATAATAATTATTACTATTCGATTTCTTAACCCTTTTCTCCCAACCCTTGGCCATTTAGTCTCCCTAGGTGAGCGCTTATGTCTGGGTGTTTGTTAACTATTCACTTTACTCTGTATTAATTTAAACATATACCATGTGCATCCATTAAAGTAAAACTAAAATAAAACTCCACTGATGAATGTAAATATCTGTCCTATATATTGCCTTCTGGGAAGGGATTTTGCCAGTTTTTATTATTTTGATGTAATATCAGGAAGATACCCATATTCTGGTTTAGTTTCCCTCTGTCACCACTTACTCACAGGAGATAGTGGATATTCTTACACCGCCACTACACTACACTACTATATGATATCTTATATATTCAAGCTTAAGCTATATTATGGTTATAGCATGAATGGGTCGGCTCGACCGGGGAAGGACCACGCTTTCACAGAATACATTGTAAAATAGCAGTTTAATGCTGCTGTGTTTCGTATGGTGAGAACCGGAGACCCGTTTTAATGGAATTGAGGCATTCCATATTAGTCCTATGTTGACAATGCACCTGCATTTTGACTTTTAATCTAGGTCAAATGCAGATGTCTAGGAGCCACAGCATCCACTTACCATCAGGTGGACTGTGTGCTCGTTTGTCACCCTTAACCTATAAAAATACAAATTTCATATTTAATAAGTATTTATGATTACCAGCCAGACGAGAGCACTACAAAATACAAAAATATCATACACTTAACTATCAGGACACCAGCTGTAATACATTTGGAAAGTTTGTTAGCGTTAAAATCAGTTATTGATGCAAATTGACATTGTACAATTTACAATTTTGAATATCACGCCTTTGTGCGTGAGAATATCCTGGAAACTGTTTTAATTTGTGTTGCGAATATCTCAACAAAAACCTCATTTACTTAAATGCACTATAAAATTAAAGTTCACTTAATTAACAGTACGAAAATGAATATCAAAATAGTGACATAAATTGTAGATTGTTTTTAAAAACGGTTGCATTTTCAAAGAGTAAATAAAAGTTATTGTAACAGATGTTTCTTTAAATTCCAAATAATGCATTGCCTGATGATGACGATAACTTGGAATAGTCTTGGAGATAATTATCATCTTAACACTGTGAACTGGCAAAGCACAGCAATGGAATGACTCGGTTGCGTTCCAAATTGAAACAATTGGACTTCTTCTTTACGCTGATGATGACGACCTTGGAGTTTTGAACGATTTTGCATAACTTGAAATATACACTCCTTCGTCTTTCTTTCTCGATAGTTTGATGTTTATGGATAACGTTAACAAATACCTAAAATCTCTTTTTTATGGAAGAGAAGCAAAACGAACATTGGTAAGTGATTACCGTCGCCCATGAATATTCGCAACTCCAGGCTATTTTCTTGAACCCTAAGTCGTATTAGTCAGGAAAAAATTGAAAGAGCTCGGAACAATGCACCTATCAAACAAAACAATCACTTTGTTTAAAAACGTCTGTAAAATGTACACGTAACAATTAACTCCACATTCTAATTTCCTATCTAACTAGGCTACGTAGTGCGGGATAATTGATTGAGCCGGTGCTGCTCTTGATAACGCATCGGGAAGTAATGAAAAAGCATCTTGAATATACAACTCTTTGCTGTCAAAGCTCCCATCTATAATACTTATAAATACTTTAACAAGGCTTGTCCTGACTGAATGGCTGTCTGATCTATCAACGCACAGTTTAAACCACCGAAGTTAGAAACTTGAAATTTTGACAGTAGATTTTATATAGGACGTAGGCAGGCATTAATAAACGATTTTTTAAAATTGGACCCACAAGGGAGTTAAATGTGGGGTTAAATTTTTTATGAAAGTCCGTCATTTTTCAAGTTATATACACTAAACTTGATATAGTGACTATAGATTTACAAAAGGTGTATGTATTTTGTGAATAAGTGTGAGTCGGACCTGCTCCATATAAAGGGTTCCGTACCATTATACAACACAAGTCTTTTTATAAGTATAGATATAGGATTTTGCAGGCCGTTTAATAGTAGCTGGCGCAAAAACAAAAGTTCATTGTATGGGTTTCTTAAAATGTTTACTTCTTTGTTATTTATTGTTATAACGGCAATAGAAATATACATTCTGTAAAATTTTCAAGTATGTACCTAATATGTTTCATGAGATACAGCCTGCTGATTGACGGACGGACAGATGGAAGGACAGAGGGGGGTCCGTTGGCACCATTTGTATGCAGAACCCTAAAAACGTAGGTGTGGGTTTTAGTGCTAGTTAAGTCCAAAGTGCGTGAAAATTGGTAAGTAATTTATTTTAGGGTTAGGGTACAAGGCGACTCCAAAATATTTTTGGATACAAATATACCTACCTACATACTATTACTACTACTACTACAAAATCATCATCATCATCGACAACAACAACATCATCATCATAAACAGCAGCAGAATCAGCAGCAGCAGCAGAAACCTATCATTGACTCAATACTGAGTGCAGGTCTCCTCTCAGGTAAAACTTATAAACTGTAGTCTATCATACTGGCCCAATGCAAATTGAGAGACTTCACACACCTCTGAAAATGTTACGGAGAATTCTCAGGAATTCCCCACTATGTTTTCTTCACCGTAGAAGCATGTGATATTAATAGCTTAAAAGTCAGAGGTCCGAAATCTAACTCGCGACCCCCTAGGCTGCGTAGGCTGTATATAAATGTATAATTATATGCACGTATATACACACGAAAAACATTTCGTGTATGCACGTATCGAAAACTAAAAGATCAGCCAGTATAATATTTTAAACTTCTGTCTTTTTTTCGATCTTTCGGAGCTTTATAAACTAAAAGCCGTGAACCAATTAACAGAATCGTGTGAATAGAAAACGTAATCAATGTAAACAATATTATGCATACTGTTTGTACCCGATTGCTAGAGGGAAATGTTTTTGTGTGTCTACGTATTTATTATACATTTATGTGCAGCCTACGCAGCCTAGGGGATTGCGAGTTCAATTTCGTGCAAGCACCTCGTTCCGTCGTATTAGAAAGTATTATAATAGCTGCCTTTAAGTGACGTACTTTGGGACTGAAAATAATAGATGTTTATATGCCCACTTTTAAAGTACAAGGGCAAGTTTGTCATTGAATAGAGCACCAGTTATGGTATTGAGGTACTTAAAATGATGCTCAACTTACCAAACTACAAATAACATCTCTCCATAAAAATGTTTTAGAGGCAAAATTAATCACAGGATGTGCTCAAGGGGAACCACCTTTAATACCATCGGATTACTCCTTTAAGTTCAAAAGATTACAATTTTCTCTGAAAGTGTGCTTCTTCTTATAAACATTAATAAACCATAAGGGCAGTCACTGATAATGGTTGGATTCGACTTAAGGGAGAGCTGCTTTTCTCACGGAAAGTTTTATGTGGCCTGTTCATAAGTAAGTGCAGCAAGTAGTCTGGTGATTTTACACACGAGATCCGTGCCACAAATCTTGTATACAAAAAGCTTCTTAAGCAAAAACAAACGTTTCTTAAAAACATATTATTTATTATCATGTAGGCCAAAAACAATGTTGGCGAGGTGTCGAAAACAGATGTCCTCTCTGACGTACACGCAAACTCCAGCCCGGAGCACAAAGGACTGTTCTAATTTGTACCACGGGTAGGATAGATACGAAGTATCAGCCGGAGAGGACACCAGTGTCTCGGTTAGAAAGCAAGGCCGGCTTCGCCGTTTTCAGATGGTGGTAGAGGGCGTTAAGGTTTGAATGAAGTCCCCCGATGAAATCCACGGATAGCGTGGCAGGGGACGCCTTTGACTTATTGCTCCGTTTGCCCCGAGCAGGTTTAGTCTTGAGTGGAATTTTGCCCGTCCCCCCCCCCCCCTCAGAATACGTGGGGCAGCTTGAACACCCACGCTCAGGAGTGGAGTAGCTTGGTCATGGATGCTCAGCGGGGGATTCTCCAGGGGTGCTGGTACCCTCCTGAGGTAGTCTTGCATTTAATTCCACTACCATGTTGATGGGGGGGGGGGGGAATTGAACCTCCAGCCACTCACCAGACGAAACGCAGAAGCAAAGCCTCTATTTCACGCTGGTATTCTGTGAGGTCGTGGTACCACCCCGGCTTGAGCCAGCCCTTGCGTTCAACAGCAAATGCGTAGCTGTACCACTGTTAAATATATATGATACATTATTTCACTACGTTTTGTTGTAATATGTCAAATAAAAAAAAGCTTCCATAAAGTTTCATTGATGTAAATAAGTATTACGAATCGGATTATTAAAAATCCTTAACTTTACTAAGTCGTAGACTGAATGAATTTATCGACAACGTTTTTTTTCACTAATGATACATAAATAGAAATGTCAATAGTATGAAAAAACGGCAACAAACTTGTAAAAGAAAGAATGTGAGAATAATATAGCTATTTTATTTTGTATCACATTAAACATCATATGTATACAGGTAGAATTAATGTTTTTATTTTAGGGCTCACTCTATGCTCATAATGACTCTGAGAGCTGAATAGATATCTGTCTAATATTATGTTGAGTATACGTCACTGTTAAAAGTGACATAATTAATACTTCCATGATATTTACACTTTACTAGTGACACGCCCCTTCAAAAGGGTGATTTTCTGGATCTCGACAGTAGCACTTACATAATCCAAATGTGAATTTGTACTATCTAGTAAAAAAATGTTATCGCAGTCGGTCGAGCTGTTTTCGAGTTTAGCGAGACTTACGGAAAGCAATTCATTTTTAGCGAAGATAAGCGATCCACCCCGGCTTTGCTTCGTTGGTTCCTGGATTTCGACAACAGCGCCACCTACCGGGTCCGATTGTGAATCGAAATGCTCGAATCAACTTAATTAGACACAAAAATTTTCATCAACGGGTGTAGCCGTTTGGTTGTAATTCAATCACAAACACACGGACCGATGAATTATATATATTAGATATATGGATTGCAATTTTAAATGTAAATTCTTGTTTTGAACTAACAGGCCATGTATTAAAACAATATATGCTTGGAAACTGTTCTATGTGCTACCTATTTTCAAATATAGTTAACAAAGATCTGGCTCAGACTCCATATATTTTAAAACATATCATTTCACTCAGTTACAGGACTTCTCAAATTTCAAAGACAATATACATGAAATATCTGTATAAAGCTTTCTATAGGAAACTTGACTGTTTCTTACTTGAATGATTTCTTAAATTTACGCGAACACTACACATTGAATAAAACTAAATTTGCGGATGTTTATTTAACTGATTTTGAGGGAGTCCTCCCCCCCCCCCCCCCGTGACCATGGTTGGTGTAAAGCACCCGAAACGTCGGGAATTAAAAATAAGTAAAATCTGTTAAATAAACGCGATAGATTCCGTAAATTTAGTTTTATTCAAACTTGACTGTTGTTTTGTTAATCTCCAATTTATGAAATTTCTTTATGGGAGGGGGGGGGGGCAATTATTTAGGAATGAATACTAGAAAATATATTATTATTCATATATTTTTCAACGTAGCCTTGCTGAAACTATATTATGGTTGCAGCATGAATGAGTCATTTTAATACTACTGTGTTTCGTATGGTAAAGCCGAGACCCTATTTTCCGCGAGGCACGAGGCATTCTGTATTAATTGTCAGACGATACATTTTGATTCCTAATCTAGGATCTCTCTAGTCCGAAAATCTTTGTGTTTGAGTAGTTTTACGGATTTGTAGTTCGCGTCCTACCATTAGACTATTGTCGCTATAATATATGAATCAGAAGACCAGCTATATAAATATATATATATATATATATATATATATATATATATATATATATATATATATATATATATATATATATATATATATATATATATATATATGCAATACAAACTAGCACACAATTCACCTGGTGGTAAGTGAATGCTGTGGATATCTACAAAATCTACATCTATCCTCGCTTAAGTATCTTAATGTAGATGCGATGCGACCCTGAGGACTAAAATGGAATAAGTAGGTACATCGTTTCCAGTGAAAAGCTATAGACACTATACGAAATACAGAAGCATTAAGCTGCTATTTTTCTTTACTATTCTATGAGACTGTGTTCTTTCCCTGTTAAAGCAAGCCTGCTATAATTGTATACCGCTATAATTGTAACATAGCTGTAGCATGGGATCTACCATGTTCAATTTAACGTGTCAAAGAAAGAAAGAGAGAAGAAATATGTTATCAAATTCATTTTTGTAAAACGTCGAATGTTGCGTGCTCCACATTGTTACATTCTGTCGAATTAATACCAACAATTACTTCAATGGCACGCACAGAACTGAACAAATTGCCAGTGTGCGTGTTTCAGTGTTATTGCATGTTTTTGTAACGTTGAAGCGTATTTGGCGCCTCTTTTTTCAATCCGCAATGATGGATACATATTAGTGTAATTTTACAAATTTGTTACATTTTAATATTTACGTATAACACCACTGTAAATGATCATAATAGAAAATTTTATTTAATTACAATTTTAAATGTAGTTTTACCACGAGCTCGGCGGTGAAAGAAAACATAATAAAACGTCCAAGTTTAAAAACTAAAAATATATTTCGAAAGTAAGTGGATCTAGATTCTATGAGGGCGTGTTTGTTCTCTGTGGAAGCAAACCTGTTCCCGCTACAATAATAACATAGCTGTAGCATGGCTCTACCACGTATAATTTAACGTGTCAAAGAAAAAAAGAGAGAAGAAATATGTTATAAAATTAATTAGGGACACGTTTCTGCCTAGGAATGTACGTGGTTTGATACGGTTTTTTTTATCTATTTCTGCTACCGAACAGCTTGATTGATGTTTTCTAATCTGAAGAGTATAGAGAGCCACTATAATTTAGGCTGTGAGACATACCATCTTAGCCCTCAGAATTGACAACACATCTGTTTTCTTCTTTGTTAAAGAAGGCTGCAGGTATCCATGTGCTGTAGAAGGCAATATCTTTAGGTCGACTGCTAGTTGTTTTGTCACTTCAGTCATATAAAGAAGATGTACGAGTTACCCTAATAAGCACTGCTGTAATGAGAGCATCCACGACTTTTCATGCCACCCGGGCGGCGTCACTTTTTAATGAGGTGAAATATTTGACAGATTTAGAAGTTAATTTGTTGGGAAAACGTAAAGGTCAATGTTTTTTTCTGTAATATTTGTTACATTTTTTACCTAATTAAATTATAAATTACTAAACTAAACTAATTAAAAAAAGAATTAAAATTAAGCAAAACATTAAAGAGCAAAACACTGAGGCATTAGTTTTTGTATTAATATAATATTCAAGACCCTGATAAACTATTATTTAAAAGTAACCTGTCAATTATATAACATTGTGAAAACTTTAACTCACTCCTAACTAGCGATAGCTGGTGAGTGGAATATTATTAACTATCATTATTCCTTAACATACTACGGTTTTTGGAGCAATATGTCCGCTGCACTACTCCAGTATTGGTAGATTTGATATGACCTTGAAATATATTTCAAACATGCAGGTTTTTTCATAGATTTTTCCTCGCCTTGGTAATAATGTTCCCCAGACCAAATTTCGATCGAGGCGGCCAGTGCTAACGGATATAAGCCAACTGCGCAAAACAGGGTTATAGTGTTCGAGTGTACGCGCAAGCAGTCTCTATTCCCTCACTCTCGTAGTCTGATGGGACAGTATACCGACACCTTTACAAGATACGGGCGTAAACACCGCCAACTTCTAGACTCTAGACTGTTATTATCAATTTCTTGACAGAAAAGCGCGATAACTGATTTTAACCTGACCCGGGATTAGAACCTGGGACCACATAATCATCAATCGCGTTTACAAACACTGGACCAACGAGGGACTCAACCTTGGTATAGCAGTACTTAAAATTAAAGAAAAAACCAAAATAACAGCCTGTATATACTCTTAATTAGTCCTTTATTTTTTTTTACTAAGAATGTTTTATTCATCGCCGCGAACGTGGTTAATCAGCACTTCGTATTGAAAATAATAATTTGATTGGTTTCGGTGGAGATTGAACTCGTGTCGCTTGCGTACTTTTAAAATTTACAGCTAACGCCTAGCCCCTAGACAATTACGGCTTTTACTGTGAAAATTATTATGGATTAATTTATAAAAACAATTTCACGAAACCGTCTAGAGGTTTCTGAAAATCCTATCACTTTTTTAATTTTATTATTCCTCCTTTATACCTGGTATCTAATAAGCACTTCTTTGTAAAATTATAGAATATTGCACGGTTGTTTCTTGTACAGATATTATTAAATATTCATTCTTTAGTTAAAAAATAAATTGCAATATAATATTACTGGAAAGATGTTTATTATATGCTTCATAAAAACAATTTCCTTGGAATAATTTGTTAATGTCTCTTTCAACTGTTTGCAACTTAACAAGGCACAGTTTTGGCGTCATATTGAATACTATTCTTATATCTGACCATTCTTCTTCCATTTGACCGCATCTAGCGAAGAGCGGCTCGAATCGTCATCCCAGTTATTTCTTCCACAAATTATGATGATTCGTATATAAATATTTGTCCTTGCCCTAAGCCATCTCGGAAATGGACTGTTCACGTGATATAGCCATGCTGCTGCTGTATGATGGTTATAGCACAAATGGGTTGGCTAGACCAAGAGAGAACCACGTTCTCAAAGGGTAAAATAGCAACTTAATACCGCTGTGATTCGTATGGCCAGTATAGAAAACGATGGAATTCTTTTACTGAAGACGAGGGAGGCATTCCATCTGAGATTCGATTTTTAATTTAATTATTAATTCCATTCAATTCTTAATTTTGAGGATCGCTAATGCATCTGTATTTTTTTCTTGATTGAGATTGAGTAGATGTTTATAGGACACAGCCTACAATCAGCTGAAGTAAACACACACTTATCACCGTAGTTATATAAAAATAATATAAGCCTTTTCAGGTAGTGCTTATATAATATGTACGTAACTGCAGAACCAACGTATTATAACATAGTACAAATGATTAATGGATAATTTACAAAGCTAGTCTCAGAACTACTTGGTGCTAAGGGACGAATGGGGGACAGTTATTTATGAACCAGCTACAAAGGTTTAGACTGAAGGTGACATTGACATAACGGAAGCACCAAAACACAAAGACACGCCACTGCATATCTATGTTAATATTGTTTAATATGACATGCGTTATCTACCCCTAATTTCGGATAATCCTGGGCTGATGCTACAGTTTTGATGTGCCTTTGAGTAAGGATGACGTACAAATGTGAAATGTTTCTAGCTCATCCTAAAGAATATTTGACGTTGAACATCATAAATATGTATTTCTTACTCCACTGAAAAGAGTGAAACAGTCTTAGTAGTCGTGGCTTGAATACTTCTAAACAGTATGTCCTAGCACCGACTTTATGTGAAATTACTTTATTATTTTGAGTTCCTTGATGTCAGCCTTTATAATATTCCTTACGGCGCAAGAGTGGGATTAAAAATGGCGACTCATCAATCCCGAGTACCAATGGTGAAAACACGCTGATTGGAAATTTTCTATGAATGGAAAATTATTTGAAAATAACTGTATAACAGAATAATAACACATAATCATTCACATTAAAATAACATGTTGGTAATGTGGCGTTATTTAGACTTAAAATAATCATTAAAGACTATTTATTTTATCTTATCAATATTTCTATTTCAACAAAACCTTCAATTTCACCAGCTTTCTTGCAGATCGGAGCATCAAGGTCGTTGTAGACGGTGGAAGCTCCGATTACAAGCCTATTAATGCTGGTGTTCCACAGGGCTGCGTGCTATCGCCAACGCTGTTTCTTCTGCATATCAATGATATGTTGCATACCCGTAACATTCATTGCTATGCAGATGACAGCACTGGTGATGCTCTTTACACCGGCCGAGCCAATATTTCTCGGGAAAACGTCTCCGAGTGCCGGGACAAACTTGTGTCTGAAGTCGAGTCTTTGCTGAACAGAGTCTCGGATTGGGGACGACTAAATCTAGTCCAGTTTAACCCCCAGAAGACACAAGTTTGCGTGTTAACCGCTAAAAAGAACCCCTTTGTCGTATCCCCTCAGTTTCATGGCACTCCCCTTGTTGCCTCAGCCAGTATCGGAATCCTCGGCGTCGACATATCGAGTGACGTGCAGTTTCGTGGTCACTTGGAAGGGAAGGCCAAATTGGCCTCTAAAACGCTTGGCGTGCTCAGCAGAGCGGGACAGTATTTCATGCCGGCACACCGCCTGCAACTTTACAAGGCGCAGGTTCGGCCGCACATGGAATACTGTTCCCATCTCTGGGCTGGGGCTCCCCAGTACCAGCTCCTTCCACTTGACCGCATCCAGCGCAGAGCGGCTCGAATCGTCGACGACCGAGTGCTTTCCGATCGGCTCGATTCACTGGCGCTGCGAAGAGATGTTGCATCTCTTTGCGTATTTTATCGCATCTATCACGGGGAGTGCTCTGAGGAATTGTTCGGATTAATCCCAGCCGCCAAATTTCGTGAACGTACTACACGGCAAACGTCCCGATACCATCCACACCATCTGGATGCTTGGCGGTCCACCACTGTACGTTTCACAAGGAGTTTTCTTCCACGTACAACCTCTCTGTGGAATAGTTTACCACCGGCGATTTTTCCGAACCGATACGACCTGGGGACCTTCAAGAAAAGAGCTTACTCCTTTCTAAAGGGCCGGCAACGCACCCGCAATTCTCCTGGTGTTGCGGTTGATCATGGGCGGCGGTAGTCACTTAACATCAGGTGAGCCGCATGCTCGTTTGCCCCCTCTTCCATAAAAAAAAAAATTTTTTTTCGGATAAAATTCTAAATTAAAAAGTCTAAATTAAGATTTTTTTATTAACCGATCTTTACTAAACTCAGTTTTCAGTTAATTTTATCAGAAATACGTAATAACTTATCATATATTTTTGTGATAATAGGTTGATGTTTTATGGGTGGGCCACCTCAAAGCCGTGCTATTCATAAATTATTTGAACTTCACCCAAAAATCACTGGTAATTATAAGTGGACCCAGTTATGAAGATTGAATACATCTAAGTTTAACCTACCGCAATCAATACCCAGTTAATAAAATAAAATCATTTTGATTCAATGACAGCTGTACCCAGCCGTTTTCACCCGCGAATATCACGCGTCTGAGCTACGCCACGTGGTTCCGTATCCGGCGTTCACTGCTATCACATGAGTAAAGTAAGAAGCAAAGCTTCATACAACTGCGCTATGGTAGTAATATTACTACAATGAAACTAATTTTAACGGATTTTATAGCGTTATTATATTATATTATTTTAACTTTTAATCGTCACGCGGGTATTGAGGTGTTTGACGTGCCGATATTGTAGTTAGCCCGCCTACTTTCAGTTTTTGAATATTAATCATTGGTCCGATCTACGCATAATAAGCTTATAGTTATCTGTAAGCCTTTTGTCTTGCCTACCTACCTACAGGTGATAGAATAGTTATAATTGAATATTTACATTTACAAATTAAATATGTTGGCTTATATTTTTTTATTATTATTTAAAATAATAATGGTGGTTAAAATCTATAAATAAATATTTTCAAATCTTTTTGAATATAAAAAAATTATAGTTTTCAAGTTGAGGTTTAAGAAGAAATCCTTTTTTGGAATTGCTTTTTTTCTTGTTTTTCAGGAATTCAAAATTAATAAGAAGTTATTGCAATATTCATAATGAAATATTAAAACGTCTTCAAGATTGTATTTTTCTTATACCATTTGAGTGCTTTCCAATAGATTATTTAAAAAAACTATACAGTAGACTTATAAATTTTTTTAGACAAACGAGCACACAGTCAACCTGATGGTAAGTGGATGCTGTGATCCATAGACATTTACACCTATCCTCAATTACAGATCAAAATTCAGATGCTTAGTTGTTAGGACTGAGATGGAATGCCTCGTTTTCAGTAAAAAGAGTCTCCGGTTCTCTACACTCGCCATACGAAACACAGCAGCATTAAGCTACTATTTTACGATGGTGTTCTGTGAGAACGTCCTTCCTCGATCGAGCCGACCAATTCGTGCTACAATTCTGTACTTCTAATATAATTGTACTCTCTGCGGCTCTACCACCATAGACGTACGAGTAGATGTCTATGGGCTACTGTAACCACTTTCAATCAAGTAGAATATGTGCTTGTTTGTCACCCACATCCAATTAAAAAAAACTATATTAAAGTCATTATAAACTATATTTAAGTTATGCTTTTGGGGCACATAGCTCTTCGATGTTATTGTTAACCATCACTAAACTGGAAACAAATTCATTTAAAATTAATCCGTTAATTTAATCAATCTCATAGCTACAACGATCGAGGATATACTTAGTTATATCACAAAATACTGAGGCATCCTTTTTTACCGCCTCGCTCCGTTCGATATTTAATCCGGGAAAAGCAAGCCATAAACTTGTAATAGACATACATAAAGTACTCGAGGCGTTTTGCTTTTGTTTGGCTTCACTTATACATAATATTAAATGTTATTTATGAATATTCACTCGGAATTTATTTCATTCTCTTGTACTCGTATTTCAGTGTAGAAAAAATTCGAGTTGAGCATTCAATGAATAAGCCCGTTTTTATACTTCTTCTTCATGATGATGTAAATAACGACACGAGCCTCACCGTAAGTACTTAATTTACTTTGACTCAGTAGGGATCAATCCATCCATCAATTACAGCTTATATATACCTAATGATGGTAACAGATGATTTCGTCATAGTTCCCACGCTTGACGTTACCAGACGGTTACACTGCCATGTAATTAATTATTAATCATATAGTGGCGGAATATTCACTCCATATAGTCCAATGAATGTCATAGGAAGCGCCAAAAAGAAACTGAAACTGAAACTGGGCAATATCATATTCTCAATAATAACATTTAATTATAAAAAATGCGGAAGTATGCCCGGCCGACAAGCGTGACAGTTACGCCAGAATCCGCCCCATTAGTTCATCAATGGGGGAGGTTTACGTTCAGCAGTGGGCTTTTGTAGGTTTTAATGATGCTATGAGATGTTTCTAGGATCACTCCAAGTCGCCTCATATAAATTATTCATTTGAATGCCACAAAGCACGATTCTGTGCCACCAACATCCATCGACTCGAAATTATAATATATATATATATATATATATATATATATATATATATATATATATATATATATATATATATAAAGATAAAATATATCACAGGTGTTCCTTTGTTTACAAAAATATAATGTTAAGTATATTTAACATTACGAAAAACATTATTTTATAACTAGATAAATTGAAATATTAGTTTTATATAACATAATAGGAAAAGGTTATTAAATTTTTAAATGCTAGTTTAAAATCGATTGAAGTTATTTTAAGGTGTTAGATGTATCACATTTAAACACCGTATTATGGCTTCTTCACGAAAAGGTCGGCACGATTAAAGAAAAACCTCGCTCTTACTGAATACAATTGTAAAATAGCAGCAAAATACTGCTGTGTTTGGTATGGTAATTGACGAGATCCGGAGACCTACTTTACAGATATAAAGGAATTTAATTTTAATCGCCAGAGGTGACAATAGGTAACTATAGCCCATTATCCTTTAGCATTTAGGTAGGCTATGAGTTTATTTATCACCCTTCATCATCATCATCGTTACATCCCTTCACAAGTGCACTGCTGAACATGGGCTTCTCTTAAGGAACGCCACAAATCCCGGATCTGAGCTACCTGCATCAATTGGCTTCCTCATGTGTTACCAAGTCGTCACTGCATCTAGTGGAATGCCTTACACTTCGCCTACCAGCACGAGACTGCCACTCGAGAACTTTTCTTTCCTACCTTTCGGTTCCTCAAGCTATACGGCCGGTTCGTTGCCACTTCAGCTGGCCGTATGAGGAATCTTGAGGTCGCTCAGCGAACTAAGGAGAGAGCAATGGTCGGAGCTTCTCGGAGTGACAGACTTATCACACTTACTCCTATACAAATGTCTTTCCATCTGTTAGAAGTCTTGATACTGTTAAAAAGGGACATCAGGTATATCGCGAAGTACTTTCGTAATATTTGTTTCATTCAATTCTAACGAGCTGTGCGAGTGAGTGTTTTCATAGTAAAATGGAAAATATTTAAAATACAGAGCACTCGAGATCGAGCCGATACTCCAGTTGTGTCAATGAGGTGCTACTCAGATATGTGTCAAAATAGGTTTAATTGATAACTTTATAATCAGTATCGATATGTTTTTGTGCAATGCGTTATTTTGAATATCAATAACTATAGCTTTGATTAAGAATTCCATAATATGTATTTTATGATATATAACTAAAACTAAATACTTGACTATATCATACAGTCCTACTTCCCGCGGTATCGTACTAAGACCGCTGACTGCATTTTCTAGTGTAATGGCTATATTTGGAGTTTGAAAGAGAAAAGATCCAGCCCTCTTATCACTAGCAGCGACGACTAGTCGCAGGTACAATTCCCTATATATACTTCTTAATGTAATGACTAAAAGTCCTTAAGGATTTATTAAACATCTTACAATTTTGGGTTTCTTTTAACATCACACAGTGTGGCAGAAGAAGCACCAGAGTAGAAAAAATGCAGTAGAAATGCGGTCGCTAAGGACTAAATGGCTTAGGGCTGAGTCTGAGTGATAGGGTGAGAAACTGTGTGATAAGAGAAGAGTATGATTTTCAGGATGATGCGGTGACCTGGATTAAGAAAGGAATGCTTCGATGGTTTGGTCATGTAGAAAGAATGGATGAAGGAAGACTGACAAAGCAAATATATGGTGCAAAAGTAAATGGAAGAGTCGGAAAGGGACGTCCTAGGCGAAAGTGTGTCGACCAAATTATCGATATATTAAAAATGGGCCAAATTAAGAGTACCCTTAACCGACGAGCATGTATGCGTAAGTATATGGATGTGGAAGAGGCGAGAGAGGTATGTCAGGTTCGAGCTAAATGGAAGTCTGTAGTCTCTGCCTACCCCTTTTGGTGACAGTCGTGAGTGTTTTATGTATGTATTATGTCTTACAATTTACCGTGGTGCTTCAGAGACTAAAATTCAGATAAGAGAAATGAGTTGTTGACCAATACTAATTCATAACGTATGTTGTACGTAGAATTAAAAAAAATTATTTACTTTATAAATTCATTGTATTTATATTAGAACGTCGTATATTGATGAACTTTTTTACTTTAATATTATATTTATAGTTGAAACATACATAATTTTAAAGGTACTATTCCATAAATGTACATAGAAATTCATGCTTTGGCAAATAACACATAATGTATTAAAATATAACTCTTTAACCAATTTAATCATAGCATTTAATCACGTTAAGTAAAATAGCAGCTTGATGCTCCTGTGTTTTGTAGGGTGAATGTGAAAAACCGGATACCCTTTCTATTAGAAACGAGGCATGCTATCTCTATCCTCAGGGGTGACGCATCTGCATTTTGATCCCTAATTTAAGATAAATGTAGATGTCTATGGGTCACAGAATCCATTTACCATCAGGTGGACTGTGTGCTGATAATTTGACGAATACACGATATAATACGACACGATATATATACAATACATACGCATACGATATATGTCAAACATGTTAAATTAGATAGCACTTCTAAATAAAAAGATTTATAAAAACTCGCGTAAAATAATATATGGCTGACGTGAAGCATCGATCTGCTGGAAGTATATTAACCAACATATTCATGATCGTGCCAACCCTTAAGCCAGATATGATAAAACATCAATCCTCGCAAAAGATCACGGATTCCTACTAATAATGATTCGCGAGACTAATGAAATTAATAAATATATCGTAATTCCGTATCGTAATTAAAAGGTATCGCCGTGGTAGCTCAGATGGATAGCGCCCGCTGTAAATTTCACAGTGCGCGAGCAAACCGGGTTCGATCCCCGCCGGCAGCAATGAAATTTTTAATTTCAATTTTAAGTGCTGCTTTACCACGTGCTCGGCGGTGAAGGAAAATACCGTGAGGAAACCTGCATTTCTGAGAAATAAGAAAAAAATTAATGTCATCGGAAGTCGACAATACTCATTCGGGCAGTGCCGCGGTAAATTCCTTGCCCTAAAACCCTCTCAGAAATGAGCGGGAGGCCTGCGCCCAGTAGTGGGACGTATATAGAATGTAACATAGCAACACATTCAATAGAAAAGTAGGATGGGTGCTCCACTCTGCTTGTGTTGCTGCTGGGACTACCTCGCTTCTGTAGTGCATCAGGGATGTTCGCGGAAGCGCGAGTGGACTGCTCTTACGCGACTATGCGCAAGAGTTGCGCGTCACTGGTGCGCAGGGTGCGGGGGAGCAACAACTAACAAACTAACAAACTAACTAACAAACGCTTGTTTAGCGGAAAGTTGCATAGAAATTTATATTTTTATTTTTTATTATAATGGATTTCCGCAAAGTAACGCCTGATTCTATCAATTATATGAAATAATGGTACAATTAGGATAAATATACTACGAAATTCGACCCTGGTTGCGTCGTATTTTGATATGACGTTTGTATTATTTGGACAGGCCTGTTGGTCTAGTGGTTAGTGACCCTGACTGCTAAGCCGGAGGTCGTGGGTTCGATTCCCACCCAGGTCAAATGTTTGTGTGATGAGCACGATCATTTGTTCTGTGTCTGGGTGTAATTTATCTATAATATTTATGTATTTAGAAATATATAAGTATGTTTATCAGTTGTCTAGTACCCATAACACAAGCTCTGCTTATCTTGGGACTAGATGGCGTTGTGTGATAGTTGTGGAATATTATTATTATTAGAGTAATCACATCTGGTTGGGCAGGATAAATATATAAAGGGAAAAATAAATATACTTAAATATATATTTAATATACTAACATAAATAAATAAATAATACATAAATGAATAAAAGCCAAACCAGATGGAAGCCCTCGGCAGGGGAGACCAAACGGCCGAGGGTTAGGGGGAAAGGGAAAGAAACCGGAGGACGATGCGGGCGGTATCGAGGAGCACCGCCTTCTGCATTTGAGCCCGGAGCGGTTGGTCACGGAGTCCCAGTCGCCTCAGATGGTCCGAGAGGCTGGCTGGGATTAACCCGTTTGCAGACACGACTACAGGAATAATTTCGGTCGGCAGACCACCCCACATGTCGGTCACCTCGTGAGCCAGGTCCAGATATTTTGATTACTTGTCTGTTTCGGCTTTCACGAGGTTCTCGTCATACGGAATGGTAATGTCGACCAAAAATATCCTTGACTGTGCCCGGTCCATCAGCACAATATCAGGCTTATTCGCAAGAATAGTCCTGTCTGTAATGATGGCCCGGTCCCAGTAGAGCCTGGCGCGGTCATTTTCGAGCACGGCTTCCGGCAAGTACTTGTAATATGGCAATTTCCGGTCCACGAGACCGTATTTCTGGGCGAGCTCCTGGTGTAGAATTCTGGCTACTAGGTTGTGCCTGTGCAAGTACTCAGAGTTAGAAAGCGCCGAACAACTGGAGATGACATGCCTAAGTGACTCCCCGGGGTGGCGACGAGCTCGACAGACGTTGACAGTGCCATCCTTTAGGATGTATCCCCGATAGTTGTTGGTCTTAATAACCTGATCCTGTATTGCACAGACAAAACCCTCGGTTTCCCCGAAGAGGTCACCGAAACGTAGCCAGTTGAGGGAGGCGGCTGTATCTACGTGAGGCTCATATAGAGCCCTATAGTACCTCCCATGGAGCTCCTTCTCCTTCCATACGGTCTCCCGGTCGGAAATGCTCTGTACTGCCGGGTCTTGCCATTGCTCGTTGGCTAAGGATAGAGGGGTAAGTCCTTTATCACTAGAAATGACGTCATTATAGAATGGATCATCCGATCTCGCCAGGAAGTAATGACGGAGGCTGCACACTTCGCGATTATGCATAGTGAGCGCGCTCAGGAAGCCACGCCCACCATGCTTTCGCGGCAAGTACAGCCTCATTACCGACGATCTCGGATGATGCATCCTATGGGAAGTCAATGTAGTGCGGACTTTTCTATCCAGGGCGTTAAGTTCAGTCTGAGTCCACCTGAGTATGCCAAAGGTATATATGAGGACAGGCATGACCCAGCCGTTATATGCGTGTGTCTTATTCACACCGGACAAAAGGCTGTTAAGCACTTTGGTCATGCGTGCATAAAACACGTCGCAAACTGACTGTTTCATACCAGCCTCATCGATACCGGTGTTCTGTGACATACCCAGGTATCGGTATATTTCAGCCTCGGAAAGGGCCCTTAAGTTATTATAATTATTATTATTATTATGACAGATGCGCTACTTTTTCTTGTATGAAAAAGTTATGAGTAAACTATTTAGATGGGCCTATCCTTCCTTTTTAAATCATTGTTTAGTATAGTGTTTTATTATAAAATTGTAATGAAAGTTTTTGGGTGAATACAATTTATCTTTTTATGTAAATAACTTCGAGTAATGTATATTGAAATAATTGTGATTTTCACTCTGCCGACATTCGCTTGTTTGTTTTATTTTTGTTATCAAAATACAATAGTCTTTTTGTAATGAAGTATAACCCGACTTTTATATAGAGCGTTTTGTATAGATTTTATAATGCCAAATTTTTTCAAAGAAAAGTAGTCTCCAAATGTAAGTTTTAATGGTTTAAAGAGCCGTGGGAGGGTGCGGTCGCATGCGACCGCCCGGGATTTGCCAGGCACAAGCGACTGCATGAGAATTTCAAGGGAAATGAAGGGTTTAAGTGATTGCTAGCAGACTAGACTGCCTACACATACGCCTTTGTAGTGCCATATCTGGTGGATTGGTGAGAAAATGGCACGTATAAATATAAATGTATTTTTTTTTGTACTTAACACATACGGCGGCGGACACGTCCTTGCCAGCAGTGAAACCTATATACTCGTAAGCTGTAACTTTTTTAAATTTTACATGCTTTGTAGACTGGGAAACAACAATACGTATAATTGTAGCTATTTGACGGCAGAAATAAGATAGAATGTGGAACCAACATAAACGGATCTCGGTGCTGGTGGCTTGCTGATAAAGCTCGTTGGTGAAACATTGTAAAACCGGGGCTTTGTACGTCAACGAGCCAAACTTGCTAATCACCAGCGTTGTATGAAATTTGGCATGTTTCTTTAACAAAGCTGTTTGGATTGCTCGCGCTTCTGGGTCAACAACCTGCGAGTAAAGTCGTAAAGCAACCTTAAGAGTAAGGGCAGTGACAATGATAATTGATAGATCCAGATTTGTTAATCAGCTTAATATATTTTAACCTTGGATATGATATGTTAAACAAGAGCTCTATGGCTGTAAACACACCCACAGTCATCTTTGTTAAACACGAATCGTTAAAGTCAAGAGAACGGTAAGTGTGTCAAGAGGTTACGCCTGACTGTTCTACTTATACTACTCATACGTAATGGATTCGAGCCCTGTTAAATGATTCATGCAGTAATTAGAGCAAACTTTATCTGTTGACGTATGCTTTAAAAATGAATGATGATGCAATTTGGTATGCACACAATATTAACTTCCTATTCTTTAGTGGATTTATATTAAAACATAAATAAGTCATTATTAATTCCATAGAGTCAGTGCTTACTTCATGGTGCTCGTACATTGTGTATTGCCTATTAACAATTTGCAATTGTATATTAAATGTTTAATTTTAACTTTCTAACTAGGTACAAAACGGTTTATAAAACCGTCCAAATTATACATTATAATTTACTATACGATATAATACGACACAATATAAAACAATACATACGCATATATATATATATATATATATATATATATATATATATATATATATATATATATATATATATATATATATATATATATATATCGACGCTTGAAAGCACGACGCGCAACCTTCACTGAGCGATATTGAGTAAACTTTACAGGAAAATGATTTAAAGTTCAAATATTTAAAAAAATCATAAAAAATCACCTAATTGTTAGATCAAAATGATAATAACACTGTAGAAATAATTTTTTCATAGCTATCCAAATTGCCAAAATAAGACACCTGACGCTTTTATAAACACCGGTTTGTGTCGGTTATATAAAATTGACCTGATTTGATAAACAGGTAAAACTATCTAAATCGTCACAGTAGTGTATGCAGTAATATGTCAAAATAGGTAAACTTACTGAGTTTAGAATTTTGATAGAGACTGATTGATCTAAGAAGATCTGAAAGCTTAAAATAAATCAAGTAAGTTTGCCTAAGCATTATTTAATGATTTTTGTGATTGTGGAAGATGTATCTTAGTTATTAAAATTACCCCAAACCTCCCTTTGTAACTCACATTTAACGAAGAACTGTATAGGTAATTATTACAATGTACCTAAATAAATGAAATCAATTATTATTGAATAAAAGTCTTTATTGAAAATTAAACTTTAAATTAAATTAATTGTCTGCTGTATGCTGATGATGCAGTGCTTATTGCACCATCAGAAGCAGAACTGCAGGCATTAGTCACGTGTATGAAAGAGGAATGTGAAATTAAAGGTCTCCGTTTGAATGCTAATAAAACTAAGGTTCTGGTATTTGAAAAGGACGAAGAGAGAACGAAATGTGAGATATGGGTAAATCAGGAATGTCTAGAACAGGTAAATGAAATTGTATACTTGGGAAATGCTTTCAGCCGGGATGGAAGATGTGATTTAGATGTGGATAGGCGTGTCGCTGCCGGAAAAAAATTCAATGGTGCCCTGAATGCATTAGTAAAAAGGCAAGGCGTGGTGAAGAGTGCACGCCTTGCAATACATAACGCAGTGTTGGTACCGACTTTTTATATGGCAGCGAAACCTGGGTATGCCAGAAGAAGCATAAAAGCAAGTTGAATGCAGTGGAGATGCGATCTCTTCGTAAAATGTGTGGCGTTACCATAGCTGACCGAAAGCGAAACGAAGAGATTCGCAATATGGCAGGATTGAAAGATGACCTTATCACAAAAATTGATAGGGGCGTACTCCAATGGTTTGGGCACGTTGAACGAATGAGTGAAGACCGAATGGCGAAGAAAATATATAGAGCGAAAATAAATATTAAAAGGTGTCGAGGTAGACCGAGACTAACTTTCGAAGACCATGTGAGCAAATTGCTCGAAGAAGGGAGGGTCAAGAGTACTCGGATACCTAGACGTGCATGTATGAAGAAGTTAATGAACCTGAAAGAAGCGAAAGAGAAAATTATACGGAATCGTGTTTTCGTCTAACATAGTCCTTAACATTAATCCTCAACTTTACCATATATTTATTTCAAAATTAATGCTGCAATACTTTCGGCATAACGGAGGATCTTGCTAAGCCATTTGAGGTTATATTTCCCTTTAAGGGCGCATACTACTTCAAATATCTTATCAAGATTCTCTGTTATGCCGAAAATACTGTATGTAAGGATCGTGACACTTGGTGATCTGTTCTCTCTGGCTACGCCGTTAGGGATTGTGCGTGAAGATAAGTAAGTAAGTAAGTAAGTAAGAAAATTAAACAAATACGCTACGTAGTGCCGACCATACAAAATTAATAAGGAAACTAATTATGACACATAAAATTCACTCTGAGATCAATATATTTTTAATTGAACAATTATTATTGCTGTCGTAATTATAAATTACACTATCATCTTCATCACTCACTACGAAAAAAATATAACTCACAATTGTGAGTAAATTAATTATTAATAAACTATTAAACATAGTAAACAAACCAAATAAATACAAAATAACAGCAAGATTAACCTGCTGTGCAAAGTGTGAAAATATTTGACACAATTATAAATATCACTGTAATTATTATTATAATAACAACACTTATAATTATTATTCTCACAACATAATCAGTCTCTAGAAACAATCAAGATATTTTACATATCAAAAATATAGCGATATAAAACAAAATCCTTAATCCAATTGAAATCTTACAAAATAAATCTTTAGTACGAATTGCAACATGAGATCTTGTTAGTTACACAATCTAAATATTAATATCACAATCTTCAATGTCTGATTCCGGTAGACAATCTTTAATATTTGTTGCGCGTGGAATGTTCACAAATTCATGTTTGAAGCAATTAGGAATAACTTTGTCCACGCAAAGTTTGACTAAATCGTAATATTTAGCTTTTGATATGGGAAGTTGCGATCGATAACAAGGTAAAAGATACCTTTGATTTAGACTGAACTTCAATATCAAAGGAAGCCGCAGTAGGATTCATAGATGTTTTATATTTAACGCTTTGCTTGTCTTTTCTGAAAGTCATAATTCGGATCTTGCTTATTTTTCCAGTTAAGTTGCCTTTATAATATTTGTCACTAATACTATCCCATCTATAAAAATCTTCATAACTCAGTCTTTCTACCTCGAAAGGCGCTGGTTCTTGTCTAGCAGTTGCAAAAACTGTAAGCCATTGTGATGGTGCATAAACAGTTGTATTCTTTAATTTGTTTTCAATAATAGCATGCACTGTATCTACGGGCATGTAAGTGTGTCCAGTCAAGAGAAAGTTTATACCATTAAAAACATAACTTGTAAAAAAAAACAAGTCTCGCAACTCAGTTCATCTACCGTAAAAGTTGTGAGATCCATGTAATACCAAGTCGGTTAATTTATTCAGTTCCTACTTAAGGGTCCTTCTGTTTTAAGTTATTACGTAATTAGCTAACCTAACAACATTTTGTAGTGACCAAATCAATGTTAAAAGTCTTTTATGTTTTAAATATATAGATTGACTTAGCCATCGCATGAAACCTTAATGTATTTAACAAGTAATACGTATTATATTAAATTAGATTGCTTTGCAACTTAAAACAGAAAGACCCTTAAGTAGGAACTGAATAAATTAACCGACTTGGTATTACATGGATCTCACAACTTTTACGGTAGAAGAACTGAGTTGCGAGACTTGGTTTTTTACAAGTTATGTTTTAACTCATTTCTTTTCGTATATAAGGTAGCCCTAATTTTTTACCTTTCCGGTACCGTCTACTTTTTGAGTACCAACACCGCACCTATGTACACCTGTAATACATATACAAGTACACAGATTTATTCACTGCAAATGTAACTTTGTAATTCTATATATTTATATGGGATTACAAAGTTATTTATGCAGTTAGTGTATCCAAAATAACTGGACAGAAATTAGCAAATGTTTTAGTTTTTCCTTGATTTATACACTAAACACTAATTATATTCTAAATTGGAAGCCTCTATGTCTGCTAGAAGTGTCTTAGAGTTTTGATGATCGGTCAGTCAGTGAGTGACAAAATTAAGAAATTTTGACTGGTACAATTCTTAAAATACTGATTCAAATTGAATGAAATTTTGAATATACCATGTATTGAATATACAATGCTTACTCAGTTACCAAAAATTCAGGCTTCTAGTTTTATTGAAAATGATGTTATAAGGGGTCAAAAATGGCCTGAATTGCTTCGAGAAAAGATGGTACGGCCGTGCCGCTTTTTTGCTCGACTTGGCGGGGCCTACCGTGTACCGTTATATATTACCGTATACGTTACCGTGCCCCCAGATTTGAATAGTTTCGATATTTTTACACTCCTTTAATGATGAATGCAACATTGCCAACACAGTACGGTTACGGTTTTGATACAGAAGTAATCGAGTGACGTTTCCTCTAGCATATACCGATTGAATATATTTGTGTAATATAGATGCAATCTCGTTAGTGCCACGCTTACCATTACTCTCATCCCAGTAGTAACAGAAAACTTTACGAGTTCCATTTTCATAAACACACAAATTGTACACAGCTAGTTTTCTACTGTAGTACAAAAGCATAAATTGTACATAGGGTGTGTTAAGTACTTTTTCGAGATCAAAACTAGCACAAAGAATTGAAGGATCATCCTTATGTATATTTTTGTGAATTTTAAAACGGGCATAACTTTCTTCATTTTCTGTTTCATTTTCTTCCTTTTCTCTTTTCTTTTCGGGATTATTATTATTTTCATATTGAAGACACTTAAGGCACTTATCTTTTTTAGGTACATGGGATCCAATGTTAAAATTATCTTGAAATATTTTAAGAAAATACTATCACTTACTACGTCCACACCCTGACTCACGTAATGCTGCTTGTAAAGTTTATACAAGTTGGTGACATTTTTATATTCTTGGGGAAGGTAAACTTTGCTTGAGTCTTGCCGACAATAGTGCGAAGGTACAGCTGGTAAATTTTTGATGAACCTATCAACGGTATCTATAGTGGATTTTTTAGTCTTATTTGGTGGCTCACATTTCCCTCTCATATCTTCTCGTGCACATCCCCAAGAAGCATTTTTTACTACACTGTAAATTGTTTTATCAGAAATGTTCAGATTGGCTGCTAAAAATTGTTGGCAAACAAATCTTCTACCTTCTCCTTCGTTGATAAAATATTTGATAGTGTAGTTGCGCTTATTAGAATCGGTGCATATCTGTTTAATATTTTCTTTTTGAGACAGGGATACTAACCAATCACGGCGACGTGTTTTGTCAAGATTCCAAAGAAAATTAAATAAGCTTTCTCTTCTTTCTTCAGACA
This sequence comes from Parnassius smintheus behrii, assembly GCA_036936625.1. Taxonomy (NCBI): domain Eukaryota; kingdom Metazoa; phylum Arthropoda; class Insecta; order Lepidoptera; family Papilionidae; genus Parnassius; species Parnassius smintheus. The sequence continues at coordinate 3,947,723 of JAUPFT010000012.1, forward strand.
GAGACCCGCAGTCATTGCCACATTTCTTGCCAGAACAAGGATTAGCCAGTACAGTTTTTGCTGGTATAACGACACCCTTATTTGTTATATATTGTTGACCAGAATTTTTGTGTTTTGACCGTTCTTTCCTTGAATTGGATTTTTTTATTCTCCTCGCAGATTCTCCGACTACATCATCTTGGTTATTGGCATCGTCTTTGACTTTTGACCTCTTTTTGGTGTTTATTTCTTTTAACTTTTTGTTCCTCTGACAGCAAATCATCTTCTGATGTTATTCCTTCTTGTCCTTCTGACCAATTATCTGAATCAGCTATGCCACCTTAAAAAGTAGAAAAATCTTCTTGATCTGACATATAGTCAATATATTTAATATCTTTCGTGTATTTTCTTTTACCAACGTTACTTTTAATTGGATTTGATACTATAAATTCTTTGCTTGGTCCTGCCGATGTAGACGGTACATCATGATCTGACGTAAGTGATGTATATTGTGTGTTTTTCTCAACTTGGTGATGATTCAAAGTCGGTTTTCCAATATCTGGTTCATCAGTTAAAGTGATATTAAATTCGTGATCAACCGATATGCTTGTAGCATTAATCGATGCAGTTATTTCAGTTTGATCTGTTGCGGTGCATATTTAACTATCGGCAAGAACCGGAAAAGCTAAATCTTTCGAAGTGTCAATGCTGATAGAAGCTGGCTCTAACGTTTTGTTAAACTGTTTTGTATTGCTATTAGTTGACCAAGCCGCAGACTGCAAAAAAAATCAATTCGATGATTTCAGATTTATGCTGAGTATTTTTACTAAGTGAACTTACAAGATAAATAAATAGGTACTGAAACAAATTATAAAAAATTGGTTACTTACTGTGTTTAGATCATAACTCAATCGTCTTCGATACTGTGGAACATTCCTTGTTATGTCAGCATTGACCAACGCCATCTCGACTATGGATGAACTACGTCGTTTCCGCTCGCGACTCATTTTTTGCTGCAAAGTAAAATAAAATGGACTTAAAATGAGTACTTTATTCTATCTAAAACGTAATAAAGTTTAAAAATAATCCGAAACGAAATGCTGTTTTGAAATAGGTACTACCTTTGCATAATTTGATTGAATACGTACCATGTTTCATTTAATGCGCGCCAAAATGTGAAGTACGTCCTCCCTAAGCGACGGCGGGCGCCTGAATATTAAGAACCCATATAGACGTGTCACGACACGTGTCGCGATATGTCGCGCATACCTACACGACGTTTTTTAAACTCGAGCAGTTCCTTAGCGACGAGAAAATAAATTTTGCGTAGGGGTAAATTTATATACGCGCCATACTTAGCCATTTAGCAAATCCAGTAAGACTATCTAACCGACATCATTAATATTAACCGTTAACAAATAAAAATATCTTAGGATAAAAAAGAAATATTATGTTATACATGTAAAAATACCTAAGCTCTAATATTCTTAAACTTTTTTTCAGGTTAACTTATACAAATGACACTGTCACAAAATAAAATAACAAGTTAAAATACATAACCACATAAATTACAATTGCTTTGTGTAGGTTAAATCTACTAAGTGGTTTCAAAGGAAAATTTCATAACAAGTAAAACTACGTAAATACAAATAAATGAAAAAGTCAATACATGAAAAACCGACTAAGTACATATTCCTAGTTTTTGGAATGTCGTAACTGCTGGATATTCTTAAAATTACTATTTTTTGGTCATTTAGTAAATACAAAATGTAGATTTGACCGAAATCATGCAATATCTAAGCGACAATAAAACACGTCGTAGAACTATGAGACCTAGACCAAACGACGTAGAAAAATCTGGCGGTTCGAATGATATATATATATATATATATATATATATATATATATATATATATATATATATATATATATATATATATATATATATATATATATATATATATATATATATATATATATATATATATATCAACATGTATAGCATTACCAAAAAACCGGCCAAGAGCGTGTCGGCCCACGCTCAGTGTAGGGTTCCGTCCCTCTTATGAGTTTAAAGGTGGGTGTCCATTATGGACGCGCTCCAGCAGCGCTCCGCGCTCCTACAACTGCTCCCGGTAGTAGGTACTGTTGTTTCCATCCAAGTTCAAAATGATTTTCCTAGAAATTCCTTATAAAGTTCTACTTTTCAGATTTTTTTCATATTTTCTAAACTTATGGTTCAAAAGTTAGAGGGGGGGGGGGACACATTGTTTTTTACCTTTGGAGCGATTATTTCCGAAATTATTGACATTATCAAAAAATGATTTTAGTAAACCCCTATTCATTCTTAAATACCTTTCCAACAATATATCACACGTTAGGGTTGAAATTAAAAAAAAATCACTTCCCACTTTACATATAGGGGCTACCCTAATAAAACATTTTTTTCTAATTTTTATTTTACCACTTTGTCCGCGTGATTGATACACATATTGGTATCAAATTTCAGCTTTCTAGTGCTAACGGTCACAGAGATTAAGCGAGTACGGACAGACGGACAGACAGACATGGCGAAACTATAAGGGTTCCTAGTTGACTACGGAACCCTAAAAAGGTTTATAAAAACTGGCGTACAATTATATATAGCTGACGTGACGTAAGAACCAATGTCCTGGAAGTCTGCAGTATGTCAACCAACATGTCCATGATCGTCCCAACCCTTAAGTCAGATATGATAAACCACCCATCCTCGCAAAAAAACACCGATTCCTATCAAGAATAATTCTCGAAGCTATTGAAATTAACAAAATATCGTTAATTTAACTCGTAGCTATACTACTTACTCTGGTATTTTCCTTAAAATACAACAAAAAAGGTAAATAATTTATTTCATTCATTTAGGTATCAATTCTATTACTTTGTGTGACTTACTGCTAACTCCAAACAAACTGCTTGGTTTTTTGGTCTTCAAACGCCTCGTTTACATTCCAACTTTAAAATAAAATGGAAGCATCGTCGATAAATGAATCACTTCCGATGTTCCAGATGCTTTTTCAACATTTCTCGTTGCATTATTGAGAGAAGAATTGCATGCCGTAGCAACCTTTAATTAAGGGGACACTTAGATATAAGCCTTCCTATAATTTCTAGTATTTACATTGTGTTTGTGTAAGTCTTGTTGGTTGTCCTAAATAAATTAAAAAAAAGAAGCACCGGCTCAATCGATTGTAGCAAACTACGTAGCCCAATAAGACAGGAGAGTAGAAAACGGGTTTATACTAACATATTTCCTATTACTATGTTACCATTTTATTTTTCTTGAAATAGTATGTTGTTTTTTTGTTTTTAGACTATTTCGTGAAAATATGTTCATCTTTGTTGACAGTTTTTTTTTGTTTGTTCGTATAGTTTGCTTGATGTTGTACAACAGAATAACTTACGCTCAAATTTAAATGATTTCAATGTTATTATTAAAACTTTTTATAAGTAAACAAAAACTAATTCCACCTACCTATATCAAAGAACCGGCATCCGGCAGAAACTTTCTCTAGTGGCAGCCTCGTACCGATAGGCGAAGTGTAGAGTGGACCCTCACTAGTCAGAGTGACGAACAGCTAAGACATGCAGGAAGTCAATGGATGCAGGTAGCTCAATATCGTGCTTTGTGGCATTCCTTGGGGCCTACGTTCAGCAGTGGACTTGTGAAGGGCTGTAATAATGATTATGTTGATGATGGTGATGATGATGATGTTCGATATAAGACGCGTTAGCCGTGTAGTGGCGACGTAATTGAATCCCATACTACATACAATTCTTCTTTCCTAAACTGTACAAGCCAACTAACTGACAGCACTAAGATAACAAAATCTAGGCGTGTTCGTAAGGCGACGGAGAGAAACTAAAATACGAGATGGTAGTAGCATCTTGCTTGCAAGAACTCAATATTACATAAAATAAACTGTGGTTATCCATAGGTCCGCTATATGTGGCCACTATAGCTTATATCCCCAATGAGACATTGTGGAGGCAGCCTACGTTCAGTAATTGGTTGGTGACGTGAATGAATGAATGAACCGTAGTCGCCACATACGACACCCACGGACTGAAATGTGCTGATGGCTCACGTAAGCCATGTACAGGTAAGTTTTTTTTTATAGAATATTATTTATAGCTAGCTAGTGATTGCTTCTAATATTTTTAATTTTTGGTTTTGGAGCATTATTGAAACATATTTAAGTCATGGCAAACCTTATTTAAAGTATGCTTTTGGGTCTAAGTGTTCTTCGATATTATTTTCAAGTAACACTTAACTGCAAACGAATTCATTCAAAATTAATCAGTTAATTGAATCAGCCACATAACTACGAGTGAGGATAATCTTAGTTATATCAAGAAATACTGAGGCATCCTTGTTTACAGCCTCGTTCCGTTCGATATTTAATCCGGGAAAAGCAAGCCATAAACTTGTAATAGACATACTTACATAAAGTACTCGAGGCATTTTGCTTTTGTTTGACTTCACTTATACATAATATAAAACATTATTTATGGATATTCACTCGGAATTTATTATATTCTCTTGTACTCGTGTTTCAGTGAAGAAAAAATTTCGAGTTAAGTGAGCATTCAATAAATAAGTCCCATTTTATACTTCTTCTTTTTCTTGAGCATGTATGTGTCTATAACGGCATGAGCCCCACCCATACGAGGGGAAGTTAAAAAGTTTGCGGAATGACAGGGAAGGATAATGAAATGAAACATTAAAATATTTTTCCTTTTCAATATATTCTCTATTAACCCTAATACATTTATTCAAGATCTGTCAAATAACTTATTAACACCGTCTAAAAAGAGATTAACCTTGGGCGTGAAAATAGGCTGAAATTGCCGACTTCACTTTATCATCGTTGCCAAATATTATTCTACGCAATTCTTTCTTCATTTTCGTAGTACTTGCCTTACTTTGATTTAGTAGGGATCGATCCATACGTCAATTACAGCGTATTACCCAGAGATGTTTCATAGAGGATTTTGTCGTAGCTGCCACGTTTGGCAGACGCAGTTTTTTCTAAATATGTTGAGTGATTATTGAGAATATGCCGCTGCCCATCTCCTGCTTCAGTTTCCAGTAGGATAGTGTATATTCTAACCCAGCCACAACACGGTTCTTCAGAAGTTTAGAGAACATCTATACATATAATGTAAATTGCGGATGTCCGTACATTTTACATTAATTTTTGTTACAAAATTGATTAAGACCATAAATAAGTAACAGAATACATTTCTATCTTTTTAGAATAGTTTGTCTGTCTGTTGTCTGTCTATTTTTTGTGAACATATCAGCGTGAAATTATAAAGGTATCTTTGTGTTTAATTTAGTCTTTGTTTCATTGAAATCGATTCATTCTTTTAAAAGTTATTATTCTGAAGTATGGGTACGAATTATAACTACGAATTTGTTCAATGCCGGTGTTGAGTAATAAAGTGCATGTTAATCTTATATTATAAATCATAATTAAATTATGTAAAATAATTTTCCATAACGATATAATAATATCTAAAACGCAGTAAACAAAAATAAGAAAGAACATCTTAATAAATATAAACAATAAATGTAATTAACCTAAATTACTAAATTTATAAATTAACTTATCTAAAGTACAGTAGTTAACCAATATCATCATTAGATGGTGGTGCTGTAATACATAAAGGCAGGTTGTGTTTTTCTTTCCTGTAGATGTGTCTTCATAACAAAGTAATTTATTAATAAAATTTTGAATCAGAAGTATTGCTTAAAGTGTTTTTTATTTACTGCTGAGTAACCTAAATAAAAGTTTGAAAGATATATTAATAATGAGGGTATCCACGACTTTTTATACCGCCAGGATGGCGCCACTTAAAATGAGGTGTAATATTTGACAGATTTCATATCCGGGAAGTTAATTTGTTCATAAATTGCAAGGGCTAATGTTTCTTTCTGTACCATTAGTTATATTTTTAATCTAATTAATGTAAAATACATTAATTAGATTAAAAATAAATAAACTAAATCACAGATATTCATTAAAATAGAAAAATCAAATAAGTTGTTAACAATGTGTAAACAATTAAAGAAAAAACCACGCAGGCATTGTTAAAATACAAACAACACGAAAAAAACTTCACCTCAATGTCAACTAGCGACATCTGGTGAGCGTAAGATTATTTACCCTCATTACGTTGGTTTCGGCTAGCATTGAAATTTTTTCTTTGCCTATGCTACTGTAGGAGTGATTTGTACAGTAGGTACTGATGTAAAAGTTCTGATATGTTTTGTATAATGTGTCAATCGCGTCGAAATTTTTCTTTTGTTATTAGAATTGATGTTAACAGCGCCATCTCTCATTAAATGTATTCCTATAATAAGTATGGTGATTACCTGTATCTTTACACTGTATGTTATATTTGTGACAAAAATCATTAAGAGGACTTAAAATAAGTAAATAGGAACATTTTTATGATTTTTACAATTGAGTATGGAGGCAATTCTAAGCATTTAACAAGATGGTTATACTGTCGTGTAATTAATTATTAATCGTGTAGTGACGGAATATTCACTCCATATCGTCCAACGAGTGTCGTAAGCAGCGATAAAGGGAAACTGAAACTAGAACTGGGCAACATCGTGTTATCAATTATAACTTTTGATTATAAAAATTGCGATGATCTGCGTGGCCGACACGCGTGACAATTATGCCAGAATACGCTCTATGAGTTCATCAATGGGGGAGGCTTATGTTCAACTGTGGGCTTTTGTAAGTTGTAATGATGCTATGAGATGTTTCTAGAGTCACTCCAAGTCACCATGTTAATTATCCATTTTAATGCATTAAACACGATTCTGAGCCACCGACTTCCTGCATGTCTTACCAGGTAGTCACACCATCAAGCAAGGGGCCGCCCTACACTTCGCTTATCGATTTCTTCCCCATCGATTATCAGTTCTTTGAGCTATATGGTCGGTCCATAGCTACTTCAGCTTACTAATCTATTTAATGTCGTTATTAAATGTTACCATTATAGATATAATGTTATTTATTTAAACAAGGAAATCATAAACTCGATAGGAGTAGCTACAGTCGAGTAATATAAATAAACTTAATACGCAGTAAAACATCAGGAGTGATTTTTTTATTGGATTCGGGTGACAAACGATCACACTGTACAGTGATGGTAAGTGGATATTGTGGCTCAAAGATATCCACATTTATTCTCGATTAAGAATCAAATACGTTGATACGTACGCAGATACGTTGTCACCCCTGAGGACTAAGATGGAATGCCTCGTTTCCAGTAAAAAAGTGTTTAGGGGAATTTAACACATTGCTCACTCTAGCAAAGCATTACAAATTTCAACGTTTGCTGACCACGCTTATGATATTCAAAACATAACTTTTATGCATACAATTATACATAGGAATATTATTCAGCAGTATTCTTGGATACCTGGGATAAAACTCATTTGTTCGCGTTTTCTGAAATTTAAAACGAGAGCCCTTCTCCTGGTTTAATGAAATCCCCATTTACTTATTATAATTTAGGTTTACTGCTAACTCAGTATTGAAAACTGGAGATAGAAGTTAGGATTGAAATAATTAAAGAACGCTTATGAGACTATTTCGTTGTACATTGCTTTGATTGAAAAGGGAGACCAACAAGCACACGGTCCACCTGAAGGTAAGCAAATGCAGTGATTGATAGACTCCTATTTATGTTCTAAATTAGGAACAAAAGCAGATGTGCAGACTATACGGCAGGCAACATTATGCTACTAGTTAATTGTATTTTATGAGTGCGTGCCTTTCGCCTTCATTTTTTTGTAACTTCGATCGTTATATAGCAACATGGTGGCTCTTCAATTGTGGTAGAGTCTCGCTGTAGCTATATTATGTACGTAGCACGAATATATCGTTTTGATTGGAAAAGGGCCAAGCTCTTACAAAATACCAGAGTAAAAAAGCAGCTTAACCCTGTTGTGTTACGTAAGGTATATAGGGAGAAACGGTAATACTTGTAACTGAAAACAGGGGGATCCATTTTAGTCCTTAGGGGTGAAAACAAATCTGGGTTTGATGCGTTTAATCAAGACTAAATGTAAGTATCTATATGCCACTGCATCCACTTAGAATCAGATGGACTATATTTATTTAAAAACTTACACATAACACCTTAAGCTAAAGGGTACATAGGGCGGACTTAATGCCATGTGGCATTCTCTGCCAGTCAATCCTGGGTGACAAGGACAATTGTTGGCAGGTGCGACCATTATACGTAAATAAGTGCTTATATATTAAAATATACATATATGCAAATTACATACATACACATTACATTTAAATATACACACGTATAGTATAAATACAATACAATAATACATATATACATATATACACATACACATATATATATATATATGTATATATATATATATATATATATATATATATATATATATATATATATATATATATATATAGGTATGTATATATATATATACATACTTATAAACTTCGTAAATAAATATCCAAATGAATGATATATATAATATAATGTTTGAATAATATATAATTAAATAAATATTTGAGGTAAAAAAGAAGAAAAGAAAGACAAAAATTAAGGAAAAATAATGTTAATTAGTAGTTTTCTTCAGGTAATATTCTGGGAGAAGAACTTTGAAAACTTTTTTATTTGTGGCATTCTTAATATCGTTGGGGAGGGTGTTCCAAAGTTGTATAGCTTGTATCGTAAAAGACGACCTAAAAAAATTAGACTTATGCTGTGGAAACCTCAACCTAAGACGGTTTGACTGTCTGACTGGGATGTTCAAATGAAAAAGCATGTGGTATAAATAAATATATAGTACGGTTGCAACGTGTTTCAATAAATAAAATAAACGACTGTAAATAATATTTTTTTAATCGGTACTTACAGTCAATTATGATATTTTTTTATCATAAAAATATTTACTGCAACAATATTGACCAAGTTTACCTCGACTCAAGTGACACAGGTCTAAAGTAGACAACCGCTCGCGCGGTAATGGTTTCAGGTCTTTAAGGGGATAGAGTAAGTCAGCTCAAATTCTAATTTCGTCCCCACTTGCCCACGCGTCGTATGCTATGTACCGACATGTTTGTAATCACTAATACTGTAAGTAGAAAGATTGTTGGACACTTATTTCTTTACGTTTATCATATTTATGCCTGTTTCTTAACGCCAAGCCAGTCGCTTCTTATTTTTATTACGGTTATTTCCCATTTTAATTTAACGTCGTCCTGTTGCGTAATGTATATTCTGATCGTAAGCGACACAACCTCCCTCTTCAAAGGCCGAAGGGAAGTGACCGGGCCGCAGGAATCACGCTTAAAGAGGCCGATAGTTTAGGTAATTTCTTTTTATAGTGAAAATAATGGATTTTAAAAAAAGTAAATAAAATAAGCACTGTTTTATAGTTAGTTCAATTAGTATGCAAAGTTTCATGATCTTATTTAAAATATTTTATGAATAACAGCGGTTTATTGTTTATTTTGGAGGTAAATTTGGTTTTTTTTTCTATCGAGAAAATTTTACGATCTCGTGTTTTCGTCTAACATAATCTTTAACATTAATCCTCAACTTTACCATACATTTATTTCAAAATTAATGCTGCAATATTTTCGGCATAACGAAGGATCTTGCTAAGCCATTTGAGATTATATTTCCCCTTTGATAAGAAGGCGACCTTGGATCATTTAAAATTGAATAAAATACAAGTAAAATTCTAGAGCATCGCCTTTGACGTATAGGTAGCCATTTAAGCTTTGAACGATATGATGATATGTGGTCATACTTACGTAAACCAAAAATAAACCTTATGGAATTATTAAGGAGGCGCTCCCACTTGTTTACAAGATTTTCTGACAGACCTGGGTAACATACGTCGGCATAGTCGATAATAGGTAGAATAAGGGAATGAACCAGCGTAAGCTTGATTTTGAAAGGTAGGAAATTTTTAAGACGATAAAGGGAACGCAAGGTAGCAACAACTTTACGACTAACTTCAGAGATCTGCAATTTCCAGGTCATAGTTTTATCCATGTACAGGCCAAGATTTTTTATGGAATCACAAACTTCCACTATAAGTTACAGGCGAGAGATTTCCATAATCAATCTTAGCCAATAATTGCGAACTTCCGAATATTATAACTTTGCACTTGGCAGGATTAACAGAAACGCCTTATTTACATGACAATTCTCTTATGGCTTCCAGGTTATCATTTAGTTTGTGTATCACAAAGTTAAGATTATTTAAGCTTGTCTGTACATAGAGCTGGAGATCATCCGCATACAGATGGTACGAACAATCTAAAACTGAGGGCATAGAACTTATAAATAAGGAAAACATAAATAGAGAAAGTATTCCGCCTTGCGGCACACCAGATTCAATTTCAGCCCATGCAGAAAACCGCTGACCTGAGCGAACCGATTATAACCGATATAAGAAGAAAACCATTCCAAGGCTGGGGATGAAAATTTAAGGTGTTTATGGATGGATAGGAGGATACCATGATACACTGTGTTGAAAGCGTTTGAAAAGTCAATAAGCACCACCACTGTTAATTTTTGCTCACCTAAGCCCTTTCTTATATCGTCTGTGACTTTGATAAGCGAAGTGGTAGTACTGTGACCAGAGCGAAACCGCGATTAAAATTCATTCAGCAATTTAGAGAGGTATGGGGGAATTGAAATAGGACGAAACGACTATATGCTAGTTTACCGTCGTTATTCTACTTACAATAGTGGGAAAGCAATGAGTTATAATATGCTGTATATAGAAATAATTATTCCGGATCTGGGCTTTTATTCTTGTGCAATTTATGTATGTAAACTGCCTCCACGATACGTAAAAAATTCTAGTGTATCGTGAAGGCAGTTAACAAACATAAAAGATGCGTTGTCACCCCTGAGTGCTAATATCGAACGCCTCATCTACAGTAGAAAGGGTATCCGGTTATCTACACTGACCATATGAAACGCAGCAACTATTGCTGATATTTTACGCTGGTACTCTGTATGAATGTGGTCCCACTCTGTTCGAGTCGAATCATTCGTGATACAACCTTAATACAGCTGCAGCATCGCTCTACCACGTATAAAACGTTGATCCTACTCTCGTACCAACTCATCAGTAATTCAGTCAGTTAAAACGACATAATTATCTTTGCACATATACAATTCGTTAAATAGTTTTAATAGTAAATCAATCTGACAGACATTTTGTGACAATGACAAATACAATGAACCCGTCTCCTAACGCTACTCCCTGCGCGACCGACTCAAATCCGAGATACAGGTCCGTGTTTCATTGTTGACGTTGTAACTGTATTCCCTAATAAATTAATATAAAGAACGGCCATCCGGATGTTGGAGTAATTTGCTTGAGTAACTTGGTCGTTTTCTTTAATTTTATGCTTGATTTACTTTTTATCCGGTGTGCCTTTAGGCTGAAATTTATGTTCGGAGAAATTATTTTCTTTTGTATCAGTAAAATTAATTCGGATTTGTGTTTTTTTAATTCAATAATTGTCACTCCTAATTTGGGCAAGGTGATTTGTTTTTTCGTGTAAGAGTATCTAAATAATATATAAAATATATAAAAGTTGTTCCTTTTTTTTACAAAAATATAATATTAAGTATATTTAACAGTACGAAAAACATTATATTATAGCTAGATAAATTGAAATATTTGTATTATATAACATAATATGAAATGCTTATTAGATTTTTTAAAAATCGATAGAAGTTATTTAAAGGTGTTAGATGTAACACATTTAAACACGAAAAAGTCGGCACGATTAAAGAAAAACCACGATCTTACTGAATGCAATTGTAAAATAGCAGCAAAATGCTGCTGTGTTTGATGTGGTGATTGACGAGATCCGGAGACCTACTTTACAGATAAAAAGGAATTCAATTTTAATCTTCAGAGGTGACAATAAGTAACTATAGCCCATTATCCTTTAACATTTAGGTGGCCATGAGTTTATTTATCACCCTTCATCATCATCGTCGTTAAAGTCCTTCACAAGTCCACTGCTGAACATAATCCTCTCTTAAAAATACCACAAATCACGGTCTTGAGCTACCTGCATCAATTAGCTTCCTGCATGTCCTACCAGGTCGTCATTGCATCTAGTGCGGGATGCCTTAGACTTCGCCTACCAGTACGAGGCTGCAACTCGAGAACTTTTCTTCCCCATCGGTTTTCGGTTCCTCAAGCTATATGGCCGGTCCATTGCCACTTCAACTTACTAATCCATTGGGCTATTTTGGTTACTCTGGTTCTACTGCCGGCCGTATGAGGAAGCTTAATATCGCTCAGCGAACTAAGGAGAGGGCTATGCTCGAAGCTTCTCTGAGTGACAGACTTATCACATTTACTCCTCTACAAATGTCTTTCCGTCTGTTAGAAGTCTTTATACTATTAAAAAGGGAGATCAGGTATATCGCGAGCTACTTTCATAATATTTGTATCATTCAATTCTAACGAGCTGTGAGAGTGTTAGCATAGTAAAATGGAAAATATTTAAAGTACATCTCGAATGCCGAGAGCACTCGAGATCGAGCCGATGCTCCATTTGAGTCAATGAGGCGCTACTCAGATATGTGTCAAAATAGGTTTAATTGATAACTCTATAATCAGTATCGATATGTTTTTGTGCGATGCGGTATTTGACATAATAATAATTACAGCTTTGATTTAATATCACATAATATGTATTTTATGTTATATAACTAAAACTAAATACTCACATTATACAGTACTACTTTCCGCGGTATCGTGCTACGAACGCTGGCTACATTACCTCATTGAATTGTTATACTTTGTCTTTCAGTGAGAAATAACCAGCTCTCTTATTAATAGCAGCGATGACTAGTCGCGGATACATTTCAGATATGTGTGAAAATAGGTTTAACTGATAACTTTATAATCAGTACCGATATTTATTTGTGCAATGCGTTGTTTGATATAAAAATAACTACAGCTTTGATTAAGAATTACATAATATGTATTTTATGTTGTATAACTAAAACTAAATACTTAAATATATCATACACTCCTATTACCCGTACTAAGAACTCTGGCTGCATTTCCTAGTTGAAGGGCTATACCCGGCGTACGAGAGAGAAATGATCCAGCCCTCTTATCAATAGCAGCGACGACCAGTCGCAGATACAAAAAATACAAATGGCACAAATTTTCTCAGCGACTCATATTTCTCATAGGATTCAATAATTTTTTATGAAGTCCTGCACAAAAATATACTTCTTAATATTTATTAAAAGTCTATAAGGATTTTTTAAACATCTTACAATTTACCGTGGTATTTCAGAGACTAAGGGTGAGATAAATGAAATGAATTGTTACCCAGTACTAGTGCAAAACGTATGTTGTACGTAGAATAAAAAAATATGAAATATATTTATTTACTATATAAAAGCATTGTATTTATATTTGAACGTCGTATATTGATGTATCACACATAATGTATCAAAAATATGACTCTTTAACCGTTTTAATGATAGCATTTGATCACGTTAAGTAAAATAGCAGCTTGATGCTGCTGTGTTTTGTAGGATGAATGTGAAAAACCGGATACGCTTTTTACTGGAAACGAGGCATGCCATCTCTGTCCTCAGGGTTGACAACACATCTGCATTTTGATCCCTAATTTATATGGGTCACAGCATCCATTTACAATCAGGTGTACTGTGTGCTAGTTTTCACCCTTATTCTTACTCTATTAAAAAAACCTTTATGGCTGTATGAGTTACGATCCAAAGGGATCATTTCTTGCATGGTCATATTATACAGTATATAAGAAACAATCCGGTTACACTTTTGGGGGCGCATATTTATTTATGAAAGCTGATTCATGGCATTTATTACTCTTTTTTGGTCATTAATGAAAATGATTTTAATTTTCACAACAAGAACCTTAATAAATTCAATCTTCCGAAAAAGTAAAAATTTTAATTAAAATTTCAATAATTTGACTATTTTATGGTCAAGTTTTAGGAAGTAAATTTATTTCGTTATATTTTTTTTTCAAATCAAATCAAATCAAATTCCTTTATTTGCATAATACAGGTATAAAATTTGTTACAAAAAAAATTGAAATATGTACACTGTATTATATATTACCGTATGAGGTGTGCAAATACACTACAATAGAGACTACGCATTACTGATTCAATAATGGTGCTTTAAAATATAATTAAGAATAAGAAGAAGAAAAAGATAAGAAAAATATTGTCAATAGTTGAGTTGAGTCTATAGTGCTAATTGTTGTCATACTAAATACCTTGATGTTATATAAACTCAAATTTAAATATTTTTGTTAATACGTACAATCAAATTTAAAATGTTGTCATACAAAATTAAAAGTTAAAATTATATTTGAATATACTAATCTTATCAAATTATTAAATTATTATAATGTGTCACATATATTATAGGTAAATGTATAAATTACTATTATTCAATTATAATTAAATCAAATTATTATTATTAAGTTACAATTAAATTAAAACTATTGCTATTAAATTATAATTTTCTATCCTCTAGGTACTCTTTGACATTATAATAACATTTATTAATCAGAAATTTGTGTAATATCGTCTTAAATCGTGGGAAAGGCAACTTTCTGACATCATCATCGTTTGTTGTGAATCAGTGATGACATAGAAAGAGTAGGTTTTTTTAGTAGTGCTGTATCACTATACGGTATTTCTACGTCTAATCTTTTTTGTCGCGTAATTGTCTATAGCAGCTTTTAAAAGCAGGCTTGTAAATTAAAAATAAAAGTAATTAAAAGCAAAAATTAACGCGATAAAATCCGTAAAAGTAGTTTTAATCAGTCTTGTAAAAGTTAGGATTTCAGTTTCATCACAAATAGATTCATTTCTTAGATGTATATCGAAGGCAGTATTAGAATTTTTAAATGTTTACAGTATGGTTGACAGATGGCACATTGCTCTGATGCATTTTTTTTTTAGTTCTGAATGCAGATTCTTTATTTACCGAGTTGCCCCAAAATATTACACCATATCTTAGGATAGGTGTAACAAGTCCAATTTTTTTCCGATGTCCGATTTGAATATTGATTCTGCTAGGCCACTTAAGGGTAACTCCAGAGTTTTCGTTACATGTTCTACTGAATGTTATACAGAATAAATAATTGGTCGAATTATTACTATTATACGAAAATTACTTAATATGTGCACACAAACACAGTTTTACTTATTCAACGTACGCTATAAAGGAATCTTCACTCGGTTTCATTATCAAAATAGGAGGTTACAATCGATCATACTTGGATGCCAATGTTAACCTCACTTGGGATTTGAATTCATGTCCGGAAACCCACTAGCAAGGTGCTTTAATCGCCAAAAATTAGATCTCTCTGAGATCCGAACCAGTGTCCACCAGTTCAGTTCCTTGTTTTCATACAATTGCGTCAAAGTTAGGGGCTGATCTACAAGAAAGCCTTTTTTTATAAAACTGAGGAAACAAACTGATTTAAACAAAGATTTCAATAGTTCGTAATACTATTTATATCTTTGGATTTAAATTGCACCTGTTGTTGCTGCACCCCACGAGCACCTGCAGGGAACTTTAAACGAAGCAGGCTACACATGCGTTATCACATCTGTGGAATAATATGAAATGAATGTATGAATGAATAAATGAATGAATGAATGAATAAATGAATGAATGAATGAATAAATGAATGAATGAATATACTTTTATTGTACACCACAAACAAATATACAGATAACAAAACAAAAAGTAGATTATATAAAATATTTATACTATATATAATAATATATACAAAATTTATTGTACACCACAAACAAATCTACAGATAACAAAACAAAAAGCAGATTATAATATTATTTAAGTACAATTATGCGGCCTTATTACTACAAAGCGATCTCTTCCAGGCAACCCAAGGTGAAAAGGATTAGAACAATGAAAACTGGGTAGGTGGTGCAATATAAATATATTATACATAATATAATATTAATACATGCGATTTATAGATAATAAATGCAATAAAATATCGTACAAATAACTAATACATGAAATTACATAAATTGCTAAATTATAATATAATGCTTCACAGCCTGTAAACTATACTGTCTCTATATACCTTGTGACAGCCGTTGTAGCTCAGATGGTTAGCGCTCGCTGTAAATTTCACAGTACGCACGCCATCCGGGTTCGAGCCCTGCCGGCACCAATGAAATTGTTAATTGCAATTTTAAGTTCTGATTTATCACGTACTCGAGGACAAAACGTCATGAGGAAACCTGCATGTTTGAGAAATCAGAAAAAAACATATTTAAAAGATATATGAAGTTCTCCAACATGCATTTGGGTAGCGCGGCGGACACTTTCCTGCTCAAAACACACTCAGAAATGAAAAGAGGACTGCGCCCAGCAGTGGCCAGTATAGGCCACTGCTGGGCGCAGCCCTCTTTTCTATGCTGGCTTACCTGTATAAGCTGTCACTTTTTTAAGTTTTACATACCGTGCAGACTGGAAAACAACAATATGTATAATTGTAGTATGAATAGTCGTCTTTGTTAAACACGAATCGTTAGAGTCACGAGAATGGTAAGTGTGTCACAGTTTTACTCATACTCCTCAAACGTAATAGATTCGATACTTCAAATCAATATGCTATTGCACTCTTCTCTGTAGGTCTCTCTAAGAACTACAATTCTAATGTCAATTCTGTATGATTACCTAGCTAGGATAAGGCAAAATACAAAATAAAATCTTTTTGTGATGACGTAAAATCTGACTTTTGTTTCGACCACAGGATAGAGAATTCTGTATCGATTTTTTAATGCCAAATTTCTTTGTAGAGAGGTATAAGTATATCTATATTAATATCTAAATATAAGTTTTAATAGCTTAAAGTGCAGTGGGTGGGTGCGGTCACATGCAACCACTCGAGATATACCGGAAGCATGCGACTGAATGGGATTTTTATGGGGATTGAAAGGTAAATGGAGTAAGAGTGATAAACGAGCCTAAAGTTTACGAGATGCTGTGGCAGGGCACATAAACGTCTATACCTATTCTCGGTTAAAATCAAAATACAGATGCAATGTCATCACTGAAGACTAAGATGGAATGCTTCGTTTCCAGTAAAATGGTAAGGTAAAGTATACGGAATACTAACAATTTGAAATATAGCTGCAATATGCTATCATTTTACGGTGGTATTTTTCTTACAGTACAACAAAAAACGTACGTTATTTATTTCTTTCGTTAAGGTATCAATTTCACTACTTTGTGTGACTTACTGCTAACTACATTCCAAATGCTTGGGTTGGGTCCTCGAACGCCTCGTTTATATTGCAACTTTGAAATAAAATGGAAGCATCGTCGAGGAATGAAACAATCCCGATTTTCCAGATGCTTTTTCAACATTTCCCGTTGCATTAAAGAGATGCACCGGCTCAATCGATTGTAGCAAACTACGTAGCCCAATAAGATAGGAGAGTAGAGAACGGGTTTTTTGTTACGTATTTCCTACTTCATGTTTTCCATTTTATTTTTCTTGAAATAGAATGTTGTTATTTGACTATTTCTTTGAAATATTTAGGTTTTTGTAATAGTTTATTTTTCCTTCGTATAGTTTGTTTGATTGTACAACGGAATAAATTACGTTTGAATTCAAATGATTAACATGTCATTATTAAATTTTTTATATGTAAACAAAAACTAATTCCACCTACGTATTTCGAAGAACCAGCATCGAGAAGAAACATTCTCGAGTGGTAGCCTCGTGCCAATAGGCCAAGTGTAGGGCGGCCCCCACTAGATACAGTGACGAACAGGTAAGTCATGGAGGAAGTTACGGATGCAGGTGACTCAGGATCGTGCTTTGTGACATGCCTTGGTGGAGGACTATGTTCAGAAGTTGACTTTTGAACGGCTGTAATATTGATAACGATGATGATGATATCCGATATAAGAAGCGGTAGCCGTGTAGTGGCAGCGTAATAGAATGCCATACCCGATACAATTCTTCTTTCCTAACCTGTGCAAGCCAACTGACTAACAGCACTAAGGTCACAAAATCTGGGCATGTTGTAGCAGGCGACTGAGAGAAACTAAAATACGAGATGGTAGTAGCGTCTTGCTTGTAAGAACTCAATATTACAAAAAAGAAACTGTGGATGCACTGTGAACACGTCTGCTAAATGTGGCAAATATTAGCTTATATCCCCAATGAGACATATTATGAAGGCAACCCATGTTCAGTAATGGGCTGGTGATGGGATTTAATGAATTAATAAAATCATAGTTGCCATTTACGATACGGACAGTCTAAAATGCGGTGTTGGCTCACGTAAGGCGTACCCCGATAGCTCATAATGTGTACAGGTGAGTCGTTTTTTAATAGAATAAGGAAGAAAGACAAGCACGCAGTACAGCTCATGGTCAGTCAATGCTATGGCCCATAGACATCAGTCTACATCTATCCTTGATTAGGAATCAAAATGCAGATGCGTTGTCACCACTGAGAACTATGATGGAGTTCTTCGTTTCCGTTCAAAACGGTCTCCTGTTTTCAAGTGACTCTCAATATGAATTACATGTAATCCATATTGAATAAAAATATATTTTTTTTCTTTGCTATTCATCAACATCATCATTATCATCATTACAGCCCTTCACAGGTCCATTGCTGAACATATAACTCCCCCAAGGAATGCCATATAGCACGGTCACGAGCCTCCTACATGCATCAACTTCCTGCTTGTTTTACAGGTCTTCACTCCATCTAGTGGAGGTCGCCCTATACTTCGCCCACCGATACAAGGCTGCAACTCGAGAACCTTATTTCCCCATCGGTTGTCGATTCTTCGAGCTATATGGCCGGCCCTTTGCCACCATAGCTTACTATTCCGTTGGGCTATGTAGGTCACTCTTCTAATTGTGTATTGAACTTTAATTTATTCCGTATTTAACCAAATAAGGTTTTCGTTGTCATATTATTAATGCTGCAATTTAAAATTTCCAGTTCGCTCTAGTGTACAAATTTTATAATTTTAATTAACATTAAAAACTGATTTTAAGGCTTATGAACTTCCCAAATGTTTTGTACAGCTGCCGCACAAACAATATGGTGCTTTTATAACAGTAAATATATTATTTTAATGCTTGACCAATTAGCTAAATTGCACATAATCTTCATAAATGAAATGTCAATTCGTTTTTTAACAGTTAATTATATATGCAACATTTACATAGTACGAAAGCGATCACCTCATTCCCAGGGTTTATTATCAATAATGTACACTTTAGTAGTATGTACATTTATTGAAAACTTTTTGATTAATATAAATTTTAAACTATTTGATAGATTTCTGAAGTCTATTAAATGGTAGAACTAGCTTATGCTTGTTTCTAGAAATTTTATTTTATAGTTTTGGAACGTTATTGAATGATATTTAAGTCATTATAAACTTTATTTAAGTTGTGCTTTTGGCTCTTCGATATTATTCTTAACTATCACTTACCTGAAAATAAATTCATTTAAAATTAATCGGTTAATTGAATCAGTCTCATAGCTACAACAAGTGGGGATAATCTTAGTTATATCACAAACTACTGAGGCATCCTAGTTCACAGCTTCGTTCCGTTCGATATTTAATCCGGGAAAAGCAAGCCGTGAACTTGTAATAGAGGTACTTACATAAAGTACTCGAGGCGTTTTGCTTTTGTTTGGCTTCTCTTATACATAATATTAAATAGTACCCGGTTGACCGAGCTTTGCTCGGTATTTTTCGCTCGATTTTTTTAATTCGTGTGTTTTGGAAATTATATTTAGATACAAATTACATACTGATGAATTATAAATAATATTTTTTGATCTTAGCGACATAACAGAAAAAACTGAACTGGTTATTTGAATAAAAAATCATGAGTGCAATTATTTTTATTTAAATTTTCGTGTTTTTAAAAAATACTAAAAAAAGGGCTCGAAAAAAATATATTTTCTCAAAAAAGAAAGAAACTTGAAAAAAAAAATAAAAAAGTCGGTCGGTCGGTCTGGGCTCGAACCGGGGTTTTACGATTTTGTGACCGCCCATTATACCAATAAGCTATTTATAATCATTACCAAACTGTCAAAATTTACCTTCTTATTCTAACTATATTGTAGCAGTTTTTAATTGCCTAAAAACACGGACAAAAAGACATTTTCTAAAAATAAATCTTAGCTAGATCGATTTATTATCCCCGAAACTCCCTGGACACTAAATTTTATGAAAATCGTTGGAGCCGTTTCCGAGATCCCGATTATATATATATATATATATATATATATATATATATATATATATATATATATATATATATATATATACATATATACAAGAATTGCTCGTTTAATAGTATAGGATTATTTATGGATATTCACTCGGAATTTATTTCATTCTCTTATACTCGTATTTCAGTGTAGAAAAAACTCTAATTGAGCATTCAATGAATAAGTCCGTTTTTATACTTCTTCTTCATGATGATGTAAATAACGACACGAGCCCCACCGTAAGTACTTAATTTACTTTGACTCATTAGTGATCAATCCATCCATCAATTACAGCTTATATATACCTAATTATAGTTCATAGGGGATATCGTCATAGTTGCCACGCTTGACAGACGCAGTTTTGTTTTTATTTTGACTTGTTACTAGAAATATGCTGCTGCCATCTCCCGCTTCAGTTTCGATTGTCGCCTCTTCGGACCCACACGGGGCGATATGAGATCTATGTATGAGTGTATCTCTTACACCGCCATAACACGTTTCTTCAGAAGTTCAGAGAACATTCTAACTAAATTTGAATTCAATAAAAGAACCCTTTTTTATAATTTTTATCAGCCTGTAAAAATCTACTCTCGAAACCCTCTCGTAATAGCGAGGACATGATTTAATTTGATTTTTCTCATCCATCTTTGATGGTCCTGTCCGTGACTGGCCTTAGTACTAAATCTTGCGTAAATGCTATTGTATATCAGAAACTTTTTTATTCAATATGGATTACAAGTAATACTTATCAAAAGTCATTTTTTCCATTACTACTATTGGTAATTATAAGATATGTTAGACCCAACAAACTTGTTCCATTTAGGGACCGAACTCAGACTCTGTTGTGCTGATCCAACGTTAAACCACTGGTTCCCAACAGTAAGCCACATTAGTGGGACACTAACCGTAGTTATCACACTTGGCAGGCGGGTTGGCAACCGCAGTTTATTATGTTGTTATTAAGAAGATGTTGCTGCCCATTTCCCGATTTGTTTTCCTCTGTTTCCTCTTACGGGATACTGGATTTTCTTACACGGCCAGTACACAATAAACATTTATATTAAACAGCTTATGCCACGTTTGTTTGAAGACGGCTGGTTATTTACTTAACCTAGGCGATTAAACTTCGAATTGTATTATTTGATAAACATAAAACATAAAAATTAAATTTCATAGTACATTGTGTTGGGTCCGGACCCGAACGATAAAAGCTAAGTTAACATAGAGATAGCGATTACTGGATGTTAGCTGTACCTTCATACATGTAATTGGAAAGAGCTTCCTTTGTTTCATTCTAACTTCCATTTTATATTTATACTGTTGTGTTTTATACTCTTATCCAGTATCTCAAACCATACGTTTTTATCTTATTGATAACTTGTATCATTATTATATTTATAATTATTTCTATTAGTTCTTTTCATCAAAGAATGGTTTAGCATGGTACATTTTGTAGTGTAATTACCAATTATAAATATTATAACAAAGTTTGGCTTCTTAATTTAATAAAGGTACATATACAATCAATATATACATAACATACAAAACAAATTCATAAAGGAAGTATCCTTTATACTACTAAGCCAATTCTAGGCGTACACAACATTTGCGTATAGCTGCAGCATGTCTTTACCACGTGTTAAAGCCATACTTCAGCGGTTCTGTCGCATTGTCAAATGACAATATTCAAAATCGCCCTGTGCAATCAAAACATTGGACTTACATGATAGTTAATTGTTCATGTTACTATATTTGTTGCAATTAGGGAGGAGTAAGTAAGTTGAATATAGCTTTACAATACGAACTACCCGCATGCCAAAAAGTACCTACATTAAAAGTATTCTATTCGATTAATAAAATTAATTGCCGCCATCTTCTCCAAACATCATGTGCTGTCGAAAATGATTAGGTATGCCCAATCGATTGTAATCGATCTTTTGATTTTTTTATGAACTGTTGCATGTTTTAAATCAGAATTATATTTTGAATTTATTTCGAATAAAGTTCATATAGAAATTACAATAAAAATCGTCAATAACCATTCCTTTACTGTTCTTCCCTAAAAGTATATTTAAAACACCTACTATAACCAATAAATTAAGTCATACCTTTCTATCTTTTAAATACCTATGTAATTTGAATAATGCTGAAGTGGACAAACCCTTATTAATTGATATAATCAGGCGTTACTTTGCGGAAGTCAATTACAATGAAGATATTAACGGTTACTTTGCAACCATCCGCTGAATTAACCAAAATGATGTGTCTCACTTAGTTTGAAGAGCACCTCTCGCCCTCCCTCAATTGCGCATACCAATCCCATTACCACTATTCCCAGGTCCACTACCACCAACACCACTACCCCATTATCACCCACCAGTACCCCAAAATCACCATTTTAGGAAAAACACATCCTGTACAATGGTTATCGGTTCTTTGAGTTATATGGCTGGCGCATTGCTAATTCAGCTTACTTTTCCATATAATGTCATTATTAATTGTTAAAGTTAAAAAAATATATTTCATCATCATTCTCTAAACCATTTCCCATTATCTGGGGTCGGCGCAGTAAACCTTCTTGTTCCATTCCTCTCTATCAGCCGTCATTTCCATACTTACTCCTTTCATTCTCATATCACTCTTCACACAATCGATCCATCTTTTATTCGGCCTTCCTCTGCCCGTGTGTCCCTCCACATTCATATTCAACGCTCGTATTGTGACATGACTTTCATTCCTCCGCATCACATGCCCAAACCATGCCAATCTGCTTCCTCTCACCTTTTCTACCACTGGCGCTACTTTCAGGCTTCCTCTTATATACTCATTCCTTATCTTATCCATCCTTGTCACACCACACATCCATCGTAACATTCTCATTTCATTCGCATGCAGTCTATTTTCATCCTTCTTCTTGACGGCCCAGCATTCACTTCCATACATGACGACAGGTCGGATGATCGATTTGTAAATTTTCCCCTTCAGCCTTATTGGCATTCGGGGATCGCACGTTGAGCCTGTGACCTGTCGCCATTTCATTCACCCTGCGTTAATCCTATGCTGCACAGCTCTATCTATTCCGCCGTCGCCTTGAATGAGGGAACCGAGGTACTTGAAATCTGAGCAGGTAGGCAGTATAGAGCCATCCAACGACATGGGTACAGGACTGGAAAGACCGCCGAAATCACAGCACAGATATTCGGTTTTGGATCTGCTGATCTTCAAGCCAACACTTTCCAGCCTCTGTTGCCACCCCGTCAGTCTGCTCTGTACCTCGATGCCTTCTTCCCCGACAAGCACGATGTCATCGGCAAAGAGCATGCACCAGGGTGCCTCATCCTGCAGGTCCGACGTCAAAGCGTCCATAATCAGTAGGAAGAGGTAAGGGCTCAATGCCGACCCTTGGTGCAGCCCTACCGCCACATCGATACTGCCCGTAGTTCCCGCGGCAGATCGTACACATGTACGGGATGCTCTGTACATAGCACGGACTAACCTCACATACTTCCCAGGCATACCTTTCATCTTTAACGCCCACCACAAAACCTCACGGGGAACCCGATCGTACGCCTTTTCAAGGTCGACAAAAACCATGTGCAGATTTTTATGCACGCGCTTGTACTTTTCGCACAATTGGCGTAATGCGAAAATGGCATCTGTCGTACCTCGACCGGGCATGAATCCGAACTGGTTTTGTGTTATCTCACACTCTTCTCTCATTCTTCTCTCTATTATTCTTTCCCAGACTTTCATAGTATGTGACATGAGTTTTATTCCCCGGTAACTGCTGCAGTTTTGAACGTCTCCTTTGTTTTTAAAAATGGGGACCAGTATACTACTGCACCATTCCTCAGGTATTTGTTCTTCCTGCAACAATTTACCGAAAAATAAACTCAACCACTTCCATCCATCCGCACTCAGCAACTTCCACACTTCTACTGGTATTCCATCTGGGCCGACTGCCTTCCCATTCTTCATATTCCTAACAGCCATTTTTACTTCTTCCACACTAATTTCTCTCACTAAGCCCATATTCACTGGTGGGTTTTCAAGCATACCATTCCATTCATTCTCCTCATTCATCAATTTCTCAAAATACTCCTTCCATCGCTTCTTTATACTTTCATCGTCAGTCAAAATCCTTCCAGAATCATCTTTTATACATTTTACATGTGAAACATCTCTTCCATTCCTTTCTAAAAAAATATATTTACACAGTAAAAATTCAGGAGTGAATTATTTTAGGGGCATGAAACAAATTGCGTCCCCTACCGGAGCATTACAACGTCTGCTGGTCACGCTTGTGATATTCAATATGTACATGATTTTTATGCACAAAATTATATATATAGAAATAATCCATCAACAATATTCTTGCTGATACTTAGAATAAAACTCATTTGCTCCTGTACCCTGAAATTTAAAACGAGAGTTCTTCTCCTAATTTAATGAAATTTCACTTTACTTATTATAATTTAGGTTTATTGCTAGCTCAGAATAGAAAAAGGGGGATAGATGTAAGGATGTAAATAATTAAACAACACTTATGAGACTACTAAATATTGTTATTATGTATATTTTGTTTTTGGATGGGTGTTCATCAAAGCGTTAAAAACAAAATATTCGTAGTATTTCATTAGTGATATTTTTCCTGTACTCTCAAAGGTCCCATAGAATCAAGTTGTATATAACTGTAAGTATAATCATTTAATTTTTATAATTTTCATCATCGGCATTGCTAGTACAGCTCTTGTTTTTATTATTGTACATGGTTTTGATTAAAAAAGGTATCCAATAAGCACAGTATCCACCTGAATTTGAGTGAATGCAGTGCTCAATAGACTCATATTTATATTTTAATTAAGAACAAAAGCAGATGTGTAGACTATGCAGCAGGCAGTATATACGAATATTTTGCTCTGATCGGAAAAGGACCAGGCTCTCACTGAATACCAAAGTAAAAAAGCAGCTTAATCCTGCTGTGTTACAGCAAGGTATGTAGAGAGAAAACGCGATAATTTTTACTGGAAACGAGGCATTCGATTTTATTCCTCAGGGGTGAAAACTAATCTGCGTTTTGATAGTTAATCGACGCTTACTATAAGTATCTATGCGCAATAATATTCACTTACCATCACGAGTACTATATTACGCTAGTTTGCCGCCGTTATTATATAAAAAATTCATCATCACCATAGACCCGTACGTTTACATTGCTGTTTACGACCCTTTCCTGTTTTAAGGAGGGTTTTCATACATCTCTACGCATGGTAGGTGGATTGGCAATAGCAGCATTTGCCAGACGTCTTGCACATGTAGCTTATAATTACTGGTATTTTGTGTGTGGTGTAAACTTGATGTATATACCGTCAACCTCATGTAATGAGATCTTTTTGGCATTTTCAATAGTCACCTCATTTAACACCCACGGGTAAAAGGTGGTAATGAATTTTCTAACACTGCTACTGTATTACTAAATTAAATAGTGGGAAACCATTATAATTTTATGTGTTTATGTGGCTCCGTAGCGCAGGGTCTAGACTTCCAGTGCTGAGGGCCACAGATTCGTATCCCTCATGGAACAAGTATTTATATGGCCTACAAATAATTATTTCAAGTCTGGATTTTTGTCCTTGTGAAATTTGTGTAAGTGAATGGTCTTCATGATACACAAAAAGTCCTAGTGTAGAGTACCGTTTTAAAAAAAGGAAAGTAAGGTGTGTTGTCATCGCTGAGGTCTACAATCGAATACCTCGTCAACAGTAAATAGGGTATCCGGTTATCTACACTCACCATACGAAACACAGCAGAATTTGCTGCTATCTTCTGCTGGTAGTCTGTGATAGCGTGGTCCTACTCCGATCGAGTCGAACCATTCATGATAAAACCATAACATAGTTGCAGCATCGCTCTACCACGTATAAAATGTTGCTCCTACTTGCCTACCAACGCATCAGTAATTCAGTCAGTTGAAACAACATAATTATCTTTGCATATACAATTCGTTAAATGGTTTTAATAGTAAATCAATCTGTGACAATGACAAACACAATGAACCCGTCTCTTAACGCTACTCCCTGCGCGTCCGACTCAAATCCGGGGTACAGGCCCGAGTCTCATTGGTGACGTTGTAACTGTATTCACTATATAATAAATTAACATTTAGAACAGCCATCCGGATGTAGGAGTAATTTACTTAAGTAATTTGGTCATTTTCTTAAATTTTATTCTTGATTTACTTTTTAACCGGCTAGCTTTTGAGCTGGAATTTATTATCGGAGAAATTATTTTCTTTTGTATCAGTAACATCAATTCCGATTTGTATTTTTTATTCAGTAACTATGGCTCTTAATTTGGACAAGGTAATTTTTTTTCGAGCAAGAATATCTATATTATATCTAATATATATCAAAGGTATTCCTTTTTTTTAACATAAATGTAATGTTATATTGAACAGTACGAAAAACATTATTATATAGCCAGATAAATTGCAATAGTAGCGAAATTTAACTTAATATAAAATAGGTATTAGATGTTTTTAAATGATATTTTAAAAACTGATTGAAGATGGTTGAAGAGGCTGGTGGTACCACATTTGAAAAGGTCGGCTCGACCAAAGCAGCGTACTGGTCACTTGGAAGAGAAGGCCAGATTGGACTACACAAAACGTGCTCACCAGAGCAGGACAATATTTCATGCCGCCACAACTCCTGCATCTTTACCTGTTGCAACTCTTTGTATATTTCAATTAACATGGAGAGTATTCTGAGTAATTTTGCGGACTAATCCCAGCCGCACAATTTCACCATCGCACATCGCGACAAAACTCATGATACCATCTATACCATCTGGATTACTGGCGATCCACTACTGTGAGAATTAAGAGTCACGATTTAGTGGAATGTCAGTGCGAAACTAAACAACTGCTGTTTTTTGTATGATGAATGGCAGAACCGGAGACCTTTTTTCAGATAACAAGGCATTCCATTTTAATCTTCAGAGGTGACAGCGCATCTGCATTTTGATTATAGGTAACTATAGCCCCATTATTATTTTACATTTAGATATCATATGTGTTCATTGATCATTCTTCGTCACCATCAACATTACAGACCTTCACAAGTCCACTGCTGAACATAGGCTTCCCTGAAGGAACGTCACAATACACGGCCCTGAGCTACCTTCATCAATTAGCTTCGTGCATGTCTTAGCAGGTCGTCACTGCATCTAGTGGGAAGACGCCTTACACTTCTCCTGCCAGTACGAGGCTGCTAATAAAGAACGTTTCTTCCGAATGCTGGTTCATCAATATAAGTAGGTGGAATTAGTTTTTTTTTTACTTATAAACAATTTTAATAATAACGTTGAAATCACTTAAATTCGAACGCAAGTTATTCAGTAGTAAAACCAAACAAACTATACGTTCGAAAAAAAAAACCACTAACAAAAACTTAAATATTTCAAAGAAATAGCCATAGAACAACATTCTATTCGAAGAAAAATAAAATGGAAAACATGGAATTAGGAAATACGTAACAATAAACCCGTTTTCTACTCTCCTGTATTATTGGGCTACATAGTTTTTACTTTCAAAAATTTTACCATTAAAAATTCAAATTAATAAATTTTAATTTGAAAATTTCATTTTTTCAGAATATTGAATTTATTAAGGTAACTGTTGTGAAAATTAAAATCATTTTAATTAATGACCAAAAAAGAGTTATACGTGCCATGAATCAGCTGTCATAAATGCCATACCTATATGTACCATCTATCTATGCGCCTATAAAAGGCTAAACGGGTTGTTTCTTATATATTGTCTAATATTACCATATAAGAAAGACAAAGGGATCACAATTCATACAGCCATTCAGGCTTTTTTATAGAATAAGGGTGAAAACGAGCACACACTCCACCTGATTGTAAATGGATGCTGTGACCCATAGACATCTACGTTTATCCTGAATTAAGGATCAAAATGCGGATGCGTTGGCACCCCTGAGGCTACCACTCAAGAATGTCATTTACCCATTGGTTGTCGGTTCTTCGAGTTATAGAGCCAGCCCATTGCCACCTTAGCTTACTAATCCGTTGAGCTATGTAGGTCACTCTTCTAATCGTGTATTGAACTATAATTTATCCTGTATTTAGCCAAATAAGGTTTTCGTTGTTATATTATAAATGTTACAATTTAAAATTTCCAGTATGCTCTAGTGTACAAGTTTTATAATGTTAATTAACATTAAAAACTGATTTTAACGCTTATGAGCTTCCCAAATGTTATGCACAGCTGCCGTTAAAACAACACAGTGCTTTTATAACAGTAAATAAATTATTTTAATGCTTGACCAATTAGCTAAATTGCATATAATCTTGATACATGAAATGTCAATTCGTTTTTTAGCCTTTAAGTATGTATGCAACTCTTACATATAGTATGAAAGCGATCACTTCATTCTCAGGGTATTTTTATCATTAATTTACACTTTAGTAGTATGTACGTTTATTGAAAACTTTTTGCTTAGTATAAATTTTAAACTATTTGATAGATTTTATAGTCGATTAAATGATAGAACTAGCTTATGCTTGTTTCTATAAATTTTATTTTATGGTTTTGGAACATTATCCCACTAACTTTCCGGTTGGCTGGTAGAAAATGCCATATGGCATTAAATCCGCCGTTTGTACCTTTAGTACAATAAAGTGTAAATAAATAAATAAAATAAGTAAATTATTGAATGATATTTAAGTCATTATAAACTTTGTTTAAGTTGTGCTTTTGGCCCTTCGATATTATTCTTAATTATCACTAAACTGAAAAATAATTAATTTAAAATTGATCAGTTAATTGAATCAGTATCATAGCTGCAACGAGCGAGGATAATCTTAGTTATATCACAAAATACTGAGGCATCCTTGCTTACAGCCTCGTTCTGTTCGATATTTTATCCGGGAAAAGTAAGCCATAAACTTGTAATGGACATACTTACATAAAGTACTCGAGGCGTTTTGCTTTTGTTTGACTTTACTTATACATAATATAAAACATTATTCATTGGTTTTTTTTCGGCGGTAGGTGTAAATAAAGTAACATCTGTCCTTACGAGCTCCGATTAATTTTACGAAATTATAATTAATATGCGTTACATTAAATATTATTTTCAACTTTAATCGGTTTATTAATAGTTATTTGCAAGATTTATTCAATAGTTTATAGCATTTATGAAGTATTTTTCTTAGAAATTGCTTGCATTATCTGTCTGGTTAGCAAATCTTATAAGTGAAATCAGTGTAGTTTCGTTATTGGATTTAACACAGCAAATCTCACTATGGCGAATGTCACCCATGCCAATAATACTCAGAGAGAACTGGAAGTTAGCTTGTCACAAAGGATGTCGGAGTTTGAGGAACGGTTACAAGCTGCTATGGTACCATCCACTACAACACTGTTACAACTCAATCACGAATTCCAGGATTTTATGGAACTAGTGAGTAATATCCTAAGCTTGTTACAAAAATAGATTACTATATGTGTCAAATCTATCAACGAAATGGACATAAGGCAACGGCGGAAGGTGTTATTGTTTAATGGTTTTGCTGAGAACCCTGAAGTTAATTTAGTAAAAGAATTTCTTGGCCTTATTCAAAACAAAATGGGACTTACAAAATGTTGACCGGTCCGCATTAAAACGGTGTCATCGGCTGGGCTCTCAAAATAATAACAAAGTTATGCCAGTTCTTGTCCATTTCCATGAATATCACACCAAGTCCGATGTCTGGAAGTCCAAATTCAAATTAAAAGGTACTTCATTCACCGTAACTGAGTTTCTTACAAAGATCAGGCAAGAGATATACAAAAAGTAATTTAAGGTGCGTATGTTAGCTGGCGGGTGGTGCAGAGATGACAGTACGCCTTGGTTTACAACCTAAGTTAAGTACCTTTTAATAATAATTTAATTAATTTTATATATTTTATATCATATACTATATATATAAAAATCTATATTTATTTTTATGAACGCTGATGATGATTCTTTTTTTTCTGCCAATGAAACTGCTACATCTATTGATGATAGTTTTTGTTCCATAACTGATACGCTGGGTGATTTTCTACGTCATACATTTGACCAGTCTAGCTCTTCGATAAATGTGTGTCATATCAATGCACAAAGTGTACCCAGCCACTACAGTGATCTAATTGAAGCGTCACGTTACTTACGTGAACGTTCATGCCATCCTGATTTCGGAGAGCTGGTTGAAGCCCCGTCTTCTTTCAACCACTTACCCCTCTCTGGTTTAATTTTGATACGTAACGATCGGGTTGATAAGAGAGGGGGTGGTGTTGCTATATACCTACACAGTGACTTATCTTATAAACTTCTAGCTTCCTCCTCGCCCTTTTACTCCGCATCTGCTGAATTTCTTTTTCTTGAAGTATGTGTGAAGGGAGCTAAAACCGTTCTTGGTGTTGTATATTGTCCCCCCTCTGTTGATTACTTCTCCAGTCTCGAAACGACTCTGGAATCCTTAGGGTCAGAATTCTCACATCACATCATCATGGGTGATTTTAATACAAATCTCTTGGCTTCGCACTCATCTCGTTCCTATAAGTTCCTTCAAATAATCGAGTCGGTTGGCCTTCATGTTCTACCTCTACAAGCCACTCACCACAATGCGGACGGGGAGGACACATGGCTCGATTTAATGCTAACCTCAAACCCCACCTTTGTCTCTACTCATGTTCAACATTATGCGTCTGGTTTCTCCCATCATGATCTCATTTTCCTTTCCTATACCCTGAAACCTCCTAAGCCCTCACCTAAAATCCTGCACTTGCGTAATTTTGGCCGTATGGATGTAGAGAAGTTGTGTCAGGATAGAAGCATCCTAAATTAACTGGGACACAGTGACAGCCGCTCCCACGGTAGACGAAAAAGTTAGCACATTTAATAACATATTAATTAATCTATATAATATGCACGCTCCTATTAAAAAAGTAAAGATAAAGCAGCTGCCAGCACCTTGGATGACAACAGAGATCCGCGTTGTGATGCGGCGTAGAGATCGAGCCTTTCAGAAACATAGAAAAAGCGGTGTGAGGAAAATTGGTCCATTTTTAAAACTGCATGAAATCGGTATAACCAGATGATACGCAACGCAAAACGCCGATATATTCTTAACAACATCATATCCTCTTTCCCCGCAGATATCTGGAAGCTCCTTGGGGCTCCAATACCCATGATTGGTAAGAAGTCCCATTCTGAGTTTCAGAGGACAATTGGTTTGGATGATATCAATCAACAGTTCTCTTCACATAAACCTCTGGATCACCAAACCAAGTGTCAAACGGTTAATCAGTTACCTCGTCCTAATATCGCTCCTTTCCGCTTCTCTCCAATAACTTCGATTGAGATCAGGAAGGTTATACTCTCCATTAAATCTAATGCTATTGGTTGTGACAATATCAGTCGCCGTATGATTATTAATATTAAAGACCATCTTCTCCCCGCTATTTCCCATATAATTAACTTCTCTCTGGATTCTGGAGTTTTTCCGTCGCTGTGGCGTAAAACTTACATTATACCTCTCCCAAAAATTTCTAATCCTTCTTAACCTAATCACTTCCGACCTATATCCATTCTTCCCTTTTTATCAATGGTGCTAGAGGCTTGTGTACACAAACAGCTTTTTTTATATAGAGGAGGGGGCAAACGAGCATGCGGCTCACCTGATGTTAAGTGACTATCGCCGCCCATGATCAACCGCAACACCAGGAGAATTGCGGGTGCGTTGCCGGCCCTTTAGAAAGGAGTAAGCTCTTTTCTTGAAGGTCCCCAGGTCGTATCGGTCCGGAAAAATCGCCGGTGGTAAACTATTCCACAGAGAGGTTGTACGTGGAAGAAAACTCCTTGTGAAACGTACAGTGGTGGACCGCCAAGCATCCAGATGGTGTGGGTGGTATCGGGACGTTTGCCGTGTAGTGCGTTCACGAAATTTGGCGGCTGGGATTAATCCGAACAATTCCTCAGAGCTCTCCCCGTGATAGATGCGATAAAATACGCAAAGGGATGCAACATCTCTTCGCAGCGCCAGTGAATCGAGCCGATCGGAAAGCACTCGGTCATCGACGATTCGAGCCGCTCTGCGCTGGATGCGGTCAAGTAGAAGGAGCTGGTACTGGGGAGCCCCAGCTCAGAGATGGGAACAGTATTCCATGTGCGGCCGAACCTGCACCTTGTAAAGTTGCAGGCGGTGTGCCGGCATGAAATACTGTCCCGCTCTGCCGAGCACGCCAAGCTTTTTAGAGGCCAATTTGGCCTTCCCTTCCAAGTGACCACGAAACTGCACGTCACTCGATATGTCGACGCCGAGGATTCCGATACTGGCTAAGGCAACAAGGGGAGTGCCTTGAAACTGAGGGGATACGACAAAGGGGTTCTTTTTAGCGGTTAACGCGCAAACTTGTGTCTTCTGGGGGTTAAACTGGACTAGATTTAGTCGTCCCCAATCCGAGACTCTGTTCAGCAAAGACTCGACTTCAGACACAAGTTTGTCCCGGCACTCGGAGACGTTTTCCCGAGAAATATTGGCTCGGCCAGTGTAAAGAGCATCAACAGTGCTGTCATCTGCATAGCAATGAATGTTACGGGTATGCAACATATCATTGATATGCAGAAGAAACAGCGTTGGCGATAGCACGCGAGATAGCGTGCTATCGCCAACAGTATAGGGCAGTATAGCATTACTAAATATAAAGATTTATAAAAACTCGCGTAAAATAATACGAGTATATGGCTGACGTCTGCTGGATGTCTGCAGTATGTTAACCAACATGTTCATGATTTGCAGATATTTGACGACGGAGATTTGACGACTCCGCGGCGCAGTGGCTTTGCAATGAGTGGCTGCGCTGAGGGTCGCGGGTTCGAATCCCGCACGGAACAAGAATTTGTATGGCCTACAAATAGTTGTTTCAGGTCTGTATGTTTTTCCTTGTGCAATTTATGTTTGTAAACTGCCCCTACGATATAAGAGAAAATCTTAGTGTAGGGGTAAAGTTATTAAAAAAATGATTAAAAAATTATTAAAGGATAAAACACCAATCCTCGTAAGATATCATCGATTCCTTCCAATTATGATTCGCGAGAATAATGAAATTAACAAATATATCGTAATTCTGTATCGTAATTAAAAATACCGCCGTGGTAGCTCTGATGGATAGCGCTCGCTGTAAATTTCACAGTGCGCGAGCAAACCGGGTTCGATACCCGCCGGCAGCAATGAAATTTTTAATTGCAATTTTAAGTGCTGATTTACTAC
Organism: Parnassius smintheus behrii; assembly: GCA_036936625.1. Lineage (NCBI taxonomy): Eukaryota > Metazoa > Arthropoda > Insecta > Lepidoptera > Papilionidae > Parnassius > Parnassius smintheus. The sequence goes on from JAUPFT010000012.1 coordinate 3,981,439, forward strand.
CAAGTGTACGGCGGTGAAGGAAACATTGTAAGAAAACCTGCATGTCTGAGAAATAAGAAAAAAAATTTAAAGACATAGGAGGTTCGTCAATACGCATTGGGGCAGTGCTGCGGTAAATTCCTTGCCCTAAAACCCTCTCAGTAATGAGCGGAAGGTCTTCGCACAGTAGTGGGTCGTATATAGGCTGTAACATAGCAACACATTCAATAGAGAAGTAGGATGGGTGCTGCACTCTGCTTGATATTCAATGTTTTTTTTTAATTAAATTCAAACACAAACATATAACAGCAAGGCTTCAAGATACTAATGTAAATCGAAGGTAGCCCGGCTAACTATAACATCAAGAGGTCCAACACACCAGTCCCCCCCCCCCCCTCCGTGACCATAGGTACGTTAAAGCTCATACAACGTCGGGATTAAAAAAGTCAAAATTAAACGCGATAAAACCCTTAAAATTAGTTTCATTTATTCTCATAAATGTTCATTTGTTATTGATGCAATTCGGTCTGCACTCACTATTAACTTCCGATATTGTTGAGAGATTTAAATGAAAATTTAATCACTTATTATTTATTCCACGGTGTCAGCGATTCCTTCACGACGCAATGTATTAACAATTTATAATGTACAATGTACGTATTTATGCTTTTATAAGCAACATCGCTCAATGAAATAATTCAACTGTACTAGAGAATGAGGTGATCGCTACTATGCTCATTGTTAATGTTTTTATATTTTTTTTAAAACAAAATATTTTATGGTTAATTATTACTAGATAATTCCCGGTAGGCTTCTTGCTAGTTTCTCCTATTATAGACGTTTTTCTGCAAATTAACGGTAAAAATTAAAAACATATTGATTTACGACTGGTAGGTACGGATGGTTTGCCTTGACCGGGTTAGTACCGCGCTATTTTTTAAACAGAAAACCCAATACCTGATTCTTACCAGACCGGGATGCGAACACCTCACAATAAGCAGTCCCGCTTAAGACCACTGGAGCTACGAGGTAGTCAAACTTATAAGGCTTCTAACTCATGAAATTATCCCACACAACCACAGCAAGCGATAGTTATGAACTTTACTAGTTTATTTTAAACTGTATGCACGCATGCGGTCGCACGTACAGTTTATATTGTGAATTTGTTACAATGTATGCAAATGCAAGTAAGAGCAATAATATAAAATTTTTAAGGCATATTTGGTATAATATGGAAGAATTACGGCACTTTGATAATTGACATATAGATAATAAATTAATATAATATCAAAAAATACTATAGACATCTTAATGTCTCTTAGTGAAGTCGTTCAAGATATATTTAGGGCAATTAATGGCTTACCCTGACAAAATCCTTTAAGATACATCAAATAAATATGCTATTTCGGTATTTTCTGTAAGTCTTTCTATGATCTACAATTATAGACAATTCTGTATTGTTATTTAGCTAGGATAATCTATACTACGTTGTTTTTGTTAATGAAGTTAGGGCGATAGGCGAGCCTATAGTTCACAAGATACTGTGGCACATATACATCTATACCTATCCTCGATTAAGGATTAAAATGCAGATGCCTTGTCACCCTGAAAACTAAGATGGAGTGCCTCGTTTCCACACACAATATGAAGTATAGCTGCAATATGCTACCATTTAACGTTGGTATTTTCCTTACAGTTCAACAAAGAAGGAAAATAATTTATTTCCTTCATTTAGGTATCATTTCCATTACTTTGTGTACTGACTTACTACTAAATTTATTCAAACTGCTTTGGTTGGGTCCTCAAACGCCTCATTAGTATTAGATCTTTAAAATAAACTGGAAGCATCGTCGAGGAATGAAACACTCCCAATATTCCAGATGCTTTTTCAATATTTTTCGTTGCATTATTGAGAGAAGCACCGACTCAATCGATTGTAGCAAACTACGTAGCCCAATAAGACAGGAGAGTGGAAAACGGGTTTATTGTTACGTATTTCCTACTTCTTTGTTTTCCATGTTTTATTTCTTTAAATAGAATGTTGTTGTTTGACTATTTCTTTGAAGTATTTCAGTTTTTGTTAGTAGTTTTTTGTTCATTCGTATAGTTTGTTTGGTTTTACAACTGAATAACGTGCGTTCGAATTTAAGTGATTTCAATGTTATTATTAAAATTATTTGTAAGTAAAAAAAAGAAACTAATTTCACCTACCTATATTGAAGAACCGGCATCCGGAAGAAACGTTCTTCAGCCTTGCGCTGGCAGTATAGGGTACAGTACAGTACAGTACACGAAGTGTAGGGCGTCTTCCCATGTTTCCTATGTTCAGCAATGGACTTGTGAAGGGTTTTAATAATGATGATGATGATGATGACGATGATTACCTATATAAAACGCATTGACCCTGTAGTGGTGGCGTAATAGAATCTCATACCCGTTACAATTAATTTTTCCTAAACTGTACGCGTCAACTTACTTACAGCACTAACATCACAAAATTCAGGCGTGTTGTCGACTAAGAGAAACTAAAATACAAGATGGGAAGTAGCGTCCTGCTTGTAAGAACTTAATATAATAAAAAAGAAACTGTGGATGCACACATGTCTGCTATATGGGGCAAATATAGCTTATATACCCTAGTTTTTTATAGAATAAGGGTACGGGCACACAGAACACCGCACGGTAAGTAGATGCTGTAGCCCATAGATATCAGTCTACCACTTTCCTCGATTACGAATCAAATTATTTATTGAACACTTTTTGCATATAAATTTTAAACCATTTGATTGGAATATTATTGAATGATATTTAAGTTATGATTTTGGGACTTATTTCCCTTCGATTTTATTCTTAACTAGCACCAAACTGAAATCAAAGTCATTTTAAAATTAATCTGTTAATTTAATCAGTCTCATAGCTACAACGATCGAAGATAATATTAGTTATATCACAAAACACAGGCATCCTTGTTTACAGCCTCGTTCCGTTCGATATTTAATCTGGGAAAAGCAAGCCAATACACTTGTAATAAATGCACTTACATAAAGTACTCGAGGCATTTTGCTTTTGTTTGACTTCACTTATACGTAATATAACACATTATTTATGGATATTCACACTGAATTTATTACAATTTTTATACTCGTATTTCAGAGTAGATAAAATTTCGAGTTAAGTGAGCATTCAATAAATAAGTCCTTTTTTATTCTTCTTCTTTTTCTTCAGCATGTAGAGGTCTAAAAAGACATGAGCCCCACCCGTACGAGGGGAGGTCGAAGAGTTTGCGGAATGACAGGGAAGGATAATGAAATGAAACAATAAAATATTTTTCCTTTTCAATGTGTTCTCTGTTAACCTTAATATATTTATTAGATCTGTCAAATAACTTATTAATACCGTATAAAAAAATTGACCTTGGGCGTGAAAATAGGCCGAAATTTCCGACTTCACTTTATCATCGTCGCCAAATATTTACCTACGCAGTTCTTTCTTCATCTCCGTAGTACTTGCCTTACTTCGATTCAGTAGGGATCGATCCATACATCAATTACAGCCTCTATATACCTAATAATAGTTCATAGAGGATTTTTTCATAGTTGCCACGCTTGGCAGACTCATTTTTTTTTAAATATTTTGAGTTATTATCAGAAATATGCTGCTGTCCATCTCCTGCTTCAATTTCGCTTTATCGCCTCTTACGAGGTGATATGGGATAGTAGATACTCTAACACTACCACAACACGGTTCTTCAGAAGTTTAGAGAGCATTCTAACTAAATTTGAATTCGATAAATTAGCCCCTCTTTCTATATCTCCATCAGCCTGTTAAAGTCTACTCTCGAGTCCCTCTCGTAGTGGCGAGGACCTGCTTTAATTTGATTTTTCTTATCCAGCTTTGGTGGTCCTGTCCGTGACCAGTCTTGGTACTATGTCTGGTGTAAATTAAATTGCATAAAACCGTCTACAGGTAATCATAAGATATGTTAGACCTATCAAACTTGTTCCATTTAGGAACCGAACTCACACTCTGTTGTGCTGATCCTACGTTAAACCACTGGTCTCCAACAGTATGCCTCATAAGTGGGACAGTAACCGTAGTTATCACGCTTGACAGGCGGGGTGGTAACCGCAGTTTTTTTAGTTGTTATTAGAAAGATGTTGCCGCCCATTTCCTGGTTTGTTTTCCCCTGTTGCCGCTTATGGGATACTGGATTTTCTTACACGGCCTCTACACAATTAACATTTATATTAAACAGCTTACACGACGTTTGTATTAAGACGGCTGGTTATTTATTTTAGATTAAACTTCTAATAGTATTATTTGATAATCTACATTAAATTTCGTCGTACATTGTGTAGGTTTTGGAACCAAACGATAAAAGCTAAGTTAACATCTGCCAAGAGATAGCGATTACTGGATGTTAGCTGTCCTGCATACACGAAATTAGAAAGGGCTTCCTTTGTTTCATTCTAACTTTCATGTAATATTTTATATTCTTGTACTCTTCAGTATCGCAGACCATACTTTTTTTTATTGATAACTTGTATCATTATTATATTTATAATTATTTTTTGTCGGATTTTTGTCATTTTCATCGGAAATAGTATAGTGTGGTAAAAGCTTGGCGTGCTCAGCAAAGCGGGACAGTATTTCATGCCGGCACACCCCCTGCATCTTTACAAGGCGCAGGTTCGGCCGCACATGAAATACTATTCCCATTTCTGGGCTGGGGCTCCCCAGTACCAACTTCTTCCACTTGACCGCATCCAGCGCAGAGCGGCTCGAGTCGTCGACGACCGAGCGCTTTCCGATCGGCTCGATTCATTGGCGTTGCGAAGAGATGTTGCATCTCTTTACCTATTTTCTACCACGGGGAGAGCTCTGAGGAATTGTTCGGATTAATCAATACGAAACGATAATAACGGAATAAATCCCAGCTGCCAAATTTCGTGAACGCACTACGCGGCAAACGTCTCGTTACCATCAACAACATCTGGATGCTTGGCGTTCCACCACTGTACGTTTCAGAAGGAGTTTTCTTTGGCGTACGACCTCTCTGTGGAATAGTTTACCAACGGTGATTTTTGCGGACCGATAGGACCTGGGGACTTAGAAAAGAGCTTACTCCTTTCTAAACGGCCGGCAACGCATCTGCAATTCCCCCGGTATTGCGGTTGATCATGGGCGGCGGTAGTCACTTAACATCAGATGAGCCGCATGCTAGTTTGCCCCCTCTTCTATAAAAAAAAACTTCTTAATTTAATAAAGGTACATGTACAGTAAGTATATACATAACATACAAAACAAATTCATAAAAGAAGCAGTCAGAAAGACATGCTGCAACGTACAGCTGCAGCATGTCTTTCCTTCGTGTTAGAGCCATACTGCAGCGGTTCTGTTCCCCATTGCCAGTAGATATAAAACAAATTTTACACCTGGCGTCAACAAGATGGTTATACTGCCATGTATTTAATTGTTAACTGTTTAGATGCGGAATCCCTCCTCCTCCTCCCTCCTCCCACCATCTCCTTAATAAGAACTTCTAATTATTTAAAAAACTGCGATAGTTCGCCCAGCCGCCAAGGGTAGCATTTGTGACTTAATCTGCCCTAAGTGTTCATCCAGGAGGGAGGCTTATGTTCACATGTGGGCTTTTATGGATTTTTAGAGATGATGCCATGAGATGTTTCTAGGGTCAATCCAATTCGCCGCATGTTTATTATTCATTTTAATGCCACAAAGCGCGATACTGAGCCACCTGCATCCATCGAATTCCTGCATGTCTTACTAGTTCGTCACTCCATATATTTACGCAGTAAAAAGTCAGGAGTAAAATATTTTAGGGGAATAAAACACATTGCGCCCCCTACCGGAGCATTACAACGTCTTCTGGCCACGCTTATGATATTCAATACATAATTTTATGCATAAAATTATGTAAAGGAACAGTCCTTTAAAAATATTCTTGTTAATACCTGGGGTAAAACTTAGTTGCTCGTGTACTCTGAAATTTAAGACGAAAATACTTGTCCTAATTTAATGAAATTCCCCTTTAGCAGTTATATTTTAGGTTTACTGCTAGCTCAGAACAGAAAAACGGAGATATAGGTAAGGATGTAAATGAGTAAACAACGCTTATGAGACTACTATCATACTTTATTTTATTATTATGTTTTTGGATGGGTGTTTAATAAAGCGGGAAAAACAAAATATTCGTAGTATTTCATTCGTGATTTATTTACCCTGTACTCTCAAAGGTCCCATAGCATCCAGTTGTATACATAACTGTAAGTATAATCATTTAATTTTTATAATTTTCATCACCATCATTACCAGTACAGACCTTGTTTTTATTATTGTACAATTAGTTAATTAAGAACAAAAGCAGATGTGCAGACTATGCAGCAGGCAGTATACACGAATATATCGATCTCTGATCGGAAAAGGGCCAGGCTCTCACTGAATACCAAAGTAAAAAAGCAGCTTAATCCTGCTGTGTTACGCAAGGTATGTAGAGAGAAACGGCGACAATTTTTACTGGAAACGAGGGGCTCCATTTTAGACCTCAGGTGTGAAAACGAATCTGCATTTTGATACTTAATCGAGGCTAAATGTAAGTATGTGTGGGCTACATCATCCACTTACGATCAGGTGGACTGTATGCTAGATTGCCGTCGTTATTTTACAAAAACATCAAGATCATCATCAACAGCAGCCCGTATGTTTACACTGCCGTTAATGATCTTTTCCTGTTTTAAGGAGGATTTTCCCTTATCTCTACACTTGGTAGGTGTATGGTTATAACAGTACTTGCCAGACGTCTTGCACCTGTAGCTTCTCATCGCTGGTATTTTATGTCTGGCGAAAATTCGATGGATATACCGACAACCTTATGCCATAAGATCTTTTTGGCATTTACAATAGTCGCCTCTTTTAAGACCCACGGGAAAACATGGTAATGAATTTTCTAATACTGCTACTACATTGTCAAATTAAATGGTGAGAAATCATAGTAATTTTATGTGTTTATGTGGCTCCGTAGCGCAGTGTCTTAGTAATGAGTTGCAGCGCTGAGGACTGCGGATTCAATTCTCTCACGTATGTGTGTAAGTAAACTGCCTTCATGACACATAAAAAATCCTAGTGTAGGGTACCGTTTAAAAAAAGGAAAGAAAGATGCGTTGTCATCGCTGAGGTTTACGCGTTTACAATCGAATGCTTCGTCTACAATACGTAGGGTATACGGTTCTCTACACTCACCATATGAAACACAGCAGCATTTGCTTCTTTCTTCCGCTGGTAGTCTGTGATAGCGTGGCCTTACTCCGATCGAGTCGAACCATTCGTTATACAACCATTATTTGGCTGCAGCATCACTCTACCACGTATAAAATGTTGTTCCTAGTTGCGTACGAACTTATCAGTAATTTACTCACTTAAGACAACACAATTACCTTTGCACATACAAATCGTTAAATGGTTTTAATAGTAAATCGATCCGACAGACATTTTGTGACAATGACAAATACAATGAACACGTCCCTTTAATGCTACCCTCTGCGCGTCCGACTCAAATCCGGGATACAGGCCCTAGTTTCATTGGCGACGTAACTGTTTTTACGAATAAATTAATATTTAGGACGGCCATCCGGATGTAGGAGTAATTTGCTTAAGTAATTTGGTCGTTTTCTTTAATAATATTCATGATTTACTTTTTTATCCGGCGTGCCAGTGGGCTTAAATTTATTTTCGGAGAAATTATTTGCTTTTGTATCAGTAAAATTAATTTAGATTTTATTTTTAATTCGATAATCATGACTCTTAATTTGGACAAGGTAATTTCTTTTCTCGTGAAACAATATTTAAAATATATCACAGGATTTCCTTTTTTTACAAAAATATAATGTTATATTGAACAGTACGAAAAACATTATTTTGTAGCCAGATAATTTACAATAGTAGCGTTATTTAGTAAAGTAAAGTTACAGCCTATATACGTCCCATTGCTGGGCTCAGGCCTCCCCTCATTTCTGAGAGGGGTTAGGGCAAGGAAGTGTCCGCCGCGCTGCCCAAATGCGTGTTGACGAACTTCACATGTCTTCGAAATTTTTTTTCTTATTCCTCAGACATGCAGGTTTCCTCACGATGTTTTCCTTCACCGCCGAGCACGTGGTAAATCAGCACTTAAAATTGCAATTAACAATTTCATTGGTGCCGGCGGGGATCGATCCCGGGTTACTCGCGTTCTGTTATATTTACAGAGAGCGTTAACCACTGAGCTAACACGGCTCATCGTGGTAGAGTTATTTAACTATATATAAAATATTTATTAGATTTTTTTAAATACCAGTTTAAAAACCGATTGAAGGTGTTCAAATGTCCTGGTTGTACCACATTTCAACACCATATTATGGCTGCATCACGAAAATGTTGGCACGACAAAAGAAAAACCACGCTCTCACTGAATATCAATGTGAAACTAAACTACTGCTGTGTTTTTTATGGCGAATGACAGAACCGGAGACCTATGTTACAGATATAAAAGCATTCCATTTCAATCTTCAGAGGTGACAGCGCATATGCATCTTGACTATAGGCAATGATAACCCCGTTATTCTTTTACATTTAGATGGGCTACTATGATCATCGTTATTACAGCCCTTCACAGGTCCACTGCTGAACATAGGGCTCTTTCAAGGAACGCCACAAATCACGGTCCTGAGCTACCTGCAACAATTGGCTTCCTGCATGTCTTACCAGGTCTCTACTGCATCTAGTGGGGGATGCCTTACACTTCGCCTACCAGTACGAGGCTGCCACTCGAGAACTTTTCTTCCCCATCGGTTTTTGGTACTTCAAGCTATATGGCCGGTCCATTGCCACTTCACCTTACTAATCTGTTGAGCTATGTCGGTTACTCTGGTTTACTGCTGGCCATAAAAGGAAGCTTAAAGTCGCTCAGCGAAATATGGAGAGGTCTATGCTCGGAGCTTCTCTGCGTGATGGACTTATCACCCTTACTCCTATACAAATGTCTTTCCCTCTGTTAGAATTATTTATACTATTAAAGAGAGACATCAGGTATATCGCGACGTACTTTCATAATATTTGTATCATTCAATTCTAACGAGCTGTGCGAGTGTTTGCATAGTAAAATGGAAAATATTTAAAGTACATCTCGAATGCCGAGAGCACTCGAGATCGAGCCGATGCTCCAGTTGTGTCAATGAGGCGCTACTCAGATATGTGTGAAAAGGGGTATAACTGATGACTTTATAATCAGTAACGATATGTATTTGTGCGATGTGTTATTTGATATAATAATAATAGAAACTAAAAATAATAACGGAAATAATGGAAAGTGAGACCATTGAATTTTTTTTATACTAGGCGATTTTAATGCGCATCCTGGTACGCTTTTTGGTAATAAATTATTGAACTTTTGTTCAGAATGTTTGTGATCTTGCGTGGATATGAATGTACTTCCATTAGACACATACTAGGCTGCACTAAAAGTATCGGGAATGGAATATTTCCACTGTTACTGTCATATCAAAATCTTTTTAATTGAAAACTCCTTGGTTTTAAAAATAGAATACCATTTATTAATTAAAAAAAAGATTCTCGGTCTTGTCACAAGGTTTTGTCAAACTTGTTTAGTCGTTAAAAAAATGGAATTGACTCGAGAGAATTCAAGAACGATGATTTATTATGACTTTCGAAGTGGTTTAACACAAAAACAGTGTTTTGACCGGATGATTTTTGCATTTGGTGATGAAGCCACATTCAAAACCACAATTTATCGCTGGTTTACTGAATTTCAACGTGGACGTGTTAAGCTCAGTGATGATCCCCGTCAAAGTCGTCCAAAAACTGCAGTCACCCAAGAAAACGTTGATGCTGTACGTAAGCTGATTGAGAAAGATCGACATGTGATATACCGCGAAATTCAGGCAACTTTATACATTGGCATGAGTCAAATACAAATAAACTTTCATGAACAATTAGGTGTAAAAAAGTTGTTTTCCCGATGGATACCGCATTCACTCTGTAAAGAGCAAAAAGTGGCTCGCGTTACTTGGTGCATCAGAACTCTCGAAAGATTCCTCGCAGGATCCTCAAATGCTGTATACAACATCGTATTAGGTGACGAATCCTAAATATATGCGTATGAACCCGAAACGAAAAACCAGTCACGAGTTTGAGTGTTCGAAAATGAGTTAAAGCCAACAAAAATTGTTCGTTCACGGAGTGTTGCAAAAAAATGGTGCCACGTTTGTCTCCAAAACCAGCCATGTTACGACTATTCCTCTTAAAGGACAAAGAACGGTAAATGCATAATGGTAAGCTAGCATTTGTTTGCCACAGGTCGTTTCTGAACTCCGTAAAGAGAACTGCAACCGCCGCATCATCCTCCATCACGACAATGCGAGTTCTCACACCGCACACAGAACAAAAGAGTTTTTAGAGCAAGAAAACATAGAATTATTAGACCATCCGCCGTACAGCCCCAACCTAAGCCCTAATGATTTCTATACTTTCCCTAAAATAAAGACAAATTGCGTGACAGAGATTTTCATCACCTAAAGAAGCTGTGGACACCAACAAAACGGCCGTTTTGGAGACCACAACTTCCGAATGGAATGGTTACTTCAATTATTGGTTCCATCGTATGGAAAAATGTGTCAAATTTCGCGGAAAATACTTCGAAATGCAATAAATATATTTTTAAATAGTTATGTTGTGTCACTTCCTTGATTCCCGAAATTTTCAGTGCCGCCCTCGTAAACATTTGTTAGTGAGGCACATGGTTGTCAGCGCTGGCTGGACCATTGTATTGTCACTGAAACGGCTCAGACTTTAGTTGTTGGGCGCAAAAGTTTTGTATAGTTCGTATTATTCTGATCACTATACAATGCAAATAGAGTGTAACATAAGCTTGATTAGAAGTAACAGTGTAAAAAATAATAAAATTTATGTAAATAAGACGACATGGGGTGAAAGAAATAATAACCAAATAAATATGTATAGGCAAATATGCAATGTTAAATTGAGTGACATAGACTTTCCGCAGCAATTTGAGAAGTGTTCAGATAAAATGTGTAAAGATCCTTGTCATAAGTCAATATTGATGATATGTATTGTAAAATTGTAGGAGTTCTAAGTGAGGCAGCTGAACAAACTTACATACATAAAAAGCATAAGAAATATGTGATTGGCTGGAATAGATATGTTACAGAGACGCTCGTGCAGCTTTTCAAATCTGGCAAATGTTTGATAAACTATGCGCCGTAAATGTTTACAATATTACGTGTAACGTATTATTACAGGAGTGAGCAAATACACTACAATACTAGACTACGCATTACTAATTCAATATTGGTGCTTTGAAATAAAATTAAGAATAAGAAGAAAAAAAATAAGAAAGATATTGTTAATAGTTGAATTGAGTCTATAGTGCCAATTGTTGTCATACTAAATACCTTTATGTTATATAAACACAAAATAAATATTTTTGATAAAACGTACAATCAAGTATCAAATTTGAAAAAATTTGTCATACAAAATTAAAAGTTAAAATTATAATTTAATTACAATGTATGATACATTATATTAGGTAAATAACTGACTGAAAATTACTATTATTCAATTATAATTACATTAAAATTAATACTATTAATTTACAATTAAATTAAAACTATTGCTATAACATTATAATACTTATCCTCTTAGGAATTCTTTGACATTATCGCCCATCGTCAATACATCAGATTTGATAGACCGCAAATCCTCGCTAAAGAACACCGATTCCTTCCAATTATGATTCACGAGGCTATTGAAATCAAAAAAATCCTAATTTCAACAGAGAAGATGGCTGGGTGCTACCATCTGCTTGGGATCCTATAATAAATAAAATTAGATCCCAACCCAAGCAGACAACTGCAAGACTTCAAGATACCATAAGTTCATACTGCATAGATCGGAACAAAAGTTAAATTTTAATCTATGGTAACCGCGGTTAACTATGACATATGGACGTTGAACATCTCTGTCCCGCCCGTGACCATGAGTGCTGTAAAGCGTTCGAAACGTCGGGTATTTAAAAAGTTAAATATACGCGATAAATTACGTAAAACTAGTATTATTTCAATGTGTAGTGTTCGCGTAAATATAAGAAGACAGTGATAAATAATAGATCCAGATGTGTAAATCAGCTTAATATATTTTAATCTTGGATATAATTTGTAAAACCCTAGTTCCATAATTGTTAAGACAGCCATAGCCGTCTTTGTTAAACACGAATCGTTAAAGCCAAGAGAACGGTAAATGTATCACTGTTCTACTCACACTTCTCAAACGTAATGGATTCGAGCCTTGTTTAGTGATTCATGCAGTAAAAAGAGCAAACTTTATCTGTTGATGGATGCTTTAAAAAATGAATGTTGGTACAATTTGTTCTTCGCAATATATTAAGTTCCTTTTCTTTAGTCAATTTAAAAAAAATTAAATAAGTAATTGCATACCATCACCATTCATTGTGGCATACATGATTGTAAATTAAATGTTTAATTTTAACTTTCTAACTAGGTATAAAACAGTTCATAAAACCGTGTATTCGTCAAATTACACGATATAATACGACACAATATATAAACTATAATGTATATGTCAAATTGTATAGCATTACCAAAACAAATTTTATAAAAACTCATGTAAAATAATATATGGTTGTCGTGAAGCACCGATCTCTTGGAAGTCTGCAGTATGTCAACCAACATGTCCATGATCGTCCCAACCCTTAAGTCAGATATAATAAACCACCAATCCTCGCAAAAAAATACCGTTTCCTACCATGAATGATTCGCCAGGCTATTAAAATTAACAAAAATATCGTAATTTCAATAGAGAACTTGGAACACTCTGCTTGATATTCAATGGTTTTTAAATTAAATCCAAACACAAACTACATCAAGGCTTCAAGATACTGTAAGCCAAAGGTAGCCGGGCTAATAATAACATCGAGATATCAAACACCTCAGTCCCCCCACCCTCCGTAACCATATGTATTTTAAAGCTCATGAAACGTCATGATTTAAAAGATAAAATTGAATGCGACAAAACTCTTACAAGTAGTTTCATTTAATGTAATAAATATTCATTTGCTATTGATGCAATTCGGTCTGCACTTACTATTAACTTCCGATTTTGTTGAGAGATTTAATCGAACATTTAATCACTTATTATTTATTCCAAGGTGTCAGCGATTCCTTCACGACGCAACGTTTTAACAATTTACAATGTACCTATTTATGCTTTTATAAGCAACATTGCTTAACGAAAGTAATTCAAATTTTTTTCCAAGCAAAAATGTGGGAGAAAATGAGGTGATCGCTATCATGCTCTTTCTTAATGTTTTTATGTTTTTTAAAAAAAATATAATATAGTTTATTACTATTAGAAAATTCCCACCAGGATTCTTGCTAGTTTCTCCCAGTGTAGGTGTTTTTTTTTTCCAAATTAACGGTAAAATGTAAGAACATATTGATTTATGAGTGAAAGGTACGAATGGGTTACCTCGACCGGGTTAGGACCACGCTGATTTCTTGAAAGAAAACCCATCACATGATTCTTGCCAGACCAGGGATTCAAACCCCTCATAATCAGCAGTCCCGCTAAAAACTGCTGGAGCTACGAGGTAGTCAAACTTATAAGGCTATCAACTCATGAAATTATCCCACACAACCACAGCAAGCGATAGTTATGAACGTAACATGTTTATTTTAAACTGTATGCACGCATGCGGTCGCATGTGCAATTTATATTATGAATTTGTTAAAATGTATGCGAGCACAAGTAGGAGCAATAATAATAAAACTGCAGGGTTCATAATTTATGAAAATTTTTACGGCAATTACGAAATATGATATTAACCTGGGTTATGGATATAAACATGCGGCCTGGACGAATAACGGCACGTTGATTAATTGATATATAAATAAAAATTAATATTATATCAAAAGATATAGCAGAAATCTTAATGTTTCTTAATGAAGTCGTTCAAGATAGTTTAAGGGCAATTGATTGCTTACCCTGGTTACCCTCAAAAGATACATCAAATCAATATGCTATTGCACTATTCTCTGTACCTCTTTCTAAGACCTACAATTCTATAGTCAATTCTGTACGATCATATAGCAAGGATAATCTACACTTCGTTGTTTTTATTAATAGAGTAAAGGTGATAAACGAGCCATCTATACCTATTCTCGATTAAGATTCAAAATGCAGATGCGTTATCACCCTTGAGAACTAAGATGGAATGCGTCGTTGCCAGTAAAAAGGGTCTCTATACTAACAATATGAAATATAGCTAAAACATAATACCATTTACGCTGGTATTTTCCTTAAAGTACAAAAAAGTTAAATAATTTATTTCATTCATTTAGGTATCAATTCTATTACTTTGTAAGACTTACTGCTAACTCCAAACAAACTGCTTGGTTTGGGTCTTCCAACGCGTCGTTCATATTACAACTTTAAAATAAAATAGAAACATCGTCGAGGAATGAAACATTCCCGATATTCCAGATGCTTTTTCAACATTCCTCGTTGCATTAATGAGAGATGCACCGGCTCAATCGATTGTAGCAAACTACGTAGCCCAATAAGACAGGAGAGTGGAAAACGGGTTTATTGTTACGTATTTCCTACTTCTGTTGTACGTTCTGTTGTGTAATCTTTAACATTTTACTTTTCTTAAAATAGTATGTTGTTGTTTGATTATTTCTTGAAAATATTCTACTTTTTGTTGACAGTTTTTTTGTTTGTTCGTGTAGTTTTTTGTACAACGGAATAACTTACGCTCGAATTTAAATGATTTCAATGTTGTCACTAAAACTTTTTATAAGTAAACAAAAACTAATTCCACCTTCTTACATCGAAGGACCGGTATCCGGAAGAAACGTTCTCTAGTGTCAGCCTCGTACCCATTAGCGAAGTGAAGGGCAGACCCCCACTAGATAGAGAGACGAACACGTAAGACTTGCAGAAAGTCGATGGATGCAGGTAGCTCAGGATCGTGCTGTGTTGCTTTCGTGTGGGCTGTAATGAAAGTGATGTTGATGATATCCAATATAAGACGCGTTAGCAGTGTACTGTTGGCGTTATGGAATCCTATATCCGCTACAATTCTTCTTTCCTAAAATGTACGAGTCAACTGACTTACAACACTAACATCACAAAATCTAGGCGTGTTGTATGAGGCGACAGGTGACTCAGAGACACTAAAATACGAGATGGATAGAAGCATCTTGCTTGTAAGAGCTCAATATTCCAAAAAAGAAACTGTGGATGTGCCCACATGTCTGCTAAACGTGGTAACTATAGCTAATATCCGTAATGAGACATATTAGAGAGAGAGGTAGTCTATGTTCAGTAATGGGCTGGACGTAAAGAATTAATTAGCCATATTCGCCACTTACGACATCCGCGAATCGAAATGCGGTGGTGACTCACGTGAACCGTATCCCGATAGCTCATAATGTGTTTTTTTATAGAATAATAGTAAGAGATGAACACACAGTACACCTCATGGTAAGTCGATGGTGTAGCACATAGACATCCGTCTACAAATATCCTCAATTAGGAATCAAAATGCAAATGTGTTGTCACCACTGAAGACTATGATGGAGTACTTCGTTTTCGGTCAAAACCGTCTTCAGTGTTCAAATAACTTTCAATACGAATTACATGTAATCCATATTGAATAAAAATATTTTTTTTTCTATTCGATTCAACGTTCATCGTCATTCTAATCGTGTCATCATCATCATCATTACAGCCCTTCACAACTCCTCTACTGCTGAAAATAGGCCTCCCCCAAGGTATGCCACACAGCACGGTCCTGAGTCACCTGTATCCATCGACTTCCTGCATGTCTTACCGGGTCGTCACTCCATCTAATGGTGGTCGCCCTACACTACACCCACTGGTACGAGACTGCCACTAGAGAACCTCATTTACCCATCGGTTGTTGGTTCTTCGAGCTATATAGCCTGCCCATTGCCACTCTTGTAACTTTTCTAATCGTGTATTGAACTTTAATTTATCTTGTATTTAACCAAATAAAGTTTTCGTTGTAATATTATTAAAGTTACAACTTAAAATTCCCAAATAAGGTTTTCGTTGATAATATTATTAATGTTACAATTTAAAATTTCCAGTTCGCTCTAGTGTACTAATTTTATAATTTTAATTAAAATTAAAAACTGATTTTAACGCTTATGAACTTCCCAAATGTTTTGCGCAGCTGCCGCTCAAACAACATAGTGCTCTTATAACAGTATAGTATATTTCATAACGATTGCGGAAAGCCTGTCATTGCAAAGAGTTCCGACAAATGTCTACCTGAGCCGAGGTGCAGCTGAAGGTGAGGGTTGACAATCGGTACAAGTTGCAATGATGGTTTCGCGTACTGTACAATTATTTTTAATATGGTTGCAAAAAACGAAGCAATTTATTAAATAATAAAATCATAATAAACTCAACTAACTTGGGTACTCATTTTACACGTTGTTCCTTATTTTTAGCATACTTCGAAAACTACATCGAGAACCTCGACCATAACGTAGAAGGTTTTAATTTTGCTGAGAGTTCGGAAAAGTATGCCAACATAACATTTTCTGAAAAACTATTTGCTTTTTTCTCTTCTCTCCAAGCAATAAATTCGTCATGTGTAGATATGTAGCGACTTTTTACTTTTCCGTTAAAATGTTCTCCGAAGCATTTTGTGCAATTATACTGAGTTCCGGTGGCATTCATTCAAATAAAATATCGTCCAAATTACTCATTTTGTGCAACTAACAACTAAACTCGCAAAGAACATTTTTATAAAATGACGCCAACCGTAATGGTACCCACTGACGATACGTCCATTAATCCAAATGGAGTGGTAATCGTCCAAAATCGTTCCGTGAATGGTAAAAACATATTTATTTTGGATGGACTTCATCCAGCTCTGGATTTCCAAATGGATTGAAATCCATGCGTCCAGTCCAAATGGACGTCGTCCGCGGCCGTCCGCCAATATCAAAAACGTGCGCCACGACAATTGGAAGCAGTCCGAATCGTAACGAATGGGCGTCCATTTTTGGACGTTATTGCGTCAGTTAATGTTAAGGTGTTGATGGTAGTACATGTGCTCTGTTTGTCAAGCATAAACTGTGTATTGGATTAAACATGTTCGTATCATGTAAACTATGAACTGTGTACTTGTTTGTCGCCCAACAAACGAGTAAACAGTCCACATGATGTTGAGTTGATACTGTAGCCCATAGACTGAATCTGTCATCGAATAAGAATCATAATGTAAATGCTTTGTCACCCCTATAGAACTATGTGGAGTGCCTCGTTCCCAGTAAAAATATTATCCGGTTCTTTACACTCAGTATACGAAACGCAGCAGATTTAAGCTGCTATTTTATGCTATTTTGTGAGATCGTGGTCCTTCTTCGTTCGAGCCGACCCATTTGTACTACATCCATAATATATATGCAACGTTGCTCTACCACGTATAGTTATAATGAAAAATATCATCTATATGTTGACTTCTTTAATTTCTACCTCAGTCAATAATATTGCTCCACCATAACATATACCATATCTAGAACTTGAGTGACAAACTAGCACACAGTCAAACTGGTGGTGGGTGCTGTGGCCCATAGACATTTACATGTATCCTCAATTGAGAATCAAAATGAAGATGCGTTGACATATTCGAAGACTACGATGGATTGTCCCGTTTAGGTTTTTTGTCATTTTAATAAAATACACGCTGCTGCTGCCGCCGGTAAAGTATTATTATCCATATTATTATTTATTTCCATTCCGTACGACTGCCAAGTTCGAAGTGACGCTATGCGTCCAAACGGAAGTATCGTCAATGGTACCGTATCTGGATACATTTTTATTTGGAGTGCATCCATTTGGAAGTCTACTAAATAGCGTATCGTCAGTGGGAACCTTAAAAGAAAATAAGCAGAGATTTTTTGTTTTCCTCACCCATTCTGGGTAGGCAAAGGGAACTATGCCCATATAGCCAGGTCTTCAGTAGATTTTTTAATTGATATAAAATGAAAATGAAATTTAATGAGATGAAATGAAACCTAACCTAACTCATTGAATCAAATCATTAAATCTGATATTGAAACAAATTAGTAGCTTCTTTTTAGAAATATTTGCATGAATCATAAAAACTTTTATGAAACTTTTTAGTAAAAACTTCGTGGTTGTTTTTTTTTTTAATATACATTATTTTGACATTTGGGAAAGAGAACGAACGAGTTCGGAAAAGGTAAAAAAAAGCTCGAGTATGTTGTAATAGCCCACATCACGAACGCTATACGTCCCTGCAATATGCCACTTTTTGAGCAACTGTATTAAAAAAATATATTTTTTTTAATGCTTGACCAATTAGCTAAATTGCATATAATCTTGAAACATGGAATGTCAGATGCAACACTGACATATACTACGAAATCGATCACCTCATTCCCAGGGTTTATCATAAATAATGTACACTTTAGTAGTATGTACCTTTATCGAACATTTTTTGCTTAATATAAGTAAATTTTAAACTATTTGATAGATTTTTGGAGTCGAATAACTGGTATAGCTAGCTTGTGCTTATATCTAGAATTTTTATTTTTATGGTTTTGGAACATTATTGAATGATATTTATGTCATAATAAACTATATATAAGTAATGCTTTTGGGATTTGTTGCTCTTCGATATTATTCTTAACTATCACTAAACTGAAAACAAATTCATTTAAAATTAATCAGTTAATTGAATCAGTCTCATAGCTACAACGAGCGAGGATAATCTTAGTTATATCATAAAATACTGAGGCATCCTTGTTTACAGCCTCGTTCCGTTCGATATTTAATCCGGGAAAAGCAAGCCATAAACTCGTAATAGACATACTTACATAAAGTACTCGAGGCGTTTTTCTTTTGTTTGACTTCACTTATACATAATATAAAACATTATTTATGGATATTCACTCGGAATTTATTTCATACCCTTATACTCGTGTTTCAGAGAAGAAAAAATTTCGAGTTAAGTGAGCATTCAATCGTCTTTTACTTCAGCATGTATATGTCTATAACGGCATGAGCACCACCCATACGAGGGAAGTCAAAATGTTTGCGGAATGACGGGGAAGGATAATGAAATGAAACATTAAAATATTTTTCCTTTTCAATGTATTCTCTATTACATTTGTTAGATCTTTCAAATAACTTATTAATAGCGTCTAAAAAAAAGGCTTACCTTGGGCGTGAAAATGGGCCAAAATGGCCGACTTCACTATATCATCGTCGCCAAATATTTTTCTACGCAGTTCTTTCTTCATCTCCGTAGTACTTGCCTTATTTGATTTAGTAGGGATCGATCCATACATCAATTACAGCCTATGTAATATACCCAATGATGGTTCATGGAGGATTTTTTCTTAGTTCAAGGCTTGGCAGACGCAGTTTTTTTTAGTTATTACCTTGGGCGTGAAAATGGGCCAAAATGGCCGACTTCACTATATCATCGTCGCCAAATATTTTTCTACGCAGTTCTTTCTTCATCTCCGTAGTACTTGCCTTATTTGATTTAGTAGGGATCGATCCATACATCAATTACAGCCTATGTAATATACCCAATGATGGTTCATGGAGGATTTTTTCTTAGTTCAAGGCTTGGCAGACGCAGTTTTTTTTAGTTATTATCAGAAATATGCTGCTGCAATTTCCTGCTTCAGGTTCGCTTTGTCACCTCTTACGACACCCACGGGACGATATGGGATAGTGTATATTCTACCACCGCCACAACACTGTCCTTCAGAAAATTAGAGAACACTATAACTAAATTTGCATTCAATAAAATAGCCCTTTTTTTCTAATTTTATCAGCCTGTAGAAACCTACTCTCGAAACCCTCGTAGTAGAGAGGACCTGCTTTAATTTGATTATTCTCATCCGGCTTTGATGGTCCTCTACGTGACCAGTCTTGGTACTATATCTGGTGTAAATACAATTGTATAAAACCGTATAAAGGCAATCATAAGATAGTTAGACCTAACAAACTTGTTACATTTAAGAACCGAACTCACACTCCGTTGTGCTGATCCAACGTTAAACAAATAGTCCCCAACAGTACGCCCCATAAGTGGGACTCTAATATTAGTTATCATGCTTGGCAGGCGGGTTAGCAATCGTAGTTGTTTTAATTGTTATTAGAAAGACGCTGCTGCCCATTTCCTGGTTTAGTTTCCTGTGTTGCCTTTTATGGGATAGTGGATCTTACACGGCCAGTACACAATAAATACTTATACTAAACAGCTTATATCACGTTTGTATTAAGACGGCTGGTTATTTACTTAACCAAGGCGATTAAACTTCGAATTGTGTTATTTGATAAACATAAAACGTAAAAATTAAATTTCATCGTACATTGTGTAGGGTTCGGACCCGAACGATAAAAGCTAAGTTAACATCTGCCAAGAGATAGCGATTACTGGATGTTAGCTGTCCCTTCATACACGATATTATAAAGAGCTTCATTTGATTTGATTGAGTATCTTAAACCATACGTTTTATCTTATTGATAACACGCATTATTATTATATTTATAATTATTTCTATTAGTCATTTTCATCAGGAATGTTTTAGCATGGTACATTTTGTAGTGTTATTATAATAAAGTTTGACTTCTTAATTTAATAAAGGTATATAAATACAGTAAGTATATATATAATGTATAAAACAAATTCATAAAAGAAGTATCTTTTATACTACTCAGCCAATTCTAGGCGTACACAACTTTTGCGTATAGCTGCATCATGTCTTTACCATGTGTTAAAGCCATACTGCAGCGGTTCTGTCCCCATTGTAAAATGGCAATATCCAATATCACCCGTTACAATAAAACCGTCGGACATACATGATAATTAATTGTTAATTTTACTATATTTGTTGCAATTACTTTTATAACACGAACTACCTGCATGCCAAAATGTACATCAAAGGTATTCTATTCGACAATAACATTAATCGCCGCCATCTTCGCCAAACATCATGTGCTGTCAAAAATGATTAGGGATGGCAACCGATTGTAATCGATCTTTTGATTTTTTATGAACTGTTGCATGTGTTTTTAATCAGAATCATATTTTGAATTTATTTGGAATAAAGTTCATATAGACATTACAATAAAAATAGTCAATCACCATTCCTTTATTGTTCTTCCCTAAAAGTATATTTAAAACATCTAATATAACTAATAAATTAGGTCATACTCATCTAGCTTTTAAATATGAAATTAGAATAATGCTGAAGTGATTATAGGTTTTGAAGGCCTGCGGGTGTCGAGGTAGCCCTCATTACCCGGGTTTCATCGCGTGGGAGGCACGGCTCTCACGGTCTTGGGTACTGCGCTTTGGCGCAGTTTATATGTTGATGTTTTGCGTACTTCACGCCATCTATTCCGGTGTCGGGACTCTCACTCGTCCCCGGCGTCCCCCTCGCCAGGCGGTGAGCGCAGAAGTTCTCGTGGGAGTGGTCGCCCGTCTGGTGGGCGCGCGTGTAGCGGAGCTATATTGCGAAGGTGTTGATGTGGTCCGTTGTCTGCGCGGTCGTATAACCGTCTCGCAGTACGGACCACAAATTCGTGGATGGATTCTATTTTGAGGTCACGCACTATTACGTCGTTTCTGACGTAACGACCGGCTCCCACTATCACTCGTAGTGCAAGATTCTGCTGGGCCTGCATCTTCTTGCGCTGAGTGGCTGAGGTCAACGCATACCAGGCTGGTGCTGCGTATGTCAGCCGCGAGCGGACGTAGGTTTTGTAGATACCTATCTTGGTGTTCCTTGGGAGTTTGGATGCCAGTATGGGGTTCAGCTTCGCTCGCGCGGCTCTGGCCTGCCTTACGACGTGGTCGACCTGCGGGTTCATTCGCAGCGAGCGATCGATTTGGCATCCTAGGTAGGTGATGGTCATCCTCCAACCTACGTCCTGCCCACGGAGTTGTAGTGTTGGTGGTGTCCTTCTCAGCCAGGTCATGAAGGCGGTGGTCTTCCCGACGTTGACCTTCATCCTCCATTTATCAAGCCACTCTGGTAACAGGTCCAGCAATCGCTGCAACTTCTTTGCAGCGTTTTCCACCCGACGAGATGACGTGAAGTACGCACTGTCGTCTGCGTATAGTGCAAGGACGACGTCCTCTTCCCACTCCTCCAGCTGGTCTTGGAGTGTGGGGATATCATTAGTGTAGACCGCGTACAGATTAGGTGATAAGCAGCTGCCTTGTGGCACTCCCGCTTCGATCGGTCGTGCTACCGAAACAGCCCCTTCTAGGCAAACTTGAAAGCTCCGCCCCTCCAAGAACGACGCTATTAGCCGCACAAGCATCGGCGGTATGGTGGTGTATTCGATTAGCTTGAAGATTAGCCCTGCATGCCACACTCTGTCGAAGGCCTTCTCCATGTCTAGGAGGACCCCCATACAGATGCGGCCGCGGTTATGTTCGGCCACAAGATAGTGCAGCACGCGGGCCAATTATGCAGTTGTTGAGTGTGCTCTACGGAAGCCGAATTGTTCATCCCGTAGAGCGATGTGAGGTGTGATTTTCTTTAGCAGTATTTTTTCGAATAGTTTCGCTATGTGCGGTAATAGCGTTATGGGGTGGTAACTAGCCGGGTGCCTCCTGTCTTTCCCCGGCTTTGGTAGCACGATGATTCTACCTTTCTTCCAGATGTTGGGGAAGTAGCCAGTGCGTAGAATGCCGTTGAACAGCTTGGTGAGTTCCACTATCCCTCTTCTTGGCAGCTGCTTGATTTCCATGGTGGTGACTCCGTCGAATCCCAGCGCTTTACGGGCGGGGAGGCGCATGATAGTGCGCGCTACCTCTGCTGGTGATATGAAGTCATTGCCTTTTAGTGGTGGCGCCGGGTTCGACAGGTATTCGTGTACGCGGTCTTGTATGCTTGTTGCATGTTCTGTGTACCCCTCCGCTATAGGGTTGGTTTTGAATTGTTCTTCAAGGTGCTGTGCCATCATTTCCACCCTTTTCTGGGCGTCGTAATAGCGTTTACCCGTGTTGTCCACTAGTGGGCATACCGGTGTGGGAGTCTTCGTGAGCTGCCGGTTGAGGAGATGAAGGGAGGCGGGTGTTTCTGACGCTTCTTCGATGCGCCTATCCCATGCTCCTCCTCTATGCTTTCTCATTGCTTCCGACAGCTCTTCTGTCAGGGCGTTTAGTCTTCTTTTGATGAGTGGGCATCGCGTTCGTGCCCAGAGCGTCCGTAATCTCCGCTTCTCGGAGAGTCGTGTTTGTAGCTGTTGTGGGAATTCCTCTCTTCGGCGCCCTGTAGAGACAGGGTGTGAGTGGAGTTTTAGTTGGTTTTCTACCGTATTGTTTAGATGTAGAGCCGCTGCCTCTACATCTTCTCTGGTTAGTATGTTGGCGCCGAGTCGGAGGTCCTCCAGCGCTCTACGGAAGCGGGTCCAATTAGTTTTCATTTTTAACTCTCTGGGCACTACCGCGTCCGCACTTGTATCGATGGTGAACAACACGGGGAGGTGCTGTGTGTCCAGATCATACAGCACCTCTAGCCGTATTGGGTACGGCATTTTGTGGCACAGCACTATGTCGAGGACATCGGGCTGGTGTTCTGGGTTGGTGGGGATGTGGGTGGGCTCATCTGGGCCTAGAGCCTCGTACCCCAGTCTTCTGCATCTTCGAACAGTTTCTTCCCAGGTGGGGTGATTATCGTGGAGCCCCAAGCAGGATGCTTTGCATTGAGGTCTCCAGCGATAATAGCAGGTGTGGTTGCGTCAAATATTTTTCTTATGTCCTGGGGGTAGAGTGGGGTGCCAGGTGGTCTGTAGGCGGCATAAATTCTGACTTCTCTAATGCCCACCTTCACCCTAATCCCTTTTGTCCTCGTGGAGGCGAAGTTATTGTCTGTATCCACTTCTTCGTGTATGAAGTCTCTTCCGACTAGTGCCGCAGTACCTCTGTATGCGACACCTTCAGGGGATACTTCGTCGTGTCGATACACGAAGAAGTTAGGAATCTTCAGTTGGGCGGAGGGGCGCAGTTTTGTTTCTCCCAGCAGTACAATCTGGACATTGTACCGCTGGACCAGCAGTCGGAGTTCGGTGGTTTTTCCGGTGATGCCTCCGGGGTTCCAATATAAAAGTTTAAGCTGATGGCCCTCTGTTGATGGCTGACAGTTGGGCTAGGACGCCTAGTATCGCCGTTAGGGGGTTGGACCCCGTGGTCATGGCGTTCAGTACATCACCCAGTATCTTGATGACTACACCCACTACCTCCGTGAGGGCTTCTTCTACGTTGGTTGGTACGTATGGGGTTTGTGTGGTGGGTGCGGTGACTGTTGCCGGTCTTCGTTGGTATTGTTCTCGGGGTTGAATTGCTTGCTGTTGTCGTGCTTGTTGTGCGGTGTAGGTGGGAGGGGGAAGCGAGGTTGAAGTCATTCTTATTTCCACTGTTGTAGTGGCCGCCTTCTTTTTCTTCCTCTTCTTCCGTTTCTTTTTGGGGGCCGTGTTACGCTCTGTGGGGCCATTTGCTGGGGGGGCTAGCGTTGTCCCTGTTACCACGTGAGCAGATGGCGCTGGCGTTTGACTTTGCATTTGGGGTTGGAGTTGCTGTTGTTGTTGCATTTGTTTAGGTTGCTGCAGCTGTTGGTGGATTTGTTGTTGTGGTTGTTGTTGGTGCTGTGGTGTTTTTGTTGCTTGCGGAGGCATCTGCGGCTGTAGATTAATGCCTCTTTTTCTTGCAATCCGTTGCAGTACGGGGCACCGGCGGTCGTTGGCTGCATGGCCTTGGCGCAGTTGGCACATTTAGGTTGTGCGTCACGCGGTTTCTGGCATTCCGCTGCAGGGTGGTTACCGGCGCAGCGGACGCACTTGAAGGGGCGGTGGCAGTTAACTGATGCGTGCCCGAAGCCCTGGCATCTGTGGCATTGCGCAGGGCCGATTCTGCTCTGCCAGCCCTCTATTACGATCCCCAGCATGTATAGTAACTCAATAATCTTATAGAGCCGGTTGAGTTCTTCTGGGGGCAGATGGTCAAGTTTAACGTGAAATAGACATCCAGGTCTCCCCCTCTTGGGTGGGATCGCTCTCACAAATGTGACGGGAAAGCCCATTTCTATGAGCGCGTCCTGGATGTCTTGTGGGTTGGTGTCTGCAGGGAGTCCTCTTATTCCCACCTTCGTGGGTAGTTCGTCACGTGGTGCGTAACAGTACCATGCGATGGTGGTGTCCTCTCTGCCTTGTTCGATGAGGTACTTTTGGATCTTTCTATACTCTTCTTCCGATTGGGGCCGGAAGCGTACTCCTTTGCCAAACGGGCGAGCGTTTGGGGCGTGTCCGATTATGTTGTTTAGTATTTTGAAGTGCTTCGCCCAGTTGGGGAAGCACTCCACTATTATCGGCGGATACTTTGCCGCTGTTGGTACTTCGTTGGGTGGTGGTGGTCCCGTTGCACGTGGTGATGGTGGTCGCGTCGTTTTGGGCGTGGCCGCTATGCGCGCGTACGTGTTTGGTGCTGTTGATGGCCCTGGCACGGGTTCTGCGTCCATTTCCAGGGCCTCAGTTGGGACGTTTACCATGGTCTTTGTTGGCGATGGAGATTTAGGTGGGTTGATGTGCCTTGTTATAAGGGTATCTAATTCCCTATCCGGAGTAGGTGGTGGCGCAGATGAAGTCGATTCTTCATCTGACGACGGAGTGCGAGACCCTGGTTTGGGCCTCTTTTTGTCCTGGAGTTCGTTGGATTCTTCTTGTGGCGGTGCACGTTTGACCGCGAGGCGGGATGTAGCTGTCAGATCAAGGCTTGTTGTTCTGATAGCCCGATTAGTAACTGGTGTGGGACTAAGCGGCGGGCTTCCTATCCTTCTAGGGATTTGGCTGACCGGGGGGATAATACGAGACTTCTCAGGATCGAAAAGGTTTCTTTCCATGAGAGGTCGGTCCAGAACCCCTGGTCGCCTACCCGGTGGTCTTCGGGGGGGGGTGGGGGGGGGGGGGGGGGTTCCCCCTTATCCATCATTTCTGATTGATTAGTGCACGGCCCTTGTGCAGTCGCACACCTTCCTCCCCTCAGCGCGTGCTACCACACCGGGTGAGACCCCTGGGGGAGGCCCAGCGAGGCGCCCGCGAGCAGGGAGGGGATGTGTGATGCTTTGGTGGAGTGGGCGTGTTTACACTGGAGTGTCTTTCTTGATTAAGAAGGATGTCCAGTGCTGATGCCAGATTTTTGTGAGGTATGCACTGCGTTGACGTTAATCTTCACTTATGGTTCGACGCGGAGAATTCCAGTGACGGCTCAACGCTTAACGGAGCGAGCTCAACGTTTAGCGGAGTCGTCACTGGTAACACGTAGACTTCACGATACGTACACTTAATACAGCACGGGAGCGCGACTAAGGCACGTCCGTTCGGTAGCACGGTCCGCGGCGACGATGATGATGATGATATGCTGAAGTGGACAAAACCTAATTAATTGATAGAATCAGGCGTTACTTTGCGGAAATACATTATAATAAAGATATTAATAGTTACTTTGCAACCATCCGCTGAATTAACCAAAATGATGTGTCTCACCTAGTTTGAAGAGAACCTCCCGCCACCCTCACCCCCCAATTGCGCGCACCAATCTCGTCACCACTAATCTCAGCTCCACTACTACCAACACCACTACTCCCACCACCACTACTCCTAACACAACTATTTTAGGAAAGACACACCATTGACGATAGTTATCGGTTCTTTGAGTTATATGGCTGGCGTATTGCTAATTCAGCTTACTTATCCATTTAATGTCATTATTAAATGTTAAAGTCAATCAAAAACTCGACAGAAGTCACTGTTTTGGAATAATATAAAAAATATATTTACACCGTAAAAAGTCAGGAGTGAGTTATTTTAGGGGCATGAAACAAATTGTGCCCCTTACCGGAGCATAACAACGTCTTCTAGCCACGCTTATGATATTCAAAACATAATTTTTATGCATAAAATTATGTATAGAAATAATCCTTCAACAATATTCTTGCTGATACCTGGGATAAAACTCAGTTGCTCATGTGCTCTGAAATTTAAGACGAGTGTACTTATCCTAATTTAATGAAATTCCCCTTTATCTATTATAATTTAGGTTTACTGCTAACTCAGAATAAAAAAAGGGATAGAGGTAATGATGTAAATAATACAACAACGCTTATGAGACTACCATCACACTTTAATTTTTTATTATGAATATTTTGTTTTTGGATGGATGTTTATTAAAGTGGTAAAAACAAAATATTCGTAGTATTTCATTAGTGATATTTATCCTGTACTCTCAAAGGTCCAATAGAATCCAGTTGTATATAACTGTAACTAGTATAATCATTTAATTTTTATAATTTTCATCACCATTATTACCAGTACAGCCCTTGTTTTTATTATTGTACATGGTTTTGATTGCAAAAGCTATCCAACAAGCGCAGTATCCACCTGAAGTTGAGTGAATGCAGTGCTCGATAGACTCCTATTTATATTCTTAATTAAGAACAAAAACAGATGTGTAGACTATGCAGCAGGCAGTACACACGAATATTTCACTCTGATCGGAAAAGAGCCAGGCTCTCACTGAATACCAAAGTAAAAAAGCAGCTTCATCCTGCTGTGTTACGCAAGGTATTTATAGAGAAACGGCGACAATTTTTACTGGAAACGAGGCGTTTGATTTTAGTCCTCAGAGGTGAAAACGAATCTGCGTTTTGATACTTAATAGAGGCTTAATATGTATAAGTATCTTTGGGCCACAGCGTCCACTTACCATCAGGATTGTCGCCGTTATTTTACAAAAACATCATTATCATCATCAACAGCAGCCCGTATGTTTACATTGCCGATCATGAGCCTTTCCTGTATTACGAAGGATTTTCATACTTTTCTACGCTTGGTAGATGAATTGGCAATAGTAGTACTTTTCAGACGTCTTGCATCTGTAGCTTCTAATCAATGGTATTTTATGTCTAGCGTAAACTCGATGGATATACCGACAACCTAATGCCATGAAATCTTTTTGGCATTTTGAATAGTCGCCTCTTTTAACACCCACGGGAAAAATGTGGTAATGAATTTTCTATTACTGCTACTACATTGCCAAATTAAATGGTGAGGAACCATAGTAATTTTATGTATTTATGTGGCTTCGTAGCGCAGTGTCTTAGTAATGAGTTGCAGCACTGAGGGCTGTGGATTCGATTCTCTCACGGAACAAGTATTTGTATGGTCTACACATAATTATTTCAATTCTGGATTTCTGTACTTGTTAAATTTGTGTAAGTAAACTGCCTTCATGATACATAAAAAATCCTAGTGTAGGGTACCGTTTAAAAAAAGGAAAGAAAGATGCGTTGTCGCCTCTGAGGTCTAAAATCGAATGCCTCGTCTACAGTAAATAGGGTATCCGGTTATCTACACTCACCACATGAAACACAACAACATTTGCTGCTATCTTACGCTGATAGTCTGTGATAGTATGATCTTACTCCGATCGACTAGAACCATTTGTGATACAACCATTATTTGGCTGCAGCATCGCTCTACTACGTACAAAATGTTGTTCCTAGTTGCGTACGAACTCGACAGTAATTTAGTCACTTAAGACAACACAATTACCTTTGCACATACAATTAGTTAAATGGTTTTAATAGTAAATCAATCCAACAGACATTTTGTGACAATGACAAATACAATGAACACGTCTCTTAACGCTACTCCCTGCGCGTCCGACTCAAATCCGGGATACAGGCCCTAGTTTCATTGGCGACGTAACTGTATTTACGAATAAATTAACATTTAGGACGGCCATCCGGATGTAGGAGTAATTTTCTTAAGTAATTTGGTCGTTTTCTTTAACAATATTTTTGATTTACTTTTTATACGGCGCGCCTTTTGACTGAAATTTATTTTCGGAGAAATTATTTCTTTTTTTATTTTTTTATTTTTTTATTCGATAACTGTGACTCTTAATTTGGACAAGGTAATTTCTATTTTCGTGAAACAATATCTAAAACATATCACAGGTATTCCTTTTTTTATAAAATTATAATTTTATATTGAACGGTACGAAAAGCATTATTTTGTAGCCAGATAATTTAGAATAGTAGCATTATTTAACTTAATATGAAATAGTTATTAGAATTTTTTAATGACTAATTTAAAAACTGATTGAAGATGTTCATAGGTGGTTGTTGTACTACATTTGAACACCGTATTATGGCTGCATCACGAAAAGTCGGCACGACCAAAGAAAAATGACGCTCTCACTGAATTTCAGTGTGAAACTAAACAACTACTGTATTTTGTATGGCGAATGACAGAACCGGAGACCTACTTTACAGATAACAAGGCATTCCATTTTAATCTTCAGAGGTGACAGCGTACCAGGTCTTCACTGCATCTAGTGGAGGATGCCTTACACTTTGCCTACCAGTACGAGGCTGCCACTCGAGATTTTTCTTCCCCATCGGTTTTCGGTTCTCGGATATAACTCAAACTAATTACTTAAATTATCACACAGTCCTGCTTCCCGCGGTATTGTGCTAGGAACGCTGGCTATTATATATATTTTCTCATTGAATGGCTATACTTGGCCTTTGAAAGAGAAGAGGTTCAGCCTAGCAGTGACGACTAGTCGCGGATACAGTTCCCTTATGAACTTCACCGCACGTGGAACCAACGGACCGATAGTCTGTTCCTCAAATGGAACAAACTCTCTCATAGACTCATATTTCTCATAGAATTCAATCAATTTTAATGAATTTCTGCACATAAGTTTACTTCCATTTTATAGCAATGATTATAAATCCTTAAGGATTTTTTAAACATCTGATTATTTACCGTGGTATTTCAGAGACTAAAGGTGAGCTAAGAGAAATAAATTGTTAAACAATACTAATGCAAATCGGATGCTATCTATGGGCTACAGCATCCACTTACAATCAGGTGGACTGTGTGCTCTTTTGTCGCCAAATGCTAGAAAAAAAAACAAAGTTAAGGGCCTGTTCGTCAAGAAAGCCTTTTTTATAAAGCTGAAGAAACAAACTGATTTAAATTGCACCTGTTGGTATTATGCAAATGAGATGATCGCTACCATGCTATTTCTTAATGTATTTATATTTTTTATAACAACATATTATATGGTTAAAAAAATTCCAGCAAGGCTTCTTGCTGGTTTATCCCATTTTAGATGACTTTTTCCAAATTAAGAGTAAAAAATAAAAACATATTGATTTATAAGTGGTAAGTACGAATGGGTTACCTCAACCGGGTTAGGACCGCGCTAATTTCTTGACAGAAAACCCATTACCTGATTCTTGCCAGTCCCGGAATTCGAACCCCTCATAATCAGCAGTCCGGGCTACGCTTGTAGTCAACTTGTAAGGCTATTAACTCATGAAATTATCCCACACAACCACTGAAAGCGATAGTTATGAACGTAACGTGTTAATTATAAACTGTATGCACGCATGCGGTCACACGTACAATTTATATTATACAATGTATGCTAACGCAAGTAGGAGCAATAATATTTAAACGGCAAGGTTCATAATTTATGAAAACTTTTACGGCACTTACGAATTATGATATTAACATGGGCTATAGATATAAACATGCAGCCTGGAAGAATAACGGCACGTTGATTAACTGATATATAGATAAAAATTGATGTTATATCAAAAGATATTAGAGAAATCTCAAAATCTTTTAATGAAGTCGTTAGAGATACTTTTATACAGGCTTACCCTGGCTAAACCTTGGAAGATACATCAAATCAATATGCTATTGCACTCTTTTGTGTGGGTATCTCTAAGACCAACAATTCTAAAGCCCATTCTGTATGATTATATAGCTAGGATATTCTACACTACGTTATTTTATTAAAGGAATAAGGGTGATAAAAAACTCTGCAGTTTAGGCACATAAACGTCTATACCTATTCTCGATTAAGAAATAAAATTCAGATGCGTTGTCACCACTGAAGTCTAAGATGTAATGCCTCGTTTCCAGTAAAAAGGTTCCGTATACTAATAATTTGAAATATAGCTGCAATACGCTATCATTTTACGCTGATATTTTCCTTACATTACAACAAAAAACGTACTTTATTTATTTATTTCACTTAGGCATCAATTTCATTTCTTTGTGTGACTTACTGCTAACTTCATTCAAACTGCTTGGGTTGTGTACTCGAACGCCTCGTTTATATTGTAAATTTAAAATAAAATGCAAGCATCGTCGAGTAATGAAACACTCCCGATGTTCCAGATACTTTTTCAACATTTCTCGTTGCATTATTGAAAAAAGCACCAACTCAATCGATTGTAGCAAACTACGTGGCCCAATAAGACAGGAGAGTAGAAAACGGGTTTATTGTTACGTATTTCTTACTTCTGTTTTCCATTTTATTTTTCTTGAAATAGTATGTTGTTGTTTGACTATTTATTTGAAATATTTTAGTTTTTGTAATAGTTTAATTTTCCTTCGTATAGTTTGTTTGATTGTACAACAGAATAACTTAGGTTCTAATCCTAGTGATTACAATGTTATTATTAAAGTTGTTTATAATTAAACAAAAACTAATTCCTCCTACCTATATCGAAGAACCAGCATCGAGAAGAAATGTTCTCGAGTGGTAATCTCGTACCGATAGGCGAAGTTTAGGGCGGCCCCCCACTAGATAGAGTGATGACCAGTTAAAACATGCAGGAAGTCGATGGAAACAGGTGGCTCAGGATCGTGCTTTGTGACATCTTGCGGGAGGCCTATGTTCAGCAATGTTCACTTACTATTAGTTCAGCAATGCACTTGTGTAGGGCTGTAATAATAATAATAATAATAATGATGATGATGATGATATCAGATACAAGACTCGTTAGCCGTGTAGTGGCGGCGTAATAGAATGCCATCCCCGATGCATTTCTTCGTTCCTAAGCTGTACAAGCCAACTGACTGACATCATTTACATCACAAAATCTGGGCGTGTTGTAGGAGGCGACTGAGAGAAACTTAAATACGAGATGGTAGTAGTGTGCTCGTAAGAACTAAATATTACAAAAAAGAAATAATATCCACAATGAGATATATTATGGAGGCAGTCCATGTTCAGTAATGGGCTGGTGGGGGGATGTAATGAATTAATTCACCATATTCACCACTTATGACACCCATAGACCGAAATACGTTAATGGCTCACTTGAACCGTATCTCGGTAGCTCATAATGTGTACAGGTTAGTTTTTCTTTTAGAATAAGGATGAGAGACTAGCATACAATTCACCTCACCGCAAGTCAATGCTGTGGGCCATAAACGTCAGTCT
Organism: Parnassius smintheus behrii; assembly: GCA_036936625.1. NCBI lineage: Eukaryota > Metazoa > Arthropoda > Insecta > Lepidoptera > Papilionidae > Parnassius > Parnassius smintheus. The sequence goes on from JAUPFT010000012.1 coordinate 4,013,870, forward strand.
ACAAATATTCTTGATTAGGAATCACAACGCAGATGCGTTGTCACCACTGGGGACTATGATCGAGTGCTTCGTTTCCAGTAAAAACCGTCACCAGTTTTCAAATGACTTTCAATAAGAATAACATGCAATCCATATTGAATAATTTTTAAATCTTATCTATAATTTTTAAACTTTAATTTATCCTGTTTTTAAACAAATAAGGTTTTCGTTGTCATATTAATGTTGCAATTTAAAATTTCCAGTATGCTCTAGTGTACAAATTTTATAATGTCAATTAACATTAAAAACTGATTTTAACGCTAATGAACTTCCCAAATGTTTTGCACAGCTGGCGTCCAAATAAATCAGTGCTTTCAAAACAGTAAATATATTTAAATAATGCTTGAACAATTAGTAAAATTGCATATAAGCTTGATACTATAATAACTCTATTTTAAAGTATAATGAAATTTTACTTCGTTTTTAACAAACTGGTCACGGTCCGAAGCCATCTTCATGCATCAACTTCCTGCATATCTTACCAGGTTGTCACTTTGTCTAGTTTCTTGTTTATTTTATAAAAACGTTACCTGCATACTAGGATTTCCTCCTGTATCGTGGGGGCTGTTTACATAAATAAATTGGACGAGGACAAACAACCAGACCCTTTTCTTTTTTTTGCTTTTAAGGATCCAAAAGCGACCTCCAGAGAAATCTACAGAGATAGCCTAAGAATTCAGAATTTAGAAACGTTTCCTAAAAGCATCAAAACGATTGAAGGTCTGGAGTTGTCGACGGAGACAGTAACCGTAGGTATCCGTGAAGCCTTCCAGGAAAATTGTCACGTCAAAACCAAGAAATACACACCAAAAGTCCCTTGGTGGAACATTAAGCTAAAAAAACTTATGGAAAAGACAAGAAAACTATTTAATGTGGCTAAAAAAACTAAAGAGTGGGATATTTATAGTTCAGCACAAAGAATATAATAGAAAAATTGGGAAAACCAAAAGAGTATCATGGAGGAAGCTGTGGGAGGAAGTTGAGTCTTTGCTTCGCAGTACAAGCCTACACAAAATGCTATCGAAAGCCAAACCTTATTAGATCGGGCTTTTTTAAAAGCTTGATGGTAACTTCACTAATAAAGAAACAGAAACACTGGAGTTACTAGCGTCAACCCATTTCCAAGGGTCACATAAGACTTCTGCCTTGAATCCTTTCGGAGCCCTACGAAGGTCTTGTAATGGGGACTGGTGTAGGGCTGCACGGATATGCTTGGAGATGACGTCGTCAAGGCGGTTTCACGACCATCCTCTTATAAAGGTTATTCCCCTACCAGAAACGGGGCCTCTGGGGTTGCAGACACTTGAGGCGGTGGCCCCGAATGCCTAGAGATGTAACCCCCGAGGAGGACGATGTCTCGGAAGTGGTCCCGAGACATCTTGATAACACTGAGAGGGTGCTGGGGGCAGTAAAAACTGCCCTCGGGACGTGCTTCCAATATAGAAAAGCGAGAGAGGGGCCCCGATTGCGTTCCGTACGGAGATCCAAGGACCCCTCATATATACATTGATGGTGACCACCGTGGGTTTTGGTCGGCAAAAAGAGTCGGGCATAACCTTGCTGTTGCCCGTGCTGCAGAAAGATTTCCTCACAATAAAAAAGGGCTGCAAATGTAATAAGGCCAAACCTGGTGCAGTGTCTTGTTGACTCCTTTAAACCATTTAAAACAAGCGGGGAGGACGGAATAATTCCCATTCAACTACAGAGGGGTATTAAGATCCTTCTTCCCTATCTGGTGAAAATCTTCAGAGTTAGTATTGCATGGGGATGTATTCCAGAACGATGGACAATTGTCATAGTTCTATTTATACCTAAGGCTGGTAGAAAGAACTACGCTTAAACGCATCAAAAAATATTGAATCCACAACCAGTGAAGTTGATGCTCTCGAACAGAAAGGCCAAAATAGCGCTGTTTCAAAGGAGAGAGATTGTAGAGAGGCTACAACTACAAGAGGCTATGCACTAGGAGGTATTTTGTCACACTTTCTTTGGACTCTTGCGGTTTACCAAATATTGTACAAGATGGCAGACGAACGCCTTGACACACTGGGTTATGTTGATGATCTTGTCATCATTACAAGGGGCTTTTGCCAAAGTACTTTATCGTTAGTAGTAGTTAGGGATAACAATTTATCAGTTAATGTTGATAAAACTGTTATAATACACTTTACCAAAAAGAGACGGTTAGAAAATTTAGTTACTCCAAAACTCAGTGGAAAAGAAGTACCATTTTCCACCGAAGTTAAGTACTTGGGCGTAACAATCAACCAAAAACTAACGCGGAACTTGCACAAAGCACTTCAGAGATAGCTGCATGCTTCGGAGTAAGTAATAAAATTGTATTAATGCATTGGAAGCGAATCGGGAAATTAAAAAAACTTGAACTATGGGTACCTCATGAATTGAGTGAATCGAACTTGCAAACACGCGTTGACAGCTATGTTACTTTGCTCAACCGACACAGAAATGAAGGGATTTTAAATAGAATCATTACTTGTGATAAAAAGTGGATACTGTGCGATAATCGGAAACGCTCGTCACAATGGCTGAAACCTGGAGACCCATCCAAATTCTCCCTAAACGAAAATTAATGCAGAAAAAGTTACCTGTGAGTGTTTGGTGGACTAGCGCCGGTGTCGTTTACTACAGCTTTCTAAAATCTGGCCAAAGGATTACGGCAGATATCTTTTGTCAGCAACTGCAAACTATGAAGGAAGAACTAGCTGCTAAACAACCAAGATTGGTCAATCGCTCTAGGCCACTGCTGCTTCACGACAACGCAAGACTACACACTGCACAGCAAACAACCACTAAGTTAGTTGAGCTAAAATTGGAATGCGACATCCACTATACTCCTCGGACCTTGCTTCAACATATTACGATTTTTTTCCGAAATTTGGACAACAAGGAAAAAATTCAACTCCGATGCGGCAGTCCAAACCGCCTTCAAAGAGTAATTGATTTTCGTCCCCATGGTTTTATTGGTAAAAGGATCAGTGAACTACCAATAAGATCGCAAAAGTGCATAGATAACATCGGTGCATACTTTAGTTGATTAAATATATTTTACAAAAAAAATTGACTTTATATTCCTCCCGTACAAAACGCTAATTTTATATATAAGGACCTAATATTAAGTTTAAAATATTAGTAGTAATCAATTAGTATTTCTAATATATTTAAAAAGGCGCAAATAAGGTATAAAGTTTTTTTATTGTTCATTACTAATTCGAATTAGAATAAAATATTACTAAATATTTATCTCAAGCCGCTTTTTGTAACTTGTTGAGTGTAGTTCAACTTTATATCTGTGATTGTCTCTCTTTCTAACGCTGTTAACTGTACTTGTAATGTAACGCGGAACGGTATGCCATAAGGCAAAAATTGCTTTAGGTACGTGCAGTCGTTTGGGCGGGAACAACTGAAGCTTGCGTCCCAGTATGGTCCTATGACTGTATAGAAGCATAGTGAGGCTGATTCTCACCTACACCTCCACGGTCTGGTGCAACGAGGCCAACGAAAATACGACTGCGGACAGACTAAATAGTCTACGAAAGACTGCCTGCTTAATGTTAGTGTGTGTGTTAATGTTAGTGTTAGTTTTAATTCTTTGAAGCGACAGTAGCCTAATGGCAGGGCGCGGATCGCGAATACAAAACGTCGTGGGTTCGAATCCGCCATTTGACTAATGTCGTGAACCACTCCTAACACAAGCATTTCAAGCTTACCAGGAGTCGTTAAGAGGAATATTAGTAATGTTAATTAATAAGATTACTAATATTTTTTTAAATAAAAAAATGTCAAATGGAGCTATATCATCATCGCTTAGAGCGGCTCGTGCCTAACGCCCGTTGATCTTTATCTTGACAGGGAGGCGAAGGCTAGTTTGTATAGGGTTAACACCCAGGGCGGTCTGAGCTTACTCTTCTCCAAAATCCATGTTCAACTCAATTAAGAAAACACCAGTCTATCTCGGATACCATGCGTCCACTTTACACTTTTGATAAAAAATATATAGTTGAACTACTCTCCAGGGAAAATCTGGCTGAATGGCCAAGTTACCTTTGATGTCGGTAGCACCATATGGTATAAAGATGGGTCAAAACTAGGCCTCGACCTAGGCTTTGGTATTTATGGGGAACGCCCCAAATTCAAACTTAGTATGATTTTGGGTAGATTCACCTCTATCTTCTAGGCAGAAATTTTTGCTATACATCAGTGTAAAGAAATCAATCTGCAAAAATACTACGTCAGCCATATAATTTATATAAACTCTGAGAGTCAGGCAGCACTGCTAGCGCTGAGGTCAAACTTAGGGAACTCGAAGCTAGTTGGAGAATGCATGAACTGTTTAAACGCCCTGGGATGTTTTTATTGTTTTTTTGGTTCCGGGTCAAGCGGGTATTGTAAACAATTAATTTGCCGAAAACCTGCACGGTAAGGCTCAAAGAGTACACAATTTAAACCAGAGCCATTTTGTTGAATTTTAAGAAGCTTAGCTCGATTGACCCTTGAAACTCTTTATCATAATAAATCACTTAAGATATGGTCTCACACACCAGACTTAAAACATTCCGACCTTAATCCAGGCTTTTGATCGTAAATTCGCTTCAGAAGCTAGGATTAAGTAAAAATAAATTGCATTCTGGCAAGAGTCCTAACTAGACAAAGTTGTCTAAAAAAGCACATGTCCATCCTAGCACTAAGCATCTCAAGGATGTGTCGGTTCTGTTCCATAACGGAAGAAACACCTCTGGACATCCTAACTGATTACGGACTCTTAATAAGCAAACGTAACACTCATCTGGGTGACTATGTAATCCACCCTTATGAAGTGAAATTGCTCACGGCTAAGAAACTCCTTCTATTCATTGAAGACACAGGGCTTAGCAGTGAACTATAGCCATAGCAGCGATCACAATAGATCTTTTAGGTTGCAGTAATATTGGTCTCTTTCCCTAGACCAGCATAGCTGCTCGCACATATTAAAAAAGACTTCCAGACCCGGAACAATTATTTGTCGGCCATACAAATACTTGTTTCACACGGGTTTCGAACTTACAGGCCTCAAAGTTGGAACTGTGCGTCTAGTGAGGGGCCACTTTACCTTTTTTTTCACATCTGTCGGTCGGTTCACTGACCTAGCTGCCCAGGCAAGGCATTATTATTATAGTTGAATACAATTTTATACCATTTTATAATTATAATTTATATATACTATAAATATACCATTTTATAATTATTGTTTACAATTATAGTGTTTTTTTATAAAACCATAGATACAAACGAAGTGACAGTCCACCTATTGGTAAGTGGTTATTGCAGTCTATGAACGCCTCCTACATATGCGTTGTCAATTCTGAGGACTAAGACGGAAAGTTTTAAAGCCTTTAATACTGTTCTATAATATCGCTATTTGGCGGTTTGAATAGGGTGGAAAACGCGGTCCATCAAAATATTTATTCGTTTTTATTCACTGTTATTTCCATAATATAATAAATATATTACTGAAACTGACAGAAATATAGTGCGCAATTGGGCAGCGTCAATTGACTTTATGTTTCCAGTTCCAAGTAAAATTGTACTGATGGGACTAAAGTAACATGTAAAACCTTATTGCGGGTACTCAAAACTTTTGGACTTAATCAAGTGTTATGACTAGCGAAACGATGCAGCTTCTTCCGAAACCCTTAAAAACTTTTTCTATAAAGCTGTACCAAGACATTATACTACCGCTAGAAGTAATAAATGCTGATACTAAGAGTGTTTTACGCCATAATTTTTATTTCAATTATGATCCTGTTAATGTGGGCTTTATAAAAGCTAAAATTTTTTAATAACGTTACTTACAAAAATGTCATTTAAAGTTCTCAGTTTCTTGTTGAAGCGATCAAAGACATACATACTGTACGGGCTGCAGCACGTACATTTTTGCGGCGTCGACAGTTTACGCTATAACGCTACAATAATGCGCTAATTGAGCCCAGCAATACCGGTCACGCGTGCTCGCAGTATCATTTCCCATCTATCATTAAATTAGATTTAGTTGGGTCTATCAATAAAATATCGATTATCAACTTCCCGGTATTGACTATCATTTATTATCACATACTATCAACCGACCACGGGGGGGTCCCATCGCAGCCCATACATATTTTTGGTCCTTCGACAAACTCGCGTGTGTGTACAAAAAGTGTGCAACACAAGTGAGAGCAACCAGCAGGAGACGCGAGCTATCATCGGATTGTCAACTTCGGAAGTCGGTGAGCTGCAAACAGCTGAGCAGATCTGAACAAGTAAGATCTTTCCTTTTTTATTATCACTATGTCCAACATGGAGGATATTTTGGCAAATCAACAACAATTGTTCGGGGCAATAGAGCAGACTTTTACCAATTTTAAAAATGATAGTGCCGATCGAAAGACGGCAGATTATATCAAACGGAGGTTAGATACTCTAGACAAATACTGGGCAGAATTTCAATCTAATCATGGTATATTAAGTGGAATAGAGTATGCGAAATCTCATTCCTATTTTACGAGTAACCAATTTGAATCGTGTAGAAATAAATACGAGAAAATTAGAACAGCAATCGCTACCTATCAGGTTAGAGAGGATAGGCCGGCAACTCCAGTGTTGAAACCCGCTACACCGCTAGGGACGCCTGGACCATCTTGGCAGCCGTCGCCGCAGGTTACTCTGTCCCAGTCCCAGGGGACTAATAGCAAGACGGACGAAATGTTACGCAAGCAAACTAGTAATTTTAAGGCATTCGAACACACAGTATCCAATATCAACTTAGATTCGATATCAGAAAAGTGGGAATTTGATCATTTATTACGTGCTATACAATCGCGTTGGTCTTTAATTGATAATATGCATTGGGAGTTAGACAGTGAGCTTGGGGGTAGGAACCCAGATTATGAGTTATCATTTTTCACATACGAAAGAAAATACAACGAGATTATCAAAGCCATCAACCGTAAACTGTGGTCTGTATCATATCGAGAGCAATCGACCCCTCACGTAGAGATACCTACATTTAGTGGTAGCTACCATCAGTGGAGTTCCTTCAAAGACCTATTCACGGAAACTATTCACGGCAACCCGTCATTATCTAACGCACAAAGGATGCAATTCCTTAAAACTAAAGTTAGAGGTGAAGCGGAGAGACTAATTCAACATCTACCAATATCATCTGATAATTATCCAATCTGTTGGGACATACTTAACAACAGATATAATAAACGCTTAATTTTCCGCTCGCATATCGATATCTTACTAAATATCCCCATAATGCAACATACGTCTTTAAATCATATAAAGCGTATTCACGACACAACCCTAGAAACATTAAACGCTATCAAAAATTTAGGCGTTAACGTTGATTCATGGGATTCATTGATTGTGCATCTCCTTTCGCAAAAACTCGATGCTGACACGCATAATGAATACATGGCGTCAGTCAAGGAGCCCCGCGAGTTACCTAATTTGCATGAATTTCTGTCATTTTTAGAAGGCAAGTTTACAAGCTTAGAATCTTCTCGAAAGAAGTCTGAGACCTCTGCAAAAAATGTACATAGCAACAACAATTATTCGCCGCGACCTTTCAATAATAGGTATCAAAGAAACTTGAATAAACAAGCCTTTCCGTTGCACGGTAAATTCACTTTACAACAATCAAACGCTAATAACAATACTTCTTGGAAATTTTATAAGTGTGCACTTTGCAAAACCAATGAACATTGTCTTTATTACTGTCGACAGTTTTTAAACATGACACCTTACCTAAAGCTTAAAACTGTATCAAGACTGAATGTATGCGAAAATTGCCTTTATTCACATAATGGTAAGCCATGTATTTCCGAAAAAAGATGTACAGAGTGCAATGAAGCGCATAATTCTATTTTGCATAAATCATTTCAACATAATTATAATAATTCGCCGAAGGCAGCAACCCGCGTAAGCAACCAGAAACCTGAAACTTCGGGTCAAGTACGAAGCAACTTACACGTGTCGATGCAATGTGACGTGCCTGAAATTCTTTTAGCTACAGCTATACTTAAGGTACAAAAATATGATGGGAGTTTCGTCAGCATGCGTGCTTTAATAGATCAAGGGTCCCAAGCTTCTCTCATCAGTGAACATGCGGCTCAGTTGTTCGGCCAACCTCGACTTCGATGTAGGGGAGTGATATCTGGAGTAGGTACTAAGGAGAGCAATTGTAAAGGCGTCATGACTATCAAATGCAAAGCTATAAATAACGATTTTGAATTTGAACCGGAAGTGTACATAATAAAAAGCCTTATCAAAAATTTACCTAACTTTAGCTTTTCAAAACCGTCCTGGACATATTTAAATAACATCACGCTAGCAGATCCCGAATTTAATATCAGTCGCCCGGTCGACCTTCTGTTAGGAGCAGATGTTTACTCTTTGATTTTATTAGAGGGAATTTGTAGGTTGAATGATAATATACCGATAGCTCGGGTGTGCGGGACAGATGCCCCGCTGCCTGGACATCGGCCTGCTCTGGGAGATGCTGGACTTTGAGGCGTGGCACCTTAGAGCCCACGATCTCCACGCGAGTATGCTGAAGAAGATAGCGGCATTGGAAGTGCAAGATCTTCAACAGCCAGGTGCACCGCACACGGGGCTGGGTGAAATCAACTATAGAGCACGTCCCACACCTAGGATATACGCCAAGGATAGCCACGGAAACGACATCCCTCCGAGGCCGTTGCTCCTCCTTAGCGCAAGACAGAGACGAGAGCGAAATTAACTCACAATTACTGTAACACCCACCTCTCCAACACCCCATCCCATCCTGCCACAAAACTCCCTGTACACTAACCACTTCTCTTCTCACCGCACCTCCCTTTAGCCAGTAAGTAGATTGTAAGCTAGTTTGTAAAATAGTACGTAAGTATTTATTCGATTAATAATATAGTCAGTGTGCCTGGGTGCACATGCTCATGCGGACACTGCACACCAATCTATAAAATAAATAAATAGTTTACTCTACACTATACAATTCCCTCGCGGGATATACATAGCGTAAGTAGCTGACTCACCCACTGCGGTCCCACACAGTAGGGGCGCAGGGACTATATGTAACACACTTTGGGAGCAATAAAGAACTATTCTATTCTATTCTATTCTATTCTATTCTATTCTATTCTATTCTATTCTATTCTGTGCGCTATTTAATCACACAGTATTTATTTGATATTTCTTTTTAAAATAATATATACTCTTTTATTGAAAAACAAAACCCATAATTCACTCACGTATTTACTATTGAATATATAGCGTGAATTTAATTGAAATTGATTTCATGACATTCGAATGAAACTGCTTTTTCACTTAGTGGACGTACCTAAAATTGTAGATTTTGATGAAATTTTGCGATCTTTTTCTATCGAACCAAAATGTGTCAGTCGTGTTTTGGTCATCATAATTCACTAAGAAAAATCTTTAACTTTTATAATGAATTTTAAAAAATGTGTATTTGTAATTTTAAATGACATTTAATGCCAAAAAATTGCACCTTTGAAGCGTGAAAGGTCTGCTTTTGGCGCCCACTTCACCTTAATGAGCTATTACACTCACAGCACTACCCTAGAACTTTAAAAAGCCAATTTATGGATACTCCGGCTTACACACAAGAAATTTGGGCACTCATTTCGTAATTATGTAATAGGTTTAGTTATTGTTGAAATAGACCCTTTTTATACAAAAAATATGATAAATTGCCCATTAAGAATTAAATGCAGATTAGTTTTCCTCAATAAAAACTTTATTGGAGTCCTACTACTACTAATGACCAGTGCGAAAGGGTTTCCAGTTTTTTTGCACTCGTCATACGCAAAGCATCAGTATTATGTAAATATATGTATTTTTGTAAAGATCACGCCGATCCATTCATACTTCAGCCACGATACAACTGCAGCTTTACAAAATTTTCTCGTATTTTTAAATCATGAATAGAAACCAAATATTTTATTTCGAAATTTACTTTGTAGTTGAAAAAGACAGAAGCAACTTTACAAACTAAATTATTTGATACGACGCAAAACTACTTCAATTTAGATCTTGACGTCGATTGTCGCGTGGCTCTTCAATACCTATTCAACTACTCCCGGCGAAGTTTCATTATACGTAAGTAGACTTGGAGTTAATTCTAATTCAAAGAGGAAATTTCTATTAACAAAGATCTTGTTATCAAATACTAGTTGATTTTCCCGTACTGTTTGTGATTAAGAATTTAGTAGAACACTTTCCTAAGCTGTAGTAGTATAATTTTTTTTTCGATTAATGTACATATACACATTTTTAGAACAGTACTCTTGTGAGAAAGTGAATTCGCGTAAACATGAGAAATCATTACGAAACTCTTTTTAAATTTCATTGACGTGCGGGTTTGCCTCACAATGTGTTTTGAGTTCTATATTAAATCTTTAAAATTCAGCTCCTTAGTTGCGAATATCAGTAGAAATCGAACTTTTTATACCCCGAATTTACGACTGCGCTCTGCCGCACAATATTGTAGTATGTGTAGAGTATTATTTAAGATTCTTTATTACGGATCAATCACTAAGTAGAGAGAGAGAGAGAGAGAGAGAGTAGTAAGAGAGCTGTGGTAGCTCAGATGGTGAACGCTCGCTGCAAATATAACAGAACGCGAGTAACCCGGGTTCAATCCCCGACGGCACCAATGAAATTGTTAATTGCAATTTTGCTGATTTACCACGTGCTCGGCGGTGAAGGAAAACATCGTGAGGAAACCTGCGTGTCTGAAGAATAAGAAAAAATTATTTCGAAGACATGTGAAGTTCGCCAACACGCATTGGGGCAGCAAGGTGGGCACTTCCTTGTCCTCTATCTCCTAAAACCCTCTCAGAAATGAGGGTAGGCCTGTGCCCAGCAGTGGGATGTATATAGGCTGTAACTTTACTTTACTTTATTTTAATCACTAAGTACAGTCACATATAAACAAAAATTATAAATCTTTGTTATTTTCAAATTGCAAACCTGCAGTGGTCGACTTTGGTTTTAATCAAAGCTCGCTATATCGCTCACATGCGAAATATTCAACAACGCAACTCTCGATATGGATTTCATCTCTAACGTATTCACTATTGAATTTTAATTTCGCCGTTCTCTTATTAAATTAAATGTTTGTGTGCAGTTAGTTTTTTCATTTGTTTTTTTTTTATTATGAATATGGTCTGCACCGATTGTACGAAACAAATTTATTTTTTGAAACTAATTTCGGGAAGCGTAAGAACCGCGTTAATATGACGTCGCATATAGATCTGCTTTTAAATGTCGAAAAGCTGACGGCTTAATCTTCTACATCATTACTCCATGATCTGGACGAGGGACACGTAAAACTGCTAGTTATACGTTTCAAACACTCTGTAAAAATAATTTGCCATAATCACTGTAGCAGATGTTTCACACATTTAGTGCTACGCCTAGTCGTGTGTATGGGTATTTTACGTCTAGCGTAAGCGAGATGATGAACCACCATCCATCCGAGGCTGTTAGATCTTTTAGAATCCGCTTCCGTAATATAATTTATCATCCAGTCTCGTTTCTTGGGAACCAGCAACCATATCTCAAGCAAACACGTGACAAAATTGCAATTAACAACTTTTTGGTACCGCTGGGGATCTAACTCGCGTGCTATATGTATTTTGAATAAAACACTTATCACTTTAGCTACCTTACTAAAAATATTTTTCTTTGATAAGTAATTATGAAAGTTTCAAACTATATATTAAAATGTTTGAGCAAATATTTTGCTGACTATTCAACAAACGCTAATGCTAAACAAACATGACAACATAAACACTCTGTCGAGTATGTCAGTCAAGAAAGTCCTTGGGTCGTATTTGTCATTTCAAACAATACTTTATGATAATGTACGTAATGTTTAGAGATATTCTTTCCGTCGTATTTAAAGAAAATAAACAAAGCACTCCATAGCTAAATAGTTATCATGACTGTTAATAACAATTTTAAAGAGAAAATAATCAGTTCAATTTGAGTTTTCAATTTATTCTTGATATTTTCGCCAATAATGATTATTCACTATTATAACATCACTAAAACTCATTCACTATTCGTCTGTCCAAACGCCATATTCTGGCGTCTCAAATAATATGCGCATCTGTCAAACGCCATAGTATGGCGTCGAGTGATAGCAAACTATTTGTAACATATGTAGACCATACTTTAAGCTGGGAAGTTCAAGTTGCCGAAACAAGCCGTAAAGTAACTGCCACCTTACGTTCTCTTTGTCGTCTCAAAAACTTTCTGCCTTTTAAAACTAACTTCTGCTAATCCAGACTTTGATATTACCCATTATTGATTACGCAGATGTGTGTTACCCAGATCTATCTCAATATCTTCTCGATAAGTTGGTGCGCCTTCTGAACAATTGCATTAGATTCATTTTTGGCTTACGTAAGTATGACCATATTTCCCAGTACCGATCTAAGCTTAAATGGCTATCTATTCGTCAAAGGCATAGCTCCCGAACTTTGCAAGTACTACATTCAATTTTAAATGACCCCAATTCTCCCTCTTATCTTAAGGATAACTTTCAATATTTGTATTCCACTAACGATAGAGTTCCCCGTTCCCAAAATTGTCTTAAAATTCGTATTCCACCACATAGGAGTGGTTTCTATAATTCCTCTTTTACTATGCTGTCTATACTGCTCTGGAATGCCTTGCTGTTGATATCAAGAAAACTAATAACAAGAATTATTTTAAAAGACTAGTTCGAGAATTCTGTCGTAAGAATAATACCACCTGACTATCCGACTATTGTTTTTGTGTTTTTTTTCTCTTTGACTTTATAAGTAATATTTTGTATAATGTATTTTAATATGTATTGTGTTATTTTATTTTTTGTCTCATAATATTTTATTTACTTATAGTTTTGTATAGAAGTACCCGTTTATATATTTATTATTTACCCTATATTATATATTAAGTTAGTATGTATATTTTACTAACTATATACCTATTCTAATCATTTGCATTTTATTTTGTTTTATATCATTATTATTTATTTATGAAGTGATTGATTCCACCTGCCACAGTCTCTCAAATCATCCAGGGTTGACTGGCAGAGAATGCCATAAGGCATTAAGTCCGCCCTTTTTATCCCTTAGTATATAAGGTGTATAATGAAGATTAAATAAATAAGTAAATAAATATGATATATATAACATACATATATATAACATATATATCTGTTATGCATAATCTGATAGCTTATTTAATAACGTTTCCATTGATATATGATTTTAATATACTTACTTAGTATATATATTATATACTTAGTATAATTGTTATATACTTACTTAGTACTTCAGAAAGTGCTCGACAGATGCGCCATATTGGCCAAAATGACCCCAACATTCGAATGGTTAAATAATTGGGTGGTAGAGCCATGCTGCAGTTATATTAGTAGTATAGTTGTAGCACGAATGGGTCGGCTCGACCGGGGAAGGACCACGCTCTCACAGAATACCAGCGTGAAATAGTAGCTTAATGCTGCTGTATTTCGTATGGTGAGTGTAGAGAACCGGAGACCCTTTTTACTGGAAATGAGGCATTCCATCTCAGTCCTCATGGGTGACAACGCATCTGCATTTTGATTTGCAATGGAAGATAGATGTAGATGTCTATGGGCCGCAGCAACCACTTACCATCACGTGGACTGTGTGCTCGTTTGTCACCCTATTCTATAAAAAAAAAAAAACGTATTTTCTATAGTCCGCGTCACACCGGGCGATGAGAAAGACACTGTATAACTTTTTAGGGTTCCGTAGTCAACTAGGAACCCTTATAGTTTCGCCATGTCTGTCTGTCCGTCTGTCCGTCTGTCCGTCCTCGCTTAATCTCTGTGACCGTTAGCACTAGAAAGCTGAAATTTGGTACCAATATGTGTATCAATCACGCCGACAAAGTGGTAAAATAAAAATTGGAAAAAAATGTTTTATTAGGGTAGCCCCCCTATATGTAAAGTGGGAAGTGATTTTTTTTTTAATTTCAACCCTTACGTGTGATATATTGTTGGAAAGGTATTTAAAAATGAATAGGGGTTAACTAAAATCATTTTTTGATAATGTCAATAATTTCAGAAATAATCGCTCCAAAAGTAAAAAAACAATTTGTCCCCCCCCCCTCTAACTTTTGAACCATAGGTTTAGAAAATATGAAAAAAATCTGAAAGGTAGAACTTTATAAGGACTTTCTAGGAAAATTATTTTGAACCTGGATGGAAACAGTTTTTGTACAAAAAAGACAAAAAGTTGTACAAAATAATTTCTGGACTAAGTTTGTAGTATAATCGTTTAAGCAGGCATTTTTTTTAACTTCGTTTACATATTTTATTATCCTGAACGTATCTTTTTTCAAACAAAAAAAGAATTATTAAAATCGGTTCTCGCAATCCAAAATTACCATCGAAAACTTCTGGCACGTCTATGTATTAATTAGTAACCCAATTCCCCGAGAGATGGCGCTGTAGGTACTTATTACATTGGGTCGGGTATTATCGAATTGTTCGGTTGGTCTCTCCTTGGCATCGCATGTCGCGGAGCGTGCAATGTTGCACGCTCCATGTTCGCGCACGTACCCACTACCGGGAGCAGTTGCAGGAGCGCGGAGCGCTGCTGGAGCGCGAACATAATGGATACCCACCTTTAAACTCATAAGTGGGAACACTTATTGTGACGGACGGGAAACTACGGAACCCTACACTGAGCGTGGCCCGACATGCTCTTGGCCGGTTTTTATTTTTTAAATAATAAATATACCATCGTGTGTATTTAAAATATTTACCAATTATGATTCTAAAGTTTACAAAACAAAAGTAATCTCATATCACGTATAAGTATGACTGTATACTTTGATTTATTAGTATACTTCAACTATTTAACTAAAATCTTTATTTTTTCAGGTTAGAAAAAAAAGAAAGCAAGGAAGATTAAGACGAGTACACTCCAGACAAAAATGCGGTGAATGGTGGCCTGAGAAACATTTGTTCACATTTTAAAAGACAAACATTAGCTGACCTCTTTTTTCTTATTATTTGTAAATATGAGATGAACGCAACGTATGCCGTCTCTGTGTTTCGAACACTTTTTCGGTAATTTTGTTAGCTTCTCTCACAGATTTCCACAAAACACGTTTCTGAGCTACTCTCATCCATTGACAATCTGCGTAGAGGCCAACTAACACTGAACTTGGCAGTACGAGGCTGCCACTCGAGAACCTTTATTACCAAAATAAGTTGCCGGTTTTTCGAGTATTATGACCATTCAGTTGCAACTTTAGTTTACCGATCCGCTGACCTATGTCAGTTTATCGTTTTCTTCTGCAGGATTCTCTGTTACAGATTTTATTTCTATCAGACGCTGAATGACTTTAATCTTCCTAGCATACGGGCATCAGTGAAGTAACACGTTTCAGTTCTGGAAAAGCACAACAGTGGCAATACAGTTGACATATCTACCATTTTTGCACCATGAGTCAAGAAAGAGATGAGACGTAGTTTGCTTGTACTCACCACCGTTCATTCTATCTTGATGTCTCCAAGTACCCCTTCCTACTTGTCTCCTTACTTTCAGTTGCTTAGCGCTAGTCACGAGATAAACCTCCGCCTTCTCCTAAGTCCCTCCCATAGCTCTGGACTTGTTCATTCTTCTTTTCACATTCAATCTATTCTCCTTTGGGATGCACTCCTTCTCGAAATAAGGACGGCTGGCAATCGTAATGCATTCAAGATGAAGGTTCCGGAACACCTCCTTAATAAATTGGCAGAATCATCATAGTACTAGTTTATATATATATATATATATATATATATATATATATATATATATATATATATATATATATATACATATATATATATATATATATATATATATATATATATATTCTTATTATGGATATTATATTTTTTGACGACTCCGTGGCGCAGTGCCTTAGCAATGAGTGGCTGCGCTGGGGGTTGCCGGTTCGAATCCCGCACATTTTCGTCTTGTATAGCATTCAATCTAGGCTGTTTTGAATTTCCCTTGGCAGTATTTATGAATTTCCAGGATATTTTAATATTTTCCCGTAAGTTATCCAATATTCTTCTATCATTCTTACTTGCTTTTTACCTTTCACTACTTATTTTACTCTCTTATTTAGACGTCTAAACACTGCCTGTCTTCTTTGAATATCATCATTCGTATCGCAAGAATTACCAGCCTTGGTTGCTTTTGAATTCTTGCGATACGAATGATGATATTCAAAGAAAACAGGCAGTGTTTAGACGTCTAAATTAGAGAGTAAAATAAGTAGTGAAAGGTAAAAAGCAAGTAAGAATGATAGAAGAATATTGGATAACTTACAGGAAAATATTAAAATATCCTGGAAATTCATAAACGCTGCCAAGGGGCATTCAAATCAGCCTACATTGAATGCTATACAAGACGAAAATGGGTGTATTCTAAATGATGAAATTTTGAGCTTAAAGAGATGGAAGGAATATTTAGAAGGTGTGTTTATGAGTGAGAGAACTTTAGTCAGAGTGAGTCCAACATAACCCGTCCTTGCCCCCGCGAGGCAGGTATGCATAGGCATTTCCTCATGTTACAAAAAAGGGTGCTTGCCATCGGTAAAGACTACAATGAAACGGCTTATGACATATATTTATATTTGGTGAGCTTATCCTTCACAGTACTGAAATAGAACAGTAAGTGCACTGCTGCTTGAGTCCTAAGCAGATCAATAATTCAAGAATCTAGCTATTTTTATTTGAATCCTATAATCTAAGGATAATATGGATAAAATGTTCTCGGGTAAAAGCATCGTACTAGTAAGTAATATTTATAGCCTTATTTATAATTAGAAGTCCGTCTGGGTATATTTTATATAAAATTTTATTATATATATATATATATATATATATATATATATATATATATATTATGGTTGTAGCACGAATGAGTCAGCTCGACTGGGAAAGGACCATGTTCTCATAGAATACAAGCGTAAAATAGCCGAATAATACTGCTGTGTTTCGTATGGTGAATGTAGAGATTCGGAGACCTCTTTTTTACTGGAAACGAGCCATTCCATCATAGTCCACAGGGGTGACAATGCATCTGTGTTTTAATTCTTAATCAAGGATAAATGTAGATGTCAATGGGCAATGGCATCTACTTACCATCTGGTGAACTGTGTGCTCGTTTGTCACCTTATTTTTGAAAAAATAGTGAACAACTAACTCACAGTCACCATCAGGCTGCAAGAGTTAAATGTTGGTAAGTGGCTCTTGCATCCCATGGATATCAAAGGACATCCTTGCAGCAGCTGCAGTGTGGTACTTCTGAGCTAAATGCTTAAATAAAGTTAAAGTTCAAAGTCATCTATAAGTCTTTACATATTAAATGAAATTAAAGTATCTGTAAATATTGGAAAAACTGGCTTCTATTAGGTTCAGGGGATTTTAACATTGTATTAATATACCTATGTATAAGTAACCTTTTTTTAAATCTCCGTCTGCCTGTCCGGACTAACCTACAAAAAAATAAGTTTTTCAAATACTTTAAATAATAAAAATTAAAAAATCATATGGTTCTATTCCCTGTGGTAACGTGTTAAAAACGTTTCAAACGTTTGGTGAGAAGGGGCAGGCAGCCCTCTTGTCAGCAGTGGCGATGACAAATCATAGGTTTCTTAAGAACTTTCAGGTGTATGAATCACACGGATCAACTACCTACCTAGATAATGGCTCAAATATAAAGTAAAAAAAAATTATTTACGGTTAATCAACGGTGCAGTTATTACGGCTGGAACAGGAATGTGCTCTCTTTGAGTACGAGCGGAAAATAAAATTTTAATGCTGCTGTGTTTCCTCAAAATGTGTTTCGTATAGTGTGTGTAGAGAATCGAAGGCTGTTTTACTTGAATCGAGGCATTCCATCTTAGTCCGTAAATGTGCGTGGCCATGGCATTACTTACCATCAGGTGAAATGTGTGCAAGTTTTTACCCTTATTCTATAAAAAATCCTTCATGAATGTATCTCCTCGATCGGAAAAGCCCCCAAAAATACCTATATATATATAGAACAAATCTTCAGTTTACATCAAGTAGGTGTAGTTCTACGCCTAGTAGCCACCCACACTTGAATAAAAAGCAGGTTATTTTGGTGACTTAGTCTACTGATAAGCTATTGGCAGTTGTAATTAATTCAACTAAGCCACTTATTAATATGACTTTGTACACCGTTCGAAGTGGTCATTAAGAAATATTATTTACACTGTAAACGAGAGAAAAGGTTTACAAAAACGTTTCATCAACAATAACAACCAAATTGTTTTTAATCTTATATAATTATAGTTAATTTGTTTGTAATTGGGGGTTGAATATAGTACTAACGGTTTTACGGCTGTGTATCTATACACATATATAAAATTTAAGTGTCTGTCTATTATATTGAAATAACCAGCTTCTTTTAAGCTCGAGTGTGTTTTATATTTTTTTAAGACTTAAGTAACCATTTCTAAAAAAATGTCCGGTTGTCTTTCCGTCCGTTGTATCTATAGTGGTGAAATTTTACAAACTGGGAGGGAGCAATATCTGAAAACCTTGGAGATTTTTGTTTAAAAAACGAAACATTGATGCAATTAATGGTTTTAACTCTCACAGGAAACAACAGTAACTTACCATTATAGCGCAATAATTTTACCGGCTACGTGGTGCATTGGCTTGATAATGAGTTGAGGCGCTGAGGGCCGTGGGTTCGAATATCTCAGGGAAGAGGTATTTGTATGGCCTATAAATAATTACTACGGTTCTGGACGTTTGTCTTTGCGCAATTTATGTTAGTTAACTGCTTTTACGATACTTTAAAAATCCTAGTGTGGAAGTACGTAAAGTTTAAAAAGAAAAACAAAATAATAGTTAGCTAAAGTGACAATAGGCTGTGATAATATTTGTTCCTAGAAAAATAGACAACCGACGGGGAAAATGGAACCCGAGTAGCATGCTCATTTGCATGCACAGAGTTTAAGATTGCTTTCCATTAAATGAAAATGAAATGAATTTTTTAATAGTTTAAATAATACCACAATACACAACAGAAATGCCAATCTTATTTTGTACAAGAACTGGTGTCGCTGGGAGCACACGTATAAGCAGTTATATTGTGTTATCACTACTTAAAAACTCAATTTGCTCATTGGTCATACAAATTTCTATAAAACATGTTACAAATGCATTTCATTCATCATTCATTCTCTAAACCATTTCCCATTATCTGGGGTCGGCGCAGTAAACCTTCTTGTTCCATTCCTCTCTATCAGCCGTCATTTCCATACTTACTCCTTTCATTCTCATATCACTCTTCACACAATCGATCCATCTTTTATTCGGCCTTCCTCTGCCCGTGTGTCCCTCCACATTCATATTCAACACTCGTTTTGTGACATGACTTTCATCCCTCCGCATCACATGCCCAAACCATGCCAATCTGCTTCCTCTCACCTTTTCTACCACTGGCGCTACTTTCAGGCTTCCTCTTATATACTCATTCCTTATCTTATCCATCCTTGTCACACCACACATCCATCGTAACATTCTCATTTCATTCGCATGCAGTATATTTTCATCCTTCTTCTTGACGGCCCAGCATTCGCTTCCATACATGACGACAGGTCGGATGATCGATTTGTAAATTTTCCCCTTCAGCCTTATTGGCATTCGGGGATCGCACGTTGTGGCTGTGACCTGTCGCCACAAATGCATTTCATTATTACATAAAATCAGAATTTATTTCAAGGCAATGAAAACGGATTCACAACGAATCTTTACAGACCGTTTCTTTTCGAAACTGTAAAGATTCGTAACTGTGTTGACAGACTGAGCGAATTTTCACATTTTAGACTTTAAATCCCTATTCACTATCATTAAAAATAAAATAAATCGTTTAAATATTAAACATATTTATTTGTAAATTGTGTGCAAACTAATTGCAAATGCAATAGTGGTAAGTATTTTTTTCTTATTGAAAATAAAAAAATGTTGAATACATACAAGATGCGTGGCATCTTACTAGTCTGTATGTTTAAGCAAACTGTAATATATAATGGGATCACAGTTGGCGATGTAGTCTTGTATGGTGAATTACCGGTAACTGGAATGTTTTTGACGTGACAACGTCTTTTAAATTGGTTTGCCGGGTGACACTTCAAGAAACTGCGTTACGTTCCGCTCACGTTATGCGTTCACAATGAGAGCGAGTGAGAGGCACGCGTCCCTTCCACTCGGGCATGGTTAGCCCGCCTAAGAGCGAGAGAGACAGACATAAAAAGTGTTATTTCATCCTTCTTCCTACTATACGAATGAATATTCACATTAAAATTATTTTACCACTCAAAGTCGTTGTCACGTAAAACTTTCGCCCGTATACCGACTTTACAGGCAACCAATTTTTTTTTTCAAAATGAAATAAAACCCATCCACTCAATTTGAGGATTCCCGACCGGGTTTCGTACCGAGCTAGATAAAAGCTGGTTATGTTTTAATTTTCACTGCTGTTTTTATGTTTCAGTATAACTTTTTTATGAAATTATCTTTTCATTTAGCTGTACCTACATGATGGAGCGTGAAAAAGCTAATAAAACGTCGTGAGAAGAAGATTTTTTCCGTCGGGATTGGTTTTTATTCGGGCACATCATCAAAGATATAGTTAGTACTATCGTCTGTCTTTGGTTTCGGGAGCGTTTCACAAACACGCTGTATATACATATATATAAATATTATTATTAAACATATTGTTATCTATTGTTTGATGTTTAATTTAATTTTATATTTTACTTCAGAAAATTTAAAGCAAGAACATAATTAGCTGCCAAAATGTATTGCGGATGAATAATTAGAGAGCTATTCACAACCACGTGTATGTGTGTATGTAAATCCATACTTTTCTATTCTGATACGCAATTCTGTCCAGCTTTCGGTACTAAACTATCGAACCGATTTTGATAAAATAAGATCTGTCTGGTTAAGTTAAAAATATTACACAGGTAAGTAGGCTTTACAAATTTAGTCGTTTGTAAGGTTAGCAGGTTAGTTAGTAGGTTTTACCTTAATTGAAAATTAATTTTTAATGATATAGAGGGAGATATCATAATATAAAGGATCCTAGAGGGAACAAAGTTAAAATTTATTAAAAAAATTATAACAATTTATTCGTAGGTAATTACATTATTTTTCCCCATATTTAATTACATCCCTTTAGCTTGTCATTATACCAATTACAATTTAAAAAGCGATAATATTTCCCCGTGTACCGGTATCAGTAAAATTTTGTTACATCCTTAGTACTGTTGTTTTTACACATTAATATTTCTTTATTTTTATCTCTAATATTCATAAAATATAAATAGTTTCGATTAAATTTAAATTCCACATCCGGCTGCTTTTCCGACTCGTAATTATCGCACAATTCGGTATTTTCAAAATAAATTGCACCCAGCAACACTTGACATGAAAATTGGGCAGCGACTTTGACGACAAATCTCTATTTTCTAGATGTTAGCGCTGTTAGTCTATACGACTCTTACAGCTTCATCTGACTCAGGGCTCGCGGCCTGCAAGGCTGTGAGCGAGTGTGACGACAAAATTTTTTTTTTTTTTTTTTTGCGCCCGAAGCAGTTAAAGGGCTACCCTGTACGTAGGGAGGCGGAAAATGCATTACGCACACCACGATAGCCGGTCTATCGTGGTTATGGGGGACTCACTGTCCTACCGGGGACCCTAAGTGATACCCCCTAAAAACCGCCTTTGGGGACAGGCAGCTGGCTGATTAAGCTCTATTGTGCCTTATCATGAGCGACCCTCTTTTGGGAAAAGAGGGCGCAGGCGGCTAAGAGCCGCTGAGGGAGTGCCTACGAAGGCAAAATAATATTATTTGATATAATAATAATAATTAATTTAATTAGAACTGGCCTGAGCCGCCAGGAGGCAGTTCAGGTCGTTTGACAGTTTATTTGGCGGGTCCGAGAGAGAGTTTCTCGGCCTGCGGACACGATAGCGAGAGGGGGGTGGGGCTGCATAAGAAGCCGCCTCACGAATTAAATTGTTTGGGTGCGACTCTGAGGCTTTGAAGAAGTTCTCAGAGAGTTTTTTAAGAAACTGTTGAATTGTTGGGAGCTCTAAGTCCCGATGAAGGTCGGCATTACGGACGTACCAAGGTGCGTTCGCAGCTCGACGACAGAAGAGGTTCTGAACTATTTGGAGTTCATTTAATATGTTAGGGTTTGCGTGGGCAAAGACGGGGCCCGCGTAGGTCATGACGGGTGGGTGACGACAAAAGAGATACGTTAACATTTATAGGTGTGAATTGATAGGTAGTGGCTACACGGGCACCACCCACTCCCCCCTTCTATTGTGTGTATTATAGTATTCTATGTTGAAAACTAAATTGTTATTTTTTAACGTGGTAAATTAAAATTCCATGTGGAAAACTACAACAAAGTTTTTTTTTTATTCAAGTACCGTTTTAAAATGTGTTCATATATCTATAAAAAACATATAATGGAATATTTATTGGCTCTTTCTTTGCGTCCAAGTCGACTCTCGATTAAGAGGGGTATCACACTGTCGACCATCTCGCGGTGTGAGTGCTCCATGCTGAATATGCGGTTCACATAGCTTTAGGTTCGCAAAGCACTCCTCTCCCTGGACATCCACAAGTCGAGTGGGCCTGACGGAATCCCCCTATTGTGCTGAGGTCGTGTTCTGCAGAGTTGGCGCCGGTTCTAACGCGTCTTTTCCGGTACTCCTACTCCCTAGGCGTAGTCCCAAAATCATGGAAGGCGGCTTTCGTCCACCCGATCCCTAAAAAAGGCAACCGCTCAGATCCGTTAAACTACAGGCCTATCGCCATCACCTCCTTGTTCTCCAAAATTATGGAATCCATCATAAACTGCCAGCTCACGGGGTACCTTGAGCATCACCAGCTGATTAGTGACTGCCAATACGGTTTTCGTTGAGGTCGATCGACAGCGACTGAATAACGATCAATTTATAACTCTTGAGTACAAGTGTAATTGTATATTAAACACAGCTGCATTAAGCTATATTACGTTGGTATTCTGTGAGAGCTTGGTTCTACCCCGATTGTGCCAACCTATTTTTATAACAAATATAGCTACAGCGTGGCTCTCCCACACATAGATTCTTTTAAATGCCATAAAGTGGTTCATCAGCAGCATCACTGTTTAAATTAAATATCTATCAATAATATATATTAATATTCATCATTATTAATTAGTATAAAGTAAAACGCACGTAGAAGTGACTCACACTCATTTTTATGTAATTTTGTCACAATTTCGAGACATAAGACTATATCAGCCATGAATTTAGAGTTGTAGGAAGGACAACCATGAAAAAGACCAGAAATACCACATGAAGATGTATGTATTTGTTATAGTGCAAATTCGGAAAATTCTTCTTACAATATGCTGGTTCACTCTAACAGTGTTACTGGCTGTTGGTGATTGATTTTTTTTTTTTGGTAATGAACTCTTACTATTGTAATTTTGCCAGCGTCAATTTCCGCAAAAACTTTGTCTATTGGCAGTTAAAACAGGGTAAAGAGAATCTTTATAGCTAACTATCAAGCATTTTCGCAATAACATCCAAACTGTTGGGATATAACTTTAACCTCAGATTCCAAACTATTTAAATCTAAATTAAATTTGATAACTAATAAGGTTATAGGTTAATAAGGCTCTAGTGACGGACAAAATCAAAGATTGATATTATTAAGAAAAAAAAAACATGGATATAATTATTATTTTGTTGTACAATTCGGCATTAGAAATGTCTGGTGTATCGTAGAGGCGTTTTACTTAAATCACGTGACCTTTTAAATCATATACCTTACATTTTACATTTTACCGTACGAGGTTTCAACTCGCGGCCCGTAGCGCCGCTCAAAATGCTTAGCCATTGAACAGTCGAGCGACCTATTAATAATTATATAATTTGGAAAAAAATTCTTTAAAATAGTTTATTTAGATTGTTTTGGTTCAATAACTTATGGTTATTATCGTTACCGTCATAGCTTGACAAAAGGTCACAGCTAAATTTGGGCCTCCTCACAGATTGCGTCATAGGGGGCCTCATTCTATATTTGCCACGCTAGGCGGCAGCGTCAGAAACTGCATTTTTTTTTTAATCTTTTATGAGTTGTTATTACGAAGCCGCTGCTGGACATCTCCCGGTTTGTTTTCCTCTACCGCCTCTTACGACCACCATGAGACGATATGGATATTCTTACACTGCCACTACACGGCCAAATTACGATTACCTTGGATGATGAACTTTATGTTCAGACGAGCAGAAGTGATACTTGTAAATAAGCACATATAATTTATTTCACATTAAAAAAGGCCACCTAAAGATAATCGTTTTTATACACATAAAAATGGCTTGGCTAATGCTTTGGATTATTTTAACAGAAGTCTATCCATCTTACACGACGTCTCTTATTGCTAACTTTATTTGACTTTATATGGAGTTTGACATCGTTCCATTTTAATGCGATTTTGTGACTGAATATAATAAATTTTTAGCATTAAATGTCATAACCGTATTTTGAGCTAAGACTATGTGTTCTTTTTATCGTCATATACATAAACCGTGTTGAAAAAACCTTGCGGTTCCAGTTAGGTGGATCATCAGAATCAATATTCAAACGTAAATAAATAACTTTAGTTCAGATACATCGTTATTGGCATATTGTATGTGCGTTTATTACCTCTGCATTGGACTGAGAGTAAAATTATTGTCATGGATCCTGCGAGTGTCAGTTTCTTCAGGTATGAATAACATTTTTTGACAAGAGTGAATTTAGGAATTTGCCGATTGTGAACGCTAAAATCCATTAATAACGACGAAAAAATGTTACTATCATAAATTATTGTTTTGTAGAATAAGGGTGACAAACGAGCGCACAGTCCACTGCATCAGGTGGACTCTGTGCTGAGCCACTACATCCACTTAGACATCTACATTCATAGAGATAGAGTCAAAACGCAGATGCATTGTCATCCCTGATGTCTAAGATGGAATGCCTATTTTCCAGTAAAAAGGGGTCTTCTGTTCTCTGCACTTACCATACAAAACACAGCAGCATTAAGCTGCTATTTTAAGTTGGTATTCTGTGAGAGCATGGTCCTACCCCGGTCGTCGGCTCAACCGGGGTAGGACCATTCGTGCTACAACCGTAATAAAGCTGCAGTGTGGCTCTACAACGTATAAAATGTCATGCCTATTATGCCTATACGTCCTTAAAAATATTACCGGGTTGTTTATTACATAGGAGAAGGCGGGGGGGGGGGGACCGGAGAGAGCATGAAACCAGAAAGTTACTATTTCACTACTCTGCCTATAGCTGGCTCGTTCTAGTTAAAAAAAGTATCGATGACATCTCAGAGCGTGCGCTATGAACGAAAATTGAAAAGAGAGGTAAGTTATCTAATATTTTGAATTTTTTAAAATATTATCATTGAGATTAGCTATGTGCTATCAAAAACAGTTGCACATATTTAAATTTCTAAAACGGTGTTTTTTATTGCTCTGAGTGTCAACATAACCAGTGGTAAATTAAAAAAGTGACTTTCAATAAGTATTGTTATAATCTACATTGAATAAAAAAGTTTCTGTTTCTGTTTCTGTTAGTTATTACAATTCCCAACATGGTACCTGTGGGGTATAAGCGGACGGGGTGATTTCGACTATCAGATTTCACCCCGATCGATTCGTATGTACGTATTGAGGGTGTTTGTTTTATGTCTCCTTTTAATTACTATTTTTTTACTTTTTACAGAGTCCGAGTGTCAGCATGGCACGAATGTATGTGAGAAATCCAAATAGGCTTCGCTTCGCGGGCCTCCTGCTTTTGAGTGGCTTATAAAAAAATATCCACGAAGGAGACTGGGGGTCTATTCGCTCGCTTTGCTTGCTCACTCAACCCCGCCATCTCTTGCTAACCTAACCTGCCTGAGTCGGTATGCCCCAAGTCCTGAGCTCGCTTCGCTCGATCTTACACTCAATAAAACACCTCGATAAAAAATAATAAACAAACATTAAAATTTAAAACATTGCCGTAAAAACGAAGATTTTAAAAAAATCATTGAAATCGGATGATTTTTCGATTTTCTAGAGCCTAAAAACGAGGAGACCGCGATAGTATAAAATTACCGCGGTTATTTGCATACGTATCAAAATATAAAGATAAAAATTCCGTGTATAAAACCACTCCTGTAGGATCCGGAGAAATATATTATTACAAAAATTCTAATCTGCTAATCCAAATGTACTTTAAAACCGGAGACCCTTTTTACTGGAAACGAGGCATTCCACCTAAGTCCACTCGGATGACAACGCATCTACATTTTGATTCATAATCGAGGATAGATGTAGATCTCTATGGGCAACAGCAACCACTTACCATCAGGTGGAATGTGTGCTCGTTTGTCATCCTATCCCATAAAAAAACGAATTACAGCCATGGCGGCCATTTTGAACGGAGATTGTCCTTCTACATAGAACAGGATTATACTGCACGAGTTTATTCTCAAGTACAGGTACTATTCCCTTACTCTCATGGTCCGAGGTAATATAACACGAACGTAGACACCAGGCGCAGGACTTCGGGTTTTACGTGCTTTTCGAAGCACGGATGTTCTACTGACTATAAAACCAACAAAGCAGTAACATTGTTTAAATTATTGACAAATTTATTAACATTTGTTATTAATTTATTACTTGACAATAAAATATTCCGCCATTACACCCGCCGTAGGAACATGCGTATGAAATCAGATACAATTAGTACCAATATGTCACTGAGCCAGTTTCGATATGTAATAAATTCTGTATTACAACACAATATGTCGCACTCGTTCGGACAAATTTATAAAATTATCTCATTATAAAGTTTTATTGTATTTTCGATATCCCTACGGACTACAAATTATCGCCATAGTAAATTTTAACGCACGTGAACTGTCAAAGTTAAAGTGAAATTTTATAATCTGTTTCCTCAAATTTATTATACCTCTGACATTTATTATCTGTATAAAATTTTATAACATCATTAAAACAGTTTAAGGTCATTGCGCTTTGTTTTCATGTAAAATACTTTTCGATGTACTTAATTGACGCAAAATTATTTAATGATCGCAACAGATGTGTGTCATTTAGTACCAGTAACTATTTTCCTTTTGAAAAATATGTATGTAATTTTTTAAACACAATAAAATAGAACCGAAATGACAAACTAACTTCAATCTATCTGACATCACATGAGAGATGGCAAAAGAGCAAGCGGCTCACCTGATGGTAAGTGACTGCCCCCCAACCATGAATTAATGCAACACCAGGAAAATTGCAGGCACGTTGCCGACATTTAAGTGTGAGGTAAGAGTTGGCTACTATAGCCATGGACACTTGTAGTTATACAAATCATATGGAGTGCCTCAAAGCCTGTAATTATATTGACTCTCTATATGTATTGCCCTCTTTCTTTTTTTTGTTTGCTCTTTCTTTTTGTTCAGACTGGAACACAACAGTGCAAGCACTGCTATTTGGTAATAGAAGGTAAGGTACCGTTACGGATACCTGAGCAGGAAAGAAATTCTTCCACCCAGATCATTTACTTATTTATTTATTTGCAAAAACAGCAGCTTGTTTTAAAATATATTACAATTATAAAGGTATGTACATAAAACAAAGTCAATGAAAGTATTTGATATTCAAACTTTAAAAAAGACATTGGGGAACGTCATTAATAACGAAAGTTATTAAAATAAATATTATAAGACATAACATTAAAAATAAATTTAGCGAAACCTTATTATTTATGTGTTTTGTACTAGTACTTTTCGCATTTCTAAATATATCTAAAAGTTCTTATTTTTGTTAGCAAATTACATTATCATTAATACGAGCTAGCGGTTGTTTTTTTTTTTAATTTAAAATTTGAGTATTTTTGTTTTTCTTTGAATACTCTCAATATGACAAATATGGATGACATAAAATAATATATTGAGACAAAGTAGACTTTGAAAAGTTTTACAAACTCGCATGACTTACTTACTTACTTACTTACTTATCTTCACGCACAATCCCTAACGGGGTAGCCAGAGAGAACAGATCGCCAAGTGTCACGATCCTTACATACCTCTTTCGCTTCTTTCAGGTTCATTAACTTCTTCATACATGCACGTCTAGGTATCCGAGTACTCTTGACCCTCCCCTCTTCGAGCAATTTGCTCACATGGTCTTCGAAAGTTAGTCTCGGTCTACCTCGACACCTTTTAATATTTACTTTCGCTCTATATATTTTCTTCACCATTCGGTATTCACTCATTCGTTCAACGTGCCCAAACCATTGGAGTACGCCCCTATCAATTTTTGTGATAAGGTCATCTTTCAATCCTGCCATATTGCGAATCTCTTCGTTTCGCTTTCGGTCGGCTATGCTAACGCCACACATTTTACGAAGAGATCGCATCTCCACTGCATTCAACTTGCTTTTATGCTTCTTCTGGCATACCTAGGTTTCGCTGCCATATAACAAAGTCGATACCAACACTGCGTTATGTATTGCAAGACGTGCACTCTTCGCCACGCCTTGCCTTTTTACTAATGCATTCAGGGCACCATTGACTTTGTTTCCGGCAGCGAGACGCCTATCCACATCTAAATCACATCTTCCATCCCGGCTGAAAGCACTCCCCAAGTATACAATTTCATTTACCTGTTCTAGACATTCCTGATTTACCCGTATTTCACATTTCGTTCTCTCTTCGTCCTTTTCAAATACCAGAACCTTAGTTTTATTAGCATTCAAACGGAGACCTTTAATTTCACATTCCTCTTTCATACACGTGACTAATGCCTGCAGTTCTGCTTCTGATGGTGCAATAAGCACTGCATCATCAGCATACAGCAGACAATTAACTTTTATGTCACCCAATTTCACACCCAAACAGCTATTTTTCAGCTTCTGTAAACAGCTGTCGAGATACAGTATGAACAGCCAGGAACACATGACGTAACCCTGTTTTACGCCCGCTTGGACGCTAAACATGGGTGACCGGTCGTGCCCTACCCGCACACAGGCTTTACAGTCATAGTAAAGTGACTGCACAGCCCTTAACAATCGACCATCCACACCATATCCCGGCAACAGTTCCCACATTTTCTTCCTTA
The DNA here is from genome assembly GCA_036936625.1 of Parnassius smintheus behrii. Lineage (NCBI taxonomy): Eukaryota > Metazoa > Arthropoda > Insecta > Lepidoptera > Papilionidae > Parnassius > Parnassius smintheus. The sequence continues at coordinate 4,043,229 of JAUPFT010000012.1, forward strand.
TAACCTTATCAAATGCTTTCTCCAGATCCACAAAAGCACAGAAAATCCTCTGCTTAACACTCAGAAGCTTCTTCGTGATCATGCGGAGAGAAAACATTTGATCCGTGCATCCTCTTCCAGGTCTAAATCCGCATTGTGCCTCCCATAAGAATCTTTCCGATTTCTCTTGCGTCCTACGTGTTACCTTTGAGTAAACTTTACTTGCTAAACTGGTCAAGCTGATCGCCCGATAGCACCCGCAGTCAAAATGTGAATCTTTACCTTTATATAAAGGCACAATGACCGCGGATCGCCAATCATCCGGGACATCTCCCGTCCGCCAGCACAAATTGCAGAGCAGATGAAAGCTGTCCCAGACGCGAGGCCCACCGTACTTGACCATTTCACCAGTAACTCTGTCTAGTCCCGCAGCCTTACCACATTTCAAACTTCGAATCGCACGTTCAATCTCTTCCATGCTGATGACCTCAGTGTCATCGATACCAATACCAATATTGTCATAATATTTCAACCATGTTGTGAGACGGTTTTTTATCACATTTTGGAATGACATACTACCAGTAGGTGGACATACTGGACATACTGGCATGTAGCGGAGATCGCTGTTGTCGAGGTCCGGAAATCACCCGTGTGAAGCTGGAGCGGGTCTCTAGTAATTTATAATTTACGTGTATTATAATATTAACGATTTAAATAAATAAAATAATATGAGTAACATTCAGGTCTCGCAAAACATTAGTTCTCTCAATTAACCCTTTAAACTCGTAAAAGAAATCAACTTATAATTTTTTGCAAAGTTTTTAATAACTCGCATTTGTCTTCGGGTAAAATTTAGTAATTTATTTTAAACTAACTTCAGTTTCTGGTGAAATATTTCTCTTCATGTAATAATCATAGACATTACTTAATTATTTTAAATCCAAACACAATCAGTGATGAATCACATCCATATACATCTTAAACACATTAGAAAATATTTTGTTATAATAATCAGTAAAATTGCCACGTGATGACGGCTAAACAGAACTTATCACCATATTTCGTCCCGTGGGTTTTGTAAGAGAATACTTTGAGGAATGTCAGAGATGCATTATTACTTCTGATAGATGGTATTACCATCTTGTCTACGACGTAAACTATCCATAATGAAGACGGATTTTTCAAAGTTGCAAGACATCTGGTACTGTGATTATCAATCCACTTGCGAGCGTGAGAATTTAGGCAAATCTTCCTCATAAAGAAAGAAGCTCATGTCTAGCAGTGAACTTTCAAGGACAGAAGGAGAAGAACCAATGAATATAATAAGAAAATCCATCATCATCATTCTCACAAACTTCCCACAAGAAATTCCACAAAACTGCATCCATCGACCTACAAATCCTACCATATCATTACACCATCTAGTGGAGGGCACTCCTAGCCTTAGCTTTTAGCTTACTGATACGAGGCTGCCACTGGTACGTCTTTCATTTGTACTCATTAATCGAATGTATTCTTTAAGAGCATAGTCGTTTTCCGGTCAAGCCAATTAATTTTGTTTAGCAGTCATGAGAGTGATGCAGCTTGGCTCCGCGTGAATAATATAATGGCGTTGTCAGTAAATTAAAACAGAGCAAATAAGCGAATAATTTAAGGCTAGATTTAAAATTAAGAACACAATTTTAGCAAAAACATCAACATTATATATTTTTTCTTTCCTTTTATAAAAGAAAAATTGTATATTTTGTCTTAATTATATAATAAAATAAATATTTTTGGAAAAAGTTGTCATATATACTGTCTGTTCGGATAGGGATACGACTTGAGTAATCTCAAAAATATATATACTTTAAAACAACAGTAATCTGTTGTTTTAAAGTATATATATTTTTTAAACGTTACATCCACATTATTTTCTCCTGTATCGTGGGGGCAGTATTAGCAAACATAAATTTCACAAGGACAAACATCCAGACCCGGAACAATTACTTGTAGGCCATACAAAATACTTGTTCCGTGCGGGATTCGAACCCGCGGCCCTTACCGCTGTAACTCATTGCTAAGCCACTGCGCCATGGAGCCATCGCTATATTTATATTTTATATTTTAACTACGCTATAATTTATATTTTAACACTAGGAGTCCATCGGGGTAGATTCTTCTATGTTCCACTATAAAGTTTATAGTGATTAAATAATTACGGGCTGTAAGACTTTCCATCTTTGTCCTCAGAGGTTAAAACGTTTCGGCAGTTTAAAAAAAATTAAAGTTGGCTACTGGTGTTCATGGATATCAGCCATGAACTGCAGGCTTCAATTACTATCAGGTGAACTATAACTTCTTTTGTCTTTGTCACAAATGTTACACAGTTTTATCACAGTTTATTAAAAAAAACAATATAATACACTTTAACAAAATTAATTGAACGTTTTTATCGCTCGAACGTTTTCCGTGACGTTCAAAAACGTTGGAAAGTTGAAATGATTTGAGAATGAAATGCGATGAAAATTATGAAATGATTTTTATTCATAGTACAGTATCTTCGAAATATATGGATGTATCAATATTTTAAATATAATTGTTGATTCGCCTGTTAGCGATCGTCTGACTTCTGAACAACTTACCGATTAAGGTGGCATTCCTACAATATATTAAATTGTTTTATCGACAGGATGATTCATACCTATGGTTGTATCCAAAAGATATTGTGGGATGTAATCAAGTTATTAATAAATTCTATTTATGAATCAAAGTGTATAATTTTCATTGTATATAATATTCGCCCCAAAAATAAAATCGCAAACTGGACTCGATATAAGGCGCTGTGGCTTAGTTACTAATACATTTTATATTTAAATAATAAAAAGGCGAAAGTGAATTGGGAGTGAAGCTCATTGCTTCACCTGTTAGTTATAATTTGGGCCAGCTAGTTATGAAAAAATCGCTTTATCTAATGCGCGTTAGTACCGTAGATTTTAAGAAATAATTTAAAAGGGCTTTTCTTTTCTCTTTGTTTTCTTTCTTTGTTGTTTTTCTCTGTTTCTCCTCCTTTCCTTTTTCTCTTTCTGGGCAATCGTCTGGGCAGTAGTATCCTCTTGTAGATTTCTGTTGTCATGCAAGATTGGATGCATTGTTGTGTTCTAGTTTGAAGGTGTAAGGTTCCATTATGTTCTTTATTTATTTATTTTATTATTTATGGCATTTCTTGTTTAATCAATTTCCTACGCGATCTGTAAATTTAGTTTTGTTTCTGTTTAAAAAAATATAACCGCTGCTTTTTTGGAGGTTAGGTGTACAATAAATAACTGTTTAACTAGCTCCTATATTTTATTTTAATTTAAAATATTCATAAACAAGTTTCTTTCTATATGAAACCACTAAACTATGGAGTGTAGAAAAGTAAGGAGTACCAACTCCCATAGTAGAATAGTTGAAAAAGTGGCCATCTGTAAACAGTAAATAACAGTTAAATACTCTCCACAACAGCGCCGAAGTAGCTACTGGGATGAAATCAACTTAGCAATTGTCGATGATTTGAAGTGTGCTGCTAAACTGCTCAGTAGCTCTAAAATCTAAAATAATTTTATTTATTAAATATAACCTCTAAAAAGTCATATATCCCACTAATATTTTTTCGGCACGTTCTTTAAAATTTAGCCCGTAGCTATAGTGGTGCCACCCTTATTTAACGGTTTTCTATGGACACTTTTTAATACACAGTCTGTATCCCTTACTTCTACACTCCAAGCACTAAACAATCAGTGATTAATTGTTGTATGGATGAAGTGTAAGAATATGAACATTTAGAGAAGTTTTGTCTCACTTGCACCTCCCATTAGTGATTTTTTTAAATTAATTTATTATTCATAATTTTGTTACATTACACAGTAAAATACTAGCATATAAACCTCTACAGGTTTATCTACGCTAGAGAGTCGTCTTATATAAACAAAGATGTATTAATATTAAATCACATTATTCTAACAAAAGTACCTACTACAATAAGTATGGTTGATTTAATAAATATGATTTAAGTTTACTTTTAAACAGTTTGGATTTACCGCAAGTTTCTTGTAATTCTATTGGCAATTCATTAATAAAAGTAGGTACAAGATGGGCGGACTTTCTTGCTCCATAGAAATTTTTAGTTTTCGGAAGTACATACCTGTTGGATTTATAAGCTATATTTCGTAGATTTACAGGTCGTTTTTTAAGAAGTAGATATTCAGAATTATTAACTTCCGTCAGTATATTAAATTTAACTTTATCGAAAACATTTATGACTTTGCAATATTTAAAATGGCCCTGGTCATTATCTATGTACTTATTTTTAATGTGATTAGGCACTATCCATCGAAGCATCTTGCGTTGTAATGTGTAAATTTCATGTATGTACGTTACATAAGTTCTACCATAACTGCTAAGTCCATAACTAATGACGGAATCTGTTAGAGCCATATAAAGTTATCTAAGTATTTTATATGGTAGCTCAAATTTTAAAACGTAAAGTTTACTCAACACAGAGCGAAGTTTTGCATACACGTGATCTTTATGCGCTCTCCAGCAGAATCGTTCATTAATAATCAGACCAACATACATGTGATTTTTGACATTTTCAATGGGTTGACAATTACAGTGTTGAAGTATTCCATGAAGACATTCATGGCTGTGGGAAATGATAATCGGTGCGGTGGCAACTTTGTTGTGAGATGAGTGTATGTGAACAAGTTTTGTTTTTTGAGCGTTAACCACTAGGCCGACATCATGTGCCTACTTACATAGCATGTCGTAACTTTCCTGCATTTCAGTTTGTGCTACATCCATACTACGATTGGCAATGATGATACAAGTGTCGTCGGCAAATTGATATGTGGAGCCCTTAGTTATTGCATTTACCATATCGTTAACAAATAGCAAGTACTCAGTCGGACCCAGTATCGAACCTTGTGCTGTGCCGCGTTCAGTCGCAAACATATCACCTGTCTGGTTATATACATATTTTGACAGTGGTATAACAATTTAATGATAACTCTTAAGAAGTTCTAAGAACGGTCCTTGAATACCGCAGCGTGATAGCTTATTATATAATGTGTTAAAATTTAATAAATCGAACGCTTTACTAAAATCAATAAATAATACTAAAATATGCATTTTATTATCTAAATAATTATTTATTTCATCAGTAAATTGCCGTAATAGTTGCGTAGTGCTTTTATTTTTTTGAAAACCGAACTGTTTTGAATTTATGATATTGGATTTAATAAGGTAATTGTTTAACTCATTGCTCAAATAACGTTCAATTATTTTATTTAGGCAGGAGAGAATAGTTATAGGACGATAATTGTTAAAGTCATTATGTTTGCCTTTCTTGTAGATTGGTCGGATTACACCTATTTTTAGTAAGTCCGGATAAATAGACGTTTATAGACATTGATTAATTAAGTATGTAATTAGAGGCACCATTGATTTCGAAATGTATTTTATATCACAAACGCGAATACCATCAAACCCGGGGCTTTTTTATCATTCATTGTTTTAATAATTTTGGTAACATCAGCATCCGTAGCTTTTTTTTATTTTTACGGTTCTATCTGGATTAATTTCATAGGAACGGGGATCTAAGAGTAGCTTATTACAGTTTAAGCCTATTTTTTTAACATTTTTATCAAATTCTAGGCCAAATGTATTTGCTAATGTTTTAGGATCAATATTAAATGTTTTTTGTAATATATCATCAATACAACGTAATATTTTACCAGTAATATTTTTTATTAATTGCCAAAGTTTTTTGGATTTCTAAAATTTTCGCAAATTTCTTTTTTAGTATTTTGATTTCGTAAAAATTGAGCATATTTATTCGTTTTATTTCTATATTTATTGTAATTTAATCTTTTTAATGAATTATTGTCATCTTTCCGCCAGATTTTAAATAATTCATCGCGTTTGTTACACATATATACTAGTTTCCTATTAGACCACTCACAACACTTGCACTTACTAATAACCACAGTTTTTGTATACTTGCATTTATCGTATGCGCAATTCATTTTCGTCCTTATGTAATTAGCAATGTCGTTTGGATCGTAGTAACTCAACGGCAACTTCCAATCTATTAAATCGAGTTCACTACGAATTTGTTTATTATCCAACTTAGTAGTGAACTGCGGCGCGTTCTGAGCCCGTGAGTCATAGTTCGGATCCGCTCCGAGTCCGAGAATCGCACAGCCTATTATTTTATGGTCAGCTGGCGCGATGTTCACACCGGCCGTATACACCTCGTTCTTGCACACAGTTCTAATCAGAATGTGATCTAAACATGATTTTGTTATTCGGTTCCCGTATTTTTCTATTCTTGTGTATTGCGTTATACCACGGTCAAATCCTAATTCACAAAGTGTGTTAAGATAACTAGTGCTAATGGGATTTGTCGTCTTTGTATTTAAGTTCATGTCACCCATAATTATACAGCAAATTTTCGGTGAATGTTTACCAACAATATTAGCTAACTCATCAATAAAACGGACTTTGTTCGTATCAGGTGGTCTATATACAGCACATAGGCCTACAGTGCCATTTTTTAAGTTTATTTGGCCATTAATACATTCGCATTCCTTAGTTGATATTTGAAGTCTGCTAAAATGCAGGGATGAGTGAACATATAGCATAATGCCGCCGCCTTTTCTGCCATTTCTTAGTTCGTAATATAAGTTATAATTTATTAAATTAAACATGTTGACACAGTGATATTGAATATTTACCTCAGTAACTATGATTATGTGAATTATGTGTGTAGTATTTTTTATTATATATTCCAGATGTGCAAAATTCTTAAGTAACGATGATATTTTTACATGAAAAAACAGAAGCGAACAATTATTTAAGGGTAGTTTGTCTGCAAACTCATTCCAATTATCGCAGTTTAACTCAATAATGTTGGGATTTGTATTGTGTTCTATTCCTACAATATCCATTATCTAAGGTATAAAATGATGTTATTGAGTATACACAAAAGCAATATTTAACAAAAATATAAAAGTGAAAGTAAGAGAAAAAAATGTTTTCCAGCACTCAACACTTAACTAAAACGGTTTCTTGTTTAATTAATAAGTTTGTTTTGCGAGACCTTAACCGATTCTAATTCAAAGAGAGTGCGTATGGAGATTATTTTCGCCTTTTCTTCTTTGCGTATTAGAATTGTGCCATTTCTGCACCATATAAACTTGTAAGTATCTTTAAGGGCTTCCTTGGTCTTCCATAATAAAAATGCAATCCCGGGTGCTAGTGATTCGCGTAAATACACCTTATTGCTACCTTGCATTCCTAGTTCGGCCGCTGTCATATTTAGGTCCTTGGCTTTATTCAGCCAGATGTCTCGTGTTCCATCTTGCAGCGTAACAATTATTGGTGAATGTTCCATCCGGTGTGAAGTCACAGTGCGATTTTGTCTCTTACGGTGTGCCCTAATTACGTCATTTTGGCTTACCTGCAACTTTGTAGCTACCTGTTTAGCTATGTTCACCGGATCTTCACTATCCAAATCCTTAACACCACGAATTTCTATTTGACACATTAGTTGTTTTTGCTCTATTAGATTTATTTTACTCTCTAGTACACTACATTTAAGATTAATATTTTTTAAGTTGCTTTTTAAATCAATACACTTTTTCTCTAGCGTTTTGACGTTAGTCTCGTAGTTGTTAATTTTTACACCGAATTCATCAATTTTGTCAGAATAAAATTTTAATGTTTTTTGCAATTCTTCTCGAATAATATTTCTGATTTCAGTCCGTAATTGTTGCAGAACCGGCTGCAGCATTTTATTATCAATTGATCTTCCCGAAACAGCATTAATGGATCCCTCTGCTTCAGATGTTTCACCGTCATCTTCATCAGGGTCGGGTATAATATAGGAGAGGCGCTTCAGTTTCTGCGATCCTACACATGCCTTACATTTCCAGTCCACAGCTTCTGTACCTGACAGAGCCGTCAGCTGATCAATAGAAATGTTAGCACATGCCGCATGAAGCCACTTGCCACACTTTGAACACAGCAGTCCAGGATTTTTCTTATTTATGTGTTTGGGACACATGATACATTTAACCATTTTTTTAAGTTGAGGGTATATCGAATATTTTTTTTGTCAAAAAGTAGCGCGTCCTATTGCTACAACGTCCATGAGACGAGACGACTGAGATACTTTATTACAATCAAATTCCCAAGTTTTCATCTCATTTTGTCTGAACTGCTTAACTGTAAACATAATGGCAAATGTTACTGATTGACATTTGCTTGATCTTGCATTTTTAGTATAATTCTGCATAACTCTCTAGTGAGAGGTGAACAGATTGCCTATGATATAATAAAATCAATCTTAAAATTGCAATATCAAAATTATTATTCAAAGGTTGCCATCTGCCAAGTTATTTATTACATGTAACTGTCAGTCTGTTGAAGAGTATCTGGTATTGAACAATTCAGCCGCAAATAACCTGTAATTTGTGAATAGATAAGTGTCCACTAAAAAGAAGCTACATAAGACCTATTCTTGGATTACGTATTCCATCGAACAAGTTTGCTTTTTTAATGAAAAATGTGCCAACACCAAATCGTGACATATGCGGTATAGTTGAAAATTTCCAACATATTTTTTGATGGAATGTGTCTTGAATGAAGCAATGAGAATGTTTTGGTAGTGATAGGAATTTTCACTTTGGCACCTTGAACAGTATTTTGGCTTATCCAATGTCGAAGGAGGCTAAAATGCTTTAATAAATTTTGTATTTGATTGTCGTGATTAAGTAATTGTAGTCAGAATGCAGACAGCAGTCAGTAATCAGAATGCCCCTCGACGCCCCTTTAGGCTCCTCGGACCATTGTCTGGTCCGGAGTGTTGTGCCACTCACGCTGAAATCGCGGTTGCATTCTGCAGGCTGCCGCCGTGTTTGGCACTATAGGTTAGCCGATTGGGATGGGATGCGGTCTTTCTTTGCATACCACCCTTGGGGGCGGGTTTGCTTCTCGCCGGATGTTCCCAACGTTGTTGCGGATTCTGTTACTGATAAAAAATAAAAATATCAATTTCTTTGCAACTTTCCGCTAAACATATAAAATGATGTGTCTTACCTGGATTGAAGCGCACCTCCCGCCCTCCCTCAATTGCATACACTAACTCCGTCACCACTAGACCAAGCACCACTACTCTCAACACCACTATTCCAGGCAAGACACACCATTGACGATAATACGACACGTGTTTCGCCTCTACACGAGGCATCCTCAGGTAATATAGACTCTACGGCGGCTGACCGCTAAGTGAGCGGCGAGTCGAAACAGTTGCTATTTATACACGCTGACACAATCGCTCCCTACCAAAGTAGCGAGTGACCGCGTCGTGCGATAACAAACCTGTCAACAGTTATTATTATTGTTATGATTATTTTTAAATACTATTATTATTATTGTTTTGAGTGAACGCGCCGTGCGATAACAAATCTGCTACTAATTATTATTATTGTTATGATTAATATTTTAAATACTATTATTATTATTGTTTTATTGATATTATTATAATTATTTATTATTATTAATCTTAAAATTATTATTGAAGATTGGCCTTAAAGATGTTTAACAAAGGTGAATTAGAAACATTTGTTTGTTCATTCAGCAGTGTATAATTACTATTATTACTTTTTAAAATCTCCAACTGCTCCAGCACACACAGTCGCAGCCCCTTATTACAGGTATGTAAGACTTCAAAGGAATGGTCGCTAGCTAGGTTGTGTCCAGTGTCCAAGAGATGTTTAGCAAAATGGGATTTATCAGGATTGCAATTTCTGTACGCGGCCATATGTTCTTTATAGCGCGTCCCGAAATTGCGACCAGTCTGACCCACGTAAACGGCGTGGCATTCGTCACAAACAAGTTTATAAACACCCGATGACACGGTCATCCCCGCATCATCGTGTCATCCATGGCAACATAAATTAGCCGCTTTTTATTGTTACATTAACCGTCTGTCCACTGTTCCATTAAATAAAGAAAATTATTTAAAAGAACTTAATATAATTTATCAAATTGCGGTCTCTAACGGTTTTTCAAAAAGTCTCATTGATAATCTTATTAAAAAGAAACAAAAGCATGTTGTTCGCAATTCTTTGTACGCGGTTCGATCTCAAAGTGTCCGGCGGTATGTGGGTAGTTTGACCTACTTGGGCCCCATATCGGAAAAAATAGCTAATAGTCTTAAGAAAAACGGCATTAACGTGGCATTCAAAACAAACAATTCGCTTAGGAATATTTGTAACAATAAAGATAAGTTAAATATTAGTCAAAAATCGGGTGTTTATAAACTTGTTTGTGACGAATGCCACGCCGTTTACGTGGGTCAGACTGGTCGCAATTTCGGGACGCGCTATAAAGAACATATGGCCGCGTACAGAAATTGCAATCCTGATAAATCCCATTTTGCTATACATCTCTTGGACACTGGACACAACCTAGCTAGCGACCATTCCTTTGAAGTCTTACATACCTGTAATAAGGGGCTGCGACTGTGTGTGCTGGAGCAGTTGGAGATTTTAAAAAGTAATAATAGTAATTATACACTGCTGAATGAACAAACAAATGTTTCTAATTCACCTTTGTTAAACATCTTTAAGGCCAATCTTCAATAATAATTTTAAGATTAATAATAATAAATAATTATAATAATATCAATAAAACAATAATAATAATAGTATTTAAAATATTAATCATAACAATAATAATAATTAGTAGCAGATTTGTTATCGCACGGCGCGTTCACTCAAAACAATAATAATAATAGTATTTAAAAATAATCATAACAATAATAATAACTGTTGACAGGTTTGTTATCGCACGACGCGGTCACTCGCTACTTTGGTAGGGAGCGATTGTGTCAGCGTGTATAAATAGCAACTGTTTCGACTCGCCGCTCACTTAGCGGTCAGCCGCCGTAGAGTCTATATTACCTGAGGATGCCTCGTGTAGAGGCGAAACACGTGTCGTATTATCGTCAATGGTGTGTCTTGCCTGGAATAGTGGTGTTGAGAGTAGTGGTGCTTGGTCTAGTGGTGACGGAGTTAGTGTATGCAATTGAGGGAGCGCGGGAGGTGCGCTTCAATCCAGGTAAGACACATCATTTTATATGTTTAGCGGAAAGTTGCAAAGAAATTGATATTTTTATTTTTTATTATAATGGATTTCCGCAAAGTAACGCCTGATTCTATCAATTATCTGTTACTGATGTAGTACTTCAGGGTATGGAACTTTTTATTCCTTCCTCTGTGGTGCCCATTGGAGGCAAATCTCAGCCATGGTTTGGTCGCTCCTGTAAAATAGCATCATGCTATAAGCAGGAGTGCTACCAAGCCTGGGTTGATGCATCAGCGTCCCGAGATGTAAACACCAGCGCTCTAAAAAAGAAGTATAATTCCGCCTCTAGGTCCTTTAAAAGAGTCATTGCCAAGGCAAAGTCAGAGCACATAGGCAGAATTGGCGAGAAACTAGTTCGCCTTCCTTCTAGAACCCGTGCATTCTGGTCTCTTGCCAAGGCTGTCCAGGGGAATTTCTGTCAGCCATCTCTTCCATCTCTGCACAGGGAGGATGACTCACTGGCCCATACTGCAAAGGAGAAAGCCGATCTTCTAGGCTCTTTTTTGCATCTAATTCGACTCTCGATGACGGGGGGAGTACGTCGCCGACCATCCCGCGGTGTGAGTGCCGGAAGTGCAGTTCACACAGCGCTCGGTTCGCAAAGCACTCCTCTCCCTGGACATCCACAAGTCGAGTGGGCCTGACGGAATCCCCCCCAATTGTGCTGAGGACGTGTGCTCCAGAGTTGGCACCGGTTTTAACGCGTCTTTTCCGGTACTCCTACTCCCTAGGCGTAGTCCCAAAATCATGGAAGACGGCTTTCGTCCACCCGATCCCTAAAAAAGGCGACCGCTCAGACCCGTCCAACCACCGGCCAATCGCCATCACCTCCTTGTTCTCCAAAACAATGGAGTCCATTGTAAACTGCCAGCTCATGAGGTACCTTGAGGATCACCAGCTGATTAGTGACCGCCAATACGGTTTTCGCCGTGGTCGGTCAGCTGGTGATCTTCTGGTCTACCTCACTCACAGATGGGCGGAGGCAGTAGAGTTCAAGAGGGAGGCATTGGCCGTTAGTTTGGACATTGCGAAGGCCTTCGATCGGGTTTGGCACAAAGCGCTTCTTTCGAAGCTCCCTTCCTATGGGCTTCCCGAGAAATTGTGCGATTGGATCACCAGCTTTCTTGCAGATTGGAGCATCAAGGTCGTTGTAGACGGTGCAAGCTCCGATTGCAAGCCTATTAATGCTGGTGTTCCACAGGGCTGCGTGCTATCGCCAACGCCGTTTCTTCTGCATATCAATGATATGTTGCATACCCGTAACATTCATTGCTATGCAGATGACAGCACTGGTGATGCTCTTTCCACCAGCCGAGCCAATATTTCTCGGGAAAACGTCTCCGAGTGCCGTGACAAACTTGTGTCTGAAGTCGAGTCTTTTCTGAACAGAGTCTCGGATTGGGGACGACTAAATCTAGTCCAGTTTAACCCCCAGAAGACACAAGTTTGCGCGTTAACCGCTAAAAAGAACCCCTTTGTCGTATCCCCTCAGTTTCAAGGCACTCCCCTTGTTGCCTCAGCCAGTATCGGAATCCTCGGCGTCGACATATCAAGTGACGTGCAGTTTCGTGGTCACTTGGAAGGGAAGGCCAAATTGGCCTCTAAAAAGCTTGGCGTGCTCAGCAGAGCGGGACAGTATTTCATGCCGGCACACCGCCTGCAACTTTACAAGGCGCAGGTTCGGCCGCACATGGAATACTGTTCCCATCTCTGGGCTGGGGCTCCCCAGTACCAGCTCCTTCCACTTGACCGCATCCAGCGCAGAGCGGCTCGAATCGTCGACGACCGAGTGCTTTCCGATCGGCTCGATTCACTGGCGCTGCGAAGAGATGTTGCATCTCTTTGCGTATTTTATCGCATCTATCACGGGGAGTGCTCTGAGGAATTGTTCGGATTAATCCCAGCCGCCAAATTTCGTGAACGCACTACACGGCAAACGTCCCGATACCATCCACACCATCTGGATGCTTGGCGGTCCACCACTGTACGTTTCACAAGGAGTTTTCTTCCACGTACAACCTCTCTGTGGAATAGTTTACCACCGGCGATTTTTCCGGACCGATACGACCTGGGGATCTTCAAGAAAAGAGCTTACTCCTTTCTAAAGGGCCGGCAACGCACCCGCAATTCTCCTGGTGTTGCGGTTGGTCATGGGCGGCGGTAGTCACTTAACATCAGGTGAGCCGCATGCTCGTTTGCCCCTTCTTCTATAAAAAAAAAACATAACCAATGTTACTTTAATACATTTTGTATTTGATTGTAGTGATTAAGTAAGTAATTGTAGTTAGAATGGGATGATGTGGTAGCTTAGTGACTAAGTCCTTTATAACAGTAAATTAACAAAAAAGTCTACAAAAAAATAAAATAATAACTGTTTGCACTGAATAGTCCGTGTTCTAAAATGTTTTTAAGTATAGTCAAATTATTTATTTAGCAACAACCACTATAAGTGTCACCTAAGTCTTTGTATTCCAGAAAGTAAAGCAGCTTTGTAATTATCTGATATTTAAGTAACCAATTTTAAAACATTATCAACTAATATTTGTTAGTCTTATGTCAGTAACATCTTTAGATCAAGTTTGTTTCTCTGAATAAGAAAGTATCTTATATAACTTATTTTTTTATAAAAATTTAAATTTTTTGCAATTTTGGTCCAGTTTTCTAGATACATTAACTGCATAAATAACTTTGTAATCCCATATAAATAAAGGATTACAAAATTACATTTGCAGTAAATTAATCAGTGTACCTGTATATGTATAATATAATGGAATAATAGGTGTACATAGGTACTTTGTTGGTATTCAAGAAGTAGATGGTACCGGAAAGGAAAAAAGTAGGGCTATATACAAAAAGAAATGAGATGCCATCAACAACATAACATGTAAAAGAAACCAAGTCTTGTAACTCAGTTCTTCTACTGTAAAAAGTTGTGTGAACCAAGTCGGTTAATTTATTCAGTCCTTACTTACTTAGGGTCCTTCTATCTTAAGTTATTGCGTAATTAGCCAACCTAACATATATATATATAGATATATTGTGTTTTCATGCTCTTAAAATAGCTATATAGTATACCACACAATGTGCTACGAAGTGACTATCATTTTGATGGCATAAAATTTAGGGAATGGGCCTGCTGTTCACTGTTAACTATAAAAAGTATATATATATATATATATATATATATATATATATATATATATATATATATATATATATATATATATATATATATAATATATATATATTTGTTTCAGATATGAATGAACCACCATCCATCTATAAACATTTTAAAATGATAGGACAAACAGCAGTGTCTACATCATGAAAAAACTGGTAAATATAATTGTAAAAACCTTCATAAATTCTTACCTAAAACCTAAAACCTTATGTTTTTATTCCTAGGTTGCAAATCGGCAAGAATCGAAAAAATATTGCTCGCTAATATTTGGTGAAGTTTCGATAGAGCCAGGTCTTACATACGACAAATACAATGACAATATCTGTGGACTTGTAGAGTTACTGTCTACACAGAGTCACAGTTACTGTGACTATGCCGACCATGCCTTAATGTTCCTCATTTGAGGTACTCTACACAAATGGCAACAGCCTATTGCCTTTTATTTTTGTCAGGAACTAGACCTGCACTTATATTAAAAAATATATAAGAGAATAATAACTGGATTAATTCCTGTGGGTCTGGTATCAGACCAGGGAACATCAATTCAGTCAGTCATTAATAAGTTGAAGAAAGACAAGAAAAAACACAAATATTGGCAAATGAAAATACTGGTAAGATAATTAAATGAAAGGTTTAAAACCACAAATTAAAGTTCTTAATAAAGTGCTAAAATTATTAGTAATGTATTTTTATACCTTTGATTGCCTATTAACCAAATTTTTGTTCTCATTTCAGACAATCACAAGAAGTCAAAAGATTAATATCATATTTGATCCTCCTCACCTCATTGATGGTCTAAGAAATAATTTTCTTGACAAAAATATAGTATTGAATGGGAAAACATCAAAATGGGATGATATTATAGATGCTTATTTAACAGACTGCAAACATGCAGAAATATATTTGCCGCATAAGTTAAATGATGAACATGTCATTCCTCAGAAAATAAAAAAATGAAGGTAAGCTTACCAATGTAAGAAAATAAATATATACATACAATAGAATACATCTTTGGAATAAAGCCAAATTAATTAATATTAACTTGGTAATTAATTTGGTTTTTCAGGTGAGAAACTGCAGTCGTGTGTTGAGCAAAACTGTTGCAGGAGCCTTGGCATATACATCACAATTTTGTAAGTCTGTTGATCTAAATATTATTTTATTTTAATTTACAATATGGGGAAATCTATCAAACTTTACCAAATTCCAACATCACCTGCATGAAGTGAGCCCTGCTTACTAATAAATAGTGCGAGCTACTTCTGTAGGTAATCCATTTACATTTGCAGAACCAAAAATCTCACAACTAGATGATGGAGAGTGTATTGTGGCTATAGGCACATTGAAATATTGTATCATCTTCATTATTATAGCCTCTTCAAAAGTCCACTGCTGAACATAGGCCTCACCTGAAATGTCGTTATACACGGAACTCACCCATGTGCACACATCATATTCCTGCATGTCTTATCTGGTCATCGCCTTAGTGGGGGGCCGTCTTACGATTTGCTTACAGATGTGCGCCTACCAGTGGATAAATATTCACTGATTTATAAAGTCCTAAATCCAGCAGAGGATGTAAATGTAGAAAGCTGATATTTATTTTACTTTTTTATACTTTTTATTGCATACAATATTATATTACATAAACACTGACAACAAACTATATACTAAATGTACAATTAGCGGGCCTTAATACTAAACAGAGATCTGTTCCAGGAAAAACTATAGAGAAGGAGATTATTTTTATATAAGGGTGCATGGATACTTATAAGCTGTATTATGTAGTATGACTTGACTACGCTACATGCATTGACTTGATTATGTAGGATTGACTGCTTTGTTGGTCTAGTGGTTGTAGTAGTGCGACTGCTGATCATGAGGTCCTGGGATCGATCTCAGGTCGGGCCAAAAATCAATTATAGAGTTTTCTGTCAAGAAATCTTCAGTAGCTGCCTGGAGTCAAGAAGTTGGCGGTGTCTTACCACCATGCCTCGGAAAGCTCGTAAAGGCGTTGATCCTGCGCCTGGTCTCTCTCCGGTCGTGTCAGTTTACTGTTCCATCGGATTGAGAGTGAGGAAATAGAGAGTGCACCAGTACTTGCGCATAGATTTAGGCAATATAATCCTGTCCTGCGCCGATGGCTAGTTGAGGCAGGCCACCATGACCGAAATTTGATCTGGAGAACATTATTATAAAGAACTAGCTTGCCAGGCAGACCTTGTTCTGCCCTTTTCGCCGACCCTATGTCATGTCCTATTAAAAATTCTTAAATTCGCAAAAAAAATTGTGGGGCACTCATGACAAAAAAAAACTATCCTATCTCTCAAGTTGGGCCAAACTGCACACGATGTGCAAATTTGATTAAAATCGGTTAAGTAGTTTAGGAGTCTGTCGCGGACGAACAATGTGACACGTAATTTACATATATTAAGATATATTATAAAGAATATAACATTTCTTGAATTAACCAACTTTGTCAGCCTCAAGCACAGGCGCAGAGTAGCCAGCATCTCAGTATTCAATAGGATGCATTTTGCAGAGCGTGTGTAGGAAGGAATTGCACGCTTTAATTCCTCCTTCTCCTTTTCACCATCGGACGACCAGGCGGTCGGCGGGTCTTTACCCCTTTGTTGTTGATATTCCACGCATTAGAACCAAACGGTTTACTTCGAATTTTTAATGCGTACAGCAAAGGAGTGGAATAATTTGCCAGGGTCTATCTTTCCGTCCGAATACAATCTGGGCGTCTTCAAGGCAAAAGTGAATAGGGTTTTGTTACACTAAGACCACCAGGTGGGATTGTGGTCAAGCACTGGCTTATAAAAAGTAAAAAAAAAGAATAAAAGAGAAACAAATAACATTAATTTAGGGTTTCTATGGCAAACATTATATTTATTTTTATGTTACAACTCGCTAAGCTGATAGAAAACCTGTAAACTCGACGTCAAAAAATACTTCAGAAGCTTTGTTATTTTTCGAGGACTTATTTGATTCATGTAAGGAAATAGCTATTAGACAGAGAAACAAAGAGAAGCCCTTAAAGCAAGCTGTAAAGAATTCATTAGAGCACGAAACCCTTTAAATTTTTGACTAATTCCATAAAAAAAGAGGTAATGAGATTTGTTAATAAAGAGGACAAGGAGTGTATTGTGTCCTCTAAAAACGTCAGTCGTCAGTCCACCAATGGATTTCTCACAGAGAGTATAGATACTTAAAATAAAAACAAAAATCAACCTATCCCTCAGAATATGCAGTGAGGTATATTTCAACCGTTGTAAAAGAAACAAACTAATATTTGGAAGTGAAACCAAATTCTTATGAAATTTTAAAAAAAAGCATATGGAAATTAAATCCAAATATTCATTTGATTTCTTAACATGCCGAGTCACAAACAAGCTCTTCTAGAATATTTTGTGTCAATAACGATAAAATAAAATATATATGGAACTGGTGTAACGTAATTATTAAAATCTTAAAAGAAATTGATATTGTGAGATTAAAATAAGGTAATCAATTGCCGCAAATGCTAGATAAAGTTTATAAATAATTAAAAAAGAAAAAAAAGAAAAACTTGAGTAACTATAAGTATATAAGTTATATATATATATATATATATATATATATATATATATATATATATATATATATATATATATATATATATATATATATAAGTTGTTTTATTTTTGTATTATAAGTTCTAAAGATTTTAAAATTGTCAACTTTTAATGGTGAATAGCTGTAGGTATGGGAATGAATTTAGGCTTTATCGATGATGTACTTTTGCCTTATAACTACAAAATTTAAAAGTAACGTAAGTGGGCTTTATCAATGATGTACTTTTGCTTGATACCTCAAAATTAGAAGTAAACAAATATCAAACTCTAAACTACTGGTTCCGTATTGGTTGTTCTAAGATTCCTGTCTGATGCGTAGTATCCTCTTAGTAGTCTGTGGGTCGTTGTGTGTCATTGTTATGGTTTCTATTTTGACAACTTTATTTTTCAAATAACAGGAACTATACAATGGTTCAATCACCATACAGCCTAGTACAATATGACATACATCGATTTTAGCTCGTTATGTTTGCGGCTTAAAATGTATGATTTTTTTTAAATAATATGCCTGTAGTCAACCGCTTGAATTTTGTATTTGCTCTTTGTTAATTTTTATTCAAATAGTTTTCTCTTTTTATTCATATATTGTTAACTTTTAAATTTTAATGAAAATTTTATTGAAGTTTTTTAATTTTTTTTAAACAGTTCACTAATGGGATTGTTTTTTGCGTTAGATTGATAAATTTTACATATTTTTTGCATATAAGGTTATTTTACTACACTATTATTATTTTTATAAATATCTTTTAGATATTTTATTTGTATTTATTTATAATTTTGGTAAATATTGCTATTTTTGTGTCTGATGTAGAATCTTTTTTAATTTGCGGATAATTCATTTCTTTCTTCTAATTCTTGTAATGATTATTTTAGCCATAGTGCGTGTAATCTACATGATATACTGAAAGGGGTATTTTCTACTTGTGATAATTTTTTTAAACTTACGTACTTCTTCATAGAAAAGTAGTTTCTAAATATAACTTTAAATGGTTTTAAGTGCTGCGTGTGGGTGCGGTTGCATGCGACCGCTCGGGATTTGCCGGGTGCATGCGACTGCATCGGATTTTTATGGGGATCGAAGGGCTAAACCAGAATTTAAACACAATTAAGGATTGGTTCTCGCACTATGGAGTCTGTGTAAATCCAGTAAAGTGCCAAGCGATTTTAGTGGGAAGTAAAAGCTAGGGTTAATCAAGCAGACTTACCTCCTATTTGCTATGATAATATTAAAATTCCATTTAGTGAGTCTGTTTAAAACATTAGCCTGTATATTGATAGCCCTCTGAATCGAAAAATGCAGGTTATCGATTTAGGTAGGAAAGGCATTGCCACCTTACGTTCCTTTTATCGTCTCAAATACTTTTTTCCTATTAAGTCTAAGCTCATGTTTGTCCAAACTCTTATTTTACCTATCTTTGATTATGCAGATGTGTGCTACCCCGACCTGTCCCAAGAACTTCTTAACAAGCTGAAGCACCTGCTTAATACCTGTATTAGATTTATTTTTGGTCTGCGTAAGTATGACTATATTTCTCATTACGGATCTCGGCTTAAGTGGCTTACCATAAGGCAAAGGCGTAACTCCAGTATATTACTTGTTCTTTTTTCAATTCTAAATGATCCTTATTCGCCTTCTTACCTCAAAAAACGATTTCAATATCTCTCTTCTTGTAATGATAGGGTTCTTCGATCTTCCTTTAATAACAAGGTTTATATTCCTACTCATCTCACCGGGTTCTACGGTAACTACTACTAATAACGAAAGGAGTTCTCCGGAATTCCTTGCCTGATGATATCAGAAAAGCGCCTAACAAATACTCCTTAAAAAAGATGGTACGCGAGCATTTACTGAAGAATCATTAGAATTACAATAAAGTTAAATAGTCGTATTTATATGTATGTATTAACTTTGTATTTATGTATATTTATATCCATATACGTTTATGTATGTATGTTTATATGTGTTTATTAGCATACAAATTTATATAGTTTTTTTTGCCCATGAGTGACTCACAATTCGTTTTTTTTTTGTGAATTTAAGGGTTTCTCATAGGACATGACAAAGGTTCGTCGAAAAGGGCAGAACAACGTCTGCCTGGCAAGCTAGTATACATATATTTACTTACAATCATAATCCGTTTTGTTACATATAACGTGTATTAATTTTAGTTTATATTTTTTTTTTGATTGCTACACCTACGACAAGCTCATCACTCCATGGGTTGACTGGTAGAGAATGCCTTTAGGCGTTGAGTCCGCCCTTTGTATTCTTTTTTTCTAAGGGCACGCAATAAAGTTTTAAAATTAAAAATAAAATAAACTGCTGTTTGCAAAAAGGCTACATAATACTTTCATTATTTCTGGTATTAACGTTAGCTTTTGCGAGGATTACGTACGTTCAACGTCTTTCATTGATAGAAAATACCAAAAGGCTATCATTTAATTTATTGTTATACCTGTGCAGCCTTATAATAATTATCTTCATTTTGTGTAGAAAATATATTTTTATTGTTGTCATTTTAGAAATCTTTTCCAATTGTCATATTATAGAATCTGCAAATTATCGGTCTTATGTATTAAATTTTCAGTTTAGGTTAACTTATTTATCAATAGATTATCATTTTTGGCTATATGAGTTTGGGTAGTTCATAGAACATTGGGAATACAGATAAACGTTATTTATGTTTAACTATCATGACGCGAACTGTTACATTTTTATCAACTTTAACGATGGCTCCATAAAATTGGAAAACATAAATTCGATGTTGTCCCGTACGTCATAAAATCAAAGATCGTTCCAGTATCGATGGGGGGTAATATAAAATTCTACTGCTTTATATACGACGTTGTCCAAGCAGTCGTTGCATACAAGAACAGTCATTGGTATGATGGGTGATTATCGTCTAAGATCTAAATTCCGTTTTATTGCTAAAGGAAAAAATCTAATAATAATTTTGTTTACTTTTTGTTGCTTCTTCGTGTTTATATGAAAGTTTGTTTTTGAATCTTGATTAACAATTATATAATTATTATTTTATTTTATATATTTATTTAATTTTTAGCACTCAATAGCACAAATAGGTTGGCTCGACCGAGAAAGTACCACGTTCCCACAAAATACCAGCGTAAAATTGAAACCTAATGCTACTGTGTTTCGGATGGTAAATTCGGGGACACTTACTATTGGAAACGAGGCATTCAATCTTATTCTTCACGGGTGACAACGCATCTCAATTTTTATTATTAACTGAGAATACGTGTAGATATCTATGAGCCACAGAATCCACTTACTATACAATAGACTATGTACTCAATCATCACCTTTATTCTATAAAAATTCCCACTAAAGAAGGAAAAAAGTTAAGTTACGCCTATAGTATGTTTTTTAAGGGCACTTACTTGCCTTACTTCTGAGATAGTTAAGAGAAATAATACTAGTTTTTACGGAATTTATCGTGTATATTTAACTTTTTAAATACCCGACGTTTCGAACGCTTTACAGCACTCATGGTCACGGGCGGGACTAAGATGTTCAACGTCCAGATGTCATAGTTAACCGCGGTTACCATAGATTAAAATTTAACTTTTGTTCCGATCTATGCAGTATGAACTTATGGTATCTTGAAGTCTTGCAGTTGTATGCTTGGGTTTTGATTTAATTTTATTTATTATAGGATCCCAAGCAAATGGTAGCACCCAGCCATCTTCTCTATTGAAATTAGGATGTTTTTTTGATTTCAATAGCCTCGCGAATCATCCTTGGAAGGAATCGGTGTTCTTTAGCGAGGATTTGTGGTCTATCAAATCCGACGTAGTGACGGGGGCGATCCTGTACATGTTCACAGACTGCAGACTTCCCGGAGCATCGATTCTTCACATCAGCTACATGTTCCTTAACGCGGGTTTTAATTGATCTTTTAGTTTGTCCTATGTAGGAGAGACCACATTACAATCAAGCTTGTACACTCCTGTATCTTGCAGAGGGACACTTAACTTAAGGACACTTGACTGATGGTAAAAATTGACCAATCTTCTTCAGCGGCTTGAAGTATGTTTTGATAGAAGCGCGCTTCAAGATGTAGCCAATCTTGTCAGTGACTCCTTTAACATATGGCAGTACAGCAGGTACACGCTCGACTGTGGCCGGCTTCACTCGTTCACTGTGACATAGGCGCGGGACCCAAAGCTTGTTGTCATGCATAACTTGCTTGACATGGTGGAGCTCGGCAGCCAGGTGTTTACTGTCACAGATCCCTCGTGCTCTCTGAAACAAAGATTTACCCACGGTGGCTAACTGTGAAGGATGGTGGTGAGAATCACCGTTTAAATATCTATCTGCATGGGTCTTTTTTCTATACACAGTATGGCTCAAGGTGTTATCAGGATTCCGAATTACTAACACATCTAGAAAAGCTAACGAATTGTTTGCCTCTAACTCCATTGTGAACAGTCAGTGAATGTAGACCAAATAATATTTTTATTCAATATAGATTATTACATAATAGTTTAAGCAGTCATTTTAAATTACCACTGGTTGAGTAAAAAAAGTAGTTTCTGTCCCGGAAATAATCAACAAGAAATCACGGAATATTCCTTAAATAAAATAGTTTCGACAGCTGTGTGCTGATCGCTTAGTGTTGGGATTGGGAAGCGACACGTCCGCAGGTTAAAATCACGCAGGAAATGAGTATTTTTATTGCCTCCAGATAATTTTTCCGGGTTTTGATGTTTATCCATGTATTAAAGCCTCCACGACACAAGAGAAAAATTAAGTGAAAGTAGAAAACAACCCTCTTAAAATTAAATAATTGTCGGTGCGTCTGTCGGTGATCGTGTAACTTCTGAACGACTTGAGCATTTAAGATACAATATATTTTATTTGTCCAGACTCCAGTCGATGGACCATAACTATGCCTCGATGCTTGATTTTTTTAATATTATAGAACGCTAAAAGTAGTAGTAGTAGTAAAGAACGATAAAATGCTAAAAGTAGTTAACAAGTTATAATATATTAAATTATCATGCAGTCATGCTATCCGTGGTATTGAGCCAAGAACGCTGGCTGCGTATTTACGCTGAATTGTTATACTTAGCGAGAAAAGAACCAGCCATCTTATCACCAGCAGCGATGATCAGTCGTGGATACAGTCCCTTTATTAATAAATTGATCAACGTCTGTCGGGCGAACTAGTAAAATTACAAAAACAGAAACAAGTTTTTTTTTTTAAATTCAGTACAGATTACTCTCATTTAATTTACCGCCGGTTGGGAACAAACTTCAACTCTGTCCTGGGACGAAATAACAAGAAAATCAAGGAAACTTTTTTTTTTAAGATAATAGTTTACAATCATACATGTTACACAATTAACCACACAAAACATATTAAAATAGCTTGGTAGCGATCACTTCGGCGGTTATTCATCATCATCATCATTACAGCCCTTCATAAGTCCACTTCTGAACATAGGCCTCCCCCAAGTAATGTCACAAAGCACGGTCCTGAGCCACCAGCATCCATCGACATCCTGCATGTCTTACCAGGTCGTCACTCCATCTAGTGGGGGGTCGCCCTACACTACGCCTACCGGTACGAGGCTGCCACTCGAGAACCTTTCTTCCCCATCGGTTATCGGTTCTTCGAGCTATATGGCCGGCCCATTGCCACTTCAGCTTACTTATCCGTTGGGCTATGTCGGTCACTCTGGTCTTACTGCGGATATCCTCATTTCCGAGTCTATCACGCAGAGAAACTCCGAGCATAGCCCTCTCCATAGCTCGCTGAGCGACCTTGAGCATCCTCATACGGCCAGCGTTTATTATCGGTTGGGAACAAACTTCAACTCTGTCCTGGGACGAAATAACAAGAAAATCAAGGAGACTTTTTTAAGATAATAGTTTACAATCATACATGTTACACAATTTATTTATTTATTTAATGACATTTATAGAAAAAAACATTACAGAACAGTTCATATCTTCGCCAAACTATAAAGACAGTTTGTTGGCGAATAAATGCTCTCTTATATCCTATTACGTAATTAAATTAAAGAAGTACCCAACCCACGTAATATTACAAACAACTAGAAATTTAAAACATGACCACAATAAATTCCACACTCTATCAATTACAAATACAACACCCCACCCACATAACATTGCAACAAAATAAAAATTGTAAATATAACCCGGATATATTTTTTTAAGTATTACAAACAAATAATATTTTTCTAAATGGTCATACATCTAACATTTTATCCAAAAAATATTTCCCAAGTTTCTTTTTAATTTTTAATTTGCAATTAGGTCTATCTTGCCTTAGCCAATCTATTTCATTAAGAAGCTTTGGTATTAAATATTTTGTACATCTTTTACCAAAGTAGTTTTTAACACTAGGCTGAAATAATTTCCCTTCTCTAACTTTCCTGGTTCTATATTTATTATTCAATTTTTCATTATAATTGTTTTTATTAATGTTTTCCAGAAGTAATAGCATGTTAACTTTGTGTTCTACCGGTAAAATTTTACAAATTAACCACACAACTCACGGTCACTCAGTCAAACGGCGGTTATTATCATCCATAAATTCATTAATATTATAATTACCATTATTAAACAAACTGTGCTTAATAAAGTTTGTGGACTTTGAGGAGGACAAATTTTATATATTTTCTGGTATTTTCTTGTAAAACGTGCGCATATGTACATCGCCTCAAGAATGAGTTACTGACTCGGTGGAGTCGACAGCAATAGTAACCCAGTTATAAACTAACCAACAAAAGCACGCACACACATTCTCATGCACACAAACAAACCAACAAAACACACACACACACACACACACACACACACACACACACACACTTGCGTGTGTTTTTTGTTCGTAATCTACGCGTTGGAATACATATTATATTTTTTTTAGTTTTTTTTCCAACTTTATTCAAGAAGGTATAATTAATAACATTTTTATTGTACGTGAATTTACAATTTTATTAACGACCACAAAAGTATTCATTTATCATATCAATACAAAAACATTTCCCTGTGTTTGATTTGGTAAATTACAATTACCGCACTATTGGCGTGTAAACGCATAATAATAAAGTCCTTAGTAAAAGCAAATAATATAGTTTTGTAGCATTATTTATGCAAACTCAAACAAAAATGGAATATTTACGTAATATTTATAGAAAATTTGTACTAGTCTCTGTTATGTATTGTGTATTCGACGTATATTTTGCTGTTCGACAATTCGTAAGATACAGAAAGAACTAATAACAAAAAAAATACTATTTAGGTTTTAATATCACAAAATGTATCATTTATAAATTGTAGGTGCATTATATGGTACCACGAGATTACAATGATTTTCCTATAGCCACAAAACACTAATATGATACAGTATTTTATCCAAAATTACTATTCATTTTTTAAGTCAATAAGGATTTTTGATGTAATAGGGGTGACATACGAGCACACAGGCCATGTAAGCGAACAACGTGGCCCATAAGCATCTACATTTATCATCTACTGAAAATCAAAATGCAGATGCGTTATCTTCCCTGAGGACTAATATGGAATGCTCCGTTTCAGAAAAATGGTCTTCGACTTTTCGCAATCACCATACGAAACACAACAGCTTCAAGTTGACATTTCATGGTCGTATTATGTGAGAACGTGGTCCTACCCAGGTCAATCTGACTCATTCATGCTACAACTATCTGCAGCATGGCTCTACCACGTATAACGTGCTTATAGCATGAATAGCATTGATCTTTACTGGTTTAAATAGGCTAACCACACAGTAAACTCATCTAGAAAACTGCATTGGTATCATTCAGAAAGAAAAAAAGATTTGACTGAAAGGGAGGATTGGACAACGGACCGAGATGACACAATGGCTATTTTGATTTCCAAAGGGTATAAACAATATACCTATCTTAATTTAATGTGAATACCTTCTGCTACAAATGAAAGTATCCAGTGTATAATTTATACAATTTTGATCCTGTACTTATTTGTAACACTAATATACGAGTATAAACATTAACAGCAATGATAATAGTGTGTTGCTAGATGAACTTATGAAAATTATCGCTGTATTAACGCTGCCAAATTATTTGCGTTTTTCACATTACGCACAGGTTTTTACTGAAACTGAGCATAACAAAAATGAGAGCGATCCCAAGAAACTAAAACATGAAAAAGAAAGTTTTCGATACTCCTAAATGAATCTACAACATTATTTTGAATTACATACCGGTGAAAACTATCAATTAATAAAATGCAATCTGATGTTATTATCTCTTGAATGCCATAAAAGGCGATAGAGACAAACGAAACAGAAGAGAGTAGAGAGTTACAGCAACCTCTTGATCACAACTCAAAATAATTCAAAAAAAAACTGCGGCTAACAAGCGCTAAAACTACGTTTAATTCTCCCCTTTTTTGAGCTCATACCAATTTGTGATATATTTTATTAAAATTAAAATATTTTAAGCCCACAATGGTGGCTTTGTATAGTTTTGATAATATGAAATAAATTAATTTGATTATGTTCATTAATTTTTAATATTTTTTTCTTAAACTTTGACATCATACTTTAATTTATCTCACAAGATTTGCTGGTATTAGACGATAACTTATAAAATACAATTTTGATTTTAACTGCAAAAATCGGCTTTTACGTTTTTGTCTTTGTATGAATCAATTTTAAAGTACAACAATAATTTTGCTGTCGTGCGTTAAACTTTTCCTCTTGAATAAAAATGATCCAATAAGACAGTAGAATAATGTATCTACAACATCACTTTTGAAAAAGTTACCACAATAATCCCGTAAGTTATTAATAATGAAACACATTGTTAGCGCATTTTCAGTAATTTTTAAATTCCGTTATTGCTTCCCATAGAATAATAACACCTTGCTTCCATTCAAAAGTATTTAACTCAACGCCAACATCAAGATTAGATTCTGCAAAAAATTACTTTTAATATTAAAGTTATTTATATATCAATATCAAAAACTTTAACATTACAACGCATTCCTGAGTTATACCACAAAAACAGTAAATTAATTTTTCTGTAAAATGTAAGTTTACGATTACCGACTTTTTGCTCGTGGGCGTCGATTACATTATTTATTACGATACAAAAGAAAAAATTAAACTATCTCACATTGACATTGAAATTGTTATATGTTTTTACTAATGTACTAATGTAATTTAATTTGCAGTGTCCTATAATGGGATTTCAAATTGATCGTTTAGTTATATTAAATTGTATTTGATTTGTATTTGATTTGATCGAATTATATCTAGTAATAAATTAAAAGTTCTATACTAATTATTTAGTTAATTAGTGCGTCAAATATGAGTCTCTGAGAATTGACTAAATATTTGCGCCATTTGCTTTTTTTCAAAGAAGGCTTATTTAGTTTCTTGTTCTTACCATATATTCTACTATATACATTTGAGTGTTTTTCGCATATACAATTTGTTTCTGTGTAAATTATTCATGCGGAGTTTATTGCCATTGTCAGGTATACCTCAAACTCTTAAAACTGGATTGTACAACCAGTGCGTGTTGCCAGTGATGACTTACGGATCTGAGACGTGGTCCTTCATCGCTGGCCTTATGAGGACTCTCAAGGTCGCTCTGCGAGCTATGGAGATGGCTTAGGGTTTCGCTGCGTGATAAACTCAGAAATGAGGATATCCGCAGTATAACCAGAGTGACCGCCATAACCCAACGGATTAGTAAGCTGAAGTGGCAATGGGCCGGCCATATAGCTCGAAGAACCGATAACCGATGGCGGAAAAAGGTTCTTGAGTGGCAGCCTCGTACCGGTAGGCGTAGTGTGGTGCGACCCTTCACTAGATGGAGTGACGACCTGGTAAGACATGCAGGAAGTCGATGAATGCAGGTGGCTCAGGACCATGCTTTGTGGCATTACTTGGGGGAGGCCTATGTTCAGCAGTGAACTTGTGAAGGGCTGTAATGATGATGATGATTATGAAATTATTCATACTTAGGTTTGTTTGTAAACGTAATGTATGTAAATGTAATAAAATTAAAAATTTGGTACAAGTGACTTCAATATAAATAAAATGAGAACATCATCAGTGTAGTCGAAGTCAGTTAATTACACATTTATGGAATATAAAGATAACTTATAAAACTACTGGTCAAACTTTGATTAAATTTATTAGGACTTTAACAGTGTTATAGCTACGCGGCAGCCTTGGCATTACTTCCTGCGGTGGTGCTTCTAAAACAGTGTTACTCCTACTAGAACGTGCTCAGAGAGCAGTTCTAAAGGTAGCCACTTTCCGTCCTTTCGTGTTTCCTACACATCAACTTTACAAAGCATGTAGTGTACTAACTCTCCATCAGTGGTTCTTCTGTTGTTATTTTGAAAATCATATTCGCATAGCGAGATCGTACCAACGTTCTAAATGAGGCACCTCTAACGTGCGCACTGCGCACGCTCAACTTAGTAGCATGTGAGACGGACCTATTTTGTTATGCTCTGAGTGAATTCACAAAGACAGCATTGTTTGTAATTTGTTACAAATATTAAATAATCAATACGAATCAGTTAGATAGCTACACTATCGTATTAGGTAATCCTGTTATGGTAGTTGTTAGATTTAGAAACAAATAAATAAATATTAAAACAGCATACCGAACTTCCATATAACTTAAAATCCATAGACAGGAGAAGAATAGACTTAGATTGTGTACGCTCTCAAACCGCATCTGTAACAGATTTTACATATTTTCAGGACCATTTTTATATAACATGCTCAACAATTCACAGTCTTTTTCGGTATTTCTACTCCCTAGGTGTAGTCCCAAAATCGTGGTAGATAGCTTTCTTGAACCTGATCCCTAAAAAGGTAACCGCTCTGATCCGTCGCCTATTGCCATCACCTCCTTAAGAGCCAGCTCATATGGCTGATTCTTTTTGGCATTCCTTGGGCGAGGTTTATGTTCACCGATTGACTTGTGAAGGGCTGTTATGATGATGATGATTATGATCATGCAACAGCTTGAAGATCACCAGCTGATTTTTGACCGCCAGTACGGTTTCTGTCGCAGTTGGTGATCTTCTGGATTACTAAACTCATAAATGGGCAAAGACAGTAGAATCTAACAGGGAGGCGTTGGCTATTAGTTTGTTAGTTTGTACGTAGCAAAGACCTTTAATCGCGTTTGGCACAAAGCGCTTCTTACGAAACTTCCTTTCTATGGGCGTCCCGAGAAATTGTACAATTGAATCACCTATTTTCTTGCAGATTGGAGCATCAAGGTTGTAGTCAACGGTGCATGCTCCGAATACAAGCCCATTGACGCTGGTGTTCCATAAGGTTAAGTGATATCATCAACGCTATTTCTTCTGCATATCAGTGACATGTTGCAAACCGGTTACATTCATTGCTATGCGGTAATATTTAAGGACTTTGTTGAACAAAGACTATATCTAGTCATGCTCAATCCCCGGCAGACACAAGTTTGCGCGTTTTACCGCTAAAAAGTATCCCTTCGTAGTTTGTCCTCAGTTTCTAGACACTCCCTTGGTTGCCTCAGCCGGTATTGGAATCCTCGACGTTGACATATTGATTGACGTGCAATTTCGTGGTCACTTGTAAGAGAAGGCCAAATTGGTCTCTAAAAAGCTTGGCGTGCTCAGCAGAGTAGGACAGAATTACATGCCGGCACACCACCTGCTACATTACAAGGTGCAGGTTTAACCGCACATGGAATAATGTCCCCATCTCTGGGCTGGGGATCTCCAGTGCCAGCTCCTTCCATTTGATCGCATTCAGCGCAGAGCCGTACAAATCGTCGGCAACCGAGTTTTTTCCGATCGGCTTGAATCACTGGCACTGCGAAAACATTTTTCATCCCTTTGCGTATTTTATCACATCTACCACGGGGATTTCTCTAAGGAATTGTTCGGACTAATTCCGCACAAGTCATAAATTTCATCATCGCACATCGCGACAAACATCACGATATCATATCATCCATACTATCTGGATGACTGGAGGTTCACCAATGTGCGATTAAATTAGATTAAATTATTAAAAGAAGTTTTCTTCCTCGCACAACTTCTTTTGTGTGGAAACGACTACCACCAGAGATACCTACGGACCGATACGACTTGGGGGCCTTCAAGAAAAGAGCCTACTCCTTTTTTAAAGGCCGGCAACACATCAGCAATTCTCCTGGTGTTGCCGTTGTTCATGGGGGGCGGTTATCACTTACTTTCAGGTGAACAGTATGGTCGTTTGCGTCCTCTCTTATAAAAAAGGACCACATAAGATGCACTAACTTTCAAACGAAAAGAGAATTGTAAAAATCGGTTCACCTAGAAACATAACACATAACAATACAGTCGAATAGAGCACTCCTTTTGTTTTAAGTCGGTTAGAAATATAAGATTTTATTTTAAGCTTACACTAGCGTATAAAATTTATTATATATAGCGATTCTGTCACACCGCTGCCACATGGCACTCACATTATTCTATTTGTGACAAATAAACATTTGTATAACATAGAAAGGTTAAAAACATCAATTCTTACTATAATAAGTATACCCCAGCTTTGCTGTGGTCGGGACTATCGATGAAATAAATACCGCTTAGTAACCGAACACGCTTTTAAACTACACTCGAATGGATAAAAGCCCATCCATTTCGTTGTAACTCGTTTACATTTGTTTATGCTTGTCAAACGTAAATCATAGAGCCCATTTTTGGGAGAGTTTTAATTGTAAAATAAATGTGTTTAATGTAATATGATATCTGTAATAGTTTTATTATTTTGAAACTGAAGTGATACACTAACATCTTTTTTATTCTAAAAAGAATATTAACAATGATATAAACATTACTAATATTCCCCTTAACCACTCGTGGTAAGCTTGAATTGCTTGTGTTACGAGTGGTTCACGCCAGTAGTCGAATGGTGGATTCGAACCCACGACCTTTTTGAGTTCGCGTTCCGCGCCCTTTTTTTTACATGGGGAAATGCCTACGCATACCCGCCTCGCGGGGGCAAGGACGGGTTATGTCGGACTCGCACCGACTAAAACCCCATGGTGTTCCACCTTTGTCGCCCATTGGCAGGGCCACGGGAACGCTTTCGCAAACATCCGCGGCCCCACCAGCGCCTGCCGCCCCATGGCAGCACCCCCTCGGGAGCGGAATATTTCTCCCCGTTCTCCTTCACAGGTAAGGCGCACCAGAACACATGGCGCGCCTTCCTTCTCGGCCTCTAATTACATCTGCGCAACGGACGCCCCCGCGTCCAATGCAAGAAGGCCATGGGGCCAGGAAAAACAAGCACTTAGAAGTACTAGCCTTCCCGACCCCAGCGGCGGATCTGGTCTGTGGCTCCGCCGCCAACCAAGATTCGGCTGCGGAGGGTAGGGAGAGCGGTGCCTCGCAATACCGACAATCCTCTCCCCCCGCAGCCCCACCACCACCGCATCAACGGTGCGGCCCCGTTTGAGTCGCGGAGGGTAGGGCGAGTGGCGCATCGTCATACCAACACTCCTCTTCCTCCGCGACTCCACCTCGGCTGCAGCGGTAGGTGGGGAGGACACACCTCTCACCGCAGTCCACCAACACACATCCGAAGTGGGCTTCCCAAGCCCACTCGGAGTGGCCACCTCGGGCCGGCCCTCCACCTCGGACCAGCCATATGGGTTCCTCTTTGTTTCGCCGTGGGTGACCAAGCCACGGCTTCTAATCCCCCCCGCTACGACAAGGCGGGAACCCGTTCGGGGGGGTTCGCGGTCCGCGCCCTGCCATTAGGCTACTGTCGCTTAAATTATATCGTTATACTTGTTTGCTTTTGGAGTCCATGCAGCGTTTAAAAAAAAGGTTTTTTTTTAGTTAGGTTTTGTTATTTAAAACAAAAGCTAGCAACGCTATTAAGATTACAACTATTCCATATAACCACATCTGGTAAGCTTAAAATACTTTGTGTTAGGAGTGGTTCGCGATAGTAATTGAATGACGGATTTGAACCCAACCTTTTGGAGTTCGTGATCCGCACACATCAATTAGGCTACTGTCGCTTAAATGTGCAATAAACTTTAAACAAATTAGGTTTACATATTTGCTGTCACCTCGGAGGATTAAGGTGGAATGTCCTAAAGCTCAGGTTTAGACATAGCCGGCTGCCAAGGTTCAACCGATTGGGGATGATAGGTGTTATTAGTGTATCCTTTTTTTTTAAATAGAAGTGACAAATTATTAAAAACTTTTGGGTAATCTTCCTTGATCGGTGGGAACTTTTAATTATATAATCGTTTTTGCGTCAGAGTGATCGTGTAACTTCTGAACGGCTTGATAAATTAAGGTTATAGGTATAGGTACTCACAGATTATATTTGTTATACCGGGACGATGGTTTTAGCTATAGATGGCGATGTAGTCAAATTATTAACAAATTCTGTAACTAAATTCTACAATGGCTCGTATTCACCACGATTTTTAGTGGCAGAAAAGACTAACTCAATATCTTGACCCGATAAGTGGTGGTGTTAGTCGAATTATTAATCAATTTTATATTTGAACTTTAAAAAGTCTAGAATGAAACACATAGCTCCACCAAGCCTATAACGATAAAATATTAATAAACGATTTAAATGAAAACAAATATGTAATAATTTAAAAGAATGTAATTTAAATATTAACGTAATAAAAAATATAATTCATTGGTTTATAATTGGGACAACATTAATCCTAAATTGATTCTAGTCTTTGCCATTTACGTTTTATAAAGGCGATCATTCTACAAAGGAAGCATAATTGGAAATGTCGGATCCCAGCAATCGGTTTGTTTTACAAATTAATAACAAAGTCCTTTGGTTTAATTAATTTTACGACATAAATCATTTTAATAAAGGTGCTTTGCAATTTATTATATTTTGGTAACCTTTATTAATTAATTTATAAACTTGACGTATATTATAATATTTTTGCTAATTTTATTTTGTTGATGACTATAAAAAAAGCAGAAGTTCTCAATTTCAATATATTCCCGCTAAGAAAATTAAAATAGTTATTGGTTTCATCCCGATTTTTAAAAATCGAGTTTACATCAGATCTCGACGTTTTGAGATCCCTAGAAGCTATGTGTGCTTGCGTGTGTGCGTGCGTGAGTGCGTGCGTGCGTGCGTGGGTGCGTGCGTGCGTGCGTGCGTGAGTGCGTGCGGGCGTGCATGCGTGCGTGCGTGCGCGTGTGTGTGTGTGTGTGTGTGTGTATGTGTGTGTAAGTGTGTAAACCTTTCATAACTTTTGAACGTCTTAATCGATTGAGATGCGATTTGCGGTGTTCTAAAGACCTCAATGTGGAATAGATTTGATAATAATATGAACTGATAAGGACGAGCATATTTTCAGAAATCTCAAAAATAAACATTTTGAAAAACGGCTTTACTGATGGATTTCAAAAACTAATCAGCTCTTAATCTAAAAAAATGACGTCAAATGCCGTTTGGAAAATAAAAATCGGTTCATTCGTTCGTGAGATATCGAAGGAGAAAGAATTTGAAAAAAAAAAACTTTTTTTTAACATAACTAAGGGCTTTGCATTTGAAATTAGCGGGAAGTTTCAGGGATGGCCTGCAGGGTCTACCAATTTTTTTATATTATTTTGCGTGATATCTTCTGATTTGTTTCTAATTAAATTGGCTACCTCAAGGGGGCCTAAAATAATTTCCACATAATTTAATAGCTTCAGAATTGATTTCTTATATTTACGCGAACACTACATATTGATTAAAACTACTTTTACGGATAATATCGCGTTTAATTTTAATTATTTTTAATTCCCGACGTTTGGAGTGCTTTCCAGCACCCATGGTCGCGGGGGACTGAAATGACTGACGTCCCGATGTCATAGTTAAACCCGAAGTACTTTCAGCTTTTTATTAAATAAAAAAAAGCTTTAAAAAAAGCTGAAGGTACTCAAAACTAAACGCGATATAATCCGTAAAAGTAGTTTTAATCAAGATTCAGAAATCTTCAAGACGCTATTATGCCTTAGCTCCGACTTTAGTTAACGGGCAAATCGATTAAAAGTTCACCGACGAATATAGGACTCTCCCGAAGATTGCTTCATTGTAAGGATATTTTCCGTATTTGGCACGTTTGACAAGCATGTTGGCTAACGTAGTTTTTTATTTTAGTTGTGATTATGAAGACGCTGCTGCCCGTCACCGGGTTCGTTTCCCTCTGTCGTCTCTAACGACACCCACAGGATGATGTGTGGTAGTGGATATACTTACACCGTCACTGTACCGACTTTATAAGATATTAAACAATGTGGATTGTTCTTTTAAGTTTTTGAAGTCATTTCTTACTTTTTTATAATAGTTTAAGTATGTGTTTACGTGATAGAGCCAATCTACAGCTATATTATAGTTGTTGCACGAATGGGTCGGCTCGACCGGGGCAGGACCACGGTCTTACAGAATACCAGCGTAATGCTGTTGTGTTTCGTATGGCGAGTGTAGAGAAACGGTGACCCTTTTTACTGAAATTGTGGCATATGCATTTTGATCCTTAGTTAAAGACAAATTTGGATGTCTATGAGCCATAGCATTCACTTACCATCATGTGAACTGTGTGCTCGTTTCTCACCCAATGCTGTAAAAACTCTCATTTAAGGGATTCTCGTGGAAGTGTTTAACGAACTTATATTCCATATAGATAAGCACTAATTCCAAAAACAACAGGACGTTTAAATAGTTATGGTTGAATTCGAACTCGTGATACCACAGCACCGTAGACAAACGCTTAATTACTGCGCAATAACGAGCCGTCAAAGGCAAGTTATTCATGTTGACTTGAATTTGCACGTAAGAGTAAGCTCATAGTTGCTTTGCGATTTATATAGGGATTTATTCTCTAAGTGATACCATTCAGCATACCCACACAAAAACCCTCGAGCATAGTCAAAGAGAAACAAGAGTAATCTATCAGCTAATAGGCAATTATAGTCATACAGATTGTCAAATGGCTATTTATATATATCCAGTTATTGCTCGCAACATCGTCCGTGAGGAAATTATTACGGTTGGATGTCATGAGTTTTAATTTTTTGTGCGGAACCCTACTTCTTTTTCTAATATAAAAGAAGTTTAAGTCACTCTCTATATCGTCAGCTATCTACTACCAACTACCAGTGGAAGTTCCGTCAAAATCTGACTCAGGTCGGTTAACAGACAGAAAAATCGAATATACTTTCATATGTATTGAGTAGAAAGCTGTTATTTTTAAATTACAAACAGACACTTGAATTTTGTCTATTTGTATAGATCTGTCAAGTGTTTATGTATGCAGTTGGTGTAGAACCGTGATTTAATAGTATTTAGGCAGATACGGCTACGGTGCAATGACCGCCGAAAATAACGATAATAATTATTATTTTTGTAGTCGTATCTGCACACAGGTTCTTGTCAATCTTCGGGTTATCAGAGTCTCTGTGACTGATTGCTCTGGGGTCAAATACAGTTTGCGGTGCTCTTGATACCACCCGCATCGTCGCCGTTTTCCGTCCCTTTTCCCCTAAATTTCACACGTTTGGTCTCTTCCGAGGTTTTCTGTTTAATTGGGCTCTATCTATCTATTTAACTATATTTTATTGAATAATAAACGAGTATATTTCATGTAACTTTGCTTATATGGTTTAGGCTTCGGTATTTATTTATTGAAGTAAAAAATGACGTAAAAGCCAGTAGTGACGCCACCACCTTTTGAATAAAATGTGTGAAAATAGTGGGTAAAGCAGTACTTTTAACGGCAATGAGATGGCGCTAGTATCAACTTAAAAGCAAGCTACTGACTGAGCTGCTGAGAACTTTCATACCGCAGGGGTCTTGTTTATAATCAATGTAGATGCATCGTCACTCCTGAGAACTGAGATTGAATGCCTCGTTTCCTATATTTTGATTCTTAATTGAGGATAAATGTAGATGTCTATAGACCTCAGCATCCACTTAACATGAACTCAACCAGATGAGAACACAAATAAAATAGGTACCCCATATTAATAATAATGATGTTAAACAATACTTACTTCATCACTCAGCTACTCGAAATGGTTCTTGGCTAGAATTTCTAATCTTTCTCTCTCTCTTTCTTTTTTTTGATTTAAATATTAATTATTTATAAAAAAAAATATTTGTACAGGTATGTAAAGGTACGGGATAATTTATACAATCAGATTTTTCGTATACACTACTTATTATTTTGTAATATCATTTAGTGCACCCTTATCAAGTAGACCTATATCAGCACATTTGAAGAAATAGTTCTCGTGTTATACTTGAATCGTTGATCCACGTCAGGAACAATGGTTTTGGCAAATTCTCCCTACGGGAGATTACCCCCTATTTTTACAGGCTGAAGATGAAGATAATTAAGGCCGATAAAGGAAAATTTGTTTATAAAATAGAATAATAAAATAAAACAATAGTTATAAATGCTCGACATTGTATTTGGAAACATTTACAAGAAACAATCTCTCATTATTTAAACTATATCAACAATAGTCAGTTCCCATACTTTGTATGGGAGAGTCGGCAATTGACAGTAGCCTATAAATTTATCGATCTATCATGTACAATACTTAGCACCGTTAGCTCTAAATTAGACTAGATTTTTATTATAGAATTCTCTATATACAATTTTTACATTATTTACAATTAATTTATTATACTGCACAACATTATTAAATTTTTATTTAATTGAAATAATATTAAATTACACAATTTTTGTCACTTTCTAGATTTATATCCACATCATAATACAAAATATAACACACGATGATAAAACGTGTGAAACGATTATATTTATGTAAGCAAAGGAAAGAAAATGTAATATATCGTCAAACATAAAACACACCAATATAATATTTTAAAATTGTCAATAAATAATAAATTAAAGTTTTTTATAATTTTCGTAATTTGTAATATTTATGATGTATAAATAATATTATGTGTTATATATTTGTTAGCCAAATTCAATAATATCAGTCCAAACTAACCTACTATCAATCAAAACTAAATTGCAACTGTACTTTTATCTCAAGATTTGTAACTTGTTTTACGAGTTCACAAGGAGCTTCCGACGATACCTAGCACGGTAGAAGAAATGTTTCTTTCAGCTTCGTTTAAGGCTTGAAGGTACTAATTAGTCTAGCAGACCAATATTAGATCAGTGATCATTAAGAAGTAAGAAATCCCAATCTAGCAAAAGAGCCACACATACGTAACAAAAACATCTGTGAACGACAATGAGAAGAGATTTGACGATCGTCTGTCGGAAATACAGGAAAGAGGAATGAGGGAACGGAAATCATAATTATATTCTGGTGATAAAGATGGTTGAACTAGAAACGTATTTTCTAATTGTAATTATTGATCTGAAACTGAATTGTAGGCAAATGAATGGAACTTAAAGATGCCAGGGATATTGTGACTCAAACTTATAAATACAAAGTCGATTTTTTTTCCATGTCAATTTAGACTTGATGATGTTAGTCAAATATGTTTATTGTTATTTTACTATTTTCATTGTTTTTTAAGGAATTTTTTAAAATAGTATTTTAACTTGTTACCATTTTTCAAAGTAAAACTTTGAGGGACTCTGCTATTATTTTAGTGCTTATATTTCTTCTTTTCAATATAAGTAAACCAAAAGCAAAAAAACGGTGTCGAAAATTATTAAGAACATTAAAAAAAATACAATAATGTTATGTGACTCAAGCCCATTGTATTAAATTGTTATGGCGTTGTTTGCTGTCAGTAAGGTTTATGTAAAATGTAAACCTAACCACTTTTGAACTTTAACATGCGGTTTTCTGCTGTTATTATTGAAATTAAGTTTTGTCGACATAACGACGGAAAGTGGTGTCTGGTTTATGATAAACACGTTCGGACAAGTTTGAATTATAAAACGAGGTTTATTTGAGAGCTCGTTTGATCTGTAAATAGCTATTTAAATTCAGTTAAAAACGGATTCAAATTATATTTCTAGGTAACACTGATGCGGTATCCAAAAAGCAACGGTCTACAATGATAATGAAGCGTCAAAATTTGTAGGAATACGTCTATAAACATCGGTAACAAGATTCAAATTTCTTGTTTGTACGACAAATGAGCAAGTCTAGTTGTAACTCGAGCGGAGCGCTTTTAAATTCGAGCGATCAACCAACGCTCTAACCGTAGGAGAAAAGATCGCGGCGCTAACTGGAGATAAATGTTGTCATTCGCTTTAACGACACTTCGCGTGTGGCCGCGAGGGTGCTTGGGTGTGAGGGTGGGTGTTAACTCGGGCCACGAATAAAGCGAAAAGTAAGCCAGCCTACTATCCTAATACGTTAGACAGACATAGGTACATACTTTTAAAAATGAAGTGTTAATCGTCATACGAACGTTTTATGAAACCTATTGAAGTGTTGGATTTCGGTTCTTTTCACGTGGCTATGATACATAATACGACCGACGTTTTATATGAAATTGAATAAATTATTTTACATAATAATATGTATATGTATATATATGTATGTACGTATGTATATATATATATATATATATATATATATATATATATATATATATATATATATATATATATATAGGTTTGTTAATTTGAATTGTATTGTATATTTTAATAAAGTGCACTTTGACTACTTCTATTTCCTTCAACTATCCTTCAATAGGGCTGCTGGAAGAAATTTATTTATGGAATAAGCAGTGCCTTTGTACATGATTTTGTTTTTACCATTTTCCTATCAAAGTATGTGTGTACATAAACTGTTAAATAAATAAATAAATAAATACTCATCAAACAGATAAAATATTAAAATAAGAAAACAAGACAAAATATGATTAAAACAATCATCAAATCAATATTGTATAAATAAATAAATAAATACTCATCAAACAGATAAAATATTAAAATAAGAAAACAAGACAAAATATGATTAAAAAAATCATCAAATCAATATTGTAGTGTTGTCTTAAAGCTTCCACTCATCAATGGAGCATAAGAAAAAGCATTAAAAAATCAATTTACGAATTAAATTGTCACAAGAAAGAAATTTTATAGGTGGTAGAGCCATGTTGCAGTTATATAAGTAGTATAGTTGTAGCACGAATGGGTCGGCTCGACCGGGGAAGGACCACGCTCTCACAGAATAACAGCGTAAAATAGTAGCTTAATGCTGCTGTGTTTTGTATAGTGAATGTAGAGAACCGGAGACCCTTTTTACTGGAAACGAGGAATTCTATCTTAGTACTCGAGAGTGATAACGCATCCGCAATCAATTTTTGATTCGTAATCGGGGATAGATGTAGATGTCTATAGGCATATATCAGGTGGACTTTACTACTAATATAGCTGCAGTGTGGCTCCACCACGTAGAAAATAATATTTTTATTTGTTAATTTATTTACAAACATTTATTTTATGTCTCATATTTCAATTCTAAATTCAATTCAATGGGTTGACTGGTAGAGAATGCCTCAAGGCATTAAGTCCGCCCTTTGTATTCTTTTGTTTAAGGATGCAATAAAGAATTAAATAAATAAATAAATAAATGCATTGTGAAATCTGCTAGAAAATTATTTAAATCTCCAAAAATAATAAGTTACTAACATGTGGCGAAACTCCTTTTTGTTCATCATAACGAAATAGTTACCCCCCAAAAAAGAGTCTGGCCATAAAAATTTAAGACACATTTACAAAACCTATAAACTACTCCACATTTAAATGTCGTAATTCGTATATTTGAAATCAAAATGGTTTCACCTACGACGCCGATTTCGTGACCACAGATTAAAATAACTTTAAGATCAGACGACAAATGTAACAAGGGATCATTTACTTTGAGATTCCGGGTATCAATCATACGAATGTTTGTTCAACGTGTTAGCGTAATGTTACAATTGTTAAATTCCACGCCGAAGTGTTAACTATCGTGTAAACTGTCGACAGAGTGTTCAAAGTAATTTTGGTAGGTGTTATTTATACAAGCAGCCCAAATTCGGCCATCAAGTAGTATGTTTATATCCAGATCAAACGGGCGCCAACAAAGCTAATTTTAAAAATGTTTTAGTCTAATTTCAATTTGAATAAAAATGTTTACAGATTATAAAGTAAAACGCCGGTGAGCTTACTTTAGCTAATGCAGGCGTTATGAACGAATTATTTTTAATCTGGTCATTATTACGAATTAAAAAAAAAACAGTTTTATTTGCAAAATGCAAAATCGACTTCAAAAAATGCTTTAGGTTGCTCACCCTTTTCACTAAATGACTTTAGACAGAGACAGGTATGGGGATAATTAATACTAAATTTATGTAAGTGTTAGTCAATGGTTATATAAGTAAGGCCGTTTGATTGTATCTAAAATAAAAATAAAAACAGACTTTTGATTGTATATTTTTGAGACACTCTAACGTAAAAATAAAATAACGATTCTATTAATAAGGGTTGACAGCTTTACCGGTATTCTTTTCAAGTAAAATTCATATTTAATTAAAATGAAAATTTAGGAAGCATCTAGAACATATTGTTAAATGTAAAAATTGAGCAACTTTGATTCATCTTTATCCATTCAAGACAATAAGAGCTGAAATTCCATAGCAAATTCATTCACACATTAGCACTATTAACTTACAAACATTAAAATTACAGTTCACAAAATTAGTAAAAGTCTTATACACAAAAGTTAAAACTATGAAAGGAACACAGTCAGTAACTATTTATATTGGATGATGTACATCGGAGGGTGTTTAATTCTTGGAAGTACTGTAAAGATTGTTTTGAGTTTATTGTCGCTTATTTTTTTCACATATAAAAAAACCTAGAAATATATAATAAATATAAATGGCGAACATTAGCAAATGTAACCTATGAGACATTAATTTATTTTCCTGATATTTCACAATTCTTCTAAACTGTATAGCTTGACCATATATATATATATATATATATATATATATATATATATATATATATAATATTGCATAAATTTATGCTCACATACTGTGACTGTTATAATTTTTAGTAACGACTACTTTTTTATTTATTTACGTAGGCTAAGAACAAATTCCTATCCAGCCAGTTCCAAGCGGTTATATACATAGTACCAATTTTTGTTATAAAATATATACTTTGCTAAAATAAACGTTACTGAAACTAAAAACTATGAAACTATTAATGGCATCAAACAGCTAACGTATAGAATACATACTTGAACACATTTTATCTTCAACTTATTACAGTTTATCGGACTTGGGCGACTTTCTAAGTCTGCAATTATTACTGAAATATCATAACGACATTTCCCACCCAAGATACAATATAACGTACGTAGAGTACGGACAAAAGCAATAACTTATTTCGAATGGAATGTCAAGGGAAAATGTTTTTTACGTTACTATTAAAGGAACTATTATTAACATGTTACCAGAAACAGAAATAACAACTGAACAATGCGTACCAAAGATATGCCGCTGATTTACAGCGTTTCTACGAATAGGAATCCAAAACTGTAAATATCAACATTTATTAAGTCTCCCTATATTATGTAATTGAAATTATACAGATAGAATTCCCTTTTTTACTGAGGCTTATAGCGCATAATAATTTAAAAAAAAATTACTTATGTCCTAAAATTGGAACAGATCGAGACAAGTACTGAAAAAATCGCGCATTAGCATCGTTCTTTTTTTTCAGATTTATTGTAATAGGTTATATCTGGAATAATTAACTCCAATATGGTAGGTAGCCCGTGTATATTTTTTAAACTCTCAAAAATAGTCTGCTTATCCCCAAACACTCTAACGTAACATTAAAGTAAATAATTTTAAGATGCCGTTAAGGTTCATGCTGTCTTTATCACTTTAAGTCAAAGTAACTGTGACACCACGAGATTTAATGACGTCTTATGTATCGTTTGAGTATAACAACCTCAAAACGTCTTTGCAGTACTTCAATAGTAATGGCTTATATACAACTCTCTTGCACTCGGTGAGACGTGGTGACGACTTCAGGCCGCAAGCGGTGCGCTGTCAGCGATGACGTCACCGCGGTGCTGCCACTCGGACTACATGCATTCACGCCTTTATTCGCACGCCCTAAGCTATGGTAAGACTGTAAGGGAAACAAATTTTTAATAAAAAGTAACACGGTATTTTTCAACCATCACAAATCCAGTGATTAATTACTATCCCACTGATGATAAGTGGCGACGTATTCGAAGATTGTAAAACACAAAATCCTTTTGTACTCTTGCCTCGATTACGATTACGACATTATATGTGAGAAGGGTCTCGAACGATTATAATAAATGGAATACAAATATGCCCGTTAGTTACTTAGATGGTTTATGGGTGTTTTGACACCTACACTAATCATAAATTAGGAATCAGAATAGAGAATATGATTATACCAATATGCGAGATTGATATACTATCGTCTAACAGAGGCTAGATCTCCAACCATTTCCCATAGTTAATTTTAAAATATTCGAAAGAACAAGATAATCTGATGGGTTTCTCAGGTGGTCACTACAACGCACGTACAATTTAATTTTCATTATATACTGAGGCCCCTCCCTTCTCTCCATAGATTGCCTCATTGGGAAATTGTACCATAGTTGCCATGATTAGTAACTTGTTTTTTATGGTTTTTAATCGGGAAGATAGTATCAGTTTCAGTTTCCCTAGTAGCCTCTTACGACATCCACGGGACGATATGGGTACGGGGTATTGGATATTCTTATACAGCCACTACACGGTTTAATAGAATACGGTTGAGTTATTTATAAAAATAACTTACATTAAATGACAAATGGTACGGTTAAAATCATGGAAGTACTATGTACTACGTACTAGAAGAGACATCAAGACCTGATTGTTTGCAACACGAGAGCCCACGTGCTCGAACTTTGTCAGTCTGTGCCATAAAGAGGTACTATGTGCATTCAACTACGCTCTCCGAACTGTCCAGTCTGTACCAGTACAAATTACTTTAACAACTTAGAACACTAAAATTTCAACTGTAATACTCACACTAGTTAATGGTATCTTATAATCTTTTTTCCGCAGCTCGGAGTAAAACCCGCCCCCGTCTGGCTCGGAACGCACGTCTTCATTTGGTTTACTTATTTTGCTGGTGGATGGCGGGCGTTGGAGACTCATGTAACCGTTGGAGACAGGTCTCCGCTCTATTCAATTAGAAACATAATAGGTATAATATCTTAGTTTTAATAATTAATGCAAGATAGTACATAGTAGTTATAATTATAAGCTAAGCTATATGTATAATATTAATACCGTATTGAACGTGCTCTGTTTTCGGAATAAGGTGTTGTCTATTGTCTAAATAAATATGTATATTAAAAACCATATCCCAATAATTGATTTTTTTTCCATTTTCATTCTGATACCTTTTTATTTCGAATAAATTGTTCAGAAAAATGTATAAAAAATAGATATTTTATATAAAAAAATACTTGCTTCAAAGAACTAAAAAGAAATTTTTTTTATATTTACGCGAACACTACACATTTAAATAAAACTAATTCTTTTGGTTTTTATCGCATATATAAATTTATATCATATTGCCTACGTTTCGAGCACTTTGTTTAC
This sequence comes from Parnassius smintheus behrii, assembly GCA_036936625.1. Taxonomy (NCBI): domain Eukaryota; kingdom Metazoa; phylum Arthropoda; class Insecta; order Lepidoptera; family Papilionidae; genus Parnassius; species Parnassius smintheus. The sequence continues at coordinate 4,086,869 of JAUPFT010000012.1, forward strand.
AGCGCCCATGATCACGGAGGGGACAGAGGTGTTTGAAGTCCCTATGTCATAGTTAACATTCGGCTACATCTGGATTAAAATTATTAATTTTTGTTCCGATCTATGCAGTATGAACTTATAGCTTCTTGAAGTCTTGCAGTTGTATGTGTAGTGTGTTGGAATTTAATTAAATAAATAATTATAGGATCCCAAACAGATGGTAGCACCCAGCCATCTTCTCTATTGAAATAGGGATATTTTTTGATTTCAATAGCCTCGTCGAATCATTCTTAGAAGGATTTGCGGTCTATCAAATCTGATGTAGTTGATCCTGTACGGGTTCACAGACTGCAGACTTCTCGGAGCGTCGAGTCTTCAACATCAGGGATCCTATGCATATATATCTGGAGATATCCGTGGTTAACTATAACATAGGGACGTCGAACAACTCAGTATCGCCCCCTCCCCCTTTCCCGTGACCATGAGTGTTGTGCGAATATAAGATAAGTTAATCTATGCGATAAAATCCGTAAAAACTAGTTTTAGAAAAAAATATGTTAAGCGTAATTATCTCTAATTTGGTATAGTGGTAAGTCATAGTATAAAGAATAATTAGAATCCCGTGTTTATTATTAAATAATACAATACAAATTTTATATTGAACCACCCTTGAAGTAAAACCTAGTTGAAACTAGGTAACCCTAAATTAAAAAAGAACCATTAAATTCAAATAATGATTTCTTATATTCACGCGAATACTACAGATTGAATAAAACTATTTTTAACGGATTATATTGCGTTTAATTTACTTATTTTAATGACGTTTCGGGTGTTTAAAAGTCCGTAAAAATAGTTTTATTCGATTATTAAATTCTGTCCACAATTGGAGAAGAATGACGCTTAAAATACATTTAAAAAAAGGTGCATACATTGTTAGTGAGAACCACTAAAACTACTGATTCTACAACTTTGTGCGTTGTGGTAGGCATTGTGATGTATGATACATTATAACAGACATCTTACAAGTCCAAGCGGTATTCGAATGCGAAACTATAGGATAATTAGCCGGTAGTTCTAGTCACTCGACCACACGGTACTAAAATAAAATTAATTCAAAGAGGTCAACCAATCTCACCATAAAGACTTGGTATGATATCTGGGTCAGCATCGTCAGCCTCACGCGAATCCGGAGACCGAAGAAGTGGTCCTCTTGCCTCGCTAGGACTAGAACGAGGAGCGATTTCTTGCTTTACGGGCGTTGGACAGTGTCCAGTACGGTCCGCATACATCGCTTCACTGTAAATTAAATTCTTTGTAAAAATCTATCAAGGTGACGGTTTTGAATTACTCTCAGAAGTTACTGTAAGGCGCCAGTAAAATTATTAAAGAGATTGGAGTATTAAAATGACTTATTCACAGAATTTATTTTATATTTTTTAATTCCAGAATTTATTTATCTAAATAAGAGGTGGCAAAAGTGAAATTAAAAGTAAAAGAACTGACAACCAAAGGGGAAGAAAGGTATCGGTACGCAGGCTCTACTAGATGGTGTGACGACCTGGTAAGACATGCGGGAAGTCAATGTATGCAGGTGTCTCAGGACCGTGCTTTGTATTGCCGTTGGTGTTGCTCGTGGGAGGCCTATGTTCAGCAGTGGACTTATGAAGGATTGTAATGATGATGATGATAAAAAATAAAAGGATATGATAAAATATATCACGAGATCTGCATGTCTGAGAAATTAAATATTTAAACTAACTGCTCTATAAACCTCGCAGAAATAATACGAAACCAATCTAGCAGTGGGACATATTTTTAGAATGTAGCTTATTAAAATAAAAAAATAAGATTTGAAAAGAAAGATAATATAATCGTAAAAATTATTTCAAAGAAAGGCAATATTACAGAGAGGTTAGTAGTAAGTTAAGTTAGTTAGGATAACATTTGTATATTTTCTTAAAAACTACATAAAATAGAATAAAATTAAACTAAAATTAATTCTAATATTTAGCTCCGATTATTTTTTTATTTTCTTGGGTCTCTAGTGTTTTGCAGCACCCATAGTCACCGTGCCCGGGTCAACTGCGGCTACGCATAACATAACCATTACCTCGCTTAAAGAGTAAAAAATGTGAAGTGAGATTTTAATGATGTGATAAGCAAATTCACCACCTCTGTATTCTTCGTATACATTCATAATTATATTTTTCAAAATAATAATTGATGAACCATATAACTCGAAGAACAGTTAACCGATAGATAAACAAAGGTTTTAGAGATTTCCGGTTCGTACCGGTAAGCGGACCGTAGGACGGCCCCGCATTATATGGAATAACGACTTGTTAGATCATAATTTTATGACATTCCTTGGAAGAGACAGTGAATCCTACCCTTTTACGGGAAACGAGGCATTCCATCTTAGTCCTCAGGGGTGACAATGCATCAGTATTTGGATTTTTAGTTAGTTAAAGTTAGTTACAGCCTATATACGTCCCACTGCTGGGCACAGGACTCCTCTCATTTCTCAGACGTTTCAGGGCAAGGAACTGTTCACCATGCTGCCCCAATGCGTGTCAGCCAAATTCATATGTCTTCGAAACACTTTTTTTCTTATTTCTCAGACATTCAGGTTTCCTCCACGATGATAACCTTCACCGCCGAGCACATGATAAATCAGCACTTAAAATTGCAATTAACAATTTCATTGGTGCCGGCGGGATCGAACTCGGATTGCTCACGTACTGTAAAATTTACAGCGAGCGCTAATTATCTAAGCTACCACGACTCTCAATTTAGATTGTTAATCGAGATTAACTATAGACATCTGGGCCACAGCATTCACATACTTATACATATAAAAACAGTCCTTTATTCTACGGTGGACTAGCAAAGGGTTGTAGTGATGATCTTGATCACTTGATCCTAAGAACCCAGTTATTAGCAGAAGAGCTAGGTGGTAAGCTAGGTGGAAGTACGTACCATCTTCTCAATTGCCTCTACCACCAAGCAACAGTGCGTGTACTGTGTTCCGGTCTGAAGTGTGTATTGAACTAGTATATTTACAGGTTGAGCGGAAAATCTAAGTACTCTTTTTTTTCTTTGGTTATAGTTGATAGCAAGTGACCGGCCTGTTGGTCTAGTGGTTAGTGACCCTGACTGCTATGCCGCAGGTCGTGGGTTCGATTCCCACCCAGGACAAATGTTTGTGTGATGAGCACGATCATTTGTTCTGTGTCTGGGTGTAATTTATCTATAATATTTATGTATTTAGAAATATATAAGTATGTTTATCAGTTGTCTAGTCTAGTAACCTATAACACAAGCTCTGCTTAGCTTGGGACTAGATGGCGTTGTGTGATAGTTGTAGAATATCATTAAAAAAAAAAAGTGACTCCAGTAGGCACTTTCCATCAGTACTGTTAGTTCGCTTACTACCTCTATTATAAAAAAAAAACACATACACTAAATTTATAAGTTCGCTGCAAAATCATTTTTAAAATAAAAGCAATAAAACGATATAATTTTAAAAATATAGGGAACGAAATGCACTTAAAGAAAATTACAACTACAATCAACACAATCTCGAAACTTGAATTACCTTAGTGGGGCGTGCTTCGCGGGCAGCTGCCGATGTCGGTTCGCGTGACGGCGATACAGCACGGCTAAAATGCCGCACACAGCAGTCGCCAATAAAGCTGACATTGCAGCTATCGACGCTAGCACGGGGGACATTCCCAACGTATTGCTCTCACCTATGTCGGAAGAGAAAAGAAGAAAAAATACAGCGTAGCACAAGAGTAAATGAGACAAACGATTAATAACTTATTTCCGACGTTAAGAATTTAAAGCCTTACTCATAAAAATCGAAAAACTAAATTTTAAATTGCTCTCACACTTGTCGCCAATAGAATGAGAAATATATAGAGATAATTAGTAATTAATTTAAGTAAGAGATGATCAACCATTATAAGTTAGATTTGATTTTTATGCTATAAATATTAATTAAAATACCATTTCAAGTTTGACGTATACAAAAAACACTTGAGCGTGTTTTGCTTATCAGAGACTGACGTTACTGAGCAAAACCTGTAGCTTATATGATAACACATGAAATATTACAATAGTGGTGGTATTACTATTTTTATTGTTACTAGCGACCCTGTAAGATCTATTAATGTGGTGTTATTGAGATTTTAGATTTCAAAGGCCATTTATTTTATCAATTTGTTTAATTTTTTTAATATCTTTAAGTATTTTTGGGACATTTATTTATTTATTTTTATAGAAGGGTGTTAAACGAGCACACAGTCTACCTGATAATAAGTGGATGCTGTGGCCCATAGACATTTATATCAATCCTCGATTAAGATTCAAGATGCAGATGCGTTGCCACCCCTGAGAACTAAGATGGAATGCCTCAATTCCAGTAAAACGGGTCTCCGGTTCTCTACGCACACCATACGAAACACAGCAGCATTAATCCGCCATTTCACGCTGGTATTCTGTGAGAGCGTGATCCTTCCCCGGTCGAGCCGACCTATTGTGAAATAACCATAATATAGCTGCAGCAAGACTACGACGTATACAAAAAGATCTGTCCTGGCATTGGTTTGTCTTTTTGTAAAGTTTTATCACAATTGGCTCAGCCATTTCGAAACCGAAACCATAAAAACCGAGTCCAAACAGACCAACAGACAGGCAATTTTTTTAAAGATTATTCATGTCTTAACGGCATGAAAATTACCCTCTCAGCTCAATTGGAAAAAAAAAATAAGTTATTACATTATTATAGACAGACACGTTATTATTGACAGTCTCGTTGGTCTAGTGGTTGTAGTAGTGCGAATGCTGATCATGAGGTCCTGGGTTCGAATCTCGGGTCGGACCAAAAAATTAATTATTGAGTTTTTCCGTCAAGAAATTCTCAGTAGTTGCCCGGAGTCAGGAAATTGGGGGTGTCTCACCCCCCTGCCTCGGAAAGCACGTAAAGCCGTTGGTCCTGCGCCTGATCTCTCTCCGGTCGTGTCGGTTTAACGTACCATCGGATTATGAGAGTGTGGGAATAGAGAGTGCACCTGTGCTTGCACATACACTTGGGCACTATATTCCTGTCCTGCGCCGATGGCTAGCCTTTTTTTTTTTTTTTTTTTTTTATATAGAAGGGGGGGCAAACGAGCATGCGGCTCACCTGATGTTAAGTGACTACCGCCGCCCATGATCAACCGCAACACCAGGAGAATTGCGGGTGCGTTGCCGGCCCTTTAGAAAGGAGTAAGCTCTTTTCTTGAAGGTCCCCAGGTCGTATCGGTCCGGAAAAATCGCCGATGATAAACTATTCCACAGAGAGGTTGTACGTGGAAGAAAACTCCTTGTGAAACGTACAGTGGTGGACCGCCAAGCATCCAGATGGTGTGGATGGTATTGGGACGTTTGCCGTGTCGTGCGTTCACGAAATTTGGCGGCTGGGATTAATCCGAACAATTCCTCAGAGCACTCCCCGTGATAGATGCGATAAAATACGCAAAGAGATGCAACATCTCTTCGCAACGCCAGTGAATCGAGCCGATCGGAAAGCACTCGGTCGTCGACGATTCGAGCCGCTCTGCGCTGGATGCGGTCAAGTGGAAGGAGCTGGTACTGGGGAGCCCCAGCCCAGAGATGGGAACAGTATTCCATGTGCGGCCGAACCTGCGCCTTGTAAAGTTGCAGGCGGTGTGCCGGCATGAAATACTGTCCCGCTCTGCTGAGCACGCCAAGCTTTTTAGAGGCCAATTTGGCCTTCCCTTCCAAGTGACCACGAAACTGCACGTCACTCGATATGTCGACGCCGAGGATTCCGATACTGGCTGAGGCAACAAGGGGAGTGCCTTGAAACTGAGGGGATACGACAAAGGGGTTCTTTTTAGCGGTTAACGCGCAAACTTGTGTCTTCTGGGGGTTAAACTGGACTAGATTTAGTCGTCCCCAATCCGAGACTCTGTTCAGCAAAGACTCGACTTCAGACACAAGTTTGTCCCGGCACTCGGAGACGTTTTCCCGAGAAATATTGGCTCGGCCGGTGTAAAGAGCATCACCAGTGCTGTCATCTGCATAGCAATGAATGTTACGGGTATGCAACATATCATTGATATGCAGAAGAAACAGCGCTGGCGATAGCACGCAGCCCTGTGGAACACCAGCATTAATAGGCTTGCAATCGGAGCTTGCACCGTCTACAACGACCTTGATGCTCCGATCTGCAAGAAAGCTGGTGATCCAATTGCACAATTTCTCGGGAAGCCCATAGGAAGGGAGCTTCGAAAGAAGCGCTTTGTGCCAAACCCGATCGAAGGCCTTCGCAATGTCCAAACTAACGGCCAATGCCTCCCCCTTGAACTCTACTGCCTCCGCCCATCTGTGAGTGAGGTAGACCAGAAGATCACCAGCTGACCGACCACGGCGAAAACCGTATTGGCGGTCACTAATCAGCTGGTGATCCTCAAGGTACCTCATAAGCTGGCAGTTTACAATGGACTCCATTGTTTTGGAGAACAAGGAGGTGATGGCGATTGGCCGGTAGTTGGACGGGTCTGAGCGGTCGCCTTTTTTAGGGATCGGGTGGACGAAAGCCGTCTTCCATGATTTTGGGACTACGCCTAGGGAGTAGGAGTACCGGAAAAGACGCGTTAAAACCGGTGCCAACTCTGGAGCACACGTCCTCAGCACAATTGGGGGGATTCCGTCAGGCCCACTCGACTTGTGGATGTCCAGGGAGAGGAGTGCTTTGCGAACCGAGCGCTGTGTGAACTGCACTTCCGGCATGGAGCACTCACACCGCGGGATGGTCGGCGGCGTACTCCCCCCGTCATCGAGAGTCGAGTTAGACGCAAAGAAGGAGCCTAGAAGATCGGCTTTCTCCTTTGCAGTATGGGCCAGTGAGTCGTCCTCCCTGTGCAGAGATGGAAGAGATGGCTGACAGAAATTCCCCTGGACAGCCTTGGCGAGAGACCAGAATGCACGGGTTCCAGAAGGAAGGCGAACTAGTTTCTCGCCAATTCTGCCTATGTGCTCTGCCTTTGCCTTGGCAATGACTCTTTTGAAGGACCTAGAGGCGGAATTATACTTCTTTTTTAGAGCGCTGGTGTTTACATCCCGGGACGCTGATGCATCAACCCAGGCTTGGTAGCACTCCTGCTTATAGCATGATGCTATTTTACAGGAGCGACCAAACCATGGCTGAGATTTGCCTCCAATGGGCACCACAGAGGAAGGAATAAAAAGTTCCATACCCTGAAGTACCACATCAGTAACAGAATCCGCAACAACGTTGGGATCATCCGGCGAGAAGCAAACCCGCCCCCAAGGGTAGGATGCAAAGAAAGACCGCATCCCATCCCAATCGGCTGACCTATAGTGCCAAACACGGCGGCAGCCTGCAGAATGCAACCGCGATTTCAGCGTGAGTGGCACAACACTCCGGATCAGACAATGGTCCGAGGAGCCTAAAGGGGCGTCGACGGAAATCTGATATCCGTCCGGGTGAGAGGTCAGCAGAAGGTCCAACAGGGAAGGTGCATGATCCTCCACATCTGGAATCCGCGTAGGCGAAGTAACCAGTTGTGTCAGACCATATGCCAAGGCAAAATCATGAACAGATCTCCCCGCATGATCGGTTAAACGTGAACCGAGCCATTCGGCGTGATGGGCGTTAAAGTCGCCGAGGATCACGATCTCTGCGGAGGGGATCTGCTGTAGCAACGAATCTGCAGCCATTTGGACGTGGTCGAAGAGTCGGTCTGTTTCGGCATTACCGCTGTGGGACCTATAGAGGCACCCGTAGACGCGCGGATGGTCGTCGCTGTCTACGCGTAGCCAAAGGATGGACAGGTCCGAACCTTCAAGTCTGCCGAGGCGTCGAGAACAGATGTCCTCTCTGACGTAAACGCAAACTCCAGCCCGAGGCACAAAGGAGTGTTCCAGTTTGTACCCCGGGTAGGAGAGATACGAAACATCAGCCGGAGAGGACACCTGCGTCTCGGTCAGAAAGAGCAGAGCCGGCCTCGCCGTCTCGAGATGGTAGTGGACGGCGTTTAGGTTGGAGTGAAGTCCCCTGATATTGCAGAAATTCACGGACAGCGTGGCAGGGGTCGCCTTGGTCTTGTTGCTCCGTTTGCCCCGAGCAGTTGTAGTCTTGAGCGGAATTTCGCCCCCCCCAGAATACGCGGGGCAGCCTGAGCACCCACGCTCAGAAGTGGAGAAACATGGTCGTGGATGCTCAGCGAGGGATTCTCCAGGGGTGCTGGTACCCTCCTGGGGTAGTCTATCTTTACTTAATTCCGCTACCATGTTGATGGGGGGGGGGGATTTGGGCCTCCGGCCACCTGCACTCACCAGACGAAACGCAGAAGCAGAACTTCCACTTCACGCCGGTATTCTGTGAGGTCGTGGTACCACCCCGGTTTGAGCCGGCCCATACGTGCAACAGCAAAGCTGCCGCATGGCTCTACCACTGTTACCGTTGTTCTAGCCTCTGTTGAAGCTGGCCGCCGTGGCCGAAATTTGGTCTGGAGGACATTATTATTATTATAGACAGACACAGCAAATTTATTTAAACATATAGATGTTAGCCGCACCCACCGCGGAATAAGGTTTCATTCAAGTGTTTTTAGCTCTAAAGCCTCCACTAACCTCTTTCTTCTGAGGCTTTAACGACCTAAAGAGATCTAACGAATAAATTCTCTTTTGTGCAGTACTTAAAATTAAATAAGATAGTCTTTCGGTAAAAACTTTCAAAGATATCACTTTAAACAGCAATTAAGGATTTCTTCAAGATTTTTTTCGTCTGAGTAAATTATTTCTAGGTATAATTATGATACAGAGTTTAAACACAGTAGAAAATTAAACGCAATTGTTATAAATATGAAATTTATCTTATACAGTTACCTTCAAAAATAAATATATTTTACTGCATTGTATTTTTGTACATCTTAATTAATCAGACGGGCCTCGAACACTGCCGTGGGATGAACTACATTGATTGATTAATTAATACCACAACGGTATTTCTGATTAAAATTGATATACACGGCCCGTTGTGCATTGTTAAAAATGCCTTTATATGGACTAATAATTAATTAAAAATGCTCCGTATAGTGGCTTTTCCGATTCTTGCAGTAGGATGAAAAATAATTTCTATAAAAGACTAACGTTTACCCCACCTTCTCACACGACATATTAGGATGTCGACAACAGCTCCACCTACCACCAATAGTTAAGAACCATCAAGGTGACCCCAAAATACCCTATAAAATTCAACAAAATCAGTCACACTGAATTTTTGTATACAGAGACTAGCGATCAGCCTTTGATTCGCTCGGGTGAACTCAGGATCTCAACAACATCGTCACCTAACGGGTAATATTAAAGCATAGGACCATCTAAGTTACTCCATAACTACCCCATATAAATTTCATCAAAATCGATCAAGCTGTTTAGGGGGAGAATACTTGGTAGAGCCATGGTGCAGTTATATTAGTATAGTTGCAGCACGAATGAATCGGCTCGACCGCGGAAGGACCACGCTCTCACAGAATACCAGCGTAAAAAAATAGTAGCTTAATGCTGCCGTGTTTCGTATGCTGAGTGTAAAGAACCGGAGACCCTTTTACTGGAAACGAGGCATTCCATCTTAGTCCTTACAGGTCACAACGCATCTGCATTTTCATTCGTAATCGAGGATAGATGTAGATGTCTATGGGCCACAACAACCACTTGCCATCAGGTGGACTGTGTGCTCGTTTGTCAACCTACCCTATAAAAAAAAACGAAAACATGCATAAAGGAATTTTATGTATAAAGACCAGCTGCAGCCAGGGACTTCAGTGTGAAATTTATGACTATTGGATTTTATAGGTCTTAATTATTTTACGCGGAACCCCAATTCTTTTTGCGAAATAAATGTGGTTTAAATTACTCCTTATTAGCTATCAGTGAAACCCCAGTTGTAAATTCCAGTTTTAACCGGAACAAACAGACAGGCAGACAATAATTTTAAAAATTGCTTTTGTTATAAGTATCGTATATACTTTCATATGCATTTAGTAAAAAGCTGTTACTTTGACAATACAAATGGTCACTTCGTTTTTATTTATTTGTATTGACTAGCGATCCGCCTCGGCTTCGTTCGGGTGACTTCCGGATCTTGATAACAGCACCACCTACCAGGTTCAAGTATAAAAAAATTTATTACTTTGCAACCTTCAACCTTCAAGGTTCAAGTATGGCACAACACCATCCAAGTGTACTGGTCTGAAGCGTGAAGAGTGAATATAATTACAGGCTGAGACGCATTATATCATTGACAACTACGTGGTAGAGCCACGCTACAGCTATATTATTGTTGTAGCAAGTACGGGTCCGTACGACCAGGGAAGGACCACGCTTCCACAGAATACCAGCGTTAAATAGCAGCCTAATACTGCTGTGTTTCGTATAGTGAGTGTAGACATCTGGATACTCATTTTTACTGGAAATGAAGCATTCCATCTTTGTCCTCAGGTGTGACAACGCATCTGCGTTTTGATTCTTAATCGAGGATAAATGTAGATAAGTGTACAGGCCGCAACATCCACTTAACACCGGGTGGCCTGCGTGCTCGTTTGTCACCCTTATTTTATAAAAAATAGAAACAAATTATTAAGAAAGCGACAAATTACATATACGTGGCTTTTTATTTAAAATGAGTCGCTGGTGTCCATGGGCTGCACTGTAACTCTTGCCCTTAAAACGCCCAGAGTCTAATTGGATGGAAATACAGGCACTTGCAAGTATTCACACTTTTATTACAATTTTAAATAGGAAATTAAAAAATTTCAATTTTTAAAACAAAAAATTTCTAAAAATGGAAAACAGTAAAATAAAATGAATTAAACCTCTTTCTTCTCTATAAAAGATGCAATTAAAATTTATGTTCCAAAATAACATATGCTCAGGCTAAAACTTAACAGTTCTCGATTAGCGACCGTGCGACGTAATGTATAAAATTTGCATATTAATGGAATATACTCGCGTTGCTCTGAAGCGACGTAAAATGAGTTAAACCGTTTCCTTTTAGTCGTAAGAAAGCCCCAACATATCGCCATGTTTCTGATTCATTCAACACTCTATTCAAATTTAAAAATTCAGCTTTTTTCTATTAAGCAAAGTCATAAAAATGCATAGATTGGTTTTTGGTTTCAAAACTGAATTTATGTGAAATTACCAGGGCGTATTTATTTAATATTAATTGTAAGTCACCTTATATTAAGGGTTACAATAGGAGGTCATAATGTCTTATGGAATTCTCAAAAAATTTAAAGGCTTATTTTCTGTCTAAGAGTATGTTAGAAAGATACCATCCTGTGCACTCCACCTTGAATCCCAATCTGAAAGGCATTAATGGCAAATTATAAATAATACCTAATAATGATTTCTTATATTTACGCGAACACTACACATTGATTAAAACTACTTTTACGGATTTTATCGCGTTTATTTTACTATTATTTTTAATTCCCGACGTTTCGGGTGCTTTCCAGCACTCATGGTCAAGGGGGACTGAGATGACTGACGTCCCGATGTCACTGTTAAATCCGGAGTACCTTATTAAAAAAGCTGAAGGTACTCCGGGTTTAACAATGATATCGGGACGTCAGTCATCTCAGTTCCCCGAGACCATGGGTGCTGGAAAGCGCCCGAAACGTCGGGAATTAAAAATAATAGTAAAATAAACGCGATAAAATCCGTAAAAGTAGTTTTAATCAATACCTAATAATGTTTATAGTTCTAAATCTTGTGCGCATAAGTTCTCTTCCAATTCCAATTTGGGACTTTAATCATAAATAAAGATGATATAAATTATTTTGCTAAGATCCGCGTAATAAAATAAAATAAAATAAAATAAAATGTGTTAACTAAAGAGTAGAGCACCTCTCACCCTTCTTATATGCGTGCACTATCCCGTCACCACTAATCCCAGCACCACTACTCACAACACCACTACAATAGGATAGACACCACCGTCGACAATTTCGTCTTGTTTAGTATGGAGATCAGAAGGTGATCTTCAATCTAGCTAATACATATCATTTTATTTTATTTCGCTTATCTTAGCAAAATCCGTTAGTCTTACTAAAACTAAAAAACGAATCGACAGATTTTGACGAATTTTTTAATGTGTTGGAATGGGTCCCTAGATGGTTTAGATTCACATTTGGACCTTGGTGTTTGTTTCCCCCAGTCTCCTCTTAAGACAACCACGAGATGATTTAGGGAAGTGGATATTATTACACCATACTGCTTAGTTTCGTAAAAATATTCGTTTATTTAAAATACGAGATACGGGGACAACTTAAGCCAGTGTCGCGGCAAACGCCACGTTATTTTAGCCGGTATATTCATTTTGACTTGGGAGTATTTCGGAACGATATGCAAAAATGGCTTTACGTATACAGTGTTAAATAATAAACATCAAAACCAGAAGAGGCCTGTAAACCTTTTAAGTGGCATTTCTAAACACGACACGCGAAACAAATTACCCTGCTTTATATTTTATTTCTTCATAAAATGATTTCGTAATGGTAGGAGACTGATAACCTACCTTTTGATTAGTGAAAACACATAATGAGCTTACATAATATTGTTGTCATTATTGACTTTATGTTGTTTAATATAAGTTTTATGTTATTGTATTTATTATTGTTTAGTGGCGGTGTAAGAATTTCTACTAAAACGAACTGTGGTTGCCAACCCCCTTGCCAAGCGTGGCAACTATGTCAAGTATTTTACCTATGAGGCAATCTATGTAGTATCTATTATCTAGGCCTATGTTCAGCATTAGGATTGAATAGACTGTTATGGTATTAACCTTTTAAGTCCACAGCTGGGTATTGAATTATTAAAATACACTAGTTGACACAGTTGTTTGATAGAGTAGAAATGATATTACGTAGCAGAGCCACGCTGCCGCTTAGCATGAGTGCAGCAATTGCTTGACTCTAACGGGGAAGGGTCAGACTTGCGCAGAATACCAGCTTGAAATTGCAGCATAATACTGCTGTGTTTCGTATAGCTAAATAGAAAAAGCTGTGACCCTTTTTCACTGGTAATAAGAAATTTTATCTTCGCCCCTTGTGCTCAGTGGTAAAGTTTTTGTTCTAAATCGAGAATACGTGAGTATTTACGAAAGAACATCCACCGACGATCACGTGGAAACAACAGCACAATACTGATATAATTCGTACGACGAGAGAATCCAAATTGTGCTTACAAGAAATGAGTTCGTGTCCCGCTGGACACCGATCACATTTTAAGTACCTACCAATTTACAAAGTGCCTCGCATGGGAATTTAGAAAAAAAAAAACAGGGACATGAAAAGTCTATCAGCGTCCGCCAGTGCGTTTAGGGCAGCGTGAAAATATGAGTTCGATGGAACTGTAAAAGCCAATCGGCTAACAGCTCTGACACCACTGCTTTAAAAAGACAGTGTGAAAACCTTTTTCTTCTCACAAACGCTCTCAGGAATACATTCTCCAATAGTGATATATATACAGTTTTATACTTTACTTTACTCGGGACTTAAAAGAAGAAAAAAATGAAAATAGAAGATGAAAGAGAGGATAGGTTGCAACAAGCAAGTTATGAAATATAAAAACACATCGAATTAATTTTACCCCAATTTTTTTTTTTATTTTTAACATACTCGAAGGCGAGCGGACATAATGACACAGTTTTGATGCATTATGTTATTTTTTCGATACAAAGCAACACGGAATGAAGCCGTTTGGTTTGGCGGAACTTAGCGTGACTTCGACCAACTATGGTTGCAATAAGGACTCGATAATAATGTAATTTATAACAATTTTTCATAACAACGAACGAGGTTTGATGCTGTAATAGCCAATCTGCCCAACGATTCATGCTTGTGAACTGTCCCCACGGTACAGGAGTAAATCCCCGTGTGGAGGTAACGATTTTTTTAATAATAAGAATAAAGTAAAAAAAAACTTTAAAAGACTGATTTTTTTCTTTTTTTTTTCTCTTTTGGCAATCATCTACACTATTACATTTAGCATTACAATTCTTTTTATTCCAAATATTACGAATATTGGTTGTTGGAAGTAATTTTTAAGATTTATGTACTACTAGTTTGTTAATTTCTTAAACTTAGCTGTAGAAAATCTTGTTTGTATTCAGGGAATAAAATATGGACTCCGAGGAGTAGGTCGTTGTTCAGTTGAGTTCATCTGTCTAATATCACCGTAACTCCAATTCTAATTTACTCCACTAACTTGATAACAGTATAGCCATCTAGCAAGATAAGTCTAAATAGCATTTTCAAACGATAGGTACGAGCGTAATCTGAGTAAAATTACCCCGCACTGTAATCCAAAAATCCAGGTGAGGCCCACTGCGTGGTGATTACGATCAGAACCAGAATCATTTGTTTCGAGGATTATAAGTATTACATGGATTTCAGCTAATTAAATATTGAAGTTTGACTATGTCCTACCCCAAGGGCGTAAGATATACAATATTTTTTGTGTATCATTTAAAGGAAACTATGACAAAACTGCAACGAACAGGTATGGGTTTTACATTCTACTGAATAGATTTGATGGTTTTATAGTAAACCAAATTAAATAATTTTATAAACTTTTCGTCCTATAATGTGGTTTAAAACATAGACACGAAATTACAAACATTATGTATATTTTAGGCACATTCAACAAATTCCGTAGATACGCCGTACATTCCCACGCAAATATATTTATGTCAGGGTTAAAATTAAGCGCATAAATTACTAACCAGTATATTTGGCTTGTCCCCTAAGAGTAACGGTTTCGATAGTGGACACTTCGCTCCGACCCTTGGCATTGACCGCATACAGGTCGATCCTGTAACTCACGCCCGGCGGCAATCCACGTATTTCGAAATATGGCGGAGTACGGTTTGTAGAAACATTGTAGCGAACCTGTTGGGAATACATTTTTATTCCAAGCGAATGCTTCGATAATTAGAGGGAAGAAAGGAAAATAAGACCATTTGTTCTATACGTTTATACTTCTAACATGTACAAATCATTTTCAGAACAATGTTATATTTACTCCACGCTCGTTAAATGTGTTTCATACACATAAATGTTTTAATCAAAAGTACTTTTTAAGGCTTTTCTTCACTTCAGTTACGGAACGTAAATTATTCTAACTATTGTTTCACAAGTTTACGATTACTTTTAACTTCATTTAAGTTAAAATTACATCAACATTTTATTTTATTTTTCATATTCGCTGTGGCAAACGGCTCTTTGACCACTGCACCAGCATGAAGTTAAATTATGCCGCTTTTAGGTGGCTTGTAAAGTATTAATTATCTATCTAAAATATAAAATTAAAAAAATTTTAAAATTAGAAATTACTTTAAGTGTATTTTACTCCGACTATATACATTATTCAACTCACCGTAAGCGAAGGCAATTCCAGCAGCTCCATTAAGAAGGTCTGTGGCAAACCGCCGTCAAAGTTCTCTACGCATTCGACGTACAAAGAATCAAGACTTTGGTTTGCCACTGAACAATTCTGAAGTTGGAATGGACGACCTGTGTAAACGAAAAGTTGATTTTACGCGTTATAGTTTTAAATAAAATGTACAGATATTAATGTTTCTTTGGTTTATATTTAACTTAACATAATTATATAAACATACACGATTGTCATCTTGAGGGGTAGGCAGAGATTACAAACTACCATTTCGCACAATTCTGACAATACTTCTCGTGTATTAAGTGTATTCTTAATACGGCCCATTTTCAATATGTCGTCGGATAAACTTCCGTCTAGGGCGTCCCTTGCGGACACTGCCATTCACTTTTATATTTAAAACTTATAAAATGGAAACACATTTTTTGAATGAAATGAATTTCAAAACGTCAGCTCGATGTTTCTTTACGGGGATTTTTGTTGTTCCTTTTTTAAAATAAGTAATACCCACGTTACCTTCTGATTGACAGACAGGGTATCTGTCAACTGAGTAATGGTGAAAATCAATACAAATTGACGATCTGGTCCCGAAGAGCTGTACTACCAGTACGAGAATATCGACTCTGTAATTTTGTCTAACTACGTGGTAAGTACGACCATGCTATATCTCGGCCGCCAGTATCAAAACCGAGTAAGAAGAAATAGCTTCTTTTTACAAGATTTCGTGGTAGAACCATGCTGACGGGAATCATGTCTTTTCATGTGCAATATGTGTAAGTAAAGTTACTCCACGATACGATAGAAAATCCTAGTGTTGGGGTATCGTATTTTAAGAGGAAAGAGGAAGATATACAAACCCTTCGAAATTCACGTTTTTGTTTCAAAATTTTATACTCACCCGCGACCACTAACTGGAAAAGACATGGCACCTTTTGCTTGCCAATCGCATTTTCTCCGAAACATGCCAACGTCCCATACTCCATATCCGTTGTGGGGGTATAGTTTAGAGTTGACGTATTACCATGACTGCTGTACAATCTATATGAAAATACATTAAAATTAATTTTACAAGGAAAAAGACTTGATTAAAATAACAGAACAAGTTTGTTCCAAATACTTTATTTTAACGATTATATAAATATAATTACTAGGAGAATATTTAAAGGTAAATGTTGCTATTAAAATTATACTGTAATAACCTATTTAATTTACTCTTGTTCGTTTTTGTAAAATTATTTTCATTATATTTTGATTTCGGATGAAATGATTGTCCAGTTTTGACCGACTACATATTTTTTTTAATTGTGGTGTAAAACAAACTGATAGTCTTTTTTTGATGTTGGAAAGTGGCTACCCGGATGAACTTCTAGACATAGCTCTATTACCTTGTAAAAAAAAATATAAAAAAGAGCGAAATGTACCTCAAAAAATTAGAGATAAAGAATTTTTTTGATAGAAAAATAGATGTCGCCCAGACTGGCGACAGGGAGAAGCTTTAGGAGACATCGGACGCCGTGATCGACAATCACAAGGCTTGCATTGTGATTGTCTCTCCCCTATATTCTCACAGAATACCAGCGTAAAATAGCAGCTTAATACTGCTGTGTTTCGTATAGTAATTGTAGGGATCCGGAGACCTTTTTTTACTCGAAGCGAGGCATTCCATCTTAGTCCTCAGGGGTGACAACGCATCTGTGTTTTGATCCTAAATCGAGGATAAATGTGGATATCTATGAGCCACAGCATCCACTTACCATCAGGTGAACTGCGTGCTCTTTTGTCACCCTAATTCTATAAAAAATATATTCTTACTCTTGAGTACTCATTGAGACTAATCCTCCCTACTTTGGAAGGAGCCTAGGAGTGGACTTTCTTTATTACTTTACTATTTGAATAGGAAGAAGTAGAAGGATTTATGAGCTTATATTTTTTTTAATTATATTTAATATAAAAATATGACTTGTACAGAAACGTCGTATGATGGGTATAAATATTATATTACGTTGTAATCTGATGGCTTGGTAGTGTTCGACTGCGATGTTGTCGGCTACGGGCCCAATTCGTTCATACAGAATAAATATATTATTGTAATTTATCATCATCATGATAGCCCACTACAAATCTACTACTGTACAGAGGCCTCCCTTAAGGAATGCCACAATGCTCATAAGCTACCTGCACCTATCGACTTCCAGCAGCTAATCAGGTAGTCACTATCTGATGGAGCCGCCCTACACTTTGTTTACCAGTATGGGTCTGGCATTAGAGAACCCTTCTTCCTCACCGACTCTCCCGTCAGAGTCACCGACTCTGTAATACTGTAGCTATGTTATTGTTACTCCTTCTAAATAGTTATTTTTATCGATAATTGTATAACAATAATACATTGTAAACGTTGAATTAATGAATGTAAAATATCTACGTTCAGGGCAATATTCCTAAAACAAAGTATAAAAGTGTACATGGAAATTCGCAAATAATTAAATGTAACTTGAAATCTTTCTAATATGCATACCTCGGTGGTAGTTCAGTCTGTTCGCCAGAGTTATTGAATGTCCAATGAAAAGAAACTAATGCGGGATTAGCGTCTACCGCACAGTGGAGCGATACCGTTTCGTGCTTCAGAGCTCCGTACAGCTCATTGTCCTTCATCTCGGCGCAGACCGGAGCATCTGTACAGGAAATGAATTCACGTCAGATAAGAAATTGCATTTTTGTAATGATATAGAATTTCTCATTTATATAGTATTCAAAGTAATAAAGATATTGTATGAATTAAGATTGCTCATATTGCTAAGATGTTAATATCGATTTTTATGTAATGTCATAAATGATTTTTTAGACGTAACAAATTTAACATTTAATCAACTGTTTTTTTTTCACTTGTGTAATGAAAAGAATAATGACAATTTGACGCACATATTTTGTACCAATATCTGGACTGCAGAAAATTTAAAAAATAGCTGTTAACAATCTAGTGATGACGCGCTATGCACGTACGGCTGAGCTAGATAACGGAGAGAGACATCTGCATTGTGAATCAATTTCCCATTTCAAAACTTTCTTTTTTGCGCAACATTAGAAGTACGATTGTGGCTATCTGCATACTATAACTTCAAATTATATGACGCAGTCAAGTCAAACCTTAGTAGTTTATATAAGTGTGTTCTATTCAGATTTGTTTTGAAAAACGATATTAGTAAAAAATAAGAAAATTAGAAGAAAAAACATTCTGCATTATTGCGTCAACAGTAATATCGCATACAGAGATGGAGTTCTAAAATTTCTCCATTAAAAAGTGTGATTAATTTTAATTGGAAAAAAAAGTCTTATTTGTAAAAAAATACTATTTAAATTTTCAAACATTCTACATCACAAAATTATTGATTTCATGAATTATTTCTGAAGATCGTTCCAATACATCAATTACATTATACGTAGATTTGTAAATTTCTTTTCTTACATACTTCCAGACTTTACTTTTAGGGGCAAACGGAGCAACAAGACCAAGGCGACCCCTGCCACGCTGTCCGTGAATTTCTGCAATATCAGGGGACTTCACTCTAACCTAAACGCCGTCCACTACCATCTCGAGACGGCGAGGCCGGCTCTGCTCTTTCTGACCGAGACGCAGGTGTCCTCTCCGGCTGATGTCTCGTATCTTTCCTACCCGGGGTACAAACTGGAACACTCCTTTGTGCCTCGGGCTGGAGTTTGCGTTTACGTCAGAGAGGACATCTGTTCTCGACGCCTCGGCAGACTTGAAGGTTCGGACCTGTCCATCCTTTGGCTACGCGTAGACAGCGACGACCATCCGCGCATCTACGGGTGCCTCTATAGGTCCCATAGCGGTAATGCTGACACAGACCGACTCTTCGACCACGTCCAAAAGGCTGCAGATTCGTTGCTACAGCAGATCCCCTCCGCAGAGATCGTGATCCTCGGCGACTTTAACGCCCATCACGCCGAATGGCTTGGTTCACGTTTAACCGATCATGCGGGGAGATCTGTTCATGATTTTGCCTTGGCATATGGTCTGACACAAATGGTTACTTCGCCTACGCGGATTCCAGATGTGGAAGATCATGCACCTTCCCTGTTGGACCTTCTGCTGACCTCTCACCCAGACGGATATCAGATTTCCGTCGACGCCCCTTTAGGCTCCTCGGACCATTGTCTGGTCCGGAGTGTTGTGCCACTCACGCTGAAATCGCGGTTGCATTCTGCAGGCTATCGCCGTGTTTGGCACTATAGGTCAGCCGATTGGGATGGGATTCGGTCTTTCTTTGCATCCTACCCTTGGGGGCGGGTTTGCTTCTCGCCGGATGATCCCAACGTTGTTGCGGATTCTGTTACTGATGTGGTACTTCAGGGTATGGAACTTTTTATTCCTTCCTCTGTGGTGCCCATTGGAGGCAAATCTCAGCCATGGTTTGGTCGCTCCTGTAAAATAGCATCATGCTATAAGCAGGAGTGCTACCAAGCCTGGGTTGATGCATCAGCGTCCCGGGATGTAAACACCAGCGCTCTAAAAAAGAAGTACAATTCCGCCTCTAGGTCCTTCAAAAGAGTCATTTCCAAGGCAAAGTCAGAGCACATAGGCAGAATTGGCGAGAAACTAGTTCGCCTTCCTTCTGGAACCCGTGCATTCTGGTCTCTCGCCAAGGCTGTCCAGGGGAATTTCTGTCAGCCATCTCTTCCATCTCTGCACAGGGAGGACGACTCACTGGCCCATACTGCAAAGGAGAAAGCCGATCTTCTAGGCTCTTTCTTTGCGTCTAACTCGACTCTCGATGACGGGGGGATTACGCCGCCGACCATCCCGCGGTGTGAGTGCTCCATGCCGGAAGTGCAGTTTACACAGCGCTCGGTTCGCAAAGCACTCCTCTCCCTGGACATCCACAAGTCGAGTGGGCCTGACGGAATCCCCCCAATTGTGCTGAGGACGTGTGCTCCAGAGTTGGCACCGGTTTTAACGCGTCTTTTCCGGTACTCCTACTCCCTAGGCGTAGTCCCAAAATCATGGAAGACGGCTTTCGTCCACCCGATCCCTAAAAAAGGCGACCGCTCAGACCCGTCCAACTACCGGCCAATCGCCATCACCTCCTTGTTCTCCAAAACAATGGAGTCCATTGTAAACTGCCAGCTTATGAGGTACCTTGAGGATCACCAGCTGATTAGTGACCGCCAATACGGTTTTCGCCGTGGTCGGTCAGCTGGTGATCTTCTGGTCTACCTCACTCACAGATGGGCGGAGGCAGTAGAGTTCAAGGGGGAGGCATTGGCCGTTAGTTTGGACATTGCGAAGGCCTTCGATCGGGTTTGGCACAAAGCGCTTCTTTCGAAGCTCCCTTCCTATGGGCTTCCCGAGAAATTGTGCGATTGGATCACCAGCTTTCTTGCAGATCGGAGCATCATGGTCATTGTAGACGGTGCAAGCTCCGATTGCAAGCCTATTAATGCTGGTGTTCCACAGGGCTGCGTGCTATCGCCAACGCTGTTTCTTCTGCATATCAATGATATGTTGCATGCCCGTAATATTCACTGCTATGCGGATGACAGCACTGGTGATGCTCTTTACACCGGCCGAGCCAATATTTCTCGGGAAAACGTCTCCTAGTGCCGGGACAAACTTGTGTCTGAAGTCGAGTCTCTGCTGGACAGAGTCTCGGATTGGGGGCGACTAAATCTAGTCCAGTTTAACCCCCAAAAGACACAAGTTTGCGCGTTAACCGCTAAAAAGAACCCCTTTGTCGTATCCCCTCAGTTTCAAGGCACTCCCCTTGTTGCCTCAGCCAGTATCGGAATCCTCGGCGTCGACATATCGAGTGACGTGCAGTTTCGTGGTCACTTGGAAGGGAAGGCCAAATTGGCCTCTAAAAAGCTTGGCGTGCTCAGCAGAGTAGGACAGTATTTCATGCCGGCACACCGCCTTCAACTTTACAAGGCGCAGGTTCGGCCGCACATGGAATACTGTTCCCATCTCTGGGCTGGGGCTCCCCAGTACCAGCTCCTTCCACTTGACCGCATCCAGCGCAGAGCGGCTCGAATCGTCGACGACCGAGTGCTTTCCGATCGGCTCGATTCACTGGCGCTGCGAAGAGATGTTGCATCTCTTTGCGTATTTTATCGCATCTATCACGGGGAGTGCTCTGAGGAATTGTTCGGATTAATCCCAGCCGCCAAATTTCGTGAACGCACTACACGGCAAACGTCTCGATACCATCCACACCATCTGGATGCTTGGCGGTCCACCACTGTACGTTTCACAAGGAGTTTTCTTCCACGTACAACCTCTCTGTGGAATAGTTTACCACCGGCCATTTTTCCGGACCGATACGACCTGGGGACCTTAAAGAAAAGAGCTTACTCCTTTCTAAAGGGCCGGCAACGCACCCGCAATTCTCCTGGTGTTGCGGTTGATCATGGGCGGCGGTAGTCACTTAACATCAGGTGAGCCGCATGCTCGTTTGCCCCCTCTTCTATAAAAAAAAAAAAACAATTTATAGCGTAAGATCCAGTGACATTGCCAGCCTCGGAGCAGGACCGACCAGGAAGTGTTGCTGTTTTTAAATAAAACTATGTATTGACTTATAATATCTTAATGTCATACTGCGTAGATCGGACCAAAAATTATAATTTTAATCTAAAGGTAGCCGTAATTAAGTATGACATTAGGACGTCGAACAATTCAGTGAGGGCGCACGGAGGGTTCACGATCATGGGTGCTGTAAAGCGCCAGAAACATCGGCAATTTCAAAAAGTTAAAATAAATCGCAATAAAATCCGTAAAATAGGTTTCGTTTATCGCGTAGTATTCGCGTAAATATAAGAAATGACATTTTTTATTATTTTGACTATTTTTGAGATAATAATTTAAAATAATAATAATGTTTAAATATAAGTTTAATCAAGTTAGGTTTCGACAAATTTCAAAACAAAGTGGTGTACATTTCGACAACCAAAAGTAACAAATGTCACCGAACAATATAAAACAATTTTATACAGCACTAACTAAACCAGAAACTATTCAAAACAACAACTTCAACTCCAATAAAGCCATTCTATGCTAACAGTACGACATTTAACAAGGGATCGTTATACAACTAGATTGTAACTTTACTAAGGTCGTAACGATTGAAGAAAGGCCAAAGCTTTATAAAATAACAGAATAAACTATCAAGGCAACAGATATTGATAACTTTGTTGCAAATTTAAGAGCTTTATCGGCTAAGTTCCTGCCCTAAGATAATTACTGTGTGCAGGCAGTTTAATGAGAAAATTAATGCCGGTAGAGACATCTGGGTAACCGACGTTGTAAGCTCTTTAACCGCTGAACAGGTAAATTACACTTCCTGTGTTTAAGTAACCCTCGCGATGCTGTTACACAAGACAAACGCTTCCTTTAGAAAATGTAAATATGATTTCCGCTTGATTTTCATATAGTGTTATTTTTTAAATTAATAATGAATCTTAAATATTATGTTAGGGAGTCAAAATTAACATTGATATTGTTAACTCAGCAGGTTTTTTTAAAGAATAAGGGTGACAAACGAGCACACAGTTTACCTAATGGTTAGTGGATGCTTTACATTAATCCTCTATTAGAATTAAAATGCAGATGGGTTACCACTCCTGAAGTACGTCATAAAATGCCTCGTTTCCAGTAACAAGGTTCTCCAGTTCTATACACTCAATATATGAAATACTTTTACCACGTCTCAGACGCAATATACACAGACCGGTAACGGGGAGCAGTCAAAGGTGCCAAACATCTCATTCAGCCAAACGTGGCGATTTTAGCTTATCCTCCATCCAACGGGAGATATAGATGTCTAGCAATGGATGCAGAGGTTTGATAAATAAAAATAAAACGATTTGCCCCGTCCTTCACGGTGAAGAAAAGAGTTGTTAAAAATTGTATCTCAGCAATTTTAAAAACATTTAGAAGATACTGAAGTCAAGAATACGTATTTATGCAACGAGGCCTACTATTTTTTTTGCTAAGCCTCTTTCAGGAAAAAGAGGTTTGCGAGCTTTTGATAAATATATATAAAATTATTATTTGTGCTTTTTGTTCATGTTTACACTTCGATCTACAATGAAGTGTTACCTATCTATGTATTTTTCTATTGTAAAAATTCTATCAAAAAGAAAATCAAACCAACCCGATCTGGTGAAGTTTATATAATACTACTTTACTCCTTGACTACAAGTTTCGGTAAAGTTGACCTCAAAACTTGATATTATAAACTTTTTAAATTACAATCAAACAATTAGTCTACTCGTTTTTGATGCAGGTTTAAATAAAAAAATAATGATGTCTGTTAAAAGTAAGTTTCAAAAATATCCAATTTTCTGTACCCTGAAACTGCTAAAGCATAGGTAGAAAATAATTAAAAAAGTTGTCTGTGTCAGTTAAACGTGTCAGTCACAGTACAAATTATCCATACTTGAAACAACTGGTTTTGACTGGCGCTTAGTAGTCAAGTAAGAGTAAATTATTTCTAAATGTTTATGATACCGACGATGCTCTCCTGCAGGGTAGGCCAAGTTAACTTTCTATAATCTGTAATATTTAGTACATAGTAACATACTAAGCGGCATGTCACTGTTCTAATACATAAGTTAATTTCATCCGTTTTATAGTTTTCCATATCGTTTCGTAGGTGTCGCAAGAGGCGACAGAGGGAAACTGTGACTGGCGATGGGCAAGAATATTTTCGTGACTACTACTCAAACATTACAAAACTGCGGTTGCCAACCTGCGTGCCAAGCGTGGCAACAATGGAAAAATCACTCCCAAAGGGCAATCTATTGGCACGGCCTGTGTTCCGTAGTGAACTTCTATAGGCTGTTACGGATGGATGGATAATTATTTTTCTATTAGCGTTAAAGATTATAAAAAGTCAACTTGGTCATCCCTGCTGGTTTGCTTCGGGAAGTTAAGCACTTCGTAAACTACCTTCTTAGGTTTCTCCCTGACAATGTCAAAACAACACTGAATACTAAACTAGTTTTTAAAGTAAACATTATTTAAATAATGACATACAAATTTAGTAGGTTAATAAAGAGCTTTTTTTTGTGTTCCGTTGCTTAAATTGTAATCCTTGTCTATTTACAAATTGGACAATTTAATCGCTTAAGTTATTACAGTAATAAATGCTTTTATTTATTCCGGAGTGTCTCGACTGTCTGCTCTAAAATTTTATTACACTACGTATTGCAACGTCGTGCACTGCAATAAGCTCACAGTATAACTCTCACTTAGCGCGGTGGCACTGTATCCGCGGAATCTCCAGTAATGCTCCTCCTACACTAAACGCTACTTTGTGGAAGTGTCATAGTACTTCCGTTGCATCCGCCTAGTATTTCTCGTTATTACCTTCGAAATTTTAATTAAGAGTTTAATAGAGTGAAAACGTTTGAAGGAAAAAAACTGTAATACGATCCTCTTAACATAAATATCATGTTTCATTTTATCGAAATTTTGTTATAAAAATAAGCAGCAGAAGGAAAGTTAATTTATAACACACTATAAACTGTGTCATAAAGTTGTTAATTTCATATACTTGTACTAGAATTGATCGTTAATTAGGTTAGGTTAATCACGCCGTTAATTAAATCGAAATGATATATATATATATATATATATATATATATATATATATATATATATATCATATATATCATTTCATATCATTATATATATGATATGATATGATATTTGAGATATAGCTCATATATATATATATATATATATATATATATATATATATATATATATATATATATATATATATATATATATATATATGAGCTTAATTAAATGTGTAGTGTTCTCGTAAATATAAGAAATCAATATAATTTGTAAAGTTTGTATCCGTAGTATTCTGTCAAAACAATTATTGATAACACTTAATGGTTAGAAGACAAAAGAATACTTACATCGAATTTGTAATGAAACTGGATTGCTTGTTCCTTTCCCTTCACTGTTAGCAGCCATGCAGGTGTAATCACCAGCCGCCAACCGCGTGACCTTCTGCAGTACGAGACTCTGAGCACTCAGTACAACGCCAGATGCCTCGTTGTGAAAAATCTCCGTATTCTGAGAGGATTTACAATTTTGTTAATAATCTGTACATAGATTACTGAATTTAAGTAACTATTGCTTTTTATAGAATAAGGGTGGCAAACGAGCACACAATCCACCTGATGGTAAGTGGATACTGTGGCTCATAGACGTCTACATTAATCCTCCATGTTGAATCTAAATGAAGATCTGATGTCACCTCTGAGGACTAAGATGGATGTAACAGCGTATCCAGCAGCGTAAAGCTAGGCAGAGAAGTTAAACGATATTGTTAAAAATGACTATTTATTTAAATATTCCTAAAATAAATTAAATTCAAACAAAAGATAAAACGGAAAATACAACGATATTTCTATAATTTTGTTTAACTCAAGTCAAGAATATAATTAATAAAGTTTCTTGCAATACATACTTCAGAATAGTTGGAAGAAGCCCTGACACTTTAGTTAGTCTTAAATTAAATTACAGCTGCCATTCTCCGAATGTATCTACGAGATTCGTTTTTAGAGTGTGCATGTGTTGTTCGCATATATTGTGCTGTTATTTCTCAGTTTGCCTTTCAATTTTTAAATGAACAATCATCTCACCGCAACTATTACAGGTCATCAAATTGCTACGGCTGAAGATAGCCCCCCTCCCCCATAGATTTTGTTCTATTTCTTTGCCATAGTAGCCACGCTTGGAATGCGGATCGCAAGTTTTTTGTTTTGTTTTAAGTTCGCAGTTTTTTTTTAAGTTGGTATTAGGAAGACGCTACTGCCCATCTCCTGGTTTGTCCACTGTTGCCTCTTACAGTACATGGGACGATAAGGAGTAATGGGTCAATTCTTACCTGCCATTAACAAGGTCAAATTTAATCTTCATACATACTGTATATTGAAATTAAATTTTTAACTTAATTTATATTTAAAATTTTAAAAATTGTTTTTAAATTAAATTAAGGTGAATTATATTTTTGGATAAACAATCTTGGAGTACACAAAAGTAGATTTTTGTGACACGCTAAATTAGGCACAAAGCATTAAAAATTAAAGAAAAATCATAGATTTTGAATTACAGTCACTCCTTCAACACTATTTTACTATACATCATCTATAAAGTCATTTTTTAAAACAACTCACGTCATGAAACCAAACTAATCGATGAGTCTTCGGATTCGCCTTCACTGTACATTCGAAGTAAACATCGTCCCCTTCCTTTATCTCGTTAGGGTTCAAATTGGATCCCATCTTGAGATCAACGATAGGAACATCTGCAACAAAATCATTTGATTAAAATGTTTTATCCTTTCAGAGGATAATAGATTGTTCATTTCCTATAACCTTATAAACTAGACAGATGTCTGAGGTTGTTTTTTTTTAATTTACCATATATGGCGTTTTCAATCCAATAAGATTAAAAGTTCGTAGCTATTCAAATTAAGGCAGTAATTTAAAGTTAAAAATACATCTACACATCTTTTATCTGATATTTTTAACTTTTACTATTATACCTACTTAATATTATAAAAAAGTAGGTAAATTGACAGTGGAGGGATTTCACATACTCCCGAAATGATAGTTTTAATTGTCTACGACTGAATAATTCTTAACAAAATTTTGCTGTTTCACTAAGTTTGCGGAAAATCATATTTCATTTATTGATGATGGCGGAGATCGACCTAGTTTTACTTGGTTAATATAAAATTAATAAGCGAATGTTTGTTCCTTGAGCCAACACGGTTAATTAAATCTTATACTTTATTCGCATTTAATAAAATAAATAAAAATACAGAGATTGTTTCCATATATTACGTATACAGTAAAATATTTGTAACAAAAGTTTTTAGCAGAAAAATAGTGCGGCAATGTTGTTGTAGTTTTCGCTGAGTCGGAGACTATTTTTTTATTTTTATAAAAATTAAAAGACAAACGAACCCCACCTGATGGTAAGTGGCTACTGCAGAAAATGGGCATAGGGACGAAGATGTGCTTCCTCAAAGCCTGTAATTATACTAGCTCTATAACCTCGAGACCGGAACTCAACAGTGCACTCGCTGCTATTGACAGCAAAAATAATTCAGTGGATAGTAACTACCCAGATGGGCTCCGAGGCAAAAACGAAACCTACCACTTTGTCACCATTGCAAATATTAATTCCTAAAATATTTTTAATATTCTGTTTCTTGTGTTGTGCACGATATTGTAGTTAAGTATAAACGTTGGTTTTTTCCTTATCTGTGACTATTATTACAAAATTATAGTCACAGATAAGGAAATATAAACACCAACCTTTTTTAATTATTTTTTTTTTACTTAACGTTAAACTAACTGAAAACGACACATTCCATCTTAGGTGTCTGGGGTGACAGCGCATTTAAATTTGATTATTAATCGATTGCAGATATCTAAAGGTCACAACCCCTACCATCACGTGGATTGTGCATGTTTATCACGTTTACTATTAATAATCTTACTAACTATATGATATTCTAATAATAAGTAATTATAAAGTAAGTACATTATGCTCAAGAAACAATAGAGAATTTTAAAACATTCCCGCAGATTAAACTACAATAAGCAAATTTTATTTTCAGTCATTATCCCACGAGGGCATTCAATTGAAATTTATGAAGTAATATAAAGTTAAGAAGGAACAAATTGCAGATAGTAATATCACAGAGTTGGAGGATTTTGCCGAGGAAACTACTACAATTTTAACCTCGTTCTTTATAATTAAACGTGTCGTCTCGGATATTCATTTAAATCTTTCATAGACGTATTCAACAATGATTCCATTTTAAAACTGCCAAAATTTGTTTACGGGTACTTGGATACTAACAGACAATTATGTATTTATAAGGAGAGTCACAGATGTAATTTTGACAAAAAATATTAAGAAAGCAATTTTTACCGCATAATTTTTCAACTAAGACTCTATGTAAAACCCCTTGCAGTATTTTGTACACAAACGCTTGCTTACTTCTTTTCTTCCTTTTCAACCCCATTCCTATAATGACTAATACTGAGCACCGCTGTTATAAACAAGATTATCGCGTTTAGTCAACTAATTTAACTTATTTTTTTAATTCCCGGCGTTCCGGGTGCTTTACAGCACTTATGGTTACGGGAGGGACTGCGATGTTGGACGTCCCAATATCATAGTTAGTCCGGCTACCTTCAATTTTTGAACATTAATTTTTGGTCCGTTTTACGCAAAACCAGCTTACAGTATCATGAAGTCTTGCAGTGCAATTTTGACAAAAAAATATTAAGAAAGCAATTTTTACATACATAGTAAAGTAAAGTAAAGTTACAGCCTATATACGTCCCACTGCTGGGCTCAGGCCTCCCCTCATTTCTGAGAGGGTTTTTAGGGCAAGGAAGTGTCCGACGCGCTGCCCAAATGCGTGTTGACGAACTTCACATGTCTTCGAAATATTTTTTTTTTCGTATTCCTCAGACATGCAGGTTTCCTCACGATGTTTTCCTTCACCGCCGAGCACGTGGTAAATCAGCACTTAAAATTGCAATTAACAATTTCATTGGTGCCGGCGGGGATCGAACCCGGGTTACTCGCGTTCTGTTATATTTACAGCGAGCGTTAACCACTGAGCTACCACGGCTCTTTTATATATATATATATATATATATATATATATATATATATATATATATATATATATATATATATATATATATATATATATATATATGTATACATGCCACATCAGCTTACTAATCTTTTAGGCTATGTCAGTTAATCTTATTCTACTGCAGATATCCTCATTTATAAGCTTATCACACAGTGAAACCCCGAGCACAACCCTCTCCATAGTTCGTTGAGAGACCTCAGTTCCACAAGTCATAACTGGCAACTCGCACTGGTTGTACAGTCTCGTTAACAGCTTTTGAGGAATAGCTGAGAGATTTCCCAAACGCTACCCAACCGAGTTAAATCCATCGATTGACCTCTCGGTAGAAGTTAGACTTACATAGTCACACTATTTGTCCCAGATAAACATACTCGTTAACATTTTCGAGCTTAGTGCTCCCAACAACTACCGGCATAGGTGTGACATGGACGTTACACATGATCTTTGTTTTGTCCATGTTCATCTTAAGACCTATCCATAGGAAAGCACTATTAGGTAAGGTAAAAAAGTATAGTGCTTACTTAGATCCTCAAGCGATTCTGTTATAAGGAATATATCGTCGACAAATCGTTGGTGAGTGGTGTAATTGCCATTGATGTTAATATAGTATCCTTACCAGTCCAGTAGGTTGAAAACATCTTCCAATACAGCGATGAAGAGTTTTGGGGATATAATGTCACCCTGTCTTACTTACACCTTTCTGCAGTTGGATAGGTTTCATACTCTGGTTCTGTATTCCGATAGCAATCGTTGACATAATGTACAAACACTTCAGCACTTCGATATACCCACAGTCAACTTGGCACCGTAATTATAACAAAACATTATTGCGGCTTTTTAAAATTGTTTTTATTCGGTTAAATATACACAGGTAAGGCTATAAAACTCAATAAGCAAACCCCTATAAAAACGCATAAAATTTTTGGAGATTAATATATAAAGACATTTTATTGCAACGAAATAAGTATTGCCTCAAAATATTATATCTATCTTTACTGTGTATGTTGTATACTTACAGTGCACGTTCAATCTCCACCTATCCTCGATGGCTGAATCTGGTATGTGTTTGTTCTCTGCGCGGCATGTCAAATATTTACCGTCGTCTTCCATGCTAGGTACGAGGGTAAGCACACTAAGTGTTTCGTTGTTTTCAGAGAACTGCAACATTTAATGATATAGATACTTTTATAATTTTATAATTTATATAAAAATGTAATTGGAATTTAATGGTTAAAAATAATTACAAGCAAGAAAGGCTGTAAATAAAACAGTAGTTGTTTCAAGTAGGTGCAAATTAAAAATCAAAAGAGTATAAACAAAGAAATAAGTTACAGTGTTTAAAATGAAATTGTATTTTTAAATATCGCATTTCAAAACAAAGACATCAAAACAAAGTTTCCATTGAAATCACCACGATAAAGAAACAAAGCGATAAGAAAACAAAAACAAGAAGCAACATTGTGAGAGAAGCCGCAGTAACGACCTAATACAATTCGCAAAAACATTACAAAAAAATTGAGGGACACAAGTCATTATGCAGGGGCAGTGGAGGAGTAAAAAGGAATCTATTAATTAAGACACAATGGAAACGTCTAGATAGACAAAGGACTGAGTGGCTCACGTTTTTCGCCATTCGCTTGAGTTGTCTATTATTCTTCCACCAAGTGACGGACGCCTCTGGGCGGGAGCCTGACGTCTTACATTCTACTTCGTATTTTTTATCCGCAGACACTTGCTTCTCTTTTGTTAATATTGTCACAGTTATCGGTTTCACTGGAATATAATACGTTTATTATTTTATTTTGTTCATGTCACAGACGATTATATTTATTTTTATGATTTGGTATATAAATTCATTACATTGTACAAGTTTCACATTATTTTTAAATTATTATAAAACTAATAAGGTATATCATCATCATCTTGATCATTACGACCCTTCCCAAGTCCACTGCTGAATACAGGCCTCCCCCAAGGAATGCCAAAAACTATGGTCTTGATCCATTGATTTCCCGCATGTTTTACCAGACCATCGCTCTATCTAGTGGGGGCTACCCTATACTTCGCCTACCGGTATGAGGCTGCCATTCTTATTTAGAATAAATATTGTGAAACTAGTAAAAGTTTTTACCCAAATTACAAAATTAAGCTGGATAATCACGAAGTGACAATAGTTGCAGGTATAAAATATATAGATTATCTTTGTCTAATTTATACCTATATAATAATATATTAATTGGAGCGTCCGTTAGTGATCGTGTGGTTTCTAATCGATTTGATCGATTGAGATCGTATTCACACAGTATAATTGTTTTGTAGAGAAAATGGATTTCAACTACACTACGATATAATAGATATCAGTTTAGTCAAGTTTTTAGCAAATTCTGAATTTTAGGATCAAAATGATTTTATTAATAATATTTTCTTTATATGATGATATAATAAATAATTTAGCGGATTAATAAATTAGCGGTCAGTCGCCGTAGAGTCCACGTTACCTGAGGATGCCTCGTGTAGAGTCGAAACACGTGTCGTATTGTCGTCGATGGTGTGTCTTACCTGGAATAGTCGTGTTGGAAGTAGTGGTGCCGGGAGTAATGGTGTTGGGAGTAGTGGTGCTGGGACTAGTGTTGACGGAGTTAGTGCATGCAATTGAGGGACGGTGGGAGGTGCTCTTCAATCCAGGTAAGACACATCATTGTAATTAGTTAGCGGAAGGTTGCAAGGTAATAAATTAAATTATTTATTATAATGGATTTCCGCAAAATAACGCCTGATTCTATCAATTATGATGATATAAAGAAAATCATAAAGTCTATAAATAAATTTTATATTTCTTCTGTCTGAAATGAAACTCTTCACACCACCTAAGGAAAGAGCCAAACAACGACTGCCGGTTACCTAGAATTTTATAAAACCTTTATACATAAGCAATCCTGCTTCGGATCCCGCACGGAAGAAGTATTTGTATAGTCTACAAATACTTGTTCACATACATGTTTGTCCTTGTGAAGTTTAGTAAGTAAACTGCAACCACAATAAAGGAATCGTTTTCTTATTCGAAAAGAAAGTTTTCGAATAAGAAAACGATTCTTTTGTAAGACGTCAGTTGCCATGACACTAATGCTTTGTAGTTTATTACAATTAACAGGCTTTTAATGGTCTAGGTTAAATTTATAAATACTAATTGTGTGCATGATGTAGTGTAGGTTTTATAATTGCTTCCGTTATATTATTATTACGTTAATATTTTGACGTTGAAAACTAAATATGTTCATGTTATGCTACTATAGTAATAGCTTTGTACGTTGTAATTATGATTCATATTTTAAAACAAAGGTTGTTACAAACTACTTGTGTATATTTTGTATTGTTCAATCAGATAACTAAAAATAGTTCATTGATATAATATAATATCTTTACTTGTGTATGTATATAAAAGTGTATACATGTCTACATATACGTTATATAATACATACCATACATGTTTATGTATGTAGGTATTTATATTATCTTTTCATTTTTATTTATATACCGATTCATATCTATTTATGGAACTATTTTATTGTAAATAATCAGAATATTCTTATCGTTCTCGCCATTCAACAATTCAACACACGTTTTATTGTTTTGCAATCATGTCCATCCAAAGGTTATATGGAAGTAGACGATCTTAAGGATAAGACAGCCCATTATATTACATTTCTTTTTGCTCAATTTTTTTTGTTAATATTTATATTTTTTGGCGTACAATAAATGTTTAAATATATTTTTTTTCAGAAAACTCGACCAATAAAAAATTAATTTAACTAAAAATTAAAACAAAACGTTTATTTGCAAATTGTATGTGGTTAATTTATTAATACGAACATCATTGTAGCTGGCTCTTTGACAATCGTCTTGCTCCCCCAGACAATGCTAAGGTAATAATAATGAAACCACATACAATTTGCATATTAATTTCTTTTTAATTAAAATGTTTAATTTTCTTAATGGTGGAGTTTTCTGAATAGAAATTATTAACAGGGTTTTTGTTACATGTTGTATAAAGGGACTTAGTCTTCCCATGACCATGGGATTAATCCGTAAAGGATATTTAATGCGTAATCTTCGTGTAAATATCTGAAATATATTATGTATATGTAAAATAACACAAATAAAACATCAGAACACTTACAATTTATATCCAGGATTAGTACTTTAGTTTCCGGCGGCGCTAGATTAGTATTCGAGGCTTGACAGACGAGTCGCGCATTCAAATGTTGTCGTCCGACGTTAGGAAACGTAAGTGTATTGACTGTGATTCCGTTGGAGCGTTGCTCATACGAATCGTCTATCACAACGTTTTCTAGGTACCATGTCACTCTTGGTCTTGGTACACCTGCAAAGAATATTTCTTGTTAGATTTATAGTAAAAGAATTGATTGTATATGGTTCGGACAGTTTTCAATATATTTTAACAATTCAACGCGTATTACTTGGTTGAATCTAAAAAAATTCTAATTCCTATGTCGTCCCTCTTTATCGACATATTAGGCTTTGTTACGTGGAACTCATGCTGCAGTTATACGATTGTTTTAACAGAGATAGGTCGGCTCGATGATATTGATGACTCGACAATATTGCAATTTCAATCTATGGTAACCGCGGTTAACTATGATATCTAGACGTTGAACGTCTCAGTCTGCCCCGTGAGTAGTATTTTAAAAAGTTAAATGTAGGCGGTAAAATCCGTAAAAGCTAGTATTATTTAAATGTGGAGTGTTCGCGTAAATATAAGAAAACATTATGACAACCAAGCTTTCACAGAAGACCAGCGTCAAACAAGCCTCATGGTACTATGTTTCAAATGGTCAATGTAAAGTATCGAAGACCCTTTTTACTGGAAACGAGACATTCCATCTTAGTTCTCAGTGGTGAGACGCATCTGTATTTTGATTCTTATTCAACGATAAATATAGATGTTTATGGACTAATGCATGTGTAAAATACGAGCAGCGCGGGTTCGATCCCCACTGGTTCCAATGAAATCGTTAATTGTGTTGTAAGTGCTGGTTTATCACCTACACTGCGGTGGAAGAAAACTTCGTCAGTAAACATACATGTATGAGGAATAAAAATATTCACCGTTAGACTCTAATAAAATCAATTGCTAAACATGGGCCTCCCTCTAAGATTGCCTCACAAGGGAGATATTTGCCATAGTTACAACCCTTGAAAAGCGCGTAGTGAACTACATTTTTTATTTATAATTATTATTAGCCAGACGTGGCTGCCAGTCTTCTGATTTGTTTCCGCCTGTATTCCTTACGGCACCCACGAGAAGATATGGGTTAGTGGATATTCTTAATCAGCCTCTACGTGGTAAAATATTTAGAAGATACGAGTAATATTACGTAATGTTCTCCAACACGCCACGCAGTTGAGTAATTGCTCCATAATTCTCTCAGAAATGAGAGAAGGCCTGTGCTTAGCTTGGGTTGTATATATAGGCTGTAACTTTAACTTAACTAACTTTTGTTGCTATTTATGTTAACTGCAAATGTTATGTCCACCTTAGTTTAGGGATGCATTGTATTGTGTGCTGGCAACTTTCACCTGGTGGAATTTATTAATATGCCTTCATTATATTTTTTAAAATAATCATCAATGACCATTTATTTTGTCGGTTTTTCCATATCACAATAAAAATATTAATATCTAATTTTTCGTGAAGTTTCATAAAGAGAATAAAATAATTTTCACATAATAGCCTCTGAAGTCGGTGGTTGTGTATAAAATAAATTAAAACCCGTTCATCACTTTTTTGCGTTAAATACCTACAAAAATATACAGCGAAAAAAGAAATTATTCCTTGGTTAGAGTGGGCTAAAAACAGTAAAATTTAAAATGAATTTATTGTTCCATTCATCATGCCACTTAAAGTACAACACTTGAAGTTATATAGACGATAGCAGGAGATCCGAAGGTATGTCTTTGGTCTCTTGTGATAGAGGTAAAGCCGTAGTGTGGGATACTACGTGCGTAGACATTTTATAGCTACGGTTAGACCAGGGGCGGCATGAGAGGCGACTGAACTAAGTGGCGCAAGTCTCTCTGAGAGACTACATTTGTAACATTTGCTATAGAGATTATTGGTCAATGGATGGTCCACGTGCGGTATAAATCCTAAAGGACCTGTAACCATGACTTTTCAAAGCCATTGGTCAGAAAAGGGCTGGATTTTTTCTCACTCAAATGCTAAGTGTAGCCATTCGGGAAACTTAGCTAGCGTTCTTGGCACTATACTTCTAGTAGATTAGTAGTAGTAGTAGTAGTTAGTAACTTTCAGTAGTTACTAAATGATAATTTAAATTTTTAGTTTATTTTTTTTAAATAATTAATATTGGGTATTTTAAAGTAATTTAAATAAACGACGATGAAATCTAAGGAATTTCCATTTTAAATAAAATATTATACAAAGCTCTACGCAATCAAAACAATTGTGTAAAAGGTCTTTCAAAAAGTTTCAATCTCATGAATCGGGTAATATATTTTACTCGAATTTAGTACTTTATCAAATTTTACAGAGTTTATTCAGGCAGCGTGTAATTAAAATTGTTTACTTCATTTGTGTCTGTGTGAAAAAGGTAACCTTTATACAAAGATTTCAATTAAAATGTATAACGCTTTTTATCTACTTTTAAAAGGTATAATACAACTCTATGTTTCTTTTTATCAAGTGGACGGGAATTGTGTTACGCAATATCTTCGTCTTTTTTGAACCGTTTTTAATATTTTAATCGTTATATTACTCCAGGACTGACTGATTCGTTGGTCTAGTGGTCAGAAACGCGATTGCTCAATATGATATCCCAGGTTTGAATCCCTGGCGGGGTCAAAAATCAGTTATTTATTTGGTCTTTTATAAAAAAATCTCAGTAGCAGCCCGGAGTCAGAAAGTTGGCAGTATTTCATCCCTGTCACTGTTGTTGTTGGTCCTGCACCTAATCTCTCTCGGATCGTGTTGGATGTCATTCTCATCAGACTTTGAGAGTGAGGGAATAAAGAGTGCACCTGAGCTGCACATACACTCGTGCTCTATACTCCTGTCCTGCAGAGATGGCTAGTCTCCGTTGAGGCTGGTCGCCATGACCGAAATTCAGTCTTTAGGTCTTTCTTGTTACACTTCAGAAGTGGGCCCATATGAATTTGGAGAAAAATTCCACCTCCAGATTGGGAAATTGGGGTAAAATTTTTAATGTTACTATTAAGAGGACGTCGATATTGTGTTATCATTTTTCCACTTCTAAGTGCTTAAATATTGTTTTACGAAAGTTTAAAAAAAACACGTAACAGAAAGAAAATAATTTTACTTACCAGAGTCGGTATTATAATTCTACTTTACGAGTACACTATGTATTAGCACCGACTTCAGAATGTGAAATTATTTTATGGCTATGAATAAATTTTATTTTATTATAAAGATATTATTAGTTACCTGGCAACCATCCGCTAAATAAAATAAAATGGTGTGTCTTCCCTAGTTTGAAGAGCACCTAACGCCCACCTCAATTGCGTGCACTATTCCCGTCAACACTAATCCCAGCACCACTACTCCCAACAACGCTATTCTAGGAAAGACACACCATTGACGATAATTTAATTTAGCGGATGGTTGCAAAGTAACTATTAATATCTTTATTTTAATGAATTTCCGCAAAGTAACGCCCGACTCTATCAATTATTTTATTTTATTCTTTAAATAATAACTTGCAAATTATCTTCCTAGTAATTATAACCGCTTTAAGGAATATTAACAATTGTTTTTAAATAATGCAAAAAAGAAACATTGTATTAAGTAAAGCACTCAATTAAATAACTGATATTTATCACTTGGTGGTTACAAACATCGGCCACATTACACACACGGAGTCCCTCATTCCAAGAATACTAGGGCACTAAAGTGGAGGTGGAATCTACGACATTCGTGTAAACGACTAAAGTACGAGTGTTTAAGCGAGGATTTTATACATATTATTCTGTAGAGACAATTGCCTCGTTTTACAATTGCCTGATGAAACAGGCCATCTTAATTTCATTTAATTGTAGTTATAATGATTGCAGGGATATATAAGTCAGCTATTTTGGCATTCTATAATATTATCACGTAGATCACGCAGTTAACTTTTAAGAAGTAAAAACCTTTAATGTACATATTTAATAGCTCCTACCCAATGAAATTGTGTTTTATTAACTGGGCACTTTGGACTTTGAATCATCATCATCATTACAGCCCTTCACAAGTCCACTGCTGCACATAGGCCTCCCCCAAGTAATGCCACAAAGCACGGTCCTGAGCCACTTGCATCCATCGACTTCCTGCATATCTTAACAGGTCGTCACTCCATCTAGTGGGGGGTCGCCCTACACTACGCCTACCGGTACGAGGCTGCCACTCAAGAACCTTTCTTCCCCATAGGTTATCGGTTCTTCGAGCCATATGGCCGGCGTATTGCCACTTCTGCTTACTAATGCGTTGGGCTATGTCGGTCACTCTGGTTTTACTGCAGATATCCTCATTTCTGAGTCTATCATGCAGAGAGACTCCGAGCATAGCCCTCTCCATAGCTCGCTGAGCGACCTTGAGCGACCTTGAGCGTCCTCATACGGCTAGCAGTGAAGGACCACGTCTCAGATCCGTAAGTCATCACTGACAACACGCACTGGTTGTACAATCTAGTTTTTAGAGATTGAGGTATACCTGACGAGAATATATGTCGTAATTTCCCGAACGCTGCCCAGCCGAGTTGAATCCGTCAATTGACCTTTCGGTCGTAGTTGGACTTACCTAGTCGGACTATTTGTCCCAGGTAAACGTACTCGTCAACAACTTCGAGCTTAGTGCTCCCAACAACTACCGGCATAGGTGTGACATGCACATTAAACATGATGTTTGGTTTGTCCATATTCATCTTAAGACCTATCCGTTGGGAGGCACTATTGAGGTCATTGAGCATAGTGCTTAAGTCCACCAGCGATTCTGCCATAAGGACTATAATGTCGGCAAATCGAAGGTGAGTGATGCACTCGCCATTGATGTTAATACCGTATCCTTTCCAGTCCAGTAGCTTGAAAACGTCTTCCAATGCAGCGGTGAAGAAATTCGGAGATATAACGTCACCCTGTCTTACACCTCTCTGCAGTTGGATAGGTTTCGAGCTCTGGTTCTGTACTCGGATAGCCATCATAGCCCTACTGTACAAACACTTCAGCACTTCGATATACCGACAGTCAACTTGGCACCGCTGAAGGGACTGTAGCACCGCCCAAATTTCGACGGAATCAAAGGCTTTCTCATAGTCCACATACGGCAGGCAAAGTGGCAGATTGTACTCTTCAGTCTTCTGTACAATCTGCCGCAGGGTATGTATGTGGTCTATGGTACTGAAGCCTTTTCGGAAACCGGCTTGTTCGGGAGGCTGGAAGTCGGCGAGTCTGCGTGCGAGACGATTCGTAATGACTCTCGAAAACAGCACGTAGACGCGGCTCAGAAGGGAAATCGGTCTGTAGTTCTTTAAGAAAGCATTGTCGCCTTCCTTAAAGAACAAGACCACCGCACTTCTGCTCCACGCCTCTGGAGTAGTGCCACCATGGAGGACGGAATTGAAGAGCTTCTGAAGGACTTCAAGTACCGGTGTTCCACCCGCTTTCAGAAGCTCCGCTGTAATTCCATCCTCGCCTGGGGCCCTGCAGTTTTTAAGGTGCTGGTAAGCCATTCTAATCTCGCTTAGATTGACGTCCGGGATATCATCGGAATAGTGTCGGATAAGACTTGCTCTTGGATCGTTACTCACACTTGCGTGTGGCTCCAACGATGATGTGTACAGCTGCCCATAGAACCTCTCAATCTCACTCAAAATCTCAGGTGTCCCGGAAACGATGCTGCCACACTCAGTCTTCAGCTTTGACAGTTGGCTCTTACTGGCAGACAGATCTCTAGCAAAGACTTTGGAGCCCTGGTTCCGCTCGATCGCTTCTTTAATACGAGCAGTATTAAAGTTGCGTAAGTCTCGCCGCATGCATTTGGAGAACTGTCTGTTTAGTTGCCTGTATGCTGTCAAATCTGTTGACGATTGCAGCCTCATCTCCGGTCTAACAGCCATGAGATTAGGAGTGTGATCGGAGAGTTTTTGTGTTCTTCTGCGGCGGGTCTTGCAGAACTTAGCTCCGACCGCATGGACAGTTTCCACGAGCTTGTCATTCATATCGTCCACTTCATAGCATTCTTGTAGGCGCTGAAACCGGTTACGTAACTCGAGCTGAAAGTTTTCGGGATTCTGGATTAGAGCACGAGGGGGACGAAGCGTTGACTTCATTAGACGAGACCTCTCCAACTTAACGTTGAGGTTCAGTGTGCCTCTAACCATTCGGTGATCGCCAGTTTTCACCCTTGCGATCACTGAGACATCACTGAACAGTTGGCGTCTGCTCGTCATAATGAAGTCAATCTCATTTTTTGTCGAACCGTCGGGGCTCGACCAGGTCCACTTCCTGTGGCGCCGCTTCTGGAAGAA
Source organism: Parnassius smintheus behrii (assembly GCA_036936625.1). Classification (NCBI taxonomy): domain Eukaryota; kingdom Metazoa; phylum Arthropoda; class Insecta; order Lepidoptera; family Papilionidae; genus Parnassius; species Parnassius smintheus. Next base: position 4,126,626 of record JAUPFT010000012.1, read on the forward strand.
AGAGTTCATCATAAAGAGTCCCTCTATCTCCATAAAGTCGGCCAGCTGCTGGCCCCTTCGGTTCCGTTGCCCTACTCCAAATTTCCCTAACTTCAGCTCACCGTTTTTTCTTGTGCCTAGTTTTGCGTTGAAGTCTCCCATCAACACCGTGTAGTGGGTTTTGGAGGAATGCATGGCTTTGGAAATATCCTCATACATTTTCATACATTTCCTCCACCTCCTCATCGGAATGTGCAGAGGTTGGTGTGTAAACCTGTATGACCTTCAGCGAATACCGTTTGGTGATTCTGAGTATCATGTACGCGACCCTCGTCGACACACTCTCAATCTTTACAACGTTGTTGACGAGATACTTGTGGACGATAAATCCGACATCTCCTTGGGACAGATGGTCGCCCTCGCGGTGATAGAACAAGTTGCCGGATTCGAGAATCACCGTGTCCTCCTCCTCTCTTCGGAACTCGGATAATCCTATAATTTTCCAGCGCAACTTGTCTATCTTTTCTTCCAGCTCCAGGATCTTCTCGCTAGTCCTCAGGGTGCGTGCGTTAAATGTTGCCAGGTCGAGTCGTCGTAGGTGGCAACCGAACCTCCACCGGAGATTCTTAGCAGCCCCTGCCCCGCCGTTACCATGGTCGCCACTATAGCCAGGAATAGCGGGGCCGCCGGGGACTGGGGGCCGTTTATTTGTGTAATTGTTCATGGGGGGTATATTGCCATAGTTGCCACGCTTGGCGAGCGGGTTGGAAACCGCAGTTTTTTTTGTCGTACAGTTGCTGTTATCAGGAAGATCCTGCTGCCCATCTCCTGCCTGTTTCCCTCTGTCGCCTTTTACGACTCCCACGGGAAGATATGGGCTAGTGGATATTCTTAACCGCCACTACACGGACTTTGATTGATGATTTTAAATTGAATAAAACCACTTACACGGATTTCGTCGGGTTTAATTAACTTATTTTTAATTCTTGATGTTTCTTTTGCTTGTCACGAGTAATATTCCTCTACAAGATGCAGGAGTGTACAAGCCAGATTGTGAATGTGGTCTCTCTTATATAGGACAAACAAAAAAAAATCTATAAAAACCCGCATGAAAAAACATATAGCTGATATGAAGCATCGATGCTCCGGGAAGTTTGCAGACTGTAAACATGTTTCAAAATCGTATCCGATTCATACCAAGAAACCAAGGATGATACGCGAGGCTATTGAAATTAAAAATAAAACACCTTAATTTCAATAGTGAAAATGTATGGGTGCTACGTTCTGCTTGGGATCCTATAATTAACAAAATTAACTACAAACCCAATCATACCACTGCAAGACTTCAAGATAATGTAATCTCATTCTGCGTAGATCGGACCAAAATTAATATTCGAAAACTAAAGGTAGCCGGGCTAACCATGACATTGGGACGTCAAACATCTCAGTCGTTCTCGTGACGATACGTCAGAAATTAAAAATAAGTTAATTGAACGCGATAAAATCCGTACAAGTGGTTTTATTTAATTTGTGTTCTTCACGTAAATTTAAGAAATCATTACATGGTTCTAAATTATGGTTTCACTTAGATTTTTAAATTGCTATTAATAATAATAGTTAATTTCTCTCACGCTAGTACTTTATATGAGTACGGGCATACATTTATATTCCGCGGTACATACGTTGAATGTGAAATAAGCTTATATATTTTTTCCTGAATATTTAGCTAATAATAATAATAATAACAATAATAATTTATTGTTATTAATATTATTATATAAATAATTGTCGTAGGGAATTGACGACCCCATCGCCCGCTGACGTAACAGTTAAGTGACAAAACTGCTACGTCAACGCAGTCAGTCAGCGCCTTGCGAGAGGTGTGAGCGCCGTGCCTCGGCAGAATTTAGGGTGCAGAGGCCCGTTTGTGCTTATGGCCACACATGATACGGTGCCGGGCCTGGGCGTCTCCCGTTAATGGACGCCCAAATAATGGATGATGGATAAGAAGATAGTGCGCAAAGGGCCGCTGCCTGGGGGTCGCCGGGGCGCGTCTGGAGCTGGCGCTGGACGCGGCAGCATGCGGGCCGCCAGCCGAGCGCGAGGAGCTGCACGGTCATCTAGCAGCCCTCCGCATCCATCATCCCCACCAGAAGGCTTGGTGTCGGCTGGGTCTTCTCGGACTCAGCAAGCGGCACCCGCCGCTGGTGGAGCACGTCGCATGCGTTGGTCACAAGCAATGAATGCAAACGCACTGCGGGCGTACTTTAGGGCAAAAGGGGAAGAAACTGGATGTTTGACGTATCGGGCTAGGATGCATCGTCTTTTTGCTGAGCTGGAGCCATCTTTAACCGTCACAGAGCAAAACCTGGCAGACCGAGTTCGGTATATCTTGCGCTCAAATATATTTGATGTCGCCGAACTCGAACGGCTACGACGTGAGGCTGTTCCCTCGTCGGATGAAAATGCTACGGCTGAGGATGCGGCGCGACAAATGTTAGAGCAACCCGCAAACGTGGATGCCGCCGTGAATACCCCAGTTGTGGTTGATTCAAACGATGATGGAACAGTCGCCCAGGAACTGGAATTAGAGCATATGAGGAGTACATTGGAAGAGGCGATTGTGGAAACGCGCAGTACGCCTCTCGAAAATCGACCGCGACTTCCCCGCATAGCCCTAAGCAAGCGGAATCGGGCTGTCGTGAGGGCTCTGAACCCAATGCTGGTGACCTATTTGGAAGCCAGCCGGGACCTTTGCGAGACGGACTCAATTCTTTTTGGCGCTGCGCTGGCAGTCTGCCGTATCATAGGCGCCAAGGTTTCCACGGCTGGACGCGCTACTGGCCATAGTAGCGCTATCCCAGCATGGAGAAGAAGAATTGAGGAACGTATCGCAAAGGCTAGAGCTCTCATCGGCAGACTGATATGCTTCAGATCGGGCAATAACAGGCCAAGAATTGTGCGCACCGTCAGGATGGCGTTTGCTGGGACAAATGTCAGTTTGTCCCAGCCGGATATAACGCAAAAACTGACGGAGCGCATAGATGATCAGAGGCAGAGAATCGCTGCTTGGGGAAAGCGGATTCGGCGATATACCGAGAGGTCGACACGGTTCAACCAGAATCGTCTCTTCCAGAGTGATCAGAAGAGGCTCTATGAATCATTGGAGCGACCAATGGTAAGTGGAACGGGACCAGCACCGAATCAGACCGACACTGTAGCATTCTGGCGCGGCCTGTGGTCAGAGCCCGTAAACCACAGCGAGGGCCCTTGGGTGGAAGTTGTGGCGAGTCAGTGTGCGGGTATTACGCCCATGGACCCCGTCATCATAACGCCGGATGACGTAGCTGAGGCGGTCCGTAGGGCCCCGAACTGGAAAAGTCCGGGGCTTGACGGGCTGCATCACTACTGGCTGAAGGGGTTCATGGTGTGTCACTCTGTGCTTGCCCGACAGTTTCAAGAGGCTCTCAACCAGAAGTCGCTCCCAAGCCTCTTCACTACTGGGATCACTCATTTGGTTCCTAAAGACCAGGGTACCACAGACCCGAGCAAATATCGCCCCATCACGTGTCTACCGACCATATACAAGACACTAACATCCATTTTGAGCGCGAGAATCACTCGTCACCTGGACTCAAATCAGGTGATGTCGCGCGCTCAAAATGGATGTCGGGGCGGTGGTCGTGGAACCAAGGAACCACTCCTCATTGACGCGGTCATTGGCAAAGTGGTGAAACGCAACCGTCGGAAATTCTCCGCCGCCTGGATAGACTACAGAAAGGCATTCGACTCGGTGCCCCATACATGGCTAAAGAGGGTCCTCGAGCTGTACAAGATAGACTGTACAGTTAGAGACTTCCTGGAGCAGTGTATGGGGCAGTGGAGTACGATCCTTTGTCATCTGGGCGAGCGGATGATGGCTGCGGAGAACCACATAAGGATAAGAAGGGGTATCTTCCAGGGCGATTGTCTGAGTCCAATCTGGTTTAGCCTCTCTCTGAATCCTCTCAGTACCTTACTGGAGGGCTCCGGGAGGGGATTTCAGCTACGGAAAGGAGGGACAAAAGTGACCCACCTTTTCTATATGGATGACCTCAAGTTATTCGCCTCCAGTCGCTCCCATCTTATGGAATTGCTAAACATCACTTGTGAATTTAGCAATTCCATTGGAATGGAGCTGGGGACGGATAAGTGTGCGGTCCTCCATGTTGAAGGGGGAAGGGTTGCTAACTCTGAGGGCATAGACTTATCTATGCCCGTCAACTTAAGAACCCTTTCCGAGGCTGAAACATACCGATACCTGGGTATGTCACAAAACATCGGTATCGATGAGACTGGTATGAAACAGTCAGTTTGCGACGTGTTTTATGCACGCTTGACCAAAGTGCTTAACAGCCTTTTGTCCGGTGTGAATAAGGCACACGCATATAACGGTTGGGTCATGCCTGTCCTCATGCATACCTTTGGCATACTCAGGTGGACTCAGACTGAACTTAACGCCCTGGATAGAAAAGTCCGCACTACCATGACGTCTCATAGGATGCATCATCCGAGATCGTCGGTGATGAGGCTGTACTTGCCGCGGAAGCATGGTGGTCGTGGCTTCTTGAGCGCGCTCACCATGCATAATCGCGAAGTGTGCAGCCTCCGTGATTACTTCCTGGCGAGAGCGGATGATCCATTCTATAAGGACGTCATTTATTGTGATTAAGGACTTACCCCTCTATCCTTAGCCAACGAGCAATGGCAAGACCCGGCAGTACAGAGCATTTCCGACCGGGAGACCGTATGGAAGGAGAAGGAGCTCCACGGGAGGTTCTACAAGGCTCTACATGAGCCTTTCGTAGACACAGTAGCCTCCCTCCACTGGCTACGCTTTGGTGATCTCTTCGGGGAAACCGAGGGTTTTGTCTGTGCAATACAGGATCAGGTTATTAAGACCAACAACTATCGGAGATACATCCTAAAGGATGGCACCGTCGACATCTGTCGAGCTTGTCGCCATCCCGGTGAGTCACTTAGGCATGTCATCTCCGGTTGTTCGGCGCTTTCTAACTCTGAGTACTTGCACAGGCACAACCTAGTAGCCAGAATTCTTCACCAGGAGCTCGCTCTGAAATACGGTCTCGTGTCTCGGAAATTGCCGTATTACAAGTACTTGCCGGAAGCCGTGCTCGAAAATGATCGCGCCAGGCTCTATTGGGACCGGGCCGTCATCACAGACAGGACTATTCTTGCGAATAAGCCTGATATTGTGCTGATGGACCGGGCACAGTCAAGGATATTTTTGGTCGACATTACCATTCCGTATGACGGGAACCTCGTGAAAGCCGAAACAGATAAGCAAACAAAATATCTGGACCTGGCTCACGAGGTGACCGACATGTGGGGTGGTCTGCCGACCGAAATTATTCCTGTAGTCGTCTCTGCGAACGGGCTAATCCCAGTCAGCCTCTCGGGTCATCTGAGGCGGCTGGGACTACGTGGCGGACCGCTCCAGGCTCAAATGCAGAAGGCGGTGCTCCTCGATACCGCCCGCATCGTCCGCCGGTTTCTTTCCCTTTCCCCCTAACCCTCGGCCGTTTGGCCTCCCCTGCTGAGGGCCTCCATCTGGTTGGGCTTTTATTTATTTATGTATTTTAATATTTATTTTATGTTATTGATATTTATGTATATTTATCTTCTCATCTTCATTTATAATTATGTATTATTAGAACCCAACCAGATGAGAAAACTATATTGATACCCCACAATAATAATAATAATTTATTGACACACACATAAAGAAAAGTTACACAATTCACAATTTTATTACATTTGGTACAAAATAAGTAATGTGCAAACAGTGATCTTTGACCCCTGTGCTGGAAAAAAGCCAAAAAGGAAAGCCTGTGTTACAGGGGTCAATGCTCTTGACTTCGAGGGCTACGTCGTGGCCCCCGGCCACCGTAGACGCAGGCCTGTGGACGGCGAGCAATGGGTAGCTCGCCGTCCGTCCGTCTAACGACGACAGGCCGTGTCGACGGCGCGTTTTGTTCCACGCGCGCCTCAAAGAGCTGTCAGCAGCGTGAAGGGGCCGCAAGGGCCGGCGCCTGCCGGGGCTACGGGCTGTTCGAAAGAGATACCGCGGCTCCGGAACGTAAGGGCACTGAAGAAACACGGATGGTTTTTAGTCAGTAAAAGTCTGACACTCCCTTACGCTCCACCCAGAGCGAAAGGCGTCATTAGATGATTTTCCATCCGCAAAAAAAGGGGTCAATGATCTTCATGTCTCTTGTCTATATTGTACATAATATATTACTTACAGTGTACAAATATGTGTATGTGCTCCTATGTTGAGTGTACTCTTAGGTCGTGTGTATGTGTGTGTGTGTGTGTGTGTGTGTGTGTGTGTGTGTGTGTGTGTGTGTGTGTATGTGTGTATGTGTGTGTGTGTGTGTGTGTGTGTGTGTGTGTGTGTGTGTGTGTATGTGTGTATGTGTGTGTATGTGTGTATGTGTGTGTGTGTGTGTGTGTGTATGTGTGTGTGTGTGTGTGTGTGTGTGTGTGTGTGTATGTGTGTGTGTGTGTGTGTGTGTGTGTGTGTGTGTGTGTTTGTGTGTGTGTGTGTGTGTGTGTATGTGTATGTGTGTGTGTGTGTGTGTGTGTGTGTGTGTGTGTGTGTGTGTGTTTGTGTGTATGTGTGTGTGTGTGTGTGTGTGTGTGTGTGTGTGTGTGTGTGTGTGTGTGTGTGCGCGTGTGTGTGAGCGCGCGTGTGTGTGTGTGCGCGCGCGTGTGTGTGTGTGCGCGCGCGTGTGTGGGAGAGTGTATGTGTACTTGTGTGCGTTTCACTTTATACTTTCCATCATATGTTCTGTATCTTTGTAATTTAATTTATACATAAAGTCCTCTACATATTTTATAGGTATTAAATTTTCGTAAATGTTGAATATTACCTAATTTGTTATACACCCGTGAAGTCAACGCGTAATATTGGCGCTTGGCAAACTCCGTACGAGTCCGTACCATGGGACATGTCTCTCTCCTTCGCTGAGACGTTGGCAAAGACGGAACAATTGTCCTATGGTACTTGAGAACTATAGATTTGTAGTATAATGGTCTCACAGTGAGGACCCTACAGTGTTGATACAAATAAGCTGTTTCAGTGAGGGTCGCGGGTTATATTTGGTTTTAAGAAATTAATTGTATGCCCTGCAAATAACTTTTCGGGGTCTGAATGTAAAATTTGTATTTAAAAAGCATTCATGATACAGATGAATCATTTTACATAAATACATATACATAAACACTCACGCCTATCACCCAGAAGGGTAGGCAAATACTACAGACTTTCATTTGGCACGATCCTGACACACCTCTCTCGCCTCCTTCACATCCATATACCTACGCCTTGAACGAATGGTTAATTCGTTCAAGACCTACGCATACATGCTCGTCGGTTAAGGGTACTCCTAATTTGGCCCGTTTTCAATAAATTGCCAATTTGGTCGATAAATTTTCGTCTAGGACGTCCCTTTCCGACTCTGCCATTCACTTCTGCAACATAAATTTTCTTTGCCACTCTTTCCTCATTCATTATTTCCACATGGCCAAACCACCGAAGCATTCCTTTCTTAATCCTGGTCACAACATCATCTTTCAAACCACACTCTTCTCTTATCACACAATTTCTCACCCTGTCATTCAGATCCAGCCCTAACATACTACTTAACGACCGCATTTCTACTGCGTTCATTCTACTCTCGTGCTTCTTCTGCCACACCCAACTTTCACTACCATACGTTAAACTAGGGACCAACACAGCATTGTGAATTGCCATACGTGCCTTTCGACACATTTTGTCTCTTCACAATAGAAACATTTTGTATTCAAGAAATTCATTTGTATCAATCATTAATATCTGTATGTTACATTAAAACAGATTTTTATTTGTTTGTTAATTTTTTTGTTTTTTTTTTTGTACGCGCTCCTGAAATTGTTTGATACAAAAATAGAGATTATTTATCTTCCTTCACGATTACAAATTACGATACAAAAATAACGTTTGGTTTCGCACTACGCTAATACATATTTCGGAATGAGTCACGTACTTCGGTGATCACACAACGCGGATGTAGTTAGCACACCAATTATGTAATGACTATTTTGTTATGAAGTCACATGAGTGTACAAAAAACATAAAATGACTGAATCACCATCTATCATAACAACATAATTCCAGCATTATACTTATCCGATGAAATTCACTTTTTATCAATAACGCGTTCTATTTACAATCCTTTCGAAGTGTCCAAATTGTCAGCTGAAACAATGGACGATTCAGAAATGATAACCAAACAAAGCCCGTGGGCGGTAATGGTGTTGAAATTTGGGTGTCCCATCAACACGACACGGCCATTCGGCGACAAGGTTATTGGTGAATGGTGACGTATATCTGACATTGTGCACGTTAATATTTAAAATAAAATACAATGGTCGGATGAGCAATGATGTAATGCTATTACATATCTACTTTATAATTGCATTGTTATTTCAGGCTTTTTTATAGGATATGGGTGACAATCGAGCACACAGTCCACCTGATGGTAAGTGGTCGCTTTGGCCCATAGACATCTACATCTATCCTCGATTACGAATTAAAATGCAGATGTGTTGTCTACTTGCGGTAGGACTAAGATAGAATGCCTCATTTCAAGTAAAAAAGGTCTCCGGTTCCCTACACTCACCATACGAAACACAGCAGCATCAAGCTGCTATTGTACGCTGGTATTCTGTGAGAACGTGGTCCTTCCCCGGTCGAGCCGACCCATTCGTGCTAAAACTATACTACTAATATAACTGCAGCATGGCTCTACCACGTATAAAAATTTAGTGTGAGTGGAGTTAGATCGATTCTTTTACCCAACATGGCATCTAAAATAGCAAATGATTCCGAAATACCAACTCCGTGACGCAGTGACTTAGCATTGAGTTGTAACGTTGAGGGTCGCGGGTTCGAATCACGCACGGAACAGATATTAGTATGGCTTACATATAATTGTTCCGGGTCTGGGTGACTGTCCTTGTGCAGTTTATGTTTGTAAACTACCCCCACGATACAAGAGAAAATCCTTGTGTATGTGTGTGTATGGAGGGGGAAGGGAAGGGTTAAAATTTTTAAGAAAAGAAACGTAATATATAGTCATCATTTGTATCTTCCAAATTTTTTTTCAAGAATTTGTCATGTAATAACCTCATAATACAACAGCTTTTACTTGGCGTTCTTTTTTAGGTTTTCAGGCAAGAAATTCTAGGCTAATGTTGCCTGAATAGTTAAGTAAATATTGTCATCACTTGTCATCGCATGAAACTTTCAGTCTAATTATTGGTTTTCTGGTCGTCTCGAAAACGGATATATCTATGATTAATATATTTATTTGTCAAAAGAGTCTATCGAACTAATTAAAATTAAATTCTTCACGTAAGTTCTAACATTTTGAAAAAAGAAACAAATCGCTTTTCTTTTAAAAACAAAATCGGTCATCCTATTTTTATTTTCGTTAATAAAATATAGATCCCCGAATGTCGACTCAATATACACTTAGTGGAGTGTCAATCAACGGCCCAAACACTAATCGTGGAAAGTAAAAAATGATCCATCACGGTATCTGATGGGAAATGGGAAATCGTTACTAAGATTGATGACTGTGGTTACGGAGACTTCTCGAAGTTTGTAAGCAATAATAAACGAATCGTTGCGTTCCAAAATAAATAAAAACCTACTTTTCGTTATTATTATGTTTTTGTAAAATGTATTTTTTTTTTTAAATTGATGTGACAAGCAGTCCACGTGATTGTAATTGGCTACTGAAGTCATGGACACCTGCGGCTAATATTAAGCATAGAGGGTTGTCATCTCTGAGGACTTGAGTTGCCTCTTGAATGCCTCAGAGCCGTATTATGTTTTTGTTCTATTGTTTTTATAAATTATGAGACATAGTCCACCCGATTGTAAGTGTCTAGTACAGTCATCCAGTAGTTTATATGTTGTAGGGCCATGCTGCAGCTATATTATGGTTCTCTCAAAGAATACCCGCGTAAAATAGCAGCTAAATGATGCTAAATGATTATGGTGATTGGTGATGTGTGTTATTCTGACCTGATTGCAGACCTTCTTGACAAATATGATCGACTTCTTAATAACTGCATTCGATTCATTTTCAATCTTCGTAAGTATGATCATGTGTCTACTTATCGTTTCCAACTTAAGTGGTTACGAATTCGTCAGTGACTAAGTATGTGCGCACTCACAGCACTATACTCCATTCTCATGTCTCTTACTCCCTCCTCTTACTTAACTTTTCATTTTCAGTGCCTTTGCTCTAGCCATGGCAGAAACCTGCGTTATTCGAACAATATTTTACTAAAGTGTCCCTCTCATAAATCTTGCTTCCTGCATTCTTCCTTTACCGTACAGTCTGTTCTCCTCTGGAACACACTCCCTCTTGTAATTAGATCGGCTAATAATCGTTATGCATTCAAGAAAAAAGTTCGCGAACATTACATAAATAAACTGGCGTAATAATTTCATTAGTCGTATTTATTTATGATTTTATATAATTATATAATGTATGTAATTTATTAATTTTATGTATATAATTTATATAATATACAATACTATACTAATTTCTGATATGTACGTCATATTTTATGTCTGCATCACCCAAAGGTTGACCAAGAGAATGCCTCAGGCATTAAGTCAAACATACATATTATATGAAGTTTTAATAAATAAATAAATGCTGCTGCGTTTCATATGGTGAGTGTAGTTACCGGAAAGAAAAGGTCAATGGACATCTGCAGTACACTTAAAACAAATAAGGTTGCCACTTATGAGGACTAATATAGAATGCCGTTATACTGGCCCTTTGTACTCTGCAGATCGGAACAAAGCGGACCAAACACTAAAATTTGCAGGTAGAAATAGGTAACAGAGTGGGTACCTACTTAGACCGATTCTTAGGCAGAAAAGAAGTCCTGCCGCCTACTCATCGAGAAGCTTCTGAAATTACTTCTACGGGTTTAATACTTCTTAGCGACTTCTGAAGCAATTATATGATATTTTTGTTGCTTTTTTCGTAGTCTGCTTTTACTCTCCAATAAAAGCTTAATTTTTTTATTAAAAAGTTGCATTATTTAATACGTTACGGCGATATGGTGGGGTATTACATGGTGAGTACTCAAGTTGCAGTACAAAATTGTGTTTGTAGTATATACTACTCGTATAGAATACGATTTAAAAATTTCGATATCTAGAATATAGACTAATGATCGTTTACCTTAATCGGTTAAAAGTTAATGTAGCTGTGATATAGCAGGCAGACAGAATGGAAACAGGTTATAATAATCGTTAACCTCACCTTTACACAAAATTTGTAGGAAATAAATCACGATAGTTCTATTTTTATATTAAAGAAAAGGCAAATTGGTAAAATTACTTATTTAAAAGTTGTTTTATATTGTCAAGAAAACACAGCAACGGTACAGTTTAAATAGTAAATACACTTAAGACCGATTTACACTTCAACAAGCACAGTAGCGAGTTAACTTGCGAACCTGGCGAGTTAAGTTTGAACCTCGTTTGAACGGCAATAAGCGAGTAGCGAGTTAACGATTAAGTTGATCGTGGTAGCCGGCCGAGTTATTTTTCGGCGAGTTAAGTGCGAAGTGCTGCCCTCCCGCGCGTTTCTCGCTATCAACAAATAAGCTCGCCGTTCGTGTAAACGAGTGAATTTAATTCAGTGCATCAGTTGACAGGACGCAACGTTTGCGCGCCAAAACTTACAATTGTAATTTTAATGAAACTCGCCACAAAATTTGTACGATACTGTTTATTACAATATTTATACGTTTGTATTGAGTTTTAATAATAAAATGAACGGAAGATATCAAGTATAAATTCGTACAGGAGTATTTAGAACACGAATGTTTATATAATAGTAGAATTTCAAATTGTAAAATTAAACATGGTTGAGATGCTGCACTCATGAAAATTCTTAAAAACTTCCTTAACAACAACCATTAATACTCCTCTGACTAGATCATTTAGTTCTTGACGTAATCCTAGAACCATCTTAAATGAAAACCGGAAAAATTCTGTAGTCTTGAAACGTCATACTCCAACGAACTCTATGAACTAATGTCCTTAACTAAACTCGCCTCTAAGACATTGTTTGAACGCTACTGCCCACTTAACCACTGTCAACTGCTCTGTAACTAAACTCGCTACTGTACTTGTCGAAGTGTAAATCGGTCTTTAGTGATAGAAAACGACCCTTTAAAACGGTATATCCACGTAGCCTACTTGTGAATAGATCTTTAAAAATTACTAAGTACTTATTGACTGCAGCAACAAGCAATTCATCAACTCAGCTAAATGTCCGTAAGTTTTAAGGTTTAATCTTAAAACGTTTACCAAAGTTTTATTTAATCATTAAAATCTGTTGTGTAATTTGATTACTTCAGTTGAATCATTATATTATTTAATTAGTTCTTAACGTTGTGTAATCTGTATTAAAACGAGTAGAGAATACTTTGCACTCCTTTTAATCAATCGATAAAGCTCAAGAAGTGTGATTTTGAGTACAAAAAAATTATATGCAGAAGGAGTGCAGAATGCTAAAATTTATATAAGAAGGCACTAGATATTGTACGTAAGTAATCAGGTGTAACGACGGATCATCTTTTTGAATTTTAATCGAGAATATAGATAGATTCCTCTGTGCCACTGTATTTACTTACCATCAGATGGACTGTGTGCTTGCTTGACATACTTCTTTAAAAAAGCAAATATCCTCTTATAAACCAGAACGTGAAGATATTACGTTGAAATTTAGACCTTGAGGGAACCCTAACAGCATTGCTGGTAAGCTCAACTTATGGACGATATGTAGAGTATTTTAAACATTTTGAGTTTTTATCAGGAAGATGTCTGTGTTTTGTTTTCCCTCTCTGTCCTTCTAAGAAACAAAGGCACGAAATAGGGTGGTGGATATTGTTACACCGTCAATTTTAATTGACTTTTCTACCTATCTAGCTAAAAATATACAGATTTTATTGTGTTTATTGGCATAAGATAAACACATTAACGGAATCTAGGGATATTTTATATTTTGTCAAATATTTAAAAATCTATGAAGAATTACCTGATATAGTAAATGGAAGAACGATAGGTTATTTTAAGGTCTTTAATAAAAAAAATCGTATCATTTATTCGCTTTAAATAAAAATGTAATTTTTTTAATCGCCGTGAAAATTAGTATGATAAAAAAACTTCATTTCTTAGTAAAAATTATTAATTTTAATTAAATTGAAAAAATCTTTTAAAATCTATTTTTAATAATCGGTGTTGCTACATCTTACATTAATTACACATCGACGTGTCTTGTTGAGTTATATTGTCCCATGTTCTTTGCAAGTGTTCGTAAAGTTGTTGTTACATCGTCAGATTTGACGGAAAATCTCTCAAACCTTTTCGTTGTAACATATTCCAGGCATGCTCGATAGGATTTAAGTCGGGTGACTCTGCAGGCCAATCCAATACTTAAATATCGTAGTCGCGGAGAACGGCTAACACCAGCCGCGCTGTATAGGAAGGAGCATTATCGTGCATGAGTAGAAATTCCTAGCCCATTTGGATTCTGTGTAGGACAATAACAAGATCTACTACCTCCTCGTGGTATTTTTGTGAAGTCATGCTGCCTTAGATCCAAATGAGCTGGGTTCGTCCGCCAAGACGATTTCCTGCCCACACCATAATTGCCACGCCAACACCGCTTTGGTATGCGGACCATCTGAGAGTGCCGTAGATGGCTAACTCTCCCTGGAGTTCTCCAAACGGATGTTTTTCGTGAATCGGCATGAAGCCCATATCGGGACTCATCAGTGAAAAGCACCTTGTTCGTCACTCGATGGTAAATGCTCCCGAGTCCACGAAAGCCGCCGACCGCGATTGCCACTTCGCAATGCTGGAAAACGTAGCGATCTTTGAGCATGAAGACCAACGTAATGCAACCTTCTTCGCACGTTTTTTTTTGTTTACCAGCAGCCGGTGGTCTTCCTGAAGCCTTTGTAGTACTTGCATCGCTGTGATATTGGGTTGTCTTCTGACGGTCATTTAGAAAAATCGATCCTGTCTCTGCGTAGTAACACGATGTCTCTGTATGTCGTTCAGCCACATCCCCAGTACTGCGATAACGAGACCTCAACCTTCATATCACGTTTTGGCTGGTGTGTAGGGCCTCAGCAACGACGCGTTGAATAGCTCCATTTTCTAGCATGCCATTTACCTACTCATTAATAACATTTTATTTCGACTCAAATGACGACGTGACATGACTCAATTTAATCCTTTTGCATTAATTAATATCAGAAGAACAATTTTTAGTTTCCTTGACGTAACGTATTACTAACAATTTTGCCGCCGTAAAATGTTTTTTCTTTTGTTTTTTTTAAATTAACATTTTTATATTTATAAAATATAATAAAAGAGGTTTCAATAAGTATATAAACTTTTTATGGAAACTAAAAAGATTTTTTGATGTGTGAATACTCAAGTAACGAATATTACTTTCGTAACAAGTGAATAAGCAACGAATAGAAAGTTTTAGTCTATAAAAAATTACTAACCTCCCTCCACCTCACAAATGAGCAAAACATTGGATCCCTCGTTGTAAGGCTCAACTAGTTTCGTCCTGTCTCTTCTCTTAGCATCATAAATAGTCGGACGGCTTGGCGGAACTGTAGGAGAAATAAAACTCATTTTTAGTGAGTTAAACATAGACTGAGAGGATTTTCAATTTGCATTTTTTCTGATTGGCTTGGGCAAAGGTGATATATTTCAGATTAAATCAATGATTGAACAATTCACCGAAACAATCTGATTACTAGCTAACCAGAATAATTGAAGTTTATTAGCTATGCATTGCCTAAAATTTACAATATGCTAGCAATCAAAGATTGATACACGCCAGCAACGATGAAATTGCTAATTGCAATTATGTAGGCTAGTTAATAGAGTCATATCGTTACAGTCTATCAAAAATTCACTGTTGACCATAGGCTTTCCCTATATATTGCTTTATGTACCACAGCTGCTACGCTTGTCAGACGGGTTGGCAATCGTAGTTTATTTATTGATTTAGTTATTATGAAGACGCTGGCTATGCGTAGTTCCTTTCCCTCTGTCGTTTCTTAGTACACCCACGGGATGATATTGGATAGCGGGACATTCTAACACCGTGTAGTGGCGGTGTGTTACACATGTTCGGCAGTAAAAGAAAACATCTTTTACTGCAATTTACTTTTTATTATGCAAATAAAGGCTATTATTATTATTATTATCTTAGGAAACCTTTATGTAATAGAAATTAGACACGCATTAAATGCGTGATGGTGCGGACTGCGAACTAAAAGTTCGTAGATTTTAATCTGCCATCCGATATCTAAACGATACTATAGTGAACGAACTCTAACACAAGCGTTTTAAACTTACCAAAAGTGATTAAAGGGATTATTGGTAATTTTATTAGCATTGCTTGTATTTAAAAAAAAGACACGCGTTATATATATACACCGCAAAGGCGAGATGTAAGCACGAAAAAAGTATTTGTATGGCTTACAATTACCGGTTTAAGTGATTTCTAGTGTAAAGTATGTTGAAAAAAGTGGTCTTTAATATATTAACCCAGACTAATACTTACTTATTACACTAAAGTTGACTTTTAAATTTCTAGTTGGAGAGTTCTTGAAGTCGACTCTACATCTGTACACGCCTGCGTCGACCGCTGCCACGTTGTCTATTAAAAGAACCGCCGGTGTTGCACCTCCTCGGAAGAACGCACGGTTTCCGAATACCGTTGGAGACGACCACAGCTTCGGTTGATTGTACGACCGACCTCGGATGTCGTAACTGTAAAAAAAAGTAAATATATATAGTTAGTTTCAATAACTCATCCATTTTTTGCAGTTGTTCATAAACAATTACTTCTACGTATATTTACTACTAGACGGGCTCTACAGCCTTAGTACACCGCGCACTAATCGACTATGGGCAAGCGATGAGATTACTTCTTTGTTTTGTAAACCGCGAACGTTGTTTTCGTCAATTTAACACTCATTTTTTATGTGACTAAGAAAACGCTGTCATTATTTATGTGGGCACTTTGTTACTGTGATTTTGAGTTTATTCAAATCATTATGTAGCTTTAATTTGTATTTGCCTAAAAACAGTAACAGTCATAAATGAAATAACAACTGCGTGGCATATTTGCCGTACGAGCTACCCAACAGCGCGCGCCTACGCGGTTCACAGTTGTGACAGCGTTTTGTTCTGAATTGACGTTGTAGTGGTATACCGAGAAAACGTTGGCTTTTACATAAGTATATAAATTCTTTTTTCAACTGTGTATTAGCTCTGTAAGAATGGACCACTAACCAGTATAATCTTGTGAGTATCGTACTTTTACTATAGGAACAAGAAATGGGCAGCAGAGTCTTGATAACAACTATTATAATAATAAAGAAACTGTGATTGCCAACCGCTTGCCAAGGGGGCCAACTATGGCAAATCTCCCCTATGAGGCAATCTATAGGAGAAGCTTATGTTCAGCAGTGGACTTTCATATATATGGAGGGATGAATGATATAAGTCCACTGTTGCCTGTTGCCTTAAATAGGATTTCCATAATATCACCATTCTTTGCAGACGAATGACGATCACAGTACTGGACGTCTCGCATCTTAGAAGTTCTTTCTTATCCATATTTAAGATCATAATATTCAACAGTTTATTTTAGCCCATCATCATAAATTCACCTTTGCTCTCCATAGTTTGCATCAAAGGGGAATTTAAAAAAAAGGTAGTAAGAAGTTTTATTATTATTATTATCGGAAATGTTTAAATTTGCTTAAACAATTTGAAAAAGTTGGTAAAAACTGTAGTACAGACTTTTCAATTTTTCAATCACAATTCAATTACAGTGTGTGGTGTATATTTGTTGTAGATGTAGGGATTGTAGGACTTGGAACTATTTCATTTTGCTCCAACTGCAGAAATTTTCTCACTATCCTGCAAGTATTTAAAATTGCAGCTTTTTGTAGGGCTATCTATAAATGGGTTTTCTGGTAAATCTATAAGTTTAAGGTTAATGAAAATATTATTTGGGACAACTCCAGTGATTGAGAAAACTATGGGGATTATATATACTTTTTCTTGCTTCCAATTACTTCCTCTTCTAATTACTTCTAATTACTTCCTTTATCTTAGCGTATATACTAATTTTCTCAGCTATTGTTTTTTGAATGTTATGTGTATTGGGTACTGCAATATCTCTTATGTTATTTTTATCTTGTATGAGTAATGTCTGGTCTATTAATGAATGATTTTATCGGTAAATACAGAGCGTTCGTAGTAAATTTTGTGTGAGGCATTTTCTAGAACTATTTGTGGTGTGTATTTGCAGTACACTATTTGTGGTGTGTTCAAAACAGCCTATAATGAATGCTATAAGAGATGAGAATGGCTATATTCTGAATGATGAAGTTTTGAGTTCAAATAGATGGAAGGAATATTTTGAAAGCATGTTTATGAGTAAGGAGACAACGTATGAACTGAATGAAATAGGAACTTCGAAAGAAGAGGAAGGAGGTAGCGAGATAAGTATAGATGAAATAATGAAAGCAATGAAAAGCATGAAAGCAGGTAAGGCTGCCGGATATGATAGAGTTTCACTCGAAATGCTAAGGGCTGGAGAGGAAGGGGTGGCAGGCCTGCTGCACACCTTGTTTAATTTAGGCTGGGAACTGAAACGGGTACCGGGAGACAGGTGCAAAGCCGTGATAGTCCCAGTATATAAGGGAAAAGGGTCGCAGCAGGACTGTAAAAACTACCGCGGTATCAGCCTTCTTAGCATCGTGGGAAAACTGTATGCCAAGGTACTAATTGAAAGGGTCATGAAAGAAACCGATGGAAAAATTTGGGATGTGCAAGCGGGATTTAGAAATTAAATGGGATGTACAGATCAAGTCTTCTCCATGCGCATGATCGCGGAGAAGTTTTTGGCCAAAAACCAAAAGGTTTTTTGTGCGTTCATGGACTTGGAGAAGGCCTATGACAGAGTGGATAGGAATGTGCTCTGGCAAACACTGAACTCATTTGGGTTGAGCGCTGGCTTGATACAGGCATTGGAGTCTCTTTATAGAGACTCTAGTGCTTGTGTTAGGATCAACGGGGTCTACTCGGACTGGTTTCGCATCCATAAAGGTGTCAGAGAGGGCTGTGTGGCTTCTCCGTGGTTGTTCAACCTATTTATGGACAGTTGTTTGCAAAATTTGAAAGTTGAAGAATGCGGATTAAGAATGGGTGAGTTAACCATCAAATGCCTTTTGTACGCCGATGATCAAGTTATTCATGCGTCGTCGGCGGCTGAGTTGCAAATGATGGTTACATTAATGAACAGATCATTAAAAGAAAGGGGTATGAAAGTGAACGCAAGTAAGACGAAAATTACGGTTTTTGAAAGAGATGAAAGTAAAACGATATGTGAAATAAGAATAGAAGGGGAGTTGATCGAGCAAGTAGATGAGTTTGTATATTTGGGGTGCGTATTTAGCAGGGATGGGAGATATGATAAGGATATAGAACGACGAGTGAACGCAGGAAACAGAGTAAATGGGGCCCTGCACTCTATTGTGAAGAGTCAAAATGTGTCAAAAAAGGCACGTATGGCAATTCACAATGCTGTGTTGGTTCCTACTTTAACGTATGGTAGTGAAAGTTGGGTATGGCAGAAGAAGCACGAGAGTAGAATAAATGCAGTAGAAATGCGGTCGTTAAGGAGTATGTTAGGGCTGAATCTGAATGACAGGGTGAAAAATTGTGTGATAAGAGAAGAGTGTGGTTTGCAAGCTGATGTTGTGACCAGGATTAAGAAAGGAATGCTTCGGTGGTTTGGTCATGTGGAAAGAATGGATGAGGAAAGAGTGACAAAGAAAATTTATGTTGCAGAAGTGAATGGCAGAGTCGGAAAGGGACGTCCTAGGCGAAAATTTATCGACCAAATTGGCGATTTATTGAAAACGGGCCAAATTAGGAGTACCCTTAACCGACGAGCATGCATGCGTAGGTGTATGGATGTGAAGGAGGCGAGAGAGGTGTGTCAGGATCGTGCCAAATGGAAGTCTGTAGTCTCTGCCTACCCCTCTGGGTGAAAGGCGTGAGTGTTTATGTATTATGTATTTGCAGTACGTGTTGTTTGAGTTTTGAATAAGTTTATGTCTGAGTGCCAATTTTTGATGTATGATGTTTGCAATTTAATTATATCTGTAATGTAATATGTCTGTGTGAGGCTTGTACACGCTCCAGTTATGTGTTGTATTGTTTCTCGTTAGCTGTTGCGCTAGCGGCAAAATTGAAAAAATACATAAAACATACATAAATAAATAAAAACCTAACCAGATCGAAAGTATATCTATAAGCTCCTGGTGTAGGATTCTGGCTACTAGATCGTGCCTGTGCAAGTACTCAAGGTTAGAAAGCGCCGGACAACAGGAGATGACATGCCTAAGTGACTCACCGGGATGCCGACAAGCTTGACAGATGTCGACGGTGCAAACCCTTAGGATGTATCTGATATATCACATAGTTGTTGATCTTAATAACCTGATCCTGTATTGCACGGAGAAAGCCCTCGGTTTCCCCAAAGAGGTCACCAAAACGTATCCAGTGGAGGGAGGCAACTGTATCTACGAAAGGCTAATGTAGAGCCTTCCGTGGAGTTCCTTCTCCTTCCATACGGTCTCTCAATCGGAAACGCTCTGTACTGCCGCGTCTTGCCATTGCTCGTTTGCTTAGGATAGAGGGTAAGCCCTTTATCACAAGAAATGATGTTGCTATAGAATGGATTATCCGATCTTGTCACAAAGTAATTATGGAGGCTGCACACTTTGCGATTACGTATGTTAAGCCCGCTTAAAAAGCCACCATATTTTTGCGGCAAGTACAGCCTCATAATTGACGATCTCGGCAGATGCATCCTATGGAACGTTAAAATAGTCTGAAATTTTTTATCCAGGGCGTTAAGTTCAGTTTGAGTCAACCTAAGTATGCCAAAGTTATACATGAGTACAGACATGACTCAACCGTGGCAACCGTGGCGTTGCCAATGACATACGGCGCTGAGAGCCGTGGGTTTGAAACCCAAACGGATCAAATATTTGTATGGCCTACAAATAATTGTTCCGGATCTCGATGTTTGTTCTTTTAAAATTTTATACGTGGTAGAGCCATGCTGCAGTTATATTAGTAGTATAGTTGTAGCACCAATGGGTCGGCTCGACCGGGGAAGGACTACGCTCTCACAGAATACCAGCGTGAAATAGTAGTTTAATGCTGCTGTGTTTCGTATGGTGAGTGTAGAGAGCTGGAGACCCTTTTTACTGGAAACGAGGCATTCCATCTTAGTCCTCACGGGTGACAACGTATCTGCGTTTTGATTTGTAATCCAGGATAAATGTAGATGTCTATAGGCCACAGAAACCACTTACCATCAGTTGGACTGTGTGCTCGTTTATCACCCTATCCTATAAAAAATATTAAGAGTCTACCCTGCCTGTACAATAAATATAGTTATCGGGAAGACGCTGCTGCCATCTCTTGTTTTATTTTCTCTCTATTACCTCTTCCGACACTCACGTTATGGTATGGGTATACTAACAACAGTTTAAGGGAATCCCTTAGCTTCCATTAGTTCCTTATTATTTTACCTGAATTTTGGCATTATGAATTTTGCGTTCAAATTCTTCTGAATACCGGCTTTCAAATAAAATGAGACCTGTCTGTGACATTCCGAGCTTTCTTATCTTTCATATTATAGGAAAATTAATTAAAGGAAAAAGAAAATTAAAAGATAAAGACATATCTATAATTTCATACAAAATAATAAAAGAGTGAATAAAGCAGATATAGGTTACCTGTAAAGCGGTTCTCCATCAGACTCCTTGAACCAGAGCACCATAACAACGGCGTCGTCGGAATGCAGCGGCTGAATGTCGCAAGGCAAAGACGCCTTTTTACCGAGAACTCCCTGGACGTCAGATGTTGGCACTGTAAAGAAAAATATCTGTAAAATAAATGCCTCTTTATGTTCTGATGCAGTGCTTAGTATTAAGCCTCATTTTTGGTCTGAGAAGCTATTTAATGTGTTCATTTAGTACGTGTTCGGCGATGAAACTATAGTGATAAAACCTGTTTGATATCTGAAGAATATATTATTATGATTTATGCAAATAAATAAATTTTAAGGGTCTATTTATTATGTCAAAATAACAGATGTTTACTAAATGCACATAAAACAATATACGGTACAAAACAATTACTTATAACAAAAAACAATTTTTAAAATTTTCTGTCTGTCTATCTGTTTGTTCCCGCTAATCTCCAAAAGGTTCGACCAATTTTGACGGAACTTTCGCTGGCTGATAACTATGTAATATTGTAAGGAGTAACTTAGGCTACTTTTATTTTAGAAAAATAGGGTTCCGTGCAAAAACTTAAAACTCATGAAATAGTGACCAAAATCCAGTGCAAGTAGGGAAGTTTTATAATTAAATAAAAATTATTCTTTTTTCTCCTATTTTATGAGAAGTCGCGTACACACCTAGGCGTTGTTGCAAACACTGAAGTAGCGCGGAAAACTAATTTTTTTAACTAAACCAGCGGTAATATACTATAAAATGGGCTGTACTTTATTTTTAAAGTAATTTTAAAACTTTTGCAAGTGGGAGCTTATTTTTTTTTATTTATAGGATAGGGTGACAAACGAGCACACAGTCCATCCACCTGATGGTAAGTGGTTGCTGTGGCCCATAGACATCTACATCTATCCTCGATTATGAATCAAAATGCAGATGCGTTGTCACCCGTGAGGACTAAGATGGAATGCCTCGTTTCCATTAAAAAGGGTCTCCGGTTCTCTACACTCACCATACGAAATACAGCAGCATTAAGCTACTATTTCACGCTGGTATTCTGTGAGAGCGTGGTCCCTCCCCGGTCGAGCCGACCCATTCGTGCTACAACTAGCTTGTTAAGTCAAAAGGCAAATTATGTTTAAGAATCGGATATAGGGTACTTTAGATCGTAATGTTTGGCGAAGAGCTCTTCACTTCGTTTTTTAACCTTTCTTATGTAGGCGAATATTATTTTAACAGTGGTAAACCCACGTGGCATTTTTTGCTGTTGCACGTATGTGCCGGCTCAAGCCTTGGTGGTACCACGACCTCACAGAACACCAGCTTGAACTGGAAGCTCTGCTTCCGCGTTACGATTGGTGAGTGCAGGTGGCTGGAGGCCCAATTCTCCCATCAACATGGTAGAGGAATTAAATGTAAGACTACCCCAGGAGGGTACCAAGATACTCCACTCCTGAGCGTGGATGCTCAGGCTGCCCTGCGTATTCTAGGAATGGAGAAGGGGGGGGGGGCAATTTCCGATCAAGACAATAACTGCTCCGGCCAAGCTGAGCAACAATACCAAGGCGACCTCGGCCACCCTATCCGTGAACTTCTACAATATATCAGGAGACTTAACTCTGAACCTAAACGCCGTCCCCTATCATCTCGAGACGGCGAAGCTGGCTCTGCTCTTTCTGACCGAGAGACAGATGTACTCTCCGGCTGATACTTCGTACCTCTCCTACCCGGGTTATAAACTGGAACACTCCTTTGTGCCTCGGGCTGGAGTTTGCGTGTACAAAAGAGAGGACATCTGTTCTCGACGCATCGGTAGTCTTGAAGGTCTGATCAGATCTGCCCATCCTTTGGCTAGGCTTAGACAGCGACGACTATCCGCGCGTCTACGGGTGTCCCTATAGGTTCCATAGTAATAATGCTTAAACATAGCGACTCATTGAATACGTCCAAATGCCTACAAATTCCTTGCTAAAGCAGATCTCATCCGCAGAGATCGTGATCCTCGGCGATATTAACGCCCACCACGCCGAATGGCTCTATTCACGTTCAGCACACCGCAGAACATCCCGCGGTGTGACTCTGTGCAGGATGTGCGGTTCACACAACGCTCGGTTTGGAAAAACATTCCTCTCTCTCTGGACATCCACAAGTCGAGTGGGCCTGACGGAATCCCTACACTTGTGTTTCCATTTCTGGGCTGAGGCTCTCCTGAGCCAGCTCCTTCTATTTGACGACCAAGTGCTTTCCAATCGACTCGATTCACTGGCACTGCGAAAATATGTTGCATCACTTTACATTTTCTTTCGCATCTAGTACGGGAAGTGCTCTGAAGAATTGTTCGGATTAATACCAGCCGCCAAATTTCATTAACGCACATCGCTGCAAAACTGTACGTTTCACTAGGAGTTTTCTTGCACGTACGATTTCTCTGTTTATACCGACTGTTTGTTTATACTACCGTCTATTTATACGGAATGGTTTACCACCGGTGATTTTTCCCGACCGATACGACTTAGGTATCTTCAAGAAAACAGTTTACTCCTTTCTAAAAGGCCGACAACGCACCTGCGATTCCTCTGGTGTTGCAGTTGTTCACGGGCGACGGTAGTCACTCACCATCAAGTGAGCCGTATGCTAGTTTGCCTCCTCTCCTATAAAAAAATGGAATAAACTCATATACCTACACAGAAAAAAGTGAATGACATACAATCAAGCTGGTCTGTGGATGTCCCTAAGTTCAACGGTAATTACGGTATTTCACGCCGGTATTTTGTGAGAACGTGGTCCTTCCTCGGTCGAGACGATCCATTCGTGCTATGTACCTATATATTTTATCTGCTCATAAATGTGCCCATTTTTATTACATATCTGCAATGGTCGAACATATTAATGTAATAGCTACCTTATATCATAAATTTATACAATTAGACCATGAATACTTGACTTTACAATTTCGGGTATAGTCGTTAGCCGTAACTACATAAATACGTTACACTCATGCCTGTCACATAAGGAAGTGGACTACAAGCTTCTTAATCTTAATTATGCCTATCTTCAATATATCGTTAATTTGATCAATAAACTATCGCCCCGCCCTTGCATTGCTTACGATATGTGCAGCGTAAATTTGCTTTATCACATTTTCCTTATTCATTCTTTCAACATGTGCAAACCACCGAGACATTCCTTTCTTAATCCTGATCACAACATAATAAACGTAGGTAGTTACCACGCAATTACGTGACGGTAGTCCCTAATTAGTTCTAAAAGTAATTATCATTTTCCGTTATTAAAAGTTCACAGCTAGAAATAAGCCTCCTCAAGGGATTACTACAATGAATCGTCTAGGGTTTGAATGCACGGTTACTAATCATGAGGCCCCAGTTTCGAAAGAAATTCTCAATATTGGCCCGGAGTCAAGAAGTTGGTGGTATTTTACTCTCGTACCTTGGAAAGCACAAAGCCGAATATCCTGTACCTGATCTCTCTCTCCCTCTCTATTTCCTTATGAGAGTGAGAGAATAGAGAGTATGCATACACACTCATGCCCTATAATCCCGCCTTGCTTAGGTGGCTAGTCTCTAGTTGAGACTGGGCAATGTGACCGAAATATGGTCTGGGGACGTAATTACTATGGTAAAACTGCCATTTATCGACATCAATAACATATTTCTCTTGTACATTCTTGTCTTCTAACATATAATTATCATTTTATATTCAATTCATTTTTTGTATTATATAAAATTTATGTTAACAAATTTTTCAATAGCATAATAATATTTATAGCAGATTATTTTTTTTATAGGAGAGGGGGCAAACGAACATGCGGCTCACTTGATCGTAAGCGACTACCGCCACCCATGAACAACTACAGCACTGCAGCAGGAATTGCAGATACAGAGTAGGCCCTTTTCTTAAAGTTCCCTGAGTCGTATCGGTTCGAAAAAGTCTCTGGTGGCAGTAGATTTCACAAGAAAGTTGTGCAAGGAAGAAAATATTTTTTAAATGGTACAGTGGTGGACCGTCAGTCATCCAGATTGTATGGTGAAATTATGCAATTGGATCACCAGTTTTCTAGCAGATCTGAGCATCAAAAACGTAGTTGATGGTGCATGCTCCGATTACGACCCTATTGATGCAGGTGTTTCACAAGGCTGCGTGCTGTCACCAACGCTGTTTCTTCTGCGTATCAACGATATGTTGCAAACAGCTGCAGCAAAGCATGCTATGCTATGATTTTGTTAAAAAGGTAACCTTTTGATTGGTTGGTCTTCTGTACCAAATTTTTCATACAGGTTGCCATTTTGATACACTTCAAATACAAATGGGTTAATTTGACCGGCTGCAACTAACTCGTCATCATCATCATCATCATTACAGCCCTTCACAAGTCCACTGCTGAACATAGGCCTCCCCCAAGTAATGCCACAAAGCACGGTCCTGAGCCACCTGCATCCATCGACTTCCTGCATATCTTACCAGGTCGTCACTCCATCTAGTGGGGGGTCGCCCTACACTACGCCTACCGGTACGAGGCTGCCACTCGAGAACCTTTCTTCCCCATCGGTTATCGGTTCTTCGAGCTATATGGCCGGCCCATTGCCACTTCAGTTTACTAATCCGTTGGGCTATGTCGGTCACTCTGGTTTTACTGCGGATATCCTCATTTCTGAGTCTATCACGCAGAGAAACTCCGAGCATAGCCCTCTCCATAGCTCGCTGAGCGACCTTGAGCGTCCTCATACGGCCAGCAGTGAAGGACCACGTCTCAGATCCGTAAGTCATCACTGGCAACACGCACTGGTTGTACAATCTAGTTTTTAGAGATTGAGGTATACCTGACGAGAAGATATGTCGTAATTTCCCGAACGCTGCCCAGCCGAGTTGAATCCTTCGATTGACCTCTCGGTCGAAGTTGGACTTACCTAGTCGGACTATTTGTCCCAGGTAAACGTACTCGTCAACAACTTCGAGCATAGTGCTCCCAACAACTACCGGCATAGGTGTGACATGGACATTAAACATGATCTTTGTTTTGTCCATGTTCATCTTAAGACCTATCCGTTGGGAGGCACTATTGAGGTCATTGAGCATAGTGCTTAAGTCCTCCAGCGATTCTGCCATAAGGACTATATCGTCGGCAAATCGAAGGTGAGTGATCTACTCGCCATTGATGTTAATACCGTATCCTTTCCAGTCCAGTAGCTTGAAAACGTCTTCCAAAGCAGCGGTGAAGAGTTTCGGGGATATAACGTCACCCTGTCTTACACCTCTCTGCAGTTGGATAGGTTTCGAGCTCTGGTTCTGTACTCGGATAGCCATCGTAGCCCTACTGTACAAACACTTCAGCACTTCGATATACCGACAGTCAACTTGGCACCGCTGAAGGGACTGCAACACCGCCCAAATTTCGACGGAATCAAAGGCTTTCTCATAGTCCACATACGCCAGGCAAAGTGGCAAATTGTACTCTTCAGTCTTCTGTACAATCTGCCGCAGGGTATGTATGTGGTCTATGGTACTGAAGCCTTTTCGGAAACCGGCTTGTTCGGGAGGCTGGAAGTCGTCGAGTCTGCGTGCGAGACGATTCGTAATGACTCTCGAAAACAGCACGTAGACGCGGCTCAGAAGGGAAATCGGTCTGTAGTTCTTCAAGAGAGCGTTGTCGCCTTTCTTAAAGAACAAGACCACCGCACTTCTGCTCCACGCCTCTGGAGTAGTGCCACCATGGAGGACGGAATTGAAGAGCTTCTGAAGGACTTCAAGTACCGGTGTTCCACCCGCTTTCAGAACCTCCGCTGTAATTCCATCCTCACCTGGGGCCCTGCCGTTTTTAAGGTGCTGGAGAGCCATTCTAATCTCGCTTAGACTGACGTCCGGGATATCATCGGAATAGTGTTGGATAAGACTTGCTCTTGGATCGTTACTCACACTTGCGTGTGGCTCCAACGATGATGTGTACAGCTGCCCATAGAACCTCTCAATCTCACTCAAAATCTCAGGTGTCCCGGAAACGATGCTGCCACACTCAGTCTTCAGCTTTGACAGTTGGCTCTTACGGGCAGACAGATCTCTGGCAAAGACTTTGGAGCCCTGGTTCCGCTCGATCGCTTCTTTAATACGAGCAGTATTAAAGTTGCGTAAGTCTCGCCGCATGCATTTGGAGATCTGTCTGTTCAGTTGCCTGTATGCCGTCAAATCTGTTGACGATTGCAGCCTCATCTCCCGTCTAACAGCCATGAGATTAAGAGTGTGATCGGAGAGTTTTTGTGTTCTTCTGCGGCGGGTCTTGCAGAACTTAGCTCCGACCGCATGGACAGTTTCCACGAGCCTTGTCATTCATATCGTCCACTGCATTGCAATCTTGTAGGTACTGAAAGCGGTTGTGTAACTCGAGCTGAAAGTTTTCGGGATTCTGGATTAGAGCACGAGGGGGACGGAGCGTTGACTTCATTAGACGAGACCTCTCCAACTTAACGTTTAGGTTCAGTGTGCCTCTAACCATTCGGTGATCGCTGCCAGTTTTCACCCTTGCGATCACTGAGACATCACTGAACAGCTGGCGTCTGCTCGTCATAATGAAGTCAATCTCATTTTTTGTCGAACCGTCGGGGCTCGTCCAGGTCCACTTTCTGTGGGGCCGCTTCTGGAAGAAAGAGTTCATCATAAAGAGTCCCTCTTTCTCCATAAAGTCGGCCAGCTGCTGGCCCCTTCGGTTCCGTTGCCCTACTCCAAATTTCCCTAACTTCAGCTCACCGCTTTCTCTTGTGCCTAGTTTTGCGTTGAAGTCTCCCATCAACACAGTGTAGTGGGTTTTGGAGGAATGCATGGCTTTGGAAATATCCTCATACATTTCCTCCACCTCCTCATCGGGATATGCCGAGGTTGGTGCGTAAACCTGTATGACCTTCAGCGAATACCGTTTGGTGATTCTGAGTATCAGGTACGCGACCCTCGTCGACACACTCCCAATCTTTACAACGTTGTTGACGAGAGACTTGTGGACGATAAATCCGACACCTCCTTGGGACAGATGGTCGCCCTCCCGGTGATAGAACAAGTTGCCGGATTCGAGAATCACCGTGTCCTCCCCCTCTCTTCGGACCTCGGATAATCCTATAATACTCCAGCGCAACTTGTCTATCTCTTCTTCCAGCTCCAGGATCTTCTCGTCAGTCCTCAGTGTGCGTGCGTTAAATGTTGCCAGGTCGAGTCGTCTTAGGTGGCAACCGAACCTCCACCGGAGATTCTTAGCACCCCCTGCCCCGCCGTTACCATGGTCGCCACCGTAGCCAGGAATAGCGGGGCCGCCGGGGACTGGGGGCCGTCTGTTTGTGTTATTGTTCATGGGGGGTATATTGCCATAGTTGCCACGCTTGGCGAGCGGGTTGGCAACCGCAGTTTTTTTTGTGTAATTGTTGTTATCAGGAAGATGCTGCTGCCCATCTCCTGCCTGTTTCCCTCTGTCGCCTTTTACGACACCCACGGGAAGATATGGGGTAGTGGTTATTCTTAACCGCCACTACACGGCAACTAACTCGTAGAAACCGACATATGTAGTATGTTGTAACATATCTAATGTACTCGTATACTCTTGTTTCGTCCCGGTATTGTTTCCAGACGGTCATCAATTTGACGGTCCCAATTGTTCATCACATGACGCACAATTTCTTTAAGAATAATCCACTGAGCGTTCTTGTATACCGTACAACGTGTAAGAAAGCGTACGGAAAAGGCATACGCCATCCCCCACTAATGGTACAATATTAAGGTTTATTAATTTACTATTGATGTTAACCAATTGTTCTTCCATTTTTAAAAATAGACACAGACAAATTTATAAATATAAGAAAATTGCGAATAACAATACACACTAAATTAAACTTCTAAGACTACCTACTCAAATATCTATAATGAAAGAAAAGGATAACTATATTACTATAGACAACAAATCAAACACAGATATTTTTGCAATTAAAACTAAAAACCTATATTACACACTAACAAATCGAACTCAAAGTATATTATTTAATTATTATAAAACAAATGAAGAAGGAATTACATTAACTATACTCAAAATATTCTAATGAAATTGTGAAAATGAACTTCAAAAAAATTACATAGCAATCACAAAAACTTGCTAAGTAAATAATCTAGTGATTTCTAAGGAATTTTCGTAGGAAAATTTAAGTAAGTTTTTCATTTAAATAACACAAGAACAAATGAAATTTAAAGTTTCAATTTTAATCAAATTTAAATATTATTTTAAAGTACCCTTAACCGACGAGCATGTATGCGTAGATATATGGATGTAAAGGAGGCGAAAGAGGTATGTCAGTATCGTGTCAAATGGAAGTCCGTAGTCTCTGCCTACCCCTCTGGGTGACAGGCGTGAGTGTTTATGTATGTATGTATTAAATATTATTTTTATATTAGAAATTCCAATTTTAAAGAATATTGCATTGCACCAAGCTTTATATATATATATATATATATATAAGTTCAACGTTTCGAGTTTTCAAACATGTATCAAAATAAGACTTAATTCAAATTAACAAAATTTATTTAAAATTAAAGCACCAAGGATTATTTATATGAACTTAGATGCCCACCCAACACCCTGAAAATAACTTTTTACTCCTTTTTAACTCCGTTTGGCATCAATTCTGGTAAAGGATGTTTATGCAAAATTTGAAGTAGATAGGAGCAAGGAATCACGTTGTCCTATACAAACTTTGTCCCCATTTTTCAATCCCTTAGGGGTAGAATTTCTGAAAATTCTTCTTATCGAATGCCTACGTCATACAAAGAATATCCACTCCAAGTTTCAGGTCTCTACGTTAAGCGGTTTAGGCTGTGTGTTGATCCGTCAGTCAGTCATTCAGGACTGCACTTCAACTGCACGTCACTCGTTATGTCGACGCAGAAGATTCCAACACTGGCTAAGGCAACAAGGGGAGTGCCTTGGAACTGAGGAGATGCGACGACGTATGACGAAGAACACGCGTAAACTTGTGTCTTTTGAGGATTGAACTGGACTAGATTTAGTCGCCCCCAGTCCGAGACTTTGTTCAACAAAGTTTGTAGTTTGACATAACTTTATTCCGGTACTTTTACCACATGTGCTGACAGTTAATAATTTTTTCCATTATTTTGAAGAACAAGGAGGTGATAGCGATAGGTGTGTACGTATCTGATTATATGCAGTAGGAATTGCGATTAGAGACTAGAAAAAATTTATATATGTACATATTTCAAGGCACGGGTGTGAAGCTCCATATGATCTGACTCCTAATAACTGTATTATAAGAAATTTCAAGCTCGGTTGGAAATGGACAATATACTTCCGTCAAAAGTGGTGTAACTTTTAGCCTAAATATAAAAAGTTACCACAGATAGTGTATAATTTGATCAAGAGGCATTTTATTCTACCCTAAGTGTTTGCCAAATGTTGTAAAGCCAACTCGACACAATTAGCCATAAAAATATTTATAAAAGAGTCTTTTTAAGTTGGCGTGCTTAAGATCGGCGTTCGTGTTTATAAAAAGAAACTACTCTGTCCGCCCGAAATGGTCCGTGACCGGGTTTGTTAGTGAAATAACAAGGGATTTCGTGTCGCGTTGCCGTGTTCGATTGACCTATGTAATAGCAATAAATTGTTTATAGAAAGGCGCAGTTTTATTATAAGTATGGCTCTTATCGCGATTTAGGATTTATTGCTTGCTTTATTGTCGAAATCGGCCGCACTTTTGCATCGAAATATGTACAGAAATTGAATTATTTTATGATTATTTGTTCTAAGAGTTTTTTTTTACTACAATATAAATTTTGTAATTCAGTTAAACGTAATATGAAAGTATTATTAACTAACTAAAAAACAAGGCAGTTCTTTATTCGATGTGTATGTTTGCCAATTATTTCTTTCTGAAACGGTTGAAATCTGTAAAAGGTCTCAGTAAAACATACATATTCCTGACACCTTTTTAGCCTACACGTATAAAACTGCAATGCAAGTCTTTCATAGGTTTTGTAAAAGTTAAGTCTGATGATAACTCTGTATAAATGTTAAAACGTCATCATTTTCGACGTATATTAATTTCTCCATGCCCTAGTTAATAATTGACTTAGATAATTGCTTAGGTATTGATAATGTATCTTTAAAGACAGGAACAAAATTTTTCATTCCAGCAGCAGTTGTTTATACGTAGTAGGGCCACATTGCAGCTTTATTATGATTGCAACACCAATGGGTCAGCTTAAAAGTGAAGGACTAAGTTCTTACAGAAACCAGCGTAAAATAGTAGCTAATGACTCTGTTTTGTATGGTGTGTATAGAGAACTGGAAACACTTTTACCGGTAACGAGGCACTACCATTATCCTCAGGGGCGATAGCGCACCTATATTCTGATCACATCATCCACTTACTATCAGGTAGACTATGATATGCTTTTTATCCTTTATTTTATAAAATAGATATGTCGGAAAGTACAACACGATAAGCCAATTGTGTGGGAAATAACAGGATAGCGTTAATTATTAAAAATGGTAAAAGTGTGAGAGCTGATGTTCAACTTGCTCTCCTGCTTGCGCAATTTATCATTATCAATAATAGGACAGCGTAATGCTCTATACATTCAGCATAGACTAATTACAGTTTGACCATATCGCATTATGTCCCCATCACAATTACACACCAGTAAATGTGAAGGATACAATTACATGATGACACCAAATTATGCAAACCAACAGCAACCTTACTCATCACAACGTAACACAGCACAGCCTCTCAGCAACACCATCCTCCTTGCCTGCACCAGAAGAATCACCACAATGAACAGAACCACGACGCTCCGCATCTACACTGAACTTTATACTGCACAAACGAATGGAAGGGTTTTTCGATGTACCCTCAATTCCAACTAGTCACAAGATCCAACCGGCATTTTATAGATGCGCCTACACATACAAATACAAAGACGATATTTATTTGTGATTTGAATATATTATACTACTTATTATACTAATGTTAAACAATCGCTGCCCGCGGTACGGTAAAATCAGGACGCCGCCTGTAGCGCTCTCTGTCGCACTTATGAGCCTTAAAGCATGCCTGCTGCAAGGCTGGTAAGTGCGACAGAGAGCGCAAATTGCAACAGGCCGTGTCCTGTATCTCTATCTCTAATATAGTCAAGAACTTTCTCTGGGTTGGAAGACAAAATAGAGCAAAATATTGTTACAAACATCAATCAATCAATAAATAATTTCTATATTGTAAAATTATTGTATTACGATAAACACATTAGTGGAAAAACAAAATAGTTATTTTTAACGTAATCATTATCACCTCAAGTAACTCCACCATCATAATCATGACCCCGTATTGGCATACATGTTTATGAATTTGTTAAATTGAATAGCCATGGTAGCTCAGGGGCTTAGTGATCGCTATAAGTTTCACAGTACGCGAACAGCCGGCACCAACGAAATTGATAATTTCTATTTTAAGTGCTAATTTACCACGTCCTAGGCGGTGAAGAAAAACGTCTTGAGGAAACTTGCATGTCTGAGAAATATAAATTTCGAATACATGTGAAGTCCGCCGACACGTATTGGCACGGCGGCTTCTTTCTCGCCATAAAAACCCTCTTAAAAGTAAGAGGAGGCCTGTGACCAGCATTGCGACGCATATAGGCTGTAACTTAAACGTTGAATTTGTGCTATTTTTATAAAAGTGTGGGCAATGAAGCATGTTGCTCAAGTGACGGTAATTGACTACCACTGCCCATGAACAATTGCAATATCAAGAGAAATGGAGGTGCGTAAAAGAGTAGGTACTATAGGTCCGGTAGATCCTTAAAAATTCCAATTAGATGGTTGTAGCCTTCGACATTTCATTTTTCAATATATTTTTAAGTAACTATTGATCCACTCCGACTTCAAACGGGTGATTTTTGGACCTCAAAACCAATTGTGAATATAAACCATCTACAGACCCACTCAAACACTCACGAAAAATCTCATCAAAATCATTCAAGTCGTTTTTGAGTTTTAGCGAGACTAATGGATAACAATTAATTTTCATATTTATGTATATAGATGATTAGAATGTAATGTAATGTTCTGTGCATAGAATGTATGTACCAGGAGAACATAACAGTGTCTATAGGCGTGCACTCAGATATATTATATTCCTAATCACCTCCGATCTTAGCTCAGTTACATAGAATGCAGGTTGGTTACTGGAAACTAGCTTTCATGAATACTTGATGAACTATGAATAATTTCAAACATAGTTTATAGATAGCCTTCTTAAGTATTTCGAAGTTGATGTTGTTGCGATTTATTAGAATTATGATATAAGCGCTCAAGCCTTACATCAAATACAGGTAGGTTAGAGTAGTTATTATTTAACTTATGCGACACGCCAATCGAATTATCTGACGATTTTCACGCGGTCAATTAATAGTTTTCCGTACAGACGTAACGTTAACGAAACGACAAAGCTATAAAATAAAAATCGAACGAACATAAATCGGAAATTGGACAACATTACGTGACTTTTACCTTCCGATGAGACCACAATCACGCTTGATCGACATCGCACTCACGTAGCGGTATTGCCTGATGGTGTGTAATTTTGTCGATTTAAACAGCGTCTGAATTTCAATAACTTTTAACTCAATATTAAACCGCTTATCATATAGATCATATTTTATGTAAATTGTGTGAAGTGAACGGATTTGTATGAAATTTTGAAACCACTACCATAATAAAAAATTGTGCGTGTGATTGTGTATACACATACGAAGTGAAACTTCTTTACGACATATCATTCTTCTTTTATTTTATTACTCATGCAGCCCCGGCGGTGAAACGTTACAAGAAAATGTTGAAGTTTTCTTTTAAAACCATATGAAATTTCTCAACTACATCGATAATACATGAACATGTGAGTAAAATCGGCATATTTTGTTAAATAAATAAAAGGTAGTATAGATATTTTTTGTGCTATCATTATAAGTAAATTGTATAAATGTATGTCTTATACAAATAAAGTTATTGAGTAAACCGTGAGAGAGTGATAGAACAAATTGATGTAATTGAGTTGCGCAAACGCACAAATGGCGCGGCTCACTTTCGCGTATAGCTCTGGGGGTAGCTCAGTAAATGAGTTTGCTTGCAATTCGTTGATATCAAGGATCTCCTAGGTGTGCGTTACTTGCAGTATACAGTGGCTGCAAATAACCGCCGGTACGACAAACTCCGCCCACGTTGAGTCCCGCGATTCCGTGAGGCGTCGAGGTCACCGGCCCCTGGGTGATTCTTGGGCACTTTATGCGTTTCGTGCATCCTGTGCCTAGTCGCGTATAAAGTGCCACCGTTGCACTTCCCCCAACCCTTTTAGTTGTAAAAGGGGTAGGCAGTGCCCCATGAGACTACGCCAACGTAATATATACTTAACCATCCGCGTCGCGCATCGTGCCAAACGGCTGGGACTTAGACAGGGCCATTAGTAGATTACCTGACTGACTGTAGGTAGGCAAGTAGGTTACCAAAATGTCCGATAAGGACAAAGGGGAACCTCCACCTAAACCGAAGCCAAGAAGACCACCCGACCGTCCTGGTGTATTAGAACGTCCAATCGCTTACCGTGATATTTTTCATCCAGAAAGGACTAGAGTAGTGTCCTCCTACTCTCAGATCCCGACAAGGAAACCCTCCTCACCGGGCAAGGAGCCCGCACCGAGGACCGCGCTCTCGCCCATCGTACCTGAAGGTACGACTGGGCGGGAACCGTTCCCACAACCCCAGCGGGCCAAGAAAACCCTGAGGAGACATACGCCTCCAGAGACAGCAGCATCCCTCCAGGAAAAGAGGCGATGCTTCGGTTCCTCCGACTCCTCGGATTACTCATCATCCGAGGGAGAATTAGAACGCCAACTAGAAAAACCGATTAGGAGAACACCGCCTCAATCGCCATCGCCGACTAAATCCACCCCCCCCAGAACACCGGAACACACCAGCATGGATGCTGCTGATCTGGAGCAGGGAGGAGAAGGGTCATACGGATGGAGTGCCACCACGTATGCAACCCTAGCACCTAGCACATCTGCCGGACACTCACCGTCCGCGCCTACCACCAACCCGTCAGGCCGGCCATCGGACGATGGTCAGAGGCCTTCCACCAGCTATGCCCAACTGGTAGCTGCCCCGGCAGTGCCAAGGACAAAGACTGCCGAAACACCTAAACCGCCGGAAGAATCGGCTAAAAGGTACCCACCTATTGTAGCTGAGTGTTTGCCGGACTGGACGAAGCACTTCGAGGCACTTAACAAGAAACTGGGCCACCCACCGAATGCTCGTCCATTCGGCAAGGGCGTAAGATTCACCCCCCAGAGTCCGGAAGAACTCCGGACGGTACAAAAGTACCTAATAGAGATGACTGAAAAAGTACCAGCTATGTCCTGGTACTGCTATACTCCCGAGGAGGACAAGCCCACGAAAGTGGGCATAAGAGGACTACCAGTGGGCACGGATCCAGCCGCAATAGAGGGGGCTATCAGGGCAAAGGGGTTCCCGATTAGATATGTAAAAGGGATCCCCCCCCCGTAGAGGCAGACCTGGGTGCCTCTACTTCGCGCAGCTGGACCACCTGAGCCTGGAGCGCCTTAATGAATTATACCGGATCGACGAGCTCCTATTCATGAGAGGAGTCGTCATAGAGGCCTGGCAAGGAAGAGCGGGCCCTTCACAGTGCCACCGCTACCAGGCCTTTGGCCATGCGTCTACAAATTGCTTCAGGCCAGTGAAGTGTGTTCGCTGCGCCGGAGATCATATCGCCAGTAACTGCCCAAGGGGTAGAGAGGAGGAACCGCGATGCGCTAACTGCGCAAAGAACCATACCGCCAACGATCGCCGCTGCCCAGTCCTGAGGAGGATTGCAAGGAAGCAGGGAATCACTCTGCCGGGACTACTCCCAGAGGAGCCCAAGAGGGTCCCCCAAAGTCGTCCCAGGGCCGTGGTCCAGGAAGACGGGTGGACTACAGTCAGAGGAAAGGGAAGGCAACCTGCCCCCCCTCCACCCGTCACGGCACCCACAGAAACGGTGATGCCCACCATTACTACATCAAAGGCAACCACCGGGGCGACCCTTCAGCCCCCCGCTAATGACGCCATAGAGCGCCAAACCTCTCAGAGGAGTAAGCGGGGGAGGAAGAAGAAGAAGAAGGTGCAGCCACCTCCTCAGGCAGCAACCTCTACCCCAACCCCAGCGGTAACGATAGCCCAGGCGCAGGTTACCAAGGATGACAAGAGAACCAGAATGGGTAGAATGCCAGAAAGGGCTCTATCAGAAAATAGGGCCCGTTCTACACATAGAGCGCGTTCTGCCCATATGCAAAGAAATGCAAACCAACTCCCGAGACCAGCG
The DNA here is from genome assembly GCA_036936625.1 of Parnassius smintheus behrii. NCBI lineage: Eukaryota > Metazoa > Arthropoda > Insecta > Lepidoptera > Papilionidae > Parnassius > Parnassius smintheus. The sequence continues at coordinate 4,163,045 of JAUPFT010000012.1, forward strand.
CCAACCGCTCATACAGCTAGAACACCTCCAGCCGGCTTCGAGACTGCTGATGCCATCCAACGTTTGGTTGGCATAGCAATCGAGGTCGGCAGTCAAGTCCTGGCGGATATCAGAGCCGGGACAGATCCGATTACAGCGGTTATGAAGGCGCTGGCTAATCTACTGGCTCGGCACTACAGTGGAGGAGTCTAACCTGCGCCTCCTCTACTGGAATCCAGGTGGAATCCAGCAGAAGTTACAAGAACTCCGCACCGTCGCCCAACAACAAGATCTATATGTCATCTTGCTGGGAGAGACGAAATTAAATCCGAGTACTCGCATTAAGCTGCCAAATTATCATATATATAGGAGGGACGAAGTCACTTCTCAGGGGGCCGCCTACAGAGGGACAGCGGTCCTAGTGAGAAGGGACATCGTCCATCAAGAACTCGATTTACCGGAATACCAAACGATGCGCTCTATCGGCATAAAAATGGAGGCGGCGGGCGAGGAACTTAGGATCTACGCAGCATACCGCCCGCCAGGGACTCCATTTTGCTCCTCAGACGTCCGGACGGTAATGGAAGGCGAAATACCGACCATCATCGCCGGGGACCTAAACGCCAAACACCCGGCGTGGGGATCTAGACTGATCAACCCGCCGGGTCATGCACTATTTGAAGATGCCGAAAGATACGGCTATGACGTCTTAGGTCCCGAAGAACCTACACATGTTCCAACGGATCCACGAAGTCGTCCGGATGTATTGGACATCGTGCTCGCTAGGAACATCAACTACCCAATAGTGGTAGAGGTGCTGTACGACCTGGACTCACAGCACCTCCCGATCTTAATTACCCTTGGCCTAAAGGCGGTGACTACGCCGCCCAGAACAGTGAAGACACGTGTCGACTGGAGGCTCTACCACAAACACCTGCAGGAGAGACCTCCAGCACACCACCCCCTAAACACAGCGGACGACGTAGAGGCCGCAGCCACAAATATGACAAAGGCAATACAGGAGGCCCTCAACGCTGCCTCTACGATCATCCCGATGTCCACCAAAAGGGATGATCTGCCGCAACACATCTGCGTGCAGATTAAGAGAAAAAGGGCACTAAGGAGACTCTGGGCGCGTACTCGCTGCCCGAGAATCAAAACAAAACTGAATACCTTGTCGGAGGAACTGTCGGTTGCAGTCCAGGCACACAGAGGAGATGCCTGGGAGCGGCGCATATGGAAGGCGGAAGAGCATGATGCGTCGCTCTATAAACTGAACCGACAGTTAACTAAAGCCAAACCTCCCGTTTGCCCGCTGACCAACAACGCGGGCGAACGTTGTTACGATGTCAAGGGTAGAGCGGACATCCTAGTCGAGCACTTCGAGGAGCAATTTATGCCGAACCCAGCAAGTGCGGAGTTCTTGGAGCTTCATGCCCAGAAGGAGAGTCGCGTACAGGAGCTCCTGTCGTCGCCCGCGCCGCATCTTGCAGGAGAGTGGTTCATCTCCCCCGCTGAACTGCGGTGGACAGCAACCCGCCCGCAACCGAGGAAGGCGCCGGGGCACGACGGGATTACCAACGCTGCACTCCGACAGCTGCCTCACAGAGTCCTAGTAGAGCTTGGTCGACTCTATAATGGGATATTGCGGACATCCCACTTCCCGGAGGACTGGAAGAAAGGCAAAGTAATCGTCTTGCCGAAACCCGGGAAGGACAGGCGTAGAGCTGCCAGCTACAGGCCGATCACGCTGCTACCACACATAGCTAAACTGCTTGAAAGATTGTTGCTAAGACGCCTCCGCCAGTGCATCCAACTTCGGGCGAGCAGCACGGATTCAGGAGGGGTCACTCTACAGCAACACAGCTGACCAGAGTGCTGCACCTGCTTGCGGCCGACTACAACCGAGGCCGCACTACGTTGGGCGTCTTTCTCGACATTGAGAAGGCGTTCGACAGGGTGTGGCATTCTGGGCTACTTTATAAATTGGAAGAACAGACCAGTGTCCCTCCTGCTATGTTGCGGCTAGTGGCGTCTTTCCTGGCAGACAGGAAGTTCTACGTCTGCGTAGAGGGCGCCGAGTCCGCAACCAGAACCATCAGAGCCGACGTTCCTCAGGGCAGCTGTTTGTCTCCAGTCCTGTACGGGGCTTATACCAACGACATCCCTACCCTGGCAGGAAGGCTGCAAGAGTGGGAGGATGACGTGGAATTGGCGTTATATGCGGATGATAGCGCTTATTTCACCTCGTCCAGAAGAGCCCACATTGCCACTGCCAGGATGCAACGTCTCCTGGACCTGCTGCCACCATGGCTAGATGAGTGGAGGATGGTCGTCAACGTTGGTAAGACGACCGCTCTGCTCACTCGCCGCCTCAGGAACCTACCACCTCAACTAACCCTCAATGGCCAGCAGATCGCGTACGAGAAGGCCGTGACCTACCTTGGGTGCCGGATCGACCGGGCGCTGCGCATGACTGCGCACGTCGACCTCGTCGTCCGCAGAGCACGATGTGCGCGGGCGATGCTACGTCCGGTCCTGGCATCCAAGTTACCACTTAACACCAAAGTGCGTGTATATAAAACATACATAAGATCATGCTATCACCTATGCTGCTCCGGCCTGGTACGCGCTTCTAAGCGAGCCTCTGAGGCGGCGACTGCAGGCCCAGCAAAATATGGCGTTAAGAACCATCGTCGGTGCGGGTCGCTACGTCCGGAATGACGTCATAGCGGCCAACCTGAAGATTGAAACCATACAAGAATTTGTGGCCCGGTTGGCGCGCGGTATGTTCGACCGTGCAGACAACGGGCCACATATACACCTTAACAACTTTGCGCCGCTACACACTCGCACTCCGGACGGGCGACCCTATCCAAGAGAACTCCTCTCTATATCGATTAGAGAGTCGAGTAACAACCCTCAATGCCGCTGAAAGGCCAACTCCGACTTTATTAGATAACCTCCTTTTTTCGTAGTCATTACCGACTACGAAAAAATTACCGATTGCGACAAAAAATCGTATACACTTACAATGCCAATAGAAGGCTCCCAGGACCGGTCCATAATGGTGGACCGCGAGGACAGCACGGGTAATGGGGGCTTACCCCGAGGCCCGAAACCTGCACGTACATCAGTGCGTGAAGATGACAATCCTTCCTTGCAATTCGTTCGGGAATCGTTCGGGGAAGGTCGGAGAAACTTCGGGAAAAGTGCAAGACCAGCAGTCAATAAGAAGAAAGAAAAAGTGTTGGGAAGTGATAGGGAAAAGTAATTACTCTCTCACGGAACGGTTTGAAGATAATTGCTGTTTTATTCCCAAGGAATTCTTCCCTCAAAATAATACAGTCCATATCGAAGAATTAAGGCGTTGGGACCGGGACGACTTCGGAAGACCCGTAATCCCCACCTGAACCTATTTTCTGAAAAGGAAGAGGTTATCGCCCTTGTGTGTTACTCCGTTGCGGAGATCACATACGTTGTTCCCGAACCCAACGTAGGCGTTATAGGAGGCCGGATCGGGAGAAGCCTCGATTCCCCCCTTTTGTTTCTTAGTTTAACGTTTGCCCTGGTTCCTTTTCATTTGGTTATCACCGTCTAAGATTATCCTGCCATTTATGAGGAGGCCATGGGATCTTTGTGCCATATCCCAGTTGCTATTAACGGAATCAACTAGAAGTGAATAAAATCTACATAATGGATAAAAATATTAAAAGTAAATGGCTGATCATTTTGTTTTAATGGAGATCCATTTAAGTTCTACACGCACCTGGTATTAACTCACATAAAATCATTTTGAAGTAAGCGAAACTCCATCAAGATATTTTGCGCAAACGAAACTATAAAACTAACGACACCTTGACTCGCATTGAAGGTAATAATCATAAAGGAAAATTGCCTTTCGGCTTTATTTCCACCGTCGTTCTTATGTTAATAAGGCACTTATTGCACATGATTTATTCTCGGCTGTAAACAAAATTACTTTATTTTCACAACTGAGCTAATTTACACAAAAATAAAGATTTAGCAACACCTAAAGTATATTCAAATTCAGTCATTCGGTAGAAGCATAAGGAAAATACATTCAATATTGTTTTCTTTTCTTTAGGGTTTATGTACTCGTATGTCAACTGATATGTCTCTCACTAGCAAATTCAAATTCAAATTCAAATTCATTTATTTATTTGTGAATACAGTAAGTTAGGTGTTATAAAAATTTACAGTAGGTACCGTGTATTCTACCACAGTGTGGTGTACAAATATATTTCTTCACGTAATAGCCAATAACAGCAAAATGGAATACATTTAAAATTGATTGCAAATTATAAAAATACAATAATCATATTTGTAGGTGGTATTAAATATTCACAGAGAAATGTTATATATTATAAGTGAAAAGCGTCTTGCAATGATACCCATGACAAATAACACATTTCGTAATGGCGCCTTTACGTCTATATTGAAAAAAAAGAAAAAGGTGAAGTAAATAAAAATGTCATCTTTTCAAATTATTATTACTATTATTAAATATACGAGTCAACAATAGATACTGCATCTTAAGCTAATGTCACGTAAGTAAACTATAAATATATAAAAAAAAAGAAATCAAAAATGTCGATGTCATCGGCTCAGACAAAATAAATATTTTGTCTGAGGTCATCGGGTTATCATAATATCATGTCAAATGTATAATATATGGTATGTCAAATCAAATATAAATATTATAATATTATGTATACCAAAACAATCATTTAATTTCTATGTCATTAAGGTATTCATTAATAGAATAGTAAGATTTAGTAATTAATAATGTTTTTAATGATTTTTTGAAGCTTTGTATATTATTTATTTTCTTTATGTCATTAGGTATTTTATTATATATAGGTATGGATAGGCAAAATATACTTTTTCGCATTTTTGCTGACTTTGATTGTCGAACTTTTAATCTCAGAGGATACCTTCTATTATTTAAATTTTCAAACAATGGCAGGTTTCTATGGACAAACACAGCCGTCTCATAGATAAAAAGACAGGGAAAAGATAGAATTTGCAGCTCTTTAAAATATGGTTTACAGCTGTCTGTCCAGTGTAGATTTTTGATTGCTCGAATACACCTTTTTTGAGCTTTGAATACCTTTTCCCGATCCACTGAGTTTCCCCAAAACATTACACCATACCTAAGTGTTGACTCAACGTATCCAAAATATGCTATACGAAGTGTTTGCGTATTTGCTCTTTTATTTAACTTATACAAGGCATATGAAAATTTATATAATTTACTGCAAACACTATCGACCTGTGCCTTCCAGTTCAGTTGGTTATCTATGATAATTCCTAAAAATTTAGTTTCTATCGTTTCATAGATTGGTGAACCTTTATAATTAATATTAAAACTTGATAAACTATCTCTTTGCCAATTAAATTTCATAATTTTAGTTTTCTCTAAATTTATATTTAAGTTATTTTTTACGAGCCAATCAATTATAAGACCAATGGAATTGTTAATCTCAATTTCATAGCTTTGGGTATTATTGCCTTCATAAACGACCGTACAATCATCCGCAAAAAGGACCATAGATTGTTGTATCGTCGATGGAAGGTCATTAATGTACAAAAGAAACAGGAGTGGACCCAAAACGCTTCCTTGTGGAACGCCGTAGTTCACAGCTCGGGGTGTCGATCGATAAACCTTTTCTGTCAACTTTATAGGACATATTCTCCTTATTTCAGTAATCTGCGTCCTGTGTGTAAGATATGACTCAAAAAGATCTAAAACTGTCCCTCGCAATCCATATTGATGTAATTTTCTTATTAATATTTTGTGATCCACAAAGTCAAAAGCCTTAGTCATGTCCATATATAGCGCGGCCACAGGTATTTTTTTGTCTATACATGTTATAATTTTGTTGAGCAGGTCATAAATTGCCGCGTTTACAGATTTATTTTTACGAAATCCTTTTTGCTCATTTACGAGTATCTTATTATCTTCGAGATATTTATTTAAACGTTTATATAAAACTTTTTCAAAAACTTTCGCAAATACAGTAATCAAAGCAACAGGGCGATAACATCCAACATCACATCTGTCGGTTTTTTTAAATAATGGATTTACTATTGACAGCTTTAGAGACTTAGGGAATTTGCCTTGCTCTATACATAAGTTTATTAAATGACATAAAATACCCGCAATCAAAATTGCTGTCTCTTTGACTACTTTAGTAGTTATTCCGTCATACCCTGTGCTTTGGGTATTTTTAAGTGACTTTATAGTTTCATATATTTCAACAGGAGTGACAGGGGCCATAAACATTGACGAAGACTTATTAAATTGTATACAATAGTTACCTGCGTTCTCTTCATTAACCTGTTTCTTATGCTCCATTTGTATAAAGTGATCGTTAAAAGTTTGAGCTATTTCTTTCGGGTTTGTTATTATTCGATTATTATATATAATTTTGTCGATTTGTTTTATAGGAGCATTTGTTTGGTTATTCTTAATAACCTTCCACGTAGCTAAACATTTATTTTTTGCATTTGCTATGTAATAGTTATTCTGCGATCGTTTTGTGAGTTCAATAATTTTCTTTAATTTTTTAGTGTACCTTTTAAATTTATCTTTTGAGTCTTTATTAGGATTAAGGCGAAATTTCCATAACTGATTCCTTTTGTTTCGGCTACACAACTTAATTCCTTTTGTAATCCATTTCGGTTTTGTTTTTAAAGACATTCTTATCTTTATTTTCGGAAAGCATAAATCATAACATAATTTATAAATGTCAAAGAAATAATCAAAGGCGTCATTAGGATTATCTAAAGAAAATAGTTCAGTGAATGTGAAAGAGTTTAGGCAATCTACAAACTTTTTTAAATTTTTTTTGCAAAAATCGCTTTTAAAAACATACCAATATGTCATTGCATGATGCTTCATTACTGGAATTTTCAGCAGTTGGGCTGTGTGATCTGAGAGTGCAAAATCTCGTATTTCGGTATTTAGTTTTGTGAAATTATGGAATGCATTATCTATGCAGGTACCACTACATAACCTTGTTGGTTCATTAAATTCAATTTTTAAATTGTAACTACTCAAAATTTGTGTTATGCTATTTGTCAAGATATTTGGCTTTAATATGTCATCATTGAAATCACCAACAATGACAAGTTTTTTTTGATTTAAAACAGTACTTGTGTAATATATTTTGCAATATATTTAAAAATGTATCAATATCCTTCGCAGAATTTTTAGGCACTCGGTACATTCATATTATAATTATTCCAAATTCAACAAGCTCAATTGCACAACATTCAACTTCGTTACTAATGGATAGGGCTTGAACTTCGTAAATTGTGTTATACTTAATATTATAGTCTACTAAAATACAAGCTCCACCTTGTCTATTTTTTCGCAAATAACTTGTAGCTAATTTGAAATTTGGTATACATAGATGTTTAATGTCATCTTCAACCATATTATGCTCGGTTATACAAATAATCCCAATGATTTTATTTTCATCTTTTAATTCCGATAAACACACAGCAAGTAAGTCGGATTTGTTAATAATTCCGTTTATGTTTTGATGCAAGAGATACAGATTATTTTGGACCACGAAAAAACTCTGAAGAATCATCGGTTTCATTACTCGCTGATCCTTCCATCGCTACATTACAAAACTCTGTTTGACATGATTTATCACATTTTGAATACAATTTTGAGTTTCCTGTTACACAAGCAGCGTTCTTTATATAATTTAAATAATTTTGTCTGTAACTAATACTTAAAATTTCTTTCAGTAATGACCTCGATAAGTTCAAAGCAAACAGCTTTCTTCGCGGGACAGATTTGCAATAATCCATATCCAAAAACACCGCTCGCTTAAAATTGCTACATAAGAACTTTAGTTCGTAATTTAGCTTAAATAAGTTTAGGTAATTGTTATGTGGAACCTCCGATATTATTACATTTGTATTTTGGCATGAGGTGACCCAACTCATCAAGTTACATTTTAATTTAAAAGGATTACGATCATTAGATCCTGTAAGTACAACCACACAATCATTTAAAGTTAATGAAGATATTTCATGTTTCCAAACATTTAACACTTCACTTGACTCGGCACCAGGTTTAATAAAGCAGTAAACTTGATATTCCGGACCCAGAAGTTTTTCCAATGAGTGTCTGACATTTTTCCCATACTGATCAGCAATAATTATGATTTTCTTTTTTGCAGATATACGATCCACCAATATTGACCGTTTATTAGTAATATTAGTAGATATGTTATCCTTGTCAATAACTTTATTTACAACATCTTGCTGCTGAACATTTAACGCTATTTCAGATTTGTTGCTAAAACTATTATTTCTTTTAGTGATCCGCATATTACTGTTTTCTTTTTTGTGCATGTTACTGTCCGAGTATGTATAAATGTCTGTTGCAGTTTCCGTTTTTCTGTCTTTAGTTAATATATCACCAGTAACTGTCAGCATACTACTATCAGCCGTAGAATCTTGATTTGTAGATTTTATATTATTAAGCAATGGTGACAGGATATCTTGTAGTGGTTTAAGTTTATTTTGTTTAGTTCCCTTTCTTCTCGGTGTTGAGTTTGTAGATCGTGCTTCGTTATTTTGAGTTGAATTGCACTGCGAAAAGATGTTGTATATCTTTTTATACTTTATCTACCACGGGGAGTGCTTTGAGGAATTGCTTGGAATGATTCTAGAGGTTCAATTTCACCATCGCACATGGCAACTAAACTCGCGATACCATCCATACCATCTGAATGATTGTCAGTCCACCATCGTGTGATTTAGAAGTTTTCTTCCTCGCACAACTTCCTTGTGGAATAGACTACCACCAGCAATTTTTGCAGACCGATACGACTTAGGGACCTTTATGAAAAGAGCCACACATAAGCCTACCCCTTAGGTAATCTAAGGTCTAATCCTTAGGTAATTTCACATGAGGGATTTGCTATAGTTTACACGCTCGGCAAGCGGGCTGTCAGCCAGAGGTTTTTTATTATTAGAGTTGTTATCAGGGACATGCGTCATAATAATTTTTCAACAAATAAGACCACCAGAAGGCTTTTGGTTGCAACTCTTTTAAACTACCTAATAATTTATTTCTACGTTTATAACGAGGTTGTAATTGTGAGCATGCTTTAAGAAATTAGCTGAGTAGAAGAGAGAAACATTTATTGATATCTATTTTATACAAAGCATGAATGAGAGCTTTATAAGTAACGCATCTGTAATTCCCCTGGTGTTGCAGTTGTTCATGGATAGCTAATCTTATTGACACAGACAGAGAAATAAAAACAAGAATAACTAGAATTAAGGGTGTTTCATATTTCTATACTAAAATTTTTGCAGCCATTGATTCAGCTAACAAAGTTGTAAAAAGAGCTAAATCCTAAGTATTTTATGGGAGGGTTTTAGGATAAGGAAATATCCGCCGCACTGCCTTATTGTACGTTGACGGACATCACATGGTTTTTTTATAGAATAAGGGTGACATACGAGCACACAGTCCACCTGATGGTAATTGGATGCTGTAGACCATAGACATCTACATTTATCCTCGGTTAAGAATCAAAATGCATATGCGTTTTCACCCCTGAGGACTTAGATGAAATGCCTCGATTTCAGTAAAAAAGCGTCTCCGGATCTCTACACTCACCATACTAAACACAGCAGTATTAAGCTGCTATTTTACGCTGTTATTTTGTAAGAGTGTGGTCCTTCCCCCGTCGAATTGACCCATTCGTGCACAACCATAATATAGCTGCAGCGTAGCTCTTCCGCGTATAAATTCTTCAAAATATTATTATTATTATGTTTATAGACATAATTATTTCTCATATTTACCCGAAAATCACATATTAAAAAGCGACAAAATTGTATTAAATGACTTTTATTTAATTTTTTTAGACATATGCAGGTTTCTGTACGATTTTTTTCACAGTCTCGCACTTGGTTAATTAGCAATCAAAATTGCCATCAGAAATTTCATTGCTGTAATTAAACCTGGGTTGCTCATGCACGTATATTCTTCAGTGGTATTAAATGTGGCCATATAAATTTTGAGAATATCCCTCTTCTAGGATTAAGCATTCAAAAATTTTAAAAAATAGAATTATTTATTTATTTTAAAACTTACAAACTTTAGAAAAATTAGAATGATAAAAAACATTGAGTTATTACATTTATTGTGTCCAGAAAATGGTTGAATTGAATTAGATAATCTATGCCCTAGTTTGAAGGGGTTCCATTGTACTAATAAACTGTACATTGCATTTCGAAATCCATCACGTTCTTCTTAATAAAAGACGATTTTTTTTTAAATTTACGGGCCCCGGTTATATGTGTGAGTGCAAGCAGCAGCCAAGCGCCACAACACCAAAGCGCCCAAGGTCACTGACAACCTACCACGACGTTTTTTTAGGATGATGGTGATAAACGAGCACACGATCCATCTGATGGTAAGTAGTTGACGTGGCCCGTAGACATCTACATCTATCCTCGACTACGAATGAAAATGCACATGCGTTGTCACACTTCAAGACTAAGATTGAATACCTCGTTTCCAATAAAAGAGGTCCCCGGATCTCTTCACTCACCATACGAAACACAACAGCGTTAAGCTGCTTAGTTTACACTGGCATTCTGTAAGAGCGTGGTCCTCCACGGTCGAGCCGACCCATTCGTGCTACAATTGTACTACTAATGTAGCTGCAGCATGGCTCTACCACGTTAAAACTATTGTTATAAAATTTTTAGATAACCAGCAACATTATGTGTCTTTCTAATCTCTCTCTCTCTCTCTCTCTCTCTCTCTCCCTCTCTTTCTCTTTCTCTTTTTCTTTCTTTGTTTATAATCACCGATCTATCGATAAAAACCTGTTGGATCGTATGTATATGATAATTTATTATTATAGTGCACCCCACCTATTAATATTTCATTCGTTCAGATAAAGCGTTGTTAAGTTACGTTTTTATAGAATTAAAGTCACAAATAACTTACAGTCCACCTGATGGTACTCAATACACAATAGAAACAAAAACAGAAACTTTTTTATTCAATATAGATTATAAATAATACTTATTGGAAATTTTTGGAAAAGGTTCACTCTGATTCCAGTACTATATTAATCGGATTATGGACGGAAATTGAAAACAATAATATTTCCAAATCGAATTTTAGAATATAAAAATAAGTCTGCAAATTAATAAATACATTATTACTTTTCAAGTATTATGTTGTTATTTATTTTCTTGGCAACATTTTCATTTTCAAACTTATATTTATAAAATAAATAATTATATTTATTTTAGAGATGTTTAAAACGTATTTAAAATGTAAAAATAGGTATACGGAATTTGAAAATTATCTTACTCATGAAATAAAAAAGTCTATTCGGAACATAAAAAAATATTTCATTTCAATTCTATGTGATTTCAATTTCGACAAGCTCTGAATTGTATTGCTTCAATTATTACTGAATTAATGAATAATTTTTCTAGGCTGATTTTCATGGAAACGATTTGAACATTTTTCCCCTAATAAAATACAAATATAATTGTGTTTTTTTGCACCTTTCAACCCAACTGCATACAGAGAGTCGATGGATGTAGGTGTCTCAGTACCATGCTTAGTGGCATTTCTAATTTCTAATCAAGGTCTAATTAACAGCAACCATGTATGGAAAACGGCTGTTTCTTAGCGGCAGGAATAGCTCAGCTCATATGAACCTCTGCATTGGCAGAGGAGTGAGAGTATTGTCAAAGAGCACATTTCCAACGCGCATATCAATTAGAGGTAATAATCACACCACATACGATTGGCAAGTAAAAATTTATTTAAATTTAATTTATTAATTTTATGGTTGAGTTTTTAGAAATAAAGTTATTTTATACGCATTAATATTGATTCTAATAAGGCATTTGCCGGCTAAAATCCAAACTTAGGTTAGTTACACTAGATACACCTAAGTTCAAACAAGTATAATTTATGACTTCGCTCATAATATAGTTATTATTCCTAATTTATTATTCTAATCTTATATTTATTATTAAATATTATTTAAGAATCGTAGAACGAATGCATACCTCTACTTTTTTCGTAGCAGATGTGTCAAACGAGCATGCAGCTCACCTAATGGAAAGTGACTACCGCCGCCCATGAACAACTGCAACACCAGGGGAATTGCAGCTGCGTTGTCGGCCTTTTAGAAAGGAATAAGCTCTTTTCTTGAAGATCCTAAGTCGCATTGGTCCAGAAAATCGCCGGTAAACGATTCTACAGAAGGGTCGAACGAGGAAGAAAACTCCTAGTAAAAACTACAGTGGTGGACCTCCAAACATTCAGATAGTGTGGATGGCATGTAGTTACGTCTCGATGTGCGCTCGTGTAGTTTTGTGACTGAAATTAATCCGAACTATTCCTCAGAGCACTCTTTGTGGCAGATGCGATAGAAAATGCAAATGAATGCAAAATCCCTTTGCAGCGCCAGTGAATCGAGCTGAACAGAAAGAACTCGGTCGTCGGCGATCCGAACCGCTCTGCGCTAGAAGCGGTCAAATGGATGGAACTGGCACTGGGGAGCCCCGGCCCAGAGGTGGAAACAGTATTTCCTGTGTGTCCGAATCTGTGCCTTGTAAAGTTGCTGGCGGTGTGCCGGCATGAAATACAGCCGTGCTCTACTTGAGCACGCCAAACTTTTTAGAGGCCAATTTCGCCTTCTCTTCTAGGTGATCACTAAATTGCACTTAAAAGTTATGGAACAAACGCTATCTAGTAATCATTTCAATTTATGCAAAAATCACAATTTTGATTTATTTAACACAGCAAGGTCAGCAGGGTCGAGATTTTTTTGTGTCGTAATTATTTTAAAAATATTGCGTAGTGCATGTAATCCTGTTTTTTTTTTATTTTGGCTATTATTGTCTAAGTCACCTATAACATTTATGCATGTTTTACATTTTAATTAAACACCGCTCTTGATGCTCATATTCGATATATAGTTTAAGTGACCAAAGATTATGTTACTGTGTCTATAATTATCTGCTTTTAACATAAATCAGAACTAACATTAGTCGTAATATGTATATTATATATATAAAGAGTTATTTTTCAAAGAGTAGGCAAATTTTAAAATATTAAATAATGATATACCGTTATTTCAGTTCTTGAAAATGTTATTAAATAAGTCTTCTGCTTTTATTTAAAAATATCCCAAAATGAAAGTGATTTATGGGCAACAACGTTTATTCCTACCGATCGATCCTTCCGAATGTGCGCGTGCGCAGTTAAATCAGTTAAAGTAATGCATTATACCGCATTTTTAATCTAAAGGAAAAGAAGGAAATAATGATAGAAATTTTTTAAATTAATATTTATTCATCATTTACCTATTGTAGTTAGTCTGAAACTTTTCTGCAAAGGAGATGGCCAAAAATTGTATGAACCTGTGCCCCAGACTGTATAGCGATGAAATCTATGCCATTCGAAAGTACAGATCTTCTATATAAGGAATCAGAAAAGTGCATGAAGCTATGCAGTAGTGGACAAAAGTTATGAAGATTTTAAAAAGTTGATTTTGGCAGTCGGTTTCTATCATTATTACACAATGTAGATATTAATAATGTTCCAATTCATGAGCGTTATGTTGGTTAATGTATATCCATAATGATTTGGATGTATCCTAACTGGTTTAGCTAAAAAAAAAACAAGGACAGCAGTTTTTTTCAGTCTTTGAAATAATTATTTGTAACTAGTTTTTGTAACATTACTATTATTGATCGAAGTATATTAGACAGAAAATAATTAAACTTACGTATTACATGTTTAGTTGTACCGTTTATAATTAGTAGAGCACTCGCGTGGGGCTACGGCACTTATTAAATAAAAGTAAAATACGATAAAACACAAATACGAAGGAATAGCGTACATATTATATCATACACCAAAAAACGGCGCGTAAGTCGGTAAACGTGAATCAGATCAAGTCTGACACTAACACTTTGACTGTTTTGATTGTTGTTGTTTTTATTATTCGCTTGAGAGAGGAGGCAAAGGAACTAAGCCATACAGCCTTGTCTTTTTTTATATGAATATATAGAATTTTAAAGTGTAAAGGCCAGAAACAAATTTTATTTTTCTTTTTCCATCTCTTCAAAATCCATAAAGGCCGAAGCCAAGTCATATTTTCTTCAATTCTTCATATTTTCAAAAACCACAAAGGCTAAAGCCAAGTCTTCTTTATATTATAATCTTCATAAGTTTCAATTCATATAGATTTATCAGTCAAGTTTCAAGGTTCCCGGTTTTTTTCTTTTCTTCACAATATGCTGATGCGTCACATTGCTTGGAGATTTTGACAACAGCTCAACTCAGCGGACAGTTGACGACAGCCACTCAAGTTCATAAGGCGCCTAAGCGATTAAAATAACTTGAGGTTTATATTGATATCAAAGCACTTGTTTCGTCGTTTTCTAACGGTTCACACGCAAAGACAATTAATTCACAAAATCACATCATTTTTACGAATTAAAATCCACTTCAAACCATTATTCAAGCGACAAAACAGGAGCGACAGTCCATCGTCGGCCAAGTTCCCGCCAAAACTCCTTTGACTGTTTTGATGCTTGACGGACGGATTCAGTGTTGCAAGTACTAAAGCAAAATAACCCTATTCTATAATGTAACAATACATTTTAAGCAGTATCTGTACTAAATAAATAAATAAAATCCTATCCTTTAGTGTATTTTAATTATTTTGATGTATTAATTCATACATTGAGGCTTGTTTTTATACATAACATATCATAAATAAAGTATTTTTATGAATTTAGCTATTGTTTTTTCCCTAATCTGATCTTTTTAAGTATTATATGGCCACATCAAAGGTGCTATAGAGTTACTTCAAAGAGAAGGAATCACTTTAAATACTTTTAAACTTGATTATTTTTCAACAGCTGCTATGAAATGTTAATAGTTATTCAAAATTATTTTTTTGTTTTATTTAATTTAGTAGCAATAGTCTTATTTTTGTACAGATTGGGGTACATTTTGTCCATCTCATTTGGCCAGTTATTTCAAGGTAACCATGTATATTCATCTATATAACTTCACCATTTTATAAAACCGTTTAATAAATTAATCAAGGTAATTACAACCAGCTATATTGTTAAACGAAACCGCGGAACCACAATATAAAGAAAAACTCATGTTTGTCGCGGAGTCTCATTGTTGAATTTGTTCCAGGTTTAACAAAGGCCCCTTCAGGGCTCATGTTTCCGGCGTTGGATCAATATCGCCTCGAATCGACTTTCGGATCGTGTCGTTCCCGATATTTTGACCCTGCTAAGGTTCTGTTGTATAACGACCAGATATCATTTTCACTTGACAACTTTCTCTTTACTTATATTTATGATTGATCTTAATTAAGCGAAAATCTGCTGGTGCGGTTCGCAAAATTTAAATTTGTCGTCCGCGTGACTTAACTTTTAAAGGTCGTCCTTGTCTTCTTGTCTTTGAGTTAAATTTCAGTGGAGGCAGCATTATTTACTAAGAGTTTGTATGTATATTCTATTCTTACTGTTATAAAATAATATATAATAAGAGATATTTTTTAAAAATTTACCTACACACATTGAAGTAATATGTACTTACGTACTAGAACAGCTATCTCAAACAAAAAATGTGCACTACTCTGTGTTCGCGCGGTTGTTTTTTTTTATCATAGAATAAACATAGGTAGAATGATCAGTAGCTAATAGTAGATTATATTGTTAAATAGGTAAATTACATCGAGAACAATTTTCAAATTTTGTGATTTATTCTGTATATTACATTTACTTATTTCATATAATATCACATAATATTATATCACAATTATATTTTAATGATATTTTTATCTGAATATTTTAAAAGGTATCTATGTCAAATATAAAAAACATACTAAATGTATGTTTAACAAAACTTATTAATATAACATTTAAATTACAAATATATTTATTTCAATTAGTATAAGAGTCGTTCATAAATGCTGGGCACGCGACAATTAAAAATGAACGAATTTTTTCCACTTTGACTTTGATGTGGAAATTAAAAAAATAAAATAAAAGAATAATGATCAGATTTAAATATAAAAAATTTAGCCTAATTATGATAACTCATATATTTTTCTACAAAAAATGTGTCTAATAATATATTCGTCCTATACTTAAGTACCCATAGAAATGTCACATCTGAACAAATTAATTTCATAATCTGTATTACGTGACGCAAGATGGCGTCTTAGGAATAATTTGTTTTATTATTAATCTATAATACTTTTTATTGATTAAGTATCTTATTAACCGATGAAAAGTAATTCCTTGGTTTTTACTGACATTTCTTGAATTATTTGTGCAATATCTAAGTACACACGACGGCATATTTTTATCAAGAGATTTTTTTAAATCAACAAAACACGTGACAACTCTACAAGCGCCTAGCGATTGACTGATTAAAGTGCGGTGTATGCACCGCAATTGAGTGGAACAGAGTAGCTGAATGCAGTGTCGCCTCTAGTACGTAGTACATAATAATGCCTACACACTAAGATATTTTCTTGTATCGTAGGGGCATTTAATTAACATAAATTTTAGAAGTAAAAACATTCCAATATACATTCCAGACCCGGAACATACTCGCGTTATTTGTATAACATACAAATTCTTGTTCCGTTCGGGATTCGAACCCGCGGCCTTTATCGCTACAACTCATTGCTAAGCCATTGCGCTACGGGGCCGTCCGCTTATTTTTTAATACAATAACTAGTAATTTCAATAAATAGTTATTAATTATTGTTTATTATAAAGGAATATTATATATCTTATTTTTAACGGTCCTGTGGTGGCATTGTCGTCGCACCACAAGCGAAACACATCGAATCCTAAATAACGCTATCAAGGTTCCGAAGTTAAACAGTATATTATATAGAGTAACTCCCTACCTTGCCCGATGGGAGACCTCACCTTTTTCTTTACGGCCAGAGTTTAGTTTTGCCTTTCATTATTTTTGATATTTTTTTGATAGTGTGGCTTTATATTTCTAATTTATTACTTTACTTTGCAATATCTCTACATACTTTATAACAAAGTCGCTTCCCGCCGTCTGTACGCTTAGGTCTTTTAAACTACGCAACGGATTTTGTTGTAGTTTTCATCAATTAACAGAATGATTCAAGAGAAGGGTTTATATGTATACATGCAAATGTTGATAAGATACAAAACTCGCCGTGCGAAGCCGGGGGGGATTGATAGTAGCCTATATAATACGTATCTAATGTACGTATGGTATTTGAGAAGGAATAAACTTAACCGAGTTATATTATTTCCTTAAAACTCAGTGCTTCCTTGCCTCTTCACATCCGTCATGTCCAATCTCTATCTCCCTTAAAAATCTTATCAAACTTGGAACGCTAATTTATAAATATCCTTACTTTTTCCTTTCTAGGTAGGTACTACAACAGCTTGAACGAATTCAATACATCGCCAATTTGGTCGATAAACTTTCGTCTAGTGACGTCCCTTGCCATAAAATTTCCCAATATTAATATTTGAATATTATGGAGCCAAAATAATCCGAATTTAAAAGTTCAAGCGCAAACTTTTGTAAGGAATTTTTTAATTAAAATGGGCCCGATCGCATGAAATATTAATTGTGCAAAAATTTTTCGTAGTTGACCGAATTTTTTGTAATTGCTATCATAGATTGTTGGCAAATCAATACCTCCAAAATGGACAAAGAAAACGATGCTATTATTTCCAAGTGGATATATGCGAAATTAATTGCTTGTCCGTCAACATTGTCGAGTGACGTCGGGGACTATATAGTTCAGACGAAATTAATGAGACACGTCACTCACATCAACTGGCTGAAGGTTGAAGCACTCGAATGCTGTTATAACACCTTTGATATACATATATGTATTTGTTAATTTAGAAAAAAGGCATTCCTAGGACAGCACGTCAGAAGCGAAAACTTTTAAGTTTCACAAGCTTGTAAAAATTATTATTGGGTTGTTGTTAAGAAATATTTTTATTTTTAGCAAGTATTTTTACCGTACCCGGCGCGTTACAGCCGCAGAAGAAATACTTCTGAAAATATCGTTTTAAATTTGAAAGAGTTATATTGTTTAGTTAGAAATGATGATACATTCGTTTAATTTGAATGATAAATAGCTTTTAAATAAATTTGTCAGTACGATACGCGCGTCATCCACTGTAAGTTATTTGTAGTGTGCCAATAACCTTCGCTCAAATGCAAGCAATAAGATAATCAAGTTTTACAGCAATCTGGTGGACGGTATGGCAGCACATACTATTTATATATAGCATATATTATTTTTATCAACATATTAATACGTTTTAATACGTGTTAGAGCCATGCTGCAGTTATATTAGTAGTATAGTTGTAGCATGAATGGGTCTGCTCGGCCGGGAAAAGACTACTTGCGTAAAATAGCAGCTTAATGCTGCTGTGTTTCGTATGGTGAGTTAGAGAACTGGATACCCTTTTCACTGGAAACGAGGCATTCCATCTGAGTCGTCACGGATGATAACGCATCTGTATATTGATTCGTAATCGAGGATAGATGCAAATGTCTATGGGCCACAGCAACCACTTACCATCAGGTGGACTATGTGCTCGTTTGTCAGCTTACGCTATATAAAAAAAAACAAGTTTTATTTTATTTTATTGAATTTTAAATACTTCCAATATATCAAATTGCATAATATTAATGTCTGTGAGGATTTCAAAATTAATTCAAAATGCACTACATAAGTGAAAACTTAAAACTAACAAACCGTTTTTTCTTTTTGAATTTTCGCAATGGTAGTATATTAGAAATTTATGTATCATGTATTGAAGATAATTATATTACTTGCTTTGATAAAAAGTTAAATATTAACTAATTATCATCATAAGTGTATTGCAGATCAAAATATTGTTACATAAATTGACAGATACTTGTCTATAGTTATATATATATATATATATATATATATATATATATATATATATATATATATATATATATATATATATATATATATATGTATATATATATATATATACACATATATATATATATATATATATATATATTATAATCTGGGGGCACGGCAGTGCCCCCGCCAAGTACCATCGTACCATCTTTTCTCGAAGCAATTCAGGCCATTTTCGACCCCCTATAACTTCGTAGTCTATTAAACTAGAAGCCTTAGTTTTTAGTAACCGAGTAAGCATTGTATAAACATGGTACATTTCAAATTTCATTCAATGTGAACCAGTAGTTTAAGAATTGTAACTAGTCAAAGTTTCTTAATTTTGTCACTCACTGACTGACCGATCATCAAAACTCTAAGGCACTTCTAGCAGACATAGAAGCTTCAAATTTAGAATACAATTAGTGTTTAGTGTATTAATCAAGGAAAAACTAAAACATTTGTTAATTTCTGTCCAGTTTTCTAGATACACTAACCGCGTAAATAACTTTGTAATCCCATATAAATATATATAATTACAAAGTTACATTTGCAGTGAATGAATCAGTGTACCTGTATATGTATTATAGGTGTAGGTACATAGGTACGTTGTAGGTACGTAGAAGGTACCGGAAAGGTAAAAAATTAGGACTATCTTATATACAAAAAGAAATGAGATGCCATTAAAACATAAGTTGTAAAAAAACCAAGTCCCGCCATTGTCCATTAACTCCAGTAGTCACTTACCATCAGGTAGACTGTAAGTGAGTTTGTCATTTTATTTAAAAAAAAATTGATTACATGAAATTTAAAAACATTATGTTCGGAAATTTCTTGAAGCAGTTCCAATTAGCAATGACAGCTCTCAGTTTTGTGAACTATGAAAGTCTTTATTTGAAGAGCCCGAATAATAACCCTCGCGACTCAAGGGCTGTGCAGAAATATTAAAGCTTTCACATCGCCTTTATTATATTACGTTTCCCCTCTCTGACATCAACTTAGCATTCATATTTGAAGTCGAGATGGGATTTCAATTTGCGGTGTTTAGTTATCATCGAATTCGTATTTGTGTATACGGTTGTTTTCGTTTTTATGCAACCTCTATTAATTTCATTCACAATTTTTGAGATTGATAATTAACATAAAAGAGAATTTGGTTTATTCAGCAATTTCTAATCTTTGGAGATGCATCCCACGGCCATTTTAGTTATTTTACACCTGGTGATTTTCTAGAAAATATTAGAAGAAAGTTTTTAATCTTCATTCACAGTCGACTTTTACGACATCCGCTAGTAGGATAACAATTCTCTTACGTCGAAATGAAAGATACGATATAAACAGTATTTCCACGGATGTTTTATAAAAAATATCTATGAATAAATACTAACAAACGATGAAAACAAAGGGATGTTATATATTTGTAGAATGTATCTGTGTATCGAGGTGCCTGTTTATAGCATGATAGCTCGGATAGAACTGATGAACTGATAGAACGGATGAACTGATTTTGATTTAGTTTTTCTTTTGAAAAGTGTCTTTTTGAGAGCGTTTTTAGTTGTGTTAAGAAAATCTGTTCAGATGTTTGAAGATCATAAGCTCCTTTTAATTCGGAGGTTTTTTAATTTTAAAATTTTAGTTATTTAAAGTAAATTTTGTTACCGGCCCATATTCAATGTCAAATTCATTTATACTTGTCATTAGTAAAGTATGTTTAAGGTTATTAGTGACTATTGGGACGTGGGACCCACGTGCGGTGAAATTCCTAAAGAAACTCTATCCAATACTGGTCGTTGCTGCTGTAGATAAGAGTCCTGGTTCTTTTCCCGTTCAAAGCTAAATATAGGCATTCAGCGACGACTGTATGATAATTAGAACTTTTTAGTTTTAGATGTGTTATAATAGTAAAAAATATTGTGTGAATATATTTATTTAATTTTTTAATCTTTTCAAAGTTGAAATTTACTCATTGTTACGCGCTAAAGTCGACGGCACTAGCGCCATCTAGTCTCGAACCAAAGAACTAAACTTCTTGAAGTCGAAACACGAACTCTCGGTACCTTGCGCGTGTTTATTTGAATATTCTGCACTAAATGATTATAAGTGCACACCTTATAATCATTTAGTAATCATATGTGTTTGAAACTGGCCTACTGGGAGAAATTTCATTGTGAGATAAGTAGAGCCTTTGTACAAACTTTTTATTATGATTTGTCCTCTCCCTAACTTGTGTGTACATAAATTGTGAAATAAATAAATAAATATTCTGGATATTTCGCTGCTAATTTATATAAATAGGCGCTGCAAGATGCGATCGGGAAAGTATTGGAGTTGGCGAGACAAGCGAAGCTTTGGAGCGAAATAAAGTGAATTAGTGAGATTAATTATTAGTGTTTTTAACTTTAATTAGTGTAAAGTGAATTAAAGTGTTAATTTAGGTAATTCTACCGGCAATTTTTACTATCACGAACCTCAAGCCCCTTAACAATTGGTGTCAGAAGTGGGATTAAATCATGCCGATTTTACCTAAGGAGGAATCAGAGGGTGTCCGTACCCGAAGTCAACGCCAGCAGGAGACGGACCAGAGGAGGTTTGGTGGTGCAACGCCGCAGACGTCGGAGGGCCAACTGCCAGCCACGGAGGCTGCGGGCCCGTCAGTAGCGCCTACATCTGCAGCACCTGATTTAGGTGCTCTGATGGCGATGCTACAGGAGGAGCTGCAGCGCGGACGAGAGGAACAGGCCCGTCTGTTGAAAAAGCAGCAGGAGGAAAAGGCTCACCGACAGGAGGAACAGGTCCGTCAGTTGAAAGAGCAGCTGCAGAGCGGACAGGAGGAACAGGTCCGTCAGTGGAAAGAGCAGCTACAGAGCGGACAAGAGGAACAGACCCGCCGACAGGAGGAACAGATGCTCCTCATGAAGGACCTTCACGCTACCTTTGCGAAAGAGATAAGGGAGGTGGAGGATAGGGTTGCTCAACATGACAACCGCCTGTTGGAAGCTGAAACCCGAATCGAAGAACACGAAACCCGAATCAACCATGTGAACAATCGGGTTGACAACGTGATGGCTGACGTGAAGAAAACGCTGAACGACCTCAAACTTGGGGATGGAACTACAGCTCCCGTAGTAGCTACAACACCTTCGCTACGTGGGTTCAAGGTGCCACCGTTCGACGGTACCTCTTCCTGGTCAGCCTACAAAATCCAGTTCGAGGCTGTTATGAAGGCGAACGGCTGGAATAAAAGTCAGGCCATGACTGCTCTCACACTAGGCCTGCGCGACCAGGCCTTAACAGTTCTGGAAGCTCTCGGTGAGGAAGTGACTTATGAGCAACTCCATGAGGCGTTGGAGGCGAGATATGGCGACGCTCACCTGGAACACGTCTTTCATGCGCAGCTTAAAGAACGCGCGCAGCGCATCAACGAAAACCTGCAGCAGTGGGCTCTAGAGGTGGAGAAGCTGGTGCGAAAAGCATACCGGTCTGTACCTGCACTCATTGAAGGGAACCTGGTGCAGACATTCATCGACGGCATCCGCGACCTGGAAGTCAGAGCTGCTGTGAGGCTCGGGCACCACGAGACGCTTAAGGACGCCTTGGCCCATGCACTGGAGGTGGAAGCCGTGCGGCAGGATCTTCGCTCCCATCGCGTCAGGGAGGTTGCAGCAGCTACAGTTCGCGACCGCAACTGAGGATACAGCCCTAGGTGCTATAGCTGTGGGGAAAAGGGCCACCTTCGATCCAGCTGCCCTAAGCGAACCCTAGAAAGGGAAGGTGAACGATCTCAGGAGGGTAGTGCGGCCAACAGCACAGCCCAGCAGCAGCAGGGAAACGAGTAAAAGCCAGAACTGCGGGGCGGGTGCTGGCGGATGTTAAAAGTGCCCCAAGGATCTCGATCTCACAAACCCACGATGGGAACAGTCTAATCATCAAGGGCGAGGTCAACGGAATGCCGTGTAAACTGACCATAGACACTGGAGCCTCTCGTACGGTTGTTAGTTCCCAACTAATAAGTCAGTTCCTTGGGGACTCCGCATACAACCGAGAACGCATTAATTTGGTAACAGCCACCGGTCAGCGTATACCCGTCCGTGGAGAGAAAGAGATGGAGTTGAAGCTAGGCAACATGATCTACCTGCATAATGTCATCGTGGCTGATATAATAAACGACTGCATCCTGGGCCTAGACTTCATGAGGAAGAATTGTTGTGCGATTGACGTTAAGCAAGGTGTCTTGAAATGTGGACAAGAGGAACTTTTTGTGGAAGGAGCGTTACCAGGGAACGTGTACAGCCTTGAGAAGATTGTTCTTCCGCCGAGATCGGAAACGATTGTGCCGGTTAGTCTTCCTCGGAATCCTGGGCAACCTCATCGTTGTGTACTCGTGGAAAGGTTACAAAATGACCTTCCATGGAAAGTGGCTCGAACCTTGGTCAGAACCACTAACATCTCAGGAGTACGTGTGCTGAACCTTTGTGGCCAGGAACAGATTATAGAAAAAGGCACACTGGTTGCTACTTATGAGGAAGTAGATTGTTTACGTCGGTGCCAATATCTATCGACTGGGACCCCCAGCAAGGATGCACAAACGAGAGTGAGCACACTTTTAGAAGACTGTCGCAGCGTTCTCTCCCCGAATGAAATGGTCAAAGCGAAGAAGTTGTTACTCAAGTATGCCGATGTATTCTCATCAAACGATGCTGACATAGGAAAGACTGGCTTAGTTCAACACAAAATAAACACGGGTGAAGAACTGCCTATCCGTCAGCGGCCAAGAAGATTGCCGGTAGCACGTGAAAAGGAAGTGGAAACCATGATTGAGGGAATAGTGAAGGATGGTGTTATTGAACCTTCATCTAGTCCATGATGTTCACCCGTGGTACTGGTAAAGAAGAAGGATGGCAGCATGCGGTTTTGTGTTGACTATCGCCGTCTGAGCGACGTTACGAAGAAGAACAGCTATCCCTTGCCAAGAATTGATGACACGCTGGACATGCTTACAGGAGTAAAGTGGTTTAGCACGCTGGACCTAAAAAGTGGCTACTGGCAAGTTGAAATTGACTCTAAGGACAAGGAGAAAACTGCGTTCTCGACGGGAAAGGGTCTGTGGCAATTTAAAGTAATGCCGTTTTTGCCGCAACGTTTGAAAGGCTGATGGAACTTGTACTTACCGGGCTAATTGGCGATGCCTGTCTGGTCTACTTGGATGACATCATCATCGTAGGCCGGACGTTTGAGGAACACCTTCAAAACCTGGAACGCGTGCTTATGAAGATTCAGAGTGCCAACCTCAAGTTGAGTCCGAAGAAATGTTCACTATTCAAACGGCAAGTTAACTTTTTGGGGTATGTAGTATCGGAAGAAGGTATCCGCACGGATCCAGAGAAAATCGCCGCTGTCAAGGATTGGCCGGTTCCAAAAGACAAGACGCAGGTCGGAGCATTTTTGGGTTTGTGCTCCTATTACCGGCGATTTGTGAGGAACTTTGCAGATATAGCCAAACCTCTGCACAAGCTAACCGAGGAGAAGCGACATTTCTGCTGGGATGAAAATTGCAATATCGCATTCCAGGAGCTCAAGGACCGTCTGTGCAAAACACCTATTTTGGGATACCCTGATGCAAGCAAAGAATTTATAGTTGACACAGATGCAAGTGATATAGGACTTGGCGGTGTGTTGTCTCAACGGAATGGTGACCAAGAGGTCGTGATAGCGTACTTCAGCAAGTCATTGTCAAAACCGGAAAGGAACTATTGTGTCACAAGACGCGAATTGCTAGCAGTAGTAAAGTCATTGCAGCATTTTAGCAAATATCTTCTGGGGCTGAAATTTCACTTACAAACTAACCATGCTGCACTAAAATGGCTATTGCAGTTTAAAAATCCAGAAGGACAAGTTGCTAGGTGGATTGAACTACTGCAGGAATATGACTTTGAGATCGAACATCGGAGCGAGAAATCTCATGGCAACGCAGATGCATTGTCAAGAAGACCTTGTCCTGAAGACTGCAAACATTGTACTAGGCAAGAGAGTAAGGAACCGGTATCCGTGAGGATGCTCAGGGCAGACCACCTCAGCAACGAGTGGAAGGACAGCTTACAACGTGCACAGCAGGAAGATCCGGACATCAAGCCGATTCTGAAATGGATGAAGGCCAGTGCTCCCAAGCCCAAGTGGAGCGACGTCTCAGCGATGAGTTCGACCACTAAAAGCTATTGGGCCCAGTGGGACAGCTTGCTGCTTCAGGATGGGAGTTCTGTGCCGTAAATGGGAAAGTGTTCGGGGAGACCGCTGTCATTTGCAAATGGTTGTCCCTAAAGCTAAAGTACCGGATGATCTACAGCTGTACCATAATGATTATTCAGGAGGCCATCTGGGAGTTAAACGAACTCTACTGAAGATCCGAGAACGGTTTTACTGGGTCCACTGTCGAAACGATATCGAGGACTGGTGTCGCAAATGTACAAGTTGTGCGGCTGTAAAGGGACCTCAGACTCGTAGTATAGGTGCATTGAAGTTGTACAATGTTGGTGCACCATGGGAGAGAATAGCCATTGACGTGGCAGGGCCGTTTCCGGAGAGTGAAAGCGGTAACAAGTATTTCATGGTTGTGATGGATTACTTTACTAAGTGGCCAGAAGTCTTCGCCATTCCAAATCAAGAAGCTTCAACAGTTGCACATAAACTAGTTCATGAAGTCTTCTGTCGTTTTGGAGTACCTTTAGAGATTCACAGCGATCAAGGAAGGAATTTTGAGTCTCAAATATTCCAGGAAACTTGCCGAGTTATGGGTACTCATAAAACAAGAACGACTTCTTATCACCCGCAATCTGATGGAATGGTAGAATGATTTAATCAGACATTGGAGAGGTACCTAGCAAAAGTTGTAGACAATCGGCAACGAGATTGGGACAAGCACATACAACGAAAGTACTAACGACTAAGTATTCATGAAAGTACAGCAGTGACACCAGCTTTCGCAAACTTTGGAAGAGAATTACGGCTGCCTGCAGACCTGATCACCGGGATACCACCTGATGCTACACGCAGTATAACCGATTATGCAAATGAGTTGCGGAACAAAATGAATGACGTTTATGAGCACGTCAGACAATCGGGCCAGCAAATGTCTGAAAAGATGAAAACCCGGTATGACCGCAAAATGAACAACAAAGGGTTCGACGAAGGTTCGCTAGTGTGGTTGCACAATCCAGTCCGCAGCAAAGGGAATTCTCCTAAGCTTCAAGCTGAATGGGACGGCCCGTACCGGATTGTGACCAAGATCAACGATGTAACCTACCGGATACAGAAAAGCGCAAGAGGGACTCCTAAGATCGTGCATGTGGATCGCCTAGCGCGTTATTATGGGGCCGATAATACGCGGGACGAGCATATCTTAGGAGGGGGCAGTGTTACGCGCTGAAGTCGAAGGCACTAGCGCCATCTAGTCTCGAACCGAAGAACTAAACTTCTTGAAGTCGAAACACGAACTCTCGGTACCTTGCGCGTGTTTACTTGAATATTCTGGATATTTCGCTGCTAATTTATATAAATAGGCGCTGTAAGATGCGATCGGGGAAGTATTGGAGTTGGCGACACAAGCGAAGCTTCGGAGCGAAATAAAGCGAATTAGTGAGATTAATTATTAGTGTTTTTAACTTTAATTAGTGTAAAGTGAATTAAAGTGTTAATTTAGGTAATTCTATCGGCAATTTTTATTGTCACGAACCTCAAGCCCGTAACATTATACTTTATGTCAATTATACTTTATGTCAATTATGCTTGTACTTTGCAATCTACAATCTATTTTTAACCACTATAAAAATCAGCTGGTAAACTGCAAATCAACAAAGGTGAAGCAACAACTGAAATAGGAGGACACGCTGAAGCTTACAGCCTGTCTTGTTTGGAGGAGAGTAGCTCTTGATAGAATTTATCGCAAAGAGCTAGAGGTGGCCTTTGCTTACAGAAATTTCCTGTTAGGAGCCCTTTATATGAAGAATAGTTCGGAATAAAAATGGTTGCAACGTAATTTAATATTACAAAACGACTACACAATGGAATGATAAAACTAAATGTAAGTAGTTTGAAAGAAGTTACCACAAGAATTTACGAATATGTTTTAATAATCCAAACACCTTGTAGATAATCCCGTATTGATTGATTAGCGACAGCTTAGATTGGTTTAATTAATCAAATCTTATCAATCATTACCTACGGTCATTTGACCTGAATATATGTGTATTATCATAATCCACCTACTCTTATATTCGGGTAATAATGTGCTGCCTACGATGAACTGTTAACTGTCTTACAGAATGACAGAAGAGTGTAGTAGCGGTGTCATAAAGAAAGAAAGAAAATTCTTTGAAGCTACCAATATGTTACAGTAGTTAACATTAACACAATTCCATTACAGTTACAGGCCAGCAAATATCTCCTCACAAGGACGGTGTCCTATGAAGCAATCCGTGGGAAAGCCTATGATTAGTAGTGGACTTCGATAGGCTCATCAGAATGATCATGACGAATTCATTTGAAAAAATAATACAAGTGCAGTGAGAAAATGCGAAGATTAAGTAAGTTAATTGTACTAAGTCTAATACTTTCAGGCAAGTGCAAGCAGTAAAATGACCGAAATGAATGAAATGCAATCTGATGATGATAGGGCAGCGCATAAAACACGAAAAAACATATCTTGAGGGTTTGTTGACGGTAAGTGTCGACTGCCACCCATGAGCAAAACAATCAGCAACAACCGGGGAATTGCAGGTTTCTTGAAGGTTCTTGAGTCCTATCTTTCCGAAAAAATTACCGGTGGTAACCGATTCAACAAAGAAGTCGTGCGAGGAAGAAAACAAATTTTCACATAGTTTGAAATAAATCTAAGTTTTATTGAAAAGAAAAAAGAAAAAAAATTAACTAGTTTTAGTGATAATGTAATTCTACAATATTTTAAAATATATGGTGCAATTCTTCATTAAATCTGTGTTGCCAATATATCATCTAATACAATAAACACGAGAGCTTATTATCAAAATTGTTTAGGCATAATCCACACAACACACATGGCTGATACTTGGTAAATTGCATTACCATATGTATGGGCAGAAGGCCATTATAACTGTAAGCGGTCATTCAGAAGCCGCAAGCCGCTTCGCCGATCAATTATACGCTCATTACCCATTTGAATGGACTGATGTTATGTGGCGACAGGAGATTCAACCTGATACCAATAGATAGCACTAACGTAAAATGGAACTGTGTACATATCATAGTATTGGCAATATAACGTTATAACAATGTATAATATTTTTTTAAACTATCACACAACGCCATCTAGTCCCAAGCTATGGAGAAATTGTGTTATGGGTACTAGACAACTGATAAACATACTTATATATTTCTAAATACATGAATATTATAGATAAAATTACACCCAGACACAGAACAAATGATCGTGCTCATCACACAAACATTTGTCCTGGGTGGGAATCGAACCCACGACCTCCGGCATAGCAGTCAGGGTCACTAACCACTAGACCAACAGGCCAATCAATATTGTTATGAGCTTGGGGTTCGTGACAGTAAAAACTGTCGATTGAATTACCAAAATTGGTACTTAAATACATACAAATATATACAAACACCAATTAGCACTTAAATCACAATTGGACTACTGATCACTTCAAAGTGAAGTATTTTTTTTATAGAAGGGGGGGCAAACGAATATGCGGCTCACCTGATGTTAAGTGACTACCGCCGCCCATGATCAACCGCAACACCAGGGGAATTGCAGATGCGTTGCCCGCCCTTTAGAAAGGAGTAAGCTCTTTTCTTGAAGGTCCCCAGGTCATATCGGTGCGGAAAAATTGCCGGTGGTAAACTATTCCACAGAGAGGTTGTACGCAGAAGAAAACTCCTTTTGAAACGTACAGTGGTGGACCTCCAAGCATCCAGATGGTGTGGATGGTATCGGGACGTTTACCGCGTAGTGCGTTCACGAAATTTGGCAGCTGGGATCAATCCGAACAATTCGTCAGAGCACTCTACATGGTATATGCGAAAGAAAACGCAAAGAGATGCAACATCTCTTCTCAGTGCCAGTGAATCGAGCCGATCGGAAAGCACTTGGTCGTCGGCGATTCCAGCCGCTCTGCATTGGATGCGGTCAAGTGGAAGGAGCTGGTACTGGGGAGCCCCAGCCCAGAGATGGGAACAGTATTCCATGTGCGGCCGAACCTGCGCCGTGTAAAGTTGCAGGCGGTGTGCCGGCATGAAGTACTGTTCCGCTCTGCTGAGCACGCCAAGCTTTTTAGAGGCCAATTTGGCCTTCCCTTCCAAGTGATCACGAAACTGCACGTCACTGGATATGTCGACGCCGAGGATGCCGATACTGGCTGAGGCAACAAGGGGAGTGCCTTGAAACTGAAGGGATACGACAAAGGGGTTCTTTTCAGCGGTTAACGCGCAAACTTGTGTCTTCTGGGGGTTAAACTGGACTAGATTTAGTCGTCCCCAATCCGAGACTCTGTTCAGCAAAGACTCGACTTCAGACACCAGTTTGTCCCGGCCCTCGGAGACGTTTTCCCGAGAAATATTGGCTCGGCCGGTGTAAAGAGCATCACCAGTGCTGTCATCTGCATAGCAATGAAAGTTACGGGTTTGCAACATATCATTGATATACAGAAGAAACAGCGTATTCGCTTAAATTGCCAATTCAATACTGACTTGGATCACGGCCTATACGGGTCTTATATAAGGCCTCTCCTATTTCAATACTTAGAATGTTTGAGTACATAGTGGTCCCAACTGACTAGTTAACTCACTGACTAGAAGGTGTAGAAAGTTCTAGCATGGATCTTTCTTTTTTATAGGATAAAGGTGACAAACGAGCACACAGTCCACCTGATGGTAAGTGGTTACTGCGGCCCATAGACATCCGCATCAATCCTTGATCATGAATCAAAATGCAAATGCGTTATCACCAGTGACGACTAAAATGAAATGCCTCTTTTTCAGTAAAAAGGGTCTCCAGCTCTCTACACTCATCATACGAAACACAGCAGAGTTAAACTGTTATTTACGCTGGTATTCTGTTCTACATATTCTTCTGTTCTATATATTCTGTTCTGTTCTGAGCGTAATCCTTCCCCGGTCGAGCCCACCAACTCGTGCTACAACTATACTACTTATATAGCTGCAGCATGGCTCTACCACGTATAAAAAATCTTTCTAGAAAGATCTTGACTCTCATAGTTCTGCTATTCTATACTAGAGGGCGCTAGTGGTAACTAATGTCCCCCATGTACCAGGAATTAATTATGGCGCGCAACAATAAAAGAGAGTTGCGAAAATATATCCCTTTACCGTTATCGTATGAGTCTATGAAAATTCATTGCTGAACACAGACCTGTACCATAAATTGCCTCAAAGGGGGGATATTTACCACAGTTATCACGCCTGGCAATCGCAGTTTGTCATTTTAGTCGTTATTAGGAAGACCTTGTTGACCATTGATTTGTTTCCCTCCGCCGCCTCCGACGACACCCACGGTACGATATGGGGTAGTCGATATTCTTACACCGCCATTACACTGTATACCTTATAAAAATTAAAAGGAAACTGAATTTTACGAATTTCATAGCTTATATTAACTTTTTTTATATTCACGAAAAAAAGTTTCTCGAGTACCGGTACCAGTAGGCGAAGTGTAGAGCGACCTTTCTTATTGACCTTGCAAATTGGCGATATATTGAAAATGGGTCAAACTGAGGGTACCCATACATATATGCGTAGGTATATGGATGCGAAAGAATCAAAAAAAGTGTGTCAGTAACGTGTCAAATGGTCTCTGTCTATTCTTTTTGTTATGGATTTTTAAAAGAAATATATTACTTTTGTTATTTCGTGATATTTTAAAAAAAGATCTTTTTAAATTATTAAATTAGCTATGCCCAGAACATCTTTATTACGTCTACGAATTTATAAAATTCGGGATTAATTTATCGTAATCCCCTTATGAATGTAATTTAATATATAGAAATGATATTTTGATGAGATTATATTTTCATCAATACTCCATTTATTAGGCCGTATTTCTTTAAAAGCCTTAGTAATAAATAATATTATATTTAATAATATTGAACTTAAACACACAAAATAAAATATACTTAAAGTGACTTGCATTTTTGTCTAGCTTATAAGGGACCTTATTTCATTTTTAATATGGTTGTTCAGTAAACAAATTTGACAGAAAGAAAGTAATAAAGGTATTCATTTGGATATTTCACTCAAAATACAAGTAGGTAAGTCAAAATTAAGTAAAAGTGCCTGGTACATACGTAAGTTTCACTGAAAGTTTTGTCTCATCTCTCATCATTAAAACAATTTTTACATTTTTATCAAATTTTCATTCCTTCAAACCATTATGGGAAAAACATAAGGACCATTGACCTCAGAGATTGTTTTTCACGTGCACGCAACAAAGATGTTTAAATTTTAAGCATTTATTAAGATCATTGCTCAAATTTTTCATTACTTTACTCTAAAATCGTTACTTTTCCGACTGAATTTCCGATGAGAATGCTTAACTCAAGGTGGTATGGACTGCTGATTATGCTAAACGTCGATTGTAATTCCGCATTCATTACATGCAATAATGACGCCGTTGGTCGGTCACGGCAAATATACTATAATTCGTAATGACAAGTCGGTTTCCTGGCAGTTGTTAAAATTATCCACGGATTGTCGTAACCAGCTGCATTGCATCTCGTTATACAATATTACATACTCGGCGTGTCAATTTACTCGTTAAACTCTGATTATTATATTGGAAATGATTGTACTATATTTATATACGTGATAGAGCCACGCTGCTAATAAGCTATGCTGAGACTGCCTTGTTGGTCTAGTGGTTGTAGTAGTGCGACTGCCGATCATGAGGTCCTGCGTTCAAATCCGGCGTCGGACCAAAAATCAATTATTGAGTTTTCCGTCAAAAAAGTCGCAGTATGTGCCCAGAATCGGGAAGTTGGCGGTGTCTCACTCCCGTGCCTCGGATACCACGCAAAGCCTTGGTCCTGCTCCTGATCTATCTGTCGGTTTACCGTTCAATCGGATTACAAGAGTAAGGGAATAGAGAGTGCTCCTGTGCTTGCGCGAACACTTAGGTACTATAATCCTGTCTAGCACCGATGGCTAGTCTCCGCCGAAGCAGGCAGATAATTCGGTGGGGAGGACATTATTATAAGCTATATTGTGGTTGTAGTATGAATAAGTCAGCTCGACCGGGGTAGGACCACGCTCTCACAGAATACCAACGTAAAATAACAGCTGATGAGTGTCTCTACACTGGAGACCCTTATTATTGGAAATGAAGCATTCAATATTATTTCTCAGCAGTGACATGCGTTGCCTGCATTTTGATCCATAATCGAGGATACATGTAGATGTCTATGGGCACAACATCCACTTACCATCAGGTCAAGTTTGTGCTCGTTTGTCACCTCTATTCTATAAAAAACATACATTTTAAAATAGGACTAAATTTTAAATCAATATGTTCTTGTAAGACACTAGTTGTACCTGTCAACCGTTGCAATTACCTTATTTGTTAAAGACTTGTGTTTAGTCGTGGGCGCGCGCACACCAATCTATGAATTATGTAGAAATGCGTAAAGAATAAACAAATAAAAAATATTTTACAATAGGACGTAGATATGGATGCTGCTGTTAATAGAAGTGTAATAGAAAGTTCAGTGGTCGTGAAGAAAATTTTAAGTCAACTTAATACTTTATACAAAGGCAACTTGATATAAAAAATAAAATTCCTTCCCAGAACCTCAAGCCTTAAATGATCATAATTTCAAAATTTTAATATATTGGGAAAATATTAAACATATATATTTTAGAATTTAGACTACATAAGTACGAGTATTATTGATAGAAAATAAATCATAGATACTACAACAAAATTCGTCACACCTTTACAGTTGAGTCAGACAACCCTGAAACAGAATAAAAATACGTTGTAATTCACCTCAGAAATAATTTACTATTACTAATACAATAGTCTTATAATTAATGGTACGAATTGCGATACTCAAATGTTGAAGTTCTATTCTGTTTATTCTTAATATTTTTATACAATTTTTATACGTGGTCGGCTCAACCGTAGAATGAACACGCTCTCACAGAATACCAGCGTGAAATAGTAGCTTGACGCTGCTTTGTTTCGTATGGCGAGTATAGAGAACCGGAGAACCTTTTTACTGGAAACGAAAAATGGTTTGGTTCACCTCTGATTACTAAGATGCCTCACGTCCTGTAATTACACCAGCTCTTTATACCTTACAATCCGCAGTATAGGCACTGCTGTTTTGTGGCAGAAAAATGCATGAGAGTATTACTTACCCAGGCGTACTTTTATGCAGAAAGGGTAGTAAGACTCGTTCTGCTTTAGTACATTCGAGTATCATCGTCACGAAAAACTCACTTAAGGCTTAATTGTAGTTACACGTCGTTAACCACGTTAGTAGTATAAAGGCACGGCCATTGTACTTGCAAAATTAATTTGTAAAAAGAAGTAATTTAATTGAAATTGTTTTAAAACAACTAATAACTGATAATCTTATCAATTAGTCAATCATTCAAAATATAAGTAAAACTAAAATAGTGGCGATGAAAGAATATCTACTAACCTATATCGCCCGTAAATTTCGTAAGAGGCAACATGAGATTGGCAACACCGTATTCCTATATAATATTTTTTTTATTTATTTATTAGGTTCTTCAACAGTTATAACACAATTGAATAAAAAAATACATGTTCCAACATGTCTTAAACAAAGTGCATAACTACTTATAGGGAAACATATCGTGCGTTTAATAATAATAAGCTACCTCTATGTGCGTAGCGTAGGGCGACCCCCCACTAGATGGAGTGACGACCTGGTAAGATATGCAGGAAGTCAATGGATGCAGGTGGCTCAGGACCGTGCTTTGTGGCATTACTTGGGGGAGGCCTATGTTCAGCAGTGGACTTGTGAAGGACTGTAATGATGATGATGATGATGATGTGAAAGAAAAATCATTAAACCTATTTTAAGTTATTTTTAATAAATTACAGAAGATTTTTTTTTGTGACAAAGTCCCTGATCTGCTTACGAAAATGTTCAGAAGTATCAAAATTAAGATCTACCAATGTGCTGCATATTTATTTTTTTATTCATATATACAAAATAAAAAACTGCGGTTGCTAATCTGATAAGCGGCAAATACGATAAATATGAGGCAATGTATTAGTAGGCCTATTTTCAGAAGAAATAACACCCTTGTATCTATTAACTAGTGAGGGCTAACTTTCAATCAACATAAACAAATTTTAAATAAAAAACAGTTATGTTAATAAAATGGTTCAACTGTTTCACATGTGTATTCAGTCAAATTGTAATTTATTTTAATGGATAACTTTAACTGACTAAACCAACCCAAAATTGTACTGCATTTAAATTAAATCTGTCTAACAGTGTAAAGTGTTTTATCCGTAACAAAAGTGAACTACAGCTCTGACGGTGAGCTTCATAAAGAGACGTTATTTTGCTGCTTCTCAGCTCCCAGTTTCTACGTCATGTCAGCGCTTGTTGTTTTTGCTTAGAACTTTATCTTCACAAAGTTATCGGTGCTCTATTAATGTCTAACAGGTGAACAATGTTTTACTGTACGCTGAATATACAGCGTGTAGGCATTTTACGAGTTCATCTATTCATTAGCTGGAAAAGCCCATGGCTGAACATAAGCCCTTATAGATTGTCTTAAAATAGGGATTTTGCCATAGTTGCCATTCTTGGCAAGTTTTTTTTAAATATAGAATAAGGGCGACAAACGAGTACACGATCCAACTGATGGTAAGTGAATGCTGTAGCCCATAGACATCTATATTCATCCTCGATTGAGAATCAAAAGCAGAAGCGTTGTCATCCTTGAGGACAAAGATCGAATGCCTCGTTTCCAGTAAAAAATTGTCTCTGGTTCTCCACACTTACCACACGAATCACAACGGTACCTATTACGCAGCTACTGTACGCTGTTATTCTGTGAAAGCGAGTCCTTCCCCGGTCGAGCTGACCCATTCGTGCTAATACCACATATTACATAATACCACTGTGTCGTGGCCCTACCACGTATACGCAGGTGGGCAAGATCGGTCTATTTTTATTTTATTCGTAGGAAGACGCTATCGCCAATCTCTTGATTTTTTATCTTTCTGTCGCCTCTTAACCGTCGGTTCTAATGGGGCTTAGATATTCTTACACTACCACTAAATAGTTATTAATCTATGCTTGTTGTTTAATGAAACAAAGTACAGGTTTCATAACACTAGCAGCTCATTTTGGATACATGTATAAGTACTCATAACAGGATTCCCTGTAATATTACTGATGTAAATAATATAATTATAAGGCCTCTTTATTCCCTACACCTACATTTCTACATTTTACATTCCATTGTCAGTTTGTACCTGGCGTTATCAGCTTATTTTATATTATTTATATGTTTAAATGTCTATGTTGTCAAGCCGTGTTAGCTCAGACGGTTAGCGCTCGCTGTGAATTTCACAGTACGCAAGCAACCCGGGTTCGATCCCCGCTGGCACCAATGAAATTGGTAATTGCAATTTAAGTGTTGATTTACCACGTACTCGGCAGTGAAGGAAAACATCGTGCGGAAACTTGCATGTCTGAGAAATAAAAAAATATTTCGAAGACATGTGAAGTTCGTCAACACGCATTGGCGCAGCGTGGCGAACAATTCTTTGCCCTAAGACCCTCTCAGAAATGATAGGAGGCCTGTCCCCAGCTGTGGGACGTATATAGGCTGTAACTTTAGCTTTTATGTTTAACTTTTGTGTTGTATTTATTTTTCGTTTAGCTTGTTTTTCTACTTTTGACAGCTTATTATTGATATTTCTTTGAATGAATATAAGGTACGTGTAAAACCTACTTATGAACTTCGATGTTGAGCAAATTTTAGGCCAAGCCGAGACTGATTTCGAATATTTTTTTATAGGATAAGGGCGTCACGAGCATACAGTCAACCTGATAGGTAAGTGGTTAGGGCGACCCATAGACATCTACATCTATCCTTGATTACGAATTAAAATGCAAATACGTTAACAGCCGTGAGGATTAAGATGGAATGACCCGTTTACAGTACATAGGCTCTCCGGTTTTCTATACACACCAAATTTATTTATGCTATTTTAAGTCCTAATTCTAAGCCTTAGTCCTCACTAAAATGGAATGATTCGTTTTTAGTAAAAAGGATTTTCGGTTCGCTATAGTCACCATATTTATTTATGCTATTTTAAGCTTGCAGGTATTCTGTGAGAGCGTGGTCATTCCCCGGTCCGGTCAATCCATTCGTGCTATTACTATACTTCTCTTACATACCTGCAGCCTGGCTCTACAATGTATTTTTTTAGACTAGATAGTTCTTATTTCAACAAAAGTTGACTATTGATTATATTAGATCTCTGCCATAGGTTACCTCATACTCACGCTTGGCAAATCCTAAAAAATAAAAGTTTCCTGAAATATAACTTGATATGCTTAATATAAATTCTGGTTTTAAAGGCTTGCCAGGAATAATCTGTAATTTTTATTTTTAAATTATTTTAGACATTATTTCCAAAATCCAATTCAATCCAATAATCAAGTGATGTCTCTATTGAATTTCAAAGAATATTAGAAGCTGAAGCAATTTAAGGCGTGTGAACACGTATCTTGACTTGTTAATAAATGGAACTTTTCAAATTTCGAACAACGTTGGCTCCAAATTATAATTTCTTAAGTGTATTGAGATTCATTATAAATTTAACGGCTTC
Source organism: Parnassius smintheus behrii (assembly GCA_036936625.1). Taxonomy (NCBI): domain Eukaryota; kingdom Metazoa; phylum Arthropoda; class Insecta; order Lepidoptera; family Papilionidae; genus Parnassius; species Parnassius smintheus. The sequence continues at coordinate 4,199,946 of JAUPFT010000012.1, forward strand.
GTTACCCAATGGCATAAAGATAATTATTATCGAACAAGTTGTAGAACCTTAAAAAAAGAGAAAATTATACTAATTCCTTAATGGAAGAGGCATTCTGATAATGGTCACGAGCGACGAAATTTTTGAAAGGAATTAACGTTCAAAAGACTAGAGGTTAATTAAAGCTTTTCGATACCCCCTTGACATAATAGAAATTAATAGCGCTCGAGAAATTTATATAAAGCGATTCTTCTTCGACTGACGGGCATTAGTATCGCACGACGGTTCAAGTCGTGAACGAACTGCGATAACGACAATCGTTTGGATGATGATTACATTGTTAAACATAATGAAGTTATTTCTTGATAATGCTTTACCGATTATAGTTATCTCAATAAACGTTAGTGCTATCAATATAATATATAGGCATAGCTTTATATAAGTACAAATAATAAAGGAAATTTTGTTTGTGTTTCACTTGGGTGTCGCAAGAGACTACAGGGGGAAACTGAAACGCAAACAGGCAGCAGCTACTTTTTCATAACAGCACAAAATAAAACAAAAATACGGTTGCCAACTCTCCTGCCAAGCGTGGTAGCTATGGAAAAGATAGGAAAATATGTGTTTAGCAGCGGACTTTCGATAGATTTTCCTATTGTAATAAATAATAAATGCTAATCAAGCTTTTTTTATAGAATAAGGGTGACAAACGAGCACACATTCCACCTGATGGTATGTGGATGCTGTGGCCCATAGACATCTACATTTAACCTGAATTAAGAATCAAAATACAGATGCGTTGTTACCCCTGAGGACTAATATGGAATGCCGAGATACCAGTAAAACGCGTATCCGGTTTACTACACTCACCATACAAAACAAAAAACAGAGCAGCAGACAACAATTAAGCTGCTATTTTAAGCTCTTATTCTGTGAGGGGTTTGTCCTTCTCCGGTCGAGTCGACTCTTTCGTGCTACAATCATATTATAGCTGCAGCGTGGCTCTACCACGTATAACTTTTCATAAAAGTTCAAAATTGACTTCTAAAACTAAGTTAAGGCATAGAGTATTGAAGAATTAAAAACCTCGGTTTCAAAAACTATTATGTGAAAATTATTTCCTCACTTTTAATTCTTGATGTGGGTTTTTACATTTTTGTCTGTCTTGAGTGGACTAATTTTTTTTATAAGGCACACAGCTCACCTGATGGTAATACCGTAGCCATTCTACATTTATCTTCTATTAAAAATTAATACGCAATTGCGTTGTTACCCCCGAAGACTAAAATTGAATTCCTTGTATACAGTAAGAAGGGCAACTAGTTCTCTACGTTCACCCTACTAAACAGAGCAACATTATGCTGCTATATTACGAAGATATTCTGGTGGATTTTTAATGTATATGAGCTTACTTATAAATTATAAGCTACTTAATAAAAAAATCTTAAATCGGTTCCTCCATTTCAAAAAAATCGGTAAAATATATAAAAAATCAGAAGCTTAAAACCTCCTCTATTATAAATCCGGTAAAATATAAGGAAGGTCGTTTAGTTCATTTACCATTAAGGAGGTAAATAAATGGCATACATCTCTATATAATATACTAAGTGATATACTTGCAAACGCTCCCTCATTTCTGAGAGGATATTTTTGGATATGTAACTAAAGTTTAGAGCCATTTAATTATTATACTTCTTTTAATGGCCTCAGCGCGTGAGAATTAGACTTGTATTTTGTTATATAGAATATTTGTAAGCAAGCTATGGTTATAAAATACTCTAAGGTCTTAGGATATGGCAGTGTTATAAGCAAAGACATTAAGTTACTTACTCATTTCTACTTATGTTATTTTAGAAATTGCAATTGTATACATCTTCAAATTCAATATATTTATTTATTTAGTATTACTATAAATTAACACACTTAAGTAAGGAAAGAACAGAACAAGAACTGTGAAAATTTTAATACATTAACTTATACGGGTTAGTCAAGGTCATAGTCTCGGGTCATCTGAAGCCCACTGGGACAAAGAGTCTCTGGGCACAGGCAGCAGTTTCTTGATAACATCGGTTTCGTACCATTTCCTCTCATATATGAAGAATAATTCAGTTGTTCAAAAATTAAGTTTTATTATCAAAATACAACAAGCTATACAATTAAACTTTAATAAAATGTATAAACCCGTTTTCCAAAGCCCCTAGCTTTGGAAAACGGGTTTATAGCCTTAGACGGATTTTACGGAAGAATTAAAGCCAACCAAAAATTGATATTATTTTTGATTGGCAGAAGTCGGTTTTTACTCTTCGATAAAAGTTAATTTTCTTATCCTTTTAAGTGGACAAAAATCGAATATATCAATCTATCTTTTAAATAGTTCCTTTAAAAATTTCATCCCCGCTCACAATTGCCGTAGATATCGCTTTAGTACATAAAAAAGAAAATAATGCAATCGAATTGTTAACGTCCTCCTAGATTGAAGTCGGCTAAAAATTAATGAAATATCAAGTACATGTAAAAATGCCAATTAGGTACTAATAGCATTTTATTCGTGTTCGCTTCTCACTTAGACGCAGACCATAAACATTGGGTGCCAAAACCTTCTGTCAGCGCACCACGATAAAGCCGAAAGAATAATGACGGAAACTAGTGAGTGGGAGGACAATATGGTACTAGATCGATAACTATATTAGAGATTGAAAAATTTGGTCGTAACGATGATTGATTTGTTCTAAATAGCTTATTGCTTGCAGCTTTCTAATCACAATTTTATTATACTTTAAAGTTAGCTTCTTAAGGTCGTCTTGTAGTATAATGTGTAGGTAAGAAAATGTTACCTCACTCCACGAATTTATCGTGGAGTGAGGTAACGTTTTATACTGAGGCCGGAAGAATTAAAAAAAACTACGTACGTCTAACCTCAAATATGTCCCAGAATCATTGGCCACGAGCGCTGAAACTGGTCGAAAAAATAAAACAACTTTATTAAATGTAACCTAAGAATAATAGGCCTCTTTATTTGATATAAATTGTACATATTTTCCTATCAGAGTCTCTTCAAGAGGCACATTTAAATAGAGATTTCTTGTCATCTTTATTTTTTTTTCTAGCCCATGATATGATTCGCATTTCTGTTTCCCACAACCCACAATCCTTGTCTGTATGTTCAATTAAATATAAAATGTTTTAGTTTTTGCAGAATAATTTCATTTAAATAAATGTACAAATGTTCTAAACAGTTAAAATACACTACAATTTCGCCTTAAGTAAGTAAACCTTTTTGGGAGACAAGAAGTATAAATAAAAAAAGAAAACTTATCACTATTTAATTTGAGCTTTATTTGTATGTAGAAACGAAAGAAAGTGTCTTTACCAAAAATGTTTTTTTTAACTAAAATATAAAGGCAAAACGAAAGTTTGAGAGGTCGAAAGAAGACTTCTGGCATACATAATGATTTATATTTAAAAAGCCGGAATAGAGCCATTAATTATGTAACAATACAACAATAGAAAAAGTGATTTGAAAGTTCAAGACGGCCGTATATAGAACATAATAAAAATTCTTTATCAGTATCATAAGTACAACTGCGAAACTTAAAGGCGTATTTCCCATCGATAAAACGTCAAGCCTATTCTGGAAGGTTCCATTCTACAATTGAGTTTATTTTTAAGGCCAAACCATTGTGACGGTCAGAATGTAAGCCTCGTGACCACCCGTGGCGAGCGTTAGACGAATATAAATTCGGGATACGGTGATGTTTCAATTTCTACTTGTCTTAAGAGATTGTAAGTACATTTTCTTTTTTATTTTTGAATTGCATTGCACTTTCTACTAAACCGCTTAATTTTAATAGACGCCTTTCTCACACCAATTACTTTGGGATTAGGTAAGTTGATCCGATTCACCTATGAACTTGCTTAGTTTAAAAAATCTAAATATTAGTTATAAATTGTTGTAAAGCTTTTTTTGATTACTTCCTTAGAAACCTACACATATTGTATCTAAATAAAACTGAAGTATCTGTTTTTAATATAAAAATAAAAGGCTTATTTTAACACCAGGTCCAGTCAAAAAACACATTGTACCCCTGCTGTTCCATTTTTGCGTAAAGAAGAGGTACAAACCAATCACACTCGCAATTTTGTTTACCAACACCAGGGGAATATATGCGGTGTCGGCCTTTTAGAAAGGAGTAAGCTAGTTCTTTTTTTTTCATTGGTGCCGCTTGGTTCGAACCCGTGTTGTTCGCTGAGCCACCACTGCGCATTCTAATTTAGCACTCAAGGGTGACAAAGTATCTACATATTGATTCTAAGCGAAGACAGATGTAGATGTTTATGCGACGCAGCATCAGATGGTCTGTATGCTCTTTCGTTTCCCTTATATTAAACTGTAAAATAAAAATAAAACATAACAAATATATAAACTCTTATTAATGAATAAACGAAGAAGAACATAATTGATAATGAAATTTATTTAGGCTTATAAAATTAATGCTTGATTAAAATTAAAGCCTGCGAATTAACCTTACTAAATTCTTAGAAGAGATAAATTCTAAGAGCAGTTACAAACACACAAATAGCTACAACGTAGAAGACATATGTCTTGCAAAATTTTGAATTCGGGTCGCGTAACTACTTGTAAGCTTGCTAATATATTAATGTTTCACGTCACATTGGCATCTGGTTTAAATTTGCGAGAGCGTCCGGGTTAAAATGCTCATAGTTAAGCTACGGCTAAATTATAACTGTCACTAAATGTCACTGAAGAATTTCCTGGTGTTTTGTATACGTACACGTATAAATAAATTTGAAGTATCTCCCTGTAATATTGAAATAGCTGTCCTCCATTAAGCTCACGGGGTTATTTGCGTAATGTTAAGGCATTTTTTTTAATTTTCTCTATCTGTCTGTGTCCAGGCTGATCTTTGGAACGGCTGGACTTATTATTTTGTTTTATAGATAAGTGTGACAAATCAGGACACATTTAAGTGGATATTGTGGCCCATAGACATCTTCATTTATCCTCGATTAAGAATCAAAACGCAGATGCGCTGTCACCCCTGAGGACTAAGTTGGAATGCCTCGTTTCCAGTAAAAAGGGTCTCCGGATCTCTACACTTACCATACGGAACACAGCGGTATTAAGCCGCTATTTTATGCTTATATTCTATGAGAGCCTGGTCTTTCCCCGGTTGAGCCAACCCATTCGTGCTACAACCATAATATAGCTGCAGCGTGGCTTCACCACGTATAAAATATTGTTGTGCGGGAGGGGCAAGTAAAGGTCTTTAATGATTTTCTTTATTTTAAATATAATAACAATCATTTATTTTGCTCTTGCGTAATGAAATTTACGAATTAAAATCTTAAATTTGGTTCCCGAATGGTAGATAATTTACCAAAATTTGATGTCACTGAAGTGCATCCGTTGAATGTTTACTCCGTTGTGAATAATTGTGAATTGTGAAGATGATATGAATTGTAAGAAGTGTATAGCAATTATATACATAACTTTAATAAAAAAAATTAATAACCCCCGACAAAAAAAGACCCGATTATTTTCAAACGGCTGAAAATATTTTCGTGAAACATAGCTAAGAATACTACCTATTAAGACAACTTTCAAACGAAAAAAAATGAACTTAATCAAAACTGGGTTATCTATCCAGGAGCTATAATGTCACAGACAGATACACACAAAAGACTTATAACACCCCTATGTTGTTGTCGTGGGCTTAAAATACGCATTACTATGGGATGATATGGTGTGCCTACAAGTTTCTCTAAGGCTGCAATTACAAGGCGCCGTATATTTCATCAAGTAAATTAAGTTTACAAATAACAACATATTTAATCACCACATATTTTATATTCAATGCAATGTCACAAATGAACAACTCAACACAGAAACAGCGAAATGAAGTAATAATTAAATGCGAAACGCAAGAGACGGGCAACAAAGGGGCATCTCGGTGCATGCAGAATATATTCGTTACAGACCTACCAAACTCATCTCACTGCCTGCAAATGTAATAACACCTCGTCTGCACTGGCGACGAAATTGAAAGCATAACTTCTCTTTACTCGCGACGCAGGTGGGCCCCGGCTCTCGAATTCGGATGCGTCAATATATTTCCGTCCGCTGTCTACTTTGATGCTAAAATATGCCTCCGCTTATTGGAATCTACTATATTGCGAAACTATAAATCTTGCCGTTCCTCTAAAAGAGTTTACGAGTAAATACTCTAGTACTGTCATTGATAATATTTAGTATATTCGAAATTGAACGAATATGGTGTAACAAATACCTTTCGTCTTATCTTTGGCCTCTCTATTCGTACGGAGTATTTGTCTTAATGATCGTATATCAGCCTACCTACTAGATTGATGATCAAAACAGCATACCAGAGTATTTTACGTCTATCTATAGAAAGCCTATAGATTTTGTTGGCATTTTTTTAGAGTGCCTCATACGGTATCAACAACGAATATACAGTATGTAACAAACAACCCAGAGATCCTTTTACAATTCTTCGTCTATATTATGACAGTGAATTTTTTGTTGGTTGTTAAAGGGTTCTACTATCTAAGTTCAATCTTGAGAAATAAATTTAACTCGCTTCTGAATTAACTGACACATAACGGGTAAAGCGGGTTCTTTGACAATACTCTTAATCGCCGGTCAATGCACAGGTAATAAACTCAAACGATTAGCAAATAAAAAATTATATCAATTTAATTTGATTTTAATCAAAGTAGATTCTTACGAAGTTAAGTTATTAATGTAAAGAGCATTTGAATACTGATTCTGATAATGTACTTAACGGGAACCACAGCGTTTTTGTAACGTATTGTATATAACTGATATAATATTGAATGAATAAAAAGTATTAAAATTTAAATAACTATGTGTTTTAATGATTGCCAAGTTGAATATTTTTTTAAACAATATTTGTATAGAAGGGTTGTATAGAACAAACGAGCACACAATCAACTTAAACACCTAGACAAGTACATTTGTTATCGATTATTTCATTATTATATATAATCGATTATTAAAAGTTATATGCGTTTTTACTCCTGAGGACTATTATAGAATATAATAATATATAATATAATAATATAATAATATATTTTTCTCTCCACATTAAATTAACAATATCGAATTTTAACAAAAAAAAGGCACAATTTGATGTGAGAGACTGATGCCTAAACTAGGCGACGAACCTGTATTTCAGGTCATCAGGTCTCCCTCCCAGTTAAACAAATACAAAAGTATGTTATTTTGGAATACATAATTTAACAATAATGATACGTTATAATCGATTTGCGCGTATATACATAATTTAACAATAATGATACGTGTGTGTGTGTGTGTGTGTGTGTGTGTGTGTGTGTGTGTGTGTGTTTGTGTGTGTGTGTGTGTGCGTGTGCTGAGTGAATGCAAAAATTACAACATTTACACATGTGATGTAAAAAGATCTTCCGTATATTTATAGTCCGTCTTCAGTAACCATTCATGGATACATTTTTTAGCTTTTATTTTAGGTAGGACGTGAATATTAAGTTCCTTGTTAACTTTATTATACAGGTATCCGCCAAGATAGCAAAAAAATCTCCTAGAAAAGTAGGAACAATGGTCATAATGAGAAGTACACACTCGGTCTTTGCGTCTCGTGTGCTGTGTATTTTTTTGGTCATATTTTAATTGTGCATGTTTTTTTAGGACTGTGTATATAATAAACAGTTGCCGGACTGTAAGAACTTTGGAAATTTTATAAAGTTGACTGGTTGGAAATTTAAATGGAAGAGAGTTACTTACTTTTAAGATTAACCTTTGTGATCTTTCGAGGGGCAGAAGAGATGATTTGGTAGCCCCACCCCAGCACGTAATACAATATATTATTAAAGATTGGCATAGAGCAAAATAGACAGATTTAATAGTGTTAGAATCTGCTACGCAACGGAGTTTTTTAAAAATATATGTTAATTTCCGTATCCTATTTGAAAGTGAATAAATATGCTCATGAAAAGTTAGCTTATCATCCAACAAAATGCCAAGGTATTTAATTGAATTCACTTTTTGCAAAGGTGTGCATGAACATGTCAGACAGTAAGGAAAATTGCAAGAATGAGCAGTAATAACATGGTCCGTGCAGGTTGCATATTTATTATTATGTTTGGAGAAGGACAAGTACTTTGTTTTATCCACGTTGAGGGTTAACACATTATCGCGTAGCCATTTGGACACTCTGTTTAAGCCAATCTGAGCGAAGTTAAATACATCTGGCCATGAATCACCAGTAAATAGCAGTGCTGTGTCATCAGCAAACGTAACTATTTTTCCATTCACTAGTTTCAGTTTGCAGAGGTCATTAATGTAAAGAAGAAATAAGGTAGGGCCAAGAATACTTCCTTGGGGAACACCATAGCAGATGGGAAGCTCGTCACTAACATGTTTATCAATTTTTACCAACTGTGTTCTATCTGTAAGATAATCTCTGAAAAGCTGCAACGGTACACCCCTTATACCAAGCTTCTCCATTTTATGCAACAATATGGGAACAGAGACCGTGTCAAAAGCTTTAGCCAAGTCTAAAAATATTCCTATTGTTTTCTTTTTTTCTCGAGAATGCCCCGTTACCAATAAATAGGTCTCCAGTTGACCATACAAATCACAGAAACATTATGGTGCTATTTTAAACTGGTGTATTGTTTAAGTATGGTACTACCCCCTACAAGCCGACACATTCATGTGGCTAAAATAACAATAATATATTTGCAGCATAACTTTACCATGTCATCAAGTCCATAGAAATTTTTAAATATTAAGATATAAATAAAATTATCCATCCTATATGCAATACTCGACTGACCTTCTATTTTACCAAAATAGCAAAGCAATGACCTTTGCGGTAATCATAAATAGTATTTTAGAAATTCAGTTCAAGTTATAAGTATAAATAACTGCCCTTATTTTTACTTAAAAAAAAGAAACTGTTTTATAAGGACTAAGACTTACGAATGTTGAAATTGTAATGCATGTTATATTCTAACATTTGGTTCTCTTTGAATCATAACAAGATGTTTTTATCCCTTATTCAAACAGAACAGGTAACAATATGTTTTTATCCCTTATTCAAACAGAACAGGCAACAATATTTGGTATTTTTCTTAAATAATATTATAATTGGGTAGATAGATTGTAGTAGGTAGATTTAGTATAGTAGTATAGTAGTAGATTAGATATTAGTAGGTAGATTTTACCACTTAGTAACATACAGCAACATAGACACTTCTTTATTATGGTAACATAGAAGTAAGTTCGTTAGTCTACGTGATCAAAAGATTTAGAAAAATTGGATATTTTTTAGGAGGTTGCTTTGCCACCAAAAAAGTATATTGAATAAATTACAATCTGAACAAACCTTTATAACAGTAAAACGTCTGATATTAACTATAGAAAAAATTCACAATTTAAATTCACTGACGAAAAACACGCGTGCACCTTTAAAAGACTCCAGAGAAGACAATATAGCGTTTTACTTTTTTTATTGTGCTGCCTGAATACTTGGTGTTACCTATGCAATTACAAAACGCTATCAAACTGTGCTGCTGTTGGGTAACATACAAAGTAGTAACATAGAAGTATATGGAATATAAGTTTAAAAAGTAATAAATCATTAAAAAATGCGTTTTGAATAATTTGAAAATATTTTTTCTTCAAAAAGTGGCCAATGACGGCCTTCCCAATTATGATCATTAATACCAAACTAGAAGTAACTGGCGCCAATTGTTAAGAAAAAAGAAAATAAAGAAAGAACTTTATTTCACTCTACAAATCTGTACATATAAGAATTACGTATGTTATATTTTTAAATATATTTATTTCAGCAACAAATAGGTATTCAGCAAAGCATATTTTGCAGGGAATAACCACAGCACTGATATTCTGCTAGAGCCCTAATTTAAAATTCATGAGCTGTCTCGAAACATAAGTTTTGTAAATTAAACATGTAATAAACAACACTACAAACTCAAGAAATCAAAACAGAATATTATAAAAGTGATAAAACTGACAAAAGAAATATCATAGATCACATTATAGTTTATAGCCAAAAATTGTATCAACCTGTGCCCCAGACTGTACAGAGATGAAATCTATGTCATTTGAAAGTACTGATCTTCTGTATAAAGAATTAGAAAAGGGTATGTAGCTATGCAGTAAAAGTTGATTTGGCATTTTGTTGATTTTGGCAGTCGGTTTTTATCATTATTACACAATGTAGATATTAATAGAGTTCCAATTCATGAGTGTCATATAGGTTAATGTATATGCACGATGATTAGGATGTATCTTAACTAGTTTAGCTAAAAAAAAAACAAGGATAGTACTTTTTTCAGTGTTTGAAATTATTATTTGTAACTAGTTTTTGTAACACAACCGTTATTGATCGAAATATAGAATATTAGACAGAAACTAATTAAACTCATGTATGACACAGTTTATAATTAGTGGAGCACTCACGTGGGCTACGACACTTATTAAATAAAAGTAATATACGATAAATCACAAATACGAAGGAAAAGCGTACATGTATCATATACCGAAAACGGCGCGTAAGTCGCTAAGCGTGAATCAGGGCAGTTGCTGCTAAATGCTTAGCCACTTAGCCACTTAGCTATTTAGAAACTTACTTACCACTAACTACTAACCACTGCAGTAAAATCTTAGTCCTCGTAACGTCACATTTAACACGTCATCACGCCAAGTCTAGTTAACGAAACTTGAGATGATATAACATTAGTAACATAATTAAGAGAATCAAGCGCACTCACGTATCAGTACGGAAATAAATTATATAAAGGTGTCAATAACTAGTTTGCTAGGAACATTTACAGTGTAGTGGTGTTGGGACTAGGGGTGTTGGGATCAGCGGTAACAGGGATAGTCCAAGCAATTAAAGAAGGCCGGTAGCGGCCCTTCAAACTAGGTAAGACACATCATTTTATTTTATTACGCGGATCTTAGAAAATTAGTCTTGACATATTTACATTAGTAATGTATTATAATATCTTGAAAGGGTGTTGCTTATTACAGTTTATATAGACATTTGAAACTAAATAGAACCAACTGAAATCTAAAAGGATATAGACGAATGATGAAACATCTCTAAGCTTGTATTAAAACTCAGCATTCAATAAACAACTCGAGCTCGACGTAGCAAACCCTATCTTATTTGAAAATCAAAAAGCAGTTGCTTGGTTCCGGACTCATTCAAAAATGAACACGTATGATATGCAAATATACATAACCCTACTAAGCATTTTTTGGGAAACTGAAGGCACCCATATCTCGACTGATATACGAAATTATATACAAAAATAAAATATTGTATAATATATTAATACAATGTGTTCAATAAAAAAAAGAATATTTGTTCATTGAACACATAATTTCAAGCAATTTTATCAGTAAAATTGGAATGAAGTAGCTACTCTGAAGAAGAATTAATAAACTTTGAGTAGGAATATTACCTAAGTAATGAGACTAAATAATTATCATATTCATGAATTAAAACTCTTTTCCGGAATTTTTATTAATATTAGTATATAAATTAAATACTATATATGTATTAACTTTTTATCTATAATGAATCAGTGATGTTAAAACGCTGATAACTATCATAGCGTAACGAATGACAATTCACTATTTCCGCAAAGACATTGTAATCCGACGGAAAGACATTCTTTTTTTTTTTTAAGTAGAAATGGAATATTCGACTTGTAAGTGAGTTAAGGTATGGAACCGTTAGTATGGGGATTCCAGTACACAATCCCCTGAAGCCCAGGTACACCACGGCTCGGTAAACACGTGTCTGGGACATGTTTGGAGGATCCACTCACTCTACATTGTGTGTTCGCTCAAATAACGAGCGATTGCAACGTCTCCCACTCGCGACTTTTGCACACAGTATTCGCTTTTTAACTCGCAGTGTGCTATCTTATTTTTGTTCGTGAAATTTTGAAGACGGCGCTTTTTCAAGGAAGTTTTATAATGATATCGTTTTAATGAGGCCCTTTGTATTTGAAAATGAAACATCAACCTTTTTTTAACAAGAGCTTTTATAAGTATTCCAAATAAATAATTTAATTAAAGCGCCTTACAATTTTATTGTGTTTTTTTTTGTGTAAGAATTTTAGAATTAATTATTTGATATATTGTAGTATTGCTATTAATATTCTATGTCCGTAATTATTATTTATTATAATAAAAAATATTTTTTGAATTGAAGCACTGAAAATTATGCTTTAAATACCTATAATCCAATTATATAAAAATAAATAATAATTATAATAAGAACATTTGCCTTTCCTTGTCTTTTTTTTTTTTTAATAGAATAGGCTGACAAACGAGCACACAGTCCACCTGATGGTAAGTGGTTGCTGCGGCCCATAGACATCTACATCTATCTTCCATTACAAATCAAAATGCAGATGCGTTGTCACCCGTGAGGACTGAGATGGAATGCCTCATTTCCAGTAAAAAGGGTCTCCGGTTCTCTACACTCACCATACGAAATACAGCAGCATTAAGCTACTATTTCACGCTGGTATTCTGTGAGAGCGTGGTCCTTCCCCGGTCGAGCCGACCCATTCGTGCTACAACTATACTACTAATATAACTGCAGCATGGCTCTACCACGTAACCAGTGTCTGTGATTTATCTTTGGTCTTCGTAAGTATGATCATATTTCTCAATACAGATCTAAGCTAAATTGGCTTACAATCCGGCAGAGGCGCAACTCCAGAATATTACTTGTACTTTTTTCCATATTAAATGATCCATCTTCGCCTTCTTATCTTAAGAGTAAATTTCATTATCTTTCTTCATCTCATGATAGGGTCCTACGCTCTTCTTCTAACAACAAAATCTGTACTCCAGTTCACTTCACCGAGTTCTATGGTAACTCCTTCACAGTTCAGGCTACACGCTTTTGGAACTCCTTGCCCGATGACATCAGAAAAGCTCCCAATAAATACGCTTTTAAAAAGTTGGTCCGTGATCATTTAAAGACAATGCAGTTTACATGACTCATCAATTTAATATGTATTGCCAAACAGACGTATATATTCATAGTCATTTGTATATACTAATTATGTATGTATTTAAATATATATATATACTTGTATGTATACCCATTTATTTATATATTTGTATATATGTAAGGATAGATCATATATGTATAGTTTATTTATTAGTAGTTTGTATATATTATGTAGTTAATTATCATTTGTATAGTGTTCTCTTATTGCCACACCTACATCAAATTCTCACCACTCCATGGGTTGACTGGTAGAGAATGCCTCAAGGAATTAAGTCCGCCCTTTGTGTTCTTTTGTTTAAGGATGCAATAAAGAATAAAATAAATAAATAAATAAATTTATATCTTAATTATGTTACATAATAATATATTCATCTTCAAGATACTGTTCATTACAATTTAACATTACTTTCTAAAATTCTCCTACCAAACTTTATAGAGGGTTTATTGCATGAAATAAAACGAGGTTATGAGAGAGGAGACATAATGCACAGAGAAAATGGCTTCAAATTCTTTACATTACCCCACCAATTTGCCATTGGAGTAGCGCTGCAATCAAGTTAGGCACGGCTGGAAGCTTCGCTCACTTGTGCATTATAACGACCGCTTCTTACCTTAGCATCTCGAGATGCCTCCTTGATTAGAGACTGCTTTTTGCTGACATGGCAATCTTCTACAAAATTTCTTAGCGTGAGAAATTTAAAATTTAAGCATGATTTCTGATTTCTTTCACATCTTAAAACTTGTATACTTTCCACCTTTTTGATTTAAAATGTTCATAACCCTATTTTCATCGAGAAAAGTTAAATGAAAAAAGTTTTATTTATGATTTATACTGCAGATGACTATTATATCACTATTCCCGTAATAAGTTAAATGAGTGAAAGAAAATTCTAAGACTGTTTAAAATTTTATGTCTACATAATTTTTGGGGGAAATTAAATGTCATGAACACAGCGCCATAAAATTCTAATATAGAAGGTTTTATTTGATTTTGCTTTTCCCATTCCATTATCTCGTGAGCGTCCTTTCTTAAGATGTTTGCACAGAACTACGATGCTGAATTTTATTAATTTTACCTTTTCGGTTCAAGATCAAAACAATGCTGATTGAGATCATTTTATTCAATATTGTATTAGGGTCGGGCGTACTTATTTTGAAAGAGAGAATTTCCTTTTGTATGTTCTAGATATTCCCCTGTTAAGAGGTTAGGGATTGTAATGTTATTAAATTTGATTCAAACATTCGAATTGAAATTTTATGATTTGATATTTCAAGTTAATATAGTTGCTTCCAGAGTAATCCGTTAATGAACAAAGATCCAACAACAAAATAATAACTATTTATATATCAATTTACCTTTTTTAAGCTTTTGTTGTTTTTTGTTAATTAAAAAAGAGAGTTTTATTATTTAACTATGATAATTATAATATGTGCATGTCGCTGTGTGGTGGCAGCGAATGAGTAACCCACTACCGCATATCATCCCGTGGATGTCGTATGACGCGACAGAATATCCCCCATTTGAAACAATATATACAGTATATCGGTAATGATAGTATTATGTGTACGAGAATATATTCTATAATAATAATAAGTTCATTTTTATAAACTGTACAATTAATTCAAACAATGGTTTAATTTTAAAAAGTTAACAATAACGGTACTAGGATAAACGTGTAATGCTAATGGACGTGCGGTATGTGCTAATAGATGCACTTACAAGTATTCTTTCTTTCTTACCAAATTAATTAAAAATAAAATTAACATACCAACTTATTTGGGTTGTTTTCGGTAAAAATATATTATCATTCCAATCAGCAACGTTTCCTTATCATCGTATGATAAATTTTGTAACCATGTTTGAATTACATGTTTACAATCTGCCATTTTTAATGGATACATGTAAAAATTTGCCTTGACGTGATTATACAGAAAAGGGCCAAGGAGTGTTAAAACCAAATGTATGAAAGAATGACTTATTCGAATGTTAGTTTCACTTACTTTATCTTTGCGTTTTTAGCTGTGACCTCCCTTCTGTAAGGCAATTTTAAGTGCTGTTTTAGTAACGTCCTCATCCTATACTATTAAACGAGCAATTCTTGTATATATATATAATCGGGATCTCGGAAACGGCTCCAACGATTTTCATAAAATTTAGTGACCAGGGAGTTTCGGGGATAATAAATCGATCTAGCTAGGATTTATTTTTAGAAAATGTCTTTTTGTCCGTGTTTTTAGGCAATGGAAAACTGCTACAATATCGTTAGAATAAGAAGGTAATTTTTGACAAATTGTCAATGATTATAAATGGCTTAATTGGTATAATGGGCGGTCATAGAATCATAAAACCCCGGTTCGAGCCGAGACCGACCGACCAACTTTTTTAATTTTTTTTTCAAGTTCCTTTCTTTTTGGAGAAAATCTATTTTTTCGAGCCCTTTTTTTAGTATTTTTTAAAAACACGAAAATTTAAATTAAACTAACTGCACTCATGATTTTTTATACAAATAACCAGTTCAGTTTTTCTATTATGTCGCTAAGATCAAAAATATTATTCATATTTCATCAGTATGTAATTTGTAGCTAAATATAATTTCCAAAACACACGAATTAAAAAAAAACCGGGCGAAAAATACCGAGCAAAGCTCGGTCAACCGGGTACTAATTAACAATTGGCGCACTGAGATTATATCACTTTTATACCTTTATACTCTTTTATACTTGTTCTTAATAATGTCTCCATATATAGCGGATTCAATATTATGTAGTACTAAACAGGGCATTGCTCTAATTGTTTCCTATAATGTCCGGTGGAAGGCGATAGCGTCTGTAATACAGTTTTCAATATAGTATAGCCGCTAACGATCAACCATATCCTAGTAGTATGTTACTAGTATATTGATGCCTGTAATCGTACTTAATATGGAAAATTTTGTTACACGTTTTTCTGAGAATAAAGATTTTATTATTTATTTATTAGTACACGATTTAATTTATATAAGGGATAGGAAGGGAACAAGTTATGGCGAATTGTTGCGACTTTTATTACAGTTCTTTGAAAGCGCTCCAGTAGCAACAGTGTAGTTTTGGCTGCTAATCCCCATGAGGTTACACAATAGATGATTGACATAATGAGGAATATATATATCTAATATGGTTCGCAGTTATTTATGTTTTATTATCTACTTAAATATGTTTCAGGTAGTCTGTGTACTATGGAGTTAGTAATGTTAAAATATTGATATTAAGTACATTGTATAAAAAAGTACTAGGTTTTTTTAGGATAAACGTGACAAACGAGCACACAGTCCACCCGATGTTAAGTGGTTGCTGTAACCCATAGACATCTACATCTATCCTCGATTACGAACCAAAATTCAGATGCGTTGTCACTCGTGAGGACTAACATAGAATGCCTCGTCTCCAGTAAAAAGGGTCTCCGGTCCTCTACACTTACCATACGAAACAAAGTACTGTTAAGCTGCTATTTTACGCTGGTATTCTGTGAGAGCGTGGTCCTCCCCTGGTGGAGACGACCGATTCGTGCTACAACTATACCAGTAATATAGCTGTAGCATGGCCTACCACGTAAAAAGGTAAGTCTCCTTTTTAGGCTAAAAATTCATCTGGGTACATACTCAAACGGACACCATCTTACTTACTGTTTGTTGCCAAGCAGAAGTGCATGCGCTGTTGGGTTACAGCCTGAAGGTTATAGAGAGTCAGTACAGTTATAGACAGTGAGACATTCCGTCTTAGTCGTCAGATACGAGAACACGTCTGCAATGTTCTTTACTTCATGCTGTGGATATTACAGGCCATAGTTACTTACTGTCAAGTAACTGTTCTTGGCACTTCAATTTTATAAATAAAATATACGGTAAAGTTATAGCTTATATACGTTCCACTTCCGGGTACAAGCCTTCTCTCATCTCTGCGAGTGATATGGTGCAATTTGTCCACCGCGCTGCCACATGTGGGTGGACTTTATAAATGCAGGTATCTTTACGATATGTTTTTTAACGTGGTGCTCATGGTCAATCAGCACTTAAAACGACAAGTAACACATTCATCGGTACCGGGGAGAGGAACCTGCGTTTTTCGCACACTATGAAATCTACGACGACTCTGGACTACCACAGTTATTTAATATAAGTAAATTACTTAATTTTTTTAATACGTCTCCTAGAGGTTGCAAAGAGGGGACTTAATGCACTATGGCTTTCTAAAACAGTCAGCCCTAAGAATTATATAAATATATTTTAAGAAATTTTCAAGCGAATATAATCTGTGATTCATTGTAGGGTTCTAACCACTAGACGATCACGCTTACATGCAGAACCACGTATTGAGAGTGTAAGAATATCCACTATCCCATATCGTTACGTGGTTTTCGTAACAGGCGACACTGGGAAAAAAAATCAGAAGATAGGCAACAACATCTTCTTAATAAAAACAACAAAATTGCGACTCTAAGTGGCACTATGGCAAGTATTCCCTCTATAATTCAGTTTATGTTGACAGTTTATAGGCTGTAACTTTAACTTTAATGAGAGGTGCAACTTTCAATCCTAATTATTTTTCATGCCTACGCACGCTAAGAACACCGGAGAGAATCGTGTTCCGATGATATCAGGTCTTAACTAACTTGATTAGTCGCGAGTGCATTATTTCTATCTTGATAAGTTTCACTCATTCTTCATCTATTTTTCAGTATTTTCAAAATCCATACACTAAACTATAATTATGAGATCTCAATTTCTATTTTAATATTTATTAATTAAATAAATATAACGTTCCAAAAATATTAAGATAAATGTCACCATGATCATCATCTACACAGTCCATCAAAATTCCGCTACTGTCGTCACTCCATTTGAGCGAAGGCCAACTTCCCCTTCGGTTACTGGTACCAGACTGCAACTTTGATTACCTTATTCCTTTTTCTCAACAATATCTTCGCAGACGGCGTAAGAGGAATATTTTTGATTGAAATTCAAAACTAAATACTTTCCCCCCCTAACAGCCTATCAAAATCCACCACTAAACATAGGCCTTCCCAAAGATTGCCTCGTAATACTTGCCATAATTGCCAAGCTTGGTAAGCGAGTTGACAATCGCAGTTTTTTATTTTCTGGTTGTTAATAGGTAAGACGCTGCTACTCATATCTTGGTTTGGTGCCTCTGTCGCCTCTTACGTCACCCACAAAAGATGTAGACTACTGTATATTCTTATGCCGCACTACACAGGCTACCTACCTGTTGCAGTAAATATATTTTATTTACATAAAGATTTCTCTACTGTACCCTGTGCTATTATACATTTCACTTGCACATACATCCAAAAGCTACAAACACTTATCTTGTTCCGTACGGAATCGGAACCTTGCCTGTACCTAGTCGTCCACCGCCACTATCAAAAGCTTAATCACTGCGCTACCTAATTGCAATGGCAACATTTGTAAATGCAACACTTGGTAATGGCACCACAAGACTTGTCCTAATTATTCCTACTAGACAAATAATCAATTACGCCAGCTGCACCGTGAAAAGGTAGAGGTCTTGCAGCTGTTTGCGTCAGTAACATATCAAAGTTAAGGTGCAGTGCACAAGGAAAAAATCTACTGAGGTTTGCACCTATGTGAGAAACGGAAAGAAACGGACATTTTTTACTATAGCTTGGTATGCCTGGTGGCACAGAAGTGGCGCAAAGGGTTTATGATAATATTTTATAATTATTTTACAAAATTATAATCTTTGTATGTCAATAATTAAATCTATCAGTTTTTTATTATAGCCTCGTCTTGTTCTCTAACCGATAAAATTCTCTAAATGTTTTTGTAATAAATATACGTTAGTGTTTTATTTTATCCGGAATCATATGTAGAATTACGGGCATAAGATCTTATCACTTAATCAATTTACGCGTTGTAAGCAACACACCTTTATGATATAACTTATGAAATCGTCCAAACGCGACGCAACAAGTGTTCCAAGATCAATAATAATAAAATCGATTTCAATACCGCTCGAGATAAAATCGAAATATTCGACTTGTCTTATCTCTGCTTGTCATCCATGCTATTTCTTTTCTTATGTATGACCCTCAGTAATACTGCGTACGAAAGGCTTTGTTATTTGGTTTTCACGTGAAATATACTTCCAAAAGTCTATTATGGCAAATTCGTAGCAATTGCAGGGATGCTACGAAGAGTCCCATGCTGAGCAATTAACTTTAGCAAGCTGAGCTGATAAAAAAAAAGAAATGGTACTACCCTATAATGGGTGGTTTTGATAAATTTTATTACTATTCTTTTGTTTGACTACTGTTTCTTTTTTGATGACCTCATTTTTTATATTTCAATTGACTTTTTTTGATGATCTCCTTTTTCATATGATACAGCTTACTGCACGTAGGACAATAACATATCTACAACGGTCTCCTCTGGTTTTGCACTGTTAAGCTCCAAATTATTATCAACTACCTAATAGTATATCACAGAACATGCTTTAATTAACAATTGGTCTGTTTTCAATTGGTAAGTACAAAAATTATAAAACAAAAGAAACATTTTAGTTTTCGTTCCGATCAGAGTAACCTCATTTTCAAACCGTAGTTCATTTAAGAAAAAAGCTTACATTTGACGAATGAAATTCAATTTTCATTTCATTTCAATTAACAACATTTTTTCATCAAACAAGGCCATGTCCAACCGACACCGGCATAGAAATTACAATATTAAATTCTCATGTTATTTTAAAATGTTAACATGAGGTTTTATTATTCCAAAGGGAACTGTATTTGCAACTGGTTATTGACTGCAGACAACATTGCTGGGCAAAGCTAAGTATAGCTGTTCTGTGCGGGGAGTAGTATTGAATGAACCGAATGATAATTTTTTTTAATAGAAGAAACGAGTACACAGTCCAGCAGATGGCAAGTGGTTGTTGTGGCCCATAGACATCTACAACTATCCTCGATTACGAATCAAACGTTGTAACGCGTTGTTACCCGTGAGGACAAAGATGGAATGCCTCGTTTCCAGTGAAAACGGTCTTCGGTTCTGTACACTCACCATTCGAAACACAAGAGCGTTAAGCTGCTATTTTACGCTGGTATTCTGTGAGAGCGTGGTCCTTCTACGGTCGAGCTGACCCACCATGCTGCAACTATACTACTAATATAGCTGCAGCATGCGTCTACCGTGTAAATTAAAAATATATATATATATATATATATATAACCATGTTATATATTACTATAAGTGATAGTATATTGCTTACTAGCGAACCACCTTAGCCTTGCCTGGGTGGGATCAATAATGTGGTATAAATATCATCAAAGACTATATATATTTTACAAATTTTCCGATTTCTCAAAAAAAAACCCAAATTATTCGTATAAAACAAAACACTAGATCACTCCTGGCATTGCTCTCTATCTCTATCTGCTTGTGTAGTTTCGTTAGAATCAGTTCGGCCATCCTGAAGACTAGCATGGACACAGAGACAGACAGACAGTCAAACATTTTAAAACCGCTTACTCATTTCTCAGGGCCAATCCAGAAGCAGATATATTTTTTGAAAAACCTAGCGTAATGTATAAAAATGTGTTAATTTTCTTGAAGAAAAGTATAATTCTGGTAATTAAGTTTAATTTCTGATAATGTTACGGAGAGAGAATTAAAAAATAGCAAAGACTTCGATCCCGGACTGTTAAGGGATGCTGATTGAGAGAAAGGGCGTTCGTTAAAATAAATTGCACGCCTACCTTATCCCCACCGACCTCACAGATCTTCCACGCTCCGGAGACAGGTTTTGCCAAGTCGTAGACGAGCTAACGCTCCTTCCTTTCTTTTGCGGACACAAAACTTCACTACTTTAATATGCTTAAGTATTAGTACGCGGCGCGGTTACTTCTCCTTCGATTACTGATTGACTCGTGAGACAGTTCTATATATATATATATATATATATATATATATATATATATATATATATATATATATATATATATATATATATATATATATATATATATATTGCATATGTATACTAGGCATGCGGTTGAAGGCGAAATATGAATTTAAAGGAGGGTTAGAAAAAATGCATTATATAAAATAAACTAGATAGCGCCAAGAGATAAAGTAAAAAGATCTCATTCTAAACTATTGTGGCTGTAAGTTATATTGTGTATATTTAATTATCGGTGATTTTTTTTGTGTACTTTATTATATTTTGTAAGTTTAGTATAGATGATATTATAAGCGATTTGGTTGTATATACTGTGAGCTTATATTTTATTAATAAATGAATTATGAATCTCAATGGCATCCAAATGACCCCCTCAGCTCAATAAAAAACAATTATTTTGTTTTATTCATATGCACATAGACATATATGCTAACGTCAATAATATGTATAAGCCTTGCAAATAAACATATTTAACGGGCTAAGCATTTAATACGAAAGTTAGTCTCCATTTAAAAGGTACTAAAACGTTTAAAGGGAATCTCACATCAAACAATCAACAATTAATATCTCTTATTACTTTGAGTAAGATTGAGTCATTAAGCTATAGATTGGAATAAAGTACAGACGTTGGTGTTAAAATAATGCTTAATTATATACACTCGTCGTAAAGCCGTAATTATTGCCTATCTATACAATTATCTTTATTGTTTCTATCTCCAAAGTTGAGCATCATCCTCGCACGTATACCCATCAATTACACAATGTTTATGCGTTCGTCATATCGGTTCCGCATCCCACACGCAAAGATTGAATAGAGACAGGATCCTGCTATTGGTCAGTGACACCATTTTTAAGTTAGAATGCTCTAATTGGATTCAAATTTTTTCTTCTTTGACGCCCAATTTGTTTTTTATAGAATAGGGAAAACGAGCATGCGGATCACCTGATGGTAAGTGACTACCACCAACCATGAACAACCGCAACACCAGGGGAATTGCGTTGCTGGTGGTTTAGAAAGGAGTAAGCTCTTTTCTTGAAGGTCCGTAAGTCGTATCGGTCTGGAAAAGTCTCCAGTGGTAAACAATTCACAGTAAAGTTGTACGAGGAAGAAAACTCCTAGTAAAACGTACAGGAGTTGACCGCCAAGCGTCCAGACGGTGAGTATGGTACCGGGAATTTTGACGCGATGTGCGTTCATGAAATTTTTCGGCTTAAACTTATTCAAACAATTCCTCAGAATACTCACCATTGTAGACACGATAGAAAACGCAAAGGGATGCAACATCCCTACGCAGCGCCAGTGAATCGAGCCGATTATAAAGCATTCTGTCGTCGACGATTCGAATCGTCTGCGCTGGGTGCGGTCAAGTGGAAGGAGCTGGCACTGGGGTGCCCCGGCCCAGAGATGAGAACAGTATTCAGATTTTATAATTCTTAGATAAACCGAAAAACGTTTATTCGGCAAATAGCAAACAATAGAATTTTTCAAAATTTCAATAGGCGAAAATGATCCCTGATGACAGTTATTTGAAAACTAATAACTATTTCGCTATTCGGGTGACACAACTCCAAAATTTCTTGGCTGAAAACTTAAGAAAAGCAGCAAGTAAGGGCTGCTTTAATAGGTTAGTACATGAACACTTCTAGAACAAAGTGATGTCGGACGATACTAGTAATAATTATGTATTTAGATATTTTTGTATTTAAAATTATAATTATAATATATGATATATTTGTATGTTTTATGCGTGGTAGAGCCATGCTGCAGATATATTATGGTTGTATCACGAATGGGTCGACTTGACCGCGCTACGCTCTCACAGAAAACGGGCGTAAAATAACAGCTTAATGCTGCTGAGTTTCATACGGTGAGTGTGGGAACCGTAAACCATTTTTTCTGGGGCATTTCTTGTGGTAATTTTTTTTTAATCGAGAATAAATGTAGATGTTTTTTGGTCACAGTATCTACTTATCATCAGCTGACCCTCTTTGTTACCATAATTCTATAAAAAGTGACTTTTTTATAAATTATTTCAACTTTTTCGAAATAAAAGCAAGAATACTTTAATTTATTTCAATATAGTCACGATCTGCCAGTTCATTTACACTAATCTTGACGTCAATTATGTCTGAGTGAATAAAGGTCCCTTCGACGAAAATAGACACAGATTTCCTATGACCAGTAATAGAAAGGTAAAGGTTGGACTGAATAATAAAAACGAAATGGCACATAAAATGTACGAGCCCTTTAATTAGAAACCTTTGGGTAGAGAAAAGATGGTCGAAATACAATAGATACTCGTACTTTCTAACTCGGTACGCGATTATCGGAAACCCAGTTACGACGCGAGCGGACAAACGAAAAGGTCCATTTGTCAAAGGATCAATTAGTAAGCCGATTACAGACTGACCCAGCAAACTTGCGTTTCTTACAGGAAAGTTACAAAGAATTATCAAAGCTACGATGAGATATCAAGGTACATTATCGCTTAATTAATTACACTAGTTTTATTCAACTTGTGTTATCAAGCAAATGTATTTGTATTGTAATTGTAAATGTATTTCTATTTGTATTGTAGATAAAATAGTTGCACACCTTCAAATATCAATGAGCGTTTAAAAAAACTGTTAATACAGACAGTTAACAAGTTGCAGGTATTTATCTTTGACAGCCATTTGTCGCATTAAAACAAGTCGGACTAGTTGTATTACAAAACAAGGAATAACTGTTTAGTTTCAAACAATGGAATAATCGATAATTTAATCGCCTTAGGTGGCATAAAATTTGTCTGATAGAATATTTAACATTTCAAATTGAAACACACTATTATTATGTAGACAACTGAGTATAATAGGAAACACAACGTTTCTTTTCTATTTCTGCTTTATAATACACATATTCGAACAGAGTTAAAAAATATTGCTTTTTTAAAAAGAAAAATATTAAGAAAAGTTTATAGTCAACCTCATCAGTGCTTCTAGCTCTCATGTCAGAAAAGTTGGTAAACGGTCCTGTCACGGTTCTTTAAACAATATCATCCAAAGAACTCTTATCTATAAATGATCCCTCGCTTTTAAAGCCTTGTGGAATACTTAGAGACGATAGTAATAAACCTGAAATTATGATTTTGGTCCCTTGGAATAAAGGTATTGGATGCTACTTGCGCAGACATTTTGGTCTGCGCATCTCAGGAGTACGCCCTCTCATCTCAAGAGTAACTCGTTTAAAAGTCGGGGCGGCATCAGAGGCAGATGAACTAAGTAAGTGACGCAAATATGAGTCTCTTCGGGATGACTCAATTTATGCCATTTGCTGTAGAGGTCGGTCTGTGGACCCACGTGCGGTAAAGTTCCTAAACTGAATGGAACTGTATCCGCAACTGGTCATACTGCTGGTGATAAGAAGGCTGGTTGTTTTCTTGCTTAAAGGCTAAGTATAGACATTCAGCGAGGAAAAGCTACTAACCTTTGATTATATACCTGTCCTGCCAACGTTCTGGGCACGATGCGAAAGAGAGTGGGACTGTGTGATAATTTAAGTTTTTAGTTTTAGTTTTTTATTATATATTATTTTAATTTAAATTACAATTAAACTTAAAAAGTAAAAACGGACTGCTAAAAAAATCAAAAGGGAATAAAATAATTACCAATAATTGCATAGCTTCCGAAATCGGCTCTAAGACAAACTGTATCAAGGAAATAAAGCTCCGACTTAAGCAGTTATTAAATTATGATGCCGCATTTTATTCTTTTTAGTTTCTTGAAGTCGTAAGTTTCTTTTTTAAAGTTCTATCACTTGAGCCTTTTAAATGAACTCAAAATAAGCACAAGTTTAAAATGACAACTATATTATATAGGTTAATTAAATATTTATCCCCATATTTCTACTCTTAAAAGTGGTTATATGTAAAAATTAAGTTAGTATACGAGTCTATTTGATAAAAATATATTCAAACAGTTCACAATCTTTAAAAACATTGCGTATCATCCATATTATTTTATTATTTTAGATTATAGTATATATCGTATTAGATCCATTGACGCAGCGTCATTAGATTTAAATATGTTTAACGTGGTAACGCCATGCTGCAGCTATCAGTTCCCAGTCAGCATGAATGGGTCGACTCAACCGGGGTGGGACCACGCTCTCACAGAATACCAGTGTAAAATAGCAGCTAAAGGCTGTTGTGTTTCGTATGGAGTGTAGAGTACGGGAGACCCATTTTTACTGTAAACGGGACATTTCATCTTAGTTCTCAGGGTTGATGACACATTTGCATTCTGATTCTTAATCGAGGGTAAATGTCGATACCTATGGGTCACAGCTTCCACTTACCATCAGATGGATTGTATGGTCGTTTGACATCATTATTCTGTAAAATATATCATGAACCATTTATTTTATCAATTTTAAGTTATTCAGATAAAATAGCCTAGATCAATCATGAAATTTCTCGCTAACTATTCATTAAATTACATAACAAGCTGTTCGCCGAAGACTGGCCTGGTTAGAGAGACAGATGGATTATATTTTTGGAAATGGAATTTCAAGTCTTAATGACGTGCAAATAACCCTCTGAGTAGAGCAGCAGTAGTGATAAAGGACAGTTATTTGGATATTACAGACAGAAACCTCAATGTTATTTACTTGTATGTATTACGTCACATGATCACATCACACAAGCGACGGACTAACAAGCATGTGTTGAACTAATATATAATAAAGCCAATTTTATTGCGTAGTACCGAGAGGATCGGAAACGAAAATAATAAGTCGTATAATTTGAAGGAAATCCTTGATACAACCATACGGCCTTATAACACAAATAATGCATATTTACTCTAGGACTTTTTTATATAATAAGGGTGTCAAACGAGCACACAGTCCACCTGATGGCACTATAAATTGTACTAAATCCTGCATTTAAAAAATGTAAATATACTAACAATGAAACTAAGCATATAATGTGGGTAGCCTATTTATTTGTTTCGTTTTTTTTCTTTTCTTTCTTTTAAAATAATTTAAAAATCCTTATACGAGTTGTGTGTATTTACCTTAGTTATTATTTTATTTTTTTACTAATACAAAACTGTAGATATTGCTTCCATACGTATCCTTTTTGGAAAAAAAGGCAAATTCTACTTTCAGTCCAATTACATATGAATATGGGTATGCATATGTATATGTATAATTTTTTTATTTTTGAAAGAATTAGGGTTACGCGCAAAAAAAAAATCCCCAATTACATGCATGCGAGGTCGCGGGGAACAGCGAGTATAAAATATTATATAATGTACCTACTTTCTAAAATCAACTCAATAATGTACTGTTATCGACTTCTGGTTCTGAGTTCACTAGCACATCCAATTATAAAGTACAGACTCTGGGTCTGATAGTGGTAATCTGGGTGATGGTAGAAACAGAAATTGAAAAAATCTTTTATACCTGTGTCATTCACCTTAGTAAGGCTGCTCAGTGCTATTCACCATCTTAGGCTACATCACCACCTACCATCAGGTGGGATTGTATAAAAAGTATTGTATAAAAAAGTTACCTAAATATTTAATGAACTATTATTGGATTTATAAGATAATTTAATATGGATATATGATATTAAATTAATAACAACTGACGCCTACCACTTGTCAGCTTCCAGCGAATCTATTATTGATAATGTAAAGTATGTATAAACAATAATTATTCGCAGTGATTACTTGCTGAAATATTGATTAACAGCAATTTTATAATTTATGATGCAATATTTAATAGTATTAAGGCCACTGTGATGAATAGATCAGTAAGCTGTTTTGCAAAAAAAAAAGTAAACAAGTAATAAATGTAACTCGTGGTTTTTGAAAGCGAAAATAAAATATATAATATAAAAATATATAAAGTATATATAATAGGCTCTGAAAAGAGCTTGTTTAACTCTTGTAATTACACCATATATTTGCAGGGTGTAATACAGAAGTTAAACAAACTCTCATCAGAGCCTATTGTCAGTCTTTTTACAACCTGCATTCTATGGGTTGAGTATATACAGAGGACGATTGCAACTCTGAGTTTCCGATATAGTAAAGGCTTTAGGATGCAGATGGGGCTGCCTCGGTACTGCAGCCCGTCGGCAATATATGCTGAGGCTCACATAGACAGTTTCCCAGTTATCATGCGCAAAGGGGTTAACTCCGCGTGGCGCCGCGTCCGTGGCAGCTCCAACAGCCTCCTGGCGGTGATAGGGAGTCGCTGCTGCAGTCCTATCTTGAGGCACTAGAACAGCGTCCAAATCGGCTACAAACCTGCTCTGGTTCATCATCATCATCATCATCATCATTAGAGCCCTTCACAAGTCCACTGCTCAACATAGCCCCCCTCCCTCCAAGTAACGCCATAAAGCACGGTCCTGAGCCACCTGCATCCATCGACTTCCTGCATGTGTTACCAGGTCATCACTCCATCTAGTGGGGGTCACCCTACACTATGCCTACCAGTACGAGGCTGCCACTCAAGAACCTTTTCCCCCATCGGTTATTGGTTCTTCGATCTACATGGCCGGCTCACTGCCACGTCAGCTTACTAATCCGTTGGGCTATGTCGGTCACTCTGGTTTTACTGCGGATATCCCCATTTCTGAGTTTATCACGCAGAGAAACCCCGACTCTGGTAAATATAAAGTAAATAGAGAAGGTAATATATGTAACGTTTTATTTTTTATTTATTTACTAACCCTAGCTTATAAGTTCTTTTTGTAAAAAACTAACCCACTCTATGAAAATAAATTTATGAAATAAAGAATAATAATAAAATAATAATATTAATTAATTCTGTGTTGTTTAGCTGCAAGTAACCACCTAGAAAATCCTCCATTATCAGTACATACAGAAAATAGGGTATTTATTTTATTTCTACTTTTTGTAAGTCTAAAATATTGCTCTTTTTATAGAACATGATAAAAGATAATATTATTTTCTAAAAGCTTTTCACGGGTACAGTATTAAAGCCATTATTTATATTATATCGTCTGACATACAGATAATATTTGAAAATACCATAAAAACGAGCGTCAGATAAGCGTATTGTTGAGTGAGATAAGTTTTATTAAAAATCTTCTAAGACATGTAAATTTTCATGTAACGTTTCAAGATTTACGTCAAACGCAGTCAAAATAAACAATTTTAATTCCAAGCAATGCATAAGATGGACATGGGCAAAGTAACATCGGATAACAACGGGTTGGAATTTATTTGTAATAAGTTCTGTAACAGATGGAATAATTCTATAATGAACGACCTCCTTCTACATAGTTATAAGTTTAAGTGCGTCGTCAGTTATACGATAGTTCGATGTGCGTAAAAAATTTCGTTATAAGTGAAGCAATTGTAAGGTTTAATTTAGCACATTCTTTTACCTGGGATTTGATTGATACGTGAGTTTTTAAGGGTAACAAACGGGCATTCACTCTACCTGATGGTTAATGGATGCAGTGGCCCATAGACATCTGTATTTACCCTCAATTGAGAATAAAAATGCAGTTGCGATGTAATCTCTGAGGTGTAAGATGGAATGCCTCGTTTCCACTAAAATGGATAACAGGTTTTCTGTACTCACCATACCACATTTTACGCTGGTATCCATTGGTGAGTTTGAAATTTCTAATGAAATTATTTAAATAAAATGAATATTCATCAATATTGACTTTTACATCATAATACGCTCATTGGTCACAGTAAGTAAATACCAAATTATACCATAATTTATTAATGATAACCAGCACCAACACCAACTTCTCTAGTTCATTTCTTCTTCCTTGCCCAACGTGGACTGCTGTTCCCGGTTGTTTGTAGCCAACGGAAAGGCATTTGGTGGGTAGTCAATATAACGAATTTAAAAACGTGAAATTGTGCATTAATACTTGAAAATTCAATACATTTCCTTAAAAAATATAAAGTTCATCTTTTCACAATGAGATATACATATTACCACGTGCATTAGACTTGTAACACAAATCACTTACTTTGACTATTGACTTTAAGCAGGCACGAAAGTGGCAAATTCAAGGCAGAAATACTTTTGTACGTATGTGCGTTATGTACGTATATATGTTATAATAGTACATACAATATGCCTAATCACGGCGTCAATGGTTATCCACTGCACTTATCCACGAGCTACAGTAGCTTGTATGATAAATATTTAATAATTCACTGCCGAACATAAACTTCTCCCAAGGAATGTTTTTTTTATAGGATGAGTGACAAACGAGCACTCAGTTCACCTGATGATTTAATGATTACGAATCGAGCAGACGCGTTGTCACCCATGAGGACAAAGATGGAATGCCTTGTTTACAGTAAAAAGGGTCTCCGGTTCTCTACACTCACCATACGAAACACAACAGCATTAAGCTACTATTTTACGCTGGTATTCTGTGAGAGCGTAGTCCTGCCCCGGTCGAGCCTACCCATTCGTGCTACAACTATACTACTACTATAACTGGAGCATGGCTCTACCACCATGCATGTTACAAATACAAAACACACCACACTTAACTGACATGGTCTCAAAAAATCTGTAAGCTATTACCTTTTCTAAAATCTTCACTCACACTAGAATTTTCTCCTGTATTTTGGAAGTTGATTACATACATAAATTTCACAAGGACATAATCCAGACCCGGAAAAATTATTTGTAGATCTATACAAATACTTGTTCCGTGTGGAAATCGAGCCGGAGACCCCCAGCGCCGCAACCCATTGCTAAGTCACTGTGCCACTTAGCCGTCAAATGGCTAAGACTGAAGTGGCAATGGGACAATCATATGGTTTAAAGAGACGATACTCGATAGGGAAGAAAGAAATCGGCCCTATGCTATACGGATGGACGATCTGGTAAGACGCTCGGGAAGTCGATGGTTATGTAATATATAATAAAACATATTTTATTTATTTTTTCGTCACGTTCGGCAACTTCCAAAACTGTATTATTACCGTTACCGTTACATCCTATTAAAGTCCACTGCTGAACATAGGCCTCCCCTATAGATGCTTCATAGGGGGGATTTTTGCCATACTTGCCATGCTTTTTTATTTTTAGCTTTTTCGTTACTAGGAAGACGATGGTGCCCTTCTTCTGATTTCTTTTCCTCTGTCGCCTCCTACGACACCCACGTGATGATAATGGAGAAGTGGATGTTCTCACACAGGCCACTACACGGTAAGTGGTAACTTTATTAATAACGTTTAAAATGAGGAAATGTTATATATAATGACGTTGTGGTTATGTGGCGAAATAAATATTTTCTTTCTTTCTCAATTTCTTAGTATCCGCGGAAATAATAAATTAATATAAAGTAGTAAATCATTATGGTTATATAAAATTAACATAATTTTATTAGTGCCAGCGAATCATTAAGCTTAGGTTGTTGAAATTCAAGACAAACGCCCGTCCATAATACCATAACTTAGAAACTTCATCCAAGCGACAGTAGCATAATGAATAAGTGACCGGACCTCGTGAGTTCAAATATACATCAAGCTACTGCCA
Source organism: Parnassius smintheus behrii (assembly GCA_036936625.1). Lineage (NCBI taxonomy): Eukaryota > Metazoa > Arthropoda > Insecta > Lepidoptera > Papilionidae > Parnassius > Parnassius smintheus. The sequence continues at coordinate 4,230,549 of JAUPFT010000012.1, forward strand.
TGAACCAATCCTAACACAAAAATTGGGGCTTATTAGGATTGGTATAAAAATGCACTAACTGACTGGTGAAAACAAGAAAAATGGTACACTTATATTTATATATATATATATATATATATATATATATATATATATATATATATATATATATATATATTACATTAAAGTGCCCGAGCAAACGAGTATCCCTTCTTGCGCAAGCACAGGTGCAATCTCTCTGAGTGAAAGTAATGTCTCTCATATTTAGACGGGGCGGTTATCTAACAAGACCAGAAAGAAATCAGGCGCATGACCAACATCTGCATTAAAAAATTATAATAAATGGTTAAAAATTAAAGTCTTAGTAAAAAGTAACCGATTGACTCAGAACTAAAAAGATTAACCACCATGTTCTTAAAAAATTAAGCATTTGATTAGTTAAATAGTGTTTTGTCTAATTCTGATATTTGCGAGACACTTGTTGCTAGAAAGTGACAAAACACTATTTAACTTATCAAGTTTTTAAAAATGTTTATGAACAAGGGTGTTGGTTATTTCTACATAAGTTATTAACTTCTGAAGCAGACTTCAGCTTTTATTCTTCTATACACGTTTGCATCAACTTCAGAAGCTATTAAATTATTCCTTTATATTAATATTTAATGGAAAAATGTTTATTCATTTTAGTGTATGAAGCCGGTGTTTCTTTTTAATAAAAGTTTAATTTAAATACTTTACATCAAAAAATATATATTAAATGCCATCAATCAAATGAAATTTCGGAACTAGACACAATCCATTATCTTTAACTATATATAACCTTTATAGATATTCGATTTCAATCGTAGGCGTTGACCTTCGCCCACGATGACCACCAAATGATGTTATATGCGTTTTAAGTTCATTGCAGACGGAATTAATGACTTAAAAGTTTTCAAAGCCTTGTTCGAAATACGGGTGGTAATATTTTATGTTTTATGTGTTCCCGTCCCCTTATTCATTATTGACTTTGTATTTTCTTATAGTCCAGGTTGGACAAAACTATCTTATTTCAGAAACAATTTTGACGCTCTAGCACTGATACCGTCTTGAAATAGTATATTCTTGAAAAATCTAGGCGTCCAAATGAAATACATAATTTAATTATTTCTCGAGTGGATTTTTAAAATAATTTATATTAATCTAGAAACAAAAATTATAATTTAATCGCCCGGACAAACTTGATGTTCGAGTTTTCGTTTTTTAAGCGATAACCAAATATTATTTTTCAATGACATGAAAGGCATTAATGTTTAATTAGATTGATGTTACATTTTTATTTAGATTCTTTATTTTTGATAATAAGCAAAACGTTTTTAAAAAAACTTTTTACTAGGTTGTAAAAAGTTAATTTTTTGAAAAGTTTTTGCTAATTATCAGGAATTCGGCTCGTCGAACAGAGTACAGCCATCTGTACACGACAGGATTATAATGCACAAGTGTGTGCACAAACACAAGTGCATTCTCTACTCCCTTACTCATAAAGTTATTTGTTCACTTCTCAAATGTACATTAACAAATATCTAGGGAAAAAGTTAGGTGTGCATTGCATCTAGTTTTCAACTATAAGTTTTGACTCTGCATCGATTAGTCTCTATTTTATTTACTTAAGTAATGATTTACTTATGTATTGTACGAGCATATTGTATTCCATATATTGTATTCCACCAGAATTAAAAATAAACACTGAACCAAATATTACTACGTAAAAAGACCACACCAAACATACAATCCTAATAGGTGAGGAGGCAATTACTATAGAAAATCGTGACGCAATTTCTTATCATAAATTTCACCTTACAAATTCGATTATTGAAGCAGAAACTTTTCTCGCAAGATATCGTGAGTTTTAGCGCGAAGTCCGATGAAGACAAACATGATAAGACCGAGAAAAGTTTGGAGTAAGACAAAGATAAGGAAATAATACACTCGCAATTTGCCTACACTCGGAAAACTACATATTGAACTGAGATTCAAAGCTAGATTCCACGATTTATTTGTCAGATATATGAACAAAGAAAGCTATTCGGTCAGCATTGTCTTTCAGAGTAAGATATACTAGGCTCTTAATTCCAAAATAAGAGGGAAAATATATATAAATCAACCGCAAAGAATGTACGTGGTAGAGTAATACCGCAGCATAATATAATGTATACATTATGAATGGATGGCCTCAACAAGGAAAGACCATACTCGTACAGAATACCAGCTTAATATTGCTGGATTTATTATGGTGACTTACGAAAACTGGATATGCCTTTTTACTAGTATTTTGATTATAATATATATATATATATATATATATATATATATATATATATATATATATATATATCCTTACTTATGTAAAAAAGATAATAAATTTACCGATATATTGGATAGTACATCACTATTCGTTAACAGAGTGTGTCATAGACAATTGTTATTATCATCGCTGTTGATATCATGAATTGTCCAAAATAAAACATCAGAACCCATAACCTTTGTAATGACTTCATTTTATTTAATGTTTGGCTATAAAAAATTGATTGTGAACTATAAAATGGAAAGAGATAGGCGTCTGCTGGCAGTTATTTTTATTTTTTATTCTTAAATTTAATTGCCAGAAAATGTAACATGAGACTGACTCGAAAACAGAATAATCGAATAATGCCTACATTATTTTAAAATGCACGTGTCTTTCATGTATTTCTTGTACATTTTGTTACTTTTATCATGTCAAATATAGTGAACAAATGCTTTTTGATGAGATTTATACAATCTCATCAAAAAGCATTTGTTAATATATAATAATAAATACGGTAAACAAAGTAAAACCAAAACTACCGCCTAATGGGAGGTGAATGCCGCTTTTAATAAAATGTTATCTACCAAATAACTGAATATTGAATCAGTCTTATTTTTTATTCCATCAAAAGTCAATATTTACGACCAAAAATATTAAATAATGGATCTTTATTTGATTTTAGATATTAAAATTTATAAAGTGGAGTCATGCTTCGCTAACAATAGTATATAGCCTGCAAATCATAATTTTAAGATGTTTATATTATGACAATATTAATTTATTATATAAATATAAAAAATAATAATAATAATTTAAAAATCTTTTATATCATAAAAACATTTAATTTTAACCAATTACTCTTTAGGTAGTTTAGTATGTATTTTCACACATATGTTTAGGCAATTTTTGATTTATTTTACAAGCCTAGGAATGAGATCTAGGACAAGTTTGTCCAAGCCACGTCGATTTTGAGGATATATCTTTTGCTTTAATAAGCAATGACTTGTTTATAAAAACAAACACGCCAACTTCATAAAAGTACGTAGGCGGTCCCATAATGAATTGGCATTTTGCTATGAACCAATGACGGAAATGAAACGAAACCAATTTTATTTTTCAATATAATCACCATGAATACTAACACACTTCTGACATCTGTGAATCAACATCTCTAAACCTTTATAAAAATAATCACATTTATTATCCTCAAAATGACTGAAGACGGCCACCTGCAACTCTTCATCGCTTGAAAATTTTCTTCCTCTTAAGTCCCGCTTTAAATTTGGAAATAAATAATAGTCGGACGGGGCCATATCTGGACTGTAAGGCGGATGTTGAACTTCTGTGAACCCGCATTGACGAACTGCATCCTTCGAAACACCAGCGGTATGAACAGGGGCGTTGTCATAGAGCAACAGGACACCTTTAGACAGCTTACCTCTTCGTTTTTCCTTTATCTTGTCTCGTAATTTATATATTAAAGAAGCATAATATTCGCCGTTCACGACTGTATTACGTTCTTTAAAATCCACCATCAAAATGCCTTGAAAATCCCAAAATATTGTGCACATCAGTTTTTTAGTCGATTGTTGCACCTTTGCCTTTCTGGGGGGCTTTTCACCCTTATAACGCCATTCCATTGACTCGCGCTTGCTTTGTGGATCATAATACAAGATCATAGTTTCATCACCAGTCACTAGCCGCTCGATCACAGTCTTTGGATTTTCGCCACAAAGATCCAAAAACTCCGAAGCGCAGCGCACTCTTTCCTGTCTCTGTACCGCTGAAAGAAGTTTCGGTACCCATCTTGCACTCACTTTTTTCATGTGAAGATGTTCATGGATCGCGTGATGAACGATACTCTTAGAGAGCCCAAGCCTTGCTGCAATTTCTCTAATCTTCAAACGGCGGTCACTCAGAACCTCCTCTTCGATAAGAGCAATCGTTTCGGAAGTGAGCACTTCCACAGGTCGACCGTCGTGGCCAAAGTCTTCGACGGTTTCTCTCCCGAGGCGAAACTCTTTCATCCAATTTTTCGCTGTGCTATAGGAGGGGGCAGACTCCTTATACACGCCATCCAATCGTTCTTTTATTTGGGCAGGGGATAAACCTTCTTTAAACAGAAACTTTATGACACTTCGATACTCAGTTTTCGACATTTTGAAAAAATACGCGACTCTCGTTATTCAAATGCCTGTTAAACTAAGACTAAGCATTTCATGTCGATGCATGTTTCTTGTATTAAGTGCACGATAAACGTACTATTTAATGCAACACAACATGTAGCGACATGTCGCGTTGAACTATATCAGGCCAGTTCATTATGGGACCGCCTGGTATATAGTGACGGGAGGGTATATCGAGTCTTTTAAATAGCGGCTTACAGAATTCCTCTGGCGATATCCCGCATATTGCACGAATACATTTTTTTACAACGAATGCTTTATCCCGGTGTGTGAAGACTTGTATTTGTTTCTGACAAAGTTCACAAGCCTACCTACCAAATTTTAGTTTTAGCATGGTAATATGGATGAACTCAGCCATGCCGCAGCTGTATTGTGGTTGTAGTACGAATGGGTCGGCTCGACCGGAGAAGGATCTCTGAGAGCGAGATATAGCTGTAATAATACTCCTGTGTTTCGTATGGTGAGTGTAGAGATCCGAAGCTCCTTTTTTACTGGAAACGCGGCATTCCATGTTAGTCCTCAGGGGTAACGCATCTGCGTATTGATTCTTAAACGAGGATAAATGTAGATGTCTATAAGCCACAGCATCCACTAACCGTCAGTGGCTTATGAGCTCGTTTGTCACCATTTTTTTATAAAAAAAACGTAAGTTTTTGTCTTCGGTTTTAAATTAAGTGTTTATTACGTTTAATATTACTCTCTTGTAATCTTACTAAGGCTGCAACTAGAATAAGTTGGCGGTAACGGGGTGCAAGTACGCTTGCACAGATTACTAGCGTAAAAATAGCATAATATTGGTTTTCGAATGGTGAACGCTGAGAACAGGATATGCTTTTCAATAGTGGTTGCGCGGAAAACCATTCGTATTATTATATTTGACGGTAGGAGTGTCAAGTCGCTTGTTCCTTTCCGAAAAACGATATCATTCATACCCTCCTCGATCCTCCATTGACACATCGGGGTGGTGGGGTGGGAGGGGCAAGAAGATGATTCTAGAATGTCACGTAATCATCGGGGCCGAGTACATATAAGGCACGCGCGACCGTTGCGCGTCCTCTTTCCGCTGCAGTCGTCGTTGAAACCACACTGCTAGTAGAAACCGCTTTAGCCTGGAAGCAGTCGAGCTCCAGGAGAACCGCATCACCTCGTGTGAGATATAGTCGCGCACCGCCTCTCTCCGGAGTGTTCCAGAAATTGCAGCTATAGTGCTCAACAGGATAGAAGAAACCCCGGTGAGTCAATACTCCTTTATTTACTGCCTGATATATAGTTTAACCCGCTCCAATTTTGTTGTTCTCCTAATCAGGCAGGATTCCTTTTCAGCGATTTGGCACAATAATAGTTTAGTTTTAGGGAAGAGCGAGTGCATTATACCGCATGCTATTAGTAGTCGCCTTTACGTAAGCGTAGAAGCAACCGCATATACAGTCCACTTTAGTTAATATCTCGCGTAATAGGTTTAAGGTTCGACCGGGGAACTAGACTTCGGCAGCCTTAGACACGTGGCCCCACCATTTTATGGTCACTTCGAGCAGGATTTTGGTCGAATTGTTGAATTAATTAATTAGATAATGCACTCTAATTTATAGAATAGACTTAAATAGTGTTCGTTTAAATTTAAATTTTGATTAGGTACTCGCAAACAGAATTATTCGTTTTATAGCGCTCGTATTTGATTAAATTTAAAGCCTATTAAATAATTGAAACAGTGTAATAGGAACCGTTTGATACGCTTACCCACAATCTTGATAAAATTATTGAGTCTAGCAAATGACGCGTCACCTCGACTCGCTGCGCAGGTGTTCGATTTAATTACGTAATACGGCGTACCTTCATTGTTTGTGCGTTGTGAGATTAATTGTGATTGATATAACTTTATTATAATAGTTTAAAATGGCAGTTAGTGGAAGTGAAATCAAAACTAAAACGCTTTATGCCAAGAGTATCTGCCTCTTTTCGCGTATGCAGAATATAAGTGATTATATAAAGATCATATAGAAGCAGTGCGGGAAACCTTTTTGACTGAAATCGAAACGATAGATTCTTTACGAATGGATTACGAAAAAATATTAGACCAAATTAATCATTTGGAATTACAAATCGACCCGAAATACATAGTGAACTACCAACCGCTGCTGGCATTCGAAGATATGTTGTGTCGCGTGAAAAGAATTGCGAGATCCCTACTATCTCAAAACGAAGCAAAGCCGGAAAAACAGGTACGTCCAAGCGACTCGATTAGGTTGCCGCCAATAGATATTCCGGTATTTAATGGTGATATTAAGACGTGGCCCTTCTTCTTCAGTAGTTTTCAAAACAATATACACAATAACCCATCGTTATCGGACGCCGAAAAATTATATTACTTAATCAGTAAACTTAGTGGCAGGGCACAGTCGATCTGCTCTGGTTTTACACCTACAGCAAACAATTACTTATTAATATTCGAAACGCTTAAAACTAAATATGAAGATAGGAGAATGTTAGCTTCCGAATATATGAACCAGATATTCGATCTTAAACCTATACCATCCGCGAACATCAACGGCTTAGAGCAATTTCTAGATAAATTTTTGGCATCGGTGGCTGCACTTAAGAATTTGAAATTTAATGATCTTATGGACGTGGTGTTTCTCCGTATTGCACTGAAGAATTTGGACCCCGACACCGTGCGTGCGTTTGAAATGGAGCATCGTAGCTCGGAGATGCCTTCCTTTCATTCATTAGCATCGTTCGTGCGAGATCAAATAAAGGTGATGCAGCGCTCTCCGAACGTTAAACAGGAGAATAAAAGGTGCGTCGACCGTAGACAGACTCAACCATCTAAAATAGCAGGGTCGTTAACTTACGTAACCGCTACGCCAACATCACTCCAGCATACTTGTTTAGTATGTAAAGATAGACACGGTAATTTATATAATTGTGCGACTTTTCGTAAATATTCACCAAGCGAGCGTTATAAATTAGTAAAGACAAACAACCTATGTTTGAACTGCTTAAGCGATAAGCATTTAGTTGCAAAATGCAATTCGAGTTCCGTATGTAGCAAGTGCGCCAGGAAACATCACACGCTATTACATTTTGAAAATAGCAACATAGCGGCGTCAAGTAAAGCGGACAAGGAATTCGCCCCTACTAAGGTCAACGATTCTAGCGGTCGACCTGGTGATGTCGCTCTGTGCTCATTGGCAAATATGGGAGCACAACCTCCTTCAACCGTGTTACTGGGTACGGCACGTATTTTGGTTAGGGATTCGCGTGGAAACGAACAAAGCGTCCGTGCACTGCTGGACAGCGGAGCCCAAAATAGCTTTATAACGCGACAATGTTGTCAGCGCTTAGGCTTAGTAATAAATAGGTCACTTTCATGTCCTGTAATTAAAGGCATCGGAGGCACTAGTAAATCGACACAGGGATATATAAATTTAAAAATTTATTCTCGGATAGATCGTAATGTTGACTTTGATATAAATGCACTAGTAGTAGATAGGGTCACTGAGCGGTTGCCAACCGTTTCGGTTGACACCTCGCACAATGATTGAATTTAAGAATTTGACTCTGGCGGACGACACTTACGCCGTTCCTGGAAACATAGACATGCTCATTGGAGCATCGCTTTTCCCTCATCTTTTGTTAAACAATAAGGTCAGGGGCAACTCTTCGCATACCGCGCCTTACGCACTGGAAACCGTATTGGGCTATGTGATCCTTGGCTCCGCCCCCATCATAGATAGTATTTCGGCAACCTCTTATTGTGGTATGGCTGTCGAACCGCTTGAGTCGTTAGTCCGCAAATTTTGGGAGATGGAGGAGGTGAACGTCCCACCCATAGCTAGCTCAGATGACAGGTTATGCGAGGAAATTTACGTCCGCACGACCATTCGTGATCGCGACGGTAGATATAGTGTAGCGCTACCCTTTAAAGGAGATGTTTTATCTCTCGGCGATTCGCGTCAAATGGCGGAAAAATGTTTCTACAGCTTGGAGCGTAGGATGCTCGCTTCACCCCAGTTAAAGGAAGCTTACGACGGCGTCATTAACGAATATATAAGAGAAGGTTACATATCACTTGTGGCTTCGAAATTAGATAACTACGAAGACACACCGTCGTATTTCATACCACACCACGGAGTCATTAGAGAGGACAAACTTACATCTAAGTTACGTGTAGTGCTCGACGCTAGTGCTAAAACTAGCACTCACCTGTCGCTTAACGATATCCTCTATAGTGGGCAAAATTTACAGGGCAGTTTATTTAATATAATAGTCAATTTTCGTTTGTTTAATATAGCACTATCCGCCGATATTCGTCAAATGTTTCTTTGCATAGGGGTCCGTGAATGCGACCGTAGATTCCAACGCATTTTATATCGTTTCAACCCAAAGGAACCTCTAATGGTGTTTGAATTTAACCGCGTTTGTTTTGGTTTAAAGTCGAGCCCATTTCATGCGTTACGCACGGTGAGACAGCTCGCTCACGATGAAGGTCCCTCTTATCCTAAAGCTAAGAGGGCAATTGAGAGCGGATTATATATGGACGATTTTGTGTACTCGGTCGATAGCGTGGAGGAGGCAACCCTAACCACCGCCGAGGTTATAAGGCTCATGAAATCGGGTCAATTCGATCTTGTGAAGTGGACTAGTAATTCGCGTCCGGTTTTGGATACAATCCCACTATCACACCGTCTTTCGGCGATAAAGGAATTCGACGATTCTGATACACACAAGGTGCTCGGTCTGTGTTGGTCACCAGAGTCCGACGTGTTTAGCCTTAAGGTAAATCCGCCCGTAGAGAAATGCACAAAGCGCACAATACTGTCATGCGTTGCTAGATTATGGGACGTCATGGGTTTCGTAGCTCCGGTGGTATTATACGCTAAGCTTTTAATTAAACAACTTTGGTTATTGGAATGCGACTGGGATGACTCGCCGCCTGACAGCATTGTTCGGTTGTGGCAGCGCTTTAGAGAGGAACTTCCTTTATTAAGAGAAATTAAAATACCGCGTCATATCAACGTAGATAGAAGTAGCGCCATAACAGTCGTTGGGTTTGCAGACGCCAGCGAGAAGGCTTACGGGGGCGTTGTATATTTCCACGTCCAGAATAATGGTAGAAATTCGATTAGCCTCATTAGTTCTAAGTCGAGAGTCTCCCCCCGTAAGGTTGTCTCTCTGGCGCGCTTAGAGCTTTGCGCAATATTAGTACTCACCAAGCTTATTACCGCAGTTATCAGCGCATGTGAGGATAGAGTTCACATAGAAAGGATATTGGCCTTTTCCGACTCCACCGTCGCCTTATGGTGGGTTCATTCTTCACCCCACCGTTGGGATACGTTTGTTGCGAACCGAGTGGCCAAGATACAAGACGAGTTAGAAACGCGGAACTTTTATCACGTGTCCAGTACGGAAAACCCCGCCGATTGTCTATCCCGTGGACTCACCCCGATGCAAATAATGGACCACCCGCTTTGGTTCCACGGACCTGCTTGGGTTCACTTGGATCCCTCGCAATGGCCAATAACCGATTTCGAACCTTCGTCAGTGTCACAACCGCCGGAAGAAAAGAGACACGCTCTAGTGGCGAACGTTTCGAGCGAGGTTTCTCCAATCATTGCTTTGGCGAACCGCTTGTCCTCTTGGTCGAAATTATTGCGTAGCGTAATTTACGTTTGTCGATTCGCGAAGCTGTTACCGCGACGTTCGTATGTCTTAGCATCCGATTACAACTATGCCGAGTCGCTAGTATTACGTGAACATCAACGTGCGCGCTTCTCTGAAGAAATTAGAAGATTACAATCGAATAGAGCTTGTAGTCGCGCCTTTCAACGCCTTAAGCCATTTTTACAAGATGGGATTGTAAGGGTAGGTGGACGCTTGTCCAACTCGAAATTGAGTTTCGACCAACGGCACCCTATTGTTTTACCGCGTAAAGACCATATCATGAACTTATTAGTCGATTACCATCATAAATTGAACTCGCACGCTGGCCCCGACTTGTTGATGTCGATTTTGCGTCAGAATTATTGGATTCTTTCTGCACGTAGTTTAATACGCAATCGGGTGCACAGACATATAGCTTGCTTTCTGGCACGCCCCAAGCCGTCATTTCCGGAAATGGCGGAACTTAGATCTTGTAGAGTAATACAATCAGTAAAGCCCTTCACGCACACCGGGTCTGATTTCGCTGGCCCGTTTAAGGTCACGCTCACTCGCGGGCGTGGTATAAGATCCACAAAGGCTTACGTCTGCATTTTCGTATGTCTAACTACTCGAGCGGTGCATATAGAACTCGTTGGTGATCTAAGCACAGCAGGCTTTATGGGTGCATTTAAAAGATTTCTATCCCGCAGAGGCCCTGTAGGTAGATTGTATTCGGATAACGGTACGAACTACGTCGGTGCAAAACGTATTCTATCGGAACTACATGAGCTCTTAGCTAGCAAGTATTATAATTCGGAGTTTGCTCACATTCTAGCCGAGAACCGCATTGAGTGGTCTTTGAACGTCCCAGCCGCGAGTCATTTTGGGGGCAATTGGGAGACTAATATCAAGAGTCTAAAGAGTCATTTATACCGAGTAATAGAAGATCAAATTTTGTCCTTCGAAGAGCTAAGTACGGTGCTCGCTCAAATCGAATGCGTAATGAATAGTCGCCCACTTTGTCGTACGTTGTCTAGTGACCCCTCGGAACCGCTGGCTCTAACTCCAGCACATTTTTTTGAATTTAACGCCTTTAAAGTATTTGCCAGCCGCAGATATGGATGAGAACAGACTTAGCATTTCCGCACGCCACAAATTATTAGATCGGTTAGTGCAATCGTTTTGGAAACGATGGAGGATGGAATACTTGCATACTTTGCAGTCTCGACAAAAATGGAACACAGCAACTGAGCCTTTAGCTGTAGGAACTGTAGTTGTGCTCACCAAAGAGAATACGCCGCCTATCCACTGGCCGTTAGGAATTGTCGAAGAGGTCTTTCCCGGTTCCGACGGAGTAGTTAGGATAGCTCGCGTTAAGACCACGGTTGGGTCTTACTTGCGTCCGGTTGTCCGTTTGTGCCCCCTACCTCTTCCATAATTTAAATTAGCTTTCTAGATTAAATTGTAGTTAAATTTAGGTAATCTTAGCGTTAGTTAGTTATTTTGTTAGTTGATCTTAGCTCTAGTTGTATTAGTCAATTTTGAAGGAAATCCTTCAAGGGCGGGGGAGATGGTTGCGCGGAAAACCATTCGTATTATTATATTTGACGGTAGGAGTGTCAAGTCGCTTGTTCCTTTCCGAAAAACGATATCATTCATACCCTCCTCGATCCTCCATCGACACATCGGGGTGGTGGGGTGGGAGGGGCAAGAAGATGATTCTAGAATGTCACGTAATCATCGGGGCCGAGGACATATAAGGCACGCGCGACCGTTGCGCGTCCTCTTTCCGCTGCAGTCGTCGTTGAAACCACACCGCTAGTAGAAACCGCTTTAGCCTGGAAGCAGTCGAGCTCCAGGAGAACCGCATCACCTCGTGTGAGATATAGTCGCGCACCGCCTCTCTCCGGAGTGTTCCAGAAGAAGTTCCAGAAATTGCAGCTATAGTGCTCAACAGGATAGAAGAAACCCCGGTGAGTCAATACTCCTTTATTTACTGCCTGATATATAGTTTAACGCGCTCCAATTTTGTTGTTCTCCTAATCAGGCAGGATTCCTTTTCAGCGATTTGGCACAATAATAGTTTAGTTTTAGGGAAGAGCGAGTGCATTATACCGCATGCTATAGTAGCCGCCTTTACGTAAGCGTAGAAGCAACCGCATATACAGTCCACTTTAGTTAATATCTCGCGTAATAGGTTTAAGGTTCGACCGGGGAACTAGACTTCGGCAGCCTTAGACACGTGGCCCCACCAAATAGTATTGAGGCATACAAACAGCAATGTATTACGCTTTTACAACAAAGTCCCAGAAAATGTTCAGACTTCATCTATCATACGGTTTAAAATATTTATTAAGCAAAAATTGTTTAGTAAGGGTTATTATACTTCTTTAGAACATGATTAACAATAACCACTGGGAATGAGATGGTCGCTAACATGCTGTTTCTAAACGTTTTCATAACAATTGTATGAAATACTGCATTGTAAATTGTGCTTTTTTAAGCTATTGCACAGCTTTTATCGCGGTCTTTGAGCGCGGCGACCGAATCAAGAAATTCCGTAACGAAAAAACCTAAGACCCGAAAACCTAACATGGTCTAACGTCGTTTAAAGTTCGGCAGATTTCGGCACGGTGTTTGTGTGCGTGCTACTAGACGTATGCGTGTAGACTAGTTGCATGTATTGTAAGATAATAAAAATATTGTAAACAATAATATCGTTTATTGCAAGAAGCATATTCTTTGGATTTGTATGAGTCGTCGTCATGCTAGCAACTTTCGTGAATTTAGAGTAATAAACACAGACTATAGAGAATTACCGTTTGTCGGAAGAACTCGTTAATTACCATAAACCTATAGTTTCATTGATAAACATTCCTGAATAACCTACATCTATTGTAAGATAATAAAAATATTTTAAACAATATTCACTTCTCATCGATTCAATAAAAGAAAAAAAATTGTTTTCTTATCGGTCGCCACGCTCAAAAAGTGTAACTTAAATTAATATCAAAGAAAAAATTTTAATTAATATCAAATAAAAAAACAAAGAAAAAATACTGCATAAATAAAATAAATAAATAATTATAATGCATAAGTTTATAAAAATGCTATGCAACAGCTTTACTGCGCCAGTCCGTGGTACTGGTTTACCGAGTGCCACACGTATTTTTTTAGGTTCTTTTTGATTCTTCCCAGGACAGATCTTTTTTGCCGAACTGAAAAAATGATTTTCAATGAGTATTACATATAATCTATATTAATAAAAAAATATTATATTCTATTCCGTCTTAGTCCTCTGGAGTCGCAGCACATCTTAATTAAGATTCTTAATTTAGAATAAATGCACCCGTCTATTGGTCATAACATCTTTGGTCTCTTATATTCATATAGGTGTGTTTTTCGTTCCTTGAGTCCATACTTGAAGAAAAAAAATACATTCGCAAAGCTTTGTTTTTCAGTCCCGTTATGTCATATGAAATGTTACCGCGTGAAAGAGGACGTAAATTTTAATTCAAAGTCAATTATATTATTACTAAGGAAATAAAGTAAGTGGGGCTCTACACTATTGTAAAAAGTCAGAATGTGTCAAAAAAGGCACGTATGGCAATTCACAACGCTGTGTTAGTCTCTATTTTAACGTATGGTAGTAACATTTGGGTGTGGCAAAAGAAGTACGAGAGTAAAATAAATGCAGTAGAAATGCGTTTTCTAAGGAATATGTTAGGACTGAATTTGAGTGACAGGGTGTGAAATTGTGTGATAAAAGAAGAGTGTGGTTTGCAAGACGATTCTGTGGTTTAGTCCAGTAGAAATAATGAAGGAGGAAGTGACGAAACAAATTTACGTTGCATAAGTTTTTCCTCACCTATTAATATATCACCGTCACAATCATACAGTAGTGTAATGTGAGGGACGTAATTACATAATAATACCAAGCCTCTCAGTAACATTACAATACGAACAGAATCATGATACTGTAATTCTACGGTACTATAATACTAGAATGACTTAGGCAGAATCGCTTTCGCCGCGTACCGACAGTGAACGTTATACTGCACTAACGAGTGGGGTTTTCTTGATTTAGCCTCAATTCTACACTTAGTTGTTCGTATTTTCTTTTATTTTTTAGCCCTCATTCCGAACAATATGTTATTATTAAGATCTAATATTAAGAACTTTCATTAAATACATTTCAGACAGAAAAGTTTACTGCTGAATATAGGGCCTTCCCCATATATTGCCACATGGGGTAGATTTTGCCATGGTTGCCACGCTTGGCAGACAGGTTGTTAGCCGCAGTTTATAGTTTTGAGGTTTTGCCAAGAAGATGCTGCTGCCCATTTCCTACTTCAGTTTCCCTCGTTCTCTCAAAAACTCTAGGTTCGAAACGAGGAAGTTGAAGTTGTAATATTAAGAACTTACAGATGTTAAATGTCATCAGTTTTAAAACATTAAAGTCAAAAGTAAAGTAAAGTTACAGCTTATATACGCCCCACTGCTGGGCACAGGCCTCCCCTCATTTCTGAGAGAGTTTTGGGGTAAGGAAGTGTCCGCCGCGCTGCCCCAATGCGTGTTGGCGAACTTCACATGTCTTCAAAATATTTTTTTCTTATTTCTCAAACATGCAGGTTTCGTCACGATGTTTTCCTTCACCGCCGAGCACGTAGTAAAACCAGCACTTCAATTGTAATTAACAATTTCGTTGGTGCCGGCGGGGATCGAACCCGGGTTACTCCCGTTCTGTTATATTTACAGCGAGCGTTAACCATCTGAGTTACCACGGCTCTTTAAAACACTATAGTATCACAATTATGGTAAATCGTTTGTGTAACTATAGCAAAATATTTTTAACATTATGTTCCTTTATATCAGTAAAGCAATTAGAAAAATTTAAAATTAATTGAAACAACTAAAGATAACAATGGGGAAAGCACATAAGAGTAGTTGGCTCGTCTTAGTGGAAAGTTATTGTACTCGAATAAGTGCATGGAAAAATGCAAAGAGATTTTTTATCGAACTTAAATATAATAATACATTGTTTCAACAAAAACTAAATTTTTTATAGAATAAGGGTGACAAACGAGCACACAATCCACCTGATGTTAAATGGATACTGTGGCCCATAGACATCTACATTTATCCTCGATTAAGGAGCAAAATGCAGGTGCGTTATCACCATTGAAGACTAAAATGGAATGCCTAGTTACCAGTAAAAATGGTTTCAGTTTCTCTACACTTACCATACGAAACAAATCAGCATTAAACAGCTATTTTAGGCTGGTGTTCTGTGAGAGCCTGATACTACTAATTTAAAAATCTAAAGATTTTGCCTGTATTTTTCCTGATCATGGGACCACAGTAGCCAGTTACCATCAGGTAGACCGTAACTTCATTTGTCCCCATAGTTCTATACCAAAATACATGTTGTTTTATGCAAAAGAAAAAAAAAACAATCAACTACTAACTATGTGTAATTGTCATATATATTGTGTCTCCGTTTACAATTATAGTTTTTCATTTTCATGTTGTTTAATAATATCTTATATTTTATAAATTAGTAAACATTTTAGGGATTTTTTCAAATTCCTACAAGATACATTTGCATAACTGAGGGACTCGGACTGAAGGGTAAGACAACCCCGGGATTCTAAAACGTACGCTTAGCTCAGAATTTCCTCACGCAAAATTCTTAAATGTTTCAGTTTTATTTAGCCGAGGAATGCCTGTTATTTTATTCCTGTCTATCACTATGAAGTAGAAATGCCGTTTCAATAAAACTCTGTTAGTAAAATACAATAACTCTGTCACAATTATTTAATTAAAATAAACATTTTCTTAGACATAATTCCTATAGACCTACATATGAACATTTATTAATAGATTTTGTGGCATTGTCATTACTCATAGGAAGGTGTTTACGGACACGCTTAAGACATTTTGCGTCATTTCTTGGAGAGAGAGGGGCTAATTTACAGCTGTGTACTTATTATGGGCTATAATGGTGATGAAAATAATGTAGTTTAAAATATTAATTAGCCACACTTATGCAGTGATAAAAGAAACTATTGTGAGAATAACTTTTATTTAAATAAGGAAATAAAATGATCTCAATTCATCATCCATTCTAGTTGTCGCTCATCATTTATACAATAAAGGAGTGGAACAAGCATTCCAGCATCTTTCATCCAATTACAATTCGATTGCAAGAGTCTTTAGTTGGCTTTTGTTGAGCTAAGTCAGTGCGTTTTACCATCTTATTCTTCGTCACCACTTACTTACCATCAAGTGGGATAGTATTCAATCACTGGATTATAATATTTAATAACATTGAGTTTCTTAAAAAAGTAATGAGATAGTATTGAGATAACGCACGAGAGTGGAATAAGCGCAGTAGAAATGCGGTAGTTAAGGAGTATGTTAGGGTTGAATCTGAGAGACAGGGCGAGAAATTGTGTGATAAAAAAAGAGTGGTTTGCAAGCTGATGTTGTGACGAGGATTAAGAAAGGAATGCTTCGGTGGTTTGGTCATGTAGAAAGAATGAATGAGGAAAGAGTGACAAACCAAATTTATGTTGCAAAAGTGAACGGCAGAGTTGGAAAGGGACGTCCTAGGAGAAATTTTGTGCACCATACTGGCGAATAATTGAAAATGGGCCAAATTAAGTGTACCCTTAATCGACGAGCTGCGTAGATATATGAATGTGGAGGAAGCGAAAGACAGGAGCGTGCCAAATGCAAGTCTGTAGTCTCTGCCTACCCCTCTGAGTGACAGCAGTGAGTGTTTATGTATTATGCATATGTATTTATGTAATGCGATATCTATTTTAATTCATAAAACTAACAATCCTCTACCGTTAAAAAAGTAATAAAAAACTCGACTGCATATAAATGTTTAACGAAAAGGAAAAAAAATCTAGTCTATGTCACTCCCACAATTAATATAAGTTTAACGACACCTCATATGTTAAAATCCAACAAGCCGTTCTGGCTCCAGAGCATGCTAAAGAAATAGTCATACATATATATACTCAAAAAGCATTACTTTTTTCTAGGATGGTCGGGCAAAAATCTATGTAAAATGAATGCGGTTAAGAAATTATATTACCATGTAGAGGCGGTGTGAGAATACTCACTACCCCCATATCGTCCCGTGGGTGTCGTAAGAGGCGACAGATACAAACAACGACAATACAAGGACGGGAAGCAGCGTCTATCTAATAACGACTAAAAATAAAAAAAACTGCCAAGGAGGCTCATGGTCACCTGTGGAGAACTCCTTTAAAATCTTGTATAACATTTTTTCTTATTGATTTCTTATATTTACGCGAACACTACACATTGATTGAAACTACTTTTAAAGATTTTATCGCGTTTAATTATTTGATTTTTAATTCCCGACGTTTCGGGTGCTTTCCAGCACCCATGGTCACGGGGGACTAAGGTGACTGACGTCCCGGTATCAGTGTACGCGGAATATCTTCAGCTTTTTAATTATTATTATGGTCCGATCTACTCAGAATGAACTTACTGTGTCTTGAAGTCTTGCAGTGCAAATCACAAAGTTTTTATCAATATTTTTCTTCTTTTAATATCTGGTATAATACATGGTATTATTTATGAGGTCAATCCCTGCGTTATATGCTCGTATACTTGATTCAGAGGTGAGCATTTGACAAATGGATGGGTCGACCGAAAACTAATGAGCACGCCCACGTGCAAGCAACGGTTGCACAATCTGGTCACTTGCGGCCAAATGTCTTTGTTATTACGTGTACTAACTTACGTAAGTAGGTGAGTAGGTGCTCCTCAATTATTTGATTAAATTTAGACATTACTAAACAGATATTAAGATATCTATTTTCAAAGATGGCCGTGGTTATGGTGGTTCTGAGTTTCTGAGTTGAGACTCATAAGGTTAGCGCTCATTGTAAATTTCACAGTACGTGAGCAACCCGGGTTCGATCCCCGCTGGCACCAATGAAATTGTTACAATTTTAAGTGCTGATTTCATAGAAATATTAAAAACAACTGATTCACTACGTGTTTGACGGTGAAGGAAAAATCGTGAGGAAACCTGCATGTCTGAGAAATAAGAAAAAGTATATTTCGAAGACGTAAAGTTCGCCTACATGCATTGAGGCAGCGTGGGGGACACTTCCTTGCTCTAAAACCCTCTCAGAAATGAGAGGAGGCCTGTGCCCAACAGTGGGACATATATGAGCTGTAATTAATTAAACATTACTAATGCTGTTAGTCAGTTAGCACCTTTGCAAATAATTAAGTAGTTGTTCTCACACTAGGCAGGCATACTTGTATCCTGAAAGACATGTACACATACATTAACAAAAACAGAATTAGTGCACATAACATTAAATGTCTTTCTCATTTTATTTGTAGTATATGAACATAAATATATATTTAAATATACATATATACACACATATACATACACAAACATACATACACTCATACATGTTATAAAAAATAATGTTATGGGTGTATTATTTATTTAAAAATTATCGAAGTAAATATTTTGAAAATCCAATATGTATACAACATTATTTTGAGCTAAGTTATACGTTATCGAATATAACAATTACGCGGAAGAGGCACGCTGCAGCTTTATTATGGTTGTACCACGAATGTGTCGACTAGGGGAGGATCGCGCTCTTATAATGCCAACGTAAAATAGTAGCTTAATGCTTCCGTGTTTCGTATGGTGAGAGCAGAGAACCAACGACCCGTTTTAGTGGGAACTGGAACTATGTCCGCGACTTGTCGTCATCGCTGGTGATAAGAGGTCTGGAAGTCTAGTCATTTAGCGAGGAACCGCAGCAAGCGTTTTAATAGTATATCGCGGGGAGAAGGACTGTATAATTATATAATATTAATATTTATAATTTTTAATTCCAGTTTTTATTTTATTCTGGTACCGAATACATATTTTATATTGAAATGGTATGAATAAAATGATACTTTAAAATAGTTTAGAATTCAGAATTTTATTATTCAAGCCTTGAAGTCGTAACAAAAATAAAAAAAACTGATAAAACTTAATCCACACAAAAACACGAATTCAAACTTTAAGTTGGCGATTCAAAAGTTCCAAACTTACTATTCATAAACTCGTTGTAAAAGTAAAGAAAAAAAAACTTGGTAAAAGACTCAGGAGACGAAGCAAAAATATTTGAATAGGCTTTCTCGAAAAAGTAGAGAACTTACAGTAGCAATGATTGGGCATCAAAGAAAAAAAAAGCTAATTCTAACCTCGTCTCGTTGAAAAAAGAAACAAAATTCCAATTCAATAAACTTGAACTCCAAACGATCGACAAAGTTTTATAAAAAGGAAAACAGAAAACGGCCAATCGGGAAAAAGTTTCAAACACACTCGTCTCTAAGCACCGCGGAGACAAACGATTCAAAAGGTTGTAAAATAAGAAGAATCTTGTTGGGAACTTTCCAAAATGGCCGCCAGGTGTCCTCGACGGTTTCCCGCCAACTTTGCAGAATTAGCGAAGCTCCCGTGGAGCAATTTTATGAAGAATAATGTAATTTTGCCACGGTGAAAATAAAAGTTTAAAACATTTTAGGGAAAAATCAAGCCACTCAAATCTTGAAAATAAAACGATTATGGTTAAAAATAGATAAATTTATAGCAGAACGAGTTTTAAATCCCACATAATTTTCGTCACCATGGTCCATTAAAGTCTCCCCATCTCCCCCTACTGAAAATATGCTTCCCTAATAGGTTGCCCCATAGGGTGATATTTGTCATAGTTGACGCGATTAGGAAGCGGCTTGGCAATCGAAATTTTAAGTATTTTAAGTTGCTATAATAGGTCTGTTGTAATAAAGGGTCTCCGGGAGCAAAATTTAAAGTTGAGTTTAAATGCACGGCAACAGAGAACATATTTGTTAGGAGAGTATATTCCAATAATATTCAAATAATCAAAACACCTCAAAGTTGAGATTTGACAACTTTCGTGCACTTCCAAATATGTGGACTAAGCATTTAATGTAAGTAACTTTAAATACCTAAATTTACGCGACCAATTATTAAAATGAGTTAACACCTTACAATATAAACAAACAAGCGCTGATTATGAATACTCTAAGGTTAAGACTATCTTCATCACTATTTACAGTGTGTATCAGCTTTAATGTAGACGTTAGGCGTACATTACACGCCCATGCAGGCGTCAAGCAATTTCATCAATCATGATTAATAAGGCATGAGAAATAAGGCGTACGCATAAGGCGTACATTACACGCCCATGCAGGCTGTCAGTTTTACAACAATCACGGTTGTGATTGACGAATAACCTACCACGTAATGCGGTGATTGACGCCTGCATGAGCGTGTAATGTACGCCTTACAGTACGTGAGACTTAAAACAAAGATTCAAAGAACCAGTTAAATTAAAGACAATTAAGTCATTAACGACAGCACAAACATATTATATGTATATTTGATATCGCAAGTACACAAAGACCAAATAAAATAAAAGAGACAAGATTTTTTTATAGTTCTTAACACTTTATTAATTTTATATGTGGTTGTAGCACGAATGGGTCGGCTCGACCGGGGAGGGACCACGCTCTCACACAATACCAATTTAAAATAGCAACTTAATACTGCTGGGTTTCCTATCGTGGGTGTAGTGATCCGGAGATCCTTTTTTTACTGGAACGAGTCATTCCATCTTAGTCCTCAGGGGTGACAACGCTGCAGCATTTTGGTTTTTAATCGAGGATAAATGTAGATGTCTACGGACCACAGCATCCACTTACCTTATCAAATGGACTGTGTGCTCGTTTTTCATCCTTATTCTATAAAATAAAAATAAATATTTTATTACGAGTACATATAATACCTAAGAATCAATTTATATTATAAACAGCGGGAAAAAATCGAGTGTTAACCAAAAGTGATGTCGTTAACCCTACGCGTAACACGTTCGCGAATCCTATGGTGAACGCGTGTAAAGTTATAGCGTCATATACTTCATACTATAGGTAACTTTATCGAACAAATGGTTGTCTTTATTTTCGAAGTCACAGTGTTACATAAAATGACCTACACCTTAACCCGAGCAAACAATATTAAGGAGCTCGTGGAGACGCCAGTAACTTAAGGTATCTTCGATAAAGATTTAGTGGACTGTAATTTTGGTGCATACGGCAAAGGGGAAAATAAATAGGTGGGATAGCACGCACTGACCTGATGAGGGCTGCCGCGCCTTCCTCCTGGAGTGTCTGCTATACAGCGAGCTCGCCACGTGGTTCGGCGCACACGCACTCTCGGAACAGTCTCGTGAAGTCCCACACTCTCCACCTTTGCCCTTACGGGGGCGTCTCACACTTTTATGAGTTACAAAGACACAATGTCTGATGCGGTGAATATTAAACATAAACAGGAGAACTCAATGTTCGTCCTGCGCGGTTTGCGGTTAATGTACGTACATAAGACGCGACGGGTGGCCGTGCGTTGCGGATGGCGTAATATCACTTAGTATAATGACGCGCGCCGAGATCCTCTTTTTCACCTCGGCGGCAGCGCGTGCGGTAGGAAAGGGAAGGAAGGAAGGAAAAAAAAATATGCACTAGTCATGTTGATAAAGTAGATATAACTTAGGACGAACTCAATGCGATATGTAATGTAATGTTGATAAAGTAGATTGTTAACTGGCGTTACCAAGCTTGACTCGAACTAATCTTTGATATGCAATATCTGAAATAATCAATAAAGCATCTCGTGCACTTGGATAAGTTTTGATACTATCATCACAGTTAAAGGGTATGAAAAACTTAAAAAAAAACTCTATCGTACGTTTGTCACGCCTTCCAGCGAGTACTTATAAAAAGGAAATTTTCGATCCACGTGACCATATTTCAGAGCGAGCTCTTTTCGTAGACAACTGTGTCTACGAAAGCTCATGCCTTTTTAGAACTGATTCCATACTGTCTCCTTGCCTTTTTAGAACTTTTTCCATACTGTCTCTCGGTCGAATGCTCTGTTTTTCCGGTTACTGCCATTGCTCATTGGCTAAGGATAGAGGAAGATTTTATCTCAAGAAATAACGTACTAATGAATTTATCATGCATCATCGTTGGGAAATTATTATGGAGCCTGCACACTTGGCGATTATGCATGATGAGCGCGCTTAAAAAGCCCCGCCCAATCTCGGATGGTGCATCCTATAGGACGTTATGGTAGTGAAGACTTTTCTATCCAGGCTGTTAATTTCAGTTCAGGTCAACCTAAGTATGCCAAAGGTATACATAAGGGCGGCATGACTTAACCGTTACATGTGTGTATGTCTTATCAACGCCCGACAAAAGACTGTTAAGCACTTTTGTCAAGCGTGCATAAAACACATTGCTAAGTGATTGCTTCATATCTGCCTCATCGATTCCCATATTCTGTGACATACCCAGGAACCAGTATGTTTTAGCTACGGAAGAGGTCTTTATCTTAAAAGGGCATAGACTACTCCTTTCAACATGGAGAACCACACACTTAACCGTCCCTAGCTCTATTCTGATATTAGAATGGGAGCGACTGGAGGCGAATAACTTAAGATCATCCATATAGAAAAGATGGGTCACTTTTGTAACTCCGTTCCAAAGGAGAAATCCCCTCCAGGAACCCTCCAGTAAGGTCCTCAGAGGGTACGCTAGCTTAGATGACCAAAGATCGTACTCCACTGCCCCATACACTGCTTGAGAAAGTCTCTTACTGTAAGTCAACCTTCTGCAGCTCGAGTTCTTCAGCCATGTATGAGTCACCGAATCAAATGCCTTTCTGTAGTTTATCCAGGCGGCGGAGAAATCGCGACGGTTGCATTTAACTTAATTAGCCAATAATCGCGGAAATGAGAAGTGGTTCCGTGGATATACGAACACCTCACCGACATCCATTTTGAGCGCGCGATATCACCTGAATTGAGTTACTTTGACGAGTGATTCTCGGGTTAAAAATGGATGTTATTAATATTTTATAACAACGGATAGTTTTAATTGTAATTAAATTGTATTTAGCCTTCTTTCTCTAATGTTTTTTAATTCATTAATTACTTAATAGGTACTTTAGATGTATAAGTTTCCGATATGGTAAAATACATAAATCAAATTTTATTTTAAATGTAATCAATATAAAATTGAAGATCCACCATACTAAAGTGTAAATTGTTTATTAATAGAATAGAATAATTTTTAATTCAATGTACATTACCAGTAATTCTTATTGAAAGTCAATTTTTTACTTTCTCACTTTAATTAAATGAAAAGATCCGTATAACAAATATTCATTATTTTATAAAGGAAAATAAAACTAGGACAAAGCAGCAAAGGTTGGCCGTTCGTCAATGAAAAAAGTTCGTATTTTGCCATTTACAAAAGGGGTGGTCGGGTAAAGGATAAAATACAATAAAATATTGTACATGGCGGATTGTTACTAACAGAATCGAAAATAAAATTGGTGTATAATACCACAAGTATTTTACAAAACATTTCATTTTTGAACAAATATGATTGACGTATATGTCAAAAATTAAATTTTCTAAAACAATAATAACTGTTGCCTAGTGTATCTTGTGTTGCATATTTTTTTTTCCAAAAAAAAAATAACGTGATAGACTGGTCAAGTTTCATACAAATTAAACAGAAAAAATACAAACAAAACCTATTCCTAGTTAGTTTTAACGAGTTAGAGCTATGCTACAGCTATATCCTATACTATTAAAAGAGGAATTCTTTTATATATATATATATATATATATATATATATATATATATATATATATATATATATATATATATATATATATACAATCGGAATCTCGGAAACGGCTCCAACGATTTTCATAAAATTTAGTGTCCAGGGAGTTTCGGGGATAATGTCTTTTTGTCCGTGTTTTTAGGCAATGACAAACTGCTACAATATCGTTAGAACAAGAAGATAAATTTTGACAGATTGTTAATGATTATAAATAGCTTAATTGGTATAATGGGCGGTCACAGAATCGTAAAACCCCGGTTCGAGCCCAGACCGACCGACCGACCTTTTTTATTTTTTTTTTAAGATCCTTTCTTTTTTGAGAAAATCTATTTTTTCGAGCCCTTTTTTAGTATTTTTTGAAAACATGAAAATTTAAATTAAAATAATTGCACTCATGATTTTTTATTCAAATAACCAGTTCCGTTTTTTCTGTTATGTCGCTGAGATCAAAAAATATTATTTATATTTCATCAGTATGTAATTTGTATCTAAATATAATTTCCAAAACACACGAATTAAAAAAAAATCGAGCGAAAAATACCGAGCAAAGCTCGGTCAACCAGGTACTTATAGTTGCAGCACGAATGTGTCGACTCGACCGGGTAAAGAGTACGCTCTCACAGAATATCAGTGTAAACTAGCAGCTCAATGCTGCTATGTTTTGAATGGTGAGTGTATAGAACCGGATACCCGTTTTACTGAAATCGAGGCATTCCATCTTAGTCCCCGGGGTTGACAACGCATTTTCATTAGATTCTTTCGAGGTAAAATGTAGATGTCTAAGGGCCACAACATTTACTCACCATCATGTGGATTATGTACTCGTTTGTCACCCTTATTGTATAAAATTTATTGCACCTTATTCATTATTGTGTAAATATTTTTTTTTTTCATAAAAGGACTTTGTTCACATTTGTTACGCAATTTTCGTAACTTGTGTAGTAATTTTCTTGATCCATTTTTATTAAATAGGTTGCATGATCTATTGTACTCGTATATACAATTTGTAAAAAGTATGTGACCTCTAAAAATATCAATAAAGAATATCAATAAAGAATTATTATTATTACATTGATAAACAGCATTTATAATATTTAACTGAATTCGGAACTTCGCTTAGAACTAATATATTCAGATTTCTTTTAAGCCTAGTATTAACATCAGATGAATTTCTAATAAATATGTATGAGAGCGCACGAATGGGTCGGCTCGACCAGGATAGGACTAGGCTCTCACAGAATACCAGCGTGAAATAGCAGCTTAATATTGCCGTGTTTCGTATGGTGAGTGTAGACATCCAGAGACCTTTTTTACTGGAAACGAGACATTCCGTCTTAGTCCTCACGGGTGACAAAGCACCTGCATTTTGATTTGTAATCGAGGATAGAGATGTAGATGTCTATAGGCCATAGCAACCACTTACCATCAGGTGGACTGTGTGCTCGTTTGTAACCCTATCCTATAAAAAAATGTGTGCTGTTTTACAAATTTACATATCTCAAAATTGTATAGCGAGGGCAGAGTTAGCAAAGAGAGAATTTTGAATATTGGCTTACAGGATTCTCTCATTGGGATACCACTTAGCGTCCTTATACACTTCTTCTGTGCGATATGTACCCTACGCCAATCTGTGCTATTACCAGAGTATAGATTCAATATACGCCCGATAGGATATTAGTACTGTTTTTATTAGTAAATTTTTCATTGTAAAGATACACAAAACGATTAACTCTTTTACATAGGTCATCTGTATCTATTTTCAAGTCTAAGTTACGATCTATAATTACACTAAGAAATTTTTTATTAATAATTTTTTTTATTTCTTTAATTTTATTGACATTAAATCATTGAAAATAGAAACTAATATAGGTCTAACATTAGTTTTTATGTTATTAAAATGTATTTAATTTGATTTATTCAGGTTAATTTTCAAATTATTTGTATACAGCCAATTATTTATATTATTGAATGCGTCATTTACGAGTATGTCCTTTTTAAGAATATGCAAAGATTTTTTTCAGATGTTACAATCACGGAGATATCGTTCGCATAAAAACGATGTGAAACTTAATCGAGGATATAATAAATTATATAAACACCAATGAGCCACTGTATCCACTTAATGTAATTTGGACTGGACATATACATAAGCACTCACGACTTTCACCCATAGGGATAGGCAGAGACTACGGACTTTCATTTGGCATGATCCTGAGACAACTCTCTTGCTTCCTTTACTATGTCATATGGATATATACATATTCATATACATAACCCTTGATTGGAGCGGAGCTCCCATGTCGCAAGAAAACGATTCTTTAAAACCCATCTCCTCCGTAACACATAGGCCAATTTACATAATTTTTTCGGCAATATTTGTAGCTCCACGCAGACAAGGTTTGTAATTAGTAAAAATGAATTTGTCTAAAAGATATTAAAAAACAACCAAAAACGATTTTTTATGGGAAAATACATTGTAAAGCAAGAGCACACGGCATTAGTTATATGTATATGAAAAAAAATTGGCTGTAATTGTGTACGCACGTACGAAGTGAAACTTCATTACGACATATCATTCTTCTTTTATTTTATATTTTAAGTAGGTTAAATAATAGTATACTCATGTATCACGGGCCATGAAACGTTACAATAAATAAACTAAATTTCGTACTAAATTTCCCTCCACTACGTCGTTTATCGACGTATTGGAGGGAGATTTAGGCGCACTCAAACTGACTTCAAAAATCTGTGGAAGTAAAATAGACATTAATTTATCATATACTTCTAATATATGAACCATGTTTATGTGGGTATTTTAACAAAAAATAATGTGCCAAATGTGCTACCTGCCACATGTGGTTTGTAATTATGTAGGTAATGGGCTATCCACCTACGACTCATTTTATTAGTTTCCATTTAAACCCATACTTTTGGCTGCACGTGGTTAGAGTAGCTCGCTGCACAGTAGTCCAAGCACTGCTGTGTTGAGAGGATCCAAAGAGCAACCTACCTAGTTGAACTCGATGACTCGACCATGCCATAGCTATATTAATAGTATATTTGTAGCACAAATGAGTCAGCTCGACCGGGGAAGACCACGCTCTCACAGACGGTGTAAAATAGCGACTCCACGCTGCTGTGTTTCGTATGGTATGTGTAGAGAACCGAAGACTTTTTTATTCAATATAGATTATAAATAATACTTATTCAGTCACATTTTAATTTACCACTGGTTCGGAAAAAAACCTTCGTCCTGGGAAGAACCAGCAAGAAACCCAGCGGGACTTTTTATTACAGCTTACAATCATACAATTAACAACAAACACATTTTACTGGAAACGAGGCCTCCATCTTAATCCTCGCGGGTGACAACGCATCTGCATTTTGATTCGTTGTCGAGGGTAGATGTAGATGTCTATAGGCCACAGCAACCACTTACTATCAGGTGGACTGCGTGGTCTTTTATCACCCTTATCCTATAAAAGAAATGAAATGAAGTTATATTAGTAAATGAGAAAATTTTAGCTAAGTATTTATTTATGGTTTGATATATTATATTTCTTAAAAAAAATTATAACACACATGAGAAAGGTTTAAAATGATAGCCAAGCTCAAATGGAACCTATACGGAATGATACCTACAAAGTGATAGCGAAATAAAAATAGTGTTTCATTTTAGTCTAAGCGCAGTAAGTTACAGTACGGTACGGTACAAATAAGTACGTACGTATTAAAATACACACACAGATTAAAATTAACCTTTTTAAAGTTTTTCGTACACATTTCATTGAAATTTATGGTAGTTCTAATAAATCCTATCAACTTGATTTTTTTGACAAGAGTTTTTTCAAATCAGCCACGGGGATATAAGTCAATTAATTGTTATTTGTTCCACTTCACGTATATGGTAAACGAAACCAAATTTTTATTTACGCAATGAAAACTGTTCGTTTCCCTAGAAACGCGTGGGTTTCGTTTATTTGTACGGGCAAAGTTTACCCGATTGCTTGAGTCATTGGGTGAGACAGACAGTCACCATCTGTAGTTAGATGTTCCACTTTGACCCACTGGATTGCTCTCATGACACATCACAAATAATTTAATTACATTGGTTTATGTTACATATGACCAATTTATAAACAAATTAATGTTCAGTTTAATGAATAAAATTGTTCAATAGCTTCACTTATATATTCATTTATAATTAAAAATATTATATAGATAATTTTTTTGGCAGTAGAAAAATGAGCCCTTAATGTTTTACGGCTAACCGTTACCGTTACATCATATTAAAGTCTACTGGTCAACATAGGCCTCATAGAGTATATTTGCCATACCTGCCACGCTTGGCAAACGGTTTGGCAACCGCCGTTTATTATTTTTGCCTCTTACGACACCCATGAGATAATATTTGTAGTATATGGGAAACGAATATGTAAAAATGTTTAACACCCGGGATTGTTAGTCGTCCTTTTTTCTTACCAAAACGTGGTTTATATTTCGGATTCAAACCGATTTTATTATATGTGTTCATTATTGTTGTTTCTTTTCTAAATATTTTTTCTTAAATTACGGTGGCGTTTCTTTTTAAAACAAGAAAATTAAAAGTTTCTGTTACTTTAATAATTATATTTGATATGAATATTAATTGCTCATGTCAATAAATAGACGGACTTCATTTCTTTACTTTCTAAAGATAAGCAGTTGGTTATTTTACTTTTATTGAAGCTTAACAAATTCAAAAATTTTCTACCAGCGTAAAATGTGTACCTTAAATATTTTATAGACCTAAAATTTCTCAGCGATTATATTGAGAAAACGACGAAAAAGTTAAGTATATATATTAAAACCGTTTAAGAGGAATGAATAGAGCCAATTTCTTAAGTAATTTCTATCGAGTGTCCACTTCTCAATTAAGCTTAAAGAAATTTTATATTTTATTTATATATAATAAAACTGGGAATCTTGTGGGAGTATTAAATAATTTTATCTTGCACGATGAACTTTAATTATTTAAAATTTATTATTGGAAGGACAAACATATATATTATTTATTAACATTTTAAAAATTACGTTATATGTTTTGAAAATATGTTATTTATTGTCATTGCAACCTGTCAAGAGTCCACTGTTGAACATAAATCTCTTTTCGTAGCCTTTCATAACTTTATAGGAAAATATTTTTGGTTGGCTCCGCAGCTTTTTAATATTTTTAATTGTAATCAAAAAGATTCTACTGTTTCAATTTCATCTTTCACATCTTTCAACACTGCGGGATAGGGATGTTAATCGACAGCGAAATAATCGATTATTTGAAAATATTTATTTTCATATTGAATTTAAATCAAAATTTCCATTGACTTTCATCTATAGATGACAAAAAAATTAACATAGAAAGATCAGAATCTGTCAGCCTAATTCTCATGTCAGTAGCAAACAGGTCAACCTCTCAAAATAGTATTTAAGAAGTGATGTTGAAATAATTGACAAGTGTTTAGCCGCCGCTTTATAATCAATAAAGCCCTCTCTTAGCAACTAAGAAAATTTCCAAACTAAAAAGTGTTTGTGGTGACAAACAACACGACAAACAAAGAAAACTACAGATTGCTGTTGTCGAATTAAAATATGTATATCTATGTAATAAAATAACAAACAAAATCTTTTATTATACTTGAAGTGAGTCTGTAAAATGACGAAGATATTGATCATACAGCCAAAATTATCAATTTTATTTAATATCGTGAAATATAGATTAATTAGCGCAAAATAATTGATGTAATCGATTATTTCAATTTAAAATTAATCTATCGAGTCACAAAAATTTTAACAGAAAATGATTGATCTTTCGATTAACCGAATTGATATCGAATATCGCTACTACGGGATGGTCATTAGTGTTGTACGCAGCGACTATACGGCAAAAATACATTGCTACTGGATAAGTTTTAACTACTTAATGCTGATCTTAGTCAAAGAGGTGATTGGTCAAACCTCTCGCATTTTTCATGTTGCTACTTGTACTTTTTCTGTCTGTTTATTATTAGAAATATATCTATACATAACGGTCATTCAGCCATCATTACGAGGTTTTAAGTCGGAGCCTTAGTATATACGATTGATTTCCTCCAGTTGGTGTCACATGGCGGACAAAATGTATATAACGTCCGCTATATAATTAAGAGGAATTCACTGTAATTAAAACAATTACGACTTCTAAAAATAAGTTCATTATTCAAAAATTCCGTCCTTCGTTACTGGTTGTTCCTAAAGGCTATCCATATTATTTACTTGTTTATTTATTTGTTGCACCTTTTAATTATTTACTTTTCTATGTAGTAGTGGTGTAAATATATGCAATGTCTGATATTATTTTTATTGGCTGGTAATCCACCTTTAATTTTTTTTTGTTTTGTAGTGGCCCATTCTATTGATATTCTAGTAGTTCATGGGTGGCGATATTCACTCACAATCAAGCCAAATGTTTGTTTGTCCCCTTTTATAAATAAATATCATTCCGTTGGTGTGAAACCACACAAAAACAACAGTTGCCGACTCGCTTGCAAAATGAGTATACTACTTAATAAACCAATTAACTTAACCAATTTATTTTAAATATTTACTTTGTACTTAAGGACTTAATCGCACAGTATTATCCTTTCATCAAAATTCCGAACGTACGCTGCTACATATATGGCGTCATGCTTATTGATTGGTCGCCTCAACCGATTTTAAAATCATCCGTTGCTTCCATGTGGTCTAGTTTTAAGTATTGACTATTTATTCATTTTATTATGCACATATTGCAACCGCGCAACCATAAGGCTTTAGAAACAACTGGTTCCCAAATCCTCATAGTGGCATCTAATCCCTGAAGCGTTTTTTTTTTCTAGTTACCTTAAGTATAAAAGTGAAAACAATAAAGTTTTAATTAATACATTTTAATTTACTAAAAGTTATAAGCCACGAGATATCTTTATCACCATATCATCAAGAAACAAAATCCAATTTTATTATTATTAAATTGTGGTCATAATATTTTGTAAAATTCGATGGTACCAAGTGGAACATTCCCGAAACAAGGCATAGTGCACATGCACGTGAGTTACGATAAACAGATCACTGTGTCTTTACGGGTGCGTCGACACAGCTGCTTGTATCGGATTTAGGTTTTGTTTTTTTTAGTATGTTCCGGCACCCGAGAACCCCGCTGCGGAGTTTTTGTGTTTGTTACTATTTTGACCGCAAAGGGACCGCTGTAGAACGGACAAGGATTTGAATGTTTTGTATTTTAATGGGGTCGTTTATTTTAGAATAAATTTGTTTGTTTCACTTAAGCCGCTATTAAATAAATTGTGTTGCTTATTTCGGAGAAGCAAGTTTAGTTAATAGAACAATGTTTATGTAAATATTATTCTGTTGCGTTCTATATCGAGATGTTTATTTTTAAAAAAGCTTAACCCTCTCGCTAAGACTTTATACAAACACTTAGCACGGTAAAGCCACGCTGCAGTATTATAGCTGCAGGAAAATAGGGTCCGCAGGAACGCACAACAGCATGTAGCCTGCTCGCACAGAATAGCAGCGTGAAATAATGTTTATTAGTGTCGTATTTATATTTTTATATGTAATATGTAATTTTAATAGTATGGTGAGTAGTGACAGCCGGAAACGATTTTTGTTGGGGTGATAATGTTTGATTTTGGATTTAGGATTTCGGAATCAAGTAGATATGACTTCACCTATGATTTTTTAAAGTTTTTTTTTAAAATCATAGAACATCTCTCATTCTTCAGTTAACATCGGGTTTAATATCTTACTACACCATCATTTATTGTTCAAATGACATGTAAAATTTAACACTAATACAGTGACAGATTTCATTTAATCATCACATTTCTTCTACATAATAAAACATGAGCGTAAAGACGGTTCAGACGGTTCACAAGGTACAATCACGCTGCAGACACATATATATCTAAAGCAAGAATAGATTATCTAGGCAGGGGGTCAGACCACGCTCTCACAGAACACCAGCGTAAAATAGCAGAATAATGCTGCTGTGTTTCGTATAGTAAATATTGTGAACCGGAAACCCTTGTTGCAAGTAAACGAGGCACTCCATTTTAGTTCTCAGGGGTGACAATGCTTCTGCATTTTAATTCTTAATCGAGGATAAATGTAAATGTCTATGGGCTAAAGCGTCCACTTGCTCTTGTGGACTAAATGCTCGTTTGTCACCCTTTATGGTACAAAAAACATTATTTTATTAATGAAAATGATGACGACGTAACAATAAGTAAATTTTTCAAATTTTTTCATGGAAGTATTAAGGTAATACACTCACATACGAGTTTTAATGAATAAATATACGTTTCAAAGAGCTTTTCTATAATTACATCGTTAATCCAGACGTAATCATGGCGCTCGCCAGGTCGCTTTTATTGCTCACGTTTTAATAGGGTCCTAAATCCTTTTAAAACTGTTGTTAAAGCAATGAGCTACTGCCCCTACGTTATATACAAGGAATTAATTAATGCATGACTAAAACGTGACTCAAGCGCCACCGGCTACTGGTCTTTTTCATATAAAAAGGGTGACAAGCAAACACACAGTCCACTAGTTAGTCCTGTGGAGTCACAGCATCCACTTACCATTAGAAACTGTGGTTCCTAATGGTAAGTGGATGCTGTGAGTGATAGTCATCTATATATATCCTCGATTAAGAATTAAAATACAGATGCGTTGTCAACCCCGATGGCTAATATGGAATGCCTTGTAATCAGTTTAAAGGATCTCCGGTTTTCTACACTTACAAAATGCAACACAGAAGCATTGAGCTGCTATTTTACACTGGTATTCTGTGAGAGCGTTATTCTTGTCCGGTCAAGCCGACCTATTCGTGCCACAACTATAATATAGCTGCAACATGGTGCTATCACGAGTAAAAGGTATGCGAATCCTTGGTTCGAATTCCAATTGGAATTGCTTGAAAAATTTTTGGTTCTCAGTTTGTTTTTATTTATTGTATTCTTATAGTGTAGTTTGTATTTATTGTATTCTTACAAGCCAGGGCCTGAGCGCAATTCTACTCGATGGTAAGTTTTTTACCTTTTTTATAATGAAGTGACAAATATGTTTACAGTCCAATTGATGGTAAACGGACACCTCCAGTCAACTTCAAACAAAGGACAACACATGGAATGCATTAAATGCAAATCAGCAATAATTTCACTCGTTCTCTTTAATCTGAGACCGGAACAAAGCAGGACAGACACTGCTATTTAGCGGTAGTAATAAATGAAGTGTTAATGCAATTGAATATAAT
Source organism: Parnassius smintheus behrii (assembly GCA_036936625.1). NCBI lineage: Eukaryota > Metazoa > Arthropoda > Insecta > Lepidoptera > Papilionidae > Parnassius > Parnassius smintheus. Next base: position 4,263,788 of record JAUPFT010000012.1, read on the forward strand.
AAAGCTTTTAATCTTGCTATTGCTTCTATGCTTGCAGACTATACGAAATATAACCACGCATTCAGAATGCTGCTGGAGATGCCGTGGTGTTGCAGTAACTTGGGCATTTAAGAAGAGGCGCGCGTTAATGGCTTTGTGAACAATTAACTTAAAATAAAATATTATTTATAATCAAATTTACTATTAGTAGAAAGTTTTGTAACTACTTATATTCGGTTTTCTCTATCTGAAATAAATGATTATAATTTAGAATATTTTGTAGTATTCTCGTTGCAAAGAAAGAAAACATAAAATATAATAACATGTTGAATATAATACTTTGAATAAAATATATAAATTTCCAACCTGACAGATGACCTAGACGTGGGAGATCAAACGGCTAAGGGTTACGGAGCAAGCGAAAGAAATCGGCTGACGATGCGGGCGGTATCAAAGAGCAACGGCTTCTCCATTTGAGCCCGGGGCGGTCTGTCCCGGAGTCTCAGACGACTTAGCGATCTGAACGACTGTCTGGAATTAACTTATTTGTAGATACGATCATAGGATTAATTTTGACTATTTATTGTTATTGAAGTGCACTAATTTTGCTTCAAATTCACTCTAGACTTGAATCTGGAATATTTTAATTTGATGGAAATACAGATGCGGGCAAAGTAATCTACTACTGCAGCACACATTGCAAACGTATGGGTTTACGATGGTGGAATGGGGCGGGATGTTTCTAAAGAAACATAAGATAATATATTAACACAAAACTACCCTTAGGGTAGTTTATAGTTAAGCTCCCTCCTATCTTAGAATTATCTTCCCCTAATTGTTACACGTCTCTAATCTGCAGATATTTATGGCATTTACGGTACACGTGTGAAATTTAAAATTAGCTACGAACGGAAGTCCTTTAAGAACAGTGATTAAATACACGTCTTGATAATGTTTGTTGGGTTGAATGGTCTTAGTGTTCGAGAAACGTACAAAAACGTCCGCTCTATTTAAGAAGGAATAATATAGCAAGAAAATAAACTTAGTATGACTTAAATCTACATACTTCACATACTAATCGTTCTAATTACGGTGAACTCATACTTCTTCCTTTTAAAGACGTGTTAAGGTTTAAGGGTGATGGAGCCAGGCTGCAGCTGAAATATAATGGTTGCGTTAAGAATTGGTCAGCTTGACTGGGGAATATCTCACGTAATATCAGCGTGAAGCAGTAACTCAATGCTTATGTATTTCGTATGTTTTGACTCAGATAACTATTTTACTGGTAATTATTTCCTATTTTAGTCCTCACGTCTGACAACGCTTCTTTGATTTAGTGTGGAAGTCTTAGAGTATTTATCACATACTACTGTAAATACTCTAAGGAAGTAAATGACTACGTGTCATAACATCCATTTACTATCAAGTCGAATGTGTGTTCGTTTGTTGCCGCTATACTATAAATTAACTCATAATTAAAAGTAAAAGTCAACTTCAAAGAACTACGAGTAAAATGATAAAATAAATTTACATTTTGAATTCGGTGCTAAAAGCTATGTTTAGAAGAATTATAGCGCCTTCTTCAAAAGCTGTTATTTGAAAATTATGTTTTATTTTTTTATTTCTATAGTCTGATATTGTTTCTTGATAAAAATTATAAGCACAATTTAAATAATATTTACATTCAGATTTTATACCTCATTTCGCCACTTTTAAGGGTAGATTTTTATTTATATTCTTTGTGTTATTTTTTTTGTTATAATTAAAAAGAATCTCAAAATCATCTTCAAATTGACGGAAACATCGAGTAACGGACACACAAGAAAATAAACAGTCGATTTGTGTATATCCTGCTTTTTTGTAGTCCAAAAAAGAGCACTTGTTTGATAGTTGACTGTATTTGGCATTTAAAAATGCACTAACCGACTGGTAAATATAAGAAAAAAATGATACACTTGACAACACAACTGTTAAGAAAAAATCTGTTAAAATAGAAGCAATTTGGCGAAATTTTTACGTTTTTATTATATGAGTACAACATAAAAAACATTGGCTATAATCTCTCACGCGTCAAGTTTTAAGAGGCAATATAGCCTTAAGGTAAACCACGTAGTTTCACACAAAGTTGCCACCGGAACTATGTATTTTTTATAGAATAAAGGTGACAAATGAACACACAGTCCACCTGATGGTGGACTATGTGCTGGTTTACCCTCAATTAAGAATCAAAATGCAGATGCGTTGTTACCCCTGAGGACAGAGTTTGAAGGCATCGTTTCCAGTTAGAAGGGTCTCCGGTTCTCACCATACGAAACACAGCAGCATTGAGCTGCTATTTTACGCTGGTATTTCATGAGAGCGTGGTTCTTACTCAGACGTAATAAAAAGGTTCTTACCGGTTGAGCCGACCCGTTCGTGCTACAACCATAATACATGGATAGATAGGTAGATAGATATATAGATTTATCCTTCTTTATTGCATTTGTACAAAGTTATTACAATAACGGAAAGCTTATGAACTACAAACGGTGGTCATATCGCTGTAAACGATTTTTACCTAACAAACTGTAAATAACCGGACATTGTAATTTTGTATTTGACGGATAGGTGCAACGTGCAATATAAAATTAACTTTAAAAAGAAATAAAATATTATAAATAACATATAAAATAATATATCTGCAATATTGTAATACTTATTACTAACGTGTCACTAACACGATACTTATAGTTCCTTAAATTATAGAATAAAATAATACGCAATTAAAACGTGAATTGGTTCAAATGCACTTCAAAGCAGCGCATAAAGGGTGAACAAAAATCTAATCTATTTCAGACAAACCTCATCACAGCGGGTAGCGCGTATGGATTACGGCGCCTGATTCAAATGAAAGGATGGGTTAAAAAAAAGTTATTTATCGCGGGCAACCCTTCCTCGCATGTTTGTTTGCATGTGTGCCGACAGAGAATTTGTTTTCGTTTTATTTTCTATTATACTGACCGTATACGATTTTTTTTAGTTCATTACTGGTATACAACATATCTACTACCTGGTTTTCTAGTGTTTGTATGCGCGAGTCCGGGTTCTGGGAGTCCGGGGAGTCGGGGTCCGGGAAATACACAAATCATTAAATAGAACGATTAATATGGATTTTATCCTGTTTAAGTTATTTTTACCTCCCAACGTTTCGGGTGCTTTACAGCAACTGTGGTCACGGCGGGGAGGATTGAGATGCGATTGAGATTGGCTTCACAATAATACAATAGCCCAGTTACCTTCAGTTTTTGAATAGGTATTAATTTTTGTTCCGATCTACGCAAAACGAGCTAAAGTTTACAGCTTTTGCGTAGATAAAACCAAAAAAAAATAAAAATTTATAAACATCTCAGCCCCCCCCCCCCCGTGACCATGGGTGCTGTAAGGCAACCGAAACGTCGGGAATTAAACATAAGTTAATTAAACGCGATAAAATCCTTACAAATAGTTTTATTCAATGTGTAAATTCTCAATAGCAGCCTGAAGTCAGGAAGTTGGCGGTTTTTCACCTCCGTGCCCTGGAAAGCACATAAAGCCGTGGGTTCTGCGCCTGATTTCTCTTCTATCATGTTCTATTGCTGTCTCAATAGACTATGAGACTGAAGGAATTGACTTCCTATTCTACACCTGGGTTGTAGTCCTATCCTGCGCATGCTAGTCTCCGTTGAGACTGGCCATGACCGAAATTCGTTCAGAAAGATATTATTAATAATAAATAGTTTCATATTTTATTTGTTTCATTATAAATATTTTCTGTATTTTTATGACATAACATTAATAATATCGTTTAATATAGTAACGGCGTAAAAAGCTACACCCAAGAAATAACCCGTTGTTTTAGATACATGGCAATGAAAACAACTCGTTTATACAACTATGATCAGCATCAAAGCTTCTTTTAATGCAAACGCAAATTCTCCGGCGAATCGTGTTTGTTATGGCAAAGCCTTCTAAACAGGAGAGGCCACTGTTCAGTGGTGGCTATTATATATATATATATAATAGCCACCACTGAACAGTGGCCTCTATATATATATATATATATATATATATATATATATATATATATATATATATATATATATATATATATATATATATATATATATATATATATATATATATATAAAATTGTGTATAATCGAGCACGTAGTCCACCGGATGGTAAGTGGATGCTTTATCCGAGGTAAGATAATAATTTATATCACATTTAAATTCACAAAATTTGTCACGCCTAACGAACAAAATGGAATGCCACCTACATTCCGAAAACCTTTTTTGGTAGAAATGAGGCATTCCATCTTATTCCACAGGCGTGATAAAACTGTTTGAACCATTGCATGGTTTTACTGCGTAAAACTTTATACCAGGAGCTAAGCTGTGATGATGATAGCTATTATTGTGATCGCACACCTCCTTTGCATGTTCACACCATCATTGTCCCATTATCAATCAGAGACTGCCAAAATTTTGTTAGTCTTATTATTGTTCCCTAATTAAAATATATAGGTACTACATCCTCAAAATATCGGTTCATATAAAAATAGTCTGCTCATTAGTGGAATTCGCTTGTTAAATTCTAACGGCATACTTAACCTAGTCGAGTAATCAGTGGAAATATTATTTGATTAATCCAAATGCGTGGCTTAATAATGCATTCCTACTGTTTTAGCGGTCCTGGATTTTAACACCAGTAGGAGAGCATATATTTGTAAGAGATTGTATGTAATTGGTTTTAGGATCAGCACTGTGATTGCATTATTCTGACCTAATGTGTTTAGGGACGCTGAATTTGAATATAATCAGAAGCATACGATATACGATCATAGTTTGTATTTTTTGGATCAGCATTTTGCAATTCTGGTAGATCCAGTGGAAATCTTGGTTGTCTTGGTTTCCACTTTTGAGAATATCTTTTGATGTTATTATGTTAATGAGTCGGTATTAATTATAAGCCTAATGTATTTTTGTAGTCATCAACTATTATCATAACGGTTCATGGCAAGTCCACTACTGAATAAAGAACTAACCCAAGAAATGTCAAAAATCACGGTCCTGCTACCTATATCCATCGAGTTCTTACTTCTCATACCAGGTCGTCATTCTATTTAATGGAAGGTCGCCCCAAACTTTACTTACCATAAAAAACTGCAAGTTATTCTGTCTTTAATCACCTATATACAGACAAAAAATCTACCATAAATGAAAAAACAATCTCACAAATTAAATTCGATTTATAGACGACAAAAGCCCCTTTTGTATCGTTAATCGTAGTTTTTTTAGATTGTAAACTACGATATAGACCAGGATGGTAAACATTTTGCTTAATGAAAGCCTATTCAACAAGCCTTGATGAGAACTAAGTAACATCAGTCAAGCCGCATTGACGCCGGTAAAGTGACATTTAAAAAAACCTTACTTTTTTGTATAAAAAAGGAAAGAAAAATGTTTTACGTAATAAACAACATCGCTATGCATGGTTATTTCTTATCGCCATATCTTGCTTACTGTTTATCGTAACATTGAGATATTATATTATATTGCCGTCCTATCGTACAATAAAATGGGTGGAACAGAGAGTACACGTGTGCCGAGTGTATACGGCCAATATAACACCGTCTTTCCCAGACGCTTAGTCTCTGTTGAGACTGGTCTTCTGAACCGAGTTTCAGTCTGGAGGACTCGATATTTGTATGAGCAACTATACAAAATGGCACGAAAATTCTAATAGTTTCAATTAGATGGCGTTATATGCATCTCGTTTACACCAAAAGTAACATTAACGTCACAACCAGAGGCGAATTGCAGAATCAGAGACGACAGACGTCTATTGTTTCGATTTTTAATCCGCTTGCTAAACACGACGATTGTTAACTACAATCTTTCCTATAACAAGATAGGTCTATACCCAGCCGTGGAATTTTATAAGCTAATAAAGAAGGAGGTGCTTTTACGATGATAAGAGCCGATAGTAATAATAATGTCCTAAAGACCGAATTTCGGTCAAAGCAGCCTGCTTCAACGGAGACTATCAATCCGCGCAGGACAGGATTATAGTGCCCAAGTGTATGCGCAAGCACAGGTGCACTCTCTATTCCCTCACTCTCATAATCCGATGAGACGGTAACCAACACGACCGGTGGTAGATCAGGCGCAGGACCCAACGGCTTTACGTGCTTTCCGAGGCATGTGAATGAGACACTGCCAACTTCCTGACTCCGGGCAGCTACTGAGAATTTTACGGAAAAACTCAATAATTGATTTTTTGTCCGACCCGGGATCCGAACCCAAGACCTCATGATCAGGAGACAAACCACAACCACTAGACCATTGAGGCGTGTCATGGGCCGATAAACACATACAAAGACATATTGGGGCCAAGTCTGCTCAGGTTTACAGTGCACTAAATTAAATAGGGGCACTCACGTATGCGTTCTTTACATGAAATTCCTGCATATAATCACACAACAACATCATCATCATTAACATTACCCGTATAAAATATCAGCATTACGGTACTGCGTTTCCTGTGGTGAGTGTAGAGATCCGGAGAACCGTTTTACTGCAAACAAAGCATTTCATCTTACTCCTCAGGGGCGACAACGCATCTGCATTCTAATTCTTAACCAACGATTGAATAGAAATGTCTTTAGACAATATCCACTTACCATCAGGTGAGATTGAGCTCGTTTGTTATTTTTATTCTACCAAAAATCTAACTTTATTTTCTTACGTCAAAAACATAAAGATAATCAATTCAATTTAATTTCAGCATCATCATAAATATTTATGGCGCACAGATCTTATTTTATCTCCTATTAAAATTTTTATTTAGTTTGGTGATTGATTCATGATTAGTATTTTAATATTAAAAAAAGATTGTTGAAAGTTATATAATTAACTAAGAGACATCAAAAACGACACTTTTATACAGATAATGTCAAGTATTAATTAATTTTAAAAGTTTTGACAATGTTTGTTGAAAATTAATCATATTTCACTAAGTCTGATTATTATTTTCTGTGATTTCATTTTCCTTAAATTAATTATACAATTTCAGATTAGTTGAGAACAACTGCAAATTAGGTATTGAAAAGTTTTTGCAATCACGAATAATGAGCTGACTCTCATTAATACGGCCCCTTGCCTGCTTAGGAGAATCCATTCCCCCTCCTCCCTTCCCCCACCACAGTAGCCGTGGCTTGATCAACACGGTGAACAAAAAGGAACCAACTTGGCTAGGCCGTTACGAAGGGCTGGTCTGAGGTTGCCACCCTAAGTAGGATTCACTACTTAACTGCACACTTGTCTAGAGCTTGGCAACTTAGGCAAATATCTATGAAACATTATATGAAATATTCAGTTTTTATAAGCTGTAATGAACAAAAACGGATGAAATAAAAATAAAGGTGAAAATCATGTTCTGTTACGTAATCTTGAACATATTTTGTTTCCATTTGAGTTGAATTTTGATTAATTCTTAGACAAAGGGATTTTAAAATAAACAGATATAAACAATCATTATGTTCCGTATTTATATTCTCTTTGGTTTGGTTTTCCGTGGATTATTTCATAAAATAAGGGTGACAATAGAAAAAATTGTCTTCTTGTTGGTAACTAGATGCCGTGGCCTATAGACATATATCAAAATGTTAAATGCATCCTCACCCCTGAGGTCTAATATGGAACGCCTCGTTTTCGGTAAAATGGGTATCCGGTTCTTTACACTTACATTACGTAATACAACAACATTAAGCTGCTATATTACATTGGTATTTTGTGAAAGCGTGGTACTTCTATGGTTGAGCCGACCCGTTCGTGCTATAACCGTCATATAGCTGAAGTGTGGTTCTACCACATGTAGTTACCATAATGGATCGATCATTCAGTCAATATATTAATTAAATGTAATAATTTATACGTAACATGTATTAAACAAACGTATAGACCCTTTGAAATTTCAATTATAATTAAATGTAAATGGTTGAATAATCTGATATTAAATTGTACCCAACAAACATTTACATAAGTAACTTGAATAGAATTACCCAAGTGTTTACGTAACTTAATTGTTGTTATACTAATAAATATAATATATTGGGGACTGTTATCGCATAATTTGAGAATCCGACCGATTTCATCAACAGAACGGCACGACCTTCGAATCAAATGTTACTATTATATTTCAAGCAGAACGAAATAATTCATTCATTCATAGTTATCATTAAAAGTCAGGCAGTCGAAAATAGTAAAGCGATTAACACATATTTTTTTGATGCAATAATTAATGTTCATTTGATAATATTTTTTTTTAAAACGTTACCCCTACTCTAGGATTTTCTCCTGTATCGTGGGGGCAGTTTACAAACATAAATTGCACAAGGACAAACATCCAGACCCGGAACAATTATTTGTAGGCCATACAAATACTTGTTCCGTGCGGGATTCGAACCCGCGACCCCCAACGCAGCCACTCCTTGCTAAGCCAGTGCGCCACGGAGTCGTCAAATTTTGCATTTCATTCTTAATAATAATTGGAATTCAAAAAGTTTTCTAGACCACGTTAGTGCACGTTTGTTGCACTCTCTATTCCTTCACTCTCTTAATCCTTAGTCTTAGATAGGACGGCAATCCGACACGACGTGACACGACCGGAGAGAGATCAGGCGCAGAACTATATGGAATTATAATATTGTTACAACGAGGGTTTGTCACAATAAAAACTGCCGATTGAATTACCAAAATTGACTATTTCTGCTGGTTGATACCAGCTAGCGCTAATAATTTCCCGTCATATATCAGGCATTAATCATGGCGCGCAACAATTGGCTTTCTGGGGCACGGGGAAGAAACATTGCCGTTTTTTTGACTCCGGGCTACTGAGAGTTTTTAACAGAAAAGCTCAATAACTGATTTTTTTGGCGTAAATCGAGGTTCGAACCCGAAACATAATGATTAGTAGTAGCGTTCACCACGTAATTTTTTTTTCAATGAAACACAAATTTCCATTATCTTGAACAAAATACACTTTAATATGTAATATACATACATACATAAACACTCACGCCTGTCACCCAGAGGGGTAGGCAGAGACAACGGACTTCCATTTGGCACGATCCTGACAAAACTCTCTCGCCTCCTTTACATCCATATATTTACGCATAAGCGCTCTTCGGTTAAGGGTATATACTTCTATTGTGGCCCATTTTCAAAATATCGCCAATTTGGTCGATAAACTTTCGTCCAGGGCGTCCCTTCCCGACTCTGCCGTTCACATCTGCCATATAAATTTGCTTTTTCACTCTTTCCTCATTCATTCTATCTACATGACCTAACCACCGAAGCATTCCTTTCTTAATCCTAGTCACAACATCATCTTGCATAACACATTATTCTCTTATCTCACAATTTCTCATCCTGTCATTTAGGTTCAACCCTAATGTTCGTTTGTTCGTATTATGTGCTGCCATACCGTTCGTCAGATTGTCGTACTTTGTCAATTTATGACTTTCACTTGCGCAAAGGTTATGGGTATAGTACAATTTTCTTACAGTAGGTAGCGTACGTAGCGATAAATTTATTTACCAGTTATATAGCATAGATTTCAATGAAAGTATTATCATTCCTAATTAAGCAATATAACTCTTCCAAATTTAAAACGACAATTTCACAATTGTTTCTTCTCCGGTTTGCTACCGCTGCTACGAGCCGGGTAACAGTGGGTGTTCGATAGTATTTAAAATATTAACAGTAATTTTATAAATGGTAACATATTACCTGTATGTTAACAATTTCTGTCTAGAATATATTAAATGTATTCTGAAACCAACAATTTGGAGCTATGAGTCGTAAGACTTACTGAGGACGATGAATTATCTACCGCACTTGAGTTCGTCAAGTCGATGCATTCATCCCTATTGTTTACACTATTTGCAGAAATTCACAACTACGCGATATACGGGGAACTTGAGAACTAATAATGTAGTATTCAAAACATTGTTAGAGCAGAAACTGTCCAAGCTAATGAAAGGGAACACAGTGTAACGTGATTTTAAAGAGCTGAAAAGCTTTATGGAAGTATGCACATAAATACGTCTAGTGAAGCATATATTTACTCTTATTTCTACACAGACGCGGAAACATTGTTTTGGGAATCAAAAAAAATGAATCAAAGATGTCAACATGTTTTTGACATATTGAGCAGAGAACATTAAATGAAATATTTGTTCAAATGTAAGTAGAAAAAAAATGGTAAATAAATACTTTTAAAAAGTATTATATTATTATGATATATATTGAATAAAAATTATTCTATTTTATACATCTATGCATCTTACACACGATAAAACTGTTAGGAATTAAGTTCTCAAGTACCAGAAGTAAATGTAGGGCTGCTCTCCACTAGATACAGTGATGACCTGGTGAGACATGATGAAATTCGATACAGGCAGGTTACTTCGGGCCATAATTTATGGCATAACGTAGAAGAGGCTTATGTTCTGTACTATATTTGTGATAAGCTGTAACCATAGTCATGATGACAAGTAATCTCAATATGTGATGGGTGACTGAATAACCGAAATAACGGTGTTTCTTCACCCCTTTGTTTTCGATATTCCACGCATTCAAACCAAATGGTCCGCCTCGCATTTCACAATATGAAGGTACAGCAAAGGAGTGAGATAATTTGTCAGAGTCTATCTTTCCATCTCATTACAAATTGATGGCCCCAACTAGGTATTATTTAATAGTTATAAAAAAATATTTATTATGTACTTGGGACTGAGAGCTTCTCAGTGGTTCAATGAAAACAGCTAGGTAAATGAAAATAAATCTATGAACCTTAACAAGATAAAAAAATAATTCTCCGTTAAATCATCAAAATAAAAAAGTCATGATTTAAAATAAATTGAAACAGGACAATTAGTTTCAAAGGTTGTGTCGGAGCCGAAGAAAAGAGGGCTACGCAATGCTCTACTCTAATTATAAATTATAGCTTAAAAAAGTCTTTTTGTTACGTTTGCATCTACTTCGGAACAAAATCTCCGTGCTGGGCAGAATCAAAAAGAAAAAAATTGAAAATTTGTACTTTTGATGTAAAAAAGGGATTTAAATACGTTTGCTTCGATATTATCTGGCCCTAGATGATTCAAAAATGTAGATGGTTGAATCAAAAATGTACAGATGAATGTTTGGCATTAAGGTCGTTTGATCCACATACACATACAAATACTCGCTTTCAGCATTAATCTAACAGCCGTATGTTAGGAATCAACCGCTGACTTATTTCAATAGCGTTTCTTCGATCGACATAATATATACGAGTACATGAATAGTGAAAAGTGAATCTGAAAGTGCGACGTCTGGTTTTTACGTGAAAACGCTATTAGCTGCTTCAGGTCCGTTTTGTTGTTCAACAAATAATTTCGAATCAAATATGTCGATCGGTATACAATATATATCACTTATTTTCATCTTCCTGCAATATCTTTTTATGTTTATATTTTATTTGCTTTTTATGCATTTACTTTTTATGCTTACATATTAATTACCATGTATCCAATTTGACACCAAATTAGCATAAAGTTGTAATTGACTGTTAGATTGTGTCTTTTCTCTTTTTGAATAAATTAACGCTAATAGTCAAATTCAGTGAGCTATTAAAGATGTCATAAAACATGATCTAATCATCGTCATAAACCATTTTGACGCCATTTCAACGTCGTAAAAGCGTCAGCGGATATCATAACGGGGTTTCATTTCCAAAGGATACGACGCCTCCAACTGAGTCACAGTTGAATAAATCACTGACGTCGTAAATGGTAATCACATATGCGATCAGTCTTCGCACCTAGTCCAAAATCTCACGACCCGATGTCTCTTTCACGGCGTACAGTTTTATAGCAAGCTTGGCCCAAGTCATGAAAAAATACATGTTGGACGGGATATTGATGGTTAAATTGTTCCTAATTGGTGGTAGTACTTCTTTTCTATCATGGAGTCCGTCTGAGTAAGTTCATTTTCTTATCTATTGCTACCGTGTTAATATCTGAAGGGTATTTAAAAGCGCACAGAATACCAGCGTAAAATAGCAGCTTTACACTGCTGTGTTACGTATGGTGAGTGTAAAGATCCAGAAAAACTTTTTTACTGGAAAAAGCATTCCATCCTAGTCCACAGAGGTGACAAAGCATGTCCATGGGTCACAGCATCCACTTATCATCAGGTGGACTGTGTGCTCGTTTGTCACCCTTATTGTTTAAAAAAAAAGGCAGTTTAATTACAGGCTGTAAATAAATGCATTTAATCTGATTTCTCATGAGAAGCAACACATTATGTGTCAATAGAAACATTTTAAAAATCGTCGTAATTTTTACAATCCGATGATCTATTTTGATCATTTTTTTTTCTTTTGACTAGCGTTAGGTGCGGTTTGGAATTTGGAAAAGTTATATATAGCGGGTATCCTATAACTCCTTATTCCTGGTTCAATATTGCTTATTTTCTAAGCAATGTTTTCATGTTATTATATTTGTCATTTTTTCAAAACGTCAACGAGATAATTATTTCGTTTCTAAAGCAAATTTATCATTAAAATGTTTTACTTTATACATATAAAGCATTTCCTTTAAAAAATCGCTGCTCGCTCTTAAACAGGCCAAAACTTACACAGTGGAAAGTCGTAAAGATAATGCAGGAGTTGATCTCTTATAAAGTTATAACACCCTTGTGTATTCAAAAGGAAATACGAGTGATAGTAAAGTTTTCTTTCAAATGATGATCTTAACTTTGTAGCTAAAAAAATTATACTAGCTTAAAAACGTGAAACGTGGGAAAGGTGATTACATATGGAATGTCTCTTCAGGACGTTTGTCTGGAAAATAGTTTGTTAATCAATAATATTTATACCTGTAAATATTATGTTTAAGTTCCATTTTGTGTTCAATGTAGTAAGGTGTTTTAAATTTAAAATGTGTAATAAATTTGAAAACATCCTTTTCTTGAAGCTGTTGAACCTTCTGCTGACCTCTCATCCGGACGGATATCAAATGTTCCCTCTTGGTCCTTCGGACCGTTGTCTTACCCGGAGTACGGTGCCACTCACGCTCCCATCGCGGCTGCGTCCTGCATTGTTCTGATCGTGTTTGGTATTATAAGTTGGACGATTGGACAGTACGCGGTCTTTTTTTTTTGCATCGTACCCTTGAACCCTCTCCCTGGGTTTACTTCTCGTCGGATGCTCCCAACGTTATTGCTGATTCTGTCGCTCATGTTATGCTTCAGGGAGTGTAACTTCTTATTCCGTCATCTATCATACCTATTAGAGGCAGAACTTATATATATGCATATTTATGTTGCATCTCTTTGCGTATTTTGTCGCATATACCACGGCGTAAAGGAAGAATTCTTCGGACTAATCCCAGCCGATAAATTTCACCATCGCACATCGCGACCTAACTCGCGAGACCATTCATACTTTCTTGATTGACGGTCCACTACCATGTGACTTAGAAGAAATTTTCTTCCTCTCACAGCTTCCTTGAGTAATCGGCAACCACCAGAGATTTTTCCGGACAGATGCGACTTAATGACCTTCAAAAACTTAAGCTGCTCTTATTTAAAACGCCGGTAAAGCATCTGCAATTCCCCTAGTGTTGCAGTTGTTCATGGACGGTGGTAGTCACTTACCATCAGGTGAGCCGCATGCTTGTTTGCCCACTCTCATACAAAGTAGTTATAATAAAAAAAATAATTATAATATTACGATACTTACATATTAAGGGGTACCTATTCTCCAGTGAAGCTTTTATCTGGTCATATAATATTTTATACTTCTTTAAATCCATAAAATCTAGCCATAATAGTCATACTTAGTTTAGATTGACGATCAATCAAACTCCCTAACCCCCATTGTCCATACCACAGCTTTAGTCCCCATCACCCCTTTTGTCCATACCCTGATGGATACGCCGAATTACACTATTTATCTACCCAAATCGAGATTCCGCCAATTCCAATTTACCTGCAACAAGCAACAAAATATCGTTATTTTTTATATTTCATTGAAGAATTTCTCGCTGTAAAAGTAAATTTAAATTTTAAGTTACCTATAAAACTAGTTTGCTTCGTGGAGATACACTCTTTAATGTTCCTCTCGGGGAGCTAGTATTTCGTGAAGTTTTATAACTTATGTCCTGAACCTCGAGAGCTCCTGAGCTCGTAGTTTAAACGAGGTAAGTTTTATGAGAAACTTTTCGGCAATCAAAATTAGAAAAAATAATGATTTATAATTTTTTATAGCATAAGAAAAACAAACAAGCACACAGCCCAACTGATTGTACTCGTAAGTGGTTGCTGCAGAAATCTACAATTTTCCTATATTACGATTCAAAATACATATGCGTTGTCACCGGTGAGAACTAAGACAACCGCACACCATACCAAACAATTATAATATTTGGATAACTTTTTACTTAATTTTTTAATTTTTTTTTTTTGGTTCGATACACAATCGTACATGTTTCATAAATCCAAATTACAAAGGTAAAGATGAAATTTCACCAAATGGCGATAATCGTAAGTATAAGCTCTCTACATGTTACTTTCTTAAGTACTATTTAAGTGAAAATTAAGATAAAACTTTTACTCGCCCTACTGTTGGGCAATGGTCTCCTCTTATTTCTGAGGGGGTAATGGCGCAGTTAATTCGGACTTTAAAGTTCATAATATGAAAGTCCCCACCATATATAATTTCCCAGACATGCAGGTTTCCTCGCGATGACTTCCTTCGCCGAGGAGAATCATCATCATCATTACAACTCTTTATAAGTCCACTGCGAAATACCACTAACTATGAGCTTAATTTAATCTGTTCATAAAAATAAAACTGAAGCATCTGTCTGTAATATCGACATAATGCCTTTTGTTGAGCTCAGAGAGTGATTTGCATGTCATTGAAAAATGTATAACCATTTTTAAATTTTATTTAGCTTTCTGTGTGTCCGGGCTAATCTTTCGAATTGAACGTTGGTTATAGCTTCCATAAATTAAGTATTAATTATCTATCTTTATATCTGTCCCTTTCTTTTGTCATTTGGTGAATTGGGAGAGAAAGGGAGAGAGTAAATTTAAGCGTCTCTTAAATTGATGTCGATTTTTATGAGTAAGGTTGTAAATGTTTATTAATTTAGTTACTTCTTAAATAGTTTTTATAACAGATTACATCAACAAACGAACTTCTGAGTAGAGCTGGATTAGTATAGTCAGATGTAAAAAGTTATTGCCCGAACACTGGCATACTTCTTAGACTTATCTTTATATACTGTGTTTATATATAACCGTTGGCAACAGGAGCAACTTTGTGGCATACCTTGGGGGAGGATTATGTTCAGCAATGGACTTGTAAAGGGCTGTAATGATGATGATGATGACAGGAGCAATAAAACGAGAAGGAATCTATGACAATGCGCTCTTGCTCGCACTTGCCAATATATGCCTTTTACATGGATTTATATATATATATATATATATATATATATATATATATATATATATATATATATATATATATATACGCATTGGGGGATAAGTCGCTCGCGTCCGTAGGCTTTGACCACCTAATCCTAGGCCCACCCTACACGTGTCCCCCGGGTGGTGCTAAATGAGCGACAAGCCGATAGCACAGACTCGGCTCCTCGCCGTGGTAGCGGCGTTAAATATACCACCCTATTCGCACCATGAGGAATGAAATTAAAGAAATGGCCCCGAGTTCCCGGCGCCCCTTTAATGGGGCAGGGGTGCGAAGAATCTCCGGGAGGAAAACCGGCGACGAGGCTCGCCACCCGTCACGTTCTGTCTCCCGGAGGGGCGAAAAGTGGATTGCAGAGGCCCGTCTGGCTACGTTGAATGTATGTGGAGCAATGAATGATAAAATGGATGAATTATGCGAGGTGATGTATGATAGAGGAATAGATTTGTTATGTGTAAATGAGACGAAACGGAAGGGGAAGGATGTCACTACACATGGCATGTATACCGCATACTGGTCTGGTGTAGACGAGCTCGAGCGGGCATGCCAGGGAGTAGGTATCATCCTATCAGAAAGAATGGCGCAATGTGTGAAAGAGTATGAATGTGTAAGCCCAAGACTGCTATGGATACGATTAAAAGTGGGAAAGAAGTTGTTTGTGCTAGGGGTCTACGCCCCAGACATGTCTAAGCCCACTCATATCCGAGAGCAGTTTTGGGAAATGGTAAGGATGGTATTAATGAAATGTAAGGGAAATGAAAATGTTGTAATGCTAGGAGATTTTAATGGAAGAGTTGGGGTGAGGAGGCTTGGTTATGAAAGGATATTGGGAACGTTTGGTGATGAAAGTATAAATGAGAATGGTGAAAGCCTCCTCACTGTATGTATGGAAAAGAATCTTTTTGTGACGAACACTTTCTTTCGCCACAAAAGGATTCACATGTACACTTGGGAAAGAGGTGATGATAGAAGCATGATAGATTTCATAATTGTGGATGAAAGATTGAGGGGCGCAGTGGTGGATACAAGGGTTTACCGAGGGTCAAACGTAGGAACGGATCATTTTTTGGTTTTATGCCGAATTAATGGTCTATTCAGGCGGTGGCGCCATCGGTCATCTGTGTCTACCACTGCGTTACAGCGTATTAGAACAGAAAGTTTACAAGATGAAGGTGAGAAAAACAAGTTTAAATGTAGACTGAAAGAAAACGTAAGTGGTTTGGATGAATTATGTATGAATGAGTTAGACTTGGAGAATGTATGGCAAAATGTTAAGAAAGGTTTAGTAGATGCAGCTACCGAAGTATGTGGTGTTAGTAAAAGAAAGAATGAAAGGAAAAATAATACGTTATGGTGGGATGATGAGATACGTACGGAAATTGAAGCAAAGAAGAGAGCATGGCTAGATTTACTAGCAACTAAGGCTGGTAATTCTAGCGGTACGAATGATGATTTTGAAAGAAAAAAGGCAGTCTTTAGACATCTAAATAAAAGAGTAAAAGATATAGTTGAAAGGAAAAAGCAAGAAAGAACGGATAAAAATGATAGAAGAATATCGGATAACTTCCAAGCAAATATTAAAATGTTCTGGAAACTCGTAAGAACTGCCAGGGGATGTTCAAAACAGCCTAAAATGAATGCTATAAGAGATGAGAATGGCTATATTCTGAATGATGAAGTTTTGAGTTTAAAGAGATGGAAGGAATATTTTGAAAGCATGTTTATGAGTGAGGAGACAACGTATGAACTGAATGAAATAGGAACTCCGGAAGAAGAGGAAGGAGGTAGCGAGATAAGTATAGATGAAATAATGAAAGCAATGAAAAGCATGAAAGCAGGTAAGGCTGCCGGATATGATAGAGTTTCACTCGAAATGCTGAGGGCTGGAGAGGAAGTGGTGGCAGGCCTGCTGCACACCTTGTTTAATTTATGCTGGGAACTGAAACGGGTACCGGGAGACTGGTGCAAAGCCGTGATAGTCCCAGTATATAAGGGAAAAGGGTCGCAGCGAGACTGTAAAAACTACCGCGGTATCAGCCTTCTTAGCATCGTGGGAAAACTGTATGCCAAGGTACTAATTGAAAGGGTCATGAAAGAAACCGATGGAAAAATTTGGGATGTGCAAGCGGGATTTAGAAAGGGAATGGGATGTACAGATCAAGTCTTCTCCATGCGCATGATCGCGGAGAAGGTTTTGGCCAAAAACCAAAAGGTTTTTTGTGCGTTCATGGACTTGGAGAAGGCCTATGACAGAGTGGATAGGAATGTGCTATGGCAAACACTGAACTCATTTGGGTTGAGCGCTGGCTTGATACAGGCATTGGAGTCTCTTTATAGGGACTCTAGTGCTTGTGTTAGGATCAACGGGGTCTACTCGGACTGGTTTGGCATCCATAAAGGTGTCAGACAGGGCTGTGTGGCTTCCCCGTGGTTGTTCAACCTATTTATGGACAGTTGTTTGCAAAATTTGAAAGTTGAAGAATGCGGATTAAGAATGGGTGAGTTAACCATCAAATGCCTTTTGTACGCCGATGATCAAGTTATTCTTGCGTCGTCGGCGGCTGAGTTGCAAATGATGGTTACATTAATGAACAGATCATTAAAAGAAAGGGGTATGAAAGTGAACGCAAGTAAGACGAAAATTATGGTTTTTGAAAGAGATGAAAGTAAAACGATATGTGAAATAAGAATAGAAGGGGAGTTGATCGAGCAAGTAGATGAGTTTGTATATTTGGGGTGCGTATTTAGCAGGGATGGGAGATATGATAAGGATATAGAACGACGAGTGAACGCAGGAAACAGAGTAAATGGGGCCCTGCACTCTATTGTGAAGAGTCAAAATGTGTCAAAAAAGGCACGTATGGCAATTCACAATGCTGTGTTGGTCCCTACTTTAACGTATGGTAGTGAAAGTTGGGTATGGCAGAAGAAGCACGAGAGTAGAATAAATGCAGTAGAAATGCGGTCGTTAAGGAGTATGTTAGGGCTGAATCTGAATGACAGGGTGAAAAATTGTGTGATAAGAGAAGAGTGTGGTTTGCAAGATGATGTTGTGACTAGGATTAAGAAAGGAATGCTTCGGTGGTTTGGTCATGTGGAAAGAATGGATGAGGAAAGAGTGACAAAGAAAATTTATGTTGCAGAAGTGAATGGCAGAGTCGGAAAGGGACGTCCTAGGCGAAAATTTATCGACCAAATTGGCGATTTATTGAAAACGGGCCAAATTAGGAGTACCCTTAACCGACGAGCATGCATGCGTAGGTGTATGGATGTGAAGGAGGCGAGAGAGGTGTGTCAGGATCGTGCCAACTGGAAGTCTGTAGTCTCTGCCTACCCCTCTGGGTGACAGGCGTGAGTGTTTATGTATATATACGCAAATACGCTATCACTCATCCAATCCAATAGATGGTGCTGTAGTCAAGCTAATATTAATATATGTCTTAGAACAACGTGACGAAATAATATTTTGTACGTGGTAGAGCCACGCTGCAGCTACATTATGGTTGTAGTATGAATGGGTCGGCCCAACCAGGGAAGGACCACGCTTTCACATAATAACATCGTAAAATAGCAGCTTAATGCTGCTGGGTTTCGTATGGTGAGTGAAGAGAACCGGAGACCCGTTTTACTGGAATCGAAGCATTCCATCTTATTCCTCAAGGGTGACTACGCATCTGCATTTTAATTCTTAATCGAGGTTAAATGTCGATGTCTATAGGACACAGCATCGACTTAGCACCAGGTGGACTGTGTGGTCGTTGTCACCCTAATCCTATAAAAAAAGTCTTTGCTTCGTATTTTTTATATTTTTTTCTTCTTACCCTAATATAATCTAGATATTAAGAAACGTATTTTGGAAGCAACCATTTTTCGATCAATTAGTATAGATAAAATCACTTTAAAATAAAGCCCTTACTTTGCTAACATTTCCAAATTTAATAAAAAGTTAATAAGTCACGAATTCTGATGCCTTCTCCGTTAAACCTAAAAATTTGATTAGACCTTTAATTAAATAATTGAATTCCCGGTGGAACTCCGCGAAAGAACAAAACAAAGAGGACGCGATATCTGCTCCTGATCCGGATAAGAATACTTGCCATGTCGCTAATGTGATAGTGATATTAAAAGTGCTTGTGTTGAAATGGCTGTGGGTTTTTTAACATCAATGTTCATATGAAATGTTCATATATGATTCATGAGCCAGAGGAAGAATTATTCGTCACGCTTGGCAGGCGAATGGACAACCACAGTTAGAAAGAAAGAAAGAAATAAAGACCTCTATTTACTGGAACTGTACACATCACAAAAATAAAATAATAAACAGTTAAAAGTTAGAAGATTAATATTACAAGTGATGGGGTGTGTATCGAGCCAGTGAAAAGGTTGTGACTCAGCGTAATGCTGCAGGGTAACCTACAGCGCTGATGATTCTGCATAACCACAGATACACGTACCATCTGCTTGGGTGTATTTTATGAAATACAATTCCATAACTACTTTTATAAATTGAAATCAAACGTTGCCTATACATACCTATTCCAATATATATATATATATATATATATATATATATATATATATATATATATATATATATATATATATATATATATATATATATATATATATATATATACCAAAATTGCTCATGTGATAGCATAGATAAAATATCTAAAACCAAATATCTTGGAGTAATGGTTGACCAGCACCTTGCTTGGAGTGCCCACATTGACCTACTGATTGGCAGAATTCGCAAACTAACTTGGATTTTTAAAACTTTGAGACACGTTGCCGATGCAGATTTATTAACACATTGAGTGCCAAAAGTTAGCGTCATAGTGAAATCGGTGGCCACCATACAAATGGTGTGCTACGCATTATTACGTAGCTGGCACCCACTAGAAAAAGTATCCCATGGATGCCAATCTACGCAATAGTACGAATACGTAATGTTGCGTAGCTTGGCATCTCTGTTACTTACTTTCGTCCTGTTTACTCCTGCATTGCTAGGTGATTTTTTTCAAACCATTTTGTGGATTCATTAGTGCAAGCAACAAACAACTACACAAAAGGCACAAAAGGACCTGTACAAAAACATGACCGTTTTAGGTATTGGAAAGATACTAATCAGGAAGAAATGCGTAAATTCATTAGTATGTTGCTCTGTATGGGACTCGTTCGTTTACCTACTATAAGTCATTATTGGAAAATAGATCCACTGTACAAGTTACCAATTTTTAGAAAACTTATGAGTCGAAATCGCTTTCAGATATTTCATTTTTCTGAAAGTGATGACACAGCAACATCAAGACTGCATAAAATACAACCAATATTAGATCGTTTTAACAATATTACGTCTAGGATATATTACCCACAAACTGATTTAAGTATTGATGAATCGATGGATTTATGGAGAGGAAGACTGGTTTTTTGTCAATATATAAAAAATAAAAAACAAAAATATGGCTTGAAACTGTATGAACTTTGCGAATCATCAGGAATAGTTATGAAGATACGTGTTTATAGAGGAAAGAGTGAGAAGCCGCCTCCGGAAACATATTATCGAAGTTGTATTAGATCTAATGGAAGGGTATTTAGACAAAGACCATGTTATCTACACTGACAATATTTATAACTCACCGGATCTAACAGGGCGTCTTAGTCAAAGAAAAACGTACATATGTAGTACTCTTCGAAAGATCTGCAAGAACCTTCTTCTAGACGTAGCCAACGCTAAGTTGAAGCGTGGCGAAATGGCATCAAAAGTATGCAATGACATTACTGTTTGTAAGTAGAAAGACAAACGCAAAACGTCTTAGTGATTCCCAACAAGCATAAATTGCAATTCGTGACACTAAGAAAAGGAACGGGAAATTTTCGTTGAAGCCTACTATCGTTGCTGACTACAACCTCGGGATGTCTGGTGTGGACAGAGGAGGCCAGATGGTTTCATATTATTCGTGCCTTCAAATTGGTATTACACATTTTTGAAGTTTAGGTCCAAAATGCCCATCAATTACTTCGTGTCAACGATCATACTTCGAAAATGCTTCTGATAAAGTTTCGTGAAGATTTCGTAAAATATCTCATGGGACTAAGCTTGAATCCAGCAGCAGTGTCATCAGGGGCATCATGCGCAGCACCTGTACAACCACAAGATGCCCAAGACAAACTTCAACTTATACCTTTGTCGTCGTTACAAGGGCCCTCTGAACCACCGCCTGCTAATGTTGGGAGTCGCTTATCGACAAACGAAGGTGCACGAGTTCCATTGCAAAACTTTCATTACTTAGAAAAATTACCACCCACCGCTAAGAAAGCCGTTCCAGCCAAACCTTGCCGCGTTTGCGCAAAAAACAATAAGCAAAAGGAATCATCGTTTGTGTGTGCTCCTTGCCCTGAAAAGCCTGCCTTATGTGTAAATAATTGCTCTAAAATTTTCTATACTGATCCTCTTATTGCATAGCTTATTTTAATTTTTTTGTTACGATTTATTTTTCGTTTCATTAGAAATACGTTTTCTAAATTTATTTTAAAATAAATAATTACTACTTTTGTTATAAAAAGTAAACTTAATATGAAGTATCTCATTAGAAAACTAATATTTTTCACTAAAATTGCCTAAGAAAGCATGTCATTTGTGAAATATCAAAGAAATAAAGTTAGTATTTTTCTGTCTCTTATTTTATTTAAGAGGTCAAAGAACATAAAAATATGCAATACAGGGTGCCAATTAATATAATTTACCATTTATGGGCTATGGAAGCTCTACGTAATATTTCGTAGTTGGCTTCCACCATTGCTTCAACCTACGCAATATTGCGTATTTGGCACTCAATGTGTTAAAACAATATATATATATATATATATATATATATATATATATATATATATATATATATATATATATATATATATATATATATATATATATCGCTAGCACAATCTATCCTTATTTACTCTATCTTATATACGCACGCACGCACGCACGCACGCACGCACGCACGCACGCACGCACGCACGCACGCACGCACGCACGCACGCACGCACGCACGCACGCACGCACGCACGCACGCACGCACGCACGCACGCACGCACGCACGCACGCACGCACGCACGCACGCACGCACGCACGCACGCACGCACGCACGCACGCACGCACACACACACACACACACACACACACACACACACACACACACACACACACACACACACACACACACATCATAAACTTAACAATTTTTTTTTAATTAAATTGTTAATTAATTGCTTTTGCGCTTACTTAAGTTAGCACTTAACTATTAACCATAATGCTTCTCTTTTGACACCGTTTAATCCTAATTGTTGATATTATCTTGCTGTAGGTAATACTTACTATAGCACAATGTATCTTTTGTAATCTTGGGAAGGAGCGGAGTCTCCTAACACAAGTATCATACTTAAAAGGAGATTCCGGCCATTAGTCATGTTACTATGTAAAAGATACCGAATAAAGATTTTTCATTTTCATATATATATATATATATATATAATATAAGAAGCTTGGTAAATACACATTAAAAACAAACACATAATGCTCAACGATGCTGGAATAAACATCTACTGTAGGCTTTTTGTAAGTATAGTATAGTGTGATTTAGCTATATATTTAAAACTACCTCTAAAAGCTGCAGAACAGTAAGTGGGATTGACAAGCAGGTTCGTACAAGACCTAATGATGTTTTGTCGATTTTTCCATATAAGCTTACCATATAAATATAGTGGTTACTTAGTTTTAACAACATCAAACAGTAGATTAGCTAGGTAGTTTCTGCAGCGCTTTCATTTTTAAAGTACCTGCTTTATTGAAAAAAAGGTGTTACATGAGACCGTGTTGAGAAGCACTATCGTGCACATGCATTTTGTATACATTGAATTAGACGCAGTAACAGTCGTCTGGCATAAATCATAAACGAGAACGACCGGTACAGCTCATTGAAATTCACTGCCAAATATAGACCTCCCCATTCCCCATTGCAACTTGCCTTAGTTGCCACGCTTGGAAAGTGAGTTTACAATTTTATTTTGGTCGTTATTAGGAAGACTCTGCTACCCATCTTCAGATTTGTTTCCCTCTGTCACCTCTAAGAACACCTACATGATTATATGGGGTAGCCATTGATATACAAATTTTAGCATATCAATGGGAGCAGTGGATATTCTTACACCGTCACTCAACGTCACTCACGTCAAATGAGAAAAATTTGAAAGTATATTAAATAAAAATGTATATTTCAAACAGAAACTAAAAAGGAGAATTTCGTTAAACCTAATTTTATGAATCGATGCGTTTATATCCTTGTCCGATACGACCAACATGGGACGATAAATTAGGGACCAAAGCTTCGAGCTGATGTATTTATTCCGCCGAGTTTTTACCGCTCGTGTAAACGGACCCTTGATAAATCTGCCCGACGTTTATATGCGGGCTCCGACATTGCAAAGTTCGAAGGCGTATTTTGAATTTTTACGTCTCTTTGAATTAGATTTATTGGGCACTGAAGTCAATATAAATGATCAAATGTGCTTTAAATTGAATTAGTATTGTTGGTGACGATCGAGAAAAAAGGTCAAATTCGAATAGAATTGTGTAAGAATACACATCTATTGAATATACATTAGAAAAAAAATATAAAAATATTTATTGCCCTTCACAGCATAATAAGCTTACAATTAAAAAACACAAAAATAAAGACTTAATAAAATCGTACATACATAAACACTCACGCCTGTCACACAAAGGAATAGGCAGATTCTTTTGTGGTAGAGCCATGCTGCAGTTATATTAGTAGTATATTTGTAGCACGAATGGGTCGGCTCGACCGGGGAAGGACCACGCTCTCACAGAATACCAGCGTGAAATAGTAGCTTAATGCTTCTGTATTTCGTATGGTGAGTGTAGAGAACCGGAGACCCGAAACGCATCTGCATTTTGATTTGTAATGGAAGATAGATGTAGATGACTATGGGTCACAGCAACCACTTACCATCAGGTGGACTGTGTGCTCGTTTGTCACCCTATTCTATAAAAAAAGACTATGGACTTCCGTTTAGCACGATCCTGACACACTTCTCTCGCCTCTTTTATATCCATATACCCACGCATACATGCTCGTTAGTTAAGGGTACGCCTAATCTGGCCCATTTTCAATATATCGCCAATTTGATCGATAAACTTTCATCTGAGGCGTCCCTTCCTGACTCTTACGTTCACTTTTGCTGCATTAATTTATTCCTTCTTTCTGTATGACCAAACCTTCGAAGCATTCCTTTCTTAATCCCGGTCATAACACCATCTTGCAAACCACACTCTTCTCTTATCACACAATTTCTCACGCTGTCATTCAGATCCAGCCCTAACATACTTGTTAATGACTGCATTTCTACCGCATTTATTCTACTCTGGTGCTTATTCTACCACACCCAATTTTAAGTAATATACTCTACGGTAATAATAAAATAATAAAATTGAGTGAAAGGAATCATGTACAATTAAGACATTAACTACTATTACTAAGTATTGCGTCAATATATATATATATATATATATATATATATATATATATATATATATATATATATATATATATATATATATATATATATATATTATTGATCGAAGCTCTCCATTGTCAAATACCAAAAATTTAGTATAACTGCTACTGCTGCTATTTGGATTTGTACTCACATGACATCTTAGCCTCACTACACAAACACTTCATCACCTTAATGTACCGACAGTCGACTTGGCAGTGCTCAAGGAACTGTAGCGCTGCAGGTTTTTTGAATTCTTTTTAATAATATTTTTTTTAAATAATAAGGGAGTTTCGTTATTTTTTATATGTCAGTCGCCTTGTACCTCATAACTACAAAAAACAAAACAATTTATTAAATTGTTTTATTATATACTTACAAATTGATGAAACTATCGGCGTCGTGAAGCTTGTTTCCTGTCGCTCGGTTCCAAGATTCAGGACGCTGATAGTTTAAGTAATTTCTTTTTACAGTGAAAATAATGGTATTTAAAAAAATAAAATACATAAGCCCTGCTTTATAGTTAGTTCAGTTAGTATGCAAAGTTTCATGATCTGAATTAAAGTATTTTATGAATAACAGCGGTTTATCGTTCAGTTTGGAGGTAACTTTGGATTTTTTTTCTATCGAGAGCATACCAGTTGCTAGGTTTCATAACGAGATGCACTAAGGACTTCAAACAGCCTCAAAGCTTCCTGACCGTTAATAATAGCCTTGTCCGTAGTATTCTTGAATATGCTTGTGTCATTTGGTCTCCCTGCTACACAGTGCATTCGGATACTATAGAAAGCGTACAAAAAAGAACCCTTAGAATACTTAGCTACAAATGTGGTATTGGTCGCAGTCTAGTCGGTTATAGTGAAAGACTCGACAAATTTAAAATGAAAATTCTCCATAATGAGATTGATTACGGTTACCTCTTAAGTAAATTAAACTTAATTACAAAACGCAATCCCCTAATTCCTAGCAAGACATTTTTTACCTGCAGACTTACAAGAATAATATTCTATAAGAATAATATTAATACTTCTTTTTACAACCCGATAATAAGAATGTGTCGACTTTACAACGAGATATCCATGAAAGACTCCGGCTTGGATATTTTTGACCTAAGATCAAGGATATTCAAAAGAGCAGTAAAAGAGCTTACAGTCATACACACTCATTCCCATATCACATAGATTTTAAATTTGTTGTTTGTAAAATTTGTTTCTTTGTATTATGTAGTAATGTACGGCATTAATATTATTAATATTGTTAAGCATAGATTTGATCTCCCATATAGTAAAATATGAAAATGATGTGTCAACGTACTTAGTAAACAATCCGGCACAAAACTGTTATATATATATATATATATATATATATATATATATATATATATATATATATATATATGTATGTATAATTATTAATGGATTTTGATTGTTATCTGTTTTGTTGTCCATATAATAAATAAATTAGTAAATAAAATATCGAGAAAATTTTACGGAATCATGTTTTCGTCTAACATAGTTGGTTGCGCGGAAAAACCATTCGTATTATTATATTTGACGGTAGGGGTGCCAAGCCGCTTGTTCCTTTCCGAAAACGATATCATTCGTACCCTCCTATCGACACATCGGGGTGGTGGGGTGGGAGGGGCAAGAAGATGATTCTAGAATGTCACGTAATCATCGGAGCCGAGGACATATAAGACACGCGCGACCGTTGCGCGTCCTCTTTCCACCGCAGTCGTCGTTGAAACTAAAACGCTTCTCTCCTGACGCATCCCTGGGGCCCCAGAGTGTCTGTCTAGAAGAAGTTCCATAAGTTGCAGCTATAGTGCTCAACAGGATAGAAGAAACCCCGGTGAGTCAATATTCCCTTAATTAGTTCCTGCCTTATATAGTTTAACCCGCTCCAATTTTGTTGTTCTCCTAATCAGGCAGGATTCCTTTTCAGCGATTTGGCACAATAATAGTTTTAGTTTTAGGGAAGAGCGGGTGCATTATACCGCATGCTATAGTAGTCGCCTTTACGTAAGCGTAGAAGCAACCGCATATACAGTCCACTTTAGTTAATATCTCGCGTAATAGGTTTAAGGTTCGACCGGGGGATTAGACTTCGGCAGCCTTAGACACGTGGCTCCACCATTTTATGGTCCTTCGAGCCGGATTTTGGTCGAATTGTTGAATTAATTAATTAGATAATGCACTCTAATTTATGGAATAGACTTAAATAGTGTTCGTTTAAATTTAAATTTTGATTAGGTACTCGCAAACAGAATTATTCGCTTTATAGCGCTCGTAATTGATTAAATTTAAAGCCTATTAAATAATTGAAACAGTGTAATAGGAACCGTTTGATACGCTTACCCACAATCTTGATAAAATTATTGAGTGCAAATGACGCGTCACCTCGACTCGCTGCGCAGGTGTTCGATTTAATTACGTAATACGGCATACCGAGTGTCCATCCTTCATTGTTTGTGCGTTGTGAGATTAATTGTGATTGATATAACTTTATTATAATAGTTTAAAATGGCAGTTAGTGGAAGTGAAATCAAAATTAAAACGCTTTATGCCAAGAGGGACATACTCTTTTCGCGTATGCAGAATATAAGTGATTATATAAAGAACATTCATATAGAAGCAGTGCGGGAAACCTTTTTGAATGAAATCGAAACGATAGATTCTTTACGGATAGATTACGAAAAAATATTAGACCAAATTAATCATTTGGAATTACAAATCGACCCGAAATACATAGTGAACTACCAACCGCTGCTAGCATTCGAAGATATGTTGTGTCGCGTGAAAAGAACTGCGAGTACCCTACAATCTCAAAACAAAGCAAAGCCGGAAAAACAGGTACGTCCAAGTGACTCGATTAGGTTGCCGCCAATAGATATTCCGGTATTCAATGGTGATATTAAGACGTGGCCCTTCTTCTTCAGTAGTTTTCAAAACAATATACACAATAACCCATCGTTATCGGACGCCGAAAAATTATATTACTTAATTAGTAAACTTAGTGGCAGGGCACAGTCGATCTGCTCTGGTTTTACACCTACAGCAAGCAATTACTTATTAATATTCGAAACGCTTAAAACTAAATATGAAGATAGGAGAATGTTAGCTTCCGAATATTTGAACCAGATATACGACCTTAACCTATATCATCCGCGAACATCAACGGCTTAGAGCAGTTTCTAGATAAATTTGTGGCATCGGTGGCTGCACTTAAGAATTTGAAATTTAATGATCTTATGGACGTGGTGTTTCTCCATGTTGCATTAAAGAAATTAGACCCCGACACCGTGCGTGCGTTTGAAATGGAGCATCGTAGCTCGGAGATGCCTTCCCTTCATTCATTAGCATCGTTCGTGCGAGATCAAATAAAGGTGATGCAGCGCTCTCAGAACGTTAAACAGGACAATAAAAGGTGCGTCGACCGTAGACAGACTCAACCATCTAAAATAGCAGGGTCGTTAACTTACGTAACCGCTACGCCAACATCACTCCAGCATACTTGTATAGTATGTAAAGATAAACACGGTAATTTATATAATTGTGCGACTTTTCGTAAATATTCACCAAGCGAGCGTTATAAATTAGTAAAGACAAACAACCTATGTTTGAACGGCTTAAGCGATAAGCATTTAGTTGCAAAATGCAATTCGAATTCCGTATGTAGCAAGTGCGCCAGGAAACATCACACGCTATTACATTTTGAAAATAGCAACATAGCGGCGTCAAGTAAAGCGGACAAGGAATTCGCCCCTACTAAGGTCAACGATTCTAGCCGTCGACCTGGTGATGTCGCTCTGTGCTCATTGGCAAATATGGGAGCACAACCTCCTTCAACCGTGTTACTGGGTACGGCACGTATTTTGGTTAGGGATTCGCGTGGAAACGAACAAAGCGTCCGTGCACTGCTGGACAGCAGAGCCCAAAATAGCTTTATAACGCGACAATGTTGTCAGCGCTTAGGCTTAGTAATAAATAGGTCACTTTCATGTCCGGTAATTAAGGGCATCGGAGGCACTAGTAAAACGACCCAGGGATATATAAATTTAAAAATTTATTCTCGGATAGATCGTAATGTTAACTTTGATATAAATGCACTAGTAGTAGATAGGGTCACTGAACGGTTGCCAACCGTTTCGGTTGACACCTCGGCAATGATTGAATTTAAGAATTTGACTCTGGCGGACGACACTTACGCCGTTCCTGGAAACATAGACATGCTCATTGGAGCATCGCTTTTCCCTCATCTTTTGTTAAACAATAAGGTCAGGGGCAGCTCCTCGCATACCGCGCCTTACGCACTGGAAACCGTATTGGGCTATGTGATCCTTGGCTCCGCCCCCATCATAGATAGTATTTCGGCAACCTCTTATTGTGGTATGGCTGTCGAACCGCTCGAGTCGTTAGTCCGCAAATTTTGGGAGATGGAGGAGGTGAACGTCCCACCCATAGCTAGCTCAGATGACAGGTTATGCAAGGAAATTTACGTCCGCACGACCGTTCGTGATCGCGACGGTAGATATAGTGTAGCGCTACCCTTCAAAGGAGACGTTTTATCTCTCGGCGATTCGTGTCAAATGGCGGAAAAACGTTTCTACAGCTTGGAGCGTAGGATGCTCGCTTCACCCCAGTTAAAGGATGCTTACGACGGCGTCATTAACGAATACATAAGAGAAGGTTACATATCACTTGTGGCTTCGAAATTAGATAACTACGAAGACACACCGTCGTATTTCATACCACACCACGGAGTCATTAGAGAGGACAAACTTACATCTAAGTTACGTGTAGTGCTCGACGCTAGTGCTAAAACTAGCACTCACCTGTCGCTTAACGATATCCTCTATAGTGGGCAAAATTTACAGGGCAGTTTATTTAATATAACAGTCAATTTTCGTTTGTTTAGTATAGCACTATCCGCCGATATTCGTCAAATGTTTCTTTGCATAGGGGTCCGTGAATGCGACCGTAGATTCCAACGCATTTTATATCGTTTCAACCCAAAGGAACCTCTAATGGTGTTTGAATTTAACCGCGTTTGTTTTGGTTTAAAGTCGAGCCCATTTCATGCGTTACGCACGGTGAGACAGCTCGCTCACGATGAAGGTCCCTCTTATCCTAAAGCTAAGAGGGCAATTGAGAGCGGATTATATATGGATGATTTTGTGTACTCGGTCGATAGCGTGGAGGAGGCAACCCTAACCACCGCCGAGGTTATAAGGCTCATGAAATCGGGTCAATTCGATCTTGTGAAGTGGACTAGTAATTCGCGTCCGGTTTTGGATACAATCCCACTATCACACCGTCTTTCGGCGATAAAGGAATTCGACGATTCTGATACACACAAGGTGCTCTGCATTTTCCTTTGCTTTGGATCACTATCGGCGTCCGAAGAGACTGTTCAAGAGTCCGACGTGTTTAGCCTTAAGGTAAATCCGCCCTTAGAGAAATGCACAAAGCGCACAATACTGTCATGCGTTGCTAGATTATGGGACGTCATGGGTTTCGTAGCTCAGGTGGTATTATACGCTAAGCTTTTAATTAAACAACTTTGGTTATTGGAATGCGACTGGGATGACTCGCCGCCTGACAGCATTGTTCGGTTGTGGCAGCGCTTTAGAGAGGAACTTCCTTTATTAAGAGAAATTAAAATACCGCGTCATATAAACGTAGATAAAAATAGCGCCATAACAGTCGTTGGGTTTGCAGACGCCAGCGAGAAGGCTTACGGAGGCGTTGTATATTTCCACGTCCAGAATAATGGTAGAAATTCGATTAGCCTCATTAGTTCTAAGTCGAGAGTCTCCCCCCGTAAGGTTGTCTCTCTGGCGCGCTTAGAGCTTTGCGCAATATTAGTACTCACCAAGCTTATTACCGCAGTTATCAGCGCATGTAGGGATAGAGTTCACATAGAAAGGATATTTGCCTTTTCCGACTCCACCGTCGCCTTATGCTGGGTTCATTCTTCACCCCACCGTTGGGATACGTTTGTCGCGAACCGAGTGGCCAAGATACAAGACGAGTTAGAAACGCGGAACTTTTATCACGTGTCCGGTACGGAAAACCCCGCCGATTGTCTATCCCGTGGACTCACCCCGATGCAAATAATGGACCACCCGCTTTGGTTCCACGGACCTGCTTGGGTTCACTTGGATCCCTCGCAATGGCCAATAACCGACTTCGAACCTTCGTCAGTGTCACAACCGCCGGAAGAGAAGAGACACGCTCTAGTGGCGAACGTTTCGAGCGAGGTTTCTCCAATCATTGCTTTGGCGAACCGCTTGTCCTCTTGGTCGAAATTATTGCGTAGCGTAATTTACGTTTGTCGATTCGCGAAGCTTTTACCGCGACGTTCGTATGTCTTAGCATCCGATTACAACTATGCCGAATCGCTAGTATTGCGTGAACTTCAACGTGCGCACTTCTCTGAAGAAATTAGAAGATTACAATCGAATCGAGCTTGTAGTCGCGCCTTTCAACGCCTTAAGCCATTTTTACAGGATGGGATTGTAAGGGTAGGTGGACGCTTGTCCAACTCGCAATTGAGTTTCGACCAACGGCACCCTATTGTTTTACCGCGTAAAGACCATATCATGAACTTATTAGTCGATTACCATCATAAATTGAACTCGCACGCTGGCCCCGACTTGTTGATGTCGATTTTGCGTCAGAATTATTGGATTCTTTCTGCACGTAGTTTAATACGCAATCGGGTGCACAGATGTATAGCTTGCTTTCGGGCACGCCCCAAGCCGTCATTTCCGGAAATGGCGGAACTTAGATCTTGTAGAGTAATACAATCAGTAAAGCCCTTCACGCACACCGGGTCTGATTTCGCTGGTCCGTTTAAGGTCACGCTCACTCGCGGGCGTGGTATAAGATCCACAAAGGCTTACGTCTGCATTTTCGTATGTCTAACTACTCGAGCGGTGCATATAGAACTCGTTGGTGATCTAAGCACAGCAGGCTTTATGGGTGCATTTAAAAGATTTCTTTCCCGCCGTGGCCCTGTAAGTAGATTGTATTCGGATAACGGTACGAACTACGTCGGTGCAAAACGTATTCTATCGGAACTACATGAGCTCTTAGCTAGCAAGTATTATAATTCGGAGTTCGCTCACATTCTAGCCGAGAACCGCATTGATTGGTCTCTGAACGTCCCAGCCGCGAGTCATTTTGGGGGCAATTGGGAGACTAATATCAAGAGTCTAAAGAGTCATTTATACCGAGTAATAGGAGATCAAATTTTGTCCTTCGAAGAGCTAAGTACGGTGCTCGCTCAAATTGAATGCGTAATGAACAGTCGCCCACTTTGTCGTACGTTGTCTAGTGACCCCTCGGAACCGCTGGCTCTAACTCCAGCACATTTTTTGAATTTAACGCCTTTAAAGTATTTGCCAGCCGCAGATATGGATGAGAACAGACTTAGCATTTCCGCACGCCACAAATTATTAGATCGGTTAGTGCAATCGTTTTGGAAACGATCGAGGATGGAATACTTGCATACTTTGCAGTCTCGACAAAAATGGAACACAGCAACTGAGCCTTTAGCTGTAGGAACTGTAGTTGTGCTCACCAAAGAGAATACACCGCCTCTCCACTGGCCGTTAGGAATTGTTGAAGAGGTCTTTCCCGGTTCCGACGGAGTAGTTAGGATAGCTCGCGTTAAGACCACGGTTGGGTCTTACTCGCGTCCGGTTGTCCGTTTGTGCCTCCTGCCTCTTCCATAATTTAAATTAGCTTTCTAGATTAAATTGTAGTTGAATTTAGGTAATCTTAGCTCTAGTTGTATTAGTTAATTTTGAAGGAAATCCTTCAAGGGCGGGGGAGATGGTTGCGCGGAAAAACCATTCGTATTATTATATTTGACGGTAGGGGTGCCAAGCCGCTTGTTCCTTTCGACACTCCTATCGACATATCGGGGTGGTGGGGTGGGAGGGGCAAGAAGATGATTCTAGAATGTCACGTAATCATCGGAGCCGAGGACATATAAGACACGCGCGACCGTTGCGCGTCCTCTTTCCACCGCAGTCGTCGTTGAAACTACAACGCTTCTCTCCCGACGCACCCCTGGGGCCCTAGAGTGTCTGTCTAGAAGAAGTTCCAGAAGTTGCAGCTATCGTGCTCTACACAAATAGAAGAAACCCCGGTGAGTCAATATTCCTTTAATTAGTTCCTGCCTTATATAGTTTAACCCGCTCCAATTTTGTTGTTCTCCTAATCAGGCAGGATTCCTTTTCAGCGATTTGGCACAATAATAGTTTTAGTTTTAGGGAAGAGCGAGTGCATTATACCGCATGCTATAGTAGTCGCCTTTACGTAAGCGTAGAAGCAACCTCATATACAGTCCACTTTAGTTAATATCTCGCGTAATAGGTTTAAGGTTCGACCGGGGAATTAGACTTCGGCAGCCTTAGACACGTGGCTCCACCAATAGTACTTAACATTAATCCTCAACTTTACCATATATTTATTTCAAAATTAATGCTGCAATATTTTCGGTATGACGGAGGATCTTGCTAAGCCATTTGAGGTTATATTCCCCCTTAAGTCCGACCTTTGTACACCTGGTTGAAGGAGTGTTATAGTAAAGCTAAGATCCGCATAATAAAATAAAATGGTGTGGGTTACATAGTTCGAAGAGCACCTTCTGCTCTACCTCAATTGCGTGCATTATTTATACCATCACATATAATTTTATTTCATGTCGCGGATGTACGCAAATAATTTTTTTATAACTTTAATATGATGGATTTTCACCAAGTACCAGGCGGATTCTATGAATTATATGTGTTTTTTCATCTTTTTTTTTTCGTCATCATCTGTGAGTTTCTTCATTTAAAATACAAGGAAAAAAATCAGATCCTGAATTTATTTTTGAAGCTGCCTTCTTTTATTTTTAGATTTTGTAATTATAACAAACAAAGATAAAGTTTCGGCATTCCCGCTAAGGGTTCACATAGCCTAACTTCTAATTGAAATCGTCGATGGAAGTAAGAAAATAAAAACATTGTGAAACATAAAATTACAGGCGGCGAAGAAACGCTGCAGCCATTTGTTATAATAACCAAACGAAACGCGACTAAAATATCTTCCGACGTAGTTACAAACAATGGGAAACTTTGCAAACGAATGCGCTTATAAAATTTCGACCTCAAGTTAAAAGCTATGGAGTGAATTTAAAAGGAGTGATTAAATTGAATTTGTAACCAAATGTCCGTTAGAATTTGGAGAATATTTATGAACAAAGAAGGAACCTATTTATAAACGTCTTATATTTCTGACCATAATCTATATTTCAGAGAAGAAAATAGACCGAATTTACAGACACGTAATTTTTAAAGATAGTTATTTTGTCTGGAAATATTTTGGCTGGCTAATAATATATAGGACAAATCGATGGAGAAAATTGTATTCTGTTAAAAGCCACGAGGTCTTTCTGCCCTTTCTCATCGTCGTATTTTCTCCTTTTTGAATTATTAGACATCGGCTGCGTTGTTAGGCAATCTCTATTCGAATGCATGCACGTTGTGTTCTAAATATCAAAGTAACTTATATAACTTTTAAAATTTTCAAACTTTGAAAATGAAGTTGTATGAGTGAAAAAGCATCTCCTACAACGTAGTCATTCTCTCTATGCTTTCTTTACTTTCTCTTTGGGAATAATAAAATATTTTTATATATTATATGTATATATTCAGTAATTACTTTTAAACTAACTTCCAATGAGATAAAGATTTGAATTTTTTCTCATAGTTGAGAATCAGATGAATATGTAAGATTAAAAAATATATATTTTTTGTCGTTTTAATAACTTGATATAATTTTTTAACCTCAATAATTATTATTATTATATTTTCTCGCGCCCCATACTTTTTCGTTTATTGTATGGGGCTAGGAGAAATTATTTTTCTATAGTTTTAGTTCGTTTTAATATCATGGTATTTCGATTTTTTTGTTATAAATTACAATGAAATTCCATGTTAGCATAAAGACTAAGCGCTCGGTGTAAATTTCACAGAACACGAACAACCCGAATCCGCTCCTCGCCGGCACCAATGAAATTGTTGATTGCAATTTTAGGTCCGTTGTTACAAGTTCTCTATGGTGATGGAAAATATCGGGAGAACACACCCATTTCTGAAAAATTAAGGACGAAACATATTTCGATTAGATGTGAGTTCACAACCACGCATTGAGGAAGCGCGGTGGATATTTTCTTGCCCTAAAACCCTCTCAGAAATTAGGGGATACCCAACAGTGAGACGTTAACAGGTTATAAACACAGGAGTCCACAGAACGTAACAGGTTATAAATCTATATAAGACCAGGAGAACTTATTTCGTACTTAAATATACGACTTGTTTTTAAAAGGAATAACGTTTTAAAAGTATTATGTTGTATTTTTTTATTTAAATATTTTCACACTAACTTGAGCAGCAATAAGTTTACGTCTTGGTTCTCGCAAGGCTCAAAAAGCCGCAATATACGCTAAAATACATACCTTAATGTTTTAATAAGCGAGGCAATAACATGAATACAATATTGAATTTCATACTTTTAAATTATAACCCAGTGCTTCAATACATTCTCACATGACGTTTCTTCGTTGGTCTAGTGGTTGTAGTAGTATCAGTAGTCACTGATCATGAGGTCCTAGGTTCGAATCCCGGGTTGGGCCCAAAAATCAATTATTGAGTTTTTCTGTCAAGAAATTCTCAGTAGCTGCCCGGAGTCAGGAAGTTGGTGGTGTCTAATTCCCGTGCGTCGGAAAGCACGTAAAGCCGTTGGTCCTGCACCTGATCTCTCTCCGGTCGTGTCGGTTTACCGTCCCATCGGATTATGAGAGCTAGGGAATAGAAAGTGCACTTGTGCTTGCACATACACTTGGGCACTATAATCTTGTCCTGCGCCGATGGCTAGCCTCCGTTGAGGCAGGCCACCGTGACGGAAATTCAAATGGTGTTGAAGCTTTAGATAGTAAATTTTAACTGTCTTAGCGTAGAAAATCCTTTTCGGTCTTACCTTACGACTCAACGCCCAGATTGGTAATTGGGTGGAAAGATTGAATGGCAAACTGTTTCACTTTTTGCTATACGCATTACCAAATGCAAGTTACTACATTGATGCAAGGTTACACGTTGCATTATATTTTATTAAATATCTAATATTAAAATCTTATATTATCATTATTTAAATGCGTATTTAATATTCAAACCAAAAAATAATTTCGAATTTTCGATTTCCCTCGTCCCTTCAATAGCAATCAGGGGCAATTTTGTGAAATGATGGAAAGATCTCACGGCTACCGTTATATTGTGGTGGATTTTCGAAATCCTAGTAACATCATTTTCTGTATATAAAAGAAAATCCATACCAACCGACATTCAAATGGTAAATCTCACCACTATTCTTTGCAGTTAGCTACCGTTAGAAAATCTTAGTTTTAGAGAGCTTAAGGGATCTGTGACACTAAACATCTGACTGCCGAGATCTACGCCTACGTCACAGTTTCCGAGTGAAACCGGTCGCAGTTCCTGTTGTTCTCCATATGTTAGAGGAATCACAGATTGGATTGGCTACATCTTGCGCTTCCATAAGAACATACTATAAGCCGCCGAAGAAGATTAGTCAGCTCTTACTCTCCGTCAAGTGCACTCGTAAGCTTGATTTTGAATGCGGTCTCTCTTTAAATAGGACAAAAAGATCATTAAAAGCCAGTGCAAAAATTATATCGCTAATGTGATTCACCGACACTCTGAGAAGTCTGCAGTACATGTTGACATGTTCAAGATCGTTTCAACCATTAAATAAGATTTGATAGAAAAATCCTCGTAAAAGAACTCCGAATCCTACCAAGAATAATTCGCGAGGATATATAAATTTAATCAAAACATCCTAATTTCAATATAGAAGACAGCTGGGTGCTATCGTCTACTTGGGATCCTATAATTAATAAAATAAAGTCAAAGATACTGTATGTTTGTTCTGCGTTGATCGAACCAAAAATTAATAATTAAATATTGAGTTAGCGTTCGTTCAATATGACATCATGACGTCACACACTTCAGTCTCTTCCGTAACCATGGGTGCGTAAAGTGCCCGAAACTTCGGGAAATAAATTAGGTAAAGTTAATCAAGATAAAATATTTAAAATTAATTTTATGTCACGTGCAATATGTGCATAAATATAAGAAACCATGCAAAATTAAATCGCAAAATCTGGACCCGATAAGTGAAGTGCGTTGATTCTAAGTGCTACTCTTTGCGCCACCTATCTGAAATCACGAAAAGGACACAAACAATGTCTATCGACCTAATGCTATAATAATTTATAAGTGGTTTACACAGGCCACTCTTATAATAATTAAGCGCTAAAATCTGTCTCGTAGGAATTTGTTACACGTATGGCGGTTTATCCCTAAAAGGGATTCCATTAAAATTCACTAATGATCTTAGCAATTACTACACCAAGGAAATAATTACCCCTTCCTTCCAGCTCCAAACTTACCACGACCCGATTACTAAGCTCAGGAAGAATTTACTCTAGAGGCACGTAACATACAATATATTGTAGGAATAAGTGGCACGCTTACCATCTCGGATTATGTAGAGATAATGGTATGGCCCCTGCCATTATGAATTTCGGTCTTGTATAATTATAATTTACATGGTGTAATAAAGACCCGAGGTAGATGTTGTAATTGTTTTGTATGCGCCCCAATTTATACAAGCCGCTCACTGCGCCTAATGGAGGGTTGATAAGCGTGAATTAGATTCTGTGCTGAAATAATTCTTGATATTTGAACCAGTCTTGTGATGATTACGATATTCTTTTATAGAATAAGGGTGACCACTAACGAGTATACAGTCCACCTGATACTAAGTGGATGTTGTGGCCCATAAAGATCTAGAAATCTCATCAATAAATAATCAAAATGCAGATGTGTTGTCACCTTTCAGGATTAATATGGAATGCCTCGTTTCCAGTAAAAAGGTCCTGTTCTCTATACTCACCATACAAAACAGCAGCAATATGCTGTTATTTATTTTCCGGTCAAACATACCTATTTGTGCTACACCCATAATATTGCAGCAGCATGGCTATAATAATAAAATATATATAATAATAAAATTTAACTTTTTTACTTATTTTAAATGTAAGTGCTATATTATGCTGTACAATAATGGGTATTGTACAAATCCGCCTGGTGGTAAGCGCCGATTAAGTAACAAAAATACTTTTTTTCTTTGTCATATTATAAATAAATGATACAAATAAATATTCTCTTGTCGAGTAAATAATATAAATATAAATTTTTCCTCAAACACTTACAAACGTTCAGTAAATATTCATTTCAAGAATTTTATAACTGTTTGAATAACATCATTTCATAGTGGCAAAAACATAAAGTCATGAACTTGGTCTAAATTGAATATCTTATTAAATGCGAAATTATTTTTATCTTACTTTGACGAAGTAAAAAAATCTCGTTATATTTATTTACAGGACATAATAATATTTATAACCATAAAAGAAATAAAAAATGATGTCGAAATCAAAATGATAAAATGTATTAATTATTGCTGAAACTTTCAAAATTTCCCTGGGATTTCTGAAATCCGCAGGGCAAATACTCTTTCTCAAATAATAAAAAGATAATCCATTGCTCATATCATAACATGTAAGATAAATTTCTTTAAGTGGAAGCATATCTCCAATGTGCTTTGTTGAGTTCGCCATATTACATTATTTTGAAAATGATATAAGAGAGAGAAACTAAGGTTAATATTTTTGCCAGGTTAAATATAGGTACATAACATTGAAATATAAAAAATCCATCAAAAAATCATAAAACCATAAACTAAAAGTATTATACAGTCCTACTCCCCGCGGTATAATGCTCAGAATGCTGGTTGCGCTTTCTCAGTTGATTATTTGCAAGTGGTTTTATAAATCTTTAAATTTAATCTTAACTTGTGCATATTATAATCTTAGTTTCACTGTTCTATAGTGACTATAATCAGTATATTTTAATGTGTCCTTATAGTGGCAGCGTAAATAAATATATCACTAAATTCCTATTGACTTAAGAAATTCCAGAATCACCCAACATATGTGGCGTATCTATCGGATGGACTGCCTCGTTGGTCCACTGGTGTTAGTAGTGCGACTGCTGATTATGAGGTCCCGGGTTTGAATCCCAGGTCTGGCCGAAAATCAATTATTGAGTTTTGTTGTCAAAAAATTCTCAGTAGCTGCCCGGAGTCAGGATATTGGTGATGTCTCACCCCCGTGACTCGGAAAGCACGTAAAGCCGTTGGTCTTGGGCCTGATCTCTCTCCGGTCGTGTCAGTTTACCGTCCCATCGGATTATGAGAGTGAAGGAATAGAGAGTGCATATGTGCTTGTGCATACACTTGGGCACTATAATCCTGTCCTGCGCCGATGGCTAGCCTCCGTTGAGGCAGGTCGCCGCGGCCGAAATTCGGTCTGGGGGACATTATTATTATTATCTATCTCATATATGCCAGATGTGAAATTGTCAGAGCCGAGTAGTGGCGGTAAGAGAATTATTACCATGCTATCCCGTGGATGTCGTAAGAGGTGACTCAATAATAAAAACTGCGGTTGCCGAACCACCTACCAAACGTAGCAACTATGGCAGTTATTCTCGAATGAAGAAATCTATATGGGAGGTCTCTGTTAAGCATTGTCTTTTGATAGGCTGTAAAATATGGATGAATGATTCTCTACACTCACCATACGAAACACAGCAGCATAGAGCTACTGTTTTACGCTCGTATTCTGTGAGAGTGTGGTCCGGCCCCGGTCGACCCGACTTACTCTTCCTAGAGCTATAATACAGCTGCAGCATGGCTCTACCACGTTAAATTACCATAGGTTGCGATATTGGCAAGTCCCTCCGATAGCGGGAAAGTAAGACTTTGAAATTGTCACTAACATTATTACAGCTCTTCACAAGTCAACTTCTGATTCACCTGCATCCATCCGGCTAGCTGCATCTTATTTTTTTAAAGGATGAGGTAGATCATGATCAGCAACATGCTTACGCTTAATAGACTAACGAGGCAGTCAAATTATTCTTAGTAATTTATTCTTTCGGGCAAGGTGCGAATTTCTAAGAGTTTTTGAGTAATGGTGGTTGAAAAGCGGTTCCAAAGGGTTCATGTAAATGTAGTGTACATTTACATGATGCCGATGCATTGCTATTTTCTTTTCCGAACGTAGCTGACACACTTCTGTTTTTTCTGCCCCGTTTTAAGTACTACAACAGCAGCTAACATAGTACGACAGATTAATACGTGAAAGATATTTGTCATATAGTTCGAAAAAGCCACAACTGACGGGAAAAATCCGAACTCGAGTTGCAGCTGGAAAAAAAGGGTCGAGCTTAACCTCCCCGTATACCACAAATGATTGTATCCAAAAAAAATCTTTACACGAAAATATGTCTACAGTTGTTTAGCCACTTGTCATAAAGTCAGTTACATAATGTATTTTATAAATTTAAAAACAATAAATCAATTAATTTAAGCTCATTTCAGTGATTGTATTTTACAGAGGCGTTAAATTAAACGCTTTGTCCTCTTTGAAATTAATTGCCGAATTAATTTTGATGACAATGAAGAATCGCAAGGAATCTCTTTAAAATGACGAAACATTATTGTCCCGAGGCACTTTAATCAATTAATAATTTTAAAGAATATAATATTTTGCACTAATATTTTTATACAATGTTAATAAATTTTTGTACTAAGCTTGCTAGGTCTCGCAAGTGTCGTAAGAGGCGACTTTAGAAAATTCTAGAATAATGTAACGGCTGCCAACCGATGGTGAAATACCCATCTCCTTTACACTATACAAGTTTTCAGTGGGATGCATTTAGCGACAAAGTATAAAGTCGGGGAGGATTGGTACCGCCTGTGAGGAGTGGCAACCCGGGCAAATCCTCTCTATATTATGCAACGGAACAGGTACATGTCTAGCAGTAGACTTTCACGCGCCAGCGAAAAATGAGAAGAACCGTTTCCCTATTTAAAAGTTCTTTTGGTGTGTTTTATCTTTTGATAGAGTAAAAGGGACAAACGAGCACATAGTCCATCTGATGGTAATTGGATGCTGTGCCCCATAGATATGTAAATCTATCCTCGATTAAAAACTTGTTGTCACACCTGGATACTAAAATGGAATGCCTCGTTTCCAGTAAAGAAGGTCTCCGTTTACCTACACTCACCATACGAACATCAGCATTAAGTTATTCCTGCGTCTCCTAACTACCGAAGCATTTCACGCCGCTATTCTATAAGAGCGTGATACTTTCCCGGTCATAACAACCCATTTGCGCTACAACCATAATATAGCTCCAGCGTGGCTCTTACACATACAAAATTATATATTATATATTAATCAAAAGATCCTCATTAAAACCCAGAAAACATTACGAGAATACCAGATTTGGTGAGTTTAACAGTTAACTCCTACCAAAGTATGACGAGATTAACTGAAAATAATATTTACTGCAAGAAAATAAAGTTCCTCCTTTCCCTGCTTGACTTCGCATAGCGAACTGAGTCATCTTTAAGTAAGAGTTGATGAATGACCATTTTTCTTCTTCTTTACCGCTGCTGAACATTAACCGTCTCCCACTTTAGGAATAACTAGTCTAAATCGTTACGCTTGGTAAGCCGATTGATGATCGCAATACCTTAAGAATTGTAACTTCGATGCTGTTTCCTGTTCTTGGTCTGGATATTTTACGTTTGGCGTAAATGAAATGGTTATAAAGCCATCTATCGGAACCCATAAATTTTTTGACATAAGTTTTATTGGTTAAAGTGCTGTGGGTGGGTGCGGTTGAATGCGACCGCTCGGGATTTGGCGGACGCATGTAACTGCATGTGATTTTTGTGAGGATTGAAGTTTTAAAGCATTTAAACGGATACGCTGTAGTTGGAACGCTTATATGGCGAAATCATAGCTATATACTTTTACTCATTTAATCGAGGTAATTTATTACAATAGTAACGTCCTCTAAATGTCCTCCAAATGTTGCCGTGTAGTGGCGGTTAAGAATATCCACTACCCCATATCTTCCTGTGGGTGTCGTAAAAGGCGACAGAGGGAGACAGACAGGAGATGGGCAGCAGCATCTACCTGATAACAGCAACTGTACGACAAAAAAAAACTGCGGTTGCCGACCCGCTCGCCAAGCGTGGCAACTATGGCAACATATACCCCCCATGAACAATTACACAAATAGACGGCCCCCAGTCCCCGGCGGCCCCGCTATTCCTGACTACGGTGGCGACCATGGTAAGCAGCAAGCAGCAGGGGGTGCTAAGAATCTCCGGTGGAGGTTCGGTTGCCACCTAAGACGACTCGACCTGGCAACATTTAACGCACGCACTCTGAGGACTGACGAGAAGATCCTGGAGCTGGAAGAAGAGATAGACAAGTTGCGCTGGAATATTATAGGATTATCCGAGGTCCGAAGAGAGGGGGAGGACACGGTGATTCTCGAATCCGGCAACTTGTTCTATCACCGGGAGGGCGACCATCTGTCCCAAGGAGGTGTCGGATTTATCGTCCACAAGTCTCTCGTCAACAACGTTGTAAAGATTGGGAGTGTGTCGACGAGGGTCGCGTACCTGATACTCAGAATCACCAAACGGTATTCGCTGAAGGTCATACAGGTTTACGCACCAACCTCGGCACATCCCGATGAGGTGGAGGAAATGTATGAGGATATTTCCAAAGCCATGCATTCCTCCAAAACTCACTACACGGTGTTGATGGGAGACTTCAACGCAAAACCAGGCACAAGAGAAAACGGTGAGCTGAATTAGGGAAATTTGGAGTAGGGCAACGGAACCGAAGGGGCCAGCAGCTGGCCGACTTTATGGAGAAAGAGGGACTCTTTATGATGAACTCTTTCTTCCAGAAGCGGCCCCACAGGAAGTTGACCTGGTCGAGCCCCGACGGTTCGACAAAAAATGAGATTGACTTCATTATGACGACCAGACGCCAACTGTTCAGTGATGTCTCAGTGATTGCAAGGGTGAAAACTGGCAGCGATCACCGAATGGTTAGAGGCACACTGAACCTAAACGTTAAGTTGGAGGTCTCGTCTAATGAAGTCAACGCTCCGTCCCCCTCGTGCTCTAATCCAGAATCCCGAAAACTTTCAGCTCGAGTTACGTAACCGCTTTCAGTGCCTACAAGATTGCAATTCAGTGGACGATATGAATGACAAGCTCGTGGAAACTGTCCATGCGGTCGGAGCTAAGTTCTGCAAGACCCGACGCAGAAGAACACAAAAACTCTCCGATCACACTCTTAATCTCATGGCTGTTAGACGGGTGATGAGGCTACAATCGTCAACAGATTTGACAGCATACAGGCAACTGAACAGACAGATCTCCAAATGCATGCGGCGAGACTTACGCAACTTTAATACTGCTCGTATTAAAGAAGGGGAACCAGGGCTCCAAAGTCTTTGCCAGAGATCTGTCTGCCAGTAAGAGCCAAATGTCAAAGCTGAAGACTGAGTGTGGCAGCATCGTTTCCGGGACACCTGCGATTTTGAGTGAGATTGAGAGGTTCTATGGGCAGCTATACACATCATCGTTGGAGCCACACGCAAGTGTGAGTAACGATCCAAGAGCAAGTTTTATCCGACACTATTCCGATGATATCCCGGACGTCAGTCTAAGCGAGATTAGAATGGCTCTCCAGCACCTTAAAAACGGCAGGGCCCCAGGCGAGGATGGAATTACAGCGGAGCTTCTGAAAGCGGGTGGAACACCGGTACTTGAAGTCCCTCAGAAGCTCTTCAATTCCGTCCTCTATGGCGGCACTACTCCAGAGGCGTGGAGCAGAATTGCGGTGGTCTTGTTCTTTAAGAAAGGCGACAACGCTCTCTTAAAGAACTACAGACCGATTTCCCCTCTGAGCCGCGTCTATATGCTGTTTTCGAGAGTCATTACGAATCGTCTCGCACGCAGACTCGACGACTTCCAGCCTCCCGAACAAGCCAGTTTCCGAAAAGGCTTCAGTACCATAGACCACATACATACCCTGCGGCAGATTGTACAGAAAACTGAAGAGTACAATCTGCCACTTTGCCTGCCGTATGTGGACTATGACAAAGCCTTTGATTCCGTCGAAATTTGGGCGGTGCTATAGTCCCTCCAACGGTGCCAAGTTGACTGTCGGTATATCGAAGTGCTGAAGTGTTTGTACAGTAGGGCTACGATGGCTATGCGAGTACAGAACAAGAGTACGAAACCTATCCAACTGCAGAGAGATGTAAGACAAGGTGACGTTATTTCCCCGAAACTCTTCACCGCTGCATTGGAAGACGTTTTCAAGCTACTGGACTGGAAAAGATACGGTATTGACATCAATGGCGAGTACATCACTCACCTTCAATTTGCCGACGATATAGTCCTTATGGCAGAATCGCTGGAGGACTTAAGCACTATGCTCAATGACCTCAATAGTGCCTCCCAACGGATAGGTCTTAAGATGAACATGGACAAAACAAAGATCATGTTCAATGTCCATGTCACACCTATGCCGGTAGTTGCTGGGAGCACTAAGCTCGAAGTTGTTGACGAGTTCGTTTACCTGGGACAAATAGTCCAAGTAGGTAAGTCCAACTTCGGCCGAGAGGTCAATCGACGGATTCAACTCGGCTGGGCAGCGTTCGGGAAATTACGACATATATTCTCGTCAGTATACCTCAATCTCTAAAAACTAGATTGTACAACCAGTGCGTGTTGCCAGTGATGACT
The DNA here is from genome assembly GCA_036936625.1 of Parnassius smintheus behrii. NCBI lineage: Eukaryota > Metazoa > Arthropoda > Insecta > Lepidoptera > Papilionidae > Parnassius > Parnassius smintheus. Next base: position 4,308,740 of record JAUPFT010000012.1, read on the forward strand.
TACGGATCTGAGACGTGGTCCTTCACTGCTGGCCATATGAGGACGCTCAAGGTCGCTCAGCGAGCTATGGAGAGGGCTATGCTCGGAGTTTCTCTGCGTGATAGACTCAGAAATGAGGATATCCGCAGTAAAACCAGAGTGACCGACATAGCCCAACGGATTAGTAAGCTGAAGTGGCAATGGGCCGGCCATATAGCTCGAAGAACCGATAACCGATGGGGAAGAAAGGTTCTTGAGTGGCAGCCTCGTACCGGTAGGCGTAGTGTAGGGCGACCCCCCACTAGATGGAGTGACGACCTGGTAAGAAGTCGATGGATGCAGGTGGCTCAGGACCGTGCTTTGTGGCATTACTTGGGGGAGGCCTATGTTCAGCAGTGGACTTGTGAAGGGCTGTAATGATGATGATGATGATTATGAATGTCCTTCAGACCGAATTTACGTCCAGGCCAGTCTTAACGAATATTAACCATCTGTTGCGTAGGACAGGATAATAGTGCACTATTGTGCGCGCAGCCACTGGCACTCAATATCATAGTGCAATGGGGCGGCAAATCAGTAGAACCAAGAGCTTTACGTGCTTTTCGAGGCACAGGAGTGAAATACCGCTGAGATCCTGACTCCGGACTGCTGCTCAGATTTTAGCAGTCGCGCCTATGTCCCATAGGCCACCGCAGCAATCATATTAGATTATTTGTAACTGGCAAAGAAGGGTTGTTATAATGTGGAATTTATGGATGACAATAAACCCTGGGAAGGGTGTTCGCTACCAAGCTGTTTCTAATTTTTTATGTGTTGTTAATTGTAACATACATGATTGTAAGCTGTTATTTTATTTTAAAAAGTCCTGCCGGGTTTCTTGCTGGTTCTTCCCCGAACAGAGGTTTTCTTCCAAACCAGTGGTATGTTAAAAAATGACTTTACATATGTATTATTTTTAATATACATAGAATAAAAAAGTGTCTGTTTCTCTCTGTCCATCCATCCATTAATTACAGTCTATAAAAGTCTACTACTGATTACAGGCCTCATAGATTGCCCAATGGCAGGGTTTTGCCATATTTGTAACGCCGAGCAAGTGGGTAGACAACCGCACTCTTTAGTTATTTTGAGTTGTTATCAGGAAGATGCTGCTGCCCATCTCCTGTCTCGTTTTCCCTGTATCGCCTCCTACGAGACCCTCAAGACGATATGGGGTAGTGGATACTTATACACCGGCACAACACGGTATAACCGTAGCGTGTGGTAAATTATTCTATGAGAACTTGTAAGAGAGCAATAGAAACAGAAACAGATTTTTTTTATTTAATCTATCGTCTGCTTACTAATAAAACAAGATAAATGCATTTTGTTACTAAATCGAGTTAAAAATGCAGTAACATGTAACTTTCTACGCGCTATCTGGTGGTAAAACCGATATTCACACATTTTGAAAATATATACCAGTATAACATAATAAATAAAAGAAATTAAAAGCCGTTTACCTAAAAGGATTCGTTTTAATTAATTGACTTTTATTGTTCTTCATTAGTGATCGGAGATTGATGGCCAAAATTATGTGTTATGAAATAAAATTGATTGATTATTAAAAAATCGTTTTATTTATTATCGTTTCATAAATTACCTATGTAAAAATTTATTTCTTTTTATTTAATTGATCACTTTTAATGTATAATGTTTATAGTACCTAATAAGTGACATAATTACACTAAAATTCTACAGAAAAAACAAGTTAAAAGTATGAAAATTATCATTATTTAAGCGAATTTTCAAAAAAAAAAATATCTTTCCTATCAAGTTATTGGTGTAAAATACCATTATACAAAACTGAAATGAGCTTTTAAAATCAATGAATTCAGAAGATATATCACGTTTGTTAAGTACAGGTAAAACATATTAAATGCGGTCCCCTTTCGATCTTAATTAAATTTTATACAGTTTTACTAATATTAAATGTCATATAAGAATAAATTTTAAAAGAGAGGTTGTTTGTGCAAAATTATGCTTAAACAATTTTTTATTAATGAGTTTGAAATAGATCAAATTACAACTTAAACTTTGAAAAGTCATTTACTCAAATTGACACTACCTACACTTATTATTTTTACTCGTGAACAGACGTATGCAGATCATAAAAATACTTATTAAAATTCAGTTTTTTTATTTACCACTGGTTCGGAAAAAAACCTCTGTATTTAGAAGACCCACCAAGAAACCCAACAGGATTTAAAAAAAAATAAAAGCTTTACAATCACGTATGTGAAAAATAACAACACAGAACTAGTAGCGATCACCTTTCCCAGCGGTTATTATCCATAAATTCCTAAATATTTGATAACCCTTTTTATACAAACTTAGTTTAATAAAATTTTTGAACTTTGTGCAGGTCAAATTTTGTATGTTATCTGGGATTTCTTTGTAAAAGCGTATTATACATCATCCCAAAAATGGATTACTGCTCGGTGGAGTTGAGTAAATAATACCTAAGAGCCCTCTTTGTAAGTAGTCGTTGATGCCTAAAATTTATATATTAAAGCTTTTATTTGATACCTTTTATATAACGCCCTTTGTCATACAAACCTTATGTGGTAGAGCGATGTTGCAACTATATTATAGTTGTAGGAGACCGAGGAAGGACCACTATCTCACAGAATACCAGCGTAAAATAGCAGTTGCAACTGCTTCTGTGTTTCTTATGATGCGTGTTTTGACGTTTTGTCTCTTAATTGAAGGTAGATGTAGATGTCCATGGACACACCACAGCACCCGCTTTTTGTCAGGCGAAGTGCGTGCTATTTTATCACCCTTATTTTATGAAAAAAGAAAAACTTAGTTCTAGGAAATTATTTGCTTACAGCAAAAGAACTAAGCAAGCAAGCACCTTTTAAAATAGATTTCTAGATTTTTTAGAAATATTTATCAAGAAAATTAAAAAATTATTCAAGCACCTCATAAAAAATGGTTCCAATAGCCAACCTCTCCGAGCAATTGCCGAAGCGATTACAAAAACTTTTCCACATTATGTATCCAGATCAAAAAAAAATTCATCATTTTATAGAGTCGTAGTAACTCAGCAAAACACTTTTTAATTTAACAGGACGCGATCAATCCGGGTACAATTTCCGCGACACTAATAGAATTATTTTTACTTTTTAGTTGAAATATAAACACTAATTTATTACGTGCTTGGCGTTGAAGGAAATCATTGTGTGGAAAGCTGCATGGTTACGAAATTACAAATATTTTTAAGCCATGTGAAGTCCGTGAACACACATCGGGGCCACACGGTGGACAGAATGTCCTAAAACCTTTTCTTAGGAGGCCTGTCCCCAGGAGTAGAACGTACATAGGCTGTAAAATTTATTTATTTGAATAACTGGGCTGTGGAACCACTCTCTAACCTATTAGTACCTCCCAGTATAATAATAGGCTATGAGACATTCCATTTTAGTTCATTGGTGACAAAGTAACCGTATCGGTCTTCATTCAAAGATTATTTTAAGATTTCATTAAAATGATGTCAGAAGGATTTTAAGATTGTTTGTTAGGTGTTTTATACAAAACAATGTTAAATAGAGCCTCAGAAACGGGAATAGAGAATGGCGTTTTTATTTGATCGTTTCGATTGGATATCCCTCGTTCTTTACCATCTTTAAGATACTCTTCTTCAGTTATCACAATAATTATAATAATGTACATCTAAGATTCAAGATTAAAAATGAATTTTGACCTTTTTATTAACTCAACTGGTGGACAACCTTTAACGCTGTAAACAATATTGCTTTTAACGTTGCTTATCGCCAGTCTGGGTATTTATATATGAAGTATATGGAAAGATGGAAAAGATGGAATAATTACATAATTAAACGAACTTACCTTAAGTGAAGTTCAATTTTAATTATATGAAGAGCTTAGTCCGAGATAACTTGGTAGTATCGTCTACACCTTGCTCGATGAACGCGTCCTTTTAGAGTAGATCTAAAACAAAAAAGTTGTAACACGAACGCAACCTAACGCTTCTCGAATGTCATTCCTTTTAGAGTAAATATTAGAATCTACTGTTTACTTGGGTTAATAAGTTGCAAACTTATTAAGTGAGGTGGGTGGGAAATTTATATCTCGGACTAAGCTCTTCATATAATTAAAATTGAACTTCACTTATGGTAAGTTCGTTTAATTATGTAATTATATTCAAGCTTAGTCCGAGATAACTTGGTAGATGTTTAGAGTTAATGAGTAAACATATAGATTCTTCTTGCATTTGCACATTAAATTGGAACTTAAAATTATAAGAAAGAAAGATTCAAAGAATACTAAACTTGAAAATCAACTTTTATTAAAATGTTACTTCACTGAACAAAAAATTAAAATAGGTTGCTATCACAACTAAGTAGTAATTATATGTAAATTACAAATATTTTTTCCAAACTAAATTTTAATCAAGTAGAGTTTGTCCTACATACTGTTTTTGCAAACCGGTGATTATCATTTAACAGAGGTCTATTATAATGCCTTGCAAATGTTTGAGAGTTTGCTGACCATCCAACTGTCTTTAATATGTTATCTATTGTAAGTCCTTGTCTTAGAGCACTAGACGTTGAGGCATGTCTAGTTGAATGTGGAGTAAATGTGCTTGTATCAATACCACTTTCGCTCATTACTTGTTTAAGCCACCTACTTATGCTTTGACATGTGGCTGCTCTATACGGTTTTCTAAATGTTATAAAAATATTTTGTGTACTTCTATCCTGATCTCTTAATTTTTTAGTGGTATCAATGTAAAATAACAAAGTTTTTGCTGGGCAAATCTCAGGCTTTTCTTTAAAATATGGTAGGATTAACATTGGCTGTTGTCTTCCAGGAGCCGATGTTTTAAGTAAGTCTGAAACCAGTATTGTAACATGTGTCTCAGTCACATTTACATCACTCAATTTAATTAAAGATAGTGTTTGTATCCTTTGTCCAGTGCTGAGTGCAATCAACATAGCACATTTTTTGGTAAGTTTATCTAAGGCAAGTGATTCAAGTGGATACAATTTTTGCAAAAAATTTAGGACTATTGAAGGGTCCCATGTCACACTATATTTTGGAGTTTGTGGTCTAAGCCTATATACTCCTTTAAACCACCTTTTTATTGTTTCATCTGTTCCCAGATGTGAGCCTATTATTAAGGAAAGAGTTGATCTATGGCAATTAAGGGTCTGATAACTACACCCTTTATTATATAACTCTGTTAAGTATGTTATTATATATGGCACTGATGCCCTATAGATATCATGATTGTTTTGCATACAGTAATGCCACCACTGTTTTAAACATGTATTATACTGTTTTAATGTATTTGAGGACAGAGATGCTAACATCAAATCACATGCTGACTCCGGGGTTTTATTTAGCTGGAACGCTGTCCTGATAATATGCATGCCCCCAGGGTAAGTTGTGCATGTAGTGGGTGAGGTGTCCTGAAAGGAGAAGATAAGAGTTCTAATGAAGGTGGAAAGTAAATTACTTCCGAGTCTATCATTGATTTCATCATAGGATACCAGGGCTGAGCAGTCCAAACAGGGAAAATAATGATGCACCTTGCCTTTTCATTCTTAATTTTTTGAATTGTTTTTAAAAGAACTGAAAATGGTGGAAATGCATAAAAATAGAAATCAGACCATCTTAATGTAAATGCATCTATATTCCAGGCCTCTGGATCTCTTTGCCATGACACATATTTAATGCATTTTGTATTAATCCTAGATGCAAAAAGGTCAATGTCTGGCTGGCCAAACATTGTAACAACCCTGTTAAAACTATCATCTGATAGTTCCCATTCAGCATCTATATTCCTATTTCGAGACTCAAAATCTGCTTCTTTATTGTCTTTTGATTTAATGTAAGAGGTAAAAACCCATATCATTCTCTTTTCACAAAATTGCCACAATAATCGAGATAAGTTGTTAAGCTTAGGATATTGAACTCCCCCCATACGATTAATATATGAAATTGCAGTTGTATTATCAACTCTCAATAATATTTCACAATTTTTTAAGTCTTTTGCAAAACATTTTAAACCAAAGTATGCTGCTAAGAGTTCTAAATAATTTATATGATTTTGTTTATCTTGAATGGACCAAAAACCTCGTGTCACTTTACCATCACAGTGTACTCCCCAACCCGTACTAGAAGCGTCTGACCAAATTTCTAATATAAACTGATACTGTTTTATTGGATTATATGCGGTATTAATCTTATTTTGCCACCATGATAAATCTAACTTCACATTTTCATTTATTTTCATTTGTTTTTCATAGTCCCCATTTGATCTCTGTAAAGCTATGTATTTCTCCCTCTCAAATATTTTTGTGTATACAAATCCATATGATACTGCCATACATATAGATACAAAACTACCTACCAAGGCAGCAAATTCTCTAATAGAACAGTACTTTAATTTAAGAAATTTATGTATTGCAGATAATAAAGATTTCTTTTTATTTTCTGTGGGTTTTATTATCATTTTTTGTGTATTTATGACAAAACCTAAATATTCTCTTTCTTGTGATGGAATTAAATTACTCTTTTTCATATTAATTATAAAACCTAAACACTGGAGTAAATTTACAGTTTTATGAACATTGTCTAGGCACTCTGCATAAGAGAGTCCTATGCAATTAAGATCATCTAAATAGGCAACATTTATGAGTCCTTGACTTCTGAGATGTTCTACTACTGGTTTTAATAATTTTGTAAAAGTATATGGTGCAGTAGACAATCCAAATGGTAAACAATTGAACTCATACAGAATTTCTTTATATTTAAAACGTAAAAACTTTCTGAAATCATCATGAATATTAATTAAATAGTATGCATTTTGTATATCTAATGTACACATATAACTGTCCTTAGTCACTAATTTGCATAAGGTACGAATATCTTCTAATTTAAAGTGTGGAGGATTTATGAATTTATTTAGGGGCTTAAGATTTAAAATAAATCTATGTGATTTATCAGGCTTTGGAATACAAAAAATATTCGATAAATATTGACCTTTTACAGGAGTACACTGTGAAATAGCATGTAATTTCATTAACTTTTTAATTTCTATAGATATAATCCTATCTTCTAAACCTGACAACTTATCATTCAGTGGTAAGCAATTTTGAGTTGGATTATCAATAAAAGGGATTTTATAGCCCTGTATCCATGATAAAATAGTGTTATGATTTGTAAGCTTATTCCAACAGTTATAAAAATGTTTAATTCGACCAGCAAAATGTGTTACCTCTATGGGTATTTGGCACGTTGTTGTCTGTAATTCTTTTGTTTGTGAGGCTGGCTGCGAGTCACTGCCGGTGTTTGGACCTTGGTTGCCGGCCGTTGAAAATTTTGATTTCCCCTGAACATCTTCCTCTGGGTCCCTTGATGTTGAGGGGGATAGTAGTTTTTTGTAGTAGAATTTTGCCTTGGCTTAAAAGGTTTTGGAATAGATTTCTTTAAAAGATTTGAAGCAGATTTTTGTAAAATTGTTGCACTCTTTACACATTTACTCAATTTTTCTCCAAATAAGAATTTATCCCGTTTGAGATTCGCAAGAGTCTTAGATATGGTTTTATCTAAGTGAGGTATTAACAAATTTTTTCTTATTACCGTATCTTCTGAATGGAGGTGGGCTAGAATCCTGGCCGCCTCTGTCATGTTTTTTATGATATCTAATTTATTAAAATTTTGTTTGGTTAAATTATCAACACACTTTAATATTGTGCCTGTGGCTAATCCTAATAAATTTTGGCGGTTCTCAATTTTTTTTAATCTCTTGTTTTTACTGACTCTTGTATCATGTGTAATTCAGGATTCAGTAGTGGTGCCTCTAACAAAATGGTATTTTCCGGTATTAGTTGTTCTTTTTTATATGTTTCAATTTTTTCTTTAGTCAAGCCTTCCATCAAAATACCTTCGACCCTTTTATAAATCTCCGGATGTATTGGTTGACCATATGAAGATTCAGTACTAATCGGAGGACCCATGGCTTCTATAATATCCTCTTCTAAATGTTCTTCTTTAACTTCCATAAATTCTACCTCCTCCTCCTCCTCCTCTGGTTCGATATTTTCCAGAATAATCTCCTCTTCTGATTCAATACTTTCCACTGAAATTTTATAATTATAGTAGTATTGTATTATACTAATTTTCTTATTTATGCCTTCATTTCTCTCCCTCCTTTGTTTACAGACGTAATGCCCATAAATTAATGGTATTCAATTGCTATAGTACCAATATAATGGTTTAATAGTGACACTCACTTTAAGAGGCCTCCATATTAAATGGTATGGCATGACTATTATCCCCACGGGATAAGTCAAAAGTGACACTCGCTTTTACGAGTTTGTGACATATGTATCCAGGCATATTATGACTGGTCGACTAATCCCCACGGGAAAGTCGTGACTATGCCCCACGGGATAGTCTCAAAAGTTAATACACATAAAATTTTTGATGGTAAAATTGAGGTTAAGTAAACTTCATTTTAAATTTTTTAGAAAACATTGGCGGTCTACATGCTAATTTTAATGATCTTTTAAAACTTTTTGTTTTATTTTAATGAAATATTATATATCCATAAAGTTCCGCATAATGCAATTGATTAATTATAATAAATTGAGTCATGATAAAAACAGACTTACCAATATCGCCAACATCATTTTCGTTTCTATTATCTTTTGAATGTTCGTCTTTACGTCTTTTACAACGTTCATATTTTTTCTTATATTTGTTCAACTTCCTTTCTAAACGTTCTTCTTTTGACTCCCTTCGTCTTTTAGGCATTTTAAACCAATGTAACCAGAATAAATTGCACAAAAACTTTCGAGATTTAGTGCGCAAATGCAAATGGATGATCGTTCATCAAACGCGGTAAAACGAATGACATTCGAGAAGCGTTAGGTTGCGTTCGTGTTACAACTTTTTTGTTTTAGATCTACTCTAAAAGGACGCGTTCATCGAGCAAGGTGTAGACGATACTACCAAGTTATCTCGGACTAAGCTTGAATATAATAAAGTATGTATAGGCGTTGTTCTCTCTCGCTGATCTCTCTCCGGTCGTGTCGGATTGTTGTTCCATCGCACTGTAGGAGAATATTGAGGCACTCATATTTGCGTACATATTGTGCGCTATAATCCTGCCGTAACCGAAATTCGGTCTAGCCAACATTAATATAAAATACACTGATTATACCACAACTGCTCAGAAGGCATACTATTTTAGTGGCATATCCCACAGTCGCATCTTAACAAGGGTATAACCATTTGCTTTTAAGCATGATTACCATTATTATTATTATCAAATTAATATTTCTGCGGATAGCACAATAATAATAGGCAATGCACAGTGCATCTGTCCACTGACCTGTCATCTGAACACTCTGTCCAAATTCATAAAGCGCCAACTCAAGCGAATTAGAAAGCAGATTTAGTAGCATTACTGCAACACAAACGAGTAGAAGTGGACATGAAATTATTTAAAGGAGAGATAATACGATTAGTACGTAGCGACATGCATTTTTTGTCATTATTTTAATACGTTTAGTGAACGGCGTATGCGCCGACTCGATGTTCGTGTCAGTTGGGTCGGCAAAGCTCGGCGCTGTTCGCGCTGACGTCGTAGAGTCGTATTATTAAGGGAATAACCATTTCTTTTAGTTATAAATATCCATAGATAACAGGCTTCCCCATAGATCGCCTCACAGGGGGTATATTTGCTATAGCTGCCTCACTTGGTAAAGGTAGTTTTTTTCGGCTATTATCAGGAAGACAATGCTCCCCATCTCTTGGTTCTGATTTCCTTTATAGCGTCTTACAAAACCCATGGAATGATTGATATTGGGTACTGGACAATCTTACACCGCCACTACACGGTTAACGAATGAACTTATACGAAAATTATTCACGTTCAACGTTTATCGATAATAAATCGAACTAATTAGATTCTAGAATGTTAATTCATATTAAACAACTGTTAATTTTCATTTGTAAAACGAGAAGCACTATTATGAAATCGGTAAATAATTTATCATAGATAGCAAACAATACATTTAGTAATGTAAGGTAATATTTCACCCGGACTATGCTGACAATAGGGATTGTGTGAGGTAATTATTTCTACATTTAATGTTATTTACGATTATCCATCCGATATTTGTTTGTATAAAGTTTAATACAAAAATATTCTGTGTATTTTTTATAGAATAAGGGTGACAAACGAGCACATAGTCCTTCCTAATGGTAAGTGGATGCTGTTTCCGATAGATATCTACTTCTATCTTCGATAAAGATAACAATCAAAATGCAAATGCGTTGCCACCCCTGAGAACTACGCTAGAATGCCTTGTTTCTAGTAAAAGTGTCTCCGGTTCTCTCCACTCACCATAAGAAACATAGCAACGTTAAGGTGCTATTTCACGTTGGTATTCTGTGATTGATATGATTCCGACTCATTCATGGTACAATCATTATAAAGTTGCAGCGTACCCAAACACGTATAACTCTGGAATAAATAGTATATATTTATAACAATAGTAACAGACAAACTAGCAATGCCTCTGAAGATTAAAATAATGAACACAGCTCAGAGATAAAGATTGAATGCTTAATTATTATGACACTATAACTGCTCTTTCACACTTCTTTTATAATTTGAGCTATGTGACCCATCTCATACTATGTGGATGATAACTAAAACTACCATTAACCTTTTATGTAAAATTACGTTTCACCTTGTTTGTCCGCGACGAACTCCAAAGCCACACAACCGACTTTAATAAAGTTTTTAAATGTGTATTTATTGCTCCAACTTGAGAGTTACGATAGGTTTTATCCCGACAAGTGACCCGCAATATTTTTATTGAGAATTTAAAGATGATTTAAAGGACAAAGAGTCGTCGGAAAGGGCAGAATAGAGTATGCATGGCCAGCTAATTAAGAATGAAAATTCAGATTTTTTATCACATTTGAGTAATTAGATATAACGCATTGTTACCAGTAAAAAAGGACTCTGATTTTTGTCACACTACACGAAACACGCCTTTATTTTTAATATTCCACTGTAGTATTCTTTGATAACGGGGTGCTCTACCTAAACATGCTCCAGCTGTAATAACATTCAGCTTTTTTTATAGCATTGAGTGACTAACGAGCACACAGTCCACCTGATGGTACGTAGATGCTGTGGTCCATAGACATTCACATTTATCCTCAGTTCAGATTCAAAATGCAAATGCGTTTTCACCCAAGATTAAGGTGGAATGCTTCGATTCCAGTAAAAAGGGTCTCCGGTTCTCTAATCACCGTTGAAAACACAGCAGCATTCCGCTGCTATTTTACGTTGGTATTCTGTGAGAGCGCGGTCCTGCCCCGTTCGAGCCGACGCATTCCTGCTACAACTGTAATATGGCTGCAGCGTGGCTCTACCACGTAAATTAGCTTCACTATCAGCTTGATTATTATCTACTAAAGCAAGGTATGTACTTGATATAAGTGCATTAGAAAGTTTACACAAGTGTATTTTTAGGCGTATTCTGTTATTTGAAGAGTCAGCAAAAATATGACTAGACCAAAAAATTGAAATAATTTCCACACACACGGAAAGAAACTTATGTAATATACGTCATCTCCTTAACTAAGTAACTTCTTGGAGTGTAATAACCACTTGCAGATGCTTGTGGCTTGTTGGGTTTAAGTAGTTTCTACGATAATTCATTTTCTTGGTAATCGAAGTTTTTTAACACTCTTTTATTACTATTTATATACGTACTAGCTGAACTCGGCCGAAGTTGTGCTACCAGTCAATATCATAGGTTGTGATCAGCAACGTTTTTATTTTAGCGCATGCAATTTATTTTATTAATTGCCGCACTTGATTGAAAAATAAAGCCAATAAAATAAAATAAAATGTTTGATTCTAATTATATTTTTAATTTCTTTTTTAGTTTATAAATAAGAATCTTTCCCATTGATATATATATATATATATATATATATATATATATATATATATATATATATATATATATATATATATATATATATAAATGGAAAAGATCATCAGAATCATACGCACAAAAATACAATTTTTAAATTATAATATTATATTTATAATTATAGCATTCCAGAATCTAGACCGCGTTCTAGATTTTAGATCGTTCTATACCTACCTACCTATATATAAAATATAAGTGGCATTCCAACCGATGGTACGTGGCCATTACCACCACCATATATGCAACAATAACAATATCTTTGAGTCAATACTAAATGGTTTTAGCAGATAAAAGCTCATTTCGTTATGAAAATAATTTACAAACTAATTTACAAATGAATGTTTGATGTCAGATTACGTCATAATATGTGCTTTTTAAATGGCCATGATATAGTCGTAAGTAGGTATCTAAATAACCTTACAGATAATGGAGTGTATATTTTATTTTTTATTCATTAAAAACCAATTATTGAATTAAATAAAACTATGTTGGTCAGTTACCCTTTATGATGGAAACGAGGCATTCTATCTAAGTCTCTTGGGATGACATTGACATCGTTTAATCATTTAATCCTTAATCGAGGATAAATTTATGTCTATGGATCACAACATCCACCTTCCCATTAGCTGGACTGTGTGCTAGTTTGTCACCCTTACATTACAAAAAAAAACTAATTCCTATGAATACAGTATTGAAAATAGTTTTAATAATGTGAAACAAAAAAAGATTACACGCAAGCCATTTCACAACATTTTAACTGAAATTCCAAATACATTGCCTACCAATCAATTATATGCTATACTATTTCCTATACGGAAAGAAAACTAACCCAACCTACCAATTACAGACTGCGACATAACGCAATTTCGAGTTGCGTGTCGACCTTTCTTAAGTATTCCACTACGACCAATAAAACGTTGAATGGGGTACACACCAATTTAAAAAGCATTTCCAATCCTCTAGCTAGTTTCGGAAAAATATTTTAAATTTACGTACACATAAAACTGACTAAGACACTAAAGAAAAAAGATAATTTGCAAGGCATAATATTTTAATAGCTAATTATGTCAATGCTAAGGCGTAGTGTATCGACGAATTAAAGGATTCGACTTCAGAAATATTTAAATAATTTAGATTTTGCTTTGAAATATTGCACTTACCAAGCGAAACGTGGAAGTAAACCTCAGATTCGTGCCGGTATTCTGTGAGGTCGTGGTACCACCCCGGTTCGAATCTGCCCATCCCTGCGACAGCAAAAGCTTCCGCGTGACTCTACTAGTCTACTACTGTTAAATTAAGTGGAGTATAAAACATCACGATCTCTTCAAAATAGTCGAATAAAAACTTTATAACTTATTTTGCTAACTAGGGTGAACCAGGGTGGGATATAAGTTATTTAATTTTATTTTATTAAATAGCGTAATACTGCTACTTATAATCCGTAGTAGAGTCCCGCTGCAGCTATATTAGCTGTAGCACAAATGGATCGGCTAGACCAGGGTAGGGCCACGATCTCACAGAATAGCAGCGTAAAATAGCAGCTCAATGTTGTTGCATTTCGTTTGTGTGTAGATAGAACCGGAGACTATTTTTACTGGAAACAAGGCAATCCACCTTAGTCGTCAGGGGTGACAACATCTGCATTTTGATTCTTAATCCAGGATAAAATATAGGTATTTATGGGCCACAGAAATCACTTACCGGTGGACCATGAGCTCGTTTGTCACCCTTATTCTATAAAAAAAAAAATATCCAAATCAGTTTACAATTTGGTGGAGATATCACGTCACTTACATACAAGAAGAAATAAAAACGTTTGAAATCCACCTCCCATTTTTGAAATTGGCTAAAATTTGTCAACTAATTAACTATAATATATTACCACTATACAATAACTATATTACCATTTCTCTCTAAAGTACTTGAACATATTGTTCACAATCAATTGTCTTCTTATCTTAATTCCAACAATATTTTAAGTATATTTCAATCTGGATTCCGGTCCGGTCGTAGTACAACAACTGCTCTTCTTCAGGTCAAAAACAATTAACCGTACTCATTTTATTAGATTTCAGCAGTGCCTTTAATTCTGTTGACTCTTAAAAATTCTCCAGTCTATTAATGTTTTACCTTCGGCCATTCTCTGGTTTGATTCCTATCTTTGGGGTCGCTCACAATTTATCCGTTCCAATGACACTTATTCCAACTGGTGTAATCTTGTAACGGGTGTACCCCAGGGTGGCGTCTTGTCTCCTTTGCTCTCCATCACGTTTATCAATTCTATAACAAGAATAATATCCTCCAACTTCCATCTTTATGCAGACGATTTGCAGCTTTACCGTCACTTTGTGGCATCTTTTTTTTTTATAGAAGAGGGGGCAAGCGAGCATGCGGCTCACCTGATGTTAAGTGACTACCGCCGCCCATGATCAACCGCAACACCAGAAGAATTGCGGGTGCGTTTCCGGCCCTTTAGAAAGGAGTAAGCTCTTTTCTTGAAGGTCCCCAGGTCGTATCGGTCCGGAAAAATCGCCGGTGATAAACTATTCCACAGAGAGGTTGTACGTGGAAGAAAACTCCTTGTGAAACGTACAGTGGTGGACCGCCAAGCATCCAGATGGTGTGGATGGTATCGGGACGTTTGCCGTGTCGTGCGTTCACGAAATTTGGCGGCTGGGATTAATCCGAACAATTCTTCAGAGCACTCCCCGTGATAGATGCGATAAAATACGCAAAGAGTGCAACATCTCTTCGCAACGCCAGTGAATCGAGCCGATCGGAAAGCACTCGGTCGTCGACGATTCGAGCCGCTCTGCGCTGGATGCGGTCAAGTGGAAAGAGCTGGTACTGGGGAGCCCCAGCCCAGAGATGGGAACAGTATTCCATGTGCGGTCGAACCTGCGCCTTGTAAAGTTGCAGGCGGTGTGCCGGCATGAAATACTGTCCCGCTCTGTTGAGCACGCCAAGCTTTTTAGAGGCCAATTTGGCCTTCCCTTCCAAGTGACCACGAAACTGCACGTCACTCGATATGTCGACGCCGAGGATTCCGATACTGGCTGAGGCAACAAGGGCAACTATGGCAAATATCCCTCCATGAGTAACGACGCAAACAAACGGCTCCCAGTCCCCGGCGGCCCCGCTATTCCTGGCTACGGTGGCGACCATGGTAACGGCGGGGCAGAGGGTGCTAAGAATCTCCGGTGGAAGTTCGGTTGCCACCTACGACGACTCGACCTGGCAACATATAACGCGCGCACCCTGAGGACTGACGAGAAGATACTGGAGTTGGAAGAAGAGGTAGACAAGTTGCGCTGGCATACTATTGGGTTATCCGAGGTCCGAAGAGAGGGGGAGGACACGGTAATCCTCAAGTCCGGCAACTTGTTCTATCACCGCGAGGGCGACCATCTGTCCCAAGGAGGTGTCGGATTTATCGTCCACAAGTCTCTCGTCAACAACGTTGTAAAGATTGGGAGTGCGTCGACGTCGCCGAGGGTCGCGTACCTGATACTCAGAATCACCAAACGGTATTCGCTGAAGGTCATACAGGTTTACGCACCAACCTCGGCACATCCCGATGAGGAGGTGGAGAAAATGTATGAGGATATTTCCAGGGCCATACGTTCCTCCAAAACCCACTACACGGTGTTGATGGGAGACTTCAACGCAAAACTAGGCACAAGAGAAAGCGATGAGCTGAAGGTAGGGAAATTTAGAGTAGGGCAACGGAACCGTAGGGGCCAGCAGCTGGCCGACTTTATGGAGAAAGAGGGACTCTTTACGATGAACTCTTTCTTCTAGAAGCGGCCCCACAGAAAATGGACCTGGTCGAGCCCCGACGGTTCGACCAAAAATAAGATTGACTTCATTATGACGACCAGACGCCAACTGTTCAGTGATATCTCAGTGATCGCAAGGGTGAAAACTGGCAGCGATCACCGAATGGTTAGAGGCACACTGAACCTAAACGTTAAGTTGGAGAGGTCTCGTCTAATGAAGTCAACGCTCCGTCCCCCTCGTGCTCTAATCCAGAATCAAGAAACCTTTCAGCTCGAGTTACGTAACCGCTTTCAGTGCCTAGAAGATTGCAATGCAGTGGACGATATAAATAAAAAGCTCGTGGAAACTGTCCATACGGTCGGAGCTAAGATCTGCAAGACCGGCCGCAGAAGAACACAAAAGCTCTCCAATCACACTCTTAATCTCATGGCTGTTAGACGGGGGCTGCAATCGTCAACAGATTTGACAGCATACAGGCAACTGAACAAATAGATCTCCAAATGCATGCAGCGAGACTTACGCAAATTTAGTATTAAATTTGCGTAAGTCTCGCTGCTCGTATTGAAGAAGCGATTGAGCGGAACCAGGGCTCCAAAGTCTTTGCCAGAGGTCTATCTGCCAGTAAGAGCCAACTGTCAAAGCTGAAGACTGAGTGTGGCAGCATCGTTTCCGGGACACCTGAGATTCTGAGTGAGATTGAGAGGTTCTATGGGCAGCTGTACACATCATCGTTGGAGCCACACGCAAGTGTGAGTAAGGGTCCGGGATATCATCGGAATAGAGCGGTTCTTATCCGACACTATTCCGATGATATCCCGGACGTCAGTCGAAGCGAGATTAGAATGGCTCTCCAGCACATTAAAAACGGCAAGTCCCCGGGCGAGGATGGAATTACAGCGGAGCTTCTGAAAGCGGGTGGAAAACCGGTACTTGAAGTCCTTCAGAGGCTCTTTAATTCCGTCCTCCATTGTGGCACTACTCCGGAGGCGTGGAGCAGAAGTACGGTGGTCTTGTTCTTCAAGAAAGGTGACAACGCCCTCTTGAAGAACTACAGACCGATATCCCTTCTGAGCTGCGTCTACGTGCTGTTTTCGAGAGTCATTACGAATCGTCTCGCATGCAGACTCGACGACTTCCAGCCTCCCGAACAAGCCGGTTTCCGAAAAGGCTTTAGTACCATAGACCACATACATAACCTTCGGCAAATTGTACAGAAGTCCGAAGAGTACAATCTGCCACTTTGCCTGGCGTATGTGGACTATGAGAAAGCCTTTGATTCCGTCGAAATTTAGGCGGTGCTACAGTCTCTTCAGCGGTGCCAAGTTGACTGTCGGTATATCGAAGTGCTGAAGTGTTTGTACAGTAGGGCTACGATGGCTATCCGAGAACAGAACCAGAGTACGAAACCTATCCAACTGCAGAGAGGTGTAAGACAAGGTGACGTCATTTCCCCGAAACTCTTCACCGCTGCATTGGAAGACGTTTTCAAGCTACTGGACTGGAAAGGACACTAACATCAATGGCGAGTACATCACTCACCTTCGATTTGCCGATGATATAGTCCTTATGGCAGAATAGCTGGAGGACTTAAACACTATGCACAATGACCTCAATAGTGCCTCCCAACGGATAGGTCTTAAGATGAACATGGACAAAACAAAGATCATGCTTAATGTCAATGTCAAACCTACGCCGGTAGTTGTCGGGAGCACTAAGCTCGAAGTTGTTGACGAGTACGTTTACCTGGGACAAATAGTCCGGCTAGGTAAGTAGGTAGGTAGGTCCAACTTCAACCGAGAGGTCAATCGACGGATTCAACTCGGCTGGGTAGCGTTCGGGAAATTACAACACATCTTCTCGTCAGGTATACCTCAAAACCTGAAAACTAAATTGTACAACCAGTGCGTGTTGCCAGTGATGACATATGGAACTGAGACGTGGTCCCTCACTGCTGGCCGTATGAGGACGCTCAAAGTCGCTCAGCGAGCTATGGAGAGGGCTATGCTCGGAGTTTCTCTGCGTGATAAACTTAGAAATGAGGATATCCGCAGTAGAACCAGAGTGACCGACATAGCCCAACGGATTAGTAAGCTGAAGCGGCAGTGGGCCGGCCATATAGCTCGAAGAACCGACAACCGTTTTGGAAAAAACGTTCTCGAGTGGCAGCCTCGTACCGGTAGACGAAGTGTAGGGCGACCCCCCACTAGATGGAGTGACGACCTGGTAAGACATGCAGGAAGTCGATGGATGCAGGTGGCTCAGGACCGTGCTTTGTGGCATACCTTGGGGGAGGCCTATGTTCAGCAATGGACTTGTAAAGAGCTGTAATGATGATGATGATTATATTAAGTATTTATGTATGTGTTAATGTTTGTTTAAATATGAATATATTTATGTATTTGTTTATATAAAAGTATTTGAGCTGACGTATATATTTATTTTATCCCCATATGTGTTGCATAATAACAAAGTGCACACCTTATAATCATTTACTAATCATATGTGTTTGAAACTGGCCTACTGGAAGAAATTTCATTGTGAGATAAGTAGAGCATTTGTACAAACTTTTTATCATGATGTGTCCTCTCCCTTACTTGTGTGTACATAAATTGTGAAATAAATAACTAAAATATATAAACTAACATTGTGAACTGAACAATGTAGACTCTGTCTTTTGATCTATCTTAGAATGAAAACTTCGTATATAATGTAGGATTCGTATTAAAAAAGTACTTAAGATTGATTTCTTTAATACCTAGTCGAAATTATCTAGTGTTTTGAATGTGGTAATTGTTGTCACCTACTTTCATGTATAATATATACATGCTTAAATATTTTTGTCTACAAAAAATTACTGCCTTATTTGGCTAATAGTGTTTACATTTTTTTCTTTATTTCCTCTTTTTTTAAACATATTACCACCACACTACAGCGTCCACAGTCACGGGACCTACTACCTTCAGTTTTTAATATTAATTTTTGGTCCGATTTACGTAAAACGAGCTTATAATATCATCAAGTCTTGCAGTGGTGTGCTTGGGGTTGGGTTTAATTTTGTTAATTATAGGATCCCAAGCAGATGGCAGCACCCATCCATCTTCTCTATTGAAATTTGCATGTTTTTTTTAATTTCAATAGCCTCGCGTATCTTCCTTGGTAGGAATCGGTGTTCTTTTGCGAGGATTTGTGGTTTATCAAATCTAATGTAATGGTGGGGACGATCTTGAACATGTTCGCAGACCGAACCGATTACATTACCGAACTGCGCTGAATTCACCACTATCAAAACCGGGGGCAATCTACGCCAATTTCTTTTAGAAAGAAATTAATTTGAGTAGAGTACCATTTTATTTCAAAGTGAATATAGCGAGGGTAAATCGATAATTTTATAGGAATCATTAACATTTACTCACACATAATATTTATAGTCTATATAAATCTGTCCAAGCAAATAAAAGGTAATTTTCGTAGTAAATATGGATTGGTTTGGCCCATTAATATTTATTAATAACTTGTCTACAGCGCTATGAATCATTGTCACGACAAAAATATATAGTGTGAATATGACCTTAATGGCTCAAGTCGTTCAAAAGTTACAGGCTATCGCGCGCACCGAGCCCGCATACATTTTTGTGATAAATTTTTCTCTGTTCTTAGAGAGAAACTTTGGAACTCCATACTTCTATCAAATTTCGTGCTCAATCGTTGTATTTGTTCAAAAAGCAAGTTGAAGGGCATTACTTGTCCCTCTTTCTCCCTTTATTTATCTATGCATCGCCTATTCTGTTGTTTTTATAGTTCATAAGTTGGTATCGTTTGTTATTATAGAGTACCTGTTGATGCGAAAATGCTACGATGATCACCTATATGTTAAAATGGAGCATATCTCCTTAATTTTAACGTTTTAAACCCAAAAGATAAATATTTATACATTTACTTATTATCCCATTCATTTCCTTAATTCCCAGCTTTAACTCAAGAGGAACGGCACGCAAGCATCTTAGGAAGATAACCGACGTCAGCGCCAAGTAAAACGACGAAAAGAGACGAAAGCTCCCGCTACACGTATAACGGCCGTTCTCGCTAAAATACATAGTTAAAAATGATAATCGTGCTTTAAACTCAAATAAAATACGCTTATAATTAGGTTAGTGCTATGATTAATGTGTGTTAAAGTAGAACACTCGCCTGCAACATATTCTTCTTTATAAACGAGAAGCATCATCATTCTATGCATTCGCTCCCTGCTCCCTACCGTTAATTTTTTTCTTTGTATCCTTTTTAGGTTCTCTGGACGAGATTGATATTAATTAGCATATTTATATAAGACCTCCTTTTGTTTATTTTTAGCCCGGAAGATGGACAATGTTTTTTGAGAATATACATATATATATATCAACTAATATAAAAATATTCTAAAATTTTTATGCTATCATTTGGATCATAGTGTTACGTCATTTAATATATTTTTTTATATTAAATTACATAAATTTTTTTCAGTAAATAGTTTAATGCAATCGGTTTTTTAATAACTCTTTTAACCTTTGATCAATTTTATATTAACCTGAGCATATAAAGTTACAATATCGTAGCATTGAAAACGTGCAGCGGTAAGCAGCTACACGTGTAGAGCTCTCCGCTTCGCTTAAGCTCCTTATATCAATAAATGTTGACGCCCAGAACCGTTGAGAAACGACGCTATTAAAGAACGAACTGGAATTCCCGCAGACAAATTACAACTAGTACTACTGAAAATAAGTGCCGCCATTTATCTATGCTCTCCTTAAAAATAAGTTGGAAATGAGTCATTAAAATGTTACTGACGTGTCTTTTATATAGTATAAGGTGACAAACGAGCAGCGAGCAGTTCATCTGATAGTAAGTGGATGCTGTGTCCCATAGGCATCTATACTTAACCTCGATAAAGAAGAAAAACTACTTATATTATACTATTACTTACTATTGTACCAATAGTGGGGGATGGCAGATGTCTTTTCCGTACGCTTTCTTATTTATTGTACGGAACAAGAACGCACAAGAACGCTCAGTAAATAATCGTAAAGAAATAGTGTGTCATGTGACAAACGATTGGGATGAATTTGCTGTTACGTCTTATGACTTTCATAGCAACAATTATAAGACAGTTGAAGAGTACACGCTAGAAATGTTACAACACTCTACATATGGTTGTTTCTGCGATTAAGTAGCAGCCGGTTAAATTTACCCATTTGGATTTGATGTGTATCGAAATGGCAAACAGTATGCCAAATCTGATACAGAATACCATCCAATAGCCAAAAAACGACGCATTGAAATGGCTGTATCTGTGACGTTTAGTCAACCTTCACCAATTTCTAATGTTGTGCAAGACTTTCATTCTAGTCTAGTCTACCTATACAATTATTTATATACCATTGAGGATTAAGATGGAATGCTTCGTTTCTAGTAAGAAGATCATATGAAACACAACAGCATTGCTGTTATTTTACGCTAGTATTCTCTGAGAGCTTGAACCTACCCCGGTCCAGCCGATAATACAATAATGTACTTTCTTGTCACACTCACACTCTCACAATCACACTCTTGCCTTGAAGAAACTCACATTGTAATTGCAACTTATTCCACTTCTAAAAAACATTTATAACCTAACAATAATTTTGTACATTTTGTAATAGGAATTTTAATAGAACCAGCATGGAGCGCTCAACTCATTCTCAGGGTTTATTTTCATTAATGTATTCGTTGATACTATAATAACCCTTTTTGTACAATTTTATTTTTTAAAACTTAAACTTTTTCACTGACAATATTTTTCTAATAATTACATCTCAAAAATTATTTAAAAATTTATGTAGTGTGTTTTATGTCAGCCAGTTATATTTCAATAGATTAAAACCGCTTTGACAATTATTTCAATTATTATATAAACATATATTTTTATCCGTACACCCCGGCGCGCTTTTTTCAATCACCACATAGCGATATAGAAAAAAATTAGTTTTATCATATTTCCTAATTATTATAAGTTTAGATTGTTTGTCGAAAAATACTCTGCAAGGTGTTGCACAACAACATTGTAGCAAGAATATCGCTGGTAATTCTCAGGCGTGAATTAGTGACGTATGGAAACCAACTACCATCCTATGTGATTAAGGTGGTGTAGGGAGAAGCTGCAGAGGAAAATGAACCATCGTTTTCCTGACATCCACTCAAAATGTTATTGTAATATATATATATATATATATATATATATAATAAAATGGTGATAGCGTGTTCCCCGGTCGAGCGGAACCATTCGCGCTACAACCATAAGTTTTATTATAAATTTTTATTGTAAAAATATACACAATAAAAGTGAATAATTTTCCTATGTTTACTAAGACTTCACGAATTCGTGTAACATATTTCTTCCTCTCTGAAATTAATCAAGTCGGGCGCCTTGTTAAGGTTAACATCGCCTGACATGCGATTATAAGGCCTTATTGACTTTCCTGAAGCTTGAAAATGAAGATAGAAATATTTATGTAATGCGAAATTATATTATATTAAAAAAAACATAACCTCGATTTATTAAAAACGTTCTGAAAGTTAAACATTAATCGGTAAAAATTGTTTCAAAAAGTTAACTAAAACCTAAACATTAGGAATATCGTTATTTTTTTAGATGTAGGCGTGAAAAATGATAACGTATTGCAGCTCATAATAAGTGAATGCTAGTAGCCATAGACACCTTTATGAATTCTTGGTTAAGAATCTAAATGAATACGTTGTCTTATCTAAGGATTAAGATGGAATATCTTGTCACCGGTGAAAACGTCACTCGTTTTCTCTGATAGCGTGATCCTTCCACAGTTGTCCATCTATTCATGCTGCAGCTATAATACAGATAGAACATTGCTTTGCCCTGTCTAAAACATAAGTAGTGGTAAAATTAAAAATTTTGTACAGCTGAGTTCAATATAAATAAAATGAAAAAATCATCAATGTAGTTCAACTCAATTAAATACATATTGTTAAGTATACCTCAAAAACTACTGGTAAGAACTCGATTTATATGGGATCACATGAGAAGCACCAGCTTTCAAAAATCGGTTATCAAAGAAGCAACAAAATCGGTTCACCTAGAAAAAAGTTCTGGGAGGTAACTAACACACATAAAAAACATACAGTTGAATTGAGTACCTCCTCCTTTTTTGAAGTCGGTTAAAGTATAATTTTATAAGTGTAAAATATGTGGGTAGCATCAACAATTGCTTACTTTCGTGACGTAAAAGAAAAAAAATCTTTGTAAACGGGAGAGACGCATGTCCGGCAGTAAATTTAAGGTTAATGATATTGATTGCGATTGTACGTGTAATTGTAAACTTATCTCTAAGCTTATCGTGTAAACGTTTATCATGATCATCATCATTATATTCTTTCACAAATCCACTTCTGAACATAGGTGGAATACCTATGTTCAGCCAAGGTATGGCAAAAAGTACAGTTCTGAGCCATCTACATTCATTGACATCGACATGTCCTGCATGTCTTATGTTGTCACTCCTTCTAGTGGGAGGTTGTCCCAAGCTTTGCCTACCTAAGCTGTACCTCAAGGAACTTTCCACCGATTATTGGTTCTTCGAGCACACATAAGGCTCTTTCCATTTCTAAAAAGATTTTACGGCAAAAAATATTCATTACCCTGCACCAATGTGTTGTCGAACTTAAAAACCCCTTTTTTAAGTTTCTTGTTTAAGTTTTCTAGATAAACGTTTCTAAGGAAATTATTACTTTTTTATTAATTTCTCAGTCTTGTGTCTTTCATTATAATGTTTGCCGCCGAGCACGTGGTAAATAAGCATAGAATACTATAATACGCAATAAAATAGCTGTCAACCATTATATATTTTGTACGAGGATCGGCGTCGTCGGGAGCACACATACAAGCAATTACGTCGTATTATCACTACCACAATCCCAAGTCGCTGTGTTGACAGACTGAGTAAATTTACATATTTTGGACTTTTGATTGATGTTCAAGATCTTCATTAAAAAATCGCTTAAATTTTAATACATATTTATTTGTAAATAGTGTGAAATTTGGCATTTTATAAATAATTTGCGTGTGAAATTTGTAAATGATTGAAACAAACGATCAAAACACATCTCGTGTTGACATTCATACGTGTGAATTGACATGTTAGTGACATTTTAGTGGCTACACGGGCTGCGGTCACTCCCTCGTTCTATTATGTATGTATTATAGTATCCTGTGTAAATAGACATTTAAAATTGCAATTAACAATTTCATTGCCGGTGGGGATTCAAACGGGTTTTTCACTTTCTGTAAAGTTTACATCAACCGCTTAAGCCCCTGGGCGACCATTGCTAACGCTACATATTGTATGCATTTTTAATTTATATAATAAGAGTGACAAAAGGGCAACAAGTCCACGTGATGGTAAATGGATATTTTTTTTTTAAAAAAATTCCGAAATGACAAAAGCGCCTGTATCGTGTGGGAGTAATTTTTTTCATGCATGCCGTTTCGTACTTTTTATATGCAAAACACCAGTGGTAGATTCAAAATGCTAGCCAAGTTTTCACTTGTTTGACACAGATTTGTGATATATCTATTGCTGCTTAAGAAGTATGTCTGGGCGGCAAGACATTTGAAGAATAGGTTTTTAACAGAACTATTCTTGTCACGCCGTGTCCGATATAACTACATTTATCGTCAATTAGGAATCAAAATGCAGATTCTTTGTCATCCATAAGGACAAAAATGCCTCACATCTACTAATATAAGGGTGTCCGGTTCCCTACGATCACCATACGAAACACAATAAGCTTCTATTTTACGCTGGTATTCTGTCAGAGCGTGATCATTTCCTGGTCTAAACGACTTATTCGTGCTACAATCACAATATAGCTGCAGCGTGGCTCTACCACGTACAAAATGAGTAAACAGAATTTTCGAAAAGGTCTATAGTGAAACAATGGGTGCGTTTGGCAGAAAAAAGCGCTAGCAAGCGCTTACAAGCGCTAAAATAGTTTTCGGCCAGGACACGATTGCTATTTCAGTAGCGCTGACACAATCCGCCATTTTGCTTATTTAATTTGTTTGTTTTGAAGTAGAGTTTATAAGTTGTTTTGTGCAATATTAGTTTTAAGTAATATAATGAGATGAATAAACATATGCATGTTATTAAAAATCATGATTGGTAAGTTTTTAATATGAATACTTTACAAACATATATTTAAATTAGGTTAGGTTCCCCGCTTAAAACTAACATCGTGTCCTGGAGGAAAATAGCTACTTACGATTTGACAGCGCTTACCACTTACGATCGCCATTTTGTTTACAAGCGCTTGCTAGCGCTTTTTTCTGCCAAACGCACCCAATATCAGCTATTTTATTCGTCATTTGCAACTGCTTCATGCGTTCAATAAAGCGCAATATCACTGAGTGTTGACTCACCGCGCTGTTTTCGGATTAGAGCTCGCTTTGTACTGCAAATATTTCCCCAACTAATTACGAAATTAATGTTCGACGTTGGATTAACTAAATATTAAAAGCCAGTTCGGGATTACGTAGAACATTTGCTAATTATCTTTATTTGCATTTTGAAATTTTTATGTTTTCCTGGTATCAATTCATGTTTCAAATAATCTAAAATGGTTTCAATTTAGTAATAATAATGTATGTAATGAATCTAATAGTAATAATAATGTCCTCTAGATCGAATTGACACCACTATGGCCAATCTAGTAGAAGAAGACATAATTATAGTGCACCAGCGTGTGCGCAAGCACAAGTGCACTCTCTTTTCCTTCACTCGTAAAGTCCGATAGGAAGGTTATCCGACACGCCTGGACAGAGATCGGGTACAGTACCTACGGTTTTATGTATTTTCTATGTAAAACACCGCGAACTTTCCAACTTCGGACTGCTACTGATAACAAAGATTTTACGACCATTTAACTAACGCGACAGTCATCACTGATTGTAAGTATTATTCTGATTTGGCCTATAGATAAGTAAATACATCTATCCTCGAAGGCTTCGTTACTTAATTTAGACTTGAATTAAGCTAATTTTACGAATTCTCCCTCGTATAATTTGTCACGGTGGTACTTGTTTTTGTTTCCGACGTTTCGGTTGTACGAGTCGTACTAATTTCTTTCACTGTTTGCTCTAGAATTTGATCTAAATGATAGGTTCATAGTGTCAGCATTCTTTTTGGTTCTAAATGAAATTCACGTTAAAATTTTTATAATATTAAAATTCAACATTTGTATTTAATCCTGGCAACATTATTTCATGCAGTTTTTTTCAAGTGAGGGGCAATTTTTCAATCGTCTCATAAAATTTATCTATAAAACAAATTATAACCCGAATGAATATAAAAGTTAATCGACTGAACTGTTTCGTTCATACATCTTTAATTTTTAACTTGCTTATGTTGTACTTTATCTAACGAATAAATTTTGTCAGACTATTGTAACATCGGCCCATGTTTTATACATAAGCGTATTTACATAAAATAAACCCGCGAAATTGAGGAAAAACAATGCTTGAAACCCAACAGTTTCTCATTTAACCTCAACGCCTACACTTATTATTTCAATAATTTATGGGGTTTCGAATCTAAGGAGAAATAGTTCTAGATCATTATCTGTAGAGAAAATAATACAAGTAATTGGAAATACCTTACCTATGACTATACCTTCATTTATCCGAGTAATGTTTTAAAACAACATTAAATTTAGTTATTTAGAAAAACGTATTTTACTACTTAAATCATGGTGCTTGACCAATTTTTTAAATCGGTTGCAGGTGTTGCATGGGTTGCATGAGCTGCAGTAGCCACTTACCATTGAACTATTTATAGTGCACCAGCGTCGTTATCACTTCAATTTTATAAAAACAAACCCTTTACAATAGCCCTTTATTTTCTTCAAGATCGGATTATAAAAACTGTAAGTTTATATTTCTTTTTAATTATGTCAATTACACTAAATTTCACTATAATGAAACCTTTGTCAGCTGTCCACACGAGAGGTCAAAAATAAACTGAATTTAGCGTTACTTTGAAACAAATAAACTAGTTTCAACAGTACGTGCTGACCTTTGTAAAGAACTACGCTTTAGCCAATAAAAGGTCGAAGGGAGTAAATAACAAATTTGGACACATTACCCGAACTCATCAAGACTAGTTTGTTTAACGGACGTTCGCAAATTTAACTAGTCAACTTGTTGGAATTGTTTAGTTCAGTCATAAATATTTAAGTGATATTATGATTATGTGTGTAATTAACACAGAATTAGAGAAAATTTATGAAAAGAATAGAAGAAATAAGCATTACTACGATGGAAAGAATAACAAAAAATGAATATGTCTTATAGAACAATCTAAACGAATTAATATGTATGTATTTAATCGAATACTTGACAATGACTAAAACTATAATTTTAAGGATTTTATCACGTTTAGGTTGACGTATAATCCCGACGTATGAAGTACTTTACAGCGCCTACGGTCACGGGGGGGGATTGCGTTGTTTGGCAATACAGTGTCATAGTTAACCACGGCCTCTTCATTTTTTTTAATTTTTCATTCGATCTACGCAGAATTAGCTTATAGTATCTTAAAGTTTTCAGTTGTATGCTTGGGTAAAGGATCCCTAGCAGATATTAGCAGCCAGCCATCTTTTTTATTGAAATTAGGGTGTTTTTGATTACTGAGCTACGAGTATTATGGTCCAATTGCTTAGCTTTAAGAGAGAAGTTGTGCTCAGCAATGAAGGAAAACATCATGAGAAAGCCATGTCTGAGAAAAATTATTTTGAATGCATGTGAAGCCCCAAAACATTTTTAGAAATGAGAGGAGGCCTGTGCCCAACAGTGGTTGACATATAGTCTTTAACTTTAATGTTTATAAAGTTTATAAGCTCCTTTCATCTGTATCGCGATCTAGTGCCTACTTACTTAAAAAGTTGGCAGTATCACAGGCCGTTACTTTACTTATCGGTCGGAGAAAAACATCTCTCACTTTTAAGAAACTATTCAAGAAATACAATATAAATTTTGCATTGGTATATAAGTTATTTCGCCAGTAAAAATACAAAGATCAACAGCGTTTATGAAACACATCTGAAGAAATGGTGATATTTGTGGTAGAGCCACGCTGCAGCAATATCATGGTTGTAGCACGGATAGCCGGCTCAACCGGATAAGGACCACACTTTCCCAGACTAGATTTTAAACAGAGAATAAATGTAGATGTCTATAGGCCATATCCTATACCTTTAAACGAGCAATTCTTGTGCATATATATATATATATATATATATATATATATATATATATATATATATATATATATATATATATATATATATAATCGGAATCTCGGTAACGGCTCCAACGATTTTAATAAAATTTAGTGTCCAGGGAGTTTCGGGGACAATAAATCGATCTAGCTAGGATTTATTTTTAGAAAATGTACATTTGTCCGTGTTTTCGGGCAATAAAAAAACTGCTACAATATAAGGAGGTAAATTTTTACAGGTTACCAACGATCGTAATAGCTCAGATGGGATGTTGTTCGGGCGTGGTATCGGAGTTCCGTGGTTCGCGTCCCGTCTTGAGTCCGACTTTTTTTCCTTTTTTTTTTCAAGTTCCCTTCTGTTGTGAGAAAATCTATTATTTCGAGCCCTTTTTTTTAGTATTTTTTAAAAATACGAAAATTTTAATTAAACTAATTGCACTCATGATTTTTTATTCAAATAACCAATTCAGTTTTATCTAATGATTTCTTATATTTACGCGAACACTACACATTGAAATAATACTAGTTTTTACGGAATTTATCGCGTAACTTTTTAAATACCCGACGTTTCGAGAGCTTTACAGCACCCATGGTCACGGGAAGGACTGAGATGTTCAACGTCCAGATGTCATAGTTAACCGCGGTTACCATAGATTAAAATTTAACTTTTGTTTCGATCTACACAGTACGAACTTATGGTATCATGAAGTCTTGCAGTTGTATGCTTGGGTTGGGATTCAATTTTATTTATTATAGGATCCCAAGCGGATGGTAGCACACACCTTGAGCCACACTGTGTATAGAAAAAAGACTCATACAGATAGATATTTAAACGGTAATTCTCACCACCATACTTCACAGTTAGCTGCCGTGGGTAAATCTTTGTTTCAGAGAGCACGAGGGATCTGTGACAGTAAACACCTGGCTGCCGAGCTCCAACACGTCAAGCAAATATATGTTTGTAAACTGCCCCAACGATACAGGAGAAAATCCTAGTGTAGGGGTAACGTTTTTTTTTTAAAGAAAATAAAATAAGAATAAATATCACATATCCATTAAAACATTTTAGGTATTTTACATTATTTTTTCATAAAAAAATCATTGACCAAAATAGATCCAAAACTGTTCAATCCGCAAGTAATATTTGATACCTAACGTCACAGGAGCTGCCGGAAAAGGTTTTAAAGATGATCGATGACGCAACAAAACGAGCAAGTTACATCCAAGACAAGCTCTGAAATTGTATAATAAAATAATTCGTCGTGCCACGCTCAGTGTATGGTTCCGTAGTTTTCCGTCCGTCACAATAAGTGTTCCCACTTATGAGTTTAAAGGTGGGTATCCATTACGTTCGCGCTCCATCAGCGCTCCGCGCTCCTGCAACTGCTCCCGGTAGTGGGTACTGTTGTTTCCATTCAAGTTCAAAATGATTTTCCTAGAAAGTCCTTATAAAGTTCTACTTTTCAGATTTTTTTCATATTTTTTAAACTTATGGTTCAAAAGTTAGAGGGGGGGGGGGTGGACACATTGCTTTTTACTTTTGGAGCGATTATTTCCGAAATTATTGACATTATCAAAGAATGATTCTAGTAAACCCCTATTCATTTTTAAATACCTTTCCAACAATATATCACACGTTAGGGTTGAAATTAAAAAAATCACTTCCCACTTTACATATAGGGGGGCTACCCTAATAAAACATTTTTTTCCAATTTTTATTTTACCACTTTGTCGGCGTGATTGATACACATATTGGTACCAAATTTCAGCTTTCTAGTGCTAACGGTCACAGAGATTAAGCGAGGATGGACAGACGGACAGACAGATATGGCGAAACTATAAGGGTTCCTAGTTGACTACGGAACCCTAACTAGAGAATATCGAATAGTAATTTGGAAGGAAATAATAACTCGAAAATTAATTTCAACAAAAGCGACGCTATGCGGACGTCAGGACGTCAGCCGACGTCAGAGAAGTCACTTTGAAGTGTTTTAAGTGTGCAGTCCATATAGATAAAAAAATTGTACGTGTTAATTGTGGACACAAGTGCGAAGTAAAAATTCTTTACGGCTAAGGTTCTCATTCTTTTTACATAAGCAGGTTAAATAAAAAATAAAAGGAATTTTTAATGCCGAACTAAATTTCTCTACTATGTCGATAAAAAAATTTCGCTTCAAAAATACTACAGTATGTTTTAAATTTTAAAACCAATAAATTCATGAATAAGACGAATCTCATTGCTAATATCCATATCTCAACTATGCTGATTGTTCTTGGAATGCCATGCTTAAAGTTGTTAACAAGTAAGTTAAGCTAGAACAACTTATCCGTCGATGTAAATCTAACTTAAGTCAGGTAGTTAATCGAAGAATCCAACTTCGCCGCGCAGTGATCGGGAGATTATGATACATCTTTGTGTCCAGTGTTTCTAACTAAATAGAGTTACCGATTAATAATAAACTAGAATTATTTAATAAAAGCTGCTTTTACATTTCGCAGAATTAAAGGATAGGGTTTAACAAACAAGATGATAGGACTTCTTCACTTCATTGGAGTTAGTTACAACCCTATAAATATTTCTGCCGACACATAGAAGTGCTTGAACTGCTGTTTTTATCTGAAAGTTATGTGGAGCTAGGCAGAAATAAACTCTACCACATAGATAAAAGCTAGGCTGATTGGCAATCTATCTTAGCCTTTAGTGGTAACTATGAATCCAGAGAATATATATTATTCTACGCATCTCAGGGTTTCTTTGCTTTTTTCTATAAAATAAGCGTAACAAGCGAGCACAACTGATAGTAAGTCGATGCTGTGATCAATAGACATCTACATCTATCATCGATCGAGAATGAAGAAATCCTCGTTTCCAGTAAAAAGGGTCTCCGGGTTCTCTACACTCACCATACGAAACACAGCAGCATTTAGCTGCTATTTTCCGCTGATATTCTGCGAGAGCGTGGCCCTACCCCGTTCGAACAGACTCCCTCGAGATACAACAATAATATAGCTGCAGCGTTACTCCACCATGTGAAAATTGTTAGCCGGTTATCATTAGATAGACACTAATAATATTATATAATAACCTATTTTAGTAACATTTTATATTTACACGAAAACTGCTCATTGAGTAAGACTAATTTTAGTAATGTAACGCATAAAATGAAACGCTTGTTACATAAGTTCTAAAAAAATCCTACAAATATACAATCTATGATAATAAATTTAATACACTAATTAAAAGAAATATAGGTTTTCGTCGTAGAGCCACGCTGCGGCTATATTATGGTTGTAGCACGAATAGGTCGGCTCGACCGGGGAAATAGCACATTTATACTGCTGTGTTTCGTATGGCGAGTGTATAGATCCGGAGATCCCTTTTTACTAGAAACGAGGCATTTCATCTTAGTCCTCACGGGTGACAACGCATTTGCGTTTTGATCCTTAACCGAGGATAAATGTAGATGTTTATGAGCCACAGCATCCATTTACTATCAGTTGGACTGTGTGCTTGATTTCGTTTTTTAGTATTATATAACGAATACTGTAACATTTGTATACGGTAATTAAGAAAATGTTTTATTAAAATGTATTCTATATAACAGCAGCACTTAGATCAGCATTTGACATGTGATGAGCTAATAACTTAATAACGATAATGAAATTACTGGTGCTGGTAGGTATCCTTGAGTAAAATCGACAAGCTGGTCCGTAATTCAACAATTTTTAATATAATATAACATAAGATATTTTTTCTTTTCTGTATCAGACATAAGAGTATCAGTTAAACTATTACAAGTTAATCTGATTTTTAAATTAATTTAGATAAAGTATTTCCTAATTTATTAAAATATTTTAAATGATGTTAAAAGGTCTCAAAGCAGCAGACATAAAATAAATTAAGTGACAAAAACATTGAATAAAATACAGAGGCATTTTGTACGGAACATAGTATGTCCGTTTCTAGTACAGCCCCCACGCTCATAAATAACTCTAGAATCCCGTTTTCATGCAACGTACACAGAAAAAGTACACCGCAGCTAACAGCGAATAAAAATAAATTCATCATTGAATTGGTCTATAACGACACTGGCACACTATCACGCCTACTAAACAGCGATATAAAATGCATTTAATTTGAATTTCTTAACACATATTTTATAGCTTATCAGAATTAAAGAAAATTAGAGAAAGAAAAAACGTATTAAATTATTAAAAAACTGATTGCGTATATAGATTAGTCGTTTGCAAGATTATAAATGTAATTGCCTAATTAACTACAACTGAACCATTTTTAGAGTAGATCCTATTTAGATTTTCTTACGTGGTAGAGCCACGCTGCAGATATATTATAGTTGTAGCACGAATGGGTCGGCTCGATCGTGGCGTGACCATGCTCTCACAGAATACCAGTGTGAACGGTATGGCCATAGCATCCATTTACCATCAGGTGAATTGTGTGCTCGTTTGTCACCTAATGCTATAAATATATATATATATATATATATATATATATATATATATATATATATATAATAATAATAATAATAATAATCATTTATTGACAGACAACAAAGGCCCGTAAAAAAGAAACATAATTACTTATAATCAACAAACATAAACTTGAAATAAACTGAAATAAATTAAATATATGCCATCAAACAAATTAAAACTTACATCTTAACATACTAGACCAATATTTAAATATTTCACTACAATTTTGTGTTAAAATTAGTATAATCGTGTTTCCAGATTTGAGAAGATTACTTCTAAATCTGGCCACACGATGTCTTATCAAAGCATCGAGCGTCGGTACGCGTGCCTCAGCGAACATTGTAGATGCACTACAGTACCTCGGAAAACGAAACAATATTCGGAACGAATCGTTATATTGAACCTTAAAAATTCGATAGTTTTCCTTTTTAAATTTAGTCCAGAGATGCGGTGTGTAAAGCGATTGGCAATAGGTTTTAAATAGTAATATTTTAGCATCTCGCTCGCATTTATTAAATTTCCTGCCAATCATATTTGCACGTACAGCAAGGGACCGCCTTTCTCTGTCCATGTCCTGATCATCCTTCAGGTCACTCGATACGATATGTCCTAAATATCGAAAGCTCGTCACAAACTTCAAATTTTTGCCGTTCAGGTATAATGGTAAACAAACATCTTTACTATGCGCTCCAAAGACCATTGCCACAGACTTGTCTGCATTATAAACTAACTCGTGGCTTGCTGCGTATCTCTCACAAATAGAAATTAACTTCCTTAAGGCTCCGATTGAGGGGCTCAATAAAACCATATCGTCCGCGTAACTAAGGTTGTTTACACATTTCCCACCTAAATGACAGCCGATACCCGTTTCATTGAGCTCCTCAATTAGAGCATTAACGTAAAGGTTAAACAGCAGAGGAGAAGTTAGCCCACCCTGCCTAACCCCCTTAGTCAGTACAAACTCGTCCGAAAGCGAGCCATCCCAGTTCACTACATTAACCTGCGTATTATACCAATTAATAAGGATTCTAATTATGTCGGAAGGAACACCCACCAGTTTTAACTTATCCCACAGGATGCTATAGTTTACCCTATCGAAGGCGCGACTCAAGTCCAAAAAACAAGCGTATACTTTTGTTCTTCGTGACACGTAATACGTTACTATTTGTTTTAAGGAAAAAATTGCCAACTCAGTAGAGCTACCTTTTTTAAAACCAAACTGAGCGTCACTTATAAAAATAAATTTCGATAAAATATCCAGAATAATAGACTCAAATAGTTTCGCACAGGTTGTAGCGATTGAGATAGGCCTATAATTGGAACTGATCGTATCGCTAACGGTTTTACTTTTGACAATAGGGCTAACCACGCATTTTATTAGGTCAGGAGGCAAAAATGAGTGTTTTAAACGCGCGTTAATAAAAACCGACAGAAACACCACAACCCAGGGTCCACCGCAACGTAAATGTTCTACAGAAATCTGGTCATGACCACACGCTTTACCAAGGTGCATCTTTTTAAGGGCATTATACACCATACTCTCATCAATATGAGTATATGATAAAACAGGCATATCAAGTGTATCTATCTATCTATATATATATATATATATATATATATATATATATATATATATATATATATATATATATATATATATATATATATATATATATATATAGTGCTAAAATATATCATATACATATATATAGTATTTCAGGTGTGTTGCCGGTCTTTTAAAAAGACTCGGCTCTATTCTTGGACGTGCCTAAATTATATCGATCCAAAAATATCGCTGGCGATAGTCGATACCACAAGCAAGTTGCGCGAAGAAGAAAACTATTGTAAATCGCATAGTGGTGGACCCCTAAACACTTAGTTGTTATGGATAATGTCACAAGTTTTACCGAAATTTCCTAAGGTGAAATTTAGAGGTAGGAAGTAGTTCGAACAATTCCTCTGAGCACTCACCGTTGTCCTTGTAGTTTTATGTCAAAAACATCTCAGTAACAATCTGGAGTCAGAAAGTTGGCTCTGATGCGATCAGATCGGGGCTCGAAAGGTGGATAATACTACGCCTTTTCACTCTCATAATGATTTCTTGTATTTACGCGAACGCAACACATTAAATGAACTAATTTTGCGGATATTTTCACGTTTATATTTAACTTTTTAAATCACGACGTTTCGGGTGCTCTTCTTCCAATTGGACGTGCACACTAGTGCAGTATAATCCTGTCCGGTCCAGCTGGCTAGGCTCCGTTGAGACTAGCCACCATGACCGAAATTCGGTCTGAAGGACAAAATATGTTTAAATTGGCGAGTAATTACTTTAACTTACTTTCTTTTATCCGCTACTTTTTAAATGACACATTTACTATTTTATTATTAAAGGGTTGTTTAGCTTGGTGCATCAAACCAGTTTAATTACAAGCTCAAGGGTATTATAGCATCGCAACTATAATGTTCTTTGCTCAGAATAGAGCAGAATAGAATCATTTTATTTAACAAGTAGAACTGTGTTCTTGCGTAAAAGTATATATACAATGGCGCCAAAATTATTTAACAATATACCTAAGTGCATAAGAGAATGTAACATCATTCACATTTATAAACGTAAGCTATTTAATCTGCTAAATGATGAAGCATATTATTGTATAGATGTATTCCTTAATAATAAATTTTGAAATTAGGACACATTAATTAATTGATGAAATTGCTTAAAATATTATATTATTACTATAAAGCTGCATTGAATATTAACCTATCATGACATGTACCTACCAATTAATACTAGATGACAATAAGAGAAATTGTTGACAATTATTGTATGTATACTAAAAAAAATCCATTAAGATATTATATTACTTTAATTACTCATAAAATTTGACATTAGAAGTAAAAAAAAACTAAATGAGTGTTATAATGAATGTTGCACTTATATATTAATTTTATATATTGTATGCCTACAGGACATGGAGAATCTACCTTATATTTCATTAGGTACATATCGAGAACTGTAAATTTACCTATATTCACAAAATATACAGATTTGATTTATTCAATATACTTTTACCGCTTTGAACATGTCCACGGACTGCTTTAGCCTTATCAACGGGTTTGTACTCTACCAGCCCTATTAATAAACACAGACTTGATCGAGATTAACTTTACTCCTAGTTTAAAGCTTAAAATATCTAATTTCAGTATTAATAAACATAGAGTAAGGAGGGAGTAAACTAATCCGAATCTAAAAGTTAATCCTTGGCGGTACCTAGTTTAACAACTGAGTAAGCATGGACTAGTCGCGTATTTTGACATTTTGTAAAACTTTACGTTGTTAAATTCATAAGTTGTAAGCACTAGTAACAAAAACAGCATAATTGATTAAAATGCCAAGAAGTGATGTGGAGCAGAACAAAGTGATAGCAGGTCTTTATTCATTATGTGGATTTAGACAAATTATTGGGGCTATTGATTGCCACATATTCTAACCCCGAAAGTCGCTGGAAACATCGGACAATACTACATAAACAGGAAAGGATACAGTTCAATAAATGTACAAGTAAGTTTTATAGCACCTAGCTAGCCCATCTTTGCCATAACGTACTTAGTTATTTTCTTAGATTCAATACAATCACCTCAATCTATTATTTCATATTAAAGAAGTTATTAGTGCTTTGTTCCAGGTTGTGTCAAATGCAAATTTAGAGTTCATGAATACAGTGGCACGTTGGTAAGGCAGCACACATGACTCAAGAGTATTTAATGAAAGTCGCATTAAAACAAACGTTTGAGCAGTCAGAATTTAAAGGCAGACTTCTCGGAGATTCTGGTTATGCTTGTCCTTATTTATTCACTCCTATCTTGCCTGCTAATAAACAAAAGGAAGGAATGTACAACCGGTCGCACATCTGGGCCCGTAACACTGTAGAACAATGCTTTGGAGGGAAGCAAAGGTTTCGGTGTTTACTGCGAGGACTAAATACTACGAGTAAATAAGATCTGCTTGAGGATGTAGTATAAGGAGATGATAAAAATGTACCAGTCACACAATTAGTAAATACTCCGTTAGAGGAAATTCTGTTCGGGCAGCATTTATTAACGATTTTTTTTAAATAAATATACAAAAATTACATGTACGAAAGATTTTATTTATCCCCAAAAAACAAAACAAAAATGGTTATTTAATTAATTTTGCCCTTCGCGCTCTTTTCTTAATTCTAAAATTTCGTTACAAATAATATTAGAAATGATTATATTTAGAACTTAGTTTTTCCACCGAGTCCGAAAACAACACGAGGAACAAGGAACAACACGTAACACTTAGCTCTTGTCAAACTCAAAATATTTCCTGTCACTGTCATTAATGTCATCATCAAGCATTGATTTCATTCACTAATCATTCACTGACTCACTCTTTTTACTTTTAAAATAAGTGGGTTGCCATAGCACAAGCGTTAATCCCGGCGTAAGGAATGATGTATAGTTAGTCCGAGGTTACTCCATGTTTATTAATAACATTGTAATAACGAAGTAAATAGTCAGTTACTCTGAGATTAGCTAGTCCAAGTGTAACTTCGAATTAAGCTTGGAATAAGCAATTTTTATTAATAAGACAGTACTAGTTTAACTGCAAGCTCGCTTGTCTCTTAAAAATGATAAAAATATTACGCGACCGTATACTAATGAAATATTTTTCAACAGCATTGTTTTTAGTTATTTTGCTATATTCTCCGGAATACACTGCTGCCCACCTTCTGTATCATTTTAAAATGTTAAATGATAGAGATGAGAAGTAGGTTGATAAAAGATAAAACTAAAAATGATAAGATGATCAATTCATGAATGGAACATCCATTCATTGTTTTGAATGCCCAGCTGTACGCCGAAAGGAAACTAAAAATATCCATTATCTGAATGGGCAGTAGCATCTTCCTATTAACAACTCAAAATACCAACAACAACAACCTGTGTTTGGTAACTCGCCTGCCAAGTATTGCAACTATGGTGAGTATCCATTTTGAAATCAATGGAACTTTGATAGGATGTAATAATAAATAATGATGATGATTAAACCCAGCTTTAAATGACGAATGTTGAGGAAGTTTTTAGTAAGTTGTAAGAGTGACGGTGTAACCGTGAAAACGTTGTAGTGGCGGTGTAAGGATATTCACTAACCCATATCGTCTTCAGAGAAAAATTTAAACAGGTGACAGGCAGCAGCAGCATCTTCCTGGTAACAACTCAAAATAATAAAAAAACGAGTGTGCTTACGACCACACGACTGAAGGAAAACTTCTCTGGCTTCATTTGTATATTCGTATATATACAGTGTGCGTGCGTGCGTGCGTGCGTGCGTGCGTGCGTGCGTGCGTGCGTGCGTGCGTGCGTGCGTGCGTGTGTGTGTGTGTGTGTGTGTGTGTGTGTGTGTGTGTGTGTGTGTGTGTGTGTGTGTATCGGCTTCCTTCCATAATTGTCTGATGTCTCTTGCTTATATCCCCCACTTAACTCCCGTTCGTCTCACCCGATCACAATTTTTGTAACGCTTTCGTCCCGCGTTCGCCAGCTTACTCC
Organism: Parnassius smintheus behrii; assembly: GCA_036936625.1. Classification (NCBI taxonomy): domain Eukaryota; kingdom Metazoa; phylum Arthropoda; class Insecta; order Lepidoptera; family Papilionidae; genus Parnassius; species Parnassius smintheus. The sequence continues at coordinate 4,346,928 of JAUPFT010000012.1, forward strand.
CCAAGTCAAGCGTGCGTAAAGAAGTTTTACTTCAAAAACTGACAACCCGCTCGCCAGGCGTGTCACCTATGGCAAAATCCCCCCTATGAGGCAATTTATGGTGGAAACCTATGTTTAGCAGGTGGATTTTTACATGATGACGATGAAGAGCAACGGTCAATCTTACAACTTATTAAAATTCTACTGTACCTAGTTTAGTACTTTATGGAAGACGTTCCTGCCCAACTTTTTTCTTCATCTGATTTGATCTCCCTGGGTTATTGGTTATTCTTACACCTCCACTATACGGTCAACCATTAAATTATTAAAACAAAAAATAGTAGTGTAATTCCATTGTTTCAATTAGTGTCTATGATATTTAGTACAATGCTGCGTACTACAGTAAGACACTAGAATTTATTTTAAATAACTTAAAATGCTTAAAAAATGGTTCAAGATACTAGTTGAATGGTAGATAGAGACTTTTTAGTGATCGCGGCAGGGACTATTAAACAACTGTCGCTTAGTATTATGTTCGCATAATTATAATTACTATCCGATCATGTACAGACACGCAACAGATATCTCATGGCTGTAGAACAAGTAGTTCTGCTGGATAAGAGAAGGAACACGCTCTCACAAAATACCTGCATAATAAAGTTTAATGCTGCTGTATTTAATATTTAGTGTAGAGAACCTGATACCCCTTTTACTGTATAAGAGGCATTGCATCTAAGACTTTATGTGTAACAACGTATTGGCATTTTGATTCCTATTCGAAGACAGATGTAGATGTCTATGACCCACAGCATTCAGTTACCATTCGGTTGACTGTGTGCACGTTTGCATTCCTCATATAATAAAAAAATTGTATGATTTTTAAAACGACCTACTGCTACCGTTTTCGCCATAATATTTTACAACTTAATATATTTTATGTTTATTGAGCGGAATAATCCAGGGCACTTTACAGCGAAAGGATAACTCAAAGCTTTTTTGGTCCATAATAAGCAAATCAATCATCACTAAAGTGACAGCTGACGACGTATGAAAACATACGACTTCGTTCTAATAATGATAGATGGAGCAATAATGTTCAGTCAGGGAATTAACAGAGTTCAGAGTAATTTACAAGAAATTATCATTGTTTGATAGGATACTACCTTTTTTTTATCATGCGAAACTTTTAAGCGCACGTTGGCAGTAAATCTGATACGTATGCCTTGACGACAATTGGCAAGATACACCCTTACGCCGTCATGCTCTTGTCACGCCACCGTTCTTGACTCCCTTGTGCGTGCGTATGCGTATACTATATACACTTTGTTGCTTCTCTGTTTTAGTTGTGTGATGCCTGTGCTTTTCTTTTATATACAATTTGTATTTTTTTAAATATTATTTCAATCCATAAACCTTGTTTCACATCTGTCAGGCGTCCCGTCAAAGCCATGTTTAGTTTTTATATGGTAGGGCATGATTACAATCTCACTTGGTGGGGAGGGGTGATGAAGTCCTCCAAACGTTAGGCTTAAAAAATACGATAGAAAGACAGGCATTGATTAAAGAAAGTTTCAAAACGGTGACGACTAATTCTAGTCTAGTTTAACCTTCATAAGACACAGGTTTGCACGATCACCGGTACTTGTCGTATCTCTTCAATTTCAGAGCACTCCCCTTGCTGCTTCAGCTAGCATAGGAATCCTCGGCGTTGACATATCAAATGATATGTAGTTTCGTGGTCACTTGGAAGAGAAGGCTAAATTAGCCACTAAAAAGCTGGAAGTGTACAGCACAGCGGGGCAGTATTTCGTGCCGGCACACCGTCACCGTTACATCTTTACAACGTACAAATTCGGACTCATATGGAATACTGTTCTAATCTCTGGGCCGGGGCACCTCAGTGCCAGCTTCTTTTACTTGACATTCAGCGCAGAACGGCTCGTATTGTCGACGACCGACTTCTTTCGGCTTGATTCACTGGCGCTACGAAGGGATGTTGCATTCCTTTGGATTTTCTATCACATCTACCACGGGGAGTGTTCTGAGGAATTCTACAGATTAATTACAGCCGCCAAATTCCACGAACGCACATCGCGACAAAACTCACCACACCATCTGAACAATTGGCGGTTCAACGCTGCACGTTTCACTAGGAGTTTTCTTCCTCAAACAATATCTTTGTGGAATTGTTTACCATCGGTGATTTTTGCGGACCGATACGACTTAGGAACCTTCAAGAAAAGAACTTACTCTTTTCTAAAAGATTGGCAACGCACCTGTAATTCCTTTGGTGTTGCAGTTGTTCATGGGCGGTAGTAGTCATATCATAGTCGGTATTAGGTGAGCCGCATGCTCGTTTGCCCCCTATACTAAAAATAAACTAAGCAAACCAGTTAATTTAAATGCCTAGAATGTAAAAACAGGTGGATGTTTACAGATAATCTAGTCTTCCGTTGTTGAAAACGAAAGGAGTTATTATATCATGATTCCTGTGCACACTCTCCTGTGATGTATCCTAGAGAACATTAGAGCATTCTTTTATTGTGGGGAAATCCTCATAGATATGAACGTGAGGAAACAAAAATGTTATGCCGAACTTCTACCGGCTAAAACCCAATAGTTGTCACCATCAGCATATATAAGGGGACCCGATGTCTCCGTTCGGAATGCAACCGTGTCTAGTCTCTCGTTTTGCTTTATTAAAACATCGCGGAGGCAATCCATTCTGCCCCAGCGCTCTTACAGTCCTATTGCGATATCTCGTAAGCAATTCCGAGACATCGTCCCCCTTGGGGATTATATTTCTAGGCATTTGGGGCCCTGTTTATAGCGCCCGTAACCGGGAGGCAACGTTTCTGTTATGGAAAAAACCATCATCAAGGGGAGTGCCGTGAATAACCCTACACTGACATCGTCTTCGAGCAGAATCCGCCCCCTCCCGACCGCTCAGAAGCCTTCTTCTGAATTATAACAAATTCATAGAAGGTAGCTACGGCCCTCTAAGATGAATCCTCGCTCAGCATTTCCGACACGATTTCTGTCAGAGGGAGACTTCAACCGATCGAACACCGAGGAGCTGGTTACTTTTTGCCTGTGCTCGAGGTTATCAAGATTGGTTTGTACAAACACTAGGGTGACTAATAAATCTTTTAACAAGCCCCTCCACTGCGTCCAACGATGTGGTATTTTGCAGCAACAGTCCATGTAAGTTACCATTGTTCAGTCCAGGGTAACAGGCGTGAGATTTTACAAATTGATTAAACAAATAAATGAATGCACAAGGAAAATATATTTTACATAGAAAAAGGAAATATTATTCAACGTTTCCACGAATACGGGTAGCGGTGTATTTCAAAAAGATGTGTAAACAGAAAACAGAGAATGCGAACAATTACAATCGGACGTGGGATTAAATTAATCAAGCAAGCACACCCTTTACGGTCGGTAAAACAGAACCCATTAAGGATTAAAATCGTCCGACCGTTTTATTGTTTTCGAATAATCTTTTAGCATTTCTCTACAGCCCTTATATTATGCTGAATAAAAAAATCTTATGAAATATATTTACATAATATTGAAATATATACAATACTAGCGATTTGCTCCGGCTTCGCATTGATGATTTTTGGATCTCAACGACATATCGACCTATCGGGTCCAATTAGGTTTTCATACCACCCACTCAAATACCCATAAAATTTCATCACAATCGTTCGAGCTACTTTCGAGTTTTAGCGAGACTAATGGACAACAATTGATATTATACAATATTAAACTGAAATAATTTATTTAAATAATACTAGTTTTTACGGATTTTATCGCGTATATTTAACTTTTTAATTTCTCGACGTTTCGAGCACTTTACAGCACCCATGGTCAAGGGGGAATCTCCCCCAAGACCATGGGTGCTATAAAAATTATTTAAATGTGTAGTGTTTGCGTAAATATAAGAAATAATTATAAAATAATTTAATATTGTATAATTTATAGTAGTGTATTGTATAATGAATTCTTATATTTACGGCAACACTCCGCGCATCTCCTGTGACCATGGGTGCTGCGAAGTGCCTGAAACGTTGGGATTAAATAATAATCTAAAATGAAATGCGACAAAATCCGTAAAGACAGTTTAATTAAATTTTATTTCAGATTTTTAAGGGTTCAATGAATTCCATTATATATTATTAGATAATACGAAAAGACATCAAAAACAATTTTGAACCTTTGCAATAGTAAGATGGATTTATTTAACTGTGGCGAAGGCTTATACTGGTGTATATCCGTGTATGTGCCACATTTAGCAAGCAATTGCGGTAGCAGTCGCACTTCATTAATTCTGTTTTCGTCTCCAATCTGGGAATTCAATGCAACCCATCAACAGTCCTCTGCTGACCAAATGCTGCCCCCAGCTGCCGCCATAGTTGCCACGCTTGGTAGGATGTTTGACATTCGCAGTTTTTTAGTTGTTATGTGGCTCTTCCAAATAACAAATTTAAAAAAATAAAATCTACTTTTTATGTTGCTATATTTTTTCCGTAAGTTTCCTTTTGTTGTCCTTAACGAAATCTATGAAACGATGCGAAGTAGTGGATATTCTTACAACGCCACTACACGTGCATAGAATGGTGATAGGAATAAAAATTGTATTATTATTCATTTATTATTAAGGAATAATACAAATATAGCAATAATACATGTTTATGTAGGTACGTAATAAATAAATCTTTATTCTTACAAAGAAATCACATTGTAATAATAAATACATTAATGCTGGCAGTGAATACTTACGATCCTGGTAAAACCTGTCAAACGTAAATCATCACAAAATGGCTTTCATTATGTTATAACAAACCGCACGAAGTCGTAAAACTTTCTAGGACAGGGTAAATAACACCCGATAATCACAATGTCTACATCACAAGCCATGCGTGCAACTAAACAATCTAAGCGGCCATTTTCTCCCGCCAACGTATGTCAAATTTCTCACGCATCCTTTTCGCGCGAACTGAGCAATCCAGTCATTTAATATATGAGTAAGTTATACTTCCACGTCACAGCATTATCCCTTCAACGGAGGAAAGTAGATACATACTTTAGAGAAAGAATGTAGTAAAGGATATGTTTATAGTATATAGACAGAATTTAAACATTTTGGTAATATCATACACATATGTAACTATATTTACCATGTAAGAATATCCACTAACCCATATTGGTACTCAAATATAATTCTAATAAGAGCGAACTACTCGTGTTTAAGGGTGGAAATAGAAAACCTAAGTCTGTTCCTCATGTTAGACTTGGAGGAGTTACACTGAGAAGAGTCACCAAATTCAGATTTCTGGGACACTGGGCCGCCGAGGATCTTTCTGACAATTTAGATGTTGAACGGGAACGAAGAGCGTTGGCAGTGAGGTGTAATATGCTTGCTCGCAGGTTTGCTAGGTGTAAGAATGATGTTAAGATATCATTATTCAGAGCTTACAGTCAAACATTCTACACCTGCAGCCTGTGGACGAAGTATACTCGCCGAATTCTCAATGTGCTACGTGTTCGGTACAACAATGGATTCAGGATGTTGTTGGGGCTGCGACGCTTTTGCAGCGCATCGCGTGTGTTTTCTGAGGCAAGCGTGGACAGTTTTGCAGTAATATTACACAAAAGAATAGCCTAATTGATGCGTCGCGTACGAGACAGCACCCACGGCCTCCTAGCTTCCATATATGGAAAACAAGATTGCCCTGTGATGAGGTACTGAAACACAGTGCATATGGGTTCCTGACCCAATATGTTAAATAATAAACAATAATTTTTGTGTATTAATAATTTATGGATTCTGTGAATTTACTAACCTCCAATTTTTTTAAGTTTTTAAGTTTTAAGTGTACTAACAAAATGGGTGTATTTACATGAAAAATGAAATAAATATATAGAATATAATAATAATAATGTTTTGGCTCGCCGCTCACTTAGCGGTCAGCCGCCGCCGTAGAGTCTACGAGTACATCACCTGAGGATGCCTCGTGCAAAGGCGAAACACGTATCGTATTATCGTCGATGGTGTGTCTTACCTGGAATTGTGGTGTTGGAAGTAGTGGTGCCGGGAGTAGTGGTGTTGGGAGTGGTGGTGCTGGGATTAGTGGTGACGGAGTAAGTGCACGCAATTGAGGGAAGGCGGGAGGTGCTCTTCAATCCAGGTAAGACATATCATTGTATTTAGTGAGTGGAAGGTTGCAAATTAAGTAATATTTTTATTATAACGGATTTCCGCAAAGTAACGCCTTCTATCAATTATAATAATAATATTTATGTATATTTATCTTGATATTTAGGTATATTTATCTTTTCATTTTAATTTATAATTATATATTTATAGAACCCAACCAGATGAGAAAACTATATAGATATGCATGCATGAAATTAAAACGATGGTAATTTTCTAAACCTCATTGACTTATATATTACTCTAAACCTGTATCCATCTGCTGTGTTAAATAAGCGATTTAACAAGTGTAATTATTTCTTCTTCTCTCTTATTAATTATCTAATAATTATCTTATTAATTATTTTATGAAATTATTAATAAGATCTCAAATACTTTTTATTGAGTATGGGTAACAAACGAGCACACAATCCACCTGATGTTAAGTGGATGCTCTAGCCCATAGACATCTAAATTTATCTTCAATTAAGAAATAAAATGGAGATCCGTTGTCACTCCTGAGGACTGACACGGAATTTCCAGTAAAAACGATATCCGGTTTTCTACACTCACTTGTAGAGTAGTAGAGCTACTATTTTACGCTGGTATTCTGTAAGAACATAGTCCTACCCCAATCGAGTCGACCCATCCGTCCTACAGCCTTAATATAGCTGCAGTGTGGCTCTACCACGTTTAAAAATATACACGGTTTATCATCATTACAGCCCTTCACAAATCCACTGCAGAACAACGGCCTCCCCCAAGGTATGCCACAAAGGATGGTCCTGAGCCATCCGCATCCTTCAACTTCCAGCATGTCTGACCAGGTCGTCGCTCCATCTGGTAGAGGGTCACCCTACACTTTGCCTACCAGTACGAGGCTGCCACTCGAGAACCTTGTTTCACACTTTCTTACATATGTATTACATGGTTTATGGCAGATGAATAATAATGTCCTCGGGACAGTCATAGCAGCCAGTTTTAACCGAGACCAGCCATCTGCGCAGTACAGGGTACATACGTGTATGGGCAAACATGGGCCCTCTCTCCATTCCTGCACTTTCGTAATCCTATGAGACGGTAATCCAACATGACCGAAAAGAAATTAAAAAATACCGCTTAAAATATTTTATATGTGTGCTACTTAGATAAAATAACAAATGTAAAGTAAAATCGTCAATCGATAATTCGTAAAACGTCTGTCACTACATAATGTACTCGACTACATTACAACTTCTGATATGACTTTATGAAGACGTGACATAAATATAAAGGCCATTCCTACGTTCAATTTAGGGAGATTTAAAGGGTCTGACTTTGTATATATTTGTGGACCGGTAATTCGCTCTCAATCTTACACTACGTGACATTTCAGAGTTAATAGTTAATCTCTGATATTAAAATGTAATTTAAATACTTTATTCGTGTTAGTAGTTAGCTACAAATTTAATAAAATATCTGCTGTACGAAAACGGCAAGAAATTTAAAAACGGCAAGGCCCCGGGCGAGGATGGAATTACAGCGGAGCTTCTGAAAGCGGGTGGAACACCGGTACTTGAAGTCCTTCAGAAGCTCTTCAATTCCGTCCCCCATGCCACCATTAGTGCCACCACTACTCCGGAGGCGTGGAGCAGAAGCGCGGTGGTCTTGTTCTTTAAGAAAGGCGACAACGCTCTCTCGAAGAATACAGACCGATTTCCCTTCTCAGCCGCGTCTACGTGCTGTTTTCGAGAGTCATTACGAATCGTCTCGCACGCAGACTCGGCGACTTCCAGCCTCCTGAACAAGCCAGTTTCCGAAAAGGCTTCAATACCATAGACCACATACATACCCTGCGGCAGAATGTACAGAAGACCGAAGAGTACAATCTGCCACTTTGCCTGGCATATGTGGACTATGAGAAAGCCTTTGATTCCGTCGAAATTTGGGCGGTGCTACAGTCCCTTCAGCGGTGCCAAGTTGACAGTCGGTATATCGAAGTGCTGAAGTGTTTGTACAGTAGGGCTACGATGGCTATCCGAGTACAGAACCAGAGTTCGAAACCTATCCAGAGAGGTGTAAGACAGGGTGATGTTATATCCCCGAAACTCTTCACCGCTGCGTTGGAAGACGTTTTCAAGCTACTGGACTGGAAAGGATACGGTATTAACATCAATTGCGAGTACATCACTCACCTTCGATTTGCCGACGATATAGTCCTTATGGCAGAATCGCAGGAGGACCTAAGCACTATGCCTCACTCACCTCAATGGTGTTTCCCACCGGATAGGTCTTAAGATGAACATGGACAAAACAATGATCATGTTTAATGTCCATGTCACACCTATGCCGGTAGTTGTTAGGAGCGCTACGCTCGAAGTTGTTGACGAGTACGTTTACCTGGGACAATTAGTCCGGCTAGGTAAGTCCAACTTCGACCGAGAGGTCAATCGACGGATTCAACTCGGCTGGGCAGCGTTCGGGAAATTACGACAAATCTATTCGTCAGGTATACCTCAATCTCTGAAAACTAAAGTGCGTGCCCGTAATGTGTTCCAGACCAAGTTTCGGTCAAGAAGGCCTGTCCCGACAAAAACTAGCCATTTACGTAGGACAAGATTATATTGCCTGAGTGTATGCGCAAGAATAGGTGCACTCTCTATTCCCTCACTCTCATAGTCCGATGGGACAGGAGAAAGATCAGGCGTAGAACTAAGCTCGGAAAGCATATAATGTTTCCCGAGGCACGGTGGTGCAACACCAAGAACTTCCTGTCTCCGGGCTACTACTGGGAATTTATTGCCAGAAAAACCTAACACCTGGTTTTGGCCCGACTGGAGATTCAAAAACCCGGGACCTCAGATATAGTGACCGCGTCTACGACCACAAGAACAACAAAGCAGTCAATACTTGTAGATACTCTGATAGTTAACTACGCGACATGGAAAGCTGAACAAATAAATATTATCAGTACTGCAGCACAATAAATCTTGATTGCACAAACAATGGCGGGTATTTCGATTAATCAACCCTTGTAATTAAAGCTTGCTTAAACTTAATGGATTCCAATATTACTCGATTACCGGGAACAACGTTATAGAAATGTAAATTCAGTTTAGACCAGAATTATGTTTAAGTTATTATTAATGCGGTAGTGCTTGTTACATACATCTTAAATAATTCCTTGCCAGATCTTGACTTTAATTTAGATGTATTGTTTAGTGACATTTTGTATCAAACCATTAATATAAAAATCTGCTGCCAAACATAGGCCTCACCCATAGATAGCCTTATAAGCAGGATAGCCATAGTTGCCATGCTTGGCAGAAGGGTTGGCAACAGCAGATTTTTTTCAATTATTTTTCGTTGTTATTTGGAAGATTCTGCTGCCCATATCTTGTTTCAGTGTCTTTCTGTCGCCTCTTACGACACACAAGACACTATATGGAGTAGTAAATAATCTTACACCGCCACTATACGGAATGCCGAACACATATATTGATACATAGGGGGATAGCCATAGTGGCCAGGCTTGCCAGGTGGTTTGAAAACCCGCTGTGTTTTTATAATTTTGAGGTGTGATCAAGAAAATGCTGCTGCCCATGACATTCCCTCTGTTATCTCTTACGACACGGTACAACCCGTGGGTAAACATGGAGTAGTAGATAATAACAATAGTATCATTTATTCGCTCAAACATGGTACATCAGAGGTGACAAATGGTTGCATATTGTACATAGTCCACATGTTTACCACAACTGGCATGCGAAAATTATTAATTAAATGAAAAGATATAATCATGTACATTGATTAATTTAAAACAAATAAATATAAATTGATAATGTTAAAATTATAATCATCATTTCAAGCAAAGAATTTAAATATGCATTATTCAATTAAATCAAATAAAATAAAACTTACAATCATCATGTCAATATATAAATAGTAAAAATTTGAATGTCAAAATAGAGATTCTTACACATGGTGATAATGTTTACCTGTATTTAAAAAAAATACGTTTTCGGCATCGTAACCGTTTTTTCACTACTAAATTATATCTACTGAGCATCTTAACCGTTTCTTTCGAGTTGAACATCACTATCACCAGATTTTTATTCAACTGGGAACTTTATTTATAAAACATAAATGTTTCAACATTAATTTTAAATAATACACCTACGGCAAGCTAATGCTGAACAGGCGGGTTGATGGGCGCAAAGAGATGAGCTCCCCAATAAAATTCCGAAAGATTTCCTTTCTTATTTAATTTTTGTATATATTTTCCGTTGTTATTCAACCGCCAAAGTTTCCTACTTTGAACATCGTACGTACATCGCGAACATTCCTCTAAGTTGTAACACTGCAGCTTATTGAAAAAATTTCCGTTATAAATTAATTTGAGGATACTAAATCAACACTAAGTTTTATAAAGGAGTATTACTGTTTTAAATGTAGTAAAGCTACAGCCTATATACGTCCCACTGCTGGGCATAGGCCTCCCCTCATCTCTGAGAGGGTTTTAGGGCAAGGAAGTGTCCGTCGCGCTGCCCCAATGCGTGTGGCGAACTTCACATGTCTTCGAAATATTTTTTTTCCTTATTCTTCAGACATGCAGGTTTCCTCACGATGTTTTCCTTCACCGCCGAGCACATGGTAAATCAGCACTTAAAATTGCAATTAACAATTTTTTTGGTGCCGACGGGGATCAATCCCGGGTTACTCGCGTTCTGTTATATTTACAGCGAGCGTTAACCGTCTGAGCTACCACGGCTCTATATTGTTACTCTGTATTATTACTATAGTAAAAAGAGAAAACCTTTTATAATGGCGTTGGCTTAAAAATCGATCAATCAACACATCATTACAGCCCTTCACAAGTTCACTGCTGACTGCAAAGCATTGCTGCATCATCATTACAGCCCTTCACAAGTCCACTGCTGAACATAGGCCTCCCCCAAGGTATGCCACATTGCTGCATATTAAGCGGTAATTAACTACTTTATGGATTTCCTACATGTCTTACCAGATCGTCAATTCACATAATGGAGTCCGTCTAGACTGTGCTTAGCGGTACATGTCTTCTCCACCGTTTGTTCTTTAGTTCTTTGATATATAGGAGACCTAAATTAACTTACAAATAAGTACATATGTATGGTTAATATATATAGCAATAATGCTTTAAACACAAAACGTTCTGTATATTAGATCCATGAGCGGTGCCTTCTGCAATAGCATTACGTTTATATAAATTTATGATTGTAACGTAATGTTTAATTAACAAATATAATTTGTGAAAATAATAAACAAGTAAATAATATTAAATTATTGTCATTTCTTACTGAGCCATTATGTTGCTTACTCTAGAATTACTGAAAAAAATCTTCATTAGGAATTATAACGGTGATCATTTATGATATTTAATCAGATAACAATTTTACTTATATATTTGTAAATATAATATAATAACAAACAAGCGTTCCTAATTGATTTACGTTCTGGAGAGAGTTCGATATTCTTCGGCTCAGCGAAGCGTTAGATTGCTCTTATCTCATCAAATCGAGTTGTTATCTTGATGCCGTAACAATATAGACGAGGAAATTATACCGTACAAGAGCGACATTTCAATTATTTGTGTATTCAATATTATGTATACTATTAACATGTTTATCAAGATTACCAAAAATGTGTCTGATTTTATATTTTTACTGCTGTGCATCGCCTCGTTCGTCGTAGGGAGGACTGACCTTAAACGCCACGGTTTGCTGGCGTATTAAGAGAATATCCGGGTGGCGTTTAGTCCATACAAACATAGTTCTGTATAATATACCTGGATAATGACAGTAGAGCACATGGTTTGTTTTAAATACAATCCACATCTACCATTGCCTGTTTTTGACGTTTTGTTTTTCTATAAATTAATTAGGTATTTTAAAAACCTACCATGGTTTCTTAAATTTCTTAAATTTCGATTGTCAAATTGTTTTGACATTTGACATTTGACATTATCCGCTAAGAGGGCACCGGCGTCTTATACCTTGGCATGAAGCCGTATCCAGTGCTCAAGCAGCGACGAGTCCTATCTATCTGCCATTAACCATTATGTTAAGAATGCTATTGGAGCTGCACCGCAAACGCTTCAGCATCGATGCAACACGCTTTCTAATATTGGCGTGGAAACCATCAGTGTGCATTTCAGTAAACATTCCTGACGCACTGCAAAAGCGAGACAGCCCCATCAGCATCCTAAACCCATTATTATACTGAACTCGTAACGCGCTGTACACCCGCTGCGTATAGTTAAACTTTGAAAATAGTAAACTTTACCTGCCTACCGCAACGAGCAAACTTTCGGGCCACCATGTTACATCGGATGGACTGCGCCCTACGTTCCCGCTGGATATCCATATTATCACGCAGATCCTCAGTGACCTAGTGACCCAGATACTTAAAATGTGAGACACTCTTTAGAGGTGAGTTGTTGAATGTGAAGGTAGTCGCACTTGGTCGGGATTTGACTCCTGCCTTGAACACCGTTAATTGACTCTTTTTCACATTGTATCGGAGTCCATGGGACACTGTATATGCTTAACATACTTTTAATAGTTTTTACATGGCACCAATCGAAGGGCTGAGCAGCACCATGTCGTCTGCGTAACTGATGTTATTGATACATACACCATCAATATGACAGCCTAGATTTGTTCCGCTCAACTCATCGATCAGGCCATTAATGAAACTAAAACTGTGTCATAGTATTTGTGCGCACTGCACTTACACAGTAAGTGAACAGAACAAATACTATGACAGTTTTTGCTTGCTCTCTCTTATTGAAAAGGAAGTTTCAATTCCGCACATATTATACTCGTACTTCCTGATGTGTTATTTTCCTTAAATCTTCTAATGAATTACTCATATTATTCTACTGCTATATTTACCAAAAATCATGTAATTATATTATGAATGTTCGGTTTGACAGAGCTTTAAAAATTAATTATCGCGAGGTGATCACTGGTGGTAAGTTGTGGATGACTAAACTTAGGCTGCAATCCAAGAAAGCATTTGAAAGTTATGATGATTCTATAGTAGCACTGCAAGAAAAGTTTCCTGGTGCAATAAAAAGTAAAGCACAAAATAATAAGCACCCATGAAAAATAAAATTACTAGACTAGAAGAAAGGTTCAAGATTATACATCCTTTAAGTATAAAACAGATGGCATAAATGGCTAGGAGGCGAACTTAACTATTTTATATAGTGCAATTACTTTCTTGGTCTTAAAAAAAAAAAACCAGCGATATACGAAACGATAACGAGCAAGACATGAAATGTACATGCTATGCATTCACTGTCAAAATTGGTTTAGTAGCGGTGTTATAACTATTGGGAGAAAAATCATCAAGCAAAGTCGTATCAATCACGAAGGTCTAATGTTATAATTTTTTGTTGTTTTAGTTTTTTTGCTTAATCTTTATCAATATATTAATAATATATTGATAAGACGACATACACGATAAGTGTAAAGTTGCACAATATTATTTAATGCAACGTAAGTTTTTTTACTAGCTTTTTTAGTAACTAGAGAGAAATTTGAAGAGAAATCTGTTTCTGCTCATTCGAAAAACAACCCATATGTAATATTAGAATCCATAATAGGCAATAGTAGGAGACAGTCAAATAAAGCTACAGCCTATATACGTCCCACTTCGCGGTTCAGGTCCCCATGTAAAGTAAAAAATGACTCCTTACGATTACAATATGTAATCTATATTGAATAAAAAAATATTCTATTCTATTCTACGCTATTCTATTCTATTCATCATTAAAGCAAATATTCCGCAACTTTGGCAACCGCAGCTTTTAGTTATAAAATAATAAAAAACTACAGTTGCCAACCAACCGTCCAAGCATGGTAATAATGGGAAATATTCCCCCTATGGGGAAATCTTTGAAGTGGCCCACATTCTACAGTGGCTTTCGGACAAGCTGTACTGAATAAATGAACGAATACCCCAAAAATTATCCTTTTAGATTTATCGCGAGCCACACCCGTGTATGTGCAGGCATGGATATTTACATCTTAAGGATGGCGAAGGAAAGAAAGGAATAAAATTTATTCGCAGCTGCGAACAAAACTCAGATATGAAATGTATGTGAATTCAATGTACTGCAAAATACATAATTAATTGGATTGCAGTCACGAAAAGGCCACAGACTCAACATTGTACTGCAGTAAACAATCAGGCGCTACAGCTGTACAATTAAAATCAACAAAATTCTACTTTATAAGTACGTGTGATTTTTAAATAGAATAAGGGTGACAAGCGAGCACATAGCCCACATGATTTTAAGTGGATCATAGACATCTACATCTATCCCCGAATAATAATAATCAATATGTAGATGCATTGTCACCCCCGAAAAGTAAGATGGAATGCTTCGAATCCAGTAAAAAGAGTTTCCGGTTCTCTACACTCACTATATGAAATACAGCAGCATTGAGCAGCTATTTTATCCTGGTATTCTAAGAGAGCGTGGTCCCTCTTTAGTCGAGCCAACCTATTCGTACTACAACTATAATCTAGCTGCAATATGGCTCTACCACGTATAATTTATTTATTTGAAGGCTCCGTGAAACTCTCATTGCAAAGCCACTGTGTCACGAAGTCAAACGTTGTTCAAAAAAGTATTTGTATGTCCTGCAAATAATTGTTCTGGGTCTAGATGTTTGTCCTTGTGCAATTTATGTTTAAATACTGTCTGCACGATACAAGACAAAATGCTAGTGTGGGGGTAAATTTTTGAAAAAGAAAAAAAAAAGAAAAACTACATTGTCGGTGTATTTAGCTGCTCCTATGTTGCAAATGCTGTGTATCTATTTTATAACAAACAGGTTGTTAAGATTGAATGGGTGTAAACAAACAGCCTGGAGCGTCGACCGGGCTAGTAGCACGCCCTCATAGAATACCAGCGTAAAATAGAAGGTTATATCTTATACATGGTAGAGCCATGCTGCAGTTAGGTTAATAGTATAGTTGTAGTACGAATAGTTCGGCTCGACCGGGGAAGGACCACGCTCTCACGGACTACCAGCGTGAAGTAGTAGGTTAACGCTGCTGTTTCGTACGGTGAGTGTAGAGAACCGGAAACCCCTTTTACTAGAAAAAAGGCATTCCATCTTAGACCGCAGGAGTGACAACGCATTTGTATTTTATTTCTTAACTGTGGGTGGTTAACTTTTTAACAGGTGAACTAAGTTTCTGCTCGTTTGTCACCCTTATTTTATAAAAAAAATAGTAATAAGTCTTTTCATTTAATATGACTTTTACTTGGTTTCGTAATGGAATTCATCATGATGTTTTTTTCAATTATCGAGCCACCTAAGATCCGATTCAAATTAGTGTTCACACTACAATCTGATTTTATGTCCTCATAATCTAATAATATAGCAACAATTTATACCTCTGCAGATTTACAATAGTTAAAAGTTAAAAGTACTTAAGCGTTTCCTACCACGGATTTCACCGTAAAAGGCCTTGCGGTTTTTTAAACACTAAGTATACAATAAAACAGTCAAATCATGTGTGCCTTACATAATGCTCATCTTTTTACCTGCCAATGTTTGACTACACTACTATTAGTAAGTAGTGATGAAACTCTAGATGGTAAATCTCTCTACGCTAACGAAACATATGCTTATTCACCCATGCCTTGAAGACACCCGCAATGTAATCGGACGGAACGAAAGACACCGACAAATTCTAGACGCATACAAAATACGAAGCTTTAAATTAAAAAAGTAACTTTATGAATTAAGATGCCATATCACCATTTAAAAAAATAGGTTAGATATTCGTGTATTACGTAAAAAAAAAATAAAAATAATAAAAAATGTTTACTTTTTAGAATGGATAAAAATAACACCACAGCGGTGAATCGCACATAAAGAAGGGCTTTTACTTAAATAAATATAAAGAATACTGTTGTGCCACAAATTTTCTTTAGCTTAGGAATAAATAAAACCGTTCTGGAGAACGTGCCGACAGTTACAAAGAATTTCGCAGCATCAAGCAAAGGAGTATAGTGGAAGAGAGTTTTGGAAGTATTACGAATACGTGTAGTACACACCTATCATAAATTTATTTATATTTTCAATAAATTTTATAAAATATCGCTGTAGATCTGTTCTGGCTGATCTGTCTGTTTTACCGTTTAGAGGCAAAGTTCACTTTTGCCTTTCATTCACTACCTCATATCGTCCTGCAGTTGTCGAACTAGGCAACAGACTTAGCTCTGTTACTGTTACAGAAATAGGAGAACAAAACTCAAAATAATAGAAACCTACAGTCGCTAACCTGTGTGCAAACCGTGCAAGCTATGGCAAAACCTATTTAAGCCTGTATTCAGCAGTTTACTTTTATAAGCTGTAATGGAAGGATAGATTGTTACAAAAATGTTTTTCTCAAAGATAATTTTACGAATACAAAGCGTAGCAAAAGTTTAAAAAATACACCCTCATTTAGATAATTCTATTGTTATCAGCTGTCGAGTTCACATACTCGTAATACAGTGGAAATAATTTACGTGCGGGTAGAAGTTGTTTTCATAAAATGTCATGCAACAATAAACGGGGTATATATAGGTGGTTGAAATTCGGCAAAGCTAATAGAAATAAACCCAACATACATATAGCGTACTCGCGGGCGAGTCGAACCTCAATGGGCATTGCTGCAAACCAAATTTACCGTACTAACGTAAGAATAAAAAATAAGTAGGTATAATAAATACATATAATTTATTTATGTATTTTATATTTATTGGAGCGGAGGTCTCATGACGCAAGAAAACGATTCTTTGAAATCTATCTCCTCCGTAACAATATTTGCAGCTCAACGCATACAAGGTTTGTAAACAATAAAAAACTGAACTTATTTTTATTTTATTTTTATATCTAATCAATTCGCTAATTTACATCTGCACAATGTCACACCATTTGATTGAATCTCTTGTTGAAATAAAGATAGTTATGACTTTAGACTTTTACTCCGCTCCTTTTATTATGAAAATGTTTTAACTTTGCATCTGCATTGGCCCTAGTTTATTGCACGCCTCACAACGTAAGGGAATGCTCTACAATAAGTAAATGTATGAAATCTGACAAACACAAAGTTCAAAAACTTTATTAAACTAAGTTTGTATATAAAGGGTTATTATAATATTAAGGAATTTATGGATGTTAATAACCCCTAATCTTACGTGCAATACGGCAGGGATGTATTATCTCGCCAATTCTTTTCAACATTTACTCAGAGATGATTTTTTGTGAAGCATTGAATCGGGTGGGGATGTAGGTATAACACTGAATAGTCAGATTATTAACAATGTCCATTATGCCGATAACACTGTTCTTATTGCATCTACAATGGAAGAACTTCAGATCCTTCTAGATAAAACTCAATCTGTTAGTTCAGCGTATGGCCTCAGTATCAACAATAGGAAAACCACATATATGACAGTTTGTAAAACACCACCTGCTAATCCTTCTCTACTATAAACAGCCTCTACAAAAGTTAGCAAATACAAATAATTGGGATGCTGGGTTGATGATACAGGCAAACGAGCGTACGGCTCCCCTGATGGTAAGTGATTACCGTCGCCAATGAACAGCTGCAACACAAGGAATAAGCTCTTTTCTTGAAGGTCCCTGAGTCGTATCGGGCCGGAAAATCTGGCACTTCTGTGCAATAAAAAGCTGAACATCCAGATACGAGTACGATTAGCACGCTGTTACGTTTTCTCCATTCTTTTGTATAGCGTTGAAGCATGGACTCTCACAGAATCGAGCTGTAATAATAAGTACGATTAGCAGGCTGTTACGTTTTCTCCATTCTTTTGTATGGTGTTGAAGCATGGACACTCAAAGAATCGAGCTTTAAGAAGATTGAAGCCTTCGAAATGTAATACAAAATAAAGAAAGTAACCGTGCGCGCGAACATAAAGTCGCGTAAAGAAATAACCAGAAGTTGTATATTTAGTAAAGAAAGAAAGCTTGAATATTTTGGCCACATTTTTTTTATAGAAGAGGGGGAACACGAGCATGCGGCTCACCTGATATTAAGTGACTACCGCAACCCATGATCAACCGCAAAACCAGGGGAATTGCAGGTGCTTTGGCGGCCCTTTAGAAAGAAGTAAGCTCTTTTCTTGAAGATCCCCAGGTCGTATCGGTCCGGAAAAATCGCTGGTGGTAAACTATTCCATAGAGAGGTTGTCTGCGGAAGAAAACTCCTTTTGAAACGTACAGTGGTGGCCCGCCAAGCATCCAGATGTTGTGGATGGTATCCGGACCTATGCCGCGTAGTGCGTTCACGAAATTTGGCGGCTGGGATTAATCCGAACAATTCCTCAGAGCACTCTAAATGGTATATGCGAAAGAAAATGCAAAGAGATGCAACATCTCTTCGCAGTGCCAGTAAAGGCGATCGGAAAGCACTCGGTCGTCGATGATTCGAGCCGCTCTACGCTGGATGCACTCAAGTGGAAGGAGCTGGTACTGGGGAGCCCCAGCCCAGAGATGGGAACAGTATTCCATGTGCGGTCGAACCTGCGCCTTGTAAAGTTGCAGGCGATGTGCCGGCATGAAATACTGCCCCGCTCTGCTGAGCACAGCAAGCTTTTTAGAGGCCAATTTGGCCTTCTCTTCCAAGTGACCACGAAACTGCACGTCACTCGATATGTCGACGCCGAGGATTCCGATACTGGCTGAGACAACAAGGGGAGTGCCTTGAAACTGAGGAGATACGACAAAGGGGTTCTTTTAAGCGGTAAACGCGCAAACTTGTGTCTTCTGGGGGTTAAACTGGACTAGATTTAGTCGACCCCAACCCGAGACTGTGTTCAGCAAAGACTAGACTTCAGACACAAGTTTGTCCCGGCACTCGGAGACGTTTTTCCGAGAAATATTGGCTCGGCCAATGTAAAGAGCATCACTAGTGCTGTTATCTGCATAGCAATGAATGTTACGGGTTTGCAACATATCATTGATATGCAGAAGAAACAGCGTTGGCGATAGCACGCAGCCTTGTGGAACACCAGCATTAATATGCTTACAATCGGAGCATACACCGTCTACAACGACCTTGATGCTCCGATCTGAAAGAAAGCTGGTGATCCAATCGCACGATTTCGCGGGAAGCCCATAGGAAGGGAGCTTCGAAAGACGCCCTTTGTGCCAAACCCGATCGAAGGCCTTCGCAATGTCTAAACTAACGGCCAATGCCTAACCTTGGACTCTACTACCTCCGCCCATCTGTGAGTTAGGTAGACCAGAAGATCACCAGCGGACCAACCACGGCAAAAACCGTATTGGCAGTCACTAATCAGCTGGTGATCACTACATAATGAGAAACAGAAAATACGATCTACTACAACTCATCATACAGGATGAGATCAAAGGAAATCGAAGTAAGCGTTGAAGAAGAACATCTTGGCTGAAAAACCTACGCCAATGGTTTGGAATAAGCACCCGTTCCTCATTAAGAGCCGCCGCATGAAAGATACAAGTTGCATTAATGATCGCCGACCTTCGAAAGAAGATGGCACTTTAAGATGAAGAAGAATATCCCCTGAGAAGGGTGATCGCTACCAAGCTCTTTCTAATTTGTTTTGTGTTGTTGATTGTAACGTGGATGATTGTAAGCTATTATTTGAAAAAAAATAGTCCCGCTGGGTTTCTTGCTTTGGTTATGTTTTATTTATTATTTTGTATGGCGTTGAAGCATGAAACCTCACAGAATCGAGCTGTAAGAAGATTGAAGCCTTCGAAATGTGGGTATACAGGAGAATGTTAAGGATATCCTGGATATACAAAATAAAGAACGTAAAGGTTTAAATTTTTGAAGGTTAAGTAATTTATAATTAACTAGTGATCCGCCTTGATTGATCTGACATTTTTCAGAGGCACCTTAATATGATATCATGGGATGTATAAACTAGCCACTATACGGCTTATTCATATTTATGATTAAAATGAAATCGTTAAACAAAACATAACCGATATTTGAGGTCAACAATAAATACACAATTGTGCTGCATTGTTTCGAAACTCTTCATTTTCACACACAGCGATTTTTTTTATTTGAGAGCTCAAAAAGAGATCGAAGCGCTATGAATGTCTACAATGGCTTAAATAAACAGTCACATGAAATACTTTTTTATTCTCATTTGTGTTAAGCTTCTGAAAAATTTGCTAAAAATTCGTTTTTGTGATAAAAATAATATTTGTATGTTTATGGTAATGTAATTTGTAACCCTTTTTGTCACTCCAATTTTATACACTGTGATGTAAACGAACCACATGCCTCTAGGGTATTTGGCCATAGTTGCCACGCTTGGCAAATGCATTGGCAACCGCAGTTTTTTTATTATAACTGTTTATCAGCAAGATGCTGCTGCTCATCTCCAGATACATCTTCCCTCCGTCACCTCTCACGATGACACCTTCGAAACGATGAGGGTAGTGGATATTCTTACACTGCAACTTCGTGATTGTATACATGTATTAACGGTGTGGTAAATTCGTGTGGTAGCTATATACGTGAGCAAAATTAAACCTATCAACTTGTTTGCAAGTCTTTTTTTTTTTCAAACAATATTCTGATCTATGTCCATCGCGTGGGAAGTATTCACAGTTTGTCTTATCAGACCGATAAGAGGTTAGGCTCTTTAGGAACAATGTGATATAAATGAAGTCATTGGACTATTCGTCATATGAATTTCGTAGTATGAAAATGTCACAGAGATTATAATATATTAGGTAGTAATGAGGGAGACGTGTTGTTGATGTGTCTTTAATTGCACTATTGAATACAAATTTAATGTGGGCTACATCTCACCTACAAAAACTTTTTAAAAGTATAGATACTCAATAATTTTAATATAAGATTAATTAAAAAAGTAATTATGACTATTAATCTAAAAGTGGTATAAGATTATAATTTAAGGTAAATTTAGATTTGGCAAGGCAGTTGGCCGAATTGTTGTTATTTATCTTGTTCAAATTGTTGTTATTTATCTTGTTGTTGTTGCCGTGTAGTGGCGGTAGAGAATATCCACTACTCCATATCTTCCCGTAGGTGTCGTAAGAGGCGACAGAGGGAGACAGGCAGGAGATGGGCAGCAGCATCTTCATGATAACAACTGTGATATAATAAAAAACTGCGGTTGCTAACCCGCTCGCCAAGCGTGGCAACTATGGCAAATATCCCCCCAATGAATAACGAAGAAAAGAGACGGCCCCTAGTCCCCGGCGGCCCCGCAATTCCTGGCTACGGTGGCGACCATGGTTACGGCGGGACAGGGGGTGCTAAGAATCTCCGGTGGAGGTTCGGTTGCCACCTACGACGACTCGACCTGGCAACATATAACGCACGCACTCCAAGGACTGACGAGAAGATATTGGAGCTGGAAGAAGAGGTAGACAAGTTGCGCTGGCATATTATTGGATTATCCGAGGTCTGAAGAGAGGGAGAGGACACGGTAATCCTCGAGTCCGGCCATTTGTTCTATCACCGGGAGAGCGACCATCTGTCCCAAGGAGGTGTCAGATTTATCGTCCACAAGTCTCTCGTCAACAACGTTGTAAAGATTGGGAGTGTGTCGACGAGGGTCGCGTACCTAATACTCAGAATCACCAAACGATATTCACTGAAGGTCATACAGATTTACGCATCAACCTCGGCACATCTCGACGAGGAGGTGGAGGAAATGTATGAGGATATTTCCAGAGCCACGCATTCCTCTAAAACCCACTACACGGTGTTGATTGGAGACTTCAACGCAAAACTAGGCATAAGAGAAAGCGGTGAGCTGAAGGTAGGGAAATTTGGAGTGGGGCAACGGGCCAGCAGCTGGCCGCCTTTATGGAGAAAGAGGGACTCTTTAGGATGAACTCTTTCTTCCAGAAGTGGCCCCACAGGAAGTGGACCTGGTCGAGCCCCGACGGTTCGACAAAAAATGAGATTGACTTCATTATGACGACCAGACGCCAACTGTTCAGTGATGTATCAGTGATCGCAAGGGTGAAAACTGGCAGCGATCACCGAATGGTTAGAGGCACACTGAACCTAAACGTTAAGTTGGATAGGTCTCGTCGAATGAAGTCAACGCTCCGTCCCCCTCGTGCTCTAATCCAGAATCCCGAAACCTTTCAGCTCGAGTTACGTAACGCTTTCAGTGCCTAGAAGATTGCAATGCAGTGGACGATATGAATGACAAGCTCGTAGAAACTGTCCACGCGGTCGGAGCTAAGTTCTGCAAGACCCGCCGCAGAAGAACACAATAACTCTCAGATCACACTCTTAATCTCATGGCTGTTAGACGGGAGATAAAGCTGCAATCGTCAACAGATTTGACAGCATACAGGCAACTGAACAGACAGATCTTCAAATACATGCGGCGAGACTTACGCAATTTTAATACTGCTCGTATTAAAGATGAATGAAATGATTGAGCAGAACCATGGCTCCAAAGTCTTTGCCAGAGATCTGTCTGCCAGAAAAAGCCAACTGTCAAAGTTGAAGACTGAGTGGGGCAACTTCGTTTCCGGGACACCTGAGATTCTGAGTGAGGTTGAGAGGTTCTATGGGCAGCTGTACATATCATCGTTGGAGCCACACGCAAGTGTGAGTAACGATCCAAGAGCAAGTCTTATCCGACACTATTCCGATGATGTCCCGGACGTCAGTCTTAGCGAGATTAGAATGGCTCTCCACCACCTTAAAACGGCAAGGCCTCGGGCGAGGATGGAATTATAGCGGAGCTTCTGAAAGCGGGTGGAACACCGGTACTTGAAGTCCTTCAGAAGTTCTTCAGTGCCGTCCTCCATGGTGGCACTACTCCGGTCTTGTTCTTTAAGAAAGGCGACAACGCTCTCTTGAAGAACTACAGACCGATTTCCCTTCTGAGCCGCGTCTACAAGCTATTTTCGAGAGTCATTACGAATCATCTCGCATGCAGGCTCGACGACTTCCAGCCTCCCGAACAAGCCGGTTTCCGAAAAGGCTTCAGTACTATAGACCACATACATACCTTACGGCAGATTGTACAGAAGACCGAAGAGTACAATCTGTCACTTTGCCTGGCATATGTGGACTATGAGAAAGCCCTTGATTCCGTCGAAATTTGGGCGGTGCTACAATCCCTTCAGCGATGCCAAGTTGACTGTCGGTATATCGAAGTGCTGAAGTGTTTGTACAGTAGGGCTACGATGGTTATCTGAGTACGGAACCAGAGTTCGAAACCTATCCAACTGCAGAGAGGTGTAAGACAGGGTGATGTTATATCCCCGAAACTCTTCACCGCTGCGTTGGAAGACGTTTTCAAGCTACTGGACTGGAAAGGTTACGGTATTAACATCAGTGGCGAGTACATCACTCACCTTCGATATGCCAACGATATAGTCCTTATGGCAGAATCGCTGGAGGACCTTAGCACTATGCTCGATGACCTCAATGGTGTCTCAACGGATAGGTCTTAAGATGAACATGGACAAAACAAGGATCATGTTTAATGTCCATGTCACACCTATGCCGGTAGTTGTTGGGAGCACTCGAAGTTGTTGACGAGTACGTTTACCTGGGACAAATAGTCCGACTAGGTAAGTCCAACTTCGACCGAGAGGTCAATCGACGTATTCAACTCGGCTGGGCAGCATTCGGGAAATTACAACACATCTTCTCGTCGGGTATACCTCAATCTCTGAAAACTAAAGTGCGTGATGACTTACGGATCTGAGACGTGGTCCTTCACTCCTGGTCGTGTGAGGACGCTCAAAGCCGCTCAGCGAGCTATGGAGGGGGCTTTGCTCGGAGTTTCTCTGCGTGATAGACTCAGAAATGAGGATATCCGCAGTAAAACCAGAGTGACCGACATAGCCCAACGGATTAGTTAGCTGAAGTGGCAATGGGCCGGCCATATAGTTCGAAGAACCGATAACCGATGGGGAAGAAGGGTTCTCGAGTGGCAGCCTCGTACCGGTGGGCGTAGTGTAGGGCGACCCCCCACTAGATGGAGTGACGACCTGGTAAGACATGCAGGAATTCGATGGGTGCAGGTGGCTCAGGACCGTACTTTGTGGCGTTACTTAGGGGAGGCCTATGTTCAGCAGTGGACTTGTGAAGGGCTGTAATGATGATGATGATCTTGTTCAAACATATTTGACATACTTATATATAACATAATTAGGTAGATCTAGACATAATTATATATAACACAATATAATAATAAGTTCTCGTCTATGGGTACTCGTTTGCCTTCTCTTCTATTAAAAAGGTGTTAGAGTGTCGACAGTATTTATACACTTGTATAATTTCATACTAGACACGTTTTATTTATTCGTACGATATTTAATCATCAAGTCACACAATTTATTCCTACTAATACCTTTCGTTTCATTACATATTCTTTTAATTTAATTTATTTTATACTTTTAAATTTGATTAACTATTATTTATCACTTTACCTCCGTATGGTATAGGATTCCATCTATTATTTATAAAGTAATAGTGCCATTCCATCAAACTACACGGCTCACGCACATACAGGATTAAGATAAATATAACAAGTTTTTTCGGTTCATACAAAATTGTATCAGTTTTTACCACAGTGTAGTGTCGGTGTAAGAATATCTAGTACCCTGTGTTGGTATCGTACATGTGTGCGTGCCGAAGGAGACCACAGAGGGAAATTGAAACATGAGGTCGACAAAAAAATTTCCTAAAATTTAATATAATTAAAAACTAAAAATATTAAAAAACTGTGGTTGCCAATTTGCCTGGCAAGCGTGATTACTATGGAAAAATCATCCATATGAGGCAATCTATGGGATAGAATTATGTTCAGCAGTTAACTTTTATAAACTGTGTGTAAAATGTATTAGTTGGATAGATGAATGATACATTTCTTTAATAATTAATTGTCACTAGCATCCGACATTTATTTTCTATAATGGTCACACTTTAACCCTAATAAAATCTCTACTTACTTGTCATTTATAAGCAAGTACCCGTAACTTAGCAATAAAAGTCGTACGTTATTTACAAACCAATATATTATCATTTAGAAATTAAGTTAGTTTAGTTGTTGTTAGAAATTAAGGTTGACAATTTGAGCTTCCTGTAGCAACACCGTTCAAATATATTCATTGTATACATATTATGTCTTTTTTGAACATATACAGTGAGAGAGACGTGTTGCTGGTACTGATTCTTTAATTAGACTATCCCATGTAATTGAATACAAATATGTGGGCTACATCGCAAGATGTTATAGCTTTCGATGAAATGCAGTTCATCTCTTTACGCCTTACGTTCTTTTGACCGCAGTTTTTTTAACGTGGTAGAGCCATGCATATCTATATTTTGAATGTAGCACGAATGGATCGGCCCGACATCCTCTCTCAGAATACTACTTTAAAATGGCAGGTTAATGTTGATGTCTCTCGTATAGTGATTGTAAAGAACCAGAGGCCCTTTCTACTGAAAATAAGGTATTCCATCTTAGTTCTCGGTAGTGACAATGCATCTACATTTTGGTTGTGGGTTATGCCACCCCCAATATGAATACTCTGTTACTTCTTACGATATTCACGGAATGATGTGGGTTAGTGTCTAGTGTAGGTGCAACCCACACGACATAATAGTATATATTAATGTTAATTATAGAGTAATAGAAATAGTATAGTTAAAGACATAGACAGAGTAACACGTCTCCTTCTCACTAACGCCTTTCAAACACATGGCGACTCTGTCAGCCGGTGTGCTATGTAAGCGCACCGCGCCCCACCCTGCATAGATGATTTCAACAAAACGCTCTGATAAATATGGATATGCCTTAGATTTTAGTTTTCATTTAGATTATTCATCAATATAAATTATATAATATTAATAAAAGTAAGAACAATTAAGAATAATTTTACATATTAATAAAAAAAGCTTTTTTTGGTCGTTGGGAGGTTTAGTACACGTTTAGCCCGCATGACATATTACTATATACGTTGGGGGGGTCTTAAAACTTTCAGACCTAACCAACTTTTTCCTTAAGTTTTTTTTTATTTTTTTTACATAGTCTCGTTATAACTCTACACTCGTCTACCAGCGACGCTTCCATCTCTGAACCCGTCGAAATAATACTCGACGTTTTTCTCTGTAAAATGATTGTTCATGAAGGTGATTGCCTCCTCATTTGACAAAAATCTCGGTCCTTCGAGTGCAATTTTTAAATGAGGGAACAATAAAGTCGCTTGGGTCTAAATGTGGTGAGTAAAGCGGATGGTCAAGCAACAAACATTAAATCTTGGATTTTCGCCATTGCAACCACTGACGTGTGAGAAGGCGCGTTGTCATATTGAAACAGGACTTTCTTTTCCTGCAAATTGGCCTTTTCTCCACAATTTCTGCCTTCAGTTTGTCAAGTAATGATGCATAGTATGCTTTTGTAATGGTTTTTCTCTTTTGAATACAATCAATTAAGATAACTTCATGACTTTCTCAAAAACCAGTCGCCATGTTTACAAATATAATGATGAAGAAGCCAAGGAATTATGAAGCATTTTTTTATTATGATCTTGGGTGCAGTAACATAAGGGTGTGTCAAAGTAAATACACTTATCCCAACATTAGAAGTGGATTATCATATTATGCCGTTACTTCATTGCGTGGAAAAAGTATTATTACATAGTATTACAAAAGCTCAACAATAAAGAAATAAGTACAGCATTTTATGTCACTCTTCGTTAAAAACAACCCAGATTCATCAATATCGTTTGTTTCTTTATAGTCTATTGTGTCTCTTTATAGCGTATTGTATAATAAAATGAAAAAAAAAACAGCGCTACATCAAAGGTTTAAAAACAATCAATGTGTTCTTGACTTCTCTGCGAGCCATTGCTGTACGAAGGGACTTTTCTTATTTATCAGAGAGTTATGGAGCAACAATTCGTGTCCCTGCTCTAGTGCGTATTGGACGTCTTCACATGACCTTGAAATATTTTATTGCTTAAACGTTTAAGAACCCTTACAATGTTTTCCTTCACCATCGAGCTCGTGGTTAGTCATCACTTAAAATTACAATTAAAAATTTAATTGACTCCGCAAGTATCGAGCCCGGACTGCTTGTGAACTGATACTAGATTACTTACCTCATAAACTTATTTATGGTCAAGTGTACGGTTGAGCTCTCTTAACAGCTTACTCGTACTTCAGTTACCAAACGTTCATGATTTAAATTTACTTAAACACGTATTATTGCCCAAATATTTAAAATAGCAATAAAGGACGATATAGTTGTAGCACGAATGTATCGGCTCGACCGGGTAATGACCACGCTCTCACAGAATACCAGCGTAAAATTGTAGCATAATGGTGCTGTGTTTCCTATGGTGAGTGTAGAGAACCGGAGACCCTCATTACTAGAAACGAGGCATTCCATTTTAATCCTCAGGGGTGACAACGCATTCGCAGTTTGATTCGCAATCGAGGATAGATGTAGATGTCTATGAGCCACAGAAACCACTTACCATCAGGTCATAAAATGTGAAACATCACTTATGAAAAAAAGCTTTTTTGGTATTGCCCCACGAATCAATAAAAAACTAACCGGATACAATAAAAAAATATGAACTCATTTAAATTTAAGAAAGAGCCTAATGAATTATTAATAGACAAATGTTACTATAAAATTGACGAATTCTTGAATAATAATTTTGACTAATTATATTAACTTTAAATTATATCGGCTATATATTATATTATTTTGTTATTGTCATCCATTTAATTTTATCAATATAGAATCTTAATTGGTGTTACAAATTCATTAATTTTTATTCCATTTTATTTTTATTGCATGATTCTCATACCAACACACACTTATAATTGTATGTCTTTAAGACAAAACATAGCGTTCTACTAATTGTAACCCTCGCAAGACTTTCAAACCTACCTATTTTTGACAAATATACTATTCTGATTCTGATTCTGATTCTGTCCACCTGACACAGTCCTCTGTGTGCTCGTTTGTCACCCCATAGGTACTATAAAAAAATTATTACGTAAATTAAAGAAGGTAAAAATGTCTTGTCACATAAAATCGTGTAGTTTAATAACATAGTGTATTTCAGCTCAATGACCGGACTGGTAATAATACCATAGAAATCTACAAAGTAGTAATAATAGCTCATCCAAATAGTTATTGTCAAGCACTAAAGCAAGTACAGTACAGTAAAAGTCAGAGGCACAGGCCCCCTCTTATTTCTAAGTGGAATATAAGACAAGGAAGTGTCCACCGATATGCCCTAATGCATTTGTTGGATATGGATATGTTTCCTCGCCATGTTTTCCTTCACCGTCGAACACAGTTAGTTTGAACACAGTCTCACAGAATACCATCGTGAAATAGTAGCTTAATGCTGCTGTATTTCGTATGGTGAGTGTAGAGAACCGGAGACCCTTTTTACTGGAAATGAGGCATTCCAACATAGTCCTCACGGGTGACAAGGCATCTGCATTTTCCTTTTAATTGAGGATACATGTAGATGTCTATGGGCCGCAGCAACCACTTACCATCAGGTGGACTGTGTGCTCGTTTGTCACCCTATACTATAAAAAAAAAAGAAAAAAAACACGAGCTAAACCAGCACTCAAATTGCAATTAATAATTTATTAGTGCCAACGTAAATCGAACCCCGGTGTTGGTTTACGTACTGTGAAATTTACTGTGAGTAATCATAGCTTTCATACTATCACACAGTAGGTAGATATCAAATAAACCACCAGTCTAACGTTTTGCACAAGATGTAAATGCGCTCTTTGTCGATTTTAACGAGTTCCAGTATATCCGCTCACTGAATTCAGTGATTATTACTTTACGGAAACTGGTGTTTCAGTTTTAATGAAACCGTCCTGTGATACAACGTGCAAGATTGTCACAGGAAAAGGGACCCTGTTCAGTCTCAATAAAGTATATTTGAATACGCTAAGATCATTCAATTCTTAATTTAGCTTCGAATCAGTGTCCACTTCTCTAACCTTGTTAATTTAAGCTATCGATCAATATCAAATAGTAGAGGTGGCTTAATTAAAATTAAATTAATTGCGTTTTTATTTTATACGTGGTAGAATCACGCCGCAACGACATCATGGTTGCTTGACTGCTTCTTTGATCTTGTAATCGTTAGTGCAACTGCTGGTTATGAGGTATCGGGTTCGAATCTTGGGTCCTGCGCCTGATCTCTCTCCGATCGTGTCAGGTATCCGTTACATCGGACTTTTAGTGAGGATATAGAAACATGTGCTTCCGGTCATACTCGAGCACTAGAAAGCTATCCTGCGCAGACCCCGTTGAGTTTGGACACCGGGACCGATATTCGGTCTGATGGATTTTATAGGTGAGGCACAAATGGTTCAGCTCGACCGCAGAAGGATCACGCTCTTACATAATACAAACGTGAAATAGGAGTATATTGTCGCTGTGCAAACGGAACTTTATGCTATAAGACGAGAAACTTTTCACTAGTTGATAAAATATGTAGTAAAGTTTAAAATAAATTATATATGTCCCACCGCTGGGCACAGGCCTCCCCTCATTTCTGAGAGGGTTTTTAGGGCAAGGAAGTGTCCGCCACGCTGCCCCGATGCGTGTTGGCGAACTCTACATGTCTTCGAAATATTTTTTTCTCTTATTTCTCAGACATGCAGGTTTCCTCACGATGTTTTCCTTCACCGCCGAGCACGTGGTAAATCAGCACTTAAAATTGCAATTAACAATTTCATTGGTGCCGGCGGGCATCAAACCTTTTTTTTTTTTTTATAGCAGTCGGGGCAAAGAAGCATGCGGTTCTCCTCATGGTAGGTAACATCTACCGTCCATGAACAACTGCAATGCCAGAGAAATTAGTAGTAGCAGTAGTAAGTAAGTAGCAGGTGCGTTACCGGCCTGTTGACAAATAGTAGGTTCTCTTTTTGAAAGTTCCTAAGTCGATGATGGCTGCAGTATGCACTTGGTAATAGATGAGCAGTGTGGTCACTTACCATCTTCACTTCTATACCTACATCATTTTGTTACGTTACGTTTGTTATGTTATGTTACGGCTAGTATTATTGTTATTAATAAAATTGAAATTAGCCGGCGAAACTTAGGTTTAGTATTGAGCGTACCTTTTCTCAGGCTAAACCGCCCAAACATGAATTTAACTGCAAGCAGTCTGCTAAAGCCGCGAAAATTTACTTAGGTAGTACCTATAAGCTAATACGTAAAAGGAAAACTTTGTACCCATTTAAATTTGTTCCATAAAGAAAATACTTGCCTATTTGTAACATGGATTGGAGTAGCAACCAGAGTTTTATATTTATGAGCTCTTAACAGAAACACATTGCTATCTATCTCTTGATCTTTTTTTCTCCTCTGTCGAGCTGACACCCATGGTAAGTGGCGGTAGTGGATATGAAAGTAAGTAAATTTATATTTTGTATAATTAAAAATCTGCCAAGTACAGAGTAAACATGCCCTATCGGTGCTCTATCTGTACCATCAGGTTGAATTATATATAATGAAGAACAGGCCAAATGCAAACCAAACATTCCCAGTTGGCTCCGTTTCGTGGCATAAGGCAACTTTACTAAATTATTTACAATAATAAAACTATAATAAACACTGCACGTAGTGGAACCACGCTGCAGCTATATTATGTTTGTAGGAAGAATGGAACGGCCCGACCGGGGAAGGAGCACGCTCTCACAGAATACAAGGGTAAAAGAGCAGCTGTTGTAGTGTTGGTGTGTTTCGTATGGTTAGTTTAGAGAATATATAATAGCTCTCAGCGGTGGCAACGTATCTGCATTTTATTCTTAATCGAGGATAAACGTAGATGTCAATGGGCCATAGCATCCACTTACCATCAGGTGGACTGTGTACTCGTTAGTCACCCCTATTCTATATAAAAAAAAACTAGTACGTCCAACGTACGAATAGTAGTATGAATTATTTAATCCATGCAAAATTTTAATTAAAGAGTTACGTCATCGCCAGTCAAATGGTCAGATCATGCATAGCCTTGTAATGATTTTTACATGCTAATATAAAATCAAATTACAATAAAATGAAATCAAGAATCGGTTATCGGACCGGTAGTCACTTTCTTATGAAAAAATCTGTCAGATTATATTGATTTTCAGATCTCTAAGTGCTAGTGTTCGTTAAATTTTAATTAAAGTATACTATTAAACGAGCAATTCTTATATATATATATATATATATATATATATATATATATATATATATATATATATAATCGGGATCTCGGAAACGGCTCCAACGATTTTCATAAAATTTAGTGTCCACGGTGTTTCGGGGATAACAAATCGATCTAGCTAGGATTTATTTTTAGAAGATGTCTTTTTGTCCGTGTTTTTACGCAATGAAAAACTGCTACAATTTCGTTAGAATAAGAAGGTAAATTTTGACAGATTGTTAATGATTATAAATAGCTTAATTGATATAATGGGCGGTCACAGAATCGTAAAACCCCGGTTCGAGCCCAGACCGACCGACCGACTTTTTTTAATTTTTTTTCAAGTACCTTTCTTTTTTAAGAAAATCTATTTATTCGAGCCCTTTTCTAAGTCTTTTTTAAAAACACGAAAATTTAAATTAAAATAATTGCACTCATGATTTTTTATTCAAATAACCAGTTCCGTTTTTTCTGTTATGTCGCTAAGATCAAAAATATTATTTATATTTCATCAGTATGTAATTTGTATCTAAATATAATTTCCAAAACACATGAATTAAAAAAAAATACCGAGCAAAGCTCGGTCAACCGGGTACTTTTAATTAAAGTAATAAGTGAAGAGCTGTATTGAGATATTTACTGGTACTGTACTGAGATATAAACTTTATTACCTATTCTTATTCTTATTCTTCTTAGCAAGGTCCAGAGTGGACTTTATATTGCCCTTTTCCGTTGGGGAGGATTTGGTTCACTGGCCACGCTTGGCAGGTGTTTTAGAGACCGCAGTACCTAACATCACGCACCTTCAATGTTGCTCCTTATCGCCGGTATTTATACCGCCATTTATCGGTAGCTATGACAATTTTTCAGCATTTACCATTTGCCTTTGATGATACCAACAGAACACATTTGCATCATCCCACGGGACACAGTAAGGTCGTGGATATTCATACGCCGCCACAGTAATCTACGTAAGCTGTTACTTAGTTTGTCTAAAACATATTTTTACGTGCGAATTGGCGTTGATTTCGAGTGAAAACTCTTTTCATTACCTGCAACAAATAAACAAATTGGTTAGTCTGATTAAATACAATCAAAAAAAATTAGTTGACCCTGCATGCCACCCTGGAACTTCCCGCTAGTTTCAAATGCAAAGTGCTCCAACTTTCACCAAATTATGTTGTGAAATCTCGAAGTTATGTTAAAAAAAAAACGTTTTTATCAATTTATTTCTTGATCGATATCTCACAAACGAATGAACCGATTTTTATTTTCCAAACGGCATTCCATGTCATTTTTTTGAGATTTTTTCTCATACGTTTTTGAAATCGATCGGTAAAGCCGTTTAAAAGTTATTCCAAAAAAACAGTTTTACAAAATTCTTATTTTTGAGTTTTCACGAAATCTACTCGTCCGAATCAGTTCATAATATAACCAAATATATTCCACATTGAGATCTTTTAAATGCCGCAAACCGCATCTCAATCGATCAAGATGTTCAAAAGTTATGAAAGGTTTACATACTTGCACACACATACACACATTCATCCGTACGGACGTCCACGTTAAATTAGTGAGAACAGCTTCCTGGGATCTGATGAAAAATCGATTATCGAAAATCGGGGTGAAACCAATAACTTCCCTATTTTTGAAAATTTTCTTAGCGGGAAGTAAAAAATAAGCACATTACAAGCAAGTGTATAAAACTAAAGTAATAGCCTATGTATGTCCTACGCCTGGAATAACTTCTTCTTTCATGTATAGGAGAATTTTTAGGACTAGGAAATGTTCGCGGCACTGATGCTTATTGATGATCACGTTATGATTTGGTTTCTTATATTTACGCGAATACTGCACATTTAATAAAACTATTTTATGGGTTTTATCGCGTTTAAAGAAATGTTCGTTTTCTTACTCTGTTTTTCCTCACTGCCGAGTATGTGGTAAATCAACGATTAAAATTGCAATTAACAATTTCTTCGGTGTCGGCGAGAATCGAATCGAGGTTGCTCGCGCACTGCTTTAATTTATTTTTAAAATCTAGATCACAATATCAAAACCAACATGCCAATAAGAAGCTTCCACGTTTAGAAATTATATTTTGTAATATTTATAATGTCATAATATTTACAGCGAGTAGTTAGCTTATATCTTGATCATAATATCATGAAAGTTGTCGTGTGATGACCTTTATGCTATAGTTTTTAAAAATGCCAATAAAATTTTATAAGCAATAAAGTCGTAATAAGCAAAATTTTAAATTCGAGATAATAGATAATTAATTTTGTAATAACTTAAAATATCTCAAACGTTGCAATATAGAAGATAAACAAAGAAAGTTTACGTAAACTTAGGTCGAAGCTTCGAATTGCGTGGTTAAACTTTGCGGAATGTTTCAATAACTCACATAAAGACAACACTGCCGCCCCACAGTACCTAAATCCATTATATCAATAACTAACGATGTTGTGGAGCCCTTGAGAAATGGCGCAAGTTACGGGCGAGCTTCCAACGCAATTCTTGTAGACAAATCGCAACTGTAGTAGCCTACCGCAGGCATTAATCAGTGTTCATTTCATCTATTTATTCATGTTATACAGCCAAACATTTTTACCGGTCAAAAGTCAAATCTAATTTTGACCAAGGGAACCCGTCAAAAGTTTTTGGTTAAACAGTTTATTCAAAAGTAGTTTTGACTTAAAAACATGAGTCTAAACAGTTTCGACCAACTTATTAAACTACTTAACAATTAACATTTATTTTGGCCAGAAGTATTTATTAGTACAAAATGTTTTTTTTTTGTTTAAAAAACGTTTTTGCCAGTCCATATAAGGAAAAACTAGTTTTTTATTAACTTGTTTTTCATAAGCCTGATAGGTTTAAGTAGATGTTATGGAACACTACGAAGGCGCAGATATCCGTCAAAAGGACTTATTGATACTCGTAGCTTTCGCCGGTCAAAAAAGTTTGACGGTGAAACAGTTCTAACTGTAGCATTCATAATGATTTCTTATATTTTAATCATGTGTAGCATTCATAATATTTATGATTATTTTTTACAGAATAAGGGTGACTAACGAGCACACAGTCTACCTACACTTACCTTCGATCAAGCATCGAAATGTAGATACGTTATCATTTCTAGAAATAAGGGTTTGAATTCTAGATGACGTACTGACTAAATAAACATAATTAAAATTGGTTTACAATAAGAGCATCCACGGCTTTTTCTAGTATCAAAGTGCCGCTACTGAGGGATGAGGTAATATATGAGGACTTTCCTCATTCATCCAATTTTTTTGAATATATATAATATATATATATATATATATATATATATATATATATATATATATATATATATACATATATATATATATATATATATATATATATATATATATAGCTATTCTATGCTATGCTCGAAGTTGTTGACGAGTACGTTTACCTGGGACAAATAGTCCGACTAGGTATGTCCAACTTCGACCGAGAGGTCAATTGACGGATTCAACTCGGCTGGGCAGCGTTCGGGAAATTACGACACATCTTCTCGTCAGGTATATTTCAATCTCTGAAAACTAAAGTGTTGGATCTGAGACGTGGTCCTTCACTGCTGGCCGTATGAGGACGCTCAAGGTCACTCAGCGAGCTATGGAGAGGGCTATGCTCGGAGTTTCTCTGCGTGATAGACTCAAAAATGAGGATATCCGCAGTAAAACCAGAGTGACCGACATAGCCCAACGGATTAGTAAGCTGAAGTGGCAATGGGCCGGCCATATAGCTCGAAGAACCGATAACCGATGGGAAAGAAAGGTTCTCGAGTGGCAGCCTCGTACCGGTAGGCGTAGTGTAGGGCGACACGCCATTAGATGGAGTGACGACCTGGTAAGACATGCAGGAAGTCGATGGATGCAGGTGGCTCAGGACCGTGCTTTGTGGCGTTACTTGGGGGAGGCCTATGTTCAGCAGTGGACTTGTGAAGGGCTGTAATGATGATGATGATGATATATATATATATATATATATATATATATATATATATATATATATATATATATATATATATATATATATATATATATATACTCTAGAAACCGAAACACATTTATTTAAAACGCAACTTTTCAATGCTGATTACTGCCAATGGATTACGAATCACAAAGTGTTGTAACCAAGTCATAATCTGCGTAACAAATAAGTTTGCCTTATTCGCAACTAACGATATATAGTGATCGTAAGATTATTAGTTCTCATCGGTGAATGTTCCGGGTAACATTTTTTTTATAGAATAAGGATAATACACGAGCACACAATCCACTGACGGTTAGTTAATGCTCTGGCCCATATACATTAACATTTTTCCTCGATTAACATTCAACATGCAAATGCATTGTCAACCCTAAGGACTAACATTTTTTATAGGAAAAGGGTGACAAACGAGCACACAGTCCACCTGATGGTCAGTGGATGCTGTGGCTCATAAACATCTACATTAATCCTCGAAATTCAGTAATCAAAACGCAGATGTATTGTCACCCCAGAGAACTAAGATGGAATGCCTCGTTTCCAGTAAAAAAGGGTGTCCGCATCGCTACACTCGCCATACGAAACACAGCAGTATTAAACTGCAATTTTACGCTGGGATTCTGTAAGAGCGTGGTCCTTCCTCGGTCGAGACGACCTATTCATGCTACATCCATAATGTAGCTACAGCGTGGTTCTACCAAGTCGCATATCTATAATAGCGTAACATACATCCTAAAATAGTCAAATTAAAGACCGCCTTCCCTTTTAAAGTCGGCTAATAATGCAGAGTATAAATAGCTGTACCATATCAATAATTTAGCCCCAAAATAAATTCATGTAACTCACTTCCTTCAGTTGGAAATTAATCAAGCAGTGCGTGTTAGGTGCTCACAAATATCACGCGACGTTCGATTTACCCACCTTATTACCCTTGCTTTTAGAATCGAAATAGGTCCGGTTAATGAAGCGAACTTTAGGAGCTGTTTAATTTGTAATGTTTTACAGACCTGGCGGTAATCAAGCTACTAAGAAGTGTTGCAAAATGTAAACATATTTAGTTTGTACCTTAACGGATATAGCGAGTGGAATGTTACTCAGCTTTAATTTTTGAATGAAACTAGTTCTTATGGCAGAAGATTTTCTGCCATTTCCAGTAGGTGGCAAAATGAGTTTCAAAATGAATTAAAAACCGCGGTAACAACTATTGAATTGAAGTTTTGTGAATTAAAATTTTGGCACTAAATCAACGCATAATATTGTGGATAGGAGTCATATTGGTTTACAAATATAAAATTTGTTAATAACTTCATTACAGCGTTATGTACTGGATTCCAATATACTCGTAGCTATGAAACATTGACTCAACACAACAAATATATTTTGTGTAAATTACATCCAAGTCAAGTGGTTCGGAAGTTACATATTCAATAAATCGATATAACTGGCCTGTTGGTCTAGTGGTTAGTGACCCTGACTGCTATGCCGGAGGTCGTGGGTTCGATTCCCACTCAGGACAAATGTTTGTGTGATGAGCATGATCATTTGTTCTGTGTCTGAGTGTAATTTATCTACAATATTTATATATTTAGAAATATATAAGTATGTTTATCAGCTGTCTAGTACCCATAACATAAGCTCTGCTTAGCTTGGGACTAGATAGCGTTGAGTGTGATAGTTGTGGAATATTATTAAAAGAAAAAAACAAAAAAAATTGTAATAATAATGTTTCAATTTATCTTTGTAATTATACGTGGGTGATCTGAAAAGTTTCCGACTTAAAAAAGATACAAGACATTTTTTCTTAAAATTTATTTTTGTTTTTCTACATAGTCTCCTTGTAACTCTACACACTTCTGCCAGAGATGCTTCCGTTTTCTAACCCGTCTAAATATTCATCACCGTTATTCTCTTTAAAATAATTGTTCACGAAAGTGATTTTCTCTTCATTTACCAAAATATTTGTCCTCCGAGTACAATTTTTAGATGAGGGAACAAAAAGAAATCGCTTCAGGCTAGATCTGGTGAAAAAGGCAGATAGTCAAGCAGTTCAAAGCGCAAATTACGGATTTCCACCATGACAACCGCTGATGTGTGAGACGGCGCGTTGTCATGGTGAAATACGGTTTTATTTTTCTGCAAATGTGGCTGTTTCTCCGCAATTTTCGCCTTTAGTTTGTAAAGTAATGATGCGTAGTAAGGTGTATCCAAGTTTTATCTACAGTAATTAATTGGTGCCAAAATTTGCAACAAAAGAGGGTTCGATATGTACATTTATACACGTTTTTGGTCCAACGTGATCAAACGCAGCATCCAACGCACTGACAGCAGTCTCTTGCCTAAATCTTTATTCAATATAAGACATACACATTCTTAGGGTATTTTCATAGCCTCTGCTGTCTCTTTTATTTTAATTCAGCGGTCGTCTATTACCATTTGGTAAATTCTAGCGATTTTATCGTCAGAAGTTGCAGTTTTTAGACGTCCCGAATGTTCATCGTCTCCCGAGCACTTTTAAATTCAGCTGCCAATAAATTTCCTGAGGTAAATGATGGTGCACAGTACTCATACAAAGCCCAACTCCGTTTTGGTTTGCGTAGGTATATTGCCTTTCAAAAACAAAGATTTAATGACAGTTCGACACTCATTTTTTTCCATTGTCACAAAAACGCACACATCGACTCACTCAAAAAACTGTCAAATAATAACAACTACGCTTCCAAAATGGCTGAAATTTTGATGGGTAACTGTCAAAGGATACACAACAAACATTCACAAAATTTTATTGACCAGTGCTGTCATCTTCACGTTGAGGTCGGAAACTTTTCAGAACAGCCTGGTATATAGGGTATCAAAACTACTAATTCCCACTACAACCAGGGTTGAGAATGCCAATTATTGGTAGATAATGCCGACAGGCATTAAGTCCGCCCTATATAAACTTTTACTTGATAGGGTTGTAAGTAATTAATAAATAAAAAATAAAAATTAAGGCTGTATGACATAATCTATTGTTACACGGTGACGACTACAATTATAATAGATACTTAATCAACAAATGAAATTGGTTGGGCATACAAACGTAATTAAATAGTACAAATATTTCAGAAATTTTTTGTTCTGATATTTTTTAATAATTTGTTAAATTACAAAGTTCTGAGCGAAATAAAGTGTCATCGAATGACGAAATCAAGATCAAGGAGAATATTTTACAATTGATTAAAATATTTTTCATCATGTAGTAATTCTAAATAACGTTTTTTTTTTCGGAATTAAAAGTCACAGTCAAAATATTAAATTGAATATTGGCATTTATATATCATTTTTAGATATCAAAAAAAAACTACGCCATCGTTTCCACAAGTCCCTGCTGCGGGAAACGTTGTAAGAAAAAGCGGTAAGAAACTCAAAAGTAGACTATTTTTCTTCCAACAGTTACAATTTAACCTTATAAAATATATACACACAAGTCAAGATAATCTAAGAAAGATTAATGATCCAGTGCCACGCGCTTCGCAGCTGTGACTTTGCTCATCCGAAACATTAATGGTTATTTAATCTGATAATGTTACAGATACCAAAAATGTTTCCACATGTAAAACCTAACACATCATTAGTCTTAAAAATTACCTCAGTTGAACCCTAACCTAAGAATTAAGATTCAGCAGGCTAGACGATGTTGATTAACTGATGTTCGATACACGATATGAATAACCCCGTCCTCAATATGTCATAAACATATGAGGCGACAGACGGAAACTTTTTTTTAATAGAATAAGGGTGACAAACGAGCACACAGTCCACCTGATGGCAAGTGGATGCTGTGGCCCATAGACATCTACATTTATCCCTGATTAAGAATCAAAACGCTGATATGTTGTCACCCCTGAGAACTAAGATAGATTGCCTCGTTTCCAGTAAAAAAGGATCTCCGGATCTCTACACTCACTATACTAAACATAGCATTATAAAGCTCCTATTTTACACTGGTATTCTGAACTGGTCGAGGTGATCCATTCGTACTACAACCATAATATAGCTGCACCATGGCTCTACATCGTATGAAGTAAAACAGGGGATAGGCAGCATCTATCTGATAGAAAAGTGCGGTCGCCAACCGGTCCGCCAAGCTTGGCATTAATGGCTTTTGCTATGAGGCAATCTGTGGGGGAGGCCTATGATTACCAGTGGACTTGCGATATGTAATAAATGAATGCATGAAATCAAATATGACTGGAAAGCTTTACATTTCATTTGTGAAAAATCTTTCAACAGCATAAACTAAATTCCCAGCCAAGTCCCTTGTCACACGAACAAATTGTCCGGTTTTCAGAGCACATTGCAATGGTGCAGTACAAAAAAAGTATTATACAGCACTGTGAAAGCCAACATATATTCAGCCAAAGCGCTTGCCTCTTTGTTGTCATTCAAATGCACACGGAAAAAGACGATAGCGAATATTGTTTTAAACTGTCACTAAGTGTAAATTACATGTAAAAGCGATGTAAGACTTTTTTAAATACAGTTCTGGTTGTCCTAGTGCATTAAATTTTATCAATTTGAATTTTTTGATTATTATATAATATGGAATCATCAGTTTCACTAAAGCCCTTTACAAATTCACTGCTGAACGTAGCTTTTCCCCAGGAAGCTGCTTTTTGAGAAACTTTCTTCCACTGTGGCTGTCATTTTTTCAATCTAGGTCCATAGCCAATTCAGCTTAGTGAAATGACATAATATTTTTTTATAGGATAGGATGACAAACGAACACACAGTGCACCTTAATGTAAGTAGTTGCTGTGGCCCATAGACATTTATGTCAATCCTCGATTACGAATCAAAATGCAGATGTTTGTCACACATGAGGACGAAGATGGAATATTTCCAGTAAAAATGGTCTTCGGTTCTCCACACTCACAATACGAAACGCAGCAACATTAATCTACTATTTTACAATGGTATACTGTAAGAGCGTGGTCCTTCCCCGGTCGAGCCGACCCATTCATGCTACAACTATACTACTAATATAACTGCAGCATAGTTCTGCCACGTGATATATACATTAAGTAATATACTTAATTAAATAAATTTAAATAGTTTTTTCATTATTGAGTAACTTGTCTTATAATTATTGCTTTGTAAGGGTTTATAATTATTTATCATTAATTTTATATTTTTAGTAGTACAATTATCTTATTAATACTAATTTTTTAATTTATCAAAGAGTATTTCACTATGGCAGCCTTTAATCTCAGGGGTTCCTCGTTTAGTGGTAGCGAGTGTAGAGAACCGGAGATTCTCCTTACTGGATAGGATTCATCCATCTTAGTCCTTACGGGTGACAACGCAACTACATCTTGATTCGTAATCCTCGATTATGTATTAAATGTAGATGTCTATGAGCTAAAGCAATCGCTTACGATCAGGTGGACTGTATACTCGTTTGTCATCATTACCCAAAAAAAAAAACACTTTAAATAAATTATTAAGAGCATTGTCTATTTTTTACAAATTAAAGAAGTAGGAACAATGTCATTTTATAATATGCAGTTTTCCAAAACTGTTATAATTTGACAAAAATCCATTTCAACACTTTAACAAGTAAATTTCTACAGTTGCAGATTATCAGTTGGGAGCCATATGAGAGGTTGTGCAGTGGGTGGAAAAGCGTTCTTTGCTGATTTTAATGAGTTTCAGAATACCCGTTTCCCAGAGCGAGTTCAGGGATTATTACTAAACACGAATGTTGTGTTTGTTTTAACGAAACAAACAACAACAGCATTTTAACTTGCCACTGT
This sequence comes from Parnassius smintheus behrii, assembly GCA_036936625.1. Taxonomy (NCBI): domain Eukaryota; kingdom Metazoa; phylum Arthropoda; class Insecta; order Lepidoptera; family Papilionidae; genus Parnassius; species Parnassius smintheus. The sequence goes on from JAUPFT010000012.1 coordinate 4,388,186, forward strand.
AACATATTAACAGATTCCATTAGATACGGTATACGTGCGGATGAAAAAAGCTAAAAAAGTTATATCAGTTTGCAAAGCTTGAAGTTCTTCTATTTAATATATACTTTTATTTTTACTAGAATTTTCTCCTGTATTGTGGAGGCATCCATAAATTGTATAAGAACAAACACCCGGACCCGCAACGAGTTATTTGTTGTCTATACAAATATTGTTCCGTGTAGGATTCGAACCCGGGGTCAGAGCCGTTGGAGTTATAAAATAACTTCCAATAAGTATTATCTATAATCAATATTGAATAAAAAATAATGAAATGTAATTCAGGGGCTATTCGAAAGTAGGAAAGTATATTTTTTTACATTGAAAAAAAAAGAATTTGATTTTATCTAATCTAATCTTTTGAATTTATCTAGTCTTTCAAAAGTAAACCGTAAGTTTATTAAATAATCTTATTCTTTATATCTTGCTTTATATCCATTGCGGCTTTCATTTTTGATGTCTTGTTTCGTGCCTGTCAACATCAACAAAATTATGCTCTTAAAGTGACCTAAATTATTCATAGCGCAAATTCCGTTTGTGATTTATCAAAGAAATCACTTATGAACCTAAGTTGATATATGCATATAACTGTTCTTACGTCTATCACGTGAGCTGCATTATGGGTTTTAAGATGCGCAATAAATTATGCAAATTCAATTGAATTTGTACGCTAATGTTGGAAGTGCTTTATAAGGGTTTATGGGTTCGACTAAGTAATTACATTTACTAAGGACTCTACGATGAATTCCAAGTAGAGCATGCTTTATAAAGCGATAAGGGACATAAAATATGTTCAAATATTCAAGTTGATATGAAATTTAAGAGAGATAAAAAGAGAGAGAGAGAGAAGGAGAAATCGTGAAGGTATGATAATATTTATGTTACTACAACATTCCCATTATAAGTCTACATCATTTTAAACTTCCTCTTATCGCTTAAGATATGATTGACTTGTTATATCATCACCAGGCTGCAGTAGGCCGAGATAATCAGTTGCTCCACTTCACGAGAATGGAAACGCTGCATTGAGTTTGCCACGTCACGAGGCGAGACTGCATATGTAATGAGCACATCCGGGCCAGACTTTAAGTACGTGACGTGGCAGATAAACTCCAGGAAAGTCGGTTAAGGTGCCACGGACACGTTTTATATAAGTCTATACGTTAGGCAGAAATTCTTTAACAAGGGAATAGAAGCAAATTTAATACAGTTGCGCAAAAGTAATGAGAATCAATTAAGAGCTTTGTAAGAAACGACTATGGAAAGTTCCAGAAAGATTTCTAATGGATGTCGGTAAAACCACCTCATTTACCTCTTACCTCAACATTTACAGTAGGTATTTATTAATGTAACATAGTAATCAACTTACTTACAAAGAAGTAGGTATTTAAATCTAATATTTTATTTTATTTGCAAATTGTTACATTTATTATTCTACTATTATAGTACTATATTATTATAAATTACATACTGATTAATGTTAAAACTAATAAAGTTAGAAATGTAGAAAAAAATAAAAACAACACTTTAGCATAAAATAAGATAGTAACTTTACTTACTCTAATCCAAATCTTTGGATCGGGAACTGAACTCGTTTACACCTATCTGAGTAAGCTTTTATAGTTGATCTATCTAACTGCCCGTTGGTCTAGTGGTCGTGTGTTCGAATCCCGGGTCGGGCCATAAAAAAACTAATTATTGAGTTTTTTCATCAAGAAATTCTCTGTAGTTGCCCGGAGTCAGGAAGTTGGCGGTGTCTCACCCCCGTGCCTCGGAAAGCACGTAAAGCCGTTGTTCCTGCGCCTGATCTCTCTCCGGTCGTGTCGGTTTACCGTCCCATCGGATTATTAGAGTGAGAGAATAGAGAGTGCACCTATGCTTTCGCATACACTTGGGCACTATAATCCTCTCCTGCGACGATGGCTAGCCTCCGCTGAGGCAATCCGCCGTGGCCGAAATTCGGTCTGCAGGACATTATAGTTGATCTATCCTCAAAGCCGCTTACGTCTATAGCCGCCTGTGTAAAGACTGTTTCTCTTGTAGTTCAATGAATACCATTTCAGTAGTTTAATCAAAATCGCTGTAAAAACATAACGCATTATTTTCTCAGTTTACTGTTCTTAAATGCGTTTTTATTTACAGCGCGTACGGCATTTTCTGCTTTGCCATTGGAAGAAGAGTGATAGGATGCCATAATAACATACTTAGTGCCATTTTTTTACGTAAAAACATCAAGAATTACTCGCTTCCAAATGGGGGTCCGTTATCCGAAACCTAAGTTATTTGGTAATTCAAAGTGTGAAAATATTTCGCGAAGTTTATTTGCAGTATTAGACGCTGTGGTAGTGATTATTGGTATTGCTTATAACCATTTCGAAAATCTATCGATTATTATGTGATATTATGTCACGTCAAGTAAAGAAAAAAAATTATGTGTATTCTTTCAAATGGTTTTGCCGCACATGACCACTCACCGACCGGAGATGTTTTTGATATGTTGGCAGTTTCAGTACTACATGCCACGCAATTTTTTTGTATATCATAATCCAGACCTAGTCACCAGATGTAATATCGAGCGAGTAACCCTTCTAACTCTATAACCCGAAGCGCACCCGGCATCGCTATTCGAAAACCCCACACAATGCCTTCTACGAATACGTCGTCGCGGCATTTGCAATATGGCTCGTATTCTTCACAGCATAGTACGATGCTGGTCACTCCAATTCCTCTCAACCCACTAGCAGTCTCATGAGATCGCGGCCATATTCCGTCATATCCCTGGCGGTCTTATTAGGTCACACCTACCCACAGCCCATTAACACATAAACACATATATATAGAAACTACTTTTCTATGAAGAAGTGTGGCATTATATAATAAATATGAAATACTCTATCCTTTAGTGCAATAAAAAAACTGTTATCCTGTAAATGTTTATTTATAATCTACGTTTATTACGTACGTCATTTTCGCGTGAATGATATTGTGTTGATTTTTGGATTTTTCTAGTGCTTTAGTACAGTGTTTTACTATAAAATTGTAGCGAAATTTTTTATGTGAATATAATATATCTTTTTACGTAAATAATTTCGAGTTATATATATTTAAATAATTGTGATTTTCACGCTGCTGACATTCGCTTGTTATGGTTTTGTTTGTTATCAAAATACAATAAAATCTTTTTGTAATGAAGTAAAACCCGACTTTTGTTTAAACCACAAGATAGAGAATTTGTATAGATTTTATAATGCTAAACTTCTTCATAGAAAATTAGTCCCCAAATATAAATTTTAATGGTTTTAAGTTCTGTAGGTGGGTGCGGTCGCACGCGACCGCTTGGGATTTGCCGAGCGCATGCGACAGCATGGGATTTTTATGGCGCTTAAAGGGTTAATAGAATTACAAATATTAGACAAAATTTTGTTTTTACCGTCATTAATCGTATTAAAGACCACCGAAAAATTGTCTTCTATAAAATGTTAATAAATATTGTCTTAGTTTTGTCTTTACTCGTCAGACAAGTTTAAAAGTAATCTAGAAAGTCTTTCAGCCCGATTTGCTTATGAACGAAAGTACGAGGAAAATTTCGGGAATCAAGGAAGTGATACAACATTACTATTTAAAAATGTGTTTATTGCTTTTCGAAGTATTCTCAGCGAAATTTGACACATTTTCCATAGATGGAACCAATCATTGAAACAACCATTCCATTCGGAAGTTGGGGTTTGCAAAATGGCCGTTTTGTATGCGTCCACACCTTCTTCAGGTGATGAAAATCTCTGTCCACGCAATTTATTCTTTATTTTAGGGAAATTATAGAAATCATTAGGGCTTGGGTCGGTGCTGTACGGCGGATTGTCTAATAATTCTATGTTTTCTTGCTCTAAAAACTCTTTTGTTCAGTGTGCGGTGTGAGAACTCGCATTGTCGTGATGGAGGATGATGCGGCGGTTGCAGTTCTCTTTACAGAGTTCAGAAACGACCTGTGGCAAACAAATGCTAGCATACCATTCTGCATTAACCGTTATTTGTCCCTCAAGAGGAATAGTCGTAACATGGCCGGTTTTGGAGACAAACGTGGCCACCATTTTTTTTGCAACACTCCGTGAACGAACAATTTTTGTTAGCTTTAACTCATTTTCGAACACCCAAACTCATAACTGGTTTTTTGTTTCGAGTTCGTACGATATACACCTGATATGATATTGTATGCAGAATTTGAGGATACTGCGTGGAATCTTTCGAGAGTTCTGACGCACCAAGTAACGCTAGCCGCTTTTTGCTCTTCACAGAGCGAATGCGGTATCCATCGGGAAAACAACTTTTTACACCTAATTGTTCATGCAAGATTATTTGTATTTGACTCACGCCAATATCTAAGGTTGCCTGAATTTCGCGGTATATCACGATTTCGATCAGCTTACGCACAGCATCAACGTTTTCTTGGGTTAAAGTTTTTGCACGGCCTTGACGGAGATCATCACTGAGCTTGACACGTCCACAATGAAATTCAGCAAACCAGCGATAAATTGTGGTTTTGGAAGGGGCTTCATCACCAAATGCAGAAATTATCCGGTCAACACACTGTTTTCGTGTTAAACCACTTCGAAAGTCATAATAATCATCGCTCTTGAATTTTCTCGAATCATTTCCATTTTCTCAACGACTAAACAAGTTTGAAAAAACCTTGTGACTAGACCGAGAATCTTTTTTTAAATAAATAAATGGTATTCGATTTTTAAAACCACGGAGTTTTCAATTAAAAAGATTTTAATATAACAAGAACGGTGGAAATATTCCATTCCCGTTACTTTTAGTGCAGCCTAGGTACTGTATTTGATACTGATATCCTGATTATAAAGTATCCCATCTAAATAATCGTCCCGCTGCAGTGTGTTCCAAAATTGTAATAAGCAGTTGATTGTCTGTGTGAACAACAAACTTACGTCCATACGGAAACGAGTGAAATTTCTTTACACCCATAGAGAGTATATTCACCTTTGTTTACTCAAAAAAGATGGCACTTGACCATAGTTCGCTTCTGCGTTTGTAAGTGTGTGTGAAGCGCACACGACCGGCTGATCGCCGTGTTCGCGTCGTAAGTTATTAATTATCAACCTCTCAAAAACCGCGTGTCACTTTTTTTACCCTCTCGCTTATTATTCCTGTTATCAACATATTATTTAAAAAAATTGAAAACGTGAGGTATGCTGACCAAAATATTCTCTAATATGGGCTGAAAAATTGAAGGAGCTGCAGCCAAGCCGTAGACTAATCTGTTACATACAAAAATACCTCTGTTTGTGTTGACTACGGAGTAAATTTTTGAATCGTCAAGTTTTATTTGATTGTACGCTGCCGACAAATCAATTTCAGAAAACTATTTTACTCCACTAAAATCATTAAATAAACATTCATTGCGTGGAGGTGAAAACCGACCAATTTCTAAAACCAGGTTAACGGTGCTTTTATAGCCGCCACAAATACGTAAAGAACCATTACTTTAAGGACTACCACAGGACACGAGGCCCAATCGAAGACCGAAATCGGAGATATTATACCTGCGCATTCCATATTTTGAAACTCGACATCGACTCGCGGTCTCAAAGCAAGTGGCAGGGGGCACACGCTTCTGTACTTAGGGGACGCATCGGCTCGCACGTAGGATGTCGCTCGCTCGCCTCGCAATTACCTAGTTTATCGAGAAAAACACATGAGGATAGCTTTCCGCAAATGTCTTGCAATCAAATCGTTGCTGGATGTTGAAGCCATTTTATCGCTACTCTCACTATCGGAATAAATGTTCATAACATCCCAATAACGGTACCACACTATTTCTAATAACATATAATTTTAGTGATTTACTATCATATTTGTAGGATACAATTACCTACTCTTATACATCCAAGTGAAATTATACGATTGCCATTGTAACCACTTAACTTTAACTATCATTAATAAGTGAAAAGTAAATCTAAGACCATGCTTTATACATACTTTCATTAAAACAAAATAAAGGTGAACTTGTATCTACATTTGTAGCGGATGCCCCGAGACTACGACGTTGGCGCTATATAAGCTCGCTTCCGCTGCCGCGCTTTCTCACCATGTACAAGCCGCTCGACCCAGCGGGATCGTCGCTCACACTGCAACCAGCCTCCATGCGATTTTCCTCATCTTCCGTGCCGCATTTTGACCCATAACTCGCTTCCATACAAAATAACATTGAAAAATGACATTCAAACATACTCTTTTCAAGTGCCCTCCCATAAGACACGATTGACACACGTAATCTTTAAATGTACATACCTTAACCGCGTGACCACAACCACCACAGCACCGACAGTACTCTCCGGAGGAATGGGAGTTTTTACCCTTACTGCTTGCTTGCTCGCCGGTTGGCACGTGTCGTGTGTGCCTCGCGTGCCGCATTCCCGTGAGCACCGCGTGTATCGTGGCCTTCTCTTCTTACCGTTCCAAAGTTACCACCTTATTATATGCCGCCGAGCATGTTACTCTTCACAAAATAACCGTTGATTTTTTTGGTAGGTTCACCTCTGAATTTGCATACGAATTGGTCTTTTAAGTTCTCATCGAAATTATCTTTTAAATTGCAAGACTGTGCCAGATGTTTTAAGGCAGCAAATTGCTCCACTGTTTTGTTAGTACCTTGTATTCTTCTCCTGAATTTATATGTTACAGCAAAAATTGATGGCGTAGGCTGAATATGTTACTTCACTACTTGAACCTAGGTCTTCATATTCCAATTCGAACGGCTACTTAGTGGTGCAAAGGTCGACCATGAGCTAGTAGGTACGTCGCGTCATCGAAGCACGCTATTAATATAGGTACTCGTAAATATTTTTTTACCTTATTAACCACAAAATATTGTTCTATGCGCTCATTATAAATTTTCCACGAACTGTTATATAGATTAAATTCGGACATCTTCCCGATAGACATTTTTGAAGTTAACGACTGCACCACTGTAGTGTGCGGCAATAATTAGTATATAATAAAATGCACGACCATCTGAAGCAACAATTACTTATTTACTGACCACATGTATAAGTGTAACTATAATATTTATGTGTGATACATATCTATTATAGTTACACTTATAATATAATACATCCCAGTTTCCCTCTTTCGTCACCTACGATACCCGTGGAACCTTCGACAATACCAACTGGTGTTGGTATGAATATTGTTGATCGAAGCGTGGAACGATGTGGTTTAGTAGATATTCTTAAATTGCCACCGCAGGATTTAGGTCGCTTCTCGGCTTTTTGAATAAAATAAAAATCCCGTTTACGCCAAACGTAAAATACCCAGTCTAGCTACAGAGAATATCGTTAAAGATACGAAACGTCTGACCTTGCGATCTCTTATTTCTTTTTTTTCTTTTAATTATAAAACGTTACCCCTACACTAGGATTTTCTCCTGTATCGTGGGGGCAGTTTATAAACATAAATTGCACAAGGACAAACATCCAGACCCGGAACAATTATTTGTAGGCCATACAAATATACTTGTTCCGTGCGGGATTCGAATCCGCTATCCCCAGCGCAACCACTCATTGCTAAGCCACTGCGCCACGGAGTCGTCAAATTATTCATCTGAAAATCATGACTACTAAATCAAATTCTCACCACAACGGGACAGACTTTTAGAAACTGATGATGATGGAGAAGAAGAATGACCCAATGAACCTTGTGCCCATTTATTAACTCGCATATCTAACAAATGTGGTTTATTAGATAGCTGATTTAATAAGAATTATCGCAGATACTGGCAATAGTAAACAATATTTAGGAGATGGAAATTAAAAATCTTGTTTTAACCATGTAATTTCTTAAGATTTTAGTTTAAAATAATGGCGTGAAAATAAAAATAAGTCGGAAGTAACAATTTTTATAGAAGAAGCTAAAATTAAAATAAATCGACCATTGAAGCGACAATGAATTATTACCTCCACGGACAGGGGCTTACTTCCGAAAGACGTGTAGACAGGACCAAAGAACGCGAACAATTACAATGGGACGAGGGATTGGATTAATCAAGCAAAAACGTCTTTTAACGGTTCGTAAGACAAAACCTCTAAAGGATTAAAATCGCTCAACCGTTTTATTGTTTTCGCAATAAATTTCAACATATCTCTTAAGCTTCGATGGTATGTGCAACGCGGTTTGTGTTAACGACACATTAAATAGTTAAAACTTACTTTTATGAATAAAATCAATACTAAATAATGATTTCTTATATTTACGCGAACACTACACATTGAAATAATACTAGTTTTTACGGAATTTATCGCGTATATTTAACTTTTTAAATACCCGACGTTTCGAACGCTTTACAGCACTCATGGTCTCGGGCGGGACTGAGATGTTCAACGTCCAGATGTCATAGTTAACCGCGGTTACCATAGATTAAAATTTAACTTTTGTTCTTTTGTTCAAATACATACGACCACATAATGTTTTCCTCTCCCCGGGCTGAACACCATACGTAGCGGAAAATCTTCTCCCTAGTGCTCCATGGCAACTCCGACGTGACATGAAAAACGCAACCTGCAACTTTCAATAACTTCAAATTCAAGCTTGTCGTCATCGTCCTAGAATTAAAGTCCATTCCAGTAACCTTTTTATTCAGAGATTTTCTTATAGAATAAGGGTGACATACGAGCACCCAATCCAGCTGATGGTAAATAATCATATACATCTACATTTATCCTCAATTAAGAAATAAAATGCGGTTGCGTTGTGGCTCCTGAGGACTGAGATGAAATTAGTCGTTTCCGGTAAAAATGATCTCCGATTTTCTGCACTCACCATCATTAAGAGAAACACAGCAGCATTTAGCTGTTGATTTACTTACTTACTTACTTATCGTCACGCACAATCCCTAACGGGGTAGCCAGAGAGAACAGATCGCCAAGTGTCACGATCCTTACATACCTCTTTCGCTTCTTTCAGGTTCATTAACTTCTTCATACATGCACATCTAGGTATCCGAGTACTCTTGACCCTCCCCTCTTCGAGCAATTTGCTCACATGGTCTTCGAAAGTTAGTCTCGGTCTACCTCGACACCTTTTAATATTTACTTTCGCTCTATATATTTTCTTCACCATTCGGTCTTCACTCATTCGTTCAACGTGCCCAAACCATTGGAGTACGCCCCTATCAATTTTTGTGATAAGGTCATCTTTCAATCCTACCATATTGCGAATCTCTTCGTTTCGCTTTCGGTCGGCTATGGTAACGCCACACATTTTACGAAGAGATCGCATCTCCACTGCATTCATCTTGCTTTTATGCTTCTTCTGGCATACCCAGGTTTCGCTGCCATATAACAAAGTCGGTACCAACACTGCGTTATGTATTGCAAGGCGTGCACTCTTCACCACGCCTTGCCTTTTGACTAATGCATTCAGGGCACCATTGACTTTGTTTCCGGCAGCGACACGCCTATCCACATCTAAATCACATCTTCCATCCCGGCTGAAAGCACTCCCCAAGTATACAATTTCATTTACCTGTTCTAGACATAGCTGTTGATTTATTTCATTTATTTATTTTCAACTTCTTATGCACACATATAGGCGGACTTAATGTATTTTATGCTGGTATTCTGTGAGAGCGGGGTTTTTCCCTGGTCGAGCCGACACATTCGTGCTACAAACATTATATAGCTGCAGTGTGGCCTTTTTATTTATTTATTTCAAATTTCATATGCACACATGTTATATAGGCAAACTTAATATATTTTATGCTGGTAGTCTCTGAGAGCGTAGTCCTTCCCCGGTCGAACAGACCCAATTCTTGCTACAACCATAATATAACTGCAGCGTGACTCTACCACGTACAGAGATGTCAACAAATGCAGGCCTTCAAGCCAGCCTTAGCTTTAATTAAAGCTAAAACCAATTTTTTATTTAAAATAGGTACATCTATATTTGGTCCGCCATCGTAAAGATATATAATATCATAAATTTCAATAATAACTGAGTTTAAGGCAGATATTGAGTTTCTCGTGTACGACAAAAACTCTAATAGCCAATGAAGGCTTAGATTCGCGTCATTGTCTTGCCACGTACAAAATAACACCCTCTGTGTGTTGTTTTAGGGTGTAAAGAATTTTGCAGATGAAAGTTCCCAACTTTGTTAATTTACATTTGTTGTTCTTCAAACAAGTCATATGGCAGTCAGGACATCTTTCTGGCTTATAAATAGTGACCTAAAACAAGAAGTTTACAAAAACTTATGATCTGCAGTTTTTGCAATTTAGACAAGATGGCTGGGTCGTCTACTTAGGCATACAACTTAATACTTCTTATAAAGATATTAATAGAAAACTAAATCCCAACCCAAGCACACCACTGCAAGAATATAATATGCTATAAGTTTTTTCTGCGTAAATCCGAAAAAATTAATGATTTTAAGCTGAAGGTAGCTATGGTTAATTATGACAACGGGACGTCGAACACCTCAATCATCCCGTGAACATTGGTGCAAAATACTTTAACCGTCGTATAAAATTAGTTAAATTAACGTGAAAACTAAGTTTAAATCAATACTAGAATGAAAACCACTGGGATTAAGCCGCTGTTTTTCATTATTTTTTGAGACCAATCATTCACTTCGTTTTAAAACCTCGACGGTTATCAAAGCTTCGTTATTATCACTTCACATATCGTGCTGTGTTTGTGGAATTTGTAAAAAGCGTATAGTATTATTTTTTTATGAATTGCAAATATAGAAGGTACTTATAATTTGTATATGAGATTAAAAGGTTCAATAAAAACTGATAACTACCGATATTTACCGATTCTTACTTACACGAAGTTGCAAAACTCTTTTGTCTTTTTCTCAAAACAAATATTGTATAAAAAGGGTTATTATTTAATTTATGGATGATAATAACCCCTGGGAATGAGTTGATCGCTAACAAGCTATTTCTAATTAGTTTTGTGTTGCTTATTATTGTTTTACACATAACATTTAATGACTATAAACTGATTACATTTTTTTTAAATCACTCGGTTTCTTGTAATTTTTCAAACCAGTGTAGTGGTAAATTAAACTTAGAGGACTTTTAATAAGATTTATTTATAATCCATATAGAAAAAAAAAGTTTCCGTTTCCGAACCGAAATAAGAACAGTTAGTCATAGTTATTTTGCGGTTAAACGATCGAAACAAGTAGGTACCAAATATAGGGTATAGGTAACAAGTAGGTAGTAAGTATGATCAGCCATAAAATGGTATTTTCGCTTAAGATAAAAACATGCAGTAATACATTTATTGGTCCTAGGTTACGATTGAAATAATTTATAATTATAATATAATAAAGCGAAGGAGTTTTTTTTTGCTTGTTTAACACGCTACCTCTGGTACTATCAGTCTAACTTTTTAGCTAAATTGAACTATATGTGCGAGGTGTAATGTCGCGCGGCTCAGGCGCGTGAAACCGCGGGGCACAGATAGTGTGAAAATAAAACTAAAAAACTTTGTTTCGACTTGAACCTGAAAATTTTCGGTATTTTTCAGGTGTCACCATCATTGTCATTATAAATTTTATCATCGCACTTATACGTAATTCGCGACAATATTTGTGATACCATCCATACCATCTGGATGATTGGGTCCACCACTGTATGATTCTGATTTACCACAAGTACCTATACTTCCTCGCGCAATTTCTTTGTGGAATCGACTACCACCACGTATTTTCCAGACAAATACTACTTAGAGACCGCTAAGAAAAGAGCCTACTCTTTTATGAAAGGCCGGCAATGCATCAAAAACACATATGTAGTACTTGTCTATGGGCGGCGCTAGTCAGTTATTAGGTGAGCCGCATCTCGTTTGCCCTCTCTTATATAAAAATAAATATTAGAACAATATTACAATATTAGAAAACGAAAAGCGGAACCTTTTAAAAATCTAATATATGAATTGCAAGAAGTATTTGGAGCCGGTTTCAATATCTAGTTAGTATTAAAAGCTATAAGTATTTTTACATATTGGTACTGAAATATATATAGAATGGCATGAACAGTAAACACAGAAAATAAACAAGCAGCCACTGTTCATACCTATAGAATATGTTGTCTCTTAGAAAAGATTATCATAACAATATAGGGATTTTCGCTCGTTCCGCGCGAATTGCCTCAATAAAGGAATCCTTTCATACATACAAGAACTTAGTTATTTGGTAAACGTTTGTATGATTGCTGACAGTTGTTTAATTTGAATATTATAAGGGAATAAAAAAGTCTTTATACAAAAATATTTTTAAAATTATTCGTAAATTTTATAGAGGCTTTTTCAAAAAGTAGGAATATCAAATATGAAAATATAATATCTAAAATATATACTCGGATATATAAAAAAAAAGTTGGGACTGTCGCTCAGAACCTCGTTTAAAGGTAGTTGTGGAGTACAAGCAAGAGATTTGAACTCATCTTTTTTGTTTTCCCGAAACCTTTAATCATTGGGCTATATTTAAACTGGTCCTCCTAGAATTAAATCAAGAGTACAACAGTTGGTACACAGCTGCTTAGTAACAAAAATAAATAAAACGGCTTTTCCAGACAAGTCTGAACAGAAATATTTTGTATGTTTATGGTCTGGTTAGTTCGGTACCACCATGAGGTACAATGGGGGAATTTATCAACCTTTCTCTCCAATACCTCGCTTCTGTACCTTGTGAATTGATAGACAATAAGCCTGCAGCGATAGTGGAAAATTCAATCGCACTGAACTCAACTTTTACGTAACTGATGGGAAGCAGTATTAGTACTGATGTCTTACAGATCGAATTTTGGTCAAGGCACAGTCAGAACGGAGGCTAGCCAGCTGCGCAGGATAGAATTATTATATTGCACATATGTGTGCTCAAGTACAGGTGCTTTCTCTAACCCTTCACTATCATAGTCGACGGCAACCCGAAACGACCGGAGTGTAATAATGCGCGGGACCAACGGCTTTACGTACTTTTCGAGGCACGGAGATAAAACATCACCAATTTCCTGACTCCGGGCTACTAGTGAAATTTTTTTATAGAAGAGGGGTTAACAAGTATGCGGTAATTGTCAACTTGCGTACAACTGATGGTAAGTGTCGACTGCCACATATAAACAACTGTAAACCCAGGGAAATTACTCGTGCGTTTCTTTTTATATCCTTAAAGTGAAATGCAATAAATGACTTTGGGATTCGAACCTGTTACTACCACTGATTAACGAGCAAGTGGAGAGCAGTATTTTCATACCAAGGCTAGACCGACACTATTGTAATAAGTACGCAGATTACTCTTCGTCCTTTTAAAGGACAACATTAGGAAATCACGTGATGACCACGATATGTTTTAAATGGATGGAAGAATGACAAAAGAGCACAACTTCCACCTGGTGATACTTTGATGCTGTAGACCATAGGAAACTAAATTTATCCTATTGCTATATGTGGTAGTGCCATGCTGCAGCTTTTTAATGATGGCAGCGCAAATAAGTCAGCTCTACCAAGGTGGGACCACGCTCTCACGGAATACCAGTGTAGTAATAGTAATAGTAGCTTGATCCAGCTGTGTTTATTTTTTGTTGTCAGGTAAATTTTATGCTCGTTCATGACTCTTATTCTACAAAAAAGAACAATAATGATCTTGTTAAACATAAAGAACAGGAGTAGAAAATTTAAAACCGATAATTTAAATAGTAATCCTATTGAACAGTTTAAACATACTATTACGTTTAACGTTACCTAAGTAAATTATTCATAGAATAATTTCCTAATTAATTTACATTTGGTAGACCCGTCTATATTTGGCACTCTTTGACCCAGCGAAGCGTTAGATTGCTTCATATTTGGGGTTGTTATCTTGGCTCTATCGCTATGTTAATATTATAAAAGCTTCTAAACTAATTATACTGTTATATAAAATAGATGCCATTAAAAACATAACTTGTAAAAAAAACAAGTCTCGCAACTCAGTTCCTCTACCGTAAAAAGTTGTGAGATCCATGTAATAGCAAGTCGGTTAATTTATGCAGTTCCTACTTAAGGGTCCTTCTGTTTTAAGTTATTTCGTAATTACGTAACCTAACAACATTTTATAGTGACCACATCAATGTTAAAAGTCTTTCATGCTTGAAAAATATAGATTGGCCATAGCATGAGACCACAATGTATCTCACAAGTAATACGTATTATATTAAATTAGATTGCTTAATGCGACATCTCATTTCTTTTTGTACATAAGATAGTCCTAATTTTTTACCTTTCCAGTACATTCTACTTCTTGAGTACCAACAACGTACCTATGTACACCTGTAATACATACAAGTACACTGGTTCTAATACCTACTAACTATTAACTGTGTAATTCTATATATTTATATAGGATTACAAAGTTATTTATGCGGTTAGTGTATCTAGAAAACTGTACAGAAATTAACAAATGTTTTAGTTTTTCCTTCATTTATATACTAAACACTAATTGTATTTTAAATTTGAAGCTTCTATGTCTGCTAGAATTGCCTTAGTGTTTTGATGATCGGTCAGTCAGTGAGTGACAAAATTAAGAAACTTGTACTGGTTAGAATTCTTAAACTACTGGTTCAAATTGAATGAAATTTGAAATATACCATTTTTATACAATGCTTACTCGGTTACTGAAAATTCAGGCTTCCAGTTTTATCGACAACGATGTTATAGGGGTCGAAAATGACCTAAATTGCTTCGAGAAAATATGGTACGGCCGTGCCGCTTTTTTGCTCGACTTGGCGGGGGCGCTGCCGTGCCCCCGGATATTATGTTTGGCTTAATCTCTTTAATTTTTATCTTTTTATATAGAATAAGAGTAGAAAACGAGCACACAGTCCACTTGATGGTAAGTGGATTCTGTGGCCCATAAATGTATTATATATCTTTCCTCGATTAAGAATCAAAAAGCAGATGCGTTGCCATCACTGAAGACTAAGATGAAATGTCTCGTTTCCAGTAAAAGGGGCCCCCGGTTTTCTACACTCACCATACGAAACACTGTTGTGCTGCAATTTGGCACTGGTATTCTGTGAGAGCGTGGTTCTTCCCCAGTCCCAGTCCCACTCACTCGTGATGCAACCATAATATAGCTGCAACATGGCTCTTCCCCGTAGGATTATCAGCCAAATAAAGTTTTTTTGTTATCATGGTTAAAATTAAATAAATCATAACTTGACTTGGAAATAACAAACAATGTTCAGCAGAACACGCAGCAGTCACGGCGGCTAGTCTCAACGAAGACTATCCATACGTACTGGGTAAGATTATAGTGCACAAGTGTATGCGCAAGCACAGAATTTACTCGCCACTCCCTTATTCTCATTGTCCAATGGTACGGTGGTTCGATACGACCGTAGAAAAATCAGATGTACGACCGTCGGCTTTACGTGGTTTCCGCAATGATTTCAAAAGGAAGGATAGGCCCATCTAAATATTTTACTCAAAAATTTTTCATACAAGAAAAAGTAGCGCATCTGTCATAATATAAACGTCATATCATAACACGACTTAACCAGGGTTGGATTTCGTAGTATAATTATTATCCTTATTGTACCTTTATTTCATAGTTTGTAGTATGTAGTATCGTAATAATACCAAGTGAAAATACCATGATTTTACCTAAAGGTCGACTTGTATTATTATTGGGTCCTTTTACTTTTTAATATTAACCCTACGATATAGAGAATTTCTGTATTGTACATTAGTACCGCGTTTTTTTAATAAAATTAGAATTAGCTACCTTTTTGGTCAATCGGTGCTTGATCGATGATTGCGATGTTCAATCCTTGATACAACTATAATGAGGGGCTATCACGATAAGAACTCTAAGCTCTAAGCAATCAATTTAAAAACATAATTTCAAAATATTTTATGAATCAGATTTTCAGATTCAATTAAGCAGATATGGTTTCTTTTGTACTCTTTTCATTTTACTCTTATTGAATATAAAATATGTTAGGTACCAATATTTTAACTTACACTAAATTCTTTAGACAAAAATGCAACAGAAATAAAAATAAAACCGGCAAAAAACGAAACGTATAGATAAACTTGCGTGACGCCAAAATCCAAGCACATGGGAAAAAGTGACATGAAACGTCAAACGTGATATAATTTTTGAAAAATAGTCTAGCCTATTTTATTTTCCAAGTACAATATTTTTGAGGATCTGGATCCAACCCTGGCCTAATCTTGGTAACATAACTAACCTAACTGTAAAATAAAACTTTTAAAATGCGTTTATACAATAAATTAATACCAACAATATGAATATAAGGTTATTTTACCGATGATAAGATATCCCACGTTCGTATTTAATCTTTGTATCGTAATTTTTGCAACCTTTTACCACGCAACTAGACATATTTATGACAGGCCAGTCTATCTTGCGCGCGCATCACTGTCGACCGAGACGCATTGGCCCTAAACTGTAATTTTAGGGTCAACGCACTGGTACGTTTTAGTTGTTCGGTCGGCCCGGTCCTTACGCCAGTAATATATAAGTCAATGGGTTTCCGAGGCACGGTGGTGAAACATCGCCAACTACCTAAATCCGGGCTGTTACTGACAGAAAAGTCCAATAACTGATTTTGCCCCGACCCGAGATTCGAACCGTAGACCTTATGAGGAATCGCGCTTACGACGACTAGACAAACGAGACAGTCAACTCACAAACAAAACACAACTGAGGCCCACTGAACCTCAAACTAACCTATATTATATTATAGTATTTGCCTCAAAAAATATTAGTGCAATATGCCTGTGGAGCTAAAGTCCGTGCTCTTATGCATACAGACCATATATAGTTTGATGTATTCTCTTTCGTCGCCTGAGTGTACTCAATAAATAAGTTATTTAAAATATTTTAAATAAAATACATTATTCGCTCTAATATACTTTTTAGTTTGTTGATATCATCTACATTGTTGGATCGTGACTGGAAACTTGATGAGAAAAGTTTTTGATACCAATTTTTTATGACAAAAAAACTTTCCATATCGCGTATTTGAAAAAAAAAACAATTGCTGGGAATTATTTTTATAAGATGAGAGACTGATTTATATAGTCGTAAGATACTTATACTGTAATTTTAATCAACTTCCACTGTTTTTATGTAAGCATATTGGATGAGCTACTAGAGAAAATATTGACCATAAATTATTCACCATTCTTAAAATTTACCAGCCATAAAAATAACTTTCTTAATTTCGCTCTGTCCATCATCCTTGTAACAATTTTTAATAAATTTGAAGAAAAAAAAAAACGAGTAGAACACTTTTTCGATATAAGTCACAATTAATATTTTAAAAAAAATATGGCGCAATTTTTATTTAAAAATCGGGACGTGGCTGTTTCGTGAACACGGCCGTGTATTTTACGTGAATATGTATAGGTAATGAGTCAGTTGATTTTGTATAATATTTTTAAAGTATGTAAGTATGGTTAACAGGTACGCATTATTTAAAAATTGCGTATGATATGTATCAGGTATAGATTATATATATATATATATATATATATATATGCACTGATTGGATCGAATGCGGGCAACCCATGTCAGAGTCCAATAATTTCTTGAGCGTAAACCACAGTTCAAAGTCAACCACTGCCTCTTCCGGTAAAGTATTACTAGGTGCAGAAAACGTAGACGGTCACATCACACTATGCATTCGAATGCATTATTGATAAACAAAAATAGGAAAACGAGCACAAGCTGTAGTCTAATGTGTCTGGGTAACCGGCGATCGCACACATTGATGTCTAAAGTGTCCGGCGTCGACACAGAAGCGATGGAATCATCCACTTGCAAAGGCTCGGCTACCACAGCTGCAGATGTACTAGGGGCGTAGTTGATCCACTCGGACGCGTTCATCCTTTTCGTTTTCTGCACCGCTTTTTACTATACAGTGTTTAATGGGTATCACTGGATTACTCGAGAAGTTCTTTCCAACAGTATACGATATATATATTTTGATTTAGCTTTCTGACGACATTGCATTAATTATTTTATTTTTTTACTTTAACATCATTCTTTATACAAATGTTTTATATACTCGTTTGTAATCGTGAGATTTTGACGAGAGCTGACAATTGCAATTTAAACGAACATTATAGCTTCTTCAAATCAATGTTTATACCAAACGGTAATTATGTGACGTTGCGATATGATCTCAAAATGACGGCGCTCCCTCTCCACCGCACGCGATGCTTCACAGTCCTTAGTCATTTTAACGAATTCTTCAGTCCTTTAGTATTCGAGTGGTGTAATAAAATTTTTGATGTATACGATAAATATGCTATAACACCAAATAAGCCCCCGATTTTGTAATCATTAATTTTTTGAATTGACTCCCACTATGGAAGCTTATTTAAAGAATACTTTATGCATTGAAATAATACTAGTTTTTACGGAATTTATCGCGTATATTTGACTTTTTAAATACCCGACGTTTCGAACGCTTTACAGCACTCATGGTCACGGGCGGGACTGAGATGTTCAACGTCCATATGTCATAGTTAACCGCGGTTACCATAGATTAAAATTTAACTTTTGTTCCGATCTACACAGTATGAACTTATGGTATCTTGAAGTCTTGCAGTTGTATGCTTGGGTTAGGATTTAATTTTATTTATTATAGGATCCCAAGCAGATGGTAGCACCCAGCCATCTTCTCTATTGAAATTTTAAAAATTTAAAAAAAAAATTAAAAATTATATCTTCTCTATTGATGTTTTTTGATTTCAATAGCCTCGCGAATCCTCCTTGGAAGGAATCGGTGTTTTTAGCTAGGATCTGCGGTCTATCAAATCTGATGTAGTGACGGGGGCGATCCTGTACGTGTTCAGCAGGGAAGTCTGCAGTCTGTGAACACGTACAGGATCGCCCCCATCACTACATCAAATTTATTAGACCGCAGATCCTCGCTAAAGAACACCGATTCCTTGGTGTATCCATGTATGCCCTTATGTTACAGACAGTACCTACTGGCTGTAGGCCAAAGATAACTACTTCTACCGTCGATAAAGAATCTAAATGTAGATGCGTTGTCATGCTTGAAGACTAAGATAGAATCCTTTTTTACTAGTAAAAAATTTATGAATGGAAATAGAATCCCGTTTGGTGACTGCCTAAGACCTTCCTTCCGACCGACCGACCTTCCCCGATAATTATCCAGCGAGTGTCGTCAATAGTAACGCAGATAAATTAAAGCAGGGAATAGGTAGCACTTTCTTGATAATTAATGACAATAAAAGAGCTGCCGATATTTCCTATAAAGCATTCCATTTTGTTCCTTAGAGGTACAACTCATTTGTAGTCTTCTTTATGATGTTGATTGTTGGTGTCCTTGAACTGCAGACAGTTATTATCGGGTGAACAGCTGGTTTAGTTTCCAGTTCATTTTTATAAAAAAAATATATGTAATAAATATATCTTGATCTTGCCAGCCAGCATGTTTAAATGGCGTAGGTGTATATCTAACATATATCGTCTCAGGATTAAATATAGGAAACGCCTTTGAAGATAATGAAGTGTGTGTGTGTGTGTGTGTGTGTGTGTGTGTGTGTGTGTGTGTGTGAGAGAGAGAGAGAGAAATAGTTTAAAATATCAGCAGTTAAGTAAGAATAAACACTCATAAGCCCAAAAATGAAAAAAATATTTCTAAGATTAATTGCAAAGTCGAATTCAATGATCCGTAAATTAATATAGAACCCGTGTCCGCGAATGACGGCTTAGTTCCGAAAGATTTGCGGAAAGGCAGTAGCGATTGTACAATAGGTTAGATTAATCAAGCTAAAACGTCCTTTAACGCTTCGTAAGACAACCTCAAAAAGATTAAAATCGTTCAACCGTTTCATTGTTTTTTTTTGGCATACCTTTTAACATTTGTTTTTACTGGAGACTGGGTGTGAAATATACACAAATCATGTATAAAACATATTTTTCCGATATGTATAGTTGTTTGTTTCGTAGATAATAATGCAACCATCCTATTTTTATTAGTTCGTCAACAGTGCACTGCATGATACAGGGTTATCGTACATACTATCATAAAGTACGATACTATTAAAAATAAAATCAGACTAAAATTATTAAAATAATTATATGTTTTGCTTAGGAACAGTAAAATAATTTATTCGACTTTGTAAATCGTGTGTAAATACTATCGTTAAAGGATGTTTTCTTATTTAATCTAGAGAGATAATAAAACAAGAGAACACTTCACTTCTACAAATTTAGAGCTTCATAAATTATTCATAGACCAATTCCCCTAATTAATTTACGTTCGTCAGACCTCGTCTATATCCGAAGTTCCTCTGCTCAGTCAAGCGCTCAGTGTTTCACACTGATATTTGTTTAGAGGAACTGTATATTATTAATCTGAGATTGTATTTTTTTCATGCTATTTTTGGGGATCATTTTATTATCACGTCTTTGTTAACTCGCTTTCGTGTATGTCTGTTCATATCAAATTTGATTTTAAACTAACTTTCAATAAGCTAGAGACTTAAAGTTTTGAATACATATTTTATTTTGTTTTATATCCTTATCACTTATTTATGAAGTGATTGATTACACCTGCCACAGTTTTTCAAATCATCCAGGGTTGATTGGCAGAGAATACCATAAGGCATTAAGTTCGCCCTTTATATACCTTAGTACATGAGGTGTATAATAAAGATTAAATAAATAAACAAAATACAGCCACTGACTTCTATATATACATATATAGAGGTCAACGAACACATCTCAGAATACAATGACATTTTAAGAACATGAATAAAATATTATACTTTTTAATCCGTGTAGTAATAACGTGGGTAGTATAACAATAATATATAATTTGTTTTTATACATTAACATGTTTTTTATGTAATAAACCAGATACAACCTGACTCTGTTGGTGGCACTTAACGTTTTTCTGGTGTGAAGAACACTGCTTTTTAAATAACCAGCGATGCAGCTCCGGTGCGTCTGTGATCACTATCAAGTGAGCCGTATGCTTGTGTCTCTCCTTTTCCGTAAAAAAGTATCATACAAAACAATAACTGGTTCTTAAAGAGAAGTACAAAGTACAAAACTTATATTTTTAATTCTTATTAAACAATACCGGCCTTAAATATTAAAAAAAGAGTTAAAAAGGAATAGTTCACTTTAAAATTATCGCCTTTCTATTGAAATTTATCTTTGTATTGAATATTATGACAAATCTTTGTGGTTTCCATTGTAATAAATTTCAATATTGTCAGATTTAACGTCTAATATTGAGTTTCTTAAACACAATAAAGAAATTCTGATAGCTAATCACGGCTCGGATTACGTCACATTGTATAAGCAGGCACGTTCTTATTAAAATACGTACCTAGTTTGATTTCCTTCGGTTTCGTGCTTACAGATAATAAAATATCAACCTATAGTATAATATATAAACAAGTATAGGTGTTAAGTAAGGCCAGTTATGTTTGTAGTTTCTAGGTTTGCATACCTCAACCGAAAACAGCGTCATTTTTTTGTTCGCCTATTTGTCTTTTAAGACCCTTTTGCTCAAGAACGGGTAGAAGTATCAAGTTGAAACAAATACTAAATATTTATTTATTTATTTAACTTCATATACACAGATGTATGTAGGCGGACTTAGTGCCTGAGGCATTATCTACCAGTCTACCTTAGAGTAGTGCAGAGATAAAAGAGGTAGGTGTAATAAGAAGTATGTACAATATATATAAACTCATACATATATAAGCGTATAAATATATACTTAAACAAACATAATGTTAGTATATATACATAAAACTAGCCTGCCAGGCAGACGTTGTTCTGCCCTTTTCTACGACCCTGTCATGTCCTATTAAGAATGCTTAAATTCGCAAAAAATAAATTGTGGGTTACTCATGGGCAAAAAAACTATCCTATCTCTCAAGTTGGACCAAACTGCACACGGTGTGCAAATTTCATTAAAATCGGTTAAGTAGTTTAGGAGCCTATCGCGGACAAACAACGTGACACGTAATTTATATGTATCAAGAAGATAATCCACAAAACGGCATTTTTCGCATATCTCACTTAAGTAGCAATCATAGAGGTTAGAGAGAAGGAGAATGTCCGTGGAGTTTTTATATGTTTTGTTTTTATTTTAATTTTTTAAATAATTGTAAAGAATAAAAAAGACATATGTCACAAATAAGTAATCAAAATATTATTCCTGTAATTTTGACAAAACATGTCATCGCTAACGTATTGCAAAAATGTAAATTGCTTTATTGAGACTTTTTTGTTTTTTAAAGGAACCGTTTCAAACGTAGCATTGACGCATGCGCTGTATGGGTACGTACTGCGCATGTGTCAATGCGCTTGAAAGCGTATGTATTGTGACTGTCAAATTATATACAAATATAATTTGGAATAAAATAATATTGCGAATATGAATTGAAATGTAAGCTATCCTATCTCTCAAGTTGGACCAAACTGCACACGTTGTGCAAATTTGATCAAAATCGGTTAAGTAGTTTAGGAGTCCATCGCGGACAAACAACGTGACACGTACTTAATATATATAAAGATATATTATATTTAATATATATATATATATATATATATATATATATATATATATATATATATATATATATATATATATATATATATTAAATATAATATTAAACACGGCTAACTACGAAGGCTAAGTTAGTTAAATATTAAGGTCTATAGCCCTTTGTAGGTTTAAAAATCAAGTTTCTGAGTTAAATCAATTAAAAATTAGCCGCTATTGTCATATCATTCTAATACTCGCAAAATAATGGTTTAGTGGCGGCGTTTGATTATCCACTACCACATAGTATTCGGTGGGTGTCTTCTGAGGAGACACGGTGAAACTAGACCAGAAAGTAGACAGCAGATCTTCTGATAATATTTGAAAGGAAAAATGCAGTTGCTAACCCCTGTCAAGCGTAGCAGCTATGTTATATATTTCCTCTGCGAGCCATCTCTGGGAGAGCATAGGCCTCAACAGTGATTTTATAGGCTGCAGTGATGACAATAATGATGATGTATTGAAAACTCTTTAATATTCAAATTATTATCACTTATTTTTAAAATTGCTAGAACACTTAGGGTGTTATACAGATTTTCTTATATAATAAGGGTGACATACGAGCACACATTCCACTTGATGACAAGTGGATGCTGTGGCCGTAGAAATCTACATTTATCCTCGATTCGATTGATTCTTCAAAACGCAGATGCGTTGTCACCCCTGAAGACTATGATGGAATGCCTCGTTAACAGTAAAAAGGGGTCTCCGCATTTCTACACTCACGATACGAAACGTATCAGTTTTAATCTGCTATTTACGCTGGTATTAATTGAGGGCGTGGTCCTTCTCCGGTCGAGCCGACCCATTTGTGCTGCAACCATAATATAGTTGCAGCGTAGCTCTACCGCGTAAAATAGGTAAATTATGTAAATTTAAAATTAGCAACACAGATAAGTTCAGCTTCAAATTCAAAAATGTCTTATAATCAATTAAACTCACTCACATACTCCCGACATATTTCACACAGTGAAAATTGTTCGAGAATTTTAGTTGACTATACTTCAAAGAAATTCACGTCGTTATGAAAAGATTATCACAACAATCTCTAAGCCCTAGCTAGTTCCGTACAAATTGCCCCGATAAAGATTTCGCTCATGCATTCAAAAAGTTTGTTGTTCGGAGGTCGTTTGTGTTATGATTTCCTAGAGTTGTTCTTTGTTTGGTTTGAGTTCCTTGGTGATTTAGTATTTGATAATATGTGCGTGGGGTTCTTTCTATTAGAGGTGCGACTAACTTTAATACTGAGTAGTAACTTTTATACTAATAATATGGGTTCCGGGTTACACGGGTATTGTAGGCAATGAATTTACCGACAAACTGGCACGGCAAGGCAGTGAAATTGCTTAAAGCTAAGCAAATCCTTCTATCCATTGAAGACATAGGGCTTAGCAGTGCACTATAGCCACAGCCATCACAATAAAACTTTTAGGTCGCAATGGTACTGCTCTCTTTCCCTAGACCTGCATAGCTGCTCGCACATAATTAAAAATAAACTTTAATATTTTTCTTCGTATCCGTGACGTATACCTCGTTTCATCATTAAGTTAAATATATTAATAAAATCAGGCATTACTTTGCGGAAATCTATTATAATAAAGATGCTAAAGACTTTTTAAAGAGCATTACTCGTCTCAGTCGTTCGAACATCGTTAGGATAAATTATGTGATTGTGTAGTTTTTGTATTTATTTGCTTATTTATTTTTTTTGAAATTTCTCTGAAATCTGAATCTTTTTTTTTGAAATCTGAGATCTTTGTTATATTATTTGTAAATTTTTTTGTGGTGTACAATAAAGTATATTCATTCATTCATTAAAAATTAACTTGCACAAACTTGCTTAATAAAATAAAATAATGTCTTACCGAGTTTATGGGTACCTTCTAATCGGCCAACGCAGAGCCTATTCACCTTAGGATGCCTCGTTTAGAAGTATACGACACCCCTAAACGAGGCGTCCTAGGATATATCGATATTGTGTCTTTCTTAGTGTTATGTTGGTAGCGGAGATACTTGTCGCAAGCGAGGGAGGGCGGGAGGTGCTCTTCGAAATGGGCAAGATATCAATATATTTTATTACAAGCATCTTAGATAATTTTTAACATCTTTAAAGTTAGAAATGTTTTAATTTTCCTTTTGACTATTTTGCGCTTGCCAGGACGCTTGAGTGACAACTAATGCAAAATTATGGCAAAAAAGAAACAATCTAAGGGTTTTATGTTTGGCAGTGGAATTTTGATAGGATGTTGTGAATTTAGTTGGATGTTTATCAAAATAAGGTTCTGGTTTAATAAAACTAACTTTGTGCATTTTATACTAAAAATGGTCTTTGAGATTTTAACGTTGTGCCACCAATGAAATTGTTAAATGCAATTTTAGTTATTGATTTCCCACGTGCTCAGTGGCGAAAGACACTACAATGAGGAAACCTCGAGGATAAAGGGAGTCCGACAACCTGTATTGGAGCAGCGCGGCGGACTTAATGCCTGTGCCCAGCAGTGGGATGTATAAAGGCTGTAAGTTTATTGTTACTTTATGCACTTGTTATCAAGTTTAATCTTATCTATTTTTGCAGTCACCTTCTCTTTAGAATTCGTATGTATAATTTCAACCGCCTCACAAAACCGTGTGGTGGCGGTGTAAGAATATCCACTACCCCATACCGTCTTTTGGGTGTGGGGAGAGGCGACAGAGGAAATCAATTATATGAAAATGGGCGGCTACATTTTACCGAAAACAACACAAAATGATGCTAAGAGTAATATAAAGAACTACAAATATAAGCGGTTCCTAGCACGCTTTACGAACTTAGGTACCTAAAGGTGTATTTTACGGTATACCTGGCGTAGAATACATTTTTATTCAATATTCAATAGCAATTATTAATTAAGACACTCACATAAATAACTAAAAAGAACCTTTGAATATAAAATAAAAAAAAAACATATTTTTGGTTACATTAAGATTATTTAGCATTGAAATAGAAATTTTGAGGATTTTCCGTATAACATTTGGCAGATGAATCGGCGATGCAGTAAAAACGTTCGCATTTTAACGTTTATTTTCGTCATCGGTCTTTGTTTTTGATGTACCTGCAAATGACAAAACGTTTTGGAACGTAAATTTTTACATTACCTTTATACGAAATTTTAGTAAAAATAGTTTTTGTGTTTGTTTAGTGAATAAGTCTTATAATAATCGATAATGTATACGGTAATTAGAGTTTTTTTTTTTAGAAAGTAGGTTTTTTTTAAATAGGTATCTTTTTGTGAAGCTAAACAATTGGATATTCACAATGTCGTGTCTAGTGTATTTGCATTTTGTCCGTCTTTAGTTTCAAGTCGTTAATATTTAAAATATATTGACTAAATACGTTTTTAGTTTAGTTAATTTTAACAACTCTCTTCGGATATTTTAGAACATATGTAACTTTTAGCAACTTTTCCTTAATTATACAGATAATCCCTGAACTCCTCGGATTCCTCGATTTTACTACAACAATGTTGTATACATAATATACTTTGTGTTCGCAGAGCAACTACTTATATCATGTGGTTCCTGGTTCCTGTCACGGGTCGACCCAAAATCAGTTATTACGTTTTTCCGTCAAGAGATTCTCAGTATCAGCATGAAGCAACGTCCAATCGGACTATGAGAGTGAAAGAATAGAGAAGAGGGGCCCTCTATTTGAGCGCGTACTCGTGCACAATGATCATGTTTTGCGCAGGTGACTATTCTCCATAGGGACTGACAGTCGTGGCCGAAATTCGGTCTGGAGTACATAATACCTTATGCTTCTTTCCTTTGTTGATATAACACCTAGTCAATTAATTACTGTCTATCAAATTATTTAATTCATTAATTCCAGTCTATTACATATCCAGGGACATTTACAATGCAGGGACTTGGGCTAACAATCAAAAGAAATATATTGTTAAACTAGCGATCCACTCCGGCTTTGCACAGGTGATTTCTGAATATTGACACTAGCGCCCCCTACCAGGCTACCAGGTCTAATTGTGAGTTTGTGGCGGCGCTGTCGTCGTGCCGCAAGCGAAACACACCGAAGCCTAAATCACGCTATCAAAATTCCGAATCATAAACAGTATAATATATAGAACATCTCCGAACTTACACACGGAGTGTTGGCCGCTCCCCGGGCAGAACACCTTGCCCGGCGGTAGCTCTCCCATTTACCTTCTACGGCCACAGTGGTGACCCCGACGTGATCTGAACACGCAACGAACAACCTTCGAAAACTTCAAGCTTCACCATCGTCATAAAATACCCCACCCATTCGCTCCAAATTCAAACCAACCAGGGACAGGGACCCACCCAAACACACACCAAAAAATTCATTAAAATCAGTGCAGCTGTGCTGAAATGATGATTTGTCATACATGCGTTTCATATTTATTTATATAACTCTCTACTAAAATATGCATGTATTTTACATTTAAGCCTTTCTATCTATTGATGAAAACAGAATCAAAAACCGTTACGTATTTTAAAAGATCTAAGAGTAGAGATGGCGGTAAGCGACTTTGTTTTATACCATGTAGAGATCGCCTTAACGAACATACGCTTTTAATATATTTTAGATTGATTTAACTTATACATACGTACGCTATCGGTATATTTTAGATTGAGTTTTAGAATATTTCTTAAATAATTAAACTGACCTTAAATTTCGTGGCTTATCTCAACAGTAATGGTGTGACACTTTTCCTTTGTTGCTCAAAGTAATAAGATGAAATTACCTCCACGTAAGTAATAATATCTCTGCTTTCCATCAACTACAATGCACTCAGCAAACACGACAATATTATGCCCTTTTATATTAGAACAACAATGAACAGAAAAAGAACAAAAAGACCGTAATATTTTATAGAACCCAGCGACAGTTGCTTATTGTTTTTGGTATGTCATTAAGGTAAGCCGTAGTAGCTCCGTATTTAAGAGCTAGTCGTAAATTTCACAGAACGCCAGCCAGCTGGGTTCGATTCCCGTCAGTACCAATGAAATATTTAGTTGCAATTTTCAGTTATTAATTTACCACGTGCTCGACAGTTAAGGAAAATATCGTTAAGAAACCACACCAACAACCATGTTTTTGTTAAAGAGTTAGAGTGACAAATGAGCACACTGTCCACCTGATGGTAAGTAAAATCTGCAGCCCGTAGATGTCTACGTTTTTCTTAAATTAAAAATGAAAATGCAGAAGCGCTGTCATTCCTGAAAGCTAAGACGGAATGCCTCGTCTTCAGCGAAAAGGGTATCCTGTTCTATACACTCGCCATATACGAAATATGGCAGAATTAAGCTGCTATTTTACGTTGAAATTCTGTGACAGCGTCGTCCCACCCTGGTTGAGTTGTTTTCTTTCGTTTCGTGCTACAGCCATAACATAGCTTCAGCATGGCACTACCACGTACTCGTACAAAATATGAAGTCAGTCGACACACTATAGCAGCGAAGTAAAGTATTTGCTCCATAACCTTTTCACAACTGGGGGGAGGCTTGTAGCTTACAAAGAGTTGTATATACATCTATTTGTTCTGTAACTCTCACAAAATACCAGCAATACAGCAGCTTAACTGTGTATCGTAAGGTGAGTGTAGAGAACCGGAGTAACTTCTTACTGTAAACGAGGTATTTTATCTAAATCCTCAAGGGTGACAACGCATTTGAATTTTGATTCTTAATCAAAGATAAATGTAGATGCTTTGGACCATAGCATCCACTTACCATCAGGTGGAATATGTGCTCGTTTGTCACCCTTATTATAAATAAAAAAAAACTTATGTCACCAAAAGTATCTTATAAAGATAGAGAAAGTTCAAATAAATGTTTCAGATTTCAAAGAAAGTAATGAAAACGCAGAGCTGAATAATTGCATCATATTTTTGCAAGTCTCAAACTCGAGGCGAAGACAAAGCTATTTCCTTAGAATAAAAAGCACTTTAACCATAAAGATGCGAATAAAAATGTTATAAAAGTACGGACGAGAGGACGATTCGAGACGGCTGGTATTAAGACTTTTTTCACTCGGAGTTCATGAGTAAGTGGCCACACTTCGAGATCGGGAAAGGAGACATTTGGGAGTAATTTACGGTTTGGAATAAACTTCCGCTTGTTTATTTTTTATTAAAACTTTTAAGCTGAGAACATATCACAATACGTATATGTTCCAGTAAAACAAATTATCTATATAAAGAAAAATTAATGAAAGTTCATCTTGAGAAAAATCAATAAAAGATCGGCTGGACCAATTTTGATGATATTTTAAGTGAGTTTTGTGAGCAATGATTTCCATTTACAATTGTATCTCGTAGAGGATGGTTTGAAAAGAATAAATACATTATAATGAAAAGCTTTTTTTTATAGGATTGGTTGAAAAACGAGCACACAGTCCACCTAATGGTAAGTGGTTGCTGTGGTCCATAGAAATCTACATCTATCCTCGATTACGAATCAAAATGCAGATGAGTTGTCACTCGTGAGGACTAATATGAAATAACTCGTTTAAACTAAAAAGGATCTCCGATGCTCTAAACTTACCATACGAAGCACAGCAACGTGAGCTACTATTTTACGCTGGTATTCTCTGAGAGCGTGGTCCTTACCCGGTCGAGCCGACCCGTTCGTGCTACAACTATACTAAGCTAAGAGTTACATGCTTCTATTTATTGAAGACATAGGGCTTAGCAGTTAATTATAGCCATAGCAGCGATCACAATAGATCTTTTAGGTCGCAGTGATACTGGTCTCTTTCCCTAGACCTGAATAGCTGCTGAGTCACATTTTCTCAATCTTAACCAAAATGCTTAGTCTTACTAAGGCATATTTTTTCATACATTCAACTGATTTACACCCCACATCCTATAATTTTATAGGCTCTTTATACTGTAATACAGCAGGCACTGCTATCTGACGGCTGAAATAGATAAGAACTCCTAGACAAAACATGAGTAAATCTAATCTAACTTAACAAGCCTAGTTTTTATTTTTAATATACAATATAAAGTTGACTATCTACAAATAGACTCCTGAAACCTGCAACCTTTAAATGACAAAATTTCTATGGGCGTTTTAATTCCTGATGACAGTAATTAAATGCTTTACTATCTGCATTAATATTGATTGTCTTATTTAAAACGTCATACAGCAATAGATACAGTGCTACATGGCAGATATATGTAAGTGGATGGTTAGCCAACCCACCCTGGGTTGAGTAACTCCCACGCAATTAAACCTATTTATTCATACATTATTTATTACAGAACTTTACTTTGCCGCTAAACATAGACCTCCCCAAGGATTGCATAAGGCACGCCAGCAGTCCTAAGCCACCTTCATCCATCAACTTCCTGCATCAGATACCAGGTCACTCCATCTAGTTGTGGGCCGCCCTACACTGCGCTTACCGGTACGAGGCTGCCACTCGAGGACCTTTCTTTCATGACCAGTGATTTGCCACTTCAACTTACCTATAAAACTCATACCACCTTGTAATATTTTTTTTTTAGAATTAGGGTGACAAACGAGCATACAATCCACCTGATGGTAAGTGGATGCTGTGGCCCATAGACATATACATTTATCCTCGATTAAGAATGCGTTGTCACCTCTGAGGACTAAGACGGAATGCCTCGTTTCCAGTAAAATAGTCTCCGGATCTCTACACTGACCATACGAAACACATCAATATTAAGCTGCTATTTAACGCTGGTATTCTGTGAGAGCATGGTACTTCCCCGGTAGGGCAGAACCATTCGTGCTACAACCATAATATAGCTGCAGCGTGGCTTTACCACTTATCCACGTATATCATTAATTACTTTTGTGTTGAAAATACCACGTTGTATTCTATACAAATAAATAAAATTGAAGTGTCTGTTTGTAATGTCAAAATAACAGCTTTCTAAATGTGTCATCATCATCATCATCATTACAGCCCTTCACAAGTCCACTGCTGAACATAGGCCTCCCCCAAGTAACGCCACAAAGCACGGTCCTGAGCCACCTGCATCCATCGACTTCCTGCATGTCTTACCAGGTCGTCACTCCATCTAGTGGCGGGTCGCCCTACACTACGCCTACCGGTACGAGGCTGCCACTCGAGAACCTTTCTTCCCCATCGGTTATCGGTTCTTCGAGCTATATGGCCAGCCCATTGCCACTTCAGCTTACTAATCCGTTGGACTATGTCGGTCACTCTGGTTTTACTGCGGATATCCTCATTTCTGAGTCTATCACGCAGAGAAACTCCGAGCATAGCCCTCTCCATAGCTCGCTGAGCGACCTTGAGCGTCCTCATACGGCAAGCAGTGAAGGACCACTAGGTATATGAAAGTATATACGGTACATATAACAAAAAAATTACAATTTTTTATCAAACTTAAATAATTTTAGACTAATCTCCGAAACGGCTGAACTGATTTTGAAAAAACATTCACTGGCAGATAGCTAATATTATAAGAAGTAACTTAGCCTACTTTTACTTTAGAAAGAGAATTGGGTTGCAAGCAAAAAATAAAAACGAAGGGTTGCACTCTGGAAGTGCCAGCAGAAGTGAAAACTTGAATATTAACCTTGTGTATTTTTGATATTTTGGAATGATTAGGGAATAATTTTGCACGAATTGCTTTAATTGTCGCATACTAACATTCCCGCAAACGCCCTGCGCCGCCTAAACGAAACAGCAGGCGCAGGCATACATTTTCACCGCGCCGTACCCCCCCGAACGGGTTCCCGCCTTGTCGGGGCGGGGGGGCTTAGTAGCCGTGGCTTGGTCTCCCACGGTGAACAAAGAGGAACCCACGTGGCTGGCCCGAGGTGAAGGGCCGGCCTGTAGTGGCCACTCCGAGTGGGCTTGAGGAGCCCACTTCGGATGTGTGCTGGTGGACTGCAGCGAGTGGGGACTCGCGCACCCTCTACCGCTGCAGCCGAGGTGGAGTCGCGGAGGAAGAGGAGTGTTGGTATGGCGATACGCCACTCGCCCTATCCTTCGCGATTCAAACGGGGCCGCACCGTTGATGCGGTGGTGGTGGGGCTGCGGGGGAAGAGGATTGTCGGTATTGCGGGGCGCCGCTCTCCCTACCCTCCGCAGCCGAATCTTGGTTGGCGGCGGAGCCATAGACCAGATCCGCCGCTGGGGTCGGGAAGGCTAGTACTTCTAAGTGCTCGTTTTTCCTGGCCCCATAGCCTTTGTGCATCGGACGCGGGGGCGTCTGTTGCACAGACGTAATTGGAGGCCGTGGAGGAAGGCGCTCCATGTGTTCTGGTGCGCCTTACCTGGGAAGGAGAACGGGGAGGAATTTTCCTCTCCCGAGGAGGTGCTGCCATGCGGCGGCAGACGCTAGTAGGGCCGCGGATGTGTGCGAAAGCGTTCCCGTAGCCCTGCCAATATGCGACAAAGGTGGAACACCATGGGGTTTTAGTCGGTGCGAGTCCGACATAACCCGTCCTTGCCCCCGCGAGGCGGGTATGCGTAGGCATTTCCCCATGTAAAAAACAAAAAGGCATACATTTTCACCGCGCCGTAGAAAGAGAGGGCTACTTCCTCTCCTACGCCGCGCCGGCTGTCTCTCTCTCTCTCTCTCTATCTCTCTCCATCCGTCTTACGAATTTTCGATCAGGATAACGTGACCTGACGTGAACTTAACATTTTTTACCCATTACAAAAAAGTGTATAACGCCGCTAAAGAATTTTTCACTTCAAAAATTAAAACTCATAAAACTCAATCGTAACATTTTCCACGCGGGCGATGTCGCGGGGAACAACTAGTAGGATAATATATAATTTGTGTCAAACTATTCTACTACTTTGCTGCGCGCATTTCGAAAAGCGAATTAGACTTGTTGGTTTGGATTAAATTATTAATTCTGTTAACAGTGGTATTACGGATGTTAATCTTTGCAATCCGTGGCCTAAATTATTTCGTTTAATACTAGCCTTCAATTTATGAAAGTCCAATAGCCGTGCCTTTGTGTAAAAGCCAACAATTGGCTTAAATCTTTATTAGGTTAGGTTCCCGACTCCGATATAATCAGGATTAACATCGGATAGGAAAAGAGGAAACTTTCATTATAAAAACAATTACCCTGTTATGGTGTAAATAAAGTTAACTTGTAGTATTTTCTTTTAAAATATGTAACATATCTACTTTTATTTAATGATTGATTAGTATATAATTTAGTTTTGTATTTCTTTTATCATCATCATCACAGCCCTGTCTGTCATGATCAAGATCAAGAGATCAAGAACATAGACCTCCAGTGAATAATGTTTTAAAATGCGGTCCCGAGCCAACTACATCTGATTACATTTTAATTTTACTGATATTTCTATGTATATATATATATATATATATATATGTATATATATATATATATATATATATATATATATATATATATATATATATATATATATATATATATATATAGTCACTTTGTTTGTCCACGATGGACTCTTAAACTACTTAACCGATTCTAATCAAATTTGCACACCGTGTTGAGAGACCAACTTGAGAGATAGGATAGTTTTTTTTTGCCCAATAATTTTTAATAGGACATGACAAAGAGTCGTCAAAAAAGGCAGAACAACGTCTGCCTGGCAAGCTTGTACTTTATAGAATACAAATTTAATTTAAAAATTCTATTCTGAACCATACTATAATATACATCCCTGCATCAGACCGATAGTTGATAAAGATGGAAGCACCTCTACTCTGCTCGGTACGAGGCCAAACACTCCTCATCCATCTGTCGTCGGTTCTTCTGACTTATTTGTTTATATGATAAAAAGATAATTACAATACATAGACAAAACGAAATGTATAATTTTCTCTCTTCTCTCGACTTACTTTGAATCATTTATAGAATCATGCGGAAATCTATTATATTCCGCAAAGTAACGCCTGGCAGATTTATAGATTAAGATTAAGCAAAGACCTCCCCTTATAATTGAGGGTTCATGTCCAACAGTATCAGCAGATCGGTGCGAGCTGATAACAAAATAGATATAATAGCAATTCCTCTGATTAAAAAATTACATTACTTAGCGGTCAGTCACAGCAGGGTCTATTTGACTTGAGGATGTTTTGTTTAGAGGCAATACATGTGTCGTATTATCGACAGTGGTGTGTCTTTCCTACTGTAATGGTGTTAAGATAGCTGACGACGCGAAGGGGATAGTGCACGTATTTGAGCGAGGCCGGAATTGCTCCCCAAACTGGGTACGATATAATTTTATTTCATTACGCGGACCTCAGCTGATTAATCTTTAACATATCTATTTATCTTGCGTTGATACTTGTCAGAGAGCTAGCATGATATTTCTGAAGTAATTGTTATTTATAAACATTAGTTAGGTATAAAATTATCCACAACAGTGGCCCAATCAGAATATTGAGAATCTACTTCGAGACCTATATTCAACTCTGAGGCTTTTTCATAAAAGTAGCTGTGACAAAACGAGAAAAAAACTACACAATATTGTAAGTAGAAGCTATTGCAAATATACGCATACAAGCTCTTTTTTTAATGAGCACAATGTCCACCTCAACCAACCTCTATAAAAAAAGGTATTCCGTGCATGTGCGGTCCTCACAGTTGAGGCTATCTATAGTTTTTTTGCAGTATGGCTCTGCCGTGTAAAAATATATTGCGTTATTCCTACTCGATTAAGCATCAGCATATATATGTTTTAAAATGACATCATACAAAATATAAAATCTGCGAAACGTCAATGAAATTCTTCTCTTTATCTACTTATTCTTTATATATATATATATATATATATATATATATATATATATATATATATATATATATATATATATATATATATATGTGTGTGTGTATATATTCTATTCTATGCTATTCTGTCCCGCCCAAAAAATTCCACGTTGTGGGAAGAATTGTCGTCCCACCTTTAACGCTGATGTCTGTGGTCAGTCTGTGTAATTAGGTCCGTCATAATTATGATAGTTATGTCGCCATCTCACTAAAACTACCAGATATTTCTGTTATTTCAAATAGTCAACCCCTTGCTGTGTCCACGCATGTAAATGCAATCAAAGCAATAAAATTAATTTACTAATATTTTATTTATAACATATGGGTGAAAACGGACACACAGTACACCCGATAGTAAGAGAATTTTGTAGCTTTGATTAAGAATCAAAGTGCAGATGCAATGTCTCTCCTGTGAAGTAGGATGGAATGCCTTATTTCTGAAAAAATTGGTCACCGGTTATCTACAATCACCTACAATCACCATACGAAATACAGGAGCATTACGCTGGTCTTCTGTGAGAGCACCTCCTCGGTTGAGCTAACCTTTTCGTGCTACAACCATACTGTACCTGCAGCATGACTCTACCACGTTCATAGTCCCTAAAGTTGTCCCAGGAAAGCATTATCTTAGTAATAAAACTAAGATAAAAAACGTGTAGTCTTCCAATAAACATTTCTTTAAATTATTCAATTCAAAACTATACATTTGAAAGGTTTCTGTGCAATTTATCTTACAGCGTACGTATAAAGGTGATTCGAGTTTCATTATATAAAGACATTCCTTTGGCTTTGTCACAAGACGTAGCCATGCATGTCTTGCAACGGAGAATTCGCAATCTAGCCCACATAACTTAAGCGTCCTTTCTACTCAGCATTCGCTTCCTATTAAATTCTTCCGATATTATGGAAAATTATTCATCGATGAATTGA
This sequence comes from Parnassius smintheus behrii, assembly GCA_036936625.1. Classification (NCBI taxonomy): domain Eukaryota; kingdom Metazoa; phylum Arthropoda; class Insecta; order Lepidoptera; family Papilionidae; genus Parnassius; species Parnassius smintheus. Next base: position 4,423,597 of record JAUPFT010000012.1, read on the forward strand.
GATGACTGCAAGAAGCTGTGCTATTGGTCTACATATATTAAAAACCATATAATTTTACTACCATGACGGTGCTTTCGAGTGTTGACTCATATTCAATACATGTTTGTTAGCTATGACCTCGTTGGTCCAGTAATTGTAAATGCGACTGCTTAACATGTGACCTTAAGTTCGAATCCGGGCCGAAACAATAATCAGATCATAGTATCAACACCGTACAACCTCTCTGTGGAATAGTTTATCACCGGCGATTTTTCCGGACCGATACGACCTGGGGACCTTCAAGAAAAGAGCTTACTCCTTTCTAAAGGGCCGGCAACGCACCCGCAATTCTCCTGGTGTTGCGGTTGATCATGGGCGGCGGTAGTCACTTAACATCAGGTGAGCCGCATGCTCGTTTGCCCCCTCTTCTATAAAAAAAAAAAAAAAAAAAGTATAGAATTTTCTGTCAAATTCATAATCATAGAATTTTCTGTCAAAAATTCTCAGTGGTAGCCTGGAGTCAAGAAGTAGGCGGTGCTTTCTCTGCGAACGTATTAAATTTCCGTCCTATCTAACTAACGTCTCTTTTGAGACTGGTCACCGCGACCGAAGTTCGTTCGGAAGTATAAAATATTATATATAATATTACAGTATATTTGTGAAATAAATCTCTTATGAATTAATTCAATTACCTGACATTTTTATTCGTGTGCCATAACATTTTTATATTTTGAACTCATTGAAACTCATATTGAGTTGTATTCACAAAACAAAGGTGGCGTAAGGCCATTAACGCGTGATTATGATCGTCATACTTTACACGTAATAATATTTTAAAAGACCTCAAAGCTGCACCTTATAAAGTAAATTTGCCTCAGGCGGCCAGAACAATTTTAGCGTTGGGCGGGTCGCACTCATTGCGATATAATAGCGAATTTCGTCCGCTTTGCATTCATGCAGAGAATGGCATACGAAGCAAGTTATAAGAAGTTAATAAATTACTAAAGAATAAGAACATTCCGCAGGGGCCATCTTAATCTCGGTATCTTTGAATTACAGAGTATGTACTGTTGAAATAATTTGACCGAACAGTGGTGGGGTAAGAACTACTCTATACATACATATATACTGTCGTAAGAGGCGATAAAAGGAACGGGTGGGTAGCAGCAGGTGAGCAAAAAAAAAATAATGAAGCGTGGCAATAATGGCAAATCAAAAAAATTCTTAAGAGGCTATTAATTCACACGTGGTAGAGCCACGCTACAGCTATATTCTGGTTGAAGCACGAATGCTTTCACAGAATAGAAGCTTAAAATAGCAGCTTAACACTTCTGTGTTTCGTATGGTGAGTGTAGAGATCTGGAGACCGTTTTTTACGGGGAACGAGGAATTCCATCTTAGTTCTCAGAAGTGACAACGCATCTGTGTTTTGATTCTTAACCGAGGATAAATGTAGATGTCTATGGGCTACAAGATCCAATTACCATCAGGTGGACTGTGTGCTCTTTTCTCTATTTCCTATAAAAAATAGGCACTTGATGTAATTTTCAGCAGCAGGCTTTTGTACAAGTAGGTTATAACGCTAACGATGAGTATATAGATATCTAATGTAGGGTATAAGCATATAAACGTATTTTTAGAAATCTAGCATAATGATATAGGGTTGGCAACCGCAGTTTATAATTTAAGTTATTATTAGGAAGATGATGCAGCACATCTCCTGATTTGCTCCCTGGTTTGATTCTTTACGACACACACGAGAGTGTACGTAAACTGGAGACCCCTTTTTCTGGAAACGAGGCATTCCATCTAAGTCCTCACGGGTGACAACGCATATGCGTTTTGATACGTATAATAGATGTAAGAGGATAGATGTAGATATATATGGGCTACTGCATCCACTTACCATCAAGTGGACTGTGTGCTCCTTTGTCACCCTATCCTATAAAAAATAACCTACCAAGCGTGACAATCCTTCCCATAACGGTAGAGGCCCATATAAGGCAGTTTAGTTTTATGGGCTTAGCCAGTCATAAATCATATGAAGATATTATAAAACAGTGCTTTTAAATTCCATATATATACCATGTGGTGGTGATGTAAGAATATTGGGTGTCATAAGAGGTGACAGAGGTAAATTGAAACAAGTGACGGACAGTAGCTTTCTGATAACAACTCAAAACAATAATAAATACTCCGGTTGTCGGTTCGGCTGCCGAGGGTAGCAACTATGAAAAATGTATAAGAAATATTAGGCAATCTATTAGGGAGGCCTATGTATAGCAGTGGACTTTTAAAGGCTGTAATGTTATTGGATAAATGGATAAAATTCTTTATAGAAAAATTCCATTAAGAAATGAAAGTTCTTAAAACGAAATCGTTCGCTTTCGCTTCTAACTTAAACTGTCACACAAAGTGGAGCCTGGAACTTGTGTAATTTATTCATAGTCAAGTAATGATACCCGATTACTTTGGCGCTAACCCTTTACAACGAAGCGCGACTTAAAAAGTTTTTTTTCTCGCATTAAATGCAAAGAAAATGACTTTGTTAGGCGAGCCTTTTTCTCCAACAATGCCAAGTAAACGAAGTTTGATGTTTCAAACAAAATGAGAAAATGTCATCTAAATTCCATTTTTCGTATATATAGTAATTATGATAAAATTTGTTTGTAATGTTAAAGAGAATTTTGTTAATAATCGAATACTTCTTGTGTGCGGCGTAAAATGTTTTTGAATACTAGGATATATAATATGTAATTTGTAAGTAGGAGACATAATGTCACATAAATTGAGGTAATCTATCTTAGTCTCCGTTTTCTAACGTAGCAAAGCCACGCTGAAGCTGCAGGTTGTAGCACGAATGGGTCGGCTCAAACGGGATAGAATCACGCTCACACAGAATACCAGCGTAAAATAGCAGCTTAATGCTGCTGTGTTTCGTATGGTGAGTGTAGCGAACCGGAGACCCTTGTTCGCTAGAAACGAGCATTCCATCTTAGTGCTGAGGGGTGACAACGCAACTGCATTTTGAATTTGCTCGTTTGTCTCCCTTATTCTATAAAAAGAAAGTCCGCAGTGCTCTAAAATCAAAAGTATCTTACATCTAGATTCTTAATCCAGGATAGATGTGGGTGTCTATGGACTTCATCATTCACTTATCATCAGGTGAAGTATGTGTTCGTTTGTTTCTCTTAGTTCTGAAAGAAAGATCTGACCCGTATGTTCCATATTAAGAACTTCCTAATAGGAAGTGATAAATTAGACAACCTGGAATATGAAATTAAAAAATGTAATTACGAATTCCTACAGACCACGGTATTCACTTTGCATGAGGTGAAATGTTTGAAACGTTTTGTCACCGATACTTCTATAAAAACGAAATGCATTGCAGGTGGTCCATACTGCATACTTCCCAGTATAGGAAATGATAGAAATAGAGAACAAAGAATATGATATAAGAATTTGGGAATACCATTAATTTACTATAAAAATAAAGAAGAAGAAAATATTCAGAAATCTAATGAATAAATAGTAAGTACAGATCATTAATTGTTAAATTGGTTGTTAAAGTTTTATCAAAACTGCTGCACAGATTTTGATGAAAACTTAATCGGGCTTTAATTATAAAGTAGTTCGACGTCAATATTATTATTTGTTGTCGACGTGATATTAAAATATTGAAATTAAAATGAATGTATATTCGTAAATACACCCACAAGTAAGGACATCCTCCTAAAAACCTTCTTTTCTTCCACTTAGTGAACCCGGCTGAATGACGGGACTTTTAAAAATTAATCGATTTTTACCGATCTTAAAAACAATTTTTATTAATTTTAAATAAAAAATATGAGATGGAATTATAGAATTTGAACAAGGCTTTATCATTTTTGTAAATTGCTTTCTTTATCTACCTTGACATGAGATTGTTATAAAAATCTCAGCGTCGCAATATTTTCTTCTTAGTTTAAAAATTAATGAGGGGCCAGAGGAGCCATTGAAAATAAAACTGCAACGTCCCGGTTGTCGACGACAGACTTTATAATAAAGGACACTAAATTGAAGAATTTTTTTTATAAAGCGCAATTAAAACTAAATAAAGAGAAGCAAGGAGAAAATAAATATTCTCTTACGGAGAAACCATTTTGCAGCAGGTAAGTAAATATTGTCTTTCATCGGTGTGATATTTCATGCCTTGACTTAAATGCAATAAACAGTTACACAAGCAGCAACTAAATTTCTTTTAGTACAATAATTGCAAACCCTTATATTATACCGCCCTTATAAGCGTGAAAATTATGGCAAAACATATTTTAAAAGTTTCTTATAGTCTTTTGTCCCACGATGACGTTACAATATAACAAATTTTATAAATACAACCATTTTAGATTATTTATCAACAAATTTATAAAGGATTCTTTTTTATTGTTTAAAATATTTTTCTTGAGTGCAAAATAATAAGAAATGCGTGATGCATGCGAGGTTTTTTACCCGATTGCCCCAAAAGAAGTTAATGTTTATATCATCTATATATACCTGTGCATATTTCCTTGGCACGCTCTGAAGTCTAAACGACTTCATGAATTTTAACGCTACGGGTGTCGTTAGATTTATTTTAGTTGTGGAAGTGACATTATATTTAAAATTTTCACTATTCATTAGAATTGATTACGCAGTCTGGAGTTTTTAATTACTGTTTTAATCATTGGGATTGATTGTTGTTATATTTTCGACTAAATAAATATAATTTTAAATACTTGCTACAGAATATTTTATTATTTTCTCGATTTTATTCACAAAATCATATTTTTATGAATGTTATTTAATAAGTGTATGATGGAATGACTCGTTAAATAGGTCTCTGGCTTTTACGAAACACGGCAGCATTAAAGCACTATTTTACGATGATAAAGCTTTGTGAGAGCGTGGTCCTTCGTGGTCACATTCGTGCTACAACCATAATAAAGTTGCGCCGTGGCTCTATCATGTATAACCTCTACATATTTTTGTCTTTTAGGCGTCGTATAATACGACTATGGGAAATTCCTAAAAGATCTTATGGTTTCCAACAAATAGCGGTAAGACCATCATCATTATGAGACGTGAAATATTTATAAAATCACGCTAACCATTTCACGTTGAATACGTTACGCATAGAGGACGACGTTCCGCGTCGGTGGTTTAGTAGTCATATACGCCGTTGCTGATCATGCCGGGTGCGAATTCCGTATCGAAACAAAATCAATTATTGGGTTTTTCTCAGTATTAGCCCGGAGTCAGGAAGATAGTGGTGTTTCACTCCCGTGGCTCGAAAAGCACGTAAAGCCCATTGAAGTAATATGTACTTACGTACTAGAACAGCTATCTCAAACAAAAAATGTGCGCTACTCTGCGTTCGCGCGGTTGTTTTTTTATCATAGAATAAACATAGGTAGAATGACCCGTAGGTAAATTGTATTGTTAAACAGGTAAATTATATCGAGAACAATATTTAAATTTTGTCATTTATTTTGTATATTATATTTGCTTATTTAATAAAATATTACATAATATTATATATATCGCAATTACATTTTAATGATATTTTTATCTTTTAAAAGGTGTTTAAGGCAAATATAAAAAACATACTAAATGTATGTTTAACAAAACTTATTAACATATATATATATATATATATATATATATATATATATATATATATATATATATATATACATACATATATATATATATATACGCAATACCAATAGTTTGCACTGCGTGGCAACGTCGCTTTTTAATGTTCAAGGATTCATTCAAGTTCATTGAATCATTGACTTATTGACCCAATTCTATAGAGTGTTCAAATTTGCTTAAAATAAAAACTCTACTTTTTGACCTAATTACTGGACCGATTACGTCCATTTTTTGTATATCGTCAGCAAAGGCGATAACAAGTATATGGTTTCATTTATTGCATATATGTGGGACCCATTCTGTATATATATATATATATATATATATATATATATATATATATATATATATATATTTTACGATGATAAAGATGTATATATATATATATATATATATATATATATATATATATATATATATATATACAGAATGGGTCCCACATATATGCAATAAATGAAACCGTAATACTAGTCCGTAGAAGTGTAGAAAAATTAAATATTAAATTAAAACCCGTAAAATAAAAAAGTGAAATTTTCAAACAAAATAAATATTAAAATAAATTTAGTAAAAGTGAACACTCTGTTTAGACAACGTACCTTGACCCCTTGGAAGAGTGACAACGTTGCACGCGGGTGGCACGCCGACAAAAGACACCGCTGTCGATATGTCGCAATACCAGTAGTTTGCACTGCGTGGCAACGTCGCTTTTTAATGTTCAAGGATTCATTCAAGTTCATTGAATCATTGACTTATTGATCCAATTCTATAGAGTGTTCAAATTTGCTTAAAATAAAAACTCTACTTTTTGACCTAATTACTGGACCGATTATTTCCATTTTTTGTATATCGTCAGCAAAGGCGATAACAAGTATATGGTTTCATTTATTGCATATATGTGGGACCCATTCTGTATATATATATATATATATATATATATATATATATATATATATATATATATATAGATAGATATATATATATATTTAAATAAGAATAAAAGTTTTTCATAAATGCTGGGCACGCGAGAGTTAAAAATGGACGAATTTATACCACTTTGACTTTGATGTGGAAACCTAAAAATAAAATAAAACATAATCTATATTCCATGACATAAGATGGCGTCTTAGGATTAATTTGCTTTATTATTAATACATAACACGTTTTTATTTATTGAGTATCTTATTAACCGATGACAAGTAATTCCTTGGTTTTTACTGACATTTCTTGAATTTTTTGTGCAATATCTAAGTAAACACGACGGCATATTTTTATCAAGAGATTTTTTTTAAAATCAACACAACAGGTGACAACTCTATAAGCGCTTAGCAAGTGACTGATTAAAGTGCGGTGTATGCACCGCAGTTAAGTGGAACAGAGTAGCTGAATGCAGTGTCACCTCTAGTACGTAGTACATAATAGCACAATGATAAAGCCATTGGTTCTTCATCCGACCTCTTTCCTGTCGTGTCGGATTTACGTCCTATCGCACCAAGAGATTGAGAGAATAAAGAGTGCACCTGTGCATGCGTATACACTGGGGCACTATAATCCTGTCCTGCGCAGATGGCTTGTCTCCGTTTAGACTGGCCACGGTGGCCGAAACTCGGCCTGGAGGTCATTTTTATTAAGGAACGATGTTTTTTTAAGATTTGAGTACAACATATATTACTTTGACTTCATTTATGTGACGTTAATGATTTTTTTACAACAGTTTTAAGACGGTTGTACATATAAAACCTGTTTTTAAATTAAGCGAAAACAGTTGCCGTGTTAAAACGAATATTAAGTTTCGTAACTTATATATTTTATTAGCTTGTAAAGTGTCTTGAATATTCAAAATAGAAGATAGCTATTTTAATCGAGGATAAAAGTTTAAGCTACAGTACTCTTATATTTAAAGTTACCTTAATTTGTATTTTTTGTGATGTGTGATTAAAATGAGATGAAGAATTAAGGTAATTTAAGATAAAAAAGTGTTAATAAGTTTTTGGGTCGACATTCGGTTAGTATGTGTAGTGGGGTTTTGTACGCTTTCAAACAAAATTGCATATCCATGAAATGCCGAGTACTATAATTATATATTTTATTAAGCAACAGTTAGTTGCTTAATAAAAACATATGTCCCAGTCCTACCCAGTCTTGGCTCTAATCACTCTCTCACAGAATACCAGCATGTCATAGCAGCTTAATGCTGTTGTGTTTCGTGTGGAGTGTTTAAATTACTGGAGATCCTTTTTAATGGTAACGAGGCATTCCATTTTAATATTCGCCAGTGACACATATCAAAATTTTCATTCTAAATAGAGGATAGATTGGAATGCCTACATAACATAGCATTTACTAACGATATGGTATACTGTGTGCCCGTTTTTCGCCATTACGATAAAAGAACAACCTACTGTCGGTAATATATGTGTTTTCGTATTTTGACGTATTTAAAGAAGTTATAATTGTTTTGAAAAAATACCGTGTAAATATAGGTTAACTTGTTCTTCTATAAATATTATTATTAAAGGCTTTTATTTAACCCCACTTGTATGTATGTCCTTGAATTTTGCAATCAATATTTCACCCACTTCCACTGAAACTATTCGGCTAAAATTTGGTATAGGTACACGTTTGATTTCCTAAAAAATGCACGATTACTTAAATGCTGCCATTTTTAATCCAATATTGCGAACGTTACAAAATGAAGCGACAGTAGCCTAATGGCAGGGCGCGGATCGCGAACTCAAAAGGTCGTGGGTTCGAATCCGCCATTTGACTACTGTCGTGAACCACTCCTAGCACAAGCATTTTCAAGCTTACTAGGAGTGGTTAAAAGGAAAATAGCAATTTATCATTTTCACAGCAAATCCTCTGATATGGATAACTAATTAAAGGGAAAAATAAACAAAACACAATATGTAAAGTAAAGTTATTTGAAATCGAATATGGCGGGCGTCACAAAATGGCGATGTATAATTTCCATAGTAACCCCTATGACACGGGTATCAAATGAAAGGGCTTGATAAGCAAGACACAATAAGCGAAATCACGGAATTCTTAATCCAATATGACAATGCATCGTTATAATGACATAAAATTGATCTAATGATGGAGCTGGAATTTAATCATGACTAAAAAGGTGGAAAACAAAATGGCCACCATACCAACTTTAAAGAGTTATAACTCGGAAAATATTAGGGATAACTTATTGGTGCTCGAAAAAAAGTTCAAGATTGCGGATCTAAACTATTCCCCGATCACGATTTTTGGGTCGAATTGTTTGGGTCAAATTTTACAACTCAATTTTAAAAGTATGTCTAGCTAAATAACGTCATTATAAATCCAATATGGCTGACCAACCAAGCTGGCAAGTTATTTTTTATACACTTCTATAATATGGGTATTATATGAAAAGGTTTGCAGAGAAGTATACAAAATGAAGTCACTCTAAATCCAATATGGTGAACCCCAAAATATGGTGGACTATGTTTTTTATTCACCACTATGATATGAACATCAATAGAATCAACGCACCCGCAATTCTCCTGGTGTTGCGGTTGATCATGGGCGGCGGTAGTCACTTAACATCAGGTGAGCCGCATGCGCGTTTGCCCCCTCTTCTATAAAAAAAAAAGAATATATATGGATTCAAATGGTGATAACAAGATTAACCCTTTGTTTTGTTTGCCGAAAATAATACGAATAAAATGACGTCTGCGTTCAGCTCTTAGAGCAGATAGTGTATAACTGTCCGATTCATAGAATACTATATTACACAATAGAATGGCTGTCAACCTTATTTCGTAGTCGTAGTAGTAGTTGTAGTAATAGTTGACGTTGCCGGGAGCACACATTACAAGCAATTACGTCGTATTATCAGGTTTCTTTATTTTTGTTTCTAATATTCACAAAATATAAAAAGTTTCGACTTACTGATTGTAGAATATATCTCCTTTATTTAAATTCCATTTACTGCTGTTCTTTCAACACATCATTAGTGCACAATTTGCCTTTTTTAAAATAATTTGCATGCAGTGACGTTCAACACGAACATTGGAAACGATTGATTGTGTTGACATTTATACTTGTGAATTGACGTGTTAGTGACATGTTAGTGTCACCATCCATTCTATTATGTTTGTATTATGGTATTCTATGGTCCGACTACACTTTTTTGGTTTTAACTAATCGACCTACATTCTGGGAAAATTCTAGCGCTGGTGAAAAAAAATATCAAAGTGGTGGAATACAAGGTGGTCGCCATACCAATTTTAAAATCAATAAAATTCAAATAAAAATTGGTCAAATAAAAATTCAATACGGCGGATCTAAGGTAGTGTTCAAAAATAAAAATGACACGTTAAATAAAATGAACAAACTTAGAAACATATCCAAGATAACAAAAAAGTTAATTTATATTTAAAAAAAAAAAACATTATAAAAACAAGCTATTATTTATATACTCCAAAATGGAGAAAATAAACTTTTCTTCTTTTTGGAGTATATAATGTATGTGTATTTAAATTAAATTCTGTAACCTGGTGCTAAAGGGGCCTAAGTACGTTTTTATTAAACAGTACTACTGTATAGTAGCACATATTTTATTTTATTGAACGGTATGAAAGTACACATTACATTGGCCTTTTATACATAGTATCTTACGAAAGACTATTAATAAACGTATGCTCTTTTAGCACATATAAATTGAATACTTTTTAATAATATGGCTTTAAAATTTAATTTCTTAAAAAAACGTACTTTAGGCCCTTTAGCACCAGGTCACAGAATTAGTGTTGCCCAAAATCGGTCTTGGTCTTGCAGTCTTGGTCTTGTTCTTGCATTTTTGCAAGACCAAGACCAAGAACAAGACTGCCTAATTTTAGCAAGACCAAGACCAAGACTGACCGTGCAAAATTTGAGCAAGTACAAGACTAAGCCTGCGAGACTCTTGCGTCTTGCAGTCAGGAATGAGTGTCGTTTCAGGGAGTATAAGAGTTCGGGTATACGCTTAGGGACTCTATGAGACGCAAAAAATATATATTAAAAAAATTGGAAAATTTGACTTATGCGCATTACGAACAATACCATAAACATACATAGCGGATGAAAATATCCATTAAAAGAAAAAACAGTGCATCCCTAGTTTTGACCATCGGCACTTTGATAGTGCGCGGCGTCTTGTTGTCGGCATCATCAAAGGTCGAATACTGACCTGTCAAAGAAATTTTGCAGCTATTCGGAAGTACAAGGTCAAGATACACGCGCTGGCGGCTTCTATTGATATCGCATTCAATCGTTGCCGCCGCGCCGCACGCACTACATTTGACACTGTTTGAATGCCGCCACAGAGTACATGTTCCAAAGAATTAAATAAGTTTCCGGGTGCTCAGAATGGACACGAATACATTATGCTGATCTCGCAAGGAATATTGTAATTAGATAATGGTAAGGATAGGTAGATACCATAATAATTTATTCTAGTAAGTAATTATTATAATATTAACTATATGGGTTTATAATAATTACTATCATTATTATTACCTAATAGATAAACATGTTCAATAAGTTCACTGCAAATCTCGATTTTTGGAAGTGTGTGGTTTTGGAAGTGTGTGTTTTTGAACACATGTGTTCGAATATGTCGTCACCCATTTGATAAATATTGTAGACACTTTTAACACACTTGAAACGTGTAAACATTTTGTACAATGCTAATCGAATAATATAAAAAGTGTGCATGTTAAATAAAAAGCGTAAAATAAGATCTATGTACTTTTTAGGAGCCCGAGTATCTCTTAGAGAACCGTTTAAAGAAATTGATTGCTTCGAATTGATGTAAATAATAGTGATTTGCACAATTTTAATAAAAGAAATAAAAATAAAATCACAATATCTGCTTTCCGGTTACACAAAGTATATAATGCGTTCTTGGGTAGTGATATACGCTTTTACAATAAGATTCCAAAAGAAATGTTAGATCTTTCACCTTTTCAATTTAAGTCAGACAAAAATGCTTGGAACTGACCTCTCGTACTACACAGGAATAACTAGAAATTTCTAAACCGATTTGGTATCTATATATACATTTGACATTTTATGTTTGACTTATCGCTTTACATAATTATAGAACTATTGTAATAATATTTTGAAAAGAGCAACTACTGAGTTTCTTACTTTCTTCCATGATTCCTCTCAATAGAATCAGAACCCCTGGATATGGAAAAGAAAAAATTGGGGAAAACGGTGTTAAGTTTTAGCACATGTATTTTTTTTTATAGAAGAAGGGGCAAACGAGCATGCGGCTCACCTGATGTTAAGTGATGTAAGCTTTTTAAATGTAAAAGTTTATTAAGAAACAGACTAACTCCCGTGGCCGTGAGACTTGGTAGACAGCTCAGTTGGTTAGAGCATCGGCACGGATCGCTTAGGTCGTGGGTTCAAACCCCACCCGGTATTAGTTGATTTTTCGGATTTCTCATTAAATGTTTAGACATTTATTACCTAATTTGGTTGGTCTTTCTATGGCTATGTTAATTCAAGCTCAAAATGTGCCTACTCTGTTAAGTTGTTCTAAGATCTAAAGTAACGTTTAATAAATAACAATAGGCTAATAGGTAATTGCGAGACTTGAGAGACTCTTGCTGCAAGACCAAGATCAAGAACAAGACTGAGAGCGCAATACCAAGACCAAGAACAAGACCAGGTGTATTGGCGCAAGACCAAGACCAAGACTGGCTAAGTCTCGTCTTGTTCTTGCATTTGGGCAACACTACACAGAATTAAACCCATCAATTTATTACAGTACACAATTTATATGATATAAAAGCTTGTAGCGAGATTTTTCTGTGTACATAAACAAGAATACAATATGTTACTTGATATTGACAAAGATAAGTAATTCTAAGAAAAAATATATAAATATATTTACCAATTTTATAAAAAGTTTTTTTATAAAATTGGTAAATATCGCAATAAGCTTTTATATCATTTACTGTAATGTAATGCAACAAATTGCTCGTTACTACTAAAAAAAAGCTTGTTCATAAAAATGTTTTATTTATTTTTAGAAGTCAAGGTGACTTATTATTAAAATTAATGGTATTACGTTGGTGTAGTCGTAAATCAAGCTCTTGAACAGTAATTTAAAAACACAAAATTGATTAACACGGTCAGTTAAAAAAGGTCACCTTTGACCAACTCTGATTGGCGTAGCGACCTTGTATCATCAAGTATACGTATTGATTTCTGAAGTACCATCGACAGCGTGTTTTGAAATTATAATTAAAATAATATTTTTATAGCAGAGAGAGTCTTTAATATTGTAATTATATTTTATGTACAAAAAGATAAAATTTTTATGCATATTCCATTTTTTTTCAAACTGACGTTTTTCTACAAGGTAGGTACATTCACAAGACAAGAAAATTAAATCAAATATCAAACGGAATCGATTAGTAAATTACCTAATTACTAGATTTATATGTAGATTACTTTTTTTATAGGATGGGGTGACAAACGAGCATACAGTCCACCTGATGGTAAGTGGTTGCAGTGGCCCATAGACATCTACATCTATCCTCGATTAAGAATCAAAATGCAGATGCGCTGTCACCCTTAGGACTAAGATAAAATGCCTCGTTTTTAGGAAAAAGGGTCTCCGGCTCTATATATTCACCATAACACGCACAGCAGCATTAAGCCGTTTATTTTACGCTGGTATTCTATGAGAGCATGATCCTTCTCTGGCCGAGCCTATCCATTTGTTGTACAACCACAATATAGCTGCAGCATGGCTCTACAATACACAAAAACAACGTTACACAATTATACAAAGTGGTTACAAGGTTATATCGCAGCTGGTGACCGTAGTTATTCATACCAATATATAGTACCAACTTCGCATGTAGAATGTTACCCGACTCTAATTTCAGACAGAGTAATGAAAATGGGATATATATATGGACTAGGGTGAAGTTGCATAGATTAATCTATAAACATATCACAAGCCAGGAAAATTTACAATTTCATCCCTCACTTTTTGCAATAAATCAATTTTCGTCATCATAGAGTAAACGTAGAGTAAACAATATGTTATACATATTATATTATAACATATTATTTAAACAAAATACGTGTAGCAACTTATTTTCCTAACTCCATTTGTAATGTGTTTAAAATATGACTTAAATAGTACGTATATTTTTCGACATGGAGTAAATTACAGTGTAGAACCAAACAATCGTGTATTAGCTTAAATATGGGTTTATGTGTGTCACAGTATTAGTAGTTCAAGTATGTGAGCCGTGGGAGCTCAGGGGCTAAGTACTCGCTGTAAATTTCACAGTATGTGAGCAACCCGGGTTCGATCCCCGCCGGCACCAATGAAATTGTTAATTGCAATTTTAAGTGCTGATTTACCACGTGCTCAGTGGTGAAGGAAAATATCGTTAGGAAACCTGAGTGTCTGAAAAATAAGAAAAAAATATTTCGAAGACGTGAAGTTTACCAACGCGCATTGGGGAAGCTGACGGACAGAGCCGTGCTGCAGCTATATTATGAAGCACGAATTGGTCCGCTCTATCGGGGAAGAACTACGCTCTGGCAGAGTGCCAGCGTGAAATAGCAGCTTAATTTCGCCGTGTTTCGTATGGTGAGTGAAGAAAGCTTTACTGGAAACAAAGCATTACATGTTAATCCTCAGGGGTGACAACACATCTGCGTATTGATTTTTAATCGATGATTATTAAGATGTATGTATATTTTGAACTACAGTATTCACTTGCCATCAGGTGGACTGTGCGCATTTATCACCCTTATTAAATTAAAATAATTAACATCTTACCCATTTCATCAACAATAACATTATTTATTTACTGAGAGATGTATTTTATGAATCTTTTCCATGTGTAAAGTTAAAGAAAGGAGACATAAACAGCCAACAGTCACAACATTTAGCTGTTAATTAATCATAGGCATTACCTTAACCCATTTCCTTAAGTATTATGTAACTCCACTAGTCCTTTAACTGCTAAATACGAAATCCACGCAGTTAGAACTTGAATGGAATAGGATCAGTATGAGTTTGTTATTACTGAAAACTGTCTTTGATATTGTTAATATGTATTAATAATTTAAATAAACGTGAACAAGTATTTATTATATATTGAGCTATGCTGCAGCTACATTATGACTGTAACACGAATAACTCGGAATGACCGGGAAAGGACCACGTTCTCATAAAATATTTTTCGTAAATTTACCAGAAAGGAGCCATTTTGTGCATCTAAATTTGTTGATTCTTAATCGAGGATAGATGTAGATGTTTATAGGTCACACTGCATCCACTTACCATCAGGTGGACTGTGTGATGGTTGGTCACCCTTATGCTGTAAAAAAATCTTAAAAAAGTAATTAAAGCCAAGATATTATGCTGTACATAGGCATTCTTATAGTTTTGAGAGACTTCTATGAATAGGAAGAGGCTTTTGTTTTGTCCTTATTCTTGTTTGTGGATATAATATTAGAAAATAAATAATTCAGTAGCTTAGTGATAAGACATCGAAGTCTCCTTACACTGATTTATATTGTCACCAAGCACGTTCAATTTTAAAGAGTCAGTACGTTCAGTATTTACCGTGTAGTCGCCGAGTTAGAATATCCACTGCCCCATGTCATCCCGTGGGTGTCGTAAGAGGCGACAGAGGGAAACAAATCAGGACATGGGTAGCGGTGTGTTCCTAAAAACGACTAAAAATAAATAGTAAAACGATTGCCAACCAACTTGCCAAACGTGGGAACTATGGCAAATATCCTCCTTTTAGGACAATCTATAGGAAAAAACTATATTCAACGGTGGGTTCAATAGGGTGTTACGGTAACAGAACGTTTCCCTTAGCAGCAGAACGTTTCCCTTAGCAGTAAAAGGTTACAGTAAATTTTACTATGAGGGAGGCATTTTATCATATTTTTGAGTTGATTTCATTGATCATTCGAGTTGACGCTGGCTGAAAATATAGGTACACGGTATTGTAAATTTGTTAGTAAATTTGACATTATAAAAATACAATAAATAAAGAATCCGATATTTTGGAATATAGTTCGTAGATTCTGCCTATCCCTCCGGGTGACATGCGTGAAAGTTAAGTTAAAGCAGTTGTTTAGCTTTAAGTTGCAGCGCAGGGGGCAGCGGGTTCGAATTTCGCACGAAACAAGTAGATCTACAAATATTACTCCAATATTTGTAGATCAGTCTCCAATATTGGATCAATATATTTTTTTAAATATTATTGCACAAAGTGTCATTTGGAACCCTGTATATGCTGAACTAAACCAATAAACGAAAGCACAGCTGGCAAGAAATGACATGAATGATCTAGCGAGCTGATAGAATTCAAATCGAAACGAATATTATATACCATTACGTGACGAGAGAGTACAGCGTTGAAAAAGAATAAATGTCAAATTTGTGTTCTGAATGCTTTTTTTAATGTTGTTTCTGCACTGGGATTTTCTCCTTTATCGGGAAGGCAGTTTACATACATTTCCAGACGTGGTACAGTTAATGTGTAGGCCATAAAATTACTTTTTCCGTGTGGAATTCAAACTCGCGGCCCTGAGCATCGCAGCTCAATACTAAGCAAAAGCGCCACGGGTATTTCCATTTTACATGAAAGATTTTAAAGATTACGATCCTTTGAATAAGGGCCAGGTACGAATGATTCAATTTTAGTTGAGATGTATTAGCACATCGTATTTCAGAAAATAATACTACCAATTTTAAATTGTTCTTCTTGTGCGTATTTTTATTACATATAAAGTTAGTTTGGCTGTGTAGTGACGTCATATAATAAAGGTCTACCAACCGATTTCATCCTGTAGGTGTCAAGAGAAACGACAGAAGGAAACTGAAACACATCTTCGTGATAACAACTCTTTAACAACTGTTTAAAAAAAACGGAGATTGCCAACCCATCTGCCAAGTGTGGAATTATGCCAAAACCCCGAGCTAGGATGGAGCTAGGATGGAAGAATATGTACTGTAATGGATAGATGGATAAATTTAAGAAAGCAAAACCAAATTCAGGACGAATTTCCAACAAAATTTATGGATTTCCTATTTGGACTCGAATTATGACGCATTGCGGTTATAAGGTTTTTAGCTATACGACCGTTCATGCATTGAAAGCTTATGCCATATTAGCCACAATTTATGAACGCACTAAAAGTTATTCGAAGCCTCGTCTGGCTCGGCTATGCTTTTAAATACATTTGCAAACACTATTGAAAGTGAAAACACTTATTTGCAAACGAGCAGTGGTGTCGCGGCTGTGAGGTTAAAACGCCATAATAATTTAATGTAACGTTAATAATATACTACGCTTTGAACTACGAGTGAATTTTATTTTATCACATTAAAAAATATAGGAAAGCGGTATCCTTTTCATTTCCATTACGTTAAAAGAAAAAGTTACACCCAACTAAGATTTTCTACTATAATCGTGGAGGCAGTTTATATACATAAATTAAAGCAGACACATCATAGAGACATCCAGACCGGAAACATTTATTTGTAAGACCATACAAATTTTTGTATCGTGTCGGATTCAAACCTGCAGCCGTCGGTACCACAAGTCATTGCCAAAGAACTGAGCCACGAAGTCGTCAAAATCCTAGTTTAATATTTCGTGAGCGTTCCACTCTAGAACATGGAATGTCCTTCAGATTTAGAAGAGTATTGACAAAGTTCATTTTATGTTTATATTAAAGAAAACCAACAGCTTAAGAGTTTTAATTAAATAACACGTTAATTACAGGAAGGCATAAAAGGTTCTCACTAATATAAATAGAGTATCTTTAGTCGTTTATACGTAGCCTTTGAGTATTGAATGTAGCTATGTGCTAGCACAAATCCAAGCATCAAATCGAGTCTAATTACAATTTATAGCATGGATAAATTAATTAAACATAAAAAATATTAAAAAGTCCCACTGGGTTTTATTGCTGGTTCTTCCCTGTATATAGATTTTTGATAAACCAGCGGTAAAACTTATACAACTTACAATGAGTATTCTTGTAATCTATATTCAAGTAGAATGATTCTATTCCATTCTTTTCTATAAAAGTCTGGAATGAATTTGTTTGTCTTTGTTGAAAGTTAGTTACAAGCAGTCTAAGATCAGAAAGTCCTCAGAGTCTGTTATAGAGAAGCTGTGTTTTTTTTGTCAAAAATTCATATATAAATGAAAAAATAATTCATTCAAAGTATATTTAAATACATTTTTACATACAATTCAATATTTTTAGTAATAAATAATTATTAATAAAAATAGCTAAATTTCTTAATGAAAAAAAGACGACTTGCGATTGGTTGTGACGTCATTATATCCGTTGAGGCTGTAAGTGAATCGCAATCATGCTATACTTTTTGTTTTTTTTATATGAGGATCACTATGTGTCATAACAAAATATATTATATAACCTATAATATGCAAACACAATTTTTTTTTAAATTTTGATAACGTAAACATTAGTATTTTATCATTCCTCCATGCCGTGGCGTTACTAATGCATAATAATTTGTAACGACGTCACTAGCGTTTGAATTTACGTTTTAGGAAAACCATTTTTATTTGCAAAATTATATGAAATATCTATTGTTATTTCTTTTTCTTAATAAAATTTATTAAACTTTCAAAGAAAATTATATTAAAAAGCATGTAACTTGATCTATTATACCTACTTTCCATACCAATCATACTAGAACAAGACAAGATGCACTGAAGCAGAAGTAGCTAAGAAAGATTTTTCAAAAATATCCAATTATTTAAAAATATCGTGAAAAAATATTTTTCCCATAGTCTCAAATTAATTATAAATTTTAATTAATAGATTTAATTTTGTTTGAATCTCATAGTGTTCCCCTTCATATCAAAGAATATAACATATCATCATCATCATCATCATCATTATAGCCCTTCACAAGTCCACTGCTGAACATAAGCCTCCCCCAAGCCATATGCCACAAAGCACGGTCCTGAGCCACCTGCATCTATCGACTTCCTGCATGTCTTACCAGGTCGTCACTCCATCTAGTGAGTCGTGAGTCGCCCTACACTTCGTCTACCGGTACGAGGCTGCCACTCGAGAACCTTTTTTCCCCAACGGTTGTCGGTTCTTCAAGCTATATGGCCGGCCCATTGCCACTTCAGCTTACTAATCCGTTGGGCTATGTCGGTCACTCTGGTTCTACTGCGTATATCCTCATTTCTAAGTTTATCACGCAGAGAAACTCCGAGAACAGCCCTCTCCATAGCTCGCTGAGCGACTTTGAGCGTCCTCATACGGCCAGCAGTGAAGGACCACGTCTCATTTCCATAATATAACATATAATATGTATAAATGAGTAATCCATATTAAAATTATTAACATCAGTGGTTTTAATCTTAAGAACAAAGTTCTGTTAAACGAACTTTTGAGATGTGAACTTCTTACTTCAAACTCCTTTACCTGAGAAACACCACGTTAATGTTTACATTTAACTCACATTCGTTCTGGTCAGCAGTAATATCTTGAAATGTTTAACGTTTAAAAGTATACCAATGAGCTTGGTTTTAAAATGATCAACTTTAAAAATATGTAGCTGAATGTACCAAAACGGAACAGGAAATATTTTACCAAAAGCTACATCGTCTAATTAAATAGTAAAACCCGACTTTAAAGAAATAAAATGACTAAAATAATAAAAAGACTAAAATGAAAAGGAGTAAGCTAGGGCTGCATTTGAGTGAGACAGGTGGAGAAAGTGTGTGATAAGAGAAGAGTGGGGTTTCCAAGATGATGTTATGACCGGGATTAAGAAAAGAATGCTTCGGTGGTTTGGTCACGTGGAAATAATGAATGAGAAAAAAGTGACAAAGCAAATTTATTTTGCAGAAGTGAACGGCAGAGTCAGAAAGCGACGTCCTAGGCGAAAGTTTATCGACAAAGTTGGCGTTTGGTATATTAAAATGGGCCAAATTTGGAGTACCCTTCAACCGACGAGTATACATGTGTAGGTTTATGGATGCGGACTAGGCAAGAGAGGTATGTCAGGATCGTGTCAAATGGAAGTCTGTAGTCTCCACCCACCCCTCTGAGTGACAGGCGTGAGTGTTCATGTATAATGTATTACAAGTAATAAAATAATTAATAAAAGTACAATAAAATTACAGCCTGTATAAGTCCCACTGCTGGGCACAGGCCTCCCGCTCATTTCTGAGAGGGTTTTAGGGCAAAGAAATGTCCGCCGCGCTGCCCCAATGTTAGCGAACTTCACATGTCTTGGAAGAACTTTTTTTTCTTATTTCTCAGACATGCAGGTTTCCTTACGATGTTTTCCTTCACCACCGAGCAAGTGGTAAATTAGCACTTAAAATTGAAATTAACAATTTCAGTATCGGTGGGGATCGAACCCGGTTTGCTCGCGTACTGTGAAATTTACAGCGGGCACTACCCATCTGAGCTACCACGGCTCTATATAATTAATGAATATATAAATGTAAAGAATTAATAAGGAATATCAATAGTTCGAAAGTGGTCTTAATAATTCCATTAAACATTTCATCCCCAATTTTAACAGCCTTAGGGGATGATTTACTAGGGTTATGATAGGGTTCTTCATTATTCTTCTTATTTAAAAATTACAGCTCCTCAACACATCAAAGGCTTTGTCGCCAATTTATTTAATGGTCCAGCTGTTCTACTCTGAAGTTGGTTACCCGAAGTCTTTAGTCTTTAGGAAAGCACCTATAAATTGTTTTGTTTCACTAAAGGGTAAGACTAATTTTCTGCCTAGAATTCCATCTTAGTAACCATTCCCTTTCCTATTTATGCTGCCAATTAGCAGTACTTACGCTGCTGTTTTCCGGTAATGGGTTTAAAGTGCCAGTTTTATTATAGGTTGTGAGGCATTATATCTATTGCTTCATAGGTTACAACGCATTCTTTGTTTTTTTTTTCAAATACGGGATAAGGGTGACGAACGGGCACATAGTCCACCTCATGGTAAGTATTTGCTGCAAACCATAAACACCTACATCAATCCTCGATCACAACTCAAAACGTAGATGCGTTGTCACCCGTGAGGATTAACAGCCTGGCCACGGGACATTCGCCGTAGCGAAAATTCGCGCGGCGCGAACGGCGAGGCGTCTAGCGACTAAAACAAATGTATAGAAATGTATGAAGCATGCCACGCGTAGCGGCGAGTGGCGACGCGACCGGCGAAATTTACCGGGCGAATCGGGCGGGCGACGGGCGGCGCGGCGGGCGAATGAAACAAATGTATGAATCAGTACGGTGCAAGCCACGGGTCGGGCGGCAATCGCGGCGGCAGACGCGGCGAATAGTATAGGGAACAAAATATTTTACTTGTTTTCGCCGCGAAAAATGCCGGGCCGACAAAAACAACTTAAAATTCTATCCGCATTGACTTTTATCTCCAATTCTGGTTGAATATTAACAAGAATATAATCGCAGGTTGCAACACTCATTCTGGTATTTACTCGAATTTTTTTTCTAGATTCTATTTGTTGTGAAATTCTCCACCCGATTCCTATTCAAATCAAGTACTCCGCAATGTCATCCAAATATTATGTCTTGAATCAAAAAACAATTACATTCTAAGCAATATCGAGATAACTGTGAGAAAGACATTTCACTCTCGGCCTTTCTTGTCGCAGCGGCAAACGTAACTTCCCGTGGCCCTCAAATCGCGCCGCGCGAATTTTCGCCCCGCCTGGCGCTTCGCCGTTCGCGCCGCCGATCCCCGTGGCCAGGCCGTAAGATGGAATGATTCTTTTCCAGTAAAAAGGGTCTCCGGTTCTCTATACTTACCATACCATATACAGCAGCGTTATGCAGATTTTTACACTGGTATTCTGTGAGAGCTTAATCCTTCCCCGGTCAAGCCGAGCCATTCGTGCTACAACTATACTACTAATATAGCTGCAGCATGGCTCTGCCACGTAGGATGTTTGCAGTTGGCTGTAGGTTTCCATGTTCTGCATGAGCTACTTACCATCAGGTGAACTGTTAAATCTTTTGTCGGTTCAGTATTACATAAAAATAACCAAGATAACACCACGGCTCACAATCTGCCGTGCAATGGTTGCAATTCCAGATGCTGGCTTCAAATTACTTGAGCATCTTCCACAGTCACAAGACTTTGAGATCGAAGGAATATCCGATAAGAAAAAGATTTGAAGATGTTGTAGCAGTAGCCACTGCAGTAAAAAAATGTAGATGCCCAGCATGAGGGGTCCTTTAGGTAGGGAATCTGAAGTAACAAAAAAGGCTTTCCAAGTGTACACAAGCTTAGAAAACATACTTTCCCATTGACCCTTCAAAAAACCAGAGAACACCTTCAAACTGCAGCTCTCTATTCGTTGATTTTATATAAGTAGTAGACATTTTATTTTTGTGTGATTATTATTTAATGATTCATAATCTTTACATTAGTATACTTATTTCTAAATGTACCTATTATAATATGTTTAAAATATAATATATTAATCAAGATTACTACCACTTTATTTCTCACTTTAATTGGTTGACTGGCAGAGAATACCGTCTGGTCTCACGAAATTTGTTTCGTCTGAGCGTCTGGTATTAAGTCCGCCGATTGTTACTTTGTCGGTGGACGCGGTAAAGTTCTTTAATAAATATAAATAAATTGTATTTCGCGCGTTTGCGTTTTTACTACTTAGTTAGTTAAACTGGCTATAGCAACAGCTTATTTATCTTTCAAGTGTGTGTCTTTTTTATAATACCGTAGACTAAATTAACAAATACAAATGTGAAACACAAAAATAATCGCGCCAAAAAATAACACTAAACAGTTGTCTTCTTCAACACATGTTTTATAGCATTGAATATTTTTGGAATGGTAATAATAGGTAATTTAATTTTATAATTTTTAACAATTTCATTATTATTAGTTTTATTTAATAAAATTATATATCAATGTATGTATCCAATAATTTAAAAAAACATTAACTTTTGTAAACATTATTTGCTTTGAACAGGTTACAATAGTGACAGTCGTATCATTTAATAGGGAAAAACGCCTAGTCATACTATTAAAATAGCATGCGGATTTTAATGTTATTCATTTATTAGCTCGTACTACATAAATTTATTAGTGTATTGGGATTATTATAATTTCAGTTATTAAAATCGTAAAGTTTCAAATAATTGTTTACTTTCATTATTATTATTACCACATAAAGACGCTCAATGAAGAAAAACATTTGTCATAAGAGTAGACATTTTTTTTTAATATAGGCAATATTAAAAAAAAATATCTCAGTTCCCCAGCACACCATTCTCTCAAAAAATGAGAAAAAATGAGGGGACTATGACAAACAATAGACCGTCGAAGGCTGTTTCGTTACATGAAGGCCTAAGCTACCACCACTTTTATGCATGATAGAGTCACGCCGCGGCTGTACTATGTTTGTAGCCCGAATGGATCGGCTCGACCGGGGAAGGACCACGCTTTCACACGCGTAAAGTAGCAGCTTAATATTGCTGTGTTTCTTATTGTGAGTTAGAGAATCAGATACCTTTTTAACTGAAAATGAGGCATTCCGTCATAGTCCTCAGGGGGTGATAACGCATCTGCACTTACCATAAGGTGGACTGTGTGCCTGTTTGTTACCGTAATTCCATTAAAAATAACACGGCTTACCGTAAAATATGACCGAATAATTTGTGAGAAACATTTATTTTCCACGGTAATTCTTGATAGTGATACGAAGAATCCGAATCTGTGCCTGTATTTAGACCAGATATTTACGCGCGATCACCTTCACTTTGTCATTACGTTTCGAATCCATAACCCGCTGTCGGCCAGTCGTAAACCCGAGTACAATGGCTCCACATCGTGTGTGATCCCGTATCTTCATATCGATAAGCGCGGCCCTTATCTCTGGTTATGGTTGAAATATTATAATGTTTAGATAATGCGCACCTTTTGGAGATCGTGTTTTGATTACATGGGCGTTTAAATGGTGCATCCGCCCGAATGTATACGACTCGTATAGAATTTTACGACTGATTAATTTTAGTGGGTGGCGTTTTAAAATTCCAGAAGTAGGCTATTACTAAAGATGATTTAATGGGTCTCACAACGATGAGTTGAATTAATGATGTCAATCGTTTATTTTTTTATTTAAGTTTTTATGTTATGATTATGAATTATCATTTTTATGAATGTATGTATTTGTCTTCTTTTTTTAATTACGTGACGACGACACGACACTTTCACAATTTTACCATCTGACAAAGTAACTGCATTTTTAGACCACCTTAACTCTATAAACTCTAAAATACAATTCACAATGGAGTTAGAGGCAAATAATTCTCTAGCCTTCCTAGATGTTTTAGTCATCCGAAATCCTGATAACACTGTTGGTCACACTGTGTATAGGAAAAAGACCCATACCAACCGATATCTAAATGGTGAATCTCACTATCATCTTTCACAGTTAGCTACCGTGGGTAAATCTTTGTTTCAGAGAGCACGAGGGATCTGTGACAGAAAACATCTGGCCGCGGAGCTTCAGCACGTCAAGCAAGTATTGCAAGACAACAAGCTTCGGGTCCCGCGCCTACGTCACAGTGAACGAGTGAAGCCGGCCACAGTAGAGCGCGCGCCTGCTCTACTACCATATGTCAGAGGAGTCACGGACAAGATTGGCTACATCTTGAAGCGAGCGTCCATTAGGACATACTACAACCCGCTGAAGAAGATAAGTCAATTTTTACCATCCATCAAATGTAATAATCCTCTACAAGATGCAGGTGTGTACAAGCTAGATTGTGAACGTGGTCTCTCTTACATAGGTCAAACAAAGAGATCTATAAAAACCTGCGTGAAGGAACATATAGCTGATGTGAAGCACCGACGCTCCGGGAAGTCTGCAGTCTGCGAACATGATTAAGATCGTCCCCACCATTACATTAGATTTGATAAACCACAAATTCTCGCAAAAGAACACCGATTCCTACCAAGGATGAAACGCGAGGCTATTGAAATTAAAAAACATCCAAATTTCAATAGAGAAGATGGTTGGGTGCTACCATCTGCTTGGGATCCTATAATTAACAAAATTAAACCCAAACCCAAGCATACCACTGCAAGACTTCATGATACTATAAGCTCGTTTTGCGTAAATCGGACCAAAAATTAATATTAAAAAAAACTGAAGATAGCCGGACTAACTATGACATTGGGACGTCAAACATCTCAGTCCCCCCCGTGACCATGGGTACTGTAAAGCACCCGAAACGTCGGGATAATAATAAAAATAAATAATGAAAAAAATTAGTAAAGTTAGTAATTAGTAAAAATTAGTAAGTAATTAAACGCGATAAAATCCGTAAATAGTAGTTTTATTCAATGTGTAGTGTTCTCGTAAATTTAAGAAATCATTAATTCACGTAGGTAGTTAATAATTTACATTAATAATTTAGCAAACTAAAAACTACGATTTTCGTGTAAAGTAATTTTAAAAACTCTAAATTGACTTCGATGACACTAATCAGCTTATAAGACTTAAATTTGATCTTAATATTTTCTTTTTTTTTTAAATTGATGATAATTATTCTAATTATTTTATTAAAAATGTGCTATATGTTTATTAAAATATGTAATATTGTATATTAAAATGTATAAATATGTACTATTGTATATTAAAAATGTATAAATATGTAATATTGTATATTAAAAATATATGTTAGAATTAAATTTTATAGATTAATTCTCTACCTTTGCATTCGTGGTACAATCATTGTGCTCGTTTATCATGCTTATTGTATTATTATTAAAAAAAAAATAAAAAAGATTTTACAGTCCAATCGAATTTTGCTGGTTTTGCTTTGAAAATATTTTACATTAAATTAAATGTAAAATATTATACAACGGAAGTACCTTAAATTTGTCACCAGTTCTTTGTATATACTATAATATGACTTGTTTAAAGCTTTATTTTATTTTTTCGTCTTTGCATGTTTCTATTAACTGTTTTTTTTTATTCTTTGTCATTACATGGTTCCGGTAAACGATCCATTGCGTGAGACGTGCGACTGATGTGGCATGCATGAATAAGTGTACTGTTGGGAAATTTATTTTGTACGTAATTTTTTTATAGGTTGGGGTGACAAACGAGCACACAGTCCACCTGATGGTAAGTAGTTACTGCGGCCCATAGACATCTATATCTATCTTTGATTACGAATCAAAATGCAGATGCGTTGTCACCCGTGAGGACTAAGATGGAATGCCTCGTTTCTAGTAAAAAGGGTCTCCGGTCTCTACACTCGAAACACAGCAGCGTTAAGCTATTATTTCACGCTGGTATTCTGTGAGAGCGTGGTCCTTTCCCGATCGAGCCGACCCATTCGTGCTACAACTAAAAATAAAAAATATAATGATGGGGTTTAATATATTAGAAATTAGGATTTTGTTTAAAATTCTATAATTTTATATAATGTATAGGTATTTGCGATTATTTTCACCTGGTGTAACTTTACCGCATTTTTGTAATGATTACCTATCGATACCAAAACACCTACAAAAATGTAAGTTGCACCCGTGCGAAGCCGGGAGGGCTACCGTGAGGTGAAACCGGTTGGTTTTAAAATTCCACCCATCCGTTACATCCTATAAAAGTCCACAGCTTATAATTATAATATAAAATAATTACTATGAAAGTAGTACAAATGTATATCTAAATACCAAAAATGATTCTAGGATTTTGAACAAACGCCGAAGTATGATACAATGGAGACTCAATAACATCTAACTTAACATTGATTTAACATTGATTTTTGACTAATTTAACATTGATTTGATTACATAATGAAATAGGTTTGGTAAAAAAATTATGAAATTACAAAAAATTACTCTATGCAATATTTTGGAAACATAATCAATTTCCACGGCTTTTGTATGTGGCCGCCGCCCGAAGGCTGGAGAAGGAAAAGAGAAAAAAGAATTGAAAAAAATGTTCACCTTCAAAGCCATATCAACAAATTTTTAAAATGATAATTAATTTTTTTCATTATTTGATAGAAAAATGTATGTATTAATATGTATGTATTCATCAGTATTTTGCAGATGTGGCTTTATAAGATCATACTAGGCTGCACTAAAAGTATCGGGAATGGAATATTTCCACTGTTCCTGTCATATTAAAATCCTTTTAATTGAAAACTCCTTGGTTTTAAAAATCGAATAACATTTATTTATTTATAAAAAGATTCTCGTTCTTGTCACAAGGTTTTGTCAAACTTGTTTAGTCGTTGAGAAAATGGAATTGACTCGAGAAAATTCAAGAGCGATGATTTATTATGACTTTCGAAGTGATTTAACACAAAAGCAGTGTGTTGACCGGATGATTTCTGCATTTGGCGATGAAGCCCCATCCAAAACAACAATTTATCGCTGGTTTGCTGAATTTCAACGTGGACGTGTCAAGCTCAGTGATGATCCCCGTCAAGGTCGTCCAAAAACTGCAGTCACCCAAGAAAACGTTGATGCTGTGCGTAAGCTATACATATATATACCGCGAAATTCAGGCAACTTTAGACATTGGCATGAGTCAAATACAAATAATCTTGCATAAACAATTAGGTGTTAAAAAGTTGTTTTCCCGATGGTTACCGCATTCGCTCTGTGAAGAGCAAAAAGCGGCTCGCGTTACTTGGTGCGTCAGAACTCTCGAAAGATTCTACGCAGGATCCTCAAATGCTGTACACAACATCGTATCAGGTGACGAATTCTGGGTATATGCGTACGAACCCGAAACAAAAAACCAGTCAAGAGTTTGGGTGTTCGAAAATGAGTTAAAGCCAACAAAAATTGTTCGTTCACGGAGTGTAGCAAAAAAATGGTGGCCACGTTTGTCTCCAAAACCGGCCATGATACGACTATTCCTCTTGAGGGACAAATAACGGTTAATGCAGAATGGTATGCTAGCATTTGTTTGCCACAGGTCGTTTCTGAACTTCGTAAAGAGAACTGCAACCGCCGCATCATCCTCCATCACGACAATGCGAGTTCTCACACCGCACACTGAACAAAAGGGTTTTTAGAGCAAGAAAACATAGAATTATTAGACCATCCGCCGTACAGCACCGACCTAAGCCCTAATGATTTCTATAATTTCCCTAAAATAAAGAATAAATTGCGTGGACAGAGATTTTCATCACCTGAAGAAGCTGTGGACGCATACAAAACGGCCATTTTGGAAACCCCAACTTCCGAATGGAATGGTTGCTTCAATGATTGGTTCCATCGTATGGAAAAATGTGTCAAATTTCGCGGAGAATACTTTGAAAAGCAATAAAAATATTTTTAAATAGTAATGTTGTGTCACTTCCTTGATTCTCGAAATTTTCAGTGCCGCCCTCGTATCAGATGAACTCGTTCTATTAAAAAAGTCACTAAAATATTTTAATCAAATCAAGTTAATTAATTTCAGAGAACGTACGATCTTGATAACTAAGATACTATCAAAATACAATGATTGATAGATAATAAATAAAAAATATATGTCATTAAAATACAGTAAATACAAATTACACAAAATGATAATTTAGTAACTTCTCACTCCCACAATTACTGTCCGGAAGAGAGGAAAGTCCCAATATGTCTCCTATCGTTTTCAGGAAAGTATTGGAGCTGGCCTGCACTCTCTCGTGTGAAAGCGGGCAGCGCGTGCCTCTGCAAACATGCTAGAGGCACTGCACTTTTAAGTTAGTAAGGAAATACTCTGCGTTTTTATCATCTACATATTTAAACATGCTGCAAAAACAGTATAATGCATAGACCTTACATTTTTTAATTTAAACTTTTTACAGTATTACGTATGTCAAGTCCGTCAACTGCACAAGCCGCACTAAAATAACGGAGTCTCTTGGCTGGACCTTATTCCTCACAGAATTGTATGAGTATATGGCCTGCTGTTTTAATTTTTATGTATCTATAGAGTAGTAAAGTGGCTCCTTTTCTATCTGGGAGTTCTTTCTGGGTAAGTAGCATCCTCTTATTTATTTTATAATTGGGGGCAAACGAGTAAGCGGCTCACCTGATGGTAAGAGACTAACACCGCCCTTGAACAACTGCAACACCAGGGGAATAATTATAGATGCATTGCCGACCTTTTAAAAAAGAGAAGGCTTTTTTCTCGAGGGTCTTTAAGTCTTAATGGTCCGGAAAAACGCTGGTGGTAGGCGATTCCACAAGGAAGTGGTATGAGGAAGAAAACTTCCTGTATATCGCACAGTAGTGGACCCCCAATCATCCAGATGATTCTGCGGCCAAAAAGCAGTGCTTGCATCGCAGTTTTCCGGTCTGAGGGGTATAGAGGGTCATTGTAATTACACGCTTTTTTATAGAATTCGCGAGCGCACAGTCCACCTGATGGTAAGTTGATGCTGTGGCCCATAGACAGTGGTTTAGTGTTTGAGGTTGTTTTCAGGTGTTCAAGGTCTGCAGTTGCCACTCATCATCAGGTTGATTCTCTTGTGAGTTAGTTTGTCACTTCTATTATACTCAAATAGTAGACTAGTTTAATTTTTAACAAATAATATAATAATCCTTAAAAGTAAACATTTTACAAAATAATATATAAATTCATTAAGTGACGCACTGTATTTAAAGCGTTTTATCAAGTCAAACAATTGTAGCGTAAAAAGAGTTGTGCAAAAAGTGGATAAGAAATTAAGGGCAATGTTATCGCTTTAAATAACGCATTTTGTTTGGTAAATACGAAATATTAAGGCACTCGGTGTCATTCTCTTGATTTACGTGGTCCCCAAATATTTGTGATGCCAGGTACGTATTAGGGTTGTCGCTAATGAAATTTCAGGATTCTTCCTAAGATATTAAAATAAAAATTGACTACTTTTACTACATTTTCTTAAGTAAAATAAGTAGCATATCTATTGCACTTAATTAATCACTGTTATATAGGCTTGTGCTACAAAATGATACCTAGCAACTTTAGACGTTGGAAAGCCTTACTTAGAGGCCTATTAGTGCATCACTTTGTCAAATTTACCAGTCTCGAGCACAAAAACATTTCGGAGAATGTGTACTGGAATTGTATGACATAATTCCTCTCTCTTCCTTTAGCCATCGGACAATAAGACACTCGGTCAATGTTCACCTCACCTCTTTGCTGTTAACATTCCATGCACCCTTCATGGAATGTTAACAACAATTTCATGGTTTCTAATATACATATTGGTTACAGCAATTGAATAGAGCTATGGAGAAAGATATCAATGCTGGTATCCTAAAGAGTAAATATAAAAACAACCTCAAATGATTTAGTATTTTTTAATCGATTGATTAGTCCAACATTTAACTAATATCTTACTTGTTTTTAGTGGTAATGAGTCCCTAAATGATAAACAAGTTAATTTAAAAAATGCATACACACCCATGACTCGGAAATTCAAAATGTGTAATGGTTAGAGAAAATTTAAAGAATTTCAATCTCTTGCTCCCTCTAAAGACGATTAAGTGAAAGTGTTTGTACGTGTCCAAGGCACGTCAACAAGGTAAGGAAGTAATCTAAATTTAAATCCGTACTTACGTGGACAGACTAAGTGAAATCCAATTATTACTTGCTTTAGATTAGTTTGTCCCGTTTGTAACCGTCCATCCATCCATAAAGGCATATAAAAGTCTACTGCTGAACATAAGCTACTCCCACATAAATTTCCTCACAGGCAAGATGTTGCCATAGATACTACGCTTGATAGACGGGTAGACAAGCGCAGTTTCCTGTTATTTTGAGCTGTTACTAGCAACATGCTGCTACACGTCTTCTGTTTCAGTACCCAGCGGGTGCCTTTTATAAATATCGCTTTTTTTCATTTGTAATATAACATGTTATACAATTAAATATGAATATATTTAGAAAGAGCATAGTAGCGATCACCTATGTATGTATAAATGTATTGGAATTTTGTAAATTAGTTTTCACACACTCCCAGACGTTTACATAACCCGAAATATAATACGATACCTCTTTTGTATTAAAAACGGATTACAATAGAATAAGCTCATGACTGTGACCTAGTGTTCTGCAATAACTAGGATCATCAGAGCTCACGATCAATGCGTGTTGTTTAAGATTTCTTAAATTTTTTTTTCTGTTAAGTTGTATCCATAAATCTTGAGGGATATAATTTAAGCTGAGTGAATGGCAAGTTCCTTTAATGAGTCTCTCACTATTAAAACTTAGAGCTGTACGTTTTCGCTTTGAGATTTAAAATACAATTTAGCGAGTAAAATCGGATCCTAAAAAAATAATATAATATAACATTAAAAGTATATATGACATCATTTACATGCTGTTATTTTTGTACCAAGATGGCACATGGGTTCTTACATGGTATTACTATCTACCCATTTCTGCCTTCAACCAGTAATTCACCCATATCTGTGTTCCGAATTGTTGCTTAACATTACTATACTTCAGAAACTTAAGGTACATTAACTTATACCTTAAGTTTCTGAAGTAAAACATCTTTATCGACGTAGTGGAGAAATATTGTACGGTTTTAAAAAAAATATGTCACGTTTTCTTGTAACGTCCCACGGCCACGGCTACATGAATATTTTGTTTTATAGAATAAGCAATAAGGGTGACAAACATGCACACAGTCCACCTGATAGTAAGTGGAAGCTGTGGCGCACAGACATCTACATTTATCCTTAATTAAGATTTAAAAATGCGAATGCGTTGTCGTCACCCCTGAGGACTAAAATTAAATGCCTTCCATTAAAAGGGTCTCCGGTACTCTAGACTAACCATACGAAACACAGCAATATTACGCTCTCTTTAAGACTTGTATTTTGTGAGAGCGTGATCCTTCCCCTGTCGAGCCCACCCATTCGTGCACCGTGACTCTACCACTTATATACTAATTTAACCTACTTATGTGAAATATAAAGAAAAAAGAAGAATGATATTTCATAAAGTAGTTACACTTCGTATGTGTGTGCACAATTACAGACAAGAGACGAACGAATTTATAGTCTACCTGATACTGAAACTGCAGTAGCCACTTACACCCAACTTAATACGAAAGGCGACAGAGTCACCTCTGAGGTGAATGCAATGCCTCACAACCTGTAATTATACTGATTCTCTTTACTGGTCAGACTCGAACTCAACAGTACACGTGATACAGCCACACTGCAACTATATTATGGTTATAGCACGAATGGGTCGGCTCGACCGGGGAAGGACCACGCTCTCACAGAATACCAGCGTAAAGTAGCAGCTTAAGACTGTTGTGTTTCATGTAGTGAGTGTAGTGATCCGGAGACCCTTTTTTACTGGAAAAGAGGCATTCCATCTTAGTCATCAGGAGTGACAAGGCGTCTGCGTTTTGATTCTTTATCGAAGATAAATGTAGATGTCTATGGGCCACATCATCCACTTATCATCAGGTGGACTGTGTGCTCGTTTGTCACCCTTATTCTATAAAAAAAAGCATATAAAGTGATGTACCAACATATTTATAAACCGCATTTACCACTTCAAGTCAAGTGAACTGTTAGTTCGTTCGTCAGCCATGGAAAGTGGTTACAATTAGGGACATATGTGTCAGCATAGCAGTGTTTGCATTGTTGTTTTGCGGCAGAGATAGATGAAAACACGCCCTGTGTTACTAACCCGAGACCTTCAATGCTTATGCGTTAGATATGAAAGATACAATCTAGAGACTCGATCCTTTAGAAGACGTGCTTGCCACGATTGAAATTGTTTGTTAGAGTTGTCAGCCCTATCGATCCCCTACCTTCCTTAAAAATGTCAAATTACAACTTACTGCGTTAGAAATTGAGGTATTCATGCGTACTGTCGAATAAGGGCTCGAAGAAAATAAACAACGGTTAAATTAAATCTCTCACGAACCTACTACCGACTATGTTTTTATTCTTTGTGAAATGAAGACTCAAGCTGAATTTTCTTTCGAAGTTAATCAGCTATATAAAATATAAAATGTTGAGTACTGGCAACTTTATTTTGAATGATATATTATCTTTGTGGCTGTAAATCATCTCGGGAATATTATGTTCGTACCTTAGGCTATAATCGCTCGCATTAAATCTTCATAGTATGCAAGAACAGCCACTCAGAGTAGTGGCTGAGCGTTTAGCTGCGGTGAATTACAATACATATAATTAGTTCGTTCCATACGTTTCACATGGAGCTATGTGAGAAGAGCATGTTTAAAAAAGTTACGCTGGATTTTTAGGAACCAAACTAACCAGAATATTCGACATTTAAAACTTTGCATCTATTTATAACCTTTATACGTGGTAGAGCGACGCTGTAGCTATATTTGTTGCTCGAATGGGTCGGCGCGACCGGTGAAGGACTACGCTCATACAGAATACCAGCGTAAAATAGCAGCTTAATACCGCTGTGTTTAGTATGGTGAGTGTAGATATATGGAGACTCTTTTTTACTGAAAACGAGATAATCCATCTTAGGCCTCAGGGGTGACAACGCATCTGCGTTTTGATTCTTAATCGAGGATAAATGTAGATGTCTATGGACTACAGCATCCACTTTCCATCAGGTGAACTGCGTGCTCGTTTGTCAAACTTATTCTATAAAAAAAAAGTTGAATAAAAGTAGCTTCTCCAATATTCAGAACACTAATTTAGTAGGATAATATATTATATATAAGAGATGGATATTTATGATGATACACGCAATAACAAAGGTAAGGTAAAAAAACTTTTCGGGATTTTCCTTCGTCACCTCTTACAAAGTACTCTGAACGTAATGGATTCCCTTGACCGATATACACGACATACTATGTTTTTATTTATTTTATAGAATTAAGGTGAACGAGCACACAGTCCACCTAATAAGTAATATTGTGGCCAATATACACCTAAACCTAGATTAAGAATAAAGGACTCAGTTGCGAAGTTTCCTCTGAGGACAAAACTTCGTCATTACATCGCTTCACAAGTGCATTGCTGTACGCAAGCCTTACGGAAGGGATACCAGAAATGCAGACCGGAGCCACCTGTATCCATCGTGTTATTAGTGCATATCTTACCAGGTAATTGTTTTTATTACTCAAATAATGGCGTAGCCCGCGGTCTTATTACCAGTAAAAAGTCCGGTTCTTTTCATTCACTATACAAAACACAGGAGAATTATGATGCTATTTCACAGTGATATTCAATATAATGTGTTCATCTAATAAAAGAAGGTAATTCCACCTTCCGCCATTCAGTGATTCTTATAAAATAAACTCGTATATTATCTAACTAAATAATAAAACATATCAAGATCCAACGTTTCCTCGCAAAATCGTAAAAAGAGTTATAAACGACAGCGACAGAAGTTTCCCAGAGTAATATAACTGATAATATTGCGATGGAATGAATAAAAATTCCTATTTAGCACTCGCTCTTTATCGCCGAGGGAGCGTAAGGGAGCGAGGGGCGGAAAGCTCGAACATAACTACACGTGTGAACGCGTCCGAGGTAAACCGTACGATCCCTACTCTATTCAGAAAGGTATACGTGTAACGCGGTTGGAATTAGATGTTGTAAAGATGAGGAAAACTTGTTTAATTCATGTTATTTTTAGTAATAATGAAGTGACAAACGTACTCACAGTCGAATTGATGGTAGAACTGCAGTCCATGGAGATCTGCAGCCAACTTTAAGTAAAGGCTACAGAGGTCTTGAAAGTCCTGAGGACTAAGATTGAATGCCTCTTAGCCTTAGAGAGAAGAGAGAGAAGAAGGGTATATAGAAACAAATTGTCTTTCTGGTCGGTTTCAGTATTGAGTACGATTATCGTTATCTTTTTTTTCTTATTGAAAAATCCTGTTGGGCATAGACCTTCTTAAAAAGGTATGTACTGGCTGGGAAGCATTACTTGAAATATATGTCCATATTCTCACCGTTGCTCATGGGGGATGTTTGCCATAGTTGCCACGCTTGGCGAGTGGGTTGGCACCGCAGTTATATATATATATATAAAACTGCGGTTCAATTGGGCTGGGCAGCGTTCGGGAAATTAAGACATATCTTCTCGTCAGGTATACCTCAATCTCTAAAAACTAGATTGTACAACCAGTGCGTGTTGCCAGTGATGACTTACGGATCTGAGACGTGGTCCTTCACTGCTGGCCGTATGAGGACGCTCAAGGTCGCTCAGCGAGCTATGGAGAGGGCTATGCTCGGAGTTTCTCTGCGTGATAGACTCAGAAATGAGGATATCCGCAGTAAAACCAGAGTGACCGACATAGCCCAACGGATTAGTAAACTGAAGTGGCAATGGGCCGGCCATATAGCTCGAAGAACCGATAACCGATGGGGAAGAAAGGTTCTCGAGTGGCAGCCTCGTACCGGTAGGCGTAGTGTAGGGCGACCCCCCACTAGATGGAGTGACGACCTGGTAAGATATTCAGGAAGTCGATGGATGCAGGTGGCTCAGGACCGTGCTTTGTGGCATTACTTGGGGGAGGCCTATGTTCAGCAGTGGACTTGTGAAGGGCTGTGATGATGATGATGATGATGATGATATATATATATATATATATATATATATATATATATATATATATATATATATATATATATATATATATATATATAGAAAAATTCTCGAGTGGCAGCCTCGTACCGGTAGGCGAAGTGTAGGGCGACCCTCCACTAAATGGAGCGACGACCTGGTAAGATATGCAGGAAGTCGTTGGATACAGATGCTTCAGGACCGAGCTTTGTGGCATACCTTGGGGGAGGCCTAGGTTCAGCAGTGGACTTGTGAAGGGGTGTAATGGTGATGATGATCATTCACACCCTACTGGTAATACTTCTTCTTATCAAAAAAGTACCCTCACACTAGAATTTCTTCTGTTAAATGGAGGCTGGTTACAATTCATAAAATCCTGTTCGTTAAATATTCAGACAGAACAGTGATTTGTATTTTGTAAACATATAATTTAATAAAAATATTCCGTGTGGGACTTGAACCTGCCTCTAAAGCGCCGCAAATCGCCTTGAGTTGAGTAAACCTATGTATCGCGATATCATCGAAATTCGCAAAAGGTCATTAATATTTTTGTTGTATTTTTAGAAATACTTTTCTAGCTGGTTGAAAGCAGCACTTACGTCTTTCATTTCCTCGCGTAACTTTGACTTTCTCATTAAAGTTACAACAACTTATGCAGAAAATTAATTCATATATAAAATAATTACACATAGTGGTGCTGAAAGAAAATCCACTACCTCAAATAATCTCGTAGGTCATAAGAGGTGACAGAGATATATGAAAAAGATGGACAGCAGAAAAACAAACACAAAATAAAAAATGGTTCTCAACCCGCCGGAAATGCAAAGGAAGAATAGAACAAATTATTGTTTCTGTTGTGGTGGTTATTTGTGCCACTACGATGCAGAAGAACATTTTATTTGTGTGAAAAAATCATCATCACTAAATCATCATCTATTTAAAATCCTAGTACCAAATGTCCTTTCATTAGTCGTTAGTATTTTCGATTAAATTTTCATACCTCAAGCACTAATAAATAGACAGCTGCCAAGCAGATGAATAAATTCAACCAAGAAAAGACCACGCTTAAAATAGGAGCATAATACTGATGTATGTTTATTTAATCAGTGATAAGAACTTGATACCTTTTTTAATGGTAACAAGTCATTCTATCTAAGTCCTAAGGGGATCCAACGCATACATTTTGATGTTCATTCATGGATATATGAAGCTGTATTGTGGTTCACAGATTTCACTAACCATCAGGGGGTATGAATGCTCGTTTGTAACCCTTATTCTATAAAAAATACTAGAGCTTCATGACATTGGCCATAAATAGTTATGACTCCATTGCTGTAATTCGGCATAAATTTATTTATTCAGTGCCTCTCCACAGGTGGATCGTTCACACATCTAGCGAATTCTCGCACTTCATAAAGACCGTTGAAGCGCACTTGAAAAGAAAATAGCCGAGACATTCGTAAGTGCCCTGTTTTTTACCTTTGTGCTAGCTAGTACATATATGCAGTTGCTCTGCGCTCAGTAGCAGTGAATGAAACTGGGAATATTTTGTCTGTTATATTATTGGAACGTGTTGATATATAATGCTTAACTTTTTATGATAACTCTTATACTGTGAAATTAAATGTTTAATTATAAACTTTACTTATACTTTACTTATAAACAACGAACACTTTAAGACCAAATTTAAGAATATTCTGTTAATAAGTTGTTATACATACATTGTTATAGGAAAGATTCTGCCATAGATGCTACGCTTGGCAATCTGGTTGGTAACCGCTGTTTTTTTAGTTGGTTATCAGACAGATGCTGCTCTAAATCTTCTGTTTTAACTTCCCTCTGTCGCGTTTTGGCACACCCACGGGACGATATGCGGTAGTAAATATTCCTACACCGCCATTATGTGGTTTGTTTGGAATATTTTCTTAAAACTAACTGTTTGCAACTTCTTGTTATATTATGTATCCTTAATTAACAAATGTTTGATAGAATCAGGCGTTACTTTGTGAAAATCCATTATAATAAAAATATAAATTACTTCGCAACCTTCCGCTAGCTAAATACAATGATGTGTCTAACCTGGATTGAAGAGCACCTCCCGCCCTTCCTCAATTGCATGCACTAACTCCGTCACCACTAGTCCCAGCACCACTACTCCCAACACCATATAGGCCGTCATAGATTTCGCAACCGGTACAAGGCTGCCACTCTAGAATCTTTCCCTCCTATCGGCTGTAGATTCTTCGAGGTATATAGCTGGTCCATTGTCACTCCAACACACTGGAAACTGATCTATTGAGCTACTTCTATAGATAAAATGATGCATGAGCAATAAAAATATTTTGTATAATTATAATTATACAAAATATTTTTATTTATGTTTTATTTATATTTTATTTATATTTAATATAAAAGAGGGTTATAACCCTCTTTTATATTCGTTAAACTTCTGGAAACTTTCTTAATAAAAAATTGCTTAAAGCAGTCTTTACTCAATTTAAAGTAAAATTATGAACTTGTTGGCTGTTTGAATTAGATTTTATTCATAAGGCTCTCTCCGCTCACAACTTATGAAAACACGCCGTGAAAGCTAGAATCTAGTAAATTACTTCAAGGGGACTCCGAGATCATAGTTTGCGACTTGCATTGCAATATAACTCATTTTAATTCGATTGCTTTATTAACGAGTCCTGCTCATTTGCATCGCTGATTAGATTCTTGAATTGTTTTTGAAGTTCGTTATATATACCCCTGGCAGGGTTGAGAGGAATAATTTCATTTCAAATAATTGCTAGTTATACACTTAAAACTTATGTATCCTTACTACGTAGTGTATTTATTAAACTAGTAATAAGATTCCTTTTGTAAGGTTGTTTTTTTACAGTGTATTGACGGTTTAAGAATATCCAGCATCCCATATTATTACATAGGTGTCGTGGCAGCAGCTTCTTCATATGAGGGCTAAAATAAAAAACTGCGGTCAACAACAGTTACCAAGCGTGGCAAATATGTCATATATCCCCTCTATGGGGCAATCAATGGGAGGCCTATGTGGACTTTAATAAGCTGTA
This sequence comes from Parnassius smintheus behrii, assembly GCA_036936625.1. Taxonomy (NCBI): domain Eukaryota; kingdom Metazoa; phylum Arthropoda; class Insecta; order Lepidoptera; family Papilionidae; genus Parnassius; species Parnassius smintheus. Next base: position 4,461,923 of record JAUPFT010000012.1, read on the forward strand.
AAGGTAAGGTTCTTATACTTTTTTTCCATCATCACCAGATTAGCTGACGTAGCCCAACGGATCAGTTAGCTAAAGTGGCAATGAACTATATATCTTGAAGTACTATAAACTAATGAGGAAGGAAGTTTCTAGACTGGCGGTCCTTACAACATGACCGAAATTTGAGATGGCCGCCTACTAATTGAGGTGAGGAGATAGGTAGTCTTTTCAAGGCATAAGAATATAATCAGGGAGGGGAGGGACTGTGTCAATCGTAATTCAATTATTTGCTCATACTGAATTGGCAAAAATACGCCCCTTATTTACCGCATCTATTGACTCCCTGCACGTTTCATTAGGATGCCACTCCGTCTATTGGAGTATTGTTCAACACTGAGCAGCTGAACGAAGCTCGAGAACATTTCTGCCCCATCGGTTGTCGCTTTATAGAGCTATACGGCCGTCCTATTGCCACATCAGCTTGCTGCTCCTTTGTCAGTTACTTTTGTTGTTCTGATCGGATATCCTCGTTAGGGATACTGACCGGACACGGATATAATAAGGACAACAAACGAGTGCAAAGTCTAATTGATGAAAAGTTTATGCTGTAGCATTCATTTATCCCCAATTAAAAAACAAAATGAGGACTAAGATGAAATGCCTCTTTTCCAGTAAAAAGGGTTTTTTATAGGATAGGGTGACAAACGAGCACACAGTCCACCTGATGGTAAGTGGTTTCTGTGGCCTATAGACATCAACATCTATCCTCGATTACGAATCAAAATGCAGATGCGTTGTCACCCGTGAGGACTAAGATGGAATGCCTCGTTTCCAGTAAAAAGGATCACCGGTTCTCTACACTCATCAAACGAAACACAGCAGCATTAAGCTACTATTTGACGCTGGTATTCTGTGAATGCGTGGTCCTTCCCCGGTCGGGCCGACCCATTATCCGGGTATCCGGTTTTATACACTCACAGTACGAAACACGGTAGCATTAAATTGATATTTTAAGCTGATATTATGTAAAAGAGTGGTCCTACCCCGGTCGAGCAGACCAATTGGTGTTACAACAATAATACGAGTATAGCTCCAGCACGGCTCTACTACGTACATAACGATGATGATGAACAATTTTTTGAAACGTTCCTATTGCCAACAGAATAGATTCGAAACTAATTTAATTATAACGACACTCTCCGGAATGCATTATATATACGTCGTTTGAAGCAAGTTCGAAACGCCACCTTCACTAACTTTACGCGTTTGCCATAGAGTTGGTCAAATTATTTCATCTAAATTTTATTTAAGATTTTTTACCTGTGCTAGGGATTAGTGATAAATTAACCTAAACGCTTTAATTTTTAAGTAAGTTTTATTTAAAAATGTTTACGTTTTAAAACGATCAGTTACCACTAACAAGCTAATTAAATTAATTGTTCGACTTCAAGGTTGGTTCAATTTAGATACAAATTTTGATCAATCATTCGAATAATTTGACGGAAATCATACAAAAGCGGGAATTACCAGTCTATACTCGTTTACTTATATTAGTTCGATAAAATTAAGAGTGGGTGTACTTTCGTTAAAATGGGAACCTGATTTACATAATTATTTAAAAATAGATGAAAGGAATGCTACATCGACATTCAGCTCTTAACTATTATACAAGAGAAAGGGATTCCTATCTATTGTAAAGATTTTTAATCTTTCACAATCGTACCGTATTTTTGTTTTAATTCGGCGTATAAATATGTTTTGTTTGGCAAACAAATTTTCGGGATGTGGATGTTTGTCTTTGTACAATTTATATTACACGTCTCCACGACATATTTATTTCACGCCTAAATGTTAATATACTCCTATGACAGGAGTATATTCTCAATTATCACACTATTTTCCCCTGGTAGAGACATGATACAGCTATATTAGTATGTAGTATAGTTGTGGCACGAATGGGTTGGCTCGACCGGGGAAGGACTTCTCTTTTATAGAATACTAGCTTAAAAAGCAGCTCAATGCTGTTGTGTTTCGTATTGTGAGTGTAGAGAACCGGAGACCCATTTTATTAGAAACGAGGCATTCCATCATAGTCCTCACGGGTGACTACACATCTGCATTTTAATTCGCAATCAAGGATAGATTAAGATGTCTTTGGGCCATAGCAACTACTTTCCAACTACTTCAGGTGGACTGTGTGCTCGTTTGTCACCCTTATCCTATATAAAAAATACTTTTTTGGGCTACATTTTCTTTTGTAATTCGATAATTCGTTTTCAGAGAAAGTATTTTGCTGCCGCGTTTTTATACAGAGCGAAGGCTTCCCCTAATTAAAAATTAACATATGATTAAAACTACTTTTACGGATTTTATCGCGTTTATTTTTACTTTTTATTTTTAATTCCCGACGTTTCGGGCGCTTTCCAGCACCCATGGTCACGGGGGACTGAGATGACTGACGTCCCGATGTCATTGTTAAACCCGGAGTACCTTCAGCTTTTTTAATTATTGTTTATGGTCCGATCTATGCAAAATGAACTAACTCTGTCTTGAGGTCTTGCAGTGGTATGCTTGGGTTTAGTTTTAATTTTATTGATTATAGGATCCCAAGCAGGTGGTAGTACCCAGCCTCCTTCTCTATTGAAATTAGGATGTTTTTTAATTTCAATAGCCTCACGTATCATCCTTGGTAGGAATCGGTGTTCTTTCGCGAGGATTTGTGGTCTATCAAATCTGATGTAATGGTTGGGGCCGTCTAGGATATGATCACAAACTGCAGACTTCCCGGAACGTTGATGCTTCACATCAGCTATATGTTCTTTTACGCGGGTCCTAATTGATCTTTTGGTTTGTCCTATATAAGAGAGACCACATTCACAATCAAGCTTGTACACTCCTGCATCTTGTAGAGGAATATGACACTTGACGGATGGTAGGAACTGACTAATCTTCTTCGGCGGCTTGTAGAATGTTCTAATAGAAGCTCGCTTCAAGATATAGCCAATCTTGTCTGTGACACCTCTGACATATGGTAGTACAGCAGGCACACGCTCGACTGTGGCTGGCTTCACTCGGTCACTGTGACGTAGGCGCGGGACCCGAAGCTTGTTGTCGTGCAGAACTTGCTTGACGTGCTGAAGCTCGGCGGCCAGGTGTTTGCTGTCACAGATCCCTCGTGCTCTCTGTAACAAAGATTTGCCCACGGTAGCTAACTGTGAAGGATGGTGGTGAGATTCACCGTTTAAATATCGGTTTGTATGGGTCTTTTTCCTATACACAGTGTGACCAATGGTGTTATTAGGATTTCTGATGACTAACACATCTAGGAAAGGTAAGGAATTATTTGCCTCTAACTCCATAGTAAATTGAATTTTAGAGTTTATGGAATTAAGATGTTCTAAAAATGCAGTTACTTTGTCTGATGGTAAAATTGTGAAAGTATCGTCTACGTACCGCTTGTAGATCCTTGGTGTAACAGGTGCAGTAAGGAGGGCTTCCTCCTCAAAGTCTTCCATGAATATATCGGCGACAATGGGAGATACAGGTGAGCCCATCGCCACACCATCTACTTGCTTGTAAAACTCTTCCTTCCACAATAGATAGCCAGATGTAAGGCAATGTCTTAGTAATACTGCATATTCTGCTGGCATGTTATTTTCCTCTAGTTTCCTAGTTATAATTGAGATGCAGTCTTCAACAGGTAGGGATGTAAATAGAGACTGAACATCAAAACTGACCATGGTTTCATTGTCAGTAAGATGTAGGTCTTTTATCTCACTGACAAAATGGTATGAATCCTTAGTGTGTGCTCTTGTGTGTCCTCTGAGTGGTGATAATATTTTAGCTAAGTATTGAGCCAATCTGTAAGTTGGCGAATCAATCTGACTCACTATTGGACGTAAAGGAGCATTCGGTTTGTGTATCTTTGGTAACCCATACAACTTCGGTGGTTTGGCACATGAAGGTATTATCGAATTAACGTCCAGATTCAATTTTTCGGAGTATTTCTTAATTAGATCGCTAGTTGTTTTAAGCGTATTAGTTGTAGGGTCTGTTTTGACCTTTCGATAAGTAGTTTCATCCGACAAAAGTTGTTGTATTTTAAAAAGATGAAGAAGATGAAGATTTAGAGGCCATACGTCAAGACATCTCGTCTATGTTACGTCGAAGTTCAGCGCCGAAATTAAATCTCCCCAAAAATGAATTTAACGCGTTGAAAAACTTACGCAACAGACCAGAGCTTACGATTCTCCGCGCAGATAAAGGTAATTCTACGGTTATAATGGATACGTCAGATTACAATTTTAAAATACAACAACTTTTGTCGGATGAAACTACTTATCGAAAGGTCAAAACAGACCCTACAACTAATACGCTTAAAACAACTAGCGATCTAATTAAGAAATACTCCGAAAAATTGAATCTGGACGTTAATTCGATAATACCTTCATGTGCCAAACCACCGAAGTTGTATGGGTTACCAAAGATACACAAACCGAATGCTCCTTTACGTCCAATAGTGAGTCAGATTGATTCGCCAACTTACAGATTGGCTCAATACTTAGCTAAAATATTATCACCACTCAGAGGACACACAAGAGCACACACTAAGGATTCATACCATTTTGTCAGTGAGATAAAAGACCTACATCTTACTGACAATGAAACCATGGTCAGTTTTGATGTTCAGTCTCTATTTACATCCCTACCTGTTGAAGACTGCATCTCAATTATAACTAGGAAACTAGAGGAAAATAACATGCCAGCAGAATATGCAGTATTACTAAGACATTGCCTTACATCTGGCTATCTATTGTGGAAGGAAGAGTTTTACAAGCAAGTAGATGGTGTGGCGATGGGCTCACCTGTATCTCCCATTGTCGCCGATATATTCATGGAAGACTTTGAGGAGAAAGCCCTCCTTACTGCACCTGTTACACCAAGGATCTACAAGCGGTACGTAGACGATACTTTCACAATTTTACCATCAGACAAAGTAACTGCATTTTTAGAACATCTTAATTCCATAAACTCTAAAATTCAATTTACTATGGAGTTAGAGGCAAATAATTCCTTACCTTTCCTAGATGTGTTAGTCATCAGAAATCCTAATAACACCATTGGTCACACTGTGTATAGGAAAAAGACCCATACAAACCGATATTTAAACGGTGAATCTCACCACCATCCTTCACAGTTAGCTACCGTGGGCAAATCTTTGTTACAGAGAGCACGAGGGATCTGTGACAGCAAACACCTGGCCGCCGAGCTTCAGCACGTCAAGCAAGTTCTGCACGACAACAAGCTTCGGGTCCCGCGCCTACGTCACAGTGACCGAGTGAAGCCAGCCACAGTCGAGCGTGTGCCTGCTGTACTACCATATGTCAGAGGTGTCACAGACAAGATTGGCTACATCTTGAAGCGCGCTTCCATCAAAACATACTTCAAGCCGCTGAAGAAGATTGGTCAGTTTTTACCATCAGTCAAGTGTAATGTCCCTCTGCAAGATGCAGGAGTGTACAAGCTTGATTGTGAATGTGGTCTCTCTTATATAGGACAAACCAAAAGATCAATTAGGACCCGCGTAAAAGAACATATAGCTGATGTGAAGCATCAACGTTCCGGGAAGTCTGCAGTTTGTGATCATATCCTAGACGGCCCCAACCATTACATCAGATTTGATAGACCACAAATCCTCGCGAAAGAACACCGATTCCTACCAAGGATGATACGTGAGGCTATTGAAATTAAAAAACATCCTAATTTCAATAGAGAAGGAGGCTGGGTACTACCACCTGCTTGGGATCCTATAATCAATAAAATTAAAACTAAACCCAAGCATACCACTGCAAGACCTCAAGACAGAGTTAGTTCATTTTGCATAGATCGGACCATAAACAATAATTAAAAAAGCTGAAGGTACTCCGGGTTTAACAATGACATCGGGACGTCAGTCATCTCAGTCCCCCGTGACCATGGGTGCTGGAAAGCGCCCGAAACGTCGGGAATTAAAAATAAAAGTAAAAATAAACGCGATAAAATCCGTAAAAGTAGTTTTAATCATGTGTAGTGTTCGCGTAAATATAAGAAATCATTATAAAAATTAACATATTATTTAAAATAAAGACGTGCTAAGAGATTCAGGACGTCGGTGTATCCAGGTGGCATGCGGCATTCCTTGGGAAGGCTTATGTTCAACAATGTACTTGTGTTGGTCTGTAACGACGATGACATTTAAAACTGTTGAAAATATTTACATATTTTGTCTGTAATAAAAAATGTACGAGTTAGATGAAATTCTTAGTGTTCCTGAAATTTATTAAAAAAAAACCAGAAAAGTATTCAATTTATATTGTTCGTAGTATGTGTTATGTACGTAGAAAAAGCAAAACCGCACGTGTAATAAAAATAAAGGGTATAAAATAATTTAATAAAAATAAGAAAACAATAATCAATAGAATCAGGCGTTTTGTTCTAATTGTCCTTTGCGGAATGCGGTTGTTGAGAATTAACTCGCACACATCCGCTCAATAAAATACTATAATCGTCGCCACCGTCGATCGATAGAATGCTATTAATAGTATTATCGTCGATGGTGTAGTGGTGTTGGGAGTACTAGTGCTGTGATTAGTGGTGACGGGATTAGTGCACGCAATTGAAGTAGGGCGGGCGGTGCTCCTCAAACTAGCTGAGACACATCGTTTAATTTTATTGAGTGGATGTGTGCGAATTAATTATGAACAAATTTAAAGAAGATAATATCCAACGTCGTATTCCTACTTTGTTAACGTAAATAATTAATCTTATAGACTGTGTTCCTGTGTTCAACTTTGTCATTTATCCTGTAAGAAAAATTAAACAAACAGTCGTGATGTTATTTTTGATTTATCTAAATAATTATGACAGCGTAAATTTTCAAGACTAGGGAAAGTTCATATGGTTAAGCTCATACGTACCTCGTAAAAGTTTTGTTTCGTATTTATTTATGTGGTAGAGCTAAACCTTTGTAATATGGCAGCAAGTACGAACTTGTAGATTGAGGAAAGCACTGCTTTCACTGAATACCAACGTAAAATAGCAGCATAATACTGCCGTGTTACGTGTAGTAAGCATTTGGGCACTTTATCTTAGTACTCAAAGGTGACAACGCATCAGTATATTTATTCTTAATCGAGAGTAGATGTAGGGTAGTACTACGGATTATATAATCCACACCACCTGCATTAACATCAAGTCTCAAATTTTTGTCACCTTAAGTACATACATACATAAACACTTACGCCTATCACCCAGAGGGGTAGGCAAAGACAACAGACTTCCAATTGGCATGATCCTGACAAACCTCTCTCGCCTCCTCCACATCCATATACCTACGCATACATGCTCGTCGGTTAAGGGTACTCCTAATTTGGCCCGTTTTCAATATCTCGCCAATTTGGTCGGTAAACTTTCGCCTAGGACGTCCATTTCCGACTCTGCCGTTCAATTCTGCAACATAAAAATTGCTTTGTCACTCTTTCCTCATTCATTATATCCACGTGACCACCGAGGCATTCCTTTATTAATCTTGGTCACAACATCCTCTTGCAAACCATAATCTTCTCTTATCATACAATTTCTCAACCTGTCATTCAGAGTCACCTTAATTACATGCACAAAAATATTATATCACCTTAAGACTCAATGTATTTTAAAAAGTAGTACGAGTAGTAGACATGAGTACATTTACCCATTTGTGTTTTATATATGGGAAATATATTATATTGCTTTAAAAAAAAGCTCATTGCTGGTATGTTGGAATTAATATCGGTGGAAAAAGCTCAAAAAAGCTACCATAACTTTCACTGTTAAGTGTACATAATACATAGCGTATTTAATATCAGTAGCATCACGATTAAATCCTGAAATACGCCCAAAATATCATGTTTATTACAAATAAAAATCAACTTCGATAAATTACAACTGTAATCTGCTAACAATCGTACGATCGTTTACCTCGTATGTTAAGCTTTTGATGTATTATTATCTGACGAAATAAAACCGTATGCGAACGTTGATTTCAGGGTTCCTCAAGCTCCTAAAAACTTAACCGTAGTAACTTTTTCCTCGTAACGAGGTATGTTATCTTGTTTCTCAAGAGTGATAATGCAACCACATTTTGATTTTAACGGAGAACAGTCGTAGGCGTGTATTGGTCACAGCATCCATTTACCATCAGGTAAACCTGTCATCCTTGGTCACCCTTCTATTATGATGTTACAGCCTATCAAGGTCTACTCCGGAGCGTTGGCCTGCCCATATATTACCTTTTAAGGGAAGTATTTTCCATAGCTACCACGCTTGCCAGGTAGATTGACCACCACAGTTTTTTATATTATAATTGCTATTTGGAATACGATGCGGTCAATCTCCTAATTTTTTCTCCTATGTCGCCTCTTACGAAATCCACAAGACGATAAGGAGTATTGGATATTTATTTATTTAATTATTATTTATTTATTGGATGTACACAACAGTTTATATTCAACTTTACGTAACATAAATACCTATTATATACAAAATTTGGACCTGGAATACAAACCAAAAACGCGTACGTACAGGTGCAACATGCATTATCTTTAAGCATATTTATTTATGTATATATTTTACTCAAAAGTAAATTAAATTTAACAAATTTTTCGTCAATTTAGTGAAAGTTTTATTAAGATTATTATTGTTACGGTTTTTATTATTTTTATATACGTGTTTTATTATTGTTACGGTGATCATCCTTTTAACATACAGACATTTGTATACATTCTAAGTGCTTAAAAAGTTCAATGACGTTTGAATGCGCCTATTTTTAAAACCACTTTGTATAAATTAAATATTGAAATTATTTATGAACTAATCGAAGCTATAGAGTTTGAGAATCCGAAATGTTCTTAGACAGGCAAAAAGTTTCTTGATATCCAGTTTTAATAAAATGAAAGTTGCAAATGTAACATATTATTGCAAATGTCTTTTTAATGCAAAACTCGTCAATATGTTTTACTTCGTACCGTAGTGTCCTAAGAGGCGACAGAGAAATATAAACCAGGAGATCGGCAGTTGCTTACCCACCTGCTTAGCGTGGTAACTATGCAAAATATTTATCTTATAAGGCAATCAATGAGGGATACCTATTTTGTTGGACCAGCGGACTTTTAAGTTCTAACGGTAAAGATAACAGTATTAATTTTATATAAGGAACCACGCCGAATACACCAAACCGTACTTAACACTTTTTTAACATACACGAAGCGTGACAAGTAACGATAAACCCTTTCATGCCGGTTGGATGTATGAAAGACTCGTGTGTAGAGAGTATAATAGCAACCGAGCGACGTTGTATTGTTGTCAATTTTTTCTTCTTAGAGACTGAAATATTTTTCTCAACATAGAAACGGATCGATATTCCAAACTTTTCGTTTCTACAGCGTTCCAGTCCGAATTAGATTATAGTAATATGCATAGTGAAAGTGAACCACTCGTTTAAATGCAGGTTATAACTTTACGTGAATTATATTCTAGTTTAATTTTTGTGGATATGTATGCTTCCCGTGTCGTAGTGGTGAAGAAAATAATCACAACGCTTCATTTAGGTGTTGTAAGAAATGACTGTGGGAAAAGCCAAAAAAAGCTTATGGCTTCCTACAAATGGAGGTATAAAACCATCTCCGTTTTACTATTTTAAGCCAGTATTTAACTAACTACTATTTACACCCAATGGCTAGTTGAGTTTTAAAACTGGGTAGGCATCACTCTCTTACCAATTTCTAACGCAAAATAGCAGTACCCTATTCCGGGCTAAGAACAAAGAGAGATACTATAATGACAAGCTATGATGAACTCCATTATAGTCACCAGGGGTGACGATACGTCTATATCCTTCTTGTTTGTAGTTGGCTACAGGTGTCCATGGTCTGCAGTAGTCACTTACCACCAAGTGGACAGTAAGTTTGTTTGACACTTAAAATTTATACAAAAATGTTAACAGGTCCTCCAAACCGAATTTCAGTCACGACCTCAACAGACACCAGCCATCGTCGCAGGACAGGATTATAGTGCCCGAGTGTATGCGTAAGGACAGGTAGGCTCTCTGTTCCCTCACTCTCATAATCCGATGGGACGGTAAATCGACACGACCGGTGAGATATCAGGTATAGCACCAACAATTTTACGTGCTCTCCGAGGCACGGGCGTGAGACATCGCGTAGCAACAACTTCCTGACTCCGGGCAGCTAGTGAGAATTTCTTGACGGACAAAATCAATAATTTATTTTTGGCCCGATCCGGGATTCGAAATCAAGACCTCATGAGCAGCAGTCGCACTACTGCAACCACTAGACCAACGTGGCAGTACACACAAAAATCTAACAGGTATTAAAGGTGCGAAACGTCTGGTACTCTCATGCATGATATAAGGTAAACATTTCATATAACAGTAGTGGGCGACAAACGATATTGAAAATTTAAAAGTTGACGATTAAGAATTATCTAACATTTTTCATAGCTGTCTCGACGAAATTCACTGGTTTAGTGCAATTATTAAAATTTTACGAATTTCATGTAAAATATGACAATATCGCAATTTTAAAAAGAACTAAATCAACGAGAATTGGTGTTAATTGCTGCTTTTTATATAGAATAGACCACATTTATCCTCGATTTCATTGGGAACGAAAATGCAAATGCGTAGTCACGCGTGAGGACTAAGATTAAATGCCTCGTTTACAACAAAAAGGGTCTCCGGTTTTCTAAACTCACCATACAAAACAGCAGTATGGAGTAGTTAATTTACGTAGGTATTCTGTGAGAGCGTGGTCCTACCCCGATCGAGCCGAACCATTCGTGATACAACTATTTTAAAGTTGCAGCGTCCTACTAAGAAGAAAAATTATAAAATTACGAAATTTCTGATTTTTCAGACTTAGAGACTATATAGAGTTGGATCATTTTCTATCAAGCATATACGAGTTTATACATATACATATACAAGCTTATATATATATATATATATATATATATATATATATATATATATATATATATACAAGTCAAGTCATGTCAGATTATTCCAAAAGTCAGGAACTTGGTATGACCTGAATTAAAAGTTCCATTATATGTGACAAATCAAGTCACACAAGAAGTCGAGTTAATAGAAACGAGTTCATAAAATTACTTTATAGCAAACTAAATCAAAAACAGTAATCAATTTTATCCTGCCATTATATTACAATAAACATTAATCCACTAAAACGGTTATATTTCTTTCACTGGTAACAATAAGTTACCCCGAGTGTTGCCACATTAAGCGCAGTTATATTTCATAATTCACATTGTGCTGCCGTCAACGGAATGTTTTTTTTATGATTAAACGTATGTTTACTTTTAGAATGTACTTTTTACTTTATATGCATTGTGATGATTCAATAGCCGTGTTTTGTTGACACATAATTGTATTGAATAACAAACTTTTACGTGCGACTTTGCCCGCGTAGAACTTTAACAAAAAACTTGTAGATTTGTAAAATTGGTATCTGGAAAAGTAGCTCAACAACTTAAAAAAATGACATATATTAAATCATCATTAACCCTATAATAAGGGTTATAAAGGGCTTAATGTCCTATGATATTAGCTACAAGTCAACTCTGTATAATTTGCGAAACTTTAGTAGGAAGCAAACAAATGTTATCAGTAATTAGTAAATAATTCTTATTATAAATCATTAAAATAATATTTTTGTGTAACTCTCGTTTAGTTTTATATTATTTTTTTTAATTACAAGTATAAAATAGATTGTACTGTCACTGTATTGTCATACAAATTATCATACATAATTTCTTAGAATTTGAGAGATTTGCAAAGAATTTGAAAAATATAAGTAATTTCATTTTCTAAACATTTGTAATTAATTGACTTATCAGTAATATTTATAACATTGGTTTACTTATTTTCATATTATAAAAGTATTTCGAATGTATTATTCTTACACATTCGAACTGTTGTTTGGTTCAGTTTTGATAGAAGGTAGGGATAGGCTACCACCCTTAGAGTAACTACATACATACGTACTACCACCATTGTGTGATATTATTTAAACGATTGCAATAATGATTGAGGAGCTTTTCGTGCTGTAAAAGTAGTAGAGCAAACAACAAGTATTGAGGTGTATTATAATTCCTTTCTGCGAATCCTGTAACACAATTCAACATAATTAAATATTTAAAATAAAATTTTAAGAGACTTTGTTGTAAAAAAATGGTTGCTTAAACGATCAAATTTAGTTTTTATAATGCACAACAGTTGGCGCCACAAGTCGAAAGAGTTTTAATGTTAAATGTTTTTATGACAAATATAGAGAAAAAACGTCACCTTTTTAACAAATAAGATATGTTGAAAATTTTATGTGCAATATTTAATTTCAAAAAGTAGTGAAAGCAATGGTGTTGAAGTAAAAAAGTCAAAGATCAATTTCGCGTCAAAACATTAAAAGTTTGAAGATAGACGATATATAATAATCAATCCATGCATCCATTACAGCCTATAAAAGTCCACCGCTGAATATATATTCCCCTATATATTGCCTGATATTCAGCGGTTTTGCCATAGTTGTCACGCTTGGTATGCGGGTTGGTAACCACAGTTTTTTATAATTTTGAGTTGTTATCAAGAATATGCTGTTGCTTATTCCTCATTCAGTTTCTCTCTGTCGCATCTTACGACATCCATGGGACGATTCGGGGTAGTAAATATTCTAACACTGTACTACAGGTATACCTCAGACTCTGAAAACTAGTTTGTACAACCCGTGCATGTTGTAAGTGATGACTTACGGATCTGAGACGTGGTCCTTCACTGTTGACCGTATGAAGACAAGGTCGCTCAGTGAGCTATGGAGAGAGCTATGCTCGGGATTTCTCTGCGTAATAAACTCATAAATGAGGACATCCGCAGTAAAACCAGAGTGACTCACAATGAGCCGGCCATACAGCTCGAAGAACCGATAACCACCAGTTTGTCGTCTGATTGCACCGAGGTGCAATACAGGTATCGGACCTCGGGGTAAACCCCATTGCCGGGACGATCCTCATGCCCCATTACTATGGGGCAGTCCTTTTCTTCACCTATTATTGTAGGTGGCTTCTTTCATATCCGGAATATCCGTAGTGGAAAATATTTTTCCATAGTCGTTTACCCGACTATGGAAAATTAGGAGGTTGTCTATCCGATAGTAATAATTTTTCCGTAGTTTTAAACCTACCACGGAAAAAGAGAGGTTATCCGGTTGAAAGTCAAAGTTGGCCTTTCAGCGGCATTGTGGGTTGTTACTCGACTCTCTAATCACATATAGAGAGGAGTTCTCTTGGAAGAGGTCGCCCGTCCGGTGGCCGAGTGTGCAACGGCGCAAAGCCGTTGAGATGTTCGTGTGGCCCGTTGTCAGCACGGTCGAACAAGCCGCGCGCCATCCGGGCCACGAAGTCGGTGATGCTCTCGACTTTTAAGTCGGCTGCTATTACGTCGTTCCGGACGTAACGACCTGCTCCGACAATCGTCCTTAATGTCAGATTCTGCTGGGCCTGCAGTCGCCGCCTCTGGGTTGTGCTCAGGAGCGCGTACCAGGCCGGAGCAGCGTAGGTGGTAATAGTCCGGATATACATCTTGTATATCCGGATCTTAGTCTTCAATGGTAGTTTGGATGCCAGGACCGGACGGAGCATCGCCCGCGCACATCTGGCCTTGCGGACGACGAAGTCGACGTGCGCAGTCATGCGCAGCGCCCGGTCGATCCGGCACCCAAGGTAAGTCACGGCCTTCTCATACGCTATCTCCTGGCCGTTGAGAGTCAGTGGTGGTGGTAAGTTCCTAAGGCGACGAGTGAGCAGAGCGGTTGTCTTACCAACGTTGACAACCATCCTCCACTCATTTAGCCATGGTGGCAGCAGGTCCAGCAGACGCTGCATTTTGGCAGTGGCTATATGGGCTCTTCTGGACGAGGTGAAATAGGCGCTATCGTCCGCGTATAGCGCCAGCTCAACGTCGTCCTCCCATTCTTGCAGCCTGCCTGCCAATGTGGGTATATCGTTAGTATAAGCCGCGTACAGGACTGGAGACAAACAGCTGCCCTGTGGAACGCCGGCTCTGATGGATTTTGTTGCGGACTCGGCGTTCTCTATGCAGACATAAAACTTCCTGTCTTCCAGGAAAGACGCCATTAACCGCAACATAGCAGGGGGGACACTGGTCTGCTCGTGTAGTTTGTATAATAATCCGGAGTGCCACACCCGGTCGAACGCCTTCTCGATGTCGAGAAAGACGCCCAACGATATGCGGCCGCGATTGTACTCTGCCGCAAGCAGGTGCAGCACTCTAGTCAGTTGTGTGACTGTAGAGTGACCCCTCCTGAATCCGTGCTGCTCCGCCCGAAGTTGGATGCACGGACGGAGGCGTCTTAGCAGCAATCTTTCGAACAGTTTAGCTATGTGTGGTAATAGCGTAATCGGCCTGTAGCTGGAAGCTTTACGCCTGTCCTTCCCGGGTTTCGGCAAGACGATAATTTTGCCTTTTTTCCATTCCTCCGGGAAGTGGGATGTCCGCCATATCCCATTGTAGAGTCGACCAATCTCTACTAGGACTTTATTGGGCAGCTGTCGGAGTGCAGCGTTGGTAATCCTATCGTGCCCAGGCGCCTTCCTCGGTTGCAGGCGGGTTACTGTCCTCCGCAGTTCAGCGGGGGAGATGAACCACTCTCCTGCAAGAGGTGGCGCGGGCGACGACAGGAATTCCTGTACGCGACTTTCCTTCCGGGCATGAAGCTCCATGAACTCCGCACTCGCTGGGTTCGGCATAAATTGCCCCTCGAAGTGCTCTCCCAGGATATCCGCTCTGCCCTTGGCATCATAGCAACGTTCGCCCACGCTGTTGGTCAGTGGGCAAACGGGAAGTCTAGTTTTTGTCAGCTGTCGGTTCAGTTTATAGAGCGACGCATCATGCTCATCCGCTTTCCATATGCGCCGCTCCCAGGCCTCTCCTCTGTAGGCCTGGACTGCCACCGACAGCTCCTCCGATACGGTGTTTAGTTGCGTTTTTATTCTGGGGCAGCGAGTACGCGCCCAGAGCTTTCTCAGCGCTCTTTTGCGCTTGATCTGCACGCTTATCTCACGCGGCAGATCGTCACGCCTTGTTGTTATCGGGACGATCGTAGAGGCCGCGTTGAGGGCCTCTTGGATGTTTTTAGTTATTCTAGTAGCAGCGGCCTCTACGTCGTCCGCTGTGCTTATAGGCATGTGTGCTGGAGGTCTCGCTTGCAGGTGTTGTGCGTAGCGCCTCCAGTCGACACGTGTCTTGGTTGCTCTGGGCGGCGTAGTCACCGCCTTTGTGCCAAGGGTTATCAGAATCGGGAGGTGCTGTGAGCTCAGGTCGTATAGCACCTCTACCACTACTGGGTAGTTGATGTTCCTGGAGAGCACGATGTCCAATACATCCGGATACTGCCGAGAGTTGGACGGGATGTGCGTTGGCTCCTCGGGACCTAAAACGTCATAGTTGTTGTCTTCCGCATCATTGTAAAGTTCACGACCCGGCTGGGTGATCACTCTGGACCCCCACGCCGGGTGTTTGGCGTTTAGGTCCCCGGCGACGATAGTGGGCGTGTCGCCTTCCATTATTGTCCGGATGTCTGAGGGGCAAAATGGAGTCCCTTGCGGGCGGTATGCTGCATAGATCTTAAGTTCCTCGCCCGCCGCCTCCATTTTTATGCCGATAGAACGCATTGACTGGTATGGTGGTAATTCCAGTTCCTGGTGGACGATGTCCCTCCTCACTAGAACTGCCGTCCCTCTGTAGGCAGCCCCTTGAGCAGTGACCTCGTCCCTTCTGTACAGGTGGTAATTGGGCAACTTTATGTGCGTTCTTGGGTTGAGCTTCGTTTCTCCCAGCAAGATGACGTGCAGATCCTGTTGCTGAGCAACAGTGCGGAGTTCATGCAGCTTCTGCTGTATACCGTCCGGGTTCCAGTATAGGAGGCGCAGGTTACTCTCCTCCATAGTGCCGGGCTAGGAGGTTTGCCAGCGCCTTCATAATGGCTGTGATTGGGTCTGTCCCGGTCCTGATATCTGCCAGGACCTGCGTACCGACCTCGATGGCAATACCAACCAGACGCTGGATTGCGTCTGCTGTTTCGAGGCCGGTGGTAGGTGTTCTCCTGTGGGAAGGCGTTGGCAATTGTCTCGGGAGTTGGGTGTCCTGGATTTGCTCACTATGCTTTTGGGTGGGGCGTGCTCTTCCAGCAGAGCGGGCTCTATGTTCAGCCCTTTCTGGCATTCCACCCATGCTCCTAGTTCTCTCCCTAGTAACCTGCGCCTGGGAGGCTACTGGTGCAGTTGGTGTCGGGGTAGAGGTTACAGCCTGAGGAGGCTGCGACTTCTTCCTGTTCCTCTCCCGCCTCCTCTTCTTGGAGGGTTGCCGTTCTGTGGCAGGATTGGCGGGGGGCTGTAGAGTCGCCCCGGTGGTTGCCCTTACTTCCGCGGGTTCCACCGTTTCTTTAGGTGTTACGGGTGGGGGGGGGGGGCTGGTTGCCTGCCCTTCCCAGTAATGGTAGCCCACCCGTCTTGCTGAATGGTTACAGCCTTCGGGCGACTCTGGGAGGTCTTTTTGGGGGCCTCCGAGAGTAACCCCGGTAAGGTTATCCCCTGCCTCCTTGCAGTCCTCCTCAGGACTGGACAGCGGCGGTCGTTTGCCGTGTGGTTTTTACCACAATTGGCACATGTAGGTTGTTCCTCTCTACCCCGAGGGCAAAGGCTTGCAATGTGCTCCCCGGCACAGCGCACGCATCTCACTGGCCTGAAGCAGTTTGCGGATGCGTGGCCGAAGGCCTGGCAGCGGTGGCATTGAGCCGGTCCTACTTTCCTTTGCCAGGCCTCGATGACTACTCCTCTCATAAAGAGGAGTTCGTCGATTGTGTAAAGTTCTTTGAGCTGCTCCAGGCTCAGGTGGTCAAATTGGGCAAAGTATATGCAGCCAGGTCTGCTTCTACGCGGTGGGATAGCTTTGACATATTTGACGGGGAAGCCTTTTGCCTTAATAGCCTCCTCTATGTCCTTGGTGTCCGTGCCCATTGGTAGACCCCGGATGCCCACTTTAGTGGGCTTGTCCTCTTCCGGGGTATAGCAATACCACGATAGTGTTGGTACTTCCTTAGTCAACTCGATCATATATCGTTGGACTGTCCTGAATTCTTTTGCACTTTGCGGGGTGAATCTCACGCCTTTCCCGAATGGACGGGCATTCAAGGGGTGGCCCAACATTCTATTGAGCTCCTTAAAATGCCTCGTCCAATCCAGTAGGCATTCTGCCACTATGGGCGGGTAGCGGGTCTTATCTTGGTCGGCAGGCTTTTCTGTTGGCACTGCCGCCGAAGGTGGTCGTGGTACTGCTGGTGCAGCTACCATATGGGCATAACTGGTAGATGGCCGTTGGCCATCGTCCTGTGGAAGCCCGGACGGATTGGTCGTTGCCGCCGGAGAGGACCGGCCGGCGGATGCAGCGAGGGTGGCATATGTAGTGGACCCCCAACTGTAGGATTCTTCACCCCCCTGCTCATACTGGGCCGAATCTCGGCTTCGTCGGTCCGGCGATATGGAGCGGGGGGGGAGTTGCGGTGGAGATGGTGATTTTGGTGGTGATCTCATCACCTTCTTCTGCGTCACCCGATGGTGGTAATCATCATCCTCCTCCGATGTGGACGGTGCTTCGTCGGAGGACAGTTGGGAGCCAATCCTTTGCCTCTTTTCATATAAAGAGGCTTCGGTCTCCGGTGGAGTATGGCGTCTAGCCGTTTTCGCTGCTCGCTGCTGCTGGGGCGGTGGTTCTTGCCTGGCCGTATGCTCAGATACGGCCGGCGTGAGCACAGCACCCGGTGCGGGCTCCTTCCGTGGCGAGACGGGTTTTCGTTGGGGGATCTGTGAGAAGGAGGACACGACCCTCGTGCGTTCCGGGTTCGACAGATCCCTCACAACCAGTGGTCGATCCAACACACCTGTTCTTTTATCTGGTGGTTTTCTTATTGAAGGGGGTGGCTCCCCCTTATCCCTACCTGACATGTTAATAACCCTAACGTCAGTCGAACTCTAAAAGGCCCTGTCTATAATATGGTATGGTAATAAAAGTTTGTGGCTATCGACACTCTGGGCACTGCCTACCCCTTTTGTACACCAAAAGGGTTGGGGGAAGTGCAACGGTGGCACTTTATGACGCGACTAGGCACTAGATGCACGCAACGCATAAAGTGCCAAGAATCACCTAGGGGCCGGTGACCTCGACGCCTCACGGAATCGCGGGACTCGACGTGGGCGGAGTTTGTCGTACCGGCGGTTATTTGCAGCCACTGTATACTGCAAGCAACACACACCTAGGAGATCCTTTAGAGAACCGATAACCGATGGGGGAAAAGGTTCTCGAGTGGTAGCGTCGTACCGTAGTGACGACCTGGTACGGCATGCAGGAAGTCGATAGATACATGTAGCTCAGGACCGTGCTTTGTAGCATTCCTTTGGGGAAGCCTATGTTCAGCGGTGGAAATGTGAAGGGCTGTAATGATGATGATGATGTACTACACGGTTTGTGATATATGATATCTTTTATTTAAATATGAAGCTTGTAGAAGGAATGAAAAAGATACCCATTTGGTCATTTCTTAATAAATTAGTACTAAATACTCAAAATAAGTATATGTATAATACGTAATCTCATAACTAGACTTAATTATACTTACGCAGTGAAAAATAAATCGTTTTGACAACGCAGATAGCTACAAAATAAATATAAAAAAGCGAATAGCTAACTTTAAAAAAAACTTATTTAATGGGAAATGGTCCAAATAGCACTGCCACTCAGGAAACGCTACGATGTGTTATTCCAGCCCTGATTTTCTGAGCATAAATACTTAAAATAAACGTAATCTACAATATGTAATCCTATAACAACCTTACGTGGCAACCCTACGTACATATATATATATATATATATATATATATATATATATATATATATATATATATATATATATATATATATAAATCATTCTTATATCTCTAATAGTTTACGAAATAATGATTTCTTATATTTACGCGAATACTACACATTGAAATAATACTAGTTTTTACGGAATTTATCGCGTATATTTAACTTTTTAAATACCCGACGTTTCGAACGCTTTACAGCACTCATGGTCACGGGCGGGACTGAGATGTTCAACGTCCGTATGTCACAGTTAACAGCGGTTACCATAGATTAAAATTTAACTTTTGTTCCGATCTATGCGGTATGAACTTATCTTGAAGTCTTGCAGTTGTATGCTTGGGTTGGGATTCAATTTTATATATTATAGGATCCCAAGCAGATGGTAGCACCCAGCCATCTTCTCTTTATGGGTCTGGGTATGGGTCTTTTTTCTATATACTGTAGTGTTATGTTACTTACATACCATTTTAACTATTTTAAATTTATTTTTCCATTCTGTTTCCTATTTTCTGCATTCATCTCAAAACTAGATATTTTGCATCACCTTTATTTCCATAGGAACCTGTAACATTTTTAAACCATAAGAACACAATAACAAATCATTTTCACGTCGTATTTTCCCGTTATCAGCACTTTTTAAATCGATGTCAATGGAGTCTACCTTTTTCGGTCTTTTATTTAGTTCTCCGTAACTCTGCAATTTCGGGTTTCGTGCGCGCTGTTGCGCTACTTTTTTTTCCTATATAAATAATATCTCATTTTTCACTTAAATCTTGCCGTTTCTGTATTACGAGCCTAAAACCAAAATTTACATCGTTGTTTATCAGGTTGTCATGGCAAATTTTATTCAAATATCGTTAGTGGCCTAATGTTTTTACTTCAAAATACTCCTTTCTTCTTGGCCATTTACAAGAATTTGCTTTTAATTTAAATAATTTCAAATTTATTGAGAATAATTTTCCGTTCTTATGGCAGATCCGTCAAAAAAAGGGAAAATAAGCCGAACAATCGGCGAATGGTGGAGTATGACTTGAGCTTTGATACTTGAAGCATCTCCTAAAGGCCTTTTCCGCACTGCCTCGGGATCCTGCAAGCCTCTGCCCGCTCCTTAAGTCGTCGCCTAGCCACGCCTACGCCTCCGCCTACTAGTGCGCTGTGTTTGCCTACTTCAAGCGCCGCGTGTACCTACTTCAAACGCTGCGTGCCTACTCCAGACGTTGCGTATACCTACTCCGGGTGCTGCGTGTACTTACTCCGAGCGTTGCGTGTGTCTACTCCAAGCGCTGCGTGTACCTTCTCCAGACGCTGCGTGTGCTTTCTCCAGATTCTGCGTGTACCTAGAGCAGGAGCTGTGCACCTATCATAGGCATAGCCTGTGCATACTTCGTTGCAGTATCTTTATCTTTGTTATTTTTTTTTAATAATATTGTAAATCACTATCTTCATTACAACCCATCGTCACCTTCATACCTTTTTTTATAAAAGAAACTGTAAAACTTTTTAAATTTTTAAATAATTTATTTTATTTTGGTTGTTTTCGTTGTAGTTAAGTTAGGTTCTTTAGTTTTTTATTGTCGCTTCACGACAATACATACTGTATATAGAAAATACAGATAGATATTTAAACGGTGATTCTCACCACCATCCTTCACAGTTAGCTACCGTGGGTAAATCTTTCTTTCAGAGAGCACGAGGGATCTGTGACAGTAAACACCTGGCTGCAGAGCTCCACCATGTCAAGCAAGTTTTGCATGACAACAAGCTTCGAGTCCCGCGCCTACGTCACAGTGAACGAGTGAAGCCGGCCACAGTCGAGAGTGTACCTGCTGTACTGCCATATGTTAGAGGAGTCACTGACAAGATTGGCTACATCTTGAAGTGCGCTTCCATCAAAACATACTTCAAGCCGCTGAAGAAGATGGGTCAGTTTTTACCATCAGTCAAGTGTAATGTCCCTCTGCAAGATGCAGGAGTGTACAAGCTTGATTGTGAATGTGGTCTCTCCTACATAGGACAAACTAAAAGATCAATAAAAACCCGTGTTAAAGAACATATAGCTGATGTGAAGAATCGACGCTCCGGGAAGTCTGCAGTCTGTGAACACGTACAGGATCGCCCCTGTCACTCCCTGGCCACGTCCCCACCATTACATCAGATTTGATAGACCGCAAATCCTCGCTAAAGAACACCGATTCCTTCCAAGGATGATTCGCGAGGCTATTGAAATCAAAAAACATCCTAATTTCAATAGAGAAGATGGCTGGGTGCTACCATCTGCTTGGGATCCTACAATATTTTTTTTTTAATAATATTCCACAAGTATCACACACAACGCCATCTAGTCCCAAGCTAAGCAGAGCTTGTGTTATGGGTACTAGACAACTGATAAACATACATATATATTTCTAAATACATAAATATTATAGATAAATTACACCCAGACACAGAACAAATGATCGTGCTCATCACACAAACATTTGTCCTGGGTGGGAATCGAACCCACGACCTCCGGCATAGCAGTCAGGGTCACTAACCACTAGACCAACAGGCCAGTCAAAATAAAATTAAATCCCAACAAAAGCATACAACTGCAAGACTTCAAGATACCATAAGTTCATACCGCATAGATCGGAACAAAAGTTAAATTTTAATCTATGGTAACCGCTGTTAACTATGACATATGGACGATGAACATCTCAGTCCCGCCCGTGACCATGAGTGCTGTAAAGCGCTCGAAACGTCGGGTATTTAAAAAGTTAAATATACGCGATAAATTCCGTAAAAACTAGTATTATTTCAGTTTATGAAATGGTCTTCAAAAACCATTTAGGTATTTTATGTTTTACAAATTTACAGATATATCCTGTGCGTTTTATCCGAAAAATAAGACCTTAATCACTGTTGGCACTGCCTTCTGTATGTTTGTGAAGTTTCATCACATTCAGCTTTGCAATTCCGAAAAGTAAACCAGACAGACAGTCAGACAGACATAAAAATGGCAATTTTATTCCTTAATAACATGCTAATAAACTTAATAGAAGCCTATCTTAATATCTGAACAGAGAAATAAAATTAAAGCGTACACTTAGATAGGAGAAATTAAGATAATAAACGCTGTTTTAGAAATAGTATCTAAATAATTCTTGAGGTTAACAATGCATTATAGTACAATAGAGAACCCAAAAATGCGGTCACATTAACCATAGAAACTAGTCTTACGGACTTCTGATTCAGCGACTGCTCATTAGTATCAGATTACAAATAAAATGCATTAAGTTGGCTCACAGCGGCGCTACCTCAGCCCACGCGGAAGCTTGACAGATGACATTGTTGTTAATTTTAATATGCACATATTTTTATTGTTTAAAAAGTTATTTCTAGTGTTATTACTTTTAAAAAAAATCCATTTCCTATTGCAAAGAGATTTTAATGAACACGGCTTGATAAAACCAGTTTGAATGAAATTGTACGACACTGTATTTATTCTTCTTCATCATCATCAGCTCGCAAAAAGCCCAGACATGGATTTCTATCATTTATGGTTTCGTGTATTTGCACGCAACGCTTGGCCAGTAGACTCATATTCGCAGAAGTCGTCACCGGACTGAATATGTCACTTCCTGAGGAAAGGAGACGTTTATATCGCCATCTAGCGGATTACCATAGTCATAAGATTCCCACAATATTACGAGACGGCTATAGTATTATGTTAAGACACTGTAATTATTGTACTATAATATCAATGAAAAACTACGTGTTAGATCTGGGAATGTGAGTTCGAACAAGATCTCTCTCGAGTTTGATCGACTTAAGACGCAATCGAACCAAATCTTTCGATTCATCGTTCGTCATGCGCACAGGAAAGGAGTGGAATAAGTTGCCAGCATATGTCTCTCATCAATGTCGATGTCTTCGAGATAAGAGTAAATAGCCTTTTGTTAAATCAATCCGTTTGATCATCTTCAACTGCATCAGCACTTAGACATTATGTAGATAGTAGTCAAGTGCCGGCTTAGAAAAGTAGAAAAATGGATTGGATTATCGCGGCCGCCTTTTTTATACCTCAAAACTATATCAGTTGTGAAATGATTTTAGCCTATCGTTAAGGTATATGAAAGTTCTAACTAAACGTTGAACTTTGAAATTGTTTTTTTTTTGGTATAATATGAGTGACAAACGAGCACACAGTCCACTTGATAGTAAGTGGATGCTGTGGCCACAGACATCTACATTTATCCTCATTAAGAATCAAAACGTATATTCGTTGCCACCCTGAGGAATACGATGGAATGCCTCGTTTCCAGTAACGGGTGTCTGGATCTCTAAACTCACCATTCGAAACACAGCAGCATTAGGACGCTATTTTATGCTTGTATTCTGTGAGAACGTGGTCCTACCCCGGTTGAGCCAACCCATTTGTGCTACAACCATAATATAGCTGTAACACCGTTACTGTATAGTGGTGGTGTAAGAATATTCACAATCCCATTTCCTCCCGTGGGTTTAGTAAGAGGCAACAGAGAGAAATTGAAACATAAGATGTGCAGCAACATCTTCCTGATAACCACTCAAGAAAAAAAACCAGCAGTTGCCAACCCGCACGCCAAGCGCGGCAACTACGGCTAAATCCCCCATGAGGCAATCTACAGGGGAGGCCTACGTTCAAAGTGGACACTGGCTATATTCATAAAAATATTTTTTAATCCTTGCCTGAATATTTTCCGAAATGGGCGGACACGATTCCGTTTTTATTTAACCATGAATTTAATGTTCCCGCTTTGCGAGTCCATTAAATGACCGTTAACCCTGTTACTACAAAACGAGTGTAACGGACAGGGGCAACTTTTATTATACCTTCTGTTTGAAAATAACCTTTTATAAACGAATAATTTTTATTCGCGTTCCAAATGTTGAGCCGGAAATTAAAACGTGAGCACGAGTTCTTCCGATGAAGTGCGATCAAAATGGTGTCGAAAATATGTTACGATGTGGTCAAATTTGTAAACGCAATACTAGTTACGTCATTATTGAAGCGGACAGGTCAAAATATGTTTACTTACTTATAATGTGTTTTTATTTTAGTTTCTTTTATTTTCTTTTTTTTCTTTCAATTGCTACACCTACGTCAAATTCTCACTACCCCGTGGTTAACCCTATGTATATTTTTTCTAAGGGTATGCAATAAAGATTTTAAAATAAAATGAAATAAAAAGATGATTTTGAAATTGAATCTATATGTCTAGTCGATTGTTGGTTAGTACAAAAAATTTATAATGACTAACAAAACGTCAATATGATTTTCAAAGATCTAATCAATGATACTCCACTTGACACAGTTCGTCGACTTGATTTTTTTTCTTTTAAGCAATATAGCGTTTGGTTGTCTCCATTTTGAATTTTGATTACTGTCACGTCTTTAGTGATATTCATAAGATTAAAACAAATCGATTAGGTCGGTGTCTAGAGTGCCACAATGGAACAAACATACATATATGATAAACACATTACCGTACGCAGTTGAGTAGATGTCCTCTTTAACGTTGCCGTGTAGTGAAAGAGTACGACGGCAGACGAGAGCTGTTTAGCCTTTAATAGGTAACTTATCATATTATTTTAGTCCTCTGGAGTAAATAAGATCAGTTGAGAATATGTAGATATATAAGGGCCACAGAAATCATTATAGATTGCTAACCTTAGTAAGTGGTAAAACACCTTTTCTGTCTAAGAGTCTATCCGGGTAGGCACCATCTCTTCACCGACACTCTTACCTATTTCTGCAGCGAAAGTTCTTGCACTATTGTGTTCGGTCCTGGAGGGTATTGGAGAGAGAGCATAGTAACAGATTTGTCATATGACAACGCATCTGAATCCTTCTTTGTTGGAAGTTGATTGCGGGTGATAATGGACCGCCGTGGCCACGTAACATCAGATTGACTGGAAGTTAGTTTGTCACGGTTTTATACAAAAGATGGCTCGTTTATCGCTCTTTTTTGTATGATAATATTAAAATTTAAGAAAACTTAATAAACACGCCTAGATCATGATCTGTCAGATCGTAGAAATATATTATAGAAAGAATTATCCTAGCGATCCTGATACCCTAGTATAATGTTTTAAATTATTGTATTTTCATCGGTCCTTTTACGGAAGTTAAGATTAAAGTCAAACGGTCGTCTACGAGTTGACAAATATTGGGTGACAGGGTGACAAACGAGCACACGGTCCACCTGATGGTAAGTGGTTGCTGATGCCCATAGACATCTACATTTATCCTCGTTTTCGAATAAAAGCGCAGATGCGATGTTACCAGTGAAGACTGAGATAGAATACCCCGTTTCCAGTAAAAAGGATCTGCGGTTCTCAACACTCACGATATGAAAAACAGCAGCATTAAGCTTCTATTTTACGCTGGTATACTGTGGGAGCGTGGTCCTTCTCCGGTCGAGCCGACCCATTCCTGCTACAACTATACATGCTACTAATATAACTGAAGCACGGCTCTACCAAGTATAAAACACGTTACATGAATAGGTAGATACATACCACGCGAAGTAATAATAAGTAACAATAAGTTTTTTTTAAAAACTAGAACAAAATAAGACATAATTTCAAGGTGATTTGATTATTTTATTAAATTTAACATAAAATATTTGTACCGCTATTAATTTATACCCGTCATTAATCCAATTAGTGTCATACGGATCGTTCAACGCCACGTTAAACTTTGGATAAATATTTTAACTATTGATTATCAACTTATTTGAGTATATAGACTGGTGAAAAAGGATAAGTAAAATCAACCTCATTTCTAAGCAGTAAGAATCATAAAGTGGCATCACTGTAAGTTTCACAGTACGCGAGAAACCCGGATTCAGTACCCGCCGGCACCAGTGATATTGTTATTTGCCATTATAAGTGCCGATCCGTGATCGGCGGTGAAGGAAACGTCGTGAGGAAACCGGCATGTCCGAGAAATAAAAAAATATTTCGAAGACAAGTGAAGTCAACCAACACGCAACGGGGCAGCGCGGCGGACAAATCCTTGCCCTAAATAAACCTTCTCAGAAGTGAGAAGAGACCCAGACGTGAGACGTATATAAGCTATAACTTTAAGTAGCATATATAAGAGAATTACTTAGTATAATTGTGATTTTCGCCGACTTTAATAAAGAAGTTTCTCGATACGACTGTGTTTTTTATTCGTTACGTGATATCTTCGTCAATAGTATACAGATTTTGATGCAGTGAAGTATTTTATAAAATTTACCGTGTAATGGCGGTGTGGGAATATACACCACCCCATATCATTTCTTGAGGCGACAGAGAGAAACAAATCATGAGAGCAACGGCGTCTTAATTTTTTTTAACTTAATTTTTAAAATAAAAGAAACTGCGGTTGCCAGCCGGCTTGCCAAGCGTGGCAACTACAGTAAATATCCCCCCCATGAGGCAATCTATGGGGGAGGTCTATCTTCAGCAGTCGACTTTGATAGGCTGTAAGTTTAACGAAAGTTATATTATGTACTACGTAATAGAAGAAGCGTCTACACTTGGTGTTTTGCAATACACATTAGAGCCCGCGAACTCAAACTTACTTAGTGCGATAAAAAGACTCTGCGTCTCCTGCCACTCGCATGGTACTGCCACACGGATTATGCTCGCGATGTTTTTTTTTTAAATAGAGTAAGGATGACAAATGAGCACACAATTCACCTGATGGTAAATGAATGAATTAACCTCGATCAAGAGTCAAAATGCAGATGCGTTGTCACCCGTGAGGACTAAGATGGAATGCCTCTTTTCCATTGAAAAGGGTCTTCGGCTCTCTATACTAACCATACGAAAAACAGCAGCCTTAAGCTGCTATTTTACGCTGGCATTCTGTGAGAGCGTGGTCCTTCCCCGGTCGAGCCGATTCATTCGTGCTACAATTGTAATATAGCTACAGCGTGGCTCTACCATATATAAAATATTGTGTTATAATGTTCTTTTATTAAATAGAATATACTTCAGTGGTACATTGCTTTTGAGAAAAAAAACCCACAGCTAATGGTTGTAAAATAGTGGATAAAGTTTTTAATGTAAAATTTAGAGGTCATTATAGTGATCACCTGGTACTTGTGATATTAGTCAGCTCGAAGGGTTTAAATATTAAACTTTCAAATAAGTAAAATCTAACTTTAAATTAGTAACTATAAACATATAATATAGCAACTTCAACAAAATTGCTACTGCAGTCGGGGTTTTGATTTTCTTATACACTTTGATTAACGTTGACTTCACTAGCAGTTATATGAAAATTATTTAATACTTCTGCAAGGCCATTTTTCAATCGTCAGCTAACAGTAATACGTTGAATGAAATACAACATGAGCAAATTAAAAATTACAGTTGTATGAATAAAACTGTTTAATTGCTTGACTTTTATTTTCTGCCAGGTTATAATTTATTTTATGGATAACTTTTATCGGACGATTGAAAAATCACCCCCTGGTCTTTATTAAAGGCTTAATTTTAAATCTAGACATTTCATTCGTAACATGTGCGCTGTTGTCGGAAGATAAATTAAAAAAGTTACGACACAGATGTAGTGTGCTTGCGTTGGAAATTTTTAGTTGTTTTATTTTAAACTTCACATCCTTCACGATGCATGGAAAGCGAAAGAGATGACTATTATCAAGATTTCGTTAAAAGAATAGCAAAAAAAATAACTTGCTATTAGTACTTTTTTTATAAAATTATATTTTTCAAAACTTACAACTATTATTCTTTTTGCAAGAATTTCTAATAATATTTGTACTAAGTTGGCATGTCTCCATATACATATTATGAAACAGCTGTTATCGTGTGTAAAATAAATTATAATTTAGATATAATTATAAATTATATATTTAGATATTATTATAGTTACACGTTACATGAAATTATTGATAAAAATATAAAAGTGTAAGAACAGATGTCCAACTTGCCCTCTTGAATTTGCAATTAATCATTAGAAGCAATAAAAGAGTGTAATAGATAAGGTACGTATTACATTGTAGAATTACGTTACGTTATGTAATGTCACTGTATCATGAGTTCAATAGCTTACAATTTAAAAAAAACTTTAAACACATTGATTATGCTCTGGGCTGTGATGATCCTGATAATTATTTTATTTTATCCTGGTGATTCTGATCGGAATATATAGATAAATTTATTAAATTGTCGTCGGTCCTTGATACGAGTGCAAATACAAATTAGTAAAATTGCACTAAAAGATTCCGTTATATGCATAGATAGATACACGTTAATAAAATCGTGTACAAATAGTATCGGTTGTTGGATCCTTAAGGACGTATTTACTTTTTTAAATACCATGTATCATTTGTTTTTTATTATCAGAAATAGTTAATAGGGCAATGTAGTTGCGGAGTAATGAAGTCCGTCTTCACTCAATGAATAAACTACTGTTGCACGCGCCTAGCAAGTCCCGAGCGGTCGCAGGCGACCGCGCACACGCACAGCACTTTAAACCATTAAAACTTATATTTAGAGACCACTTCTCTGAGTCTCTTCTCGAGACGAAAATCGGCATTATAAAATCTATACAAAATTCTCTATCCTGTCATTTAAACAAAGGTCAGGTTTTACTTCATTACAAAAAGATTTTATTGTATTTTTATAACAAAAAAAAAACCATGCGGATGTCGGCAGCGTAAAAATCACAATTATTTCTATATAGTACTCGAAATTGTTTACGTAAAAAAATAAATTATATTCACACAAAAACATTTATAACAATTTTGAAATAAAAAACTAATAAAATACTAGAACAGTTCAAAAATCAACACAACATCCAAATAAAAATGGCGTACGTAATGTACGTAGAATATAAATTAATATCCATAGACCAATTGTTTTTTATTCCACTAAAGGATAGAAAATTTCATATTGATTCTATAATGCCAATTTTTTTCATAGAAAAGTAGTCTCTAGACATAAGTATATATGGGTTATAGTGCTGTGGGTGGGTGCGGCGAAATTTGGACGTTTGGCGTTTGAGAGGTTATTAAAACGTTTAAATAGCACGTAACATACCTGGCTTATCCAAGTCGCTGAGGAATTCCTCGGTGTCGGTGTAAGCAGTGGTCCGGCCCAAGGCAGCGAGCACGGCGAGCCAGACCCACACTCCGGGCTCGGGGCCCGCCCTCGGACTCATTGCGGTTCACTTAAGTGTACATCGCACGCCACTCACAATAAGACACTGCACTTTGCACTTGATCCGTTCTCGACACTTGTTGCAAACTGCATTTACCTGAAACAATTGTTAATTTTAATCTATAAATAAAATTTATCTGATTGTCTGTAACAGTGAAATAAACGGCTTCTATTAAGCTCATGTTTTTTTTTAAGTTTATGTCATTTGCATAACATAAACTGTTTCTACGGAATAATACTCGGAATCGCTAAACCGATTGTAACAGAACTTTACGAACAGATAGCGAGCAATGCCATGAGGGATCTAATTCTCTGGAAAACTGAGAGGTTCTTTTTTTTTTAAAAGACGGAACATTTATAAAACAAAAGGTCTTAAATCAAAATACTCGTAATACTACATTAATAGATTCTATTATGTAGGTGCGGTTCGTTAGTATGGAATATATATATATATATATATATATATATATATATATATATATATATATATATATATATATATATATATATAATGTTATATATTATAGAAACACCTATTGTACTCTAGCATCTTAAGGAAAAAATATAAACGATTCAAAGCGTGGTCCTGATCACTGTATGAGATAGCACAAAATCACTTAACTAAAGTTGACGACGTAATACTGTTTCTTTTAATAGTAAAATTCGTAAAGATTAAATCCACAGCACAACATAAACGACTTTTTTTAAAGAATAAAGGTGAAAAAGAGCACACAATACCGATGACAAGTGGATGTTGTGGTCTGTAGACACCCACATCTATCCTCGACTGAGAATCAAAATGCCGACCTTTGAGGACTAAGATGGAACGCCAAATTTCCAGTAAAAAGATACGGTTCACTGTGCTCACGTTACGAAATACAGCAACATTAAGCTGCTATTTTACGTTGGTATTCTGTGAGAGCAATGTCCTTTCCCGGTCAATCCAACTCATTCTTGCCACAACTATATAGCTGTTGCATGGTTCTACCACTTACAAGATATAACTTGCATAACCCAAAGCATTAGTATAGTAAAGGAACTTTGGGTCCAACCTATTTTACTTTTATTGTCTATATCTATTTATCGAAGCTTACAACTATCATTACAGGAATATAATTCGAAAAATATATAATATGGAGCATATGGAGCAGAAAAGTTCTCGAATGGCAATCGTATGTCAAAAAGTGCAGTATTCGGCAACCTTCCAATATATGGTATGATGTCTTATAGAAACGTACAGAGAATCGACGGAAGTAGGCTACAGCAATCTACGAGCAAGTCATATGTTCTTTTACAAACTTGAAACAAATGTTAATGATGATAATGATGTTGATGATGAAGATGATGAAGATGATAATTATAATGTATTTAAATCCTTATAAAAAGGCATCAAAATAATAAAAACCATCGTAAGGTCAATTTGTGCTTTATTGTCGGGCTTAGAAGGGACCAATATTTAGAATTAAAATGACTACCTTAAGTCTGGGCATTTGACATCAATACGTCAAATTATACTATTAATGTCCTCCAGACCGTATTTCGGTCACTGCAGCTAGAACGGAGTAGGACGCAGGACAGGATTATAGTACCCAAGTGTATGCGCAAGTACAGGTGCACTCATTATTCCCTCACTCTCATAGTCCAATGGGACAATAAACCGGCACTTTTGGAGAGAGAGATCAGGCGCAGGACCAACGGCTTTACGTGTTTTCCGAGGTACGGGAGTGATACACCGCACACTTCCTGACTCCGGGCTACTACTGAGAAATTCGTGATAGAAAAACCAAATAAATGATTTTTGCCCGATCCGAAATTCGAAATTAGGTTCTCGTGGTCAGCAACTGCGTTTTTGACCACTAGACCACTCAATAATTTAAGCAATGATGTACTAAGCGCCCGGCGTTTAAGAAAGATATCGTGAGGAAAGCTGCATGTCTAAGTATTAAATTATTTTCACCACAAAATGGTGGACAATCTGAAAGAGGCGCGTAGAACGCGCCGCACTCGCAACGCGTGCGTGGTAATAAAAACAAGGAAAGAAAGCAGCGATATTATGGTTGTAGCACGAAAGGGTCGGCTTGGCCGGGGAAATACCAAGCTCTCACAGAATACCAACGTAAAAAAGCAGCTTAATGCTGCTGTGTTTCGTATGGTGAGTATAGAGAACCGGAGACCCGTTTTACTGGAATCGAGACATTCCATATTAGTCCTCAGGGGCGAAAACGCATCTGCATTTTGATACTTAATCGAGGTTAAATGTAGATGTACATTTAACCTCACTGGACCACAGTATCTAATTACCATCAGGTGGACTTTGTGCTCGTTTGTTACTCTAATTCAAATAAGAAAACCGAAATACGAATTCTTATTGAACGTCATTATGCCTTTACCACTGGTTTGGAGAACCATCTCTCTTGCAGAGAACCAGCAAGAAATCCAGCGGGACTTTTTAAAACATTGATGTACACTATTACTCTTATATATATATTATGTATTATATGTATGTATGTATTATACGAAGAATGACAACGTTTAAAAACAAGATCCTGGACTCATTCCCATAAATATACGTTTTTTTTAATAAAACTGACGTGACGTGTCAAACGAAATTACAATCCACTTGGTTGTAAGTGGCTACTGTATGCCTGCAACCAGCTACAAGCAAAGAACGCTACAGATGCGTTGTAACCACTTAGAACTAAGATGATAAGTCTTACAGCCTCTAGTTATACTAGCTCTGTATACCCTTCAGATAGGAACACAGTGAAAGCACTGCTATATGTTAGCTGAAATAAGTAAGAGGGTATTGAATAAAACTATTTATATGAATTTTATCGCGGCTAATTAACTTAATTTTAAATTCCCGACGTTTCGGATGCTTTAAGCACCCATGGTCAGGGGGGGGGGGGGGGTAGAGACGTTTGACGTCCTAATGTCATAATTATTCCGTCTACCTTTAATTTTTGAATATTAATTTTTGGTCCGATCTACGCAGCAACGGGCTAAATATGACATTAGGACGTCATACATCTTTATCCCCCCCCCCCCTCATACTCTTTTCATTCTCATACTCTCTCATTTCTATCTCTAGGGGACTGTGATGTTTGACGTCCCAATGTAACAGTTAACCGAAATGTCGTAAAGGGGAATGTCGAGAATAAAAAAAAGTCATTTGACGCGATAAAATCCGTATAAATACTTTTATTCAATGTGTAATGTTCGCGTAAATATAAGAAATCATTAAGTAAGAGGGTAGTTCCAGGACTACGAGGAAGATATGGAATCCTATCACTTAAAAATATAAATAAAATTAAGATACATAAAAAAAGACCTCAGACAACTTAGAAAGCGTAATAAAAATAAATCTATTTTGAATTTAACACGAAAACTCCATTTCTTGACTCCATTGAAAATGTTGTGAGTGAGATTCCATTATTTTGAAGTTTGTCGACGAAAGGAAATCAGACATCTTGTTTTCTTTATAAAACTGTACTCTCGAAGCCATCCCGCCTCGTAGAGGGATGAAATAGAAAATATTTTTATTACAAAGTTCCATTATAATGAAGTTTCTTGTCACGTCAATGCCGATTTTCATTTATGGCGGACATTTCATACAAATAAAGAAATACAATAAATATTTTTTTCACTTTGGCCTTAATATAAAGAGCGTTACGTGTTTTACGTGGTAGAGCCACGCCGCAGTTACATTAGTAGTAAAGTTGTTGCACGAACTGGTCGGCTCGACCGGGGAAGGACCACGCTCTCACAGAATACCGGAGTAAAATAGTAGATTAATGCTACTGTGTTTCGTATGGTGAGTGTAGAGAACCGAAGACCCTTTTTAATGGAAACGAGGCATTTCATCTTAGTCCTCACGGGTGACAACGCATCTGCATTTTGACTCGTAATCGAGGATAGATGTAATCTTTGGGTCACAGCAATCACATACCATTAGGTGGACTGTGTGCTCATTTGTCACCATATCCTATAAAAAAAGCTACCGATATCATCCCAAAGGGAAGTTGGACAACAGCATTTCCTGATAACAAATGAAAATTAGAAAAAACTGCGGTTGCTAAACAGCTCGCCAAGCGTGGCAACTATGGCAAAAGGCTGCCATAAAGAAATCTATGAGGGAGGCTTATGTTCAGCAGTGGACTTTTATAGGCTATAATAGTTGGATGGATATATGGCTGAAGTGGTAAAGCCAAGCTGAAGCCACAATATTGTTGTAGCACGAATGAGAAAGGACCATGATCTCACAGAATACTAGCACGAAAAAGCAACATTTACGTTTCGTTTGGTGCGTAGAAAGAGCCAGAGGCCATGTTTACGAGAAATGCAGCATGCCATCTTAGTCCTTAGTGGCTGACAACTGCAGATGGTATGTTAATGTTTAATCTAGGAAAAATTTAAACGTTTATGTGCCACAGTACCCATTTACCTTCAGGTGGAATGTGTGCTCATTTGGTAATCCTTATTTCCTTTGTCTCAAAATCCACAAATAATTTGGATTTTTAAAGCACATTAGAGGGTATTCAACCCGCTTGGATAAGTATTATTTTATACAATACTTTACTTCGCAGTTAGCAAGTCCCTAGTGTAAACCTTAAATTATAATTCCCTCGAAAGGTATTGAGGCCATTCAAGGTTCTTTTGCTTTACCCTATTTAGCCTATTTAAGCTCCGGAATTTTGCACAGAAGTTTATCGAAATAGAATATTTTAAGCATCGTGGGATCTCTCAAAAGCCGTATAGTGCCGGCGCAATAGAATCCACTACCTTATATCGACAACGTGGCGCAGTGACTTGGCAATGCAAAATCCGGGTCTTGATGTTTGTCTGCTGAAACTGTAGAAACCCACGATACTGAAGAAAATTCTTGTGTCAAGGTAACGTTTTTACTATAAAATAAAGTTGACGAACGAGCACACAGTCCATCTGCTGGTAAGTAGATGCTTTAGCCCATTGATATCTACATTTATCCTCGATTAAGAATCAAAACGCAGATGCTTTGTCACCCCTGAGGACTAAGACGGAATGCCTCGTTTTCACTAAAAACGGTCTCCTGATCTCTACATCTCTGCCATAGAAAACACAGCGGTATTAAGCTGCTATTTTATGCTGTATAATTCTGTGAGAGCGTGGTCCTTGACCCAGTCAAGCCGATCCATTTCTGCTACAATCATAATATAGCTGCAGTTTTTTTTATAGGAGAGGGGGCAAACGAGCACACGGCTCACCTGATGGTAAGTGATTACCGCCGCCCATGAACAGCTGCAACACTAACAACAATTGCAGATGCGTTGCCGGCCTTTTAAAAAGGAATAGGCTTTTTTCTTGAAGGTCCCTAAGTCGCATCGGTCCGGAAAATTTCTGGTGGTAGTTGATTCCACAAGGAAGTTGTGCGAGGAAGAAAACTTCTTTTAAATCACTTAGTGATGGACCTACCACGAATAAATTTATAGTAATATTATTATCTACATGCATAAATTATATTAAAAAATAGCATCCTATGAGTGTTGAATGAAACGGGAGATAAATAGCAGCACCTTTCTGATAATACAAGTTACTTAAAATAATAAAATATTGCATTTACCAACCCTATGGGAAATATTCTATGGTAAGACCTATGTTCAGCTACGAATTTTTGTGGATATGTGATTAATGTTTGTGCAAAAAACTTTATAAACACGCTTTTATTAGCTTCGCATGTATTTATCTATCTACGTAACAGATTCTTTAAATGTGGTTTATACCAAATTGTAAACGATCAATAGACTTAAAATTTGCACTCGTATCAAAGACATATACATATACATATACATATACTGCTTCTACCTCCAGTGCATGGGCCAAGGCTTTCTTGAGTGTCACGTGGTGCCCGAGCCTCACAGCAGCTCTGACTTCCAGGTCGCGGATGCCGTCGAGAAATGTCTGCACCAGGTTCCCTTCAATGAGCGCAGGTACAGACCGGTATGCTTTTCTCCACCTCTCCAGCTCTAGAGCCCACTGCTGCAGGTTTTCGTTGATGCGCTGCACGCGATCTTTAAGCTGCGCACGAAAGACGTGTTCCAGGTGAGCGTCGCCATATCTCGCCTCCAATGCCTCAAGGAGTTGCTCATAAGTCACTTCCTCACCGAGAGCTTCCAGAACTGTTAAGGCCTGGTCGCGCAGGCCTAGTGTGAGAGCGGTCATGGCCTGACTTTTATTCCAGCCGTTCGCTTTCATAACAGCCTCGAACTGGATTTTGTAGGCTGACCAGGAAGAAGTCCCGTCGAACGGTGGCACCTTGAACCCACGCAGCGAAGGTGTTGTGGCTACTACGGGAGCTGTAATTCCGTCCCCCAGTTCAAGGTCGTCCAGCGTTTTCTTCACGTCAGCCATCACGTAATCAACCCAATTGTTCACTTGGTCGATTTGGGTTTTAGCTTCCTTGATTTGGGTTTCGGCTTCCGACAGGCGGTTGTCATGTTGAGCAACCCTATCCTTCACCTCCCTTATCTCTTTCCCGAAATTAGCGTCAATATCCTTCACGAGGAGCATCTGCTCTTCCTATCGGCGGGCCTGTTCCTCCTGCTGCTCTTTCAACCAACGGGCCTGCTCCTTCTGTCGGCGAGCCTGCTCCTGCAGTATCACCATCAGAGCACCTAAGTCAGGTGCTGCAGATGTAGGAGCTACTGACGGGCCTGCAGCCGGCGGCTGGCCCTCCGACGTCTGCGGCGTTGCACCACCAAATCTTCTTTGGTCCGTCTCCTGCTGGCGTTGACTTCGGGTACGGACACCCTCCGTTTCCTCCTTAGGTAAAATCGGCATGATTTTATCCCACTTCTGACATCAATTGTTACGAGCTTGAGGTTCGTGACAATAAAAATTGCCGATAAAATTACCTAAATTAACACTTTAATTTTCTTTACACAAATTAAAACTTAAAACACTAATAATTAATCACACTAATTCACTTTATTTCGCTCCGGAGCTTCGCTTGTCTCGCCAAAATCAACACACTTCCCCGATCGCATCTTGTAGCGCCTATTTATATAAATTTGCAGCGAAATATCCAGAATATTCAGGTAAACACGCGCAAGGTACCGAAAGTTCGTGTTTCAACTTCAAGAAGTTTAGTTCTTCGGTTCGAGACTAGATGGCGCTAGTGCCGTTGACTTCGGCGCGTAACAACACGTATGTGATCTGAAAGTCTTTGGGCACTCAAATATTTTAGGTGAGGCTGGAGCTGTTGGAATTCATACAGCATTTTAGGGCGGTAAGATGTAACATTAGTTCCTCTTTTGGTAGCCTTATAGTACGTATATCACTTATATTTAATTCCAGAGTCTATCGCATGCGTCGTCGCATTACAGCATCAGTATCGGGGTCTTCTTTTGGGATAGTAATACCTGCAGGTCTCAAGCTAGCCGGTGGGGTTCTTCGTCTCCTAAAATATGGTACGGTGGGATTTATTTTTATTATATATGTTATTTCCCAAGAGTGACTACGTAACCGCATTTTGATATAACTTACCATTTTTCTTAATTGTTTAAAGTTTTATGTAGGTATATATGGACCACAAACATCAATTTAACATCAGGTGGATCTGTGTGCTTACTTTTGTCACCCGTATTCTATAAAATGTAAAAATATATGAAATATTTTATATAAATTGAAAACCTCCTCTTTTTAAGTCGGTTCAAGATTAACAACCTGTAATGCTATGCATATATGCCACTACTGCTTAATCTGCTTAATCCAGCAGATACATATTAAAGTATTGATTTCTACAAACTGAGAAACCAGCAAAGCTAATTACGTAACAAGCAAGCAAACTTTACCGAAGCTGCGGCAGAACGGTGTTGATTACTCGTAAAACACAAAACATATTGAGTTCGGTACACTGCGAAATATGTTCGAGTTTTTATTAAATCTAGACACATGCCAGTGTATCAGCCAAGCTCGGAACAGAGAAAGGCAACAAGCCGTCATTCAGTTTACACGCAATATTTCGAGCCACTTTCTAACGCCCTATTACTCAAAAACTATTGTATCTACACATTTTAAATTTATATACCTAATAAGGACTCCGTAAGTACTTAGTCTAGAATTTCACGAATAAGTTTCATGAAGATTTTGGGCTCATAAGGTCTGAATTATGCCATTTACTACTTACTGACTCACTCAACATATACCTAGGCCACTTCCAGACTACTTAGACATTATCATCATCAGTAATTTAAAGTATACTAACAAAGCCGCTTTAAATTAACCACAACAATAAC
Organism: Parnassius smintheus behrii; assembly: GCA_036936625.1. Taxonomy (NCBI): domain Eukaryota; kingdom Metazoa; phylum Arthropoda; class Insecta; order Lepidoptera; family Papilionidae; genus Parnassius; species Parnassius smintheus. The sequence goes on from JAUPFT010000012.1 coordinate 4,499,417, forward strand.
TTTGTTAACATTTAACTTTTTGCTTAAATTAAAAATAAAATAAAAAAGTTAAGCGTATAAGTTGAAGATCATGTATTAATTAAAATTATAAAAAGTACCTGGATGACCTAGCTTTGATCGGTATTTTTTTTTTGAAATCGTGAGTTTTGGAAATTATATTTAGATACAAATTACATACTGTTTAAATATGGATAATATTTTGTGATCTTACCGACATAATCGAAAAAACTGAACTAATTATTTGAATAAAAAATCATTAGTGCAATTAGTTTAATTTAAATTTTCCTGTTTTTAAAAAAAAATACTAAAAAAAGGGCTCGAAATAATAGATTTTTTTAAAATAGAAGGGAACTTGAAAAAGAAGGAATAGAAAAGTCGTACCGAAGACAGGACTCCAATCAGGGTACTGCGATTTCGGGACCACCCGAAATTCTATTTGAGCTATTATAATCGTTATAGCACTACCAAAATTTAACTTCTTATTCTAACGATGTTTTATCAGTTTTTCATTGCCTGAAAACATGGATAAAACGACATTTTCTAAAAATAAAACCTAGATAGATCGATTTATTGCCTCTGAAACTAAAGAATCATATCCAATTTAGACCTGAAAATTTTAGTCTAGTGATGTAAAATATTTAATAAAAGTGCCTTTATTTTGCTTATTTTGTATTGCATAATTGAATTATCCAAAAAGCCAGGAAAAAGTAATATTACTATATTTATCATACTCAATAGACTTTTGGAGATGGAACGTGTTTTACAATGACTTAAAAACCCAGAAGCCATGCCAATATACATTTAAATAGAAAAGGTCGTTTACACATTTCATTTCACATACTACGAAAATATTTGTAATTTGTCACGTGGTTGATGAATATTCAAAATAACGTATTGTTTTTTGTCATCTTATTATTTTATGATTAGATATGATTGATTAAAATATGATATGATTGATTAGATATGATTTTTGTGGTTTTATACTGAGGTGTGGAAACTTATTTTCTTGCCACACCATAGTATACCATAGTGTACAGTTGACAGGTTATAACATGAAAAACATATGCTATATAGCATTTTTCCCAGGCCTCTAAATAAATGGGTGATAAGTTATTATGTTATTATAAACAATAATTGATTTAATGCAATAGTAGTTGTAGGTAGACGTGACCTGTAAAACGAATCAAGTGACAGGTCAATCAATTTATGGGTAGTGGGCATACTTCTTTTATGATATTCGTTTGAGCCGTTTCCGAGATTCCGATTAAATATATATATATATATATATATATATATATATATATATATATATATATATATATAAGAATTGCTCGTTTAAAGGTATTAGATAATATTCCATAATACAACGTTGCGGTGACAAGGGGCCAACAAAAAAAGCTCGAGGTTGTCGCGCGCGTTGGATTACCTTCCGTCGCCGTGAGTACAGGGTACACGTGTGCTTCCGCACACATTTCTTTTTTTCTTATTACAAAAAAATGCGATAAGTAGTTTTAACAGTCCTCTCTTGATGTTAACCTAACACTACTCAAAGAATTCTAAAGAGACGGAAACAGGTGAAAATCTGAGGACGCAAGGTCAGTACTATATAGTAGGTGGATGCATTAACATTTCCCAACCGAGCGCTCTCAATTATCGCTTAGTGACATGTCAGAAAGAATCAATTTCTTGCTTGAGTCTCACTAGTTGTTGGCAGAAGAGATCCGATTCATTGATTTTGCCCAGCGGTAAGGGCTCAAAATAAACGATTCACTTCCAATCCCACTATACACACAGCATTTACCTTACTGCTTGTCAAATTGCGTTTCACTACAGTCTGTGGAGCTTGACTACCCTTTGACTATGATATTTTTTGAACATTATTATCATAGCTAATCCATTTTTTATCATCAGTGATCAAACTGTTCAAAAATGATTCGGTTTAATTACGTTTCAATATCGAATTGCTAATGAGTAAACGATTCATTAGGTTTCCTTTACGGAGCTCGTGTGGTACCCAAATATCGAGTTTTTTTTTTTGTAGTCAGACTTTTTCAAATGCGTCAATACTATTTTGTGGTGAATCCTCAATTCTTCGGCTATGTTTTAATTATTAATATGCCGATCTTGCCCCAATTTTTCAAATAGCAATCAACAATGTTTCAATAGCATCAACTTTATCCGTATGTGGGCGACGAAAGCGATCTGCATCAAAATTCCCGGACTGAAAAGGCTTCTACCAACTTTGCTACTCTCACTGACATTGCATCAGGTCCATAAACGGCACAATTTTTTTTTGCGGCATAAGTCACATTTTCCCTGTTTTGCAATAAAACTTAAGACATTATCAAATTTCTTTGTTAAATTTACTCATTTTGGTGGACAGAAAACAATTGAAAAATGACGGGAACCTGTCTAACTTTTTCTTTCCCTTTCTAATATGTATTGATATTAAAACTAGTGAGATACAAATAGTACGACCAAAGAGTTATTTCTTCAATTTTGTACAAACAAAATACGAAAAATCTTTCCCTCGCCTATTATATTATGAGAATGTATAGGTATTCCCTTCGGCTTCTATTTTTCATTCGACAACTACGGGATGAAATGGGCTGGTGTACTCTATCTTCGCCACCACAAGTTACGAAATTCTCAAAAACTTCAATAATGGAATAGATATCTAAGCTCACAAAGATTTTTGTGAAAACACAAAGAATACATACATACATAAAACACTCACGCCTGTCACCCAGAGGGGTAGGCAGAGACTACGGACTTCCATTTGGCACGATTCTGACATACCTCTTTCGCCTCCTTTACATCCATATATCTACGCATACATGCTCGTCGGTTAAGGGTACTTCTAACGTGGCCCATTTTCAAAATATCGCCAATTTGGTCGATAAACTTTTTTCTAGGGCGTCCCTTTCCGACTCGGCCATTCACATCTGCCATATAAATTTGCTTTGTCACTCTTTCCTCATTCATTCTTTCTACGTGACCAAACCACCGAAGCATTCCTTTCTTAATCCTGGTCACAACATCATCTTGCATACCACATTTATCCCTTATCACGCAATTTCTCACCCTGTCATTCAGATTCAAACCTAGCATATTCCTTAAAGACCGCATTTCTACAGCATTTATTCTACTTTCGTGCTTCTCCTGCCACACCCAGCTTTCACTACCATACATTAAAGTAGGGACTAACACAGCATTATGAATTACCATACGTGCCTGTTTTGACACATTCTGGTTCTTCATAATAGAGTGTAGTGCCCCATTCACTCTATTCCCTGCATTTACTCGTCGTTCTATTTCCCTATCATATCTACCATCCCTGCTAAATACACATCCCAAATACACAAACTCATCCACTTGCTCAATTAACTCTCCTTCTATTCTTATTTCACATACCGTTTTGCTTTCTTCTCTTTCAAAAACCATCACTTTCGTCTTACTTGCGTTCACTTTCATTCCCCTTTCTTTCAATTCCCAGTTCATTAATGTAACCATCATTTGCAACTCTGCCGCCGATGACGCAAGTATGACTTGATCATCGGCATACAAAAGGCATTTGACGGTTAACTCGCCCATTCTTAACCCACATTCTTCATCTTTCAAAGTTTGCAAACACCGGTCCATAAATAGGTTGAACAGCCAAGGGGAAGCTACACAGCCCTGTCTGACACCTTTTTGGATGCCAAACCAGTCCGAGTAGACCCCATTGATCCTGACACAAGCACTAGAGTCCCTATAAAGAGACCTTAATGCCTGTATCAAACCAGCGCTCAACCCATATGAGTTCAGTGTTTGCCATAACACATTCCTGTCCACTCTGTCATAAGCCTTTTCCAAGTCCATGAACGCACAAAAAACTTTCTGGTTTTTGGCCAAAAACTTCTCCGCAATCATGCGCATGGAAAAGACTTGATCTGTACACCCCATTCCCTTTCTAAAACCCGCTTGCACATCCCAAATTTTTCCATCAGTTTCTTTCACAACTCTTTCAATTAACACCTTAGCATACAGTTTACCCACAATACTAAGCAAGCTGATACCGCGGTAGTTTTTGCAGTCCTGCTGTGACCCTTTTCCTTTATATATTGGTACTATAACTGCTTTACACCAGTCATCCGGTACCCGTTTTAATTCCCAACATAAATTAAACAAGGTGTACAGCAGGCCTGCCACCACTCCCTCTCCAGCCCTTAGCATCTCGAGTGATACTCTATCATATCCAGCTGCCTTACCTGCTCTCATGCTTTTCATTGCTTTCATTATTTCATCTACACTTATCTCCATACCCCTTTCCACTTCTTTCGGAATTTCTAGTTCATTTAATTCATACGACTCTTCACTCATAAACACGCTTTCAAAGTATTCCTTCCATCTGTTTAACTTCGAAACTTCATCATTCAGTATACATCCATTCTCGTCTCTTATAGCATTTATTATAGGCTGTTTTGTATTTCCCCTGGCAGTTCTTACGAGTTTCCAGAACATTTTTATGTTAGCCTGGAAATTATCAGATATCCTTCTATCATTCTTATCCGTTCTTTCTTTCTTTTTCCTTTCAACTACTTCTTTTACTCTCTTATTTAGACGTCTAAATTCTGCCTTTTTTCTTTCAATCTCATCATTCATACCAGAAGAATTACCAGCTTTGGTTGCTAGTAAATCTAACCATGCTTTCTTCTTTGATTCAACTTCCACCCGTACCTCATCATCCCACCATAACGTATTACTTTTCCTTTCATTTGTTCTCTTACTTACACCACATACTTCGGTGGCGGTATCCACCAAACCTTTCTTAATATTATCCCACACAGTATTCAAGTCTAAATCATTCATACACAACTCATTCAAACAACTAATATTTTCTCTCAGTCTACATTTATACTTCTCTATCACATCTTCATCTTGTAACTTGAAACCCGCCAACGCTTGAAAAGACCATTAATTCGACATAAGACCAAGTAATGATCCGTCCCTACGTTGGACCCCCGGTAAACCCTTGTATCTACGACTGCGCTCCTCATTCTTTCATCCACAATTACGAAATCTATCATGCTTCTATTATCACCTCTTTCCCATGTATACATGTGAATCTTCTTATGACGAAAAAAGTATTCGTCACAAAAATATTCTTTTCCGCACATACGGTGAGGAGGTCTTCACCATTCTCATTTATACTTTCATCACCAAACGTTCCCAATATCCTTTCATAACCAGACCTCTTCACCCCAACCCTTCCATTAAAGTCTCCTAACATAATAATATTTTCATTTTCCTTACATTTTGTCAACACCATCCTTACCATGTCCCAAAACTGCTCTCGGATGTAAGTAGGCTTAGACATGTCTGGGGCGTATACCCCTAGTAGGAACAGCTTCTTTAAGCCCACTTTCATTCGTATCCATAGCAGTCTCGGGCTTACACATTCATACTCTTTCACACATCGTCCCATTCTTTCTGAAAGGATGAAACCGACTCCCTGGCATGCCCGTTCGGTCTCGCCCACACCAGACCAATACGCGGTATACGTGCCATGTGCAGTGGCATCCTTTCCCTTTCGTTTCGTCTCATTCACACATAACACATCTATTCCTCTGTCATTCATCATTTCGCATACTTCATCCATCTTATCATTCATTCCTCCACATACATTCAGCGTAGCCAGACGGGTTTCCGCAATCCACTTTTCACCCCTCCGGGAGACAGAACGTGACGGGTGGCGAACCTCGTCGCCGGTTTTTCTCCCGGAGATTCTCCACACAAAGAATACAATTTATAATTAATATAATTTAACGTAAGGTTCAACACTCATAAGGTTACCATACCTTTATTTTTTTTTTAAATAAAATTACCCACACACTAGGATTTTCTCCTGTATCGTGGAGGCAGTTTACAAACATAAATTGCACATGGACAAACATCCAGACTCGGAACAATTATTTGTAGACTATACAAATACTTGTTCCGTGCGAGATTCGAATCCGCAGCCTCCAGCGCAGTCACTCATTACTGAGCCACTGCGCCACGGAGCTATCATTATTTACAGGAAATTACCTTCAAAGCGAAATTTAGTGAGACTTTGATGAGATGCTTTTGCAAAATATAGTCTTCCCCTTTTTAAGGCAAAAATTTTGTAGTTTTAGGAAAGAAGAAAAAGACCGGAACTAAATTTACCACTCTACGATACATATGACTTGTTCTCGGTTTGATAAAAGAGTAGGCTTCAAGCTTTATAGCAGCTCTGTACCGTTTCTTTGTTCCTAATGTGAGGAATATATATACAGCAATACACTTGTAAAGAACTGAAATGGATTACCATTAATGCACTCAACCCACTTTGTTTTCATATTTGCTTATCCAAACATACATTAATTGTTAATTGGAAACTGACCCATTTGTTATGATCTAAAACGAAAAGCGCCGCTGTACATCGATACGAAACTCATAAAACTTGAATTCCGATTTTATTTTACACCTAATAGCTAATTCTAAGACAGCCCTAAAGAAATCTATTAAGATCCCAATGTATGCGTGAGGGACAGCAGTTTACTTCCCATAGGAGCCCTTTTACACTATCCGATGGGGAAACCTTTAAAAATATATGCGACCCTGAAGATACTGAGTGTGACAGACAGACGGCCAATGACAAGGGTGGACCCTCGTAGCGTACGTGAACGCGGTTACGAATACAAATTCTTAGGGCCGGATCACTCTACCGTGCATTGATTGGGGCGAAGCTGTGGTCGGATGAAATAATGTAAATGAAAGTATATATTTTATAGACTTATCATTCCTTTGGATTTATATTTTATAATTTAAGTTAGAACTGTTTTTTTATTTTTATATGAATAAAAATTATAGGTTTCCTGAATTGAAAAAAGGAAGAGCTCATCATCTATGGGTATGCTCTTTTTCTTGCTAAAATTAAAATTTTAATAAATTATTACATTTATATATTATTATTAAATATATTACTCACTAATTATAGCCCATCACAAAGCCACTGCTGAACTTAGTTCACTATAGATTTCTACAAAGCACAGTCCTGTGTCGTCTGTATCCATCGATTACCTGCTTGTTTCATTAGATCGTCACGCTATCTATAGGCGGGGTCGCCTAACACTGTGCTTGCCAGTACGAGCCTGCCACCTGAGCAACAATTTTTACCATTGGTTGTCTCTTGAACGAGTTAAATGGCACTTTAATTTATAAAATTAAGTATTTCTAAGACTAGTCAACCAAAAGTAAGAATCTAAGAAGTCAACCAAAATTAATAGAAAAATATTTTTACAGCTATTTTACAATTAATAAAACGCCATCTACGTATATATTTTTTAGTACAAAATAACTTTCTGAACTGCCATCATCTTGTGTTTTTATATCACACCTTCCCCACTCGTAATTCGTTGTAAATAAAAGGTGTAAGGCGCAAAAAGGTTGAATGGAAGAAATCGCTTCCATCGCGATACGACTGCTTTTTTTGTACCTTCTATTTAATTAATTTCATTTTGTTTTCGTTTTAATTTGTATTGGTGTACAATATAGAATATATGTTGTATTGATTGATTGATTAATTTCGTTAGAATAATTACAAATTATTACTAAAAAATATTAATTTAATTTATTTTGAATCGAGATCTGAATGTTTGATGTATGCTCATCTTACTACTTGTATAGATTGTTAAATATCATTCCGAAGCACATGCAGTATCTAATCCTACCTGAAATTCTTACCCAGAAGCATTATGACAATAACAGCTTCTAGTTCAAGTTACAATCACAATGGCCGATCTGAAAGTCTTGCCTAGTTCGTCCAGCACCAGTAGCCAAGCAGTCGTTTCAATTATAGGATATAGATCCCATAAAAGAGGATCTATAAACACTATGGTTCCTATAAAATGTACAACATTCTTGAAACTGCTATTTTCTTAGTGCCTATTAAGATTTCAAACCTTTTAAAAGCGACTATTACGTAGTTTACTATTTAGAATATCGTGTTGCACGTAAAATCTATTCCAACAAATTATATCAGAAAATACCAGGAGGCCAATACTATTAATCAAAATGTATGAAAAAGGCCTTGTTTCAAATAAATCATTTAAATAGAAAGTAAACTTTCTGGTAAGCGACACTTTTAAATATATATCAGGTGCAAAAACTTCATTTGTATTCAGTAAACGGAGGCGAATTTTCCACGTTGATGTTTGTACAAATGTATGCCTTAATTATACTGATAGAGAAGCGAAAGCTGTTCGGAAGCTATTATATTTTTGAAATAACATTCATAAAATATTTCAAAAATAATTTCATAAAAAATATACAATTTTAACTATTTTTCAATGATTTTCTTCTTATCATTTTATATGAACATTTTTATTTCAAAATATTTCTTTAAATGATCTATGGTTTTTTTCGCAATAATATCAGAGATTCCTGCTTTTAATGGCAGATGTTTAAATGACTAATTTTGTTTAAACATATTAATTGTAATATCAATTTCTATCCTTCTTTTGCGTAAAATATTTGGATTGAAATAGAAATCTTTTGCTTTTTACATAGCGTGTGAGATCACTTATGGAATGAAAGATCTCCCTTCATAATTTAAAGTATTATCGTTTCCCACGTATTTGGGCGCTCAAACGTACTTTTTATAAATTTGATCAGGAATAAATAATCTATTACTTCACAACCTTCCGCTAACTAATTACAATGATGTGTCTTACCTGGATTGAAGAGCACCTCCCGCCCTCCCTCAATTTCATGCACTAACTCCGTCGCAAGGGTATAACAATATATTTTTATTATTAGCTGGTATAGTATTTAGTATACGTTATGTTACCATAGTTATTTATTTACTTAAATTTTACATAATATTCATCTAAATTATAGTAATATTTCTTAATTTAAAAACTATTTAGTGCTATCACAAACTTTATAACGCAGACCTTATAGCGCGGATGCTGACCACCGTGCTTTCGCTTACCTTCTTCCATCTCTGAGTAAAAGACAGCTTTAGATCTCTTCTTCCATACGAAGGACGTGTCCACACCACCTGAGCTGACGTTGCGTTAAGAGAGCTTCAACGCCGACCATTCCAGAGAGACGCAAAACCTCAGAATTAGGAACATGGTATTGCCACTTGATCATGTTACACATGTACCATGTGAAGTTTTTTAATATCTGTTTTGTAAAGGCACCATGTCTCTGCACCATATAAAAGGACAGGAATTACACTAAGTTTGTATAAAAAGGGTTATTATAATATTAGGGAATTTATGGATGATAATAACCCCTGGGAAGGGTGATCGCTACCAAGCTATTTCCAATTTGCTTTGTGTTATTAAATGTAATATAAATGATTATAAGCTGTTATTAAAAAAATATTGCCGCTGGGTTACTTGTGGTCCTTCCCACGACAGAGTTTTTTTTTTCAAACCTGTAGTAAATAAAAAAAAGACTTTCAATAAGTATTATTAAAAAATCTATATTGAATAAAAAATTTCTATTTCTATTATATTCTTCATTAAAATTTAAAGATCAGCTGTTTGACAAATTATCAAATAAAGATAATAAAAATCATTGGCTTATATAGCCTAAAGATTTATATGCCATAACACTCAACAACATATTTTATCTCGAATATTAGATGTGTAATATCTTTACAAATTTCGTTTGATATACAGCTCAATCGACTCTAATGGCGCATGTTCATTTAATAATACGAAGAATTACATCGTAACACGCTTGTTAATCTTTATTAAAATTTAATTTAAGACTTAATTAAGTAAAATTTGTAACATGCTTGTCAAAATTTGCACATTATAAAATTTTCCATTAAATCGCACATTTGTCTTAAATACATTTGTATTTTTTTATAGAATAAGGATGACAGACGAGCACACAGTTCACCTGATGGTAAGTGGTTGCTGTGGTCCATAGACATCTACATTTATCCTGGATATAGAATCAAAAGGCAGATGCGTTGTCACATCTGAGGACTAAGACGGAATGCTTTGTTTCCAGTAAAAAAGGGCCTCTGGATCCCTTAAACTCACCATACGAAACACAGCAGTATTAAGGCAACACCGCGAAAAATGCGCCTTATTTCATCGAATTGTATAGGACCCCACTAATGAAAGTGGAATATTGATATAGGTAAGTTCATGTCTTTATCTTGAATTTGCTTGCTCAAAAACACGATATTATAATTTTGACTCGATCATAATTATTTGCGAAAACACCTCTAAAAATCACTATAGTTGAAATTACAACGAAATTACTTAATTATATGCTTAGAAATCACTCGAATATATTCATAACATTAATATTCATAATTTACTTGCTCATTATTTTTAAATACTTAAATCAATAATTTTTAAAAAATATTTTAAGATTCTGACAATTTCTAAGTCTTAATCGTCGCGGGCTCTACGCAATTTTAGACCTTATGACCTCGTTTTTAAAGTTTTTACAGAAATTATTTATGCACTCGGATCAGAACCTCGATAGCCCGGAGGCTTTATTGTGCGTGTAATTACGTACACACGTACGAAGAAAAACTTCTTTACGACATTATTTTTTTTTCTTTCCGGACTTTGATAGGCCATAAGCTTGATTAGATAATACATAGTAAATTATTTTAATGATATCTGTAATGGTGACTTAGGTAGATGCTTAATAATTCCTTTAACAATTTGCCACAACAACTAGTCAATTTAGTTTTAAATTAGGTAAGATGATTTTTTTCAGACTTAGATAGGCTAAGCTTGATTATATAACACAAAGTAAATTATTTTTTTGGTATATGTAATGGTGACTTAAGTAGACGCTTATTAATTCCATCACATATTATTTTGCCATCGTCCTATCTTCACTATGTCGGAGTTGAAGTTGCACTTCATAAATGTAAGAGCCTTCGTATAAAATATAACCTAGAATAACCTAACCTCCTGGCATTGCTCTCCATCTGTTTGTAAAATTTCATCACTATCGCTTCAGCGATTGTGAACACACATCGGTGACAGATACAAATTTAAAAAAAGGTTGTTTATGTCTTGATAGCTTTCAAGTAACCCTTCGAGCTCAATAGAAAACAGTTATTTCAATATTACACTTTAATTTTATTTATAAGTATAGATGTTTATTAGAGAGAAGTAATAAAGTAAATTAAGTTACCCTCCTTATTTTATAAAATAAACAATGCCATCGCATCTAATATTCTTTTCTAAAAAATTTAAAACTCTTAGGAAATGTTTACCTTAAAAAAGGAAAGATTTTATTTTGCAAGAGCTTTTCATTAAAGTGTGTCTAAATTTCGCTTTGAACGTATTTTCCTGTAAATAATGAAAGTAATCATATGTAAGTTGAATCTTACTCAAAATTTAATTATGAGTTGTATTTTTGTGCTTTCGTAAAAAGATTTGTGAGCATTAACTATTGGGTTGTCTGCAGTATTTGAGAATTTATATATAATAATAATAATATTCCACAACTATCACACAACGCCATCTAGTCCCAAGCTAAGCAGAGCTTGTGTTATGGGTACTAGACAACTGATAAACATACTTATATATTTCTAAATACATAAATATTATAGATAAATTACACCCAGCACACACTACACAATTTAGAAGCTCGTGGTGGCAACGAGAGAATACTCCAGCCCATTTTGTTCCGTGCCCATTCTGTTTCGTAGAAGTCGACATTGGGAATGCTAATAAATTCTCGAGACCTGGCAGTATCACCATAATACCCTCAAAATCGAATTTCAGTCACGGCGGCCAGTCTCGAATTTAGCTAGCTATCTGTGTAGCATTTAACTGCCCGAGTGCACGTGCAAGCACAGATGCATTCTCTATTTCCTCAATCTCATAGTCCGATGGGACGATTTTCCGGGCGCAGTGTTAAAGCACCACCACTTTTTGGCGGTCCACCACTGTACGTTTCACAAGAAGTTTTCTTCCGCGTACGACCTCTCTGTGGAATAGTTTACCGTTTAGTAGACCGATACGACCTAGGGACCTTCAAGAGAAGAGCTTACTCCTTTCTAAAGGACCGGCAACGCACCTGCAATTCCCCTAGTGTTGCGGTTGATCATGGGTGGCGGCACTCACTTAAATTTAGGTGAGCCGCATGCTCGTTTGCTCCCTCTTCTAAAAAAAGCACGTTTAACTTCCTAACTGCTGCAACTAAAATTTTTTGGACAGAAAAGCCCAAAAACTATTTACCCACGACCTGAGATTCGAACACGGTACCACATGATCTGTAGTTACGCCTATGACTACTAGACGTACATAAGTAGTAGATTTATAGTAGTAATACATAAGTATAATATTTATACGCGATAGCGCTATATTATGGTTATAGTACGAATAGTTCTATCTCGACAGGGGCAGGACTACGCTCTTAAAGAATGCTAGCGTAAAATAGCAGTTTAATGGTACTGTGTTTCCTATGCAGAATGTAGAGAATCGGAAATTGTTTTCATTGAAAACAAGGCATATTCAACTTAGTCCTCTGAATGACAACACAAATGCATTTTGGTTCTTGATTGAGGATAATTATAGATGTCTAAGAGCCACAGCATCCACTTGTCATCAGGTGGACTGTGTGCTTGTTTTTAACCCTTTTTCTATAATAACTTTAAAAGGAATAAAATTCAAAAAAAATTACAACCTATTTTTTGTCGATAAAAACATCAAATAATACTCTTTTTAAAATTTAAACTTATAAAATGTCCAATTTTATTAGACGTAATAACTCGTTTTCTTATAAAGAAGACAAATAGTCAAAATGTGTACTGATCTAAAAAAAAACTCGAATAATAACATTATGCGGGCACAAATAGCAACACCAACAAATTTGCAATTCCAGCTTTCAATTCCTCCTAAAGACGAAGCAATTCGGGCCTCCATAAAAACGTCCTAAGCCGTGTTCCGTCGTGCAACCAAAACTCGAGTGTCCTAGCATTAGTAAGGAGAATTTACGCCCCATTTTATGTGCCACTCGAATTTCAATGAAATAGCGGCGGCATTCCCTCTGCCTTTCGTATCCGCGGTAATAAACGGATTTACTCGCCAAATCCTTTCAGTTTGACTACGCAGTCCATTGCCGACCTTTTTTCTAGAGCTTCTTCGGTCCTGTGATAATATTAGGGGCTATATTTCACCGGGAGGTAGTGACTGGATCTTTTATTTTGAAACCTACAAAAATGCCTTTTACGTGTTCTATCATAAAGTTGTAAAATTCCTTCTACAGTTAGAATGTAGAATATTCTAGAGAAACAAAACAACGGAAAATATCTAATCATAACTATCAGAGCCATTTCTGTTACAATAAAGAAATAAAATTTCGGTTCGTAATATTTAATGTTTCGATACAACAGTTTTGTTGCAAACGTTTCGATCATTGATTTATTGGAAGGCCGATAAAAATGTTTAGGGCTTTAGGTAAACGCAATTCGGTGTCTGACAGCCTCCTCTGCGATTAAGATTAAAAAAGTTTTCTCACGCGGCTTGTGGTTTAGTGGAAAAAATATTATGAAATTTCCAGTAAGCCACCGCCGATGACCGAAAGCAAAGTTCATTAAAGTATGCTTTGTTGCGGTTAGGCAATTAAGAAATTTTATTTTAAGGCTCTTTCGCTAGTTTTCCCATGAGTTGCATTGTTGGGATCATTGAACGGTCGATAGAGTTCAAATAAAAGAAATATTTTACATTAATCGTAGAAACATCAATATAAATTAATATATTTTACGTGGTAGAGCCATGCTGCAGTTATATTAGTAATATAATTGTAGCAAGAATAGGTCGGCTCAACCGAAGAAGGACCACACTTTCACAGAATACCAGCGTAAAACAGTAGCTTAATGCTGTTGTGTTTCGTATGGACACCCTTCTTAAGATGGAATGCCTCGTTTCCAGGCATTCCATCTTAGTCCTCACAGGTGACAACGCACCTGCAATTTGATTCGTAATCTAGGATAAATGTAGATGTCTATGGGCCACAGCAACCACTTACCATCAGGTGAACTGTGTGCTCGTTTGTCACTCTATCCTATAAAAATAGATTAATAGTGAACAATAGAAGGAATTTATCGGAGTGTTTGTATCATTTATAAATGCAAAAACTAATCATTTAGTTAGCTTGGTTTTTAATTGTAATTGGTATTATATTAAAAAGTCGGGAATAAATTTCTTACTTCAATGGATTTGATTTTAGGGTTATATTGTATAATTGCCGTAGTATTTAAGTGGCCAATTTGAAATAAATTGAAACCTGCATATCAAACAGTACGTAGAAAATAAAACACATAAAATGAAATTCTATAGTTTGAATTACACTTTTTTGGTAAATTAGTTTTAGTTAGTTTTTATATTTAGTGTTTAGGCTAAGGATTTTTTTAGTTTTTGAGGTCCGAGATACGAGTTCCGAGAAATTATATCCAATAAGGAAACGTAGACAGCTCACAATATAAATGCTGCGTTTGGAGAGAGAATGACTAATGAATACACTATGCGTTATAATGCGACGAATAAAATACGGGGGAGACTAGACACTATGGGCCAGTCAGAGACGCGTCGTGATGCGACTCGACCCATCTTGAAGAGGCCCTCGGATTCGCACCGCGCAGCGCGCCGCCGCGAGGTACATCACGACGAGTAATATTAGAGATAAGTCGCCACAACAACTTCAATCTGCGCCTCAAGGCCTCCCGCTGTGTCACGTGGCTCGCGCTGTGTCACGCGGCATCGCGCTGCGTCACGAGTTTCACTGCGTCGTGATGCGTCACGCTACGCCGCGAGGCATCTAGAGGCGCAGCGAGAAATGGCGAGGCATTTTCGAATTATTTCAATAAAATGTGTATCTTTTTGTAAAGTGAATAAAGTTATATTTTGTATTACTATCTTAAAAAGTGCACGCCGCAAAGTGTCGCGTCACGTCTCGGTATGAACTGACCCTGAGAAAGTAACGATGAATTTGAATTATCAGCGAAAACCCATCCTATCAATCGAACAAGACACTAGAGTTGCGGTTTGACGTTAGCTAAATCACAATATCCTATATATCCTATACCTTTAAACGAGCAATTCTTGTATATAAATATATATAATAAAAAATTTTGCTTCTTGCCTGACGATCCCAACGTTGTTGCGGATTCTGTCGCTGATGTGGTACTTCAGGGTATGGAACTTTTTATTCCTTTCTCTGTGGTGCCCATTGGAGGCAAATGTCACCCATGGTTCGGTCGCTCCTGTAAAATAGCATCATGCTATAAGCAGGAGTGCTACCAAGCCTGGGCTGACGCATCAGCGTCCCGGGATGTAAACACCAGCTCTCTAAAAAAGAAGTATAATTCCGCCTCTAGGTTTTTCAAAAGAGTCATTGCCAAGGCAAAGTCAGAGCACATAGGCAGAATTGGCGAGAACTTAGTTCGCCTTCCTTTTGGAACCCGTGCATTCTGGTCTCTCGCCAAGGCTGTCCAGGGGAATTTCTGTCAGCCATCTCTTCCATCTCTGCACAAGGAGGACGACTCACTAGCCCATACCGCAAGTGAGAAAGCCGATCTTCTAGGCTCTTTCTTTGCGTCCAACTCGACTTTCGATGACGGGGGGAGTACGCCGCCGATCATCCCGCGGTGTGAGTGCTCCATGCCGGAAGTGCAGTTCACACAGCGGTCCGTTCGCAAAGCACTCCTCTCCCTGGACATCCACAAGTCGAGTGGGCCTGACGGAATCCCGTCAATTGTGCTGAGGACGTGTGCTCTAGAGTTGGCACCGGCTTTAACGCGTCTTTTCCGGTACTTCTACTCCCTAGGCATAGTCCCAAAATCATGGAAGACGGCTTTTGTCCACCCAATCCCTAAAAAAGGCGATCGCTCAGACCCGTCCAACTAACGGCCTATCGCCATCACCTCCTTGTTCTCCAAAACAATGGAGTCCATTGTAAACTGCCAGCTCATGAGGTACCTTGAGGATCACCAGCTGATTAGTGACCGCCAATACGGTTTTTGCCGTGGTCGGTCGGCTGGTGATCTTCTGATCTACCTAACTCACAGATGGGCGGAGGCAGTAGAGTCCAAGGGGGAGGCATTGGCCGTTAGTTTGGACATTGCGAAGGCCTTCGATCGGGTTTGGCACAAAGCGCTTCTTTCGAAGCTCCCTTCCTATGGGCTTCCCGAGAAATTGTGCGTTTGGATCACCAGCTTTCTTGCAGATCGGAGCATCAAGGTCGTTGTAGATGGCGCAAGCTCCGATTGCAAGCCTATTAATGCTGTTGTTCCACAAGGCTGCGTGCTATCGCCAACGCTGATTCTTCTGCATATCAATGGTATGTTGCAAACCCGTAACATTCATTGCTATGCAGACGACAGCACTGGTGATGGCTCTTTACACCAGCCGAGCCAATATTTCTCGAGAAAACGTCTCCGAGTGCCGATACAAACTTATGTCTGAAGTCGAGTCCTTGCTGAACAGAGTCTCGGATTGGGGGCGACTAAATCTAGTCCAGTTTAACCCCCAAAAGACATCATTTTGCGCGTTAACCGCTGAAAAGAACCCCTTTGTCGTATCTTCTCAGTTTCAAGGCACTCCCCTTGTTGCCTGAGCCAGTATCGGAATCCTTGGCGTCGACATATCGAGTAACGTGCAGTTTCGTGGTCACTTGGAAGAGAAGGCCAAACTAGCCTCGAAAAAGCTTGGCGTGCTCACCAGAGCGGGACAGTATTTCACGCCGGCACACCGCCTGCAACTTTACAAGGCGCAGGTTTGGCCGCACATGGAATACTGTTCCCATCTTTGGGCTGGGGCTCCCCAGTACCGGCTCCTTCTACTTGACCGCATTCAGCGCCGAGCGGCTCGAATCGTCTACGACCGAGCGCTTCCCGATCGGCTCGATTCACTGGCACTGCGAAGAGATGTTGCATCTCTTTGCATTTTCTTTCACATATACCATGGAGAGTACTCTGAGGAATTGTTCGAATTAATCTCAGCCGCCAAATTTCGTGAACGCACTACGCGGCAAACGTCCCGATACCATCCACACCATCTTACTTACTCCTTTCTAAAGGGCCGGTAACGCACCTGCAATTCCCCTGGTTTTGCGGTTGATCATGGGCGGTGGTAGTCACTTAACATCAGGTGAGCCGAATGCTCGTTTGCCCCCTCTCCTATAAAAAAATATATGTATATATATAATCGGAATCTCGGAAACGGCTCCAACGATTAAATTAAGTTAAATTTAGTGTCCAAGGAGTTTCGGGGCCAGTTAATCGATCTAGCTACGATTTATTTTTAGAAAATGTCTTTTTTTCGTGTTTTCAGGCAATGAAAAACTGCTACAATATAAGAAGGTAAATTTTGACACTGTGTTAATGATCGTAATAGCTCAACTGGTTATCGTGCGGTTGCGAAATCGTAATGCCTTGGTTTGCGTCCTGTCTTAGGTGCGACTTTTTCCCTTTTTTTTCAAGTTCCCTTCTTTTGTGAGAAAATTTATTATTTCGAGCCCTTTTTTAGTATTTTTTTTTAAAAATACGATAATTTTAATTAAACTAATTGCACTCATGATTTTTTATTCAAATAACCAGTTCAGTTTTTTCCATTATGTCAATAAGATCAAAAATGTTATTCATGTAATGTAATTTCAAAAAAAAAAACCGACCAAAGTTCGGTCATCCAGGTACTTGACTCATTATAACCACATTGAATTTGGTTTATGTAGTAGTTTGTCTTGCTTTTATTAGTACAACGCGTTTAAAGACTTCATTGTTTGCAGTTAGTTAAAGATGTAAATGTGTAGTTTTATGACATTAGCTGGACTCTCTTCAATTTTATAAAAATAAAATAGGTATAACGTTTCTTAGACGGAAATCACAAGACAGAGAGCAATTTAAATTAGGCTGCAGGAGTATTTTTATATAATAGATAGTCTACTATAATAGTATAATATATAAATCGATATATACATTAAATGACACAAATTTTTCAGATTTTATCGCATTTAAATTAATTATTTAATTCCCGCCGTTTCGGGTACTTTTCAGCACCCATATTCACGACGAGACTTAGGTGCTTGATGTCATGATATTATTAGTCGCCCGGCTACCGTCTGTAACTCAGAATAATAAGTGTGTGTGTTTGCTTGCGGCTAGGTGCGTGTGTAGGCATGTGTGTGAGTGAGTGTGTGTGTGTGTGTGTGTGTGTGTGTGTGTGTGTTTGTGTGAGTGCGCATGAGTGTGCATGCGTTTGCGTGTGTTCGTGTATGTGGTTGAAATTTAAGATTTAAACAATTTTTTGCATGTTGGTTAATTTTTTATACTAATGTCGATTCCGTTTGTTCATAATCTAATTCTAATAATCAATTCCTAATTTTAATTTTTACCTTTCTACTAGTTAAGGGATAATGGATATATATTTGTTTACTTATTATTTTGTTGAAAACTGCATCTCAATCGATGCAGACGTTCAAAAGATATGAAAGGTTTACATACCTACACATATACACATACGTACATAAATCCGTACGGACATCCACGTGAAATTAGTCAGAATAGCTTCCTGGTATCTCAAAACGTCGTGATCTGATTAAAACTCGATTTTCGAA
This sequence comes from Parnassius smintheus behrii, assembly GCA_036936625.1. NCBI lineage: Eukaryota > Metazoa > Arthropoda > Insecta > Lepidoptera > Papilionidae > Parnassius > Parnassius smintheus. The sequence goes on from JAUPFT010000012.1 coordinate 4,518,035, forward strand.
AATCAGGGTGGAAAATAACTTCCACATAGGGAATTATCAATTTTCAATTTTCTTAGCGGAAAGTTAAAAAGTAGCAGGGACGATCTTGACCATGTTCATATCCATATAGCGTTCGCGTAAATATAAGAAATCATTATTCCTGATATAATTCGAGTCAGTATTTGAAAAATATGATATCGAAGATTTTTGGGCTTGTCCGGTATGAGCGAAGATTCTCAAGGGCCGTCCCCAATATTTATTTATTGAACAATAGGTATGAGCGTTTCATTGTAAATCGATCCGAAGACAGCGAGGCAATAACATCGTTTATAATGATTTATAAGGATATTAGATACGAAGAAACAAAGCTTATTTCTCTTTTCAGGAATAGGTAAGTGGGCCATAATTGAAACAGCATGATTTATACAATTCCCCGCTCACTCTCACCCCGCAATATTTTCTTCCGAAATCCGTTTACTCGAAAGGGTTCTAAGAAAAGTGAAAGGGGGCAAGGGGCGGGGAATTCCGTAAATTATGGCCTTTTAAATTCCCTTCCCTTTGTTACCGTTGTTACTTTTTTCGCGACAAAGGAGATTACGTCATCTATCTTCCGCGGAGCCAGTAAATTGGTTATGGAGATAAAATCTTTTATTAAATTATGGAAATGTATTTGCGGCTCATTTGAATATGGACTGTCCAAGGGGTGTATAATAAGGTCGGGATACTCGTGAAAGATCCAACGCGCCATTGTATTGTTAACTGGCGACCTAATGGCTAAAGGCACAACCCGATAAAGTTATCACTGAAAGGCAATTTCATTGTAATATACTATGTACCATCTTTTTCAAACGAAGTCATAAAATTAGAGTACTTTATTATAATATTAGTAAGCTCTTTTACTTTATAGAATAAGGGTTACAATCAAGCACACAGTTCACCTGATGGAAATCGGATACTATGGCCTATGGACATCCACATCTGTCCTCGATTAAGAATCAAAAGGCAGAAGCGCTGTCCATCCTGAAGACTAAGACAGAATGCTTCATTTTCAGAAAAAGGAGCTTTTGCTTTAAATAGTTTTTAAATTTGTTAAGAAAATCTTTTATTATTCCACTGAAGCTGAAATTAATCTTATTGTTAGTGATCAGCTTCACCCTTTACACCACCACTTTACAATACACTAGCTGTTTCACCCGCGTATATGACGCGTCTGTGCCACGCGATATTACACTTTGCTTAAAGTTAAAGTTAATCTCAAGAAGCCTAGCCCGATTGACCCTTGAAACTCTTTAATCACAATAAATCACTTAAGATCTGGTCTGACACACCAGGCTTAAAACATTCTAAAAACTTGATCCGGGTTTTTGATCGTAAATTCGCTTCAGAAGCCCTGGGATTAAGTAAAAATAAATTGCGCATTCTGGCAAGAGCACTAACTGGACACTGTTGTCTAAAAAGCACATGTCCATCCTAGGACTAAGTAACTCAAGGATGTGTCGGTTCTGTTCCATAACGGAAGAAACCTCTCTGCACATCATAACTGATTGCGGACCCTTAATGCGCAAACGTAACACTCATCTGGGAAACTGTGTATTCCGCCCAGAAAAAGTGAAATTGCTCACGGCTAAGCAACTCCTTCTTTCATTAATGACATAGGGCTTAGCGGTAAACTATAGCTATAGCAGCGATCACAATAGATCTTTTAGGTCGCAGTGATACCGGTCTCTTTTCCTAGACCTGCATAGCTGCTCACACGTAATGAAAAAAGATAAAGTTAAAATTACAGCCTATATACGTCCCACTGCTGACCACAGGCATTGTCTCCTTTCTGAGAGGGTTTAAGGACAGGGAAGGGCCTCACGCGCTGCCTCAATGAGTGTTTCACATATCTTCAAAATATTTTTTTTTAATTTCTCTGACATCCAGGTTCCCTTATGATGTTTTTCTGCACCGCTAAGCAAGAGGTAAATTTAATAGCACGTGGATACCTCACTTCCACCTATGTAATATGTCACCCCGAGCTCCGGTGTTCATTACTGGTTTCTCTCGATTCTGGGACTGGGGTTTTGCGTCGTTCTAACGGCGAGCCGACTGTTTAATTTAATTTTTCATTATCTCTTAAACTATGCCTCCAAATAACACACTGTAAGGAACAAAGTTTATCTACATAAATTTTTCTTGAAAATGATCTTGATTAATTAAAAAGGATTGGTATACCATGCCTGATAATAACGCTCACAAAGAACTTGGTACTTTATTACTTACTACTTTATTTTTTTTTAAACAAAATACCTTATTGTGGCATATGTGTACGAGATAGGCATATGGTATCATGGTATAAGAAGTAAAGTTATATCGTTTTTAATGTAATATATAAGTCAATGTTTTAATACCATTGTATTCATGTATAACTAAACATTACGCCAAGGCACGCGGATAAAGCAGTTCGGAGAATTTTCTTCTCGGACATTGGGAAAATTTGCATACAAAAACTGTGAGCACACGCGTTTGTTAAGCCCTTTAGCGAAAAATAGCAATACTTCGCTGAATATTTATTTGAAAAACATTTTAGCTATTTCCCATTAGGTGACGCTTCTAAATATAAGGTAAAAATCAGTTTTAGGCACGTCGTCAATTACTAACATATTTATAAATAAATAGCGCCGTTACTGGATAACGGAGGGCACTTATTAGAATATTTTTTCTTTCTTCTGGAACAATCTGCCAGAAATAATAAAATTTTAAGATTATTTGGTTAATATACATTATTCTTAAGATAATAAACCGAAATCATGTTAATTTTTTGCTCCATATCGTGACTTACTATACCTTAACGCACATCCGAGCATATTTTCTTTAAAAATATTTTTTTAAATGTATGAAGCGAATGCGTCTTGACCTTTCAATAATGTCACTTAGACTAAATGACAAAAATCGGAGATATATCCTATAGGACAAAAGTTACAGACGACAATTTTGTTGCTGATGTCCGGTCTATTACTACTACATACTTAAATGTCTTTGGGTGTAGCCCAATGCTAGACAGCCTATACTACTCCTCATAAATCTGGCTACAAAATGAAAAAAAAATATCAAACTGAACTTGTAGTTACAGAGATAAGAGTGTTTAAACGAACAAAAAACCGAAACTCTTCTGCTTTATTATGTTATAAGTATAATAATATATACTTATAGACACTAACAGAATTTTAAGTCAACCGCTTTCACGCCTAGGTCTATTTAATACAATTAGCATACTAATCGACTTACTTCACTGAAAAATACTACTGGAAAATTTAAGTAAAATGTCCCATCCTCGTCACCAAATACAGTATACTTATACGGATTTCACTACTCATATACAAATGAAATTCATACCATTTATTGATTGACAACACAACTCTCAGATCTTAATTGTTTTCATAAGCCTACAATATGGCTTACATACCTCACAAAAGACAATAAAAATTACGAATAATTCTGGTACTTAAGCATATGCATAGCAAGCCAAAATAAACTAGTACCTACTAGCAGAACTGTGATATGCTATAGCTATGCGTTATCGTGCGTTACTTGTGATAACACAAGTAACGCACGATAACGCATAGCTGCTCAATGTTGCCGTGTTTCATATGGTGAGTGTAGAAAACAATAGGCCCTTTTTACTTTAAACGAGGCATTCCATCTTAGTCCTCAGGGGTGACAACGTATTTTTATTTTATTTTTAATCGAGGATAGATGTAAATGTCTACGGGCCGTAGTATTCACTTAATTAAATAGTTAATATTATTCTATAAAAATAAACGCCACCGCAAGCAGACAACTGTAAACGAGCATACTATAACTAAGCCTCACATGCTGATATGTATCTCCCAAAATACACAAAGGTACGACAGTTTACTGAAAACTCTTTTAATACAGTTTGATCTTTAATAACTTACTATGTACATACTCGTATTATGTACACAAACACATATCTATAACAAGTTTAAATATACGTAGGCCACTCAATAGGTTTTGAGATGCTCGAAATTTAAAAATGGAACGCACCCGTATTATATGTTTCTAAATAGCAAATTTATTTAAAAATAGAACTCCATAAGCCAATTGCTCAATATTAAAAAAGAACGAAGTTATAAAAATACAAATGGTTTAACTTAATGAAACAAGACGAAACTCAGTATTGCAGTACATTCATGAATAAAAGGATGACTTAATTATATCACTTTAAGCGTTCAACTGACTTACTTTGAGTGCTACAAGTCTTCCTTACTTTGAAATAATGTTGCCTAGTGCGAGTATAATACCGCATAAATCATGTATGTATACGTGTACTTAACTGACTTTTTGTTTGATCATACTGAAAATGATTCCGCTATTCAAACCATAACGTAGTAATTTTGTGAATTATCAGAAATAAAAAGCGCTTACGGAAGTGCGTGTTTCGTTCGCGATTTCTATCTTCGCATTTTATATTTTCGTTTTTTTTTTTATAAACGTGATATCGCAGAGGGTTGAGTTGTCACCTTAAAATTCATAAGTACTCAGGTAACCAGAGTTTGAAAATTGTTAACCATTATTACTCTGCTGCCCGGTGATTGTAAGAAAACCTGTTTGTTGAAATAAAAGTTTAGAGAAATTTCTAAATACACATCGGGGCTGCGCGGCGAATTCTTTCCTGTCCGAGAGAAATAGAAATAAAATGGAAACGTTTTATATAATATAGATTATTAATAATACAAATTTAAAGTTACGCATATAATGATTAATTTATCAGAGGTGGCATGAGTTCTGTTGTAGAACGTATTACACGTGGCTATTACAGCGTAAATATTAAACATTTTTAACAACTTATTATTTCGTATATTATTTTTTTACGTAAATATTTTAACAACTTCTTGCATCATGTCTCAGAAATAAATGACTGTAGTCAAGCGATAGTAGCCTAATGGCAGGACGCGGACCCCGAACTCAATAAGGTCGTGGGTTCGAATCCACCATTCGAATACTGGTGTGAACCACTCGTAACACAAGCAATTTAATCTTACCACGAGTGGTTAAGGGGAATATTAGTAATGTTTATAGCATTGTTAATATTCTTAAAAAAATTTAAATTAAATATGAGTCTGAGAGATGACGCATATTTGTACCAATTGCCGTAGAGATTACCGGTCCGTTGGGTCCACGTGCGGTAAATTTACTAAAAGAACTGTATCTGCGACTGATCGTCGCTGTTGGTGATAACAGGGCTATTTTTTTCCCACTCAAAAGCTAAGTATAGGTATTCAGCGAGGAAACGCAGCCAGCGTCGTTATCACGATACCACGGGGGTATATGGCAATTAGTATTGCATATATTTGAATTTTTAAATATTATAACTAAACGGAGTAGCCTCCTAATAGATGGTGTAACGACCTGGTAAGATGTGCAGGAAGTCAATGAATGCGGATGGCTCAGGACCGTGCTTTTTGGCATTCCTTGGGGGAGACTTATTTTCAGCAGTGGACTTGTGAAGCGCTGTAGTGATGACGATAATTAATAGATATATTAATAGTTCGCCAGTTTTCAACGTGCCTGGCAAGCGTGACAACTATAGCAAATAATCCATCACCTCATTTCCTTTTAAGAATCCTCCAGACCGAATTCGGTCACCACTGAAAGTCTCAACGGAGAACGGAGTCCCTTGCACGGGTGCACTCGCTATTCCCTCATTCTCATGGTCCGATTGGACGGTAGTCCGACACAACCGGAGAAACATAATGCTAAAACCTTTGGCTTTCCGAGGCATGGAAGTATAACACCGCCGACTTCCTGACTACAAGCAGCTATAGAGAATTTCTTGAGAGAAAAACTCAATAACAATTCTTTTGGCGCGACCCGGTATTCAAGACTTCATTAACAGCAGTCGCATTTACGAACGCAAGTTCAACGAGGCAGTTAGACCAGACGCAATATACACAGTCCGACTACAAGCAGTTGCGTCAATGGGCAAATCGTCAGGTATTGCTTCGTGGTTGCATTTGCACACACGCACCCAGATATATCACCTAATTTTGGCTGTTTCAAAAACAGTTAATTATACTTTCGGTTTTGCAAGTGAAGAAGGTAAAATTATTAATATTATAATTTATATATTATAATTTAAACGTGGTGGAGCCATAATGCAGTGATATTAAAAGTATAGTAACATGAAATGTAACGCGAATGGGTCGGCTTGACCGGGGAAGGATCACGCTATCAAGGAATACCAGCGTAAAATAGTAGCTTAATGCTGCTGTGTTTCGTATGTTGAGTGTAGAGAACTAGAGACCCTTTTTACTGGAAATGAGGCATTCCATCTTAGTCCTCATGGGTGACAACGCATCTGCATTTTGATTCGTAATCGAGGATAAATGTAGATGACTATGGGCCACAGCAACCACTTACCATCAGGTGGATCTAGTCGTCATAAACGCGACTGCCCCAGTCCAAATCCCGGGTCAGGTAAAACCCAGTTACTAGGGTTTTCTGTCAAGTAATTGCAGTCTTGAGTCAGGAATTCGGCGATGTTTCGGAAATCCCGTGGAATTGTTGTTCTTGAGCCTTATCCCTCCCCGGTTTTGTCGGACTGCTTTCTCATCGGACTACAAGAGTAAGGGAATAGACTGTGCACCTGTGCTTGCGTATACACTCGTGCACTATATTTCTCCATGTCCGTAAAGATAGGCTATAATGACTGAAAGCTTAAGCATAAACTTTACTTCGTAGTTCATAATACGTACAGCAAATGAGAGCAAAATGTGCCAGCATCTGTCTTTCTATCCGTGCAATGTGTGTGTGTCATCAAGGCAAGAATGAACAGGCTTTTGTTAAGCGAAATCACAGCTGTTCCACCATCTTCGGCTGCATAGTAGTCAATAACTGGCATATATAGTAAAAAAGTTAAGGGGATATATTTTTAGAAGTCAATTACAACACGGTTGTCTTAATCAGGCGTCATACGTTATACGAAGATAAAATACAAAAGATTATACATTTTTAGATTGTGGAAACGGTTGAGTAACAACGAAAAGGTACGGAGGCAAAGATCCGAGGGTCTCTTTATTTTAGTGGTGGACAGGCTTTTGTTTCGACCGCTTTTGTTCTGCTGGGTCTCGCTTCGTATACTTTCATTGGAAATGATTTTTCAGTTTGGGTAACAGTTAAATTTGGCCCGTTTTTTAATAAAACAAGTTACGGAAATGACCAACTTGACCTTTCTGGGATCGCTTGTCGATATAAATTGCCTCCCCATGGGTTTAATATTTAAAACATCTTTCAGCGTCGGATACAAATTTCTTTGTATAACAGCAGTTGATTTGGTACATAAATATGTTTACGTTAAAGCTAATAATTTCAAGTAAAATAGGGGTCAGTTGTTTAAGAAAATGATTTCATATTTTATTAATAATATTTCAGCGTGGTGGAGACTTAGGAGAAACTGTTGTGTCAATTTATTTCATTAGTGACGTAAAAAGTAATATCCATCCATTCATCTTTCAGCCTCACTACAGCCTCTTTAAATTCTACTGCTGAAAATAGACCTCCCCCATAGATTGCCTCATAAGTGGGATAATTAGCTTTAGTTGCAAAGCTTAAAAAGGGGTTTCACAAGGATAGGAAGATGTTATTTGTACACACAAAGTAGATGTTATAGCCCATAGACATCTACATCCGAGTTGCCACCGTTTAAGACTAATATAGATGTCTGTTCATCAGTAAAAACAATTTCCGGTTCTCTATACTCACCATAGGAAACGTTTCTGAAATGTTGCTGCCAATTTCATGTCCCATTTCTCTCTTTACCATCTTACGAGACGCATTATGGCTGCAGCACAGCCGGGTGGAAACGCAATCTTCGACTTTGACAGTCAGCTCACTTCAGCACACAGATCTCTGGTTCTTTGGAGACTTAGTACCACTCAATCGCTACTTTAATACGAGCTGTACTAAAGTTGAGTAATTCTCGCCGCATACTATAATATCTAGTTTTACGTAGAAGTCTCCCATTAACAGTGGGTTTTAGAGAAATTGCTCGAGAAATTCCTCACCTCCTCATCGAGATGAGCCGAGGTTGGTGCGTAAACCTATGTGACCCTCAACGAATATCGTTTTGTAATTTTAAGTGTAAGGTACGCAACCCTCGTTGACACACTGCTTATATTTACAACGCGCGTAAAAGCGTTAACGAGAGTAGTGTAGATGATAAATCCGACACCTTCTTGGAAAAGATGATTGCCCTCCTGGTGATAGAACAAGTTGCAGAATTTAAGGATAACTGTGTAATTCCCCCCTTTTCAGACCCAAAATTGTTCTATAATATGCCAGCGCAACTTATCTACTCTTCTTACAGCTCTAGGATCTCGTTTGTCCGCAGTCTAAGTGCATTAAATGTTGCCAGGTACATCAAAGTTGGCAACCGAATGTTAACGGAATTTCTTAGCTCTCTCTGCCCGCTGATACCTTGGTCAGCACCGTTACCACGAATAGCGGGTAGTATATCGGAGACTTAGGGCCGTGTCAGTGTTCCTTTCGTAATGTACTTTCGTAATATAACCTCTTACTGATTGGCAACCACAATTTTCTTGAACAGTGATTTTGTTATTATCTGATGCTGTTGCTCATCTCCTCATTTGTTTCCAACTAACCCCTCTTACGACACCTCTGGAATCATATGGGATAGTGGATATTCTTACACCGCCTTTACACGGTAATTTCAATTTTATGAAACAAAACAAAGCCACATTTAAGACTTTCCGCACGAACTGAGGAAAGGGACGACTGATTTAATAATACTTTACATATTAAAAACGTGTACAGATGAAAGAGACGACTGATTCTATATTTCTTTGTAAGAAAATACGAGATTCGTTTTTTATCTACATAAAAATTAGTTGCTTCGGAACTGAAACAAGAAAGTTTCTTGTCTTCAATTCCCTTTTGATTAAAATGGTACAATTTAACTTTAAATTAGAAAACTTCTGGAGTAAAAAAAATCTCTGTGTTCGCAGTGTCATTTTAATAATTAACTGTCTTAGAAGTCTTGTTTCTTTTTTAGAATTTAACAAGTCTTTTTGTTTTTAATAAAATGTAGTTCTTTACTAATTGGACGTTATACTTAACTGTACTTAACTGTGTACTTACTCAGTGTCTTCGCATTGAGGAGTTATTTAAATCTTATTATTTATATATACAAAAATTATGTCAGTAATTTTTTTGTCGTGTTATAACTATTATAGTCCTCAGTCCTCTGAGGCAAGGAATCTTTTATTACCTCCAAATATACCTTACCTCCAATTTCTCCTCTATCATGGGAGCAACTGCTCTCTTGGACATATGAATTATACAAGACAAACATCCTACATTCATTTTTTGTAAGCGATACTAATGATTACTTACAATTAAGCGAACGTTACCCATTTAACTATACTATTTATACAGATTTTATTACGCAGAACGAGCTTACATTATCTTGAAGTCTTACCAGGGGTAAGCTTGGGTTTAGATTTAATTTTGTTAATTATAGGATCTCAAGTAGATGACAGCACCCATCTATCTTCTCTATTGAAATTAAGATGTTTTTAATTTCAAAAACCTCGCGTATCATCTTTGGTAGGAATCGGTGTTCTTTTCCGAGGATTTGAAGTCTGTCAAATCTGATGTAATTAAATATTATGTAATATTAATTGCTTTGTTTCATATACAGATTTATTTTTTACTCATATAAAGTCATTTTTTTATATGAAGTTACTGTCTCTACTGCTATTATTTATTCTGTGCTTCTGATAAATCACTATAATATTATATCTATTTGAACCGACCGAAAGGGATGTGGTTCGGAAATCAAGTAGTATATGTTATTTTTTGTTTGTATTTTTCGAAAAATATTCAATAATATTGTGAACCAAATTTAATGAATCTTTTTTACTAACAAAACACAGGACTGGATACTAGTTAGTTAAGGAAGGAACAATAAAGATTAAATTAATATACAAATAATAATAGCTTCGGAAGTGAAGTGATTTTAATTTTTTTATACACTATGCCCAACCATCGATATCAGAAATTATCATGTTAAAATTATTTTATTCGTTTTCATTTTCATAAATCGGCTTTTAACTTTTATTAAATGGATAACTTTGTAAAATATTTAAGATTTTTTAATATAGACGATCAAAAGCCCACTGCGGCACATAAAACTTCCCAATAAATAATCTTATCCTCCACGGTTAAAGGAAATTTGTTACAACAGCCCATGGAAACGTGCAACAAACTACTAGAAAAAAAGAATGAACATATTTATTCGTCGCTGCGACTTATTTTTACAAAAAGTTTTACAAACAATTTTTTATAGAATAAGGGTGACAAGCGAATACACAGTCCACCTTATGGTAAGTGCCCGCTGTGACCCATAGCATTTGCCCTGAGGACTGAGGTAGAATGTCTTGTTTACAATAAAGGGGTCTCAGGTTCTCTACACTCACTTTACGAAATACAGCAGCATTAAGCTGCAATTTTACGCTGGTATCCTGTGATAGCGTGATCCTACTACCTCGGTCGATCCGACCCATTCCTGCTGCAACCACAATATGGCTGCAGCGTGGTTCCACCACGTTGGTAAAATACTTAAAAAATATTTTAAAAATATGGATTGCAGCAAAAAAAGCGAACTGAACTACTGATACTGAGCGTAATGATACCAGAGTTACCGCGGCGCTGATATTCTGTCGGAGCCTATAAGTACAACTAATACGAAAAACCAAACATACGTTACCACACTAAAACTAGAAAGAAAACACTGACTGTTTATATTTAAAAGACACATAAAACAAAAAAATCAAAACAAAACACCTTAATGTATGCACTGATGTTTGAAGGAAGAAATGCTAAAAAGGACGGTACAGAAACAGGAACAGAAACTTTTTTGTTCAATGTAGATTGTAAATAATACTTATTGGAAGTCATTATCTTGTTTATTTTACCACTGGTTCGAAAAAAAGAACCTCTTTCCTGGGAAGAACCAGCAAGAACCGCAGTGGGACTTTTTTTTTTAAAAAAAACAATTCAAATTACTATCATATTTTATGTTACACAATTAAAAAACACTAAACATATTATAAATAGCTTGCTGGCGATCACCTCATTCCTAGGAGTTATTATCGCCCATTAATTCCTTAATATTATAATAACCTTTTTATACAAACTTCGTTTAATAAAGTTTTTGAACATTACTAATACAAACGAACTCCTGGGGAAAGTGAAAACCACCTGGAATTTTACATAATTATTTCTTATATTTACGCGAACACTACACATTGGTTAAAACTACTTTGACGGATTTTTTTGTGTTTAATTTAATTTTTTATTTAAATATATAATTGAAATAAACGCGAAAAAATCCGTAAAAGTAATTTTAATCTATCCACCTGAAAGTTATTACATATTTAGGGACTTATGATCCTACGTTTAGCTCTACGATTACTAATCTTATGTTTGATGTTTTTTCATTTGATAAAATATTTTCTTAAAGGCTTAATTTATAACATAACATAAACACATAACATAAACACTCACGCCTGTCACCCAGAGGGGTAGGCAGAGACTACAGACTTCCATTTAGCACGATCCTGACATACCTTTCTCGCCTCTTCCACATTCATATACCTACGCATACATGCTCGTCGGTTAAGGGTACTCTTAATTTGTTAATTTATAACCTCAACATATAATATTTAGCATTATCTGTAGTATCCACTTATTAAATGCTTTGATGTATGATTGATTGTTATAATTTATGTCCATCGTTTGATCCTCTATATGTAGGTACTTAGTATGATAATCCCAACTTCAAATAAACGTTATGAAGAAATATTAAAGTAAATATATCATACAGAATTTTATCGTTGTCCTTTGAGTGTTTAAATGGATTACAACTAAGCGATATTTTTTTCTAATTTTACCAATCAATATTATTTTAGGTGGTAGAATAATGCTGCAGCTATATTATAAAGGTAACTAGAATGGGTCAGCTGGACCGGGATAGGAACACGCTCTCACATCATATCATACTGTTGCGCGCCTAAGTTGATAACTGGTACCTGGCACTAGCGCCATGTAGTGTCGGGGACCAGAGCGAGGAGGGCTTCCTAGAAAATGTCAATTTTGAACTTTCCACCAATAGCGCCATCTAGTATCGAACAGAAGATTTAAGCTTACTCGAAGCCCCACACTTGAATATTCTGCGCCTGGTCGATCAGCGCCCGTATTTGCTGGAATATTCTCGATGTTTCGGTGGAAGAGCCCTGTATAAAGCCGTTGATAGCCGCGATCGGGGCAGTATTGAATTTGGTGAGACAAGCGAAGCTTCGGAGCGAAATAAAGTGAATCAGTATGATTAAATATTAGTGTGTGTTAATAGTGTCTTTTAACTTTTAATTGGTGTTCGGTAATAAAAGTGTAAATTTTGGTAATTCAATCGGCAGTTTTTATTGTCACGAACCTCAAACTCGTAACAATACCAATGAAAAATAACAGCTGTTTTGAATGGTGAGAGAAGAGATTGGATCACCAGCTTTCTTGCAGATCGGAGCATCAAGGTCGTTGTAGACGGTGCAAGCTCCGATTGCAAGCCTATTAATGCTGGTGTTCCACAGGGCTGCGTGCTATCGCCAACGCTGTTTCTTCTGCATATCAATGATATGTTGCATACCCGTAACATTCATTGCTATGCGGATGACAGCACTGGTGATGCTCTTTACACCGGCCGAGCCAATATTTCTCGGGAAAACGTCTCCGAGTGCCGGGACAAACTTGTGTCTGAAGTCGAGTCTTTACTGAACAGAGTCTCGGATTGGGGACGACTAAATCTAGTCCAGTTTAACCCCCAGAAGACACAAGTTTGCGCGTTAACCGCTAAAAAGAACCCCTTTGTCGTATCCCCTCAGTTTCAAGGCACTCCCCTTGTTGCCTCAGCCAGTATCGGAATCCTCGGCGTCGACATATCGAGTGACGTGCAGTTTCGTGGTCACTTGGAAGGGAAGGCCAAATTGGCCTCTAAAAAGCTTGGCGTGCTCAGCAGAGCGGGACAGTATTTCATGCCGGCACACCGCCTGCAACTTTACAAGGCGCAGGTTCGGCCGCACATGGAATACTGTTCCCATCTCTGGGCTGGGGCTCCCCAGTACCAGCTCCTTCCACTTGACCGCATCCAGCGCAGAGCGGCTCGAATCGTCAACGACCGAGTGCTTTCCGATCGGCTCGATTCACTGGCGCTGCGAAGAGATGTTGCATCTCTTTGCGTATTTTATCGCATCTATCACGGGGAGTGCTCTGAGGAATTGTTCGGATTAATCCCAGCCGCCAAATTTCGTGAACGCACTACACGACAAACGTCCCGATACCATCCACACCATCTGGATGCTTGGCGGTCCACCACTGTACGTTTCACAAGGAGTTTTCTTCCACGTACAACCTCTCTGTGGAATAGTTTACCACCGGCGATTTTTCCGGACCGATACGACCTAGGGACCATCAAGAAAAGAGCTTACTCCTTTCTAAAGGGCCGGCAACGCACCCGCGATTCTCCTGGTGTTGCGGTTGATCATGGGCGGCGGTAATCACTTAACATCAGGTGAGCAGCATGCTCGTTTGCCCCCTCTTCTATAAAAAAAAAGAGAGCTGGAGACCGTTTTAACTAGAAACAAGGCATTTCATCTTAGTCCTCAGGGGTGACAACGCATCTGCATATGAGTTCGTAATCAAGGATTGATGTGGATGTCCATGGGCCACAACAACTACTTACCGTCCAGATGAACTGTCTGCTCACTTGCCACCCTTTTTCTATAAAAAAATATCAGCACCTTTCAGCACGATAATTTTTATTAATACAGTTTAAACAATTTTATACTGAATGATTGCAGAAATATCATTAGACTAAAATAGAGAAGAGGAGGTACTCTTATTTGGTAGTTACTTTAATATAGGCAGCCGTATTCCATTGCGCTCAAAAATATAGCTTAAATTTCATATACAACGTGGGGCCTACAATGGCGACTTTAATTTAACACACATATACGTTTTCACACTTTCATTTCATGACGAAATTATATTGCCATTAAACGACATTATTTAGGGATATATTTAAAATTTTAGAAAATAGCATGTTAGAGCAACCTGTACTTAAAGAACTGTCGTGCAGTGTTCATTTGCCGGGTTCACGGATCATAACATTGCATCATCGAAATTAAAACGAATAAGCAATACTATTGAAGGAAAGAAGATTTGTCGGCGAGCGGCCGGCGCAGGAGACACCTGCTCCTCTCCCGCACCCCGCCACACTGATATCGAAATATTTTTATAGTACTAGCTGAACCCGTGTCCTTGACACACTTGTTCATAGCAGTGCGCATAATTAGGTCGACTAATATTTTGGTGAATAATTCCGCGAAAAGACGCTTACCTATTGTTTTATTTATTAATTTTTGTGTAATTAGGTTATGGTACTGCGATAAAAACGCTTTGTTTTGGTTTTTTTCCAATTTAGTTGGTACATTTACATCTCTTGCGATACGGACGCTTTTATTTGTGTTATTAGTGCTTGTGTAAACCTGTGATCGTGATGGCAAATACACATCCGAACTACACAGCAGCTGAATATGCGGACATGATCCTAATTTACGGAGAATGTCATCAAAATGCCGCCCTTGCGATTAGAACATATCGCGAGAGATATAGCGATACAAGACAATGCCCTACTCATTCTCGCACTATTGTAGGAGCTCTTCAGCGCATCCGCGAAAACCGACCAGTGGATCCTAGGTATCAACGCCCTGATCGACCGCCTACACGACAATACCCAATCCATTTAACTGAAAATGTGATACAACACTTCGAAGAACAACCCAAAACTAGCCTTCGCCAGAGTGCTAGGCATTTTCAAGTCCATCACAGAACCGTCCATAGGATATTAAAGCGCGAAAAGTGGCACCCATTCAAGTTTAGAAAAGTACATACTCTGCTATCGCGTGATAAAATAATAAGAGTTAATTATTGTCAGTGGTTACTGAGAAAAATTGAAGAGGACAGTGACTTTCTTTCTCAAATTTGTTGGACTGATGAAAGCACGTTTGCCAGAAACGGCATGTGGAACCAGCACAATCTGCACCACTGGGCACCTAAAAACCAAAATCCGCGCGTTTGGCGGGAGTCAGCCCATCAGTACAGATTTTCGGTAAATGTTTGGGCAGCTATTCATGGTGACAACATCATCGGACCCGTATTCATTGATGGGGCTTTGAACGGCGAAAGGTTTGTTAATCTATTAAATAATACGGTGTCAGAATACACAAACAACCTAAACGTCCATCGATACCAACGAATGTGGTATCAATTAGATGGCGCGCCTGCACACTCTGTAACAACAGCAAGGCAGTGGCTAAATGACACGTTTGGTGCACAATGGATTGGTAGATTTGGACCTCGTAGGTGGCCAGCAAGATCGCCAGACCTCACGCCACTCGATTTTTTTTTCTGGGGGTGCATCAAAAACGATGTATACGCGGAGAACGTGGATTCGGTGGAACAATTACGCCATCGAATAATAAATGCGTTTGAAAAATTGAAGGAAATGGCTATAAGTGACAGTTTATTATCAAATGTGCGAGAAAACATGAAACGCCGTTTAGTTCTTTGTATCTGCCAACAAGGTGGCCTTATTGAAAACAAGAAAATTTAAAATAAAGACAAATTAAAGCAGTGATTAGTGATAACAGTTAACAAATAGTAACACGAGAGTGTGATATGATACGTGTTTGACTAAGCATCTCCGCTGTAGGTACCACTTAGGACGCGCGCCGCCACGCCGGTAAGTTTCTTTGATAAACAAGACACTTTGCGCGGTTGCCAGCCCGCTAAACGCTGCGTTGCCAGCCCGCTAAACGCTGCGTTGCCGCTCCGAGTTAACGTAAACCAACTAGGTAAGTATTTTCATGAATGAATTTTTGCAAGGATGATTCCAATTTTAGTTACTTTTTTAATATTTAGTTTGTTTGAAAAAAATAATTTTTCAATTTACGAGTAATTTTAACTTTTTAAAATGAATATGATTAATGGTCACTAGCCCTACCCGTGTATTAAATTAAAGTCGCCATTGTAGCCATACGTTGTATAAATAATGAATATACGTCTTGAACGTATAACTGTAACAAAGTGCTCGTATTACTATTTAAACCTGGCTGCGGAGAGATTGCGGCCAAGTGCGCTACTGGAACCAAACCTATTTTAACGTTGTAGAGCCATGCTGCAGTTATATTAGTAGTATAGTTGTAGCACGAATTGGTCGGCTCAACCGGGGAGGGACCACGCTCTCACAGAATACCAGCGTAAAATAATAGCTTAATTCTGCTGTGTTTCGTATGGTGAGTGTAGAGAACCGAAGACCTTTTTGCCGGAAACGAGGCATTCCACCTTAGTCCTCACTGGTAACAACGCATCTGCATTTTGATTTGTAATCGAGGATAGATGTAGATGTCTATGGGCCGCAGCAACCACTTACCATCAAGTGGACTGTGTGCTTGTTTATCACGCTATTCTATAAAAAATATATTCCCATGAATTGGTTTATTATAATTTATTTGAAAAACAAGTGAATAAAATTTTTTTCGAATTATCAATTGGTATTATTTTACCAAACTACAACATATTATTTATTAAATTACTAAATATACTATATATTATATTGTGTTTAAAAATTACATGAACGCAGTAATTTTGCAGCCGAATTCCGTTCTATATCGAGTGGTGCCGGTATAACAAAAGACGTCGTTCCTTTTCGTTTCAGTGTCGTAAGAGGTGACGATAGAAAATGCCAAAAAATATTTTAGACCATTTACTTTAGGCTATATATAAAATACCCGGACCGACGACGGCCTGCAGTGTCAAAGGTGTGGAATGTCCAGTACTGTGTGTAAGACGGATTCCAAACGTAACGACTAAAGATTACAGCAATCCAGGCAGATTTACTACGTCACGATTATACGGATTGTTGGAAGATTAGGAGAGAAGAAGAAGCAAGTTAATTATCCACTAATGCCTATCAATCCGCCGGCACCTATGTAACTGTTAATTGCAATTTTAAGTGCTGATTTACAATGTGCTCGGCGGTAATGGATTACATCGTGAGGAAACCTGCATGTCTGATGATTTTTTTTCATATTTCGCCTTGGCAGCGTCGCGGACTTGTTCTTGCCCGAAAATCCTCTCAGAAATGAGTGTAAGCCTGTGTCCAGCAGCAGGACGTATTTAGGTTGTAACTTTAACTTTTAACTTTTAAAAATTAAAAGAAATACGGACGAATTTCGACCACTGGATGACCACTTGTAAAATATACAACTCCAGTCTACTTTGTAAACATACTATAAACCAACGACAAACGAAAACTTGAATATCATCTGAGTTTCATACTAAGGTTGAGTGCTAACAGTATAATACTACAAAAGATTTCGTAAAGTCGAATGACAAAGAATTTGTGCCATGAAAATGTCGGGTCGCTGGCTTTCCGCTTTGTGTAATTATAAGGCCAACGTTCATTTGCGACTGCGTCTTGTCTTTGTGACTTTTTGTTCTTTATGTTAGCGACTTTGGTGTCAGATTGCTGCATCATAGCTTTTTTACAAGTTTTGATCAGATGATATCCGGTCGGCGTTTATTCCATACAAACGTATTCCCCTCTTTCTTCCTTGGGTGATTGACATTAGAACATTTTTAATACACCCTAATACTACCATTACCATTATGCTAAGAACTATAAAACTTTGAAAATTACTTAATTTGTACAGTTAAGTATTTTATTTTGCCGAGACACCCATAAAATAAATTTAACGAACATAAATAAACAGCGACGGTGTAAGAATATTATTTTTAAAATATTATTATTATTGTTATTAACACATATTATTTTTAAAATATTATTATTATTGTTATTATTCAATTTACCTTTTAGGGAGAGGGTTGAAAATTAGACGGCTTACTCATCTTTGTCAGGAAGTCGATGAATAGAGTTACCTCTGTCCTGAGGACAACACATCCCAACTAATGAGGGATTCTATACGTGGTGGAGCCACGCTGCAGCTATATATTATGATTTTAGCCCGAATGGGTCGGTTTGACCGAGGAAAGACCACGCTCTCACAGGATACTGCGGTGTTTCGTATGGTGAGTGTAGATATCCGGAGACCCTTTTTTTACTGGAAACGAGGCATTACATCTAAGTCCTCAGGGATGACAACGCATCTGCGTATTGATTCTTAATCGAGGATAAGTATTGGAGTATAGGTGGACTCTGTGCTTATTTCTCACCTTTATTCCATAAAAAAGATGATTACATCACAGAACTGATGATTTATGCCGAAAATATGTTCTAACCCATCCAAGTTCCAGTTACCTTGAAGGCTATAATAGTGCAGATTATACAACAGTTGGATAATCTACATCACTAAGGAGTCTACTTTATTCTCCGAGGTTTACAATAATAAGATAGCAAGACATAAGATCTTAACATTCGAAGATAACTGTTCAGATAAAATCAATGATATTAATCTAACAAGGAACCTTAAGGAAATTGAAAGCATTTCACCACCTGTATTACCTATAATTATTTGCCTACCTGCAATAAACTTATCTCTTGAGATGTCAGCCCCGGTGCAGCCAAACTCAGAAGGAATAGATCTAATGGACCGCAAACTTCTGTCAGTAACATTAAGAAAAAGTAAAATTAAAAATAGTGAAAGTGAAAAGACAATTGTGGTGACAAAAATTTTAGTCTATGGACAATTTTATTATACGGACTGTTAATTATTATTGTAACTTGTGTCTTAGTTCATAAGTATCTTTTATACTTGTTTAACTTTTGTATCCGAAGTTTCCCTATAAACGAAAACTTCGAACTCGAGAAGAAAGGTGTTACGGGTGGCGAGACCCACCAAGATATCCACGTCAGCAGAATATTCTGTATGCAGACCACAGGCATATACTGAGTGGGCAAATGGAAACTGCTGAGGCCCTGTGTGGACTCTCATGCACTTGTTTTAGGCATATAATTTTAAATTAGTCTTAAGGTGAATGCTTCGACCGTCCGTCCATACATTTTTTAACCAAAATCTTCACTAAACACAGACACTCTTTCTTTAAAACTAATCATTTTATCACTTCTCTACAATGAAATGTGTACGCGTCTGACCTTTATAGGCAATAACTTACATTATATACTGAGGAAAACAATAGTGAAATCCCGGAAAAATTTGACACTTCTTTAGTAGTGTGCGTGACTTTTGACAAGCAAACGAAAGGCGACGTTTAAACATTGGCACGCTAGATGGCATCCAAGTGATCTTAAATAATTCTGATAAATCAATATCTTAAGTTCAATAATTGGTTAATTTCCTTTCCAACCGTTAATAAACCGTATAAAATAACATTAAACTAATGACCTTAGACACCTATGTTTTTTTCTAAACAATTTTATTACTTATTATCGTTGTGTGGCATACCAAAAGTCGTAGGTAAAGCGACGTTGCCGTCCTTTCTGACAACAAACTGCCGTAGACAGAGAAGTCTACGGTACTAACGTATTCCTGACCTTGAATTGACGAAACAAAGCGTTGCCAATCTTACGTACGTTCACTTGTTTGACTTGTATAAAATATATATTCTGATTTCGGTTGTCACGCGCTATGATTTGCGCGCGGAATTTCTTGTGTATTATACATATTTTGTATGTATGTTTTCATTGATTCGAATTGCAATATTTCTCTAGTATATATTTGAGACTATATTGTAATTTATCGTAGGTATAGTAATTAATTATTTTAAAAACGCAATTATGTTTTCGATAGTATTATTAACAGCAGGCTGGCCCGTGATTTTTCTGAAATATCGTCACAATACTGATTACCTACGTCATACGTGTCAGTGTTTCATATATGAATGTGTTTGAATACGTTTTTGGTCAACAATAAATACAATTATTATAAATCGATAAACGACCAAAGCAGTCACAAAATTAAACTTGCAAACATTTGATAAATTTGGTTTTGCCGGGTTACATTAAACACCCTTTACACATTTTGCAAACACTTTCAGACAGACACACATTATTAGTTTGTTATATTTTGTAGAGTTCAAGTTCACTCGTCACTACGTCACACCTTATGATGCGTTCAGAAACAAATATAATTCAGTTACATAAAATCCTTTTTTCTGTTCCGTGCTTTATTGTTTATAAATAAATAGCTTATTCTAATCTGAGTTATACTTTTCTTATTCGTCGGCCAATTCTACCAGGAATATAAAGATACCATGGAAATAAAAAGATAAGTAAATGTTTGTACATTTTAGTGTTCTATATCTTGTGTTCCGAACGCAACCCTATTCATATAGAATTGAAGGAAGATTTGTATATATTATGTTGTATAGTACATGGATGACCGAGCATTTCTCGGTAGTTTTTTTTTTTTTTGAAATCGTGTGTTTTGGAAGTTATATTTAGATTAAAAATACATACTGATAAAATATGAAGAATATTTTTTGATCTTACTGACATAGAAAAAAACTGAACTGGAAAAAATCATGAGTGCAATAAAAGTTTCGTATTTTTAAAAAAATACTACAAAAAGGGCTCGGAATAATAGATTTTCTCACAATAGAAGGGAACTTGAAAAAAAGGGAAAAAAAGTCAATCCTAAGACAAGACGCGAACCATGGACCCACGACATTGCGACAGTGCGTTATCTACTTGAGCTATTACGACCATTATTAAAGTGTTAAAATTTACCTTCTTATATTGTAGCAGTTTTTCATTGCCTGAAAACGGGGATAAAACGAAATTTTATGAAAATCATTGGAGCCGTTTCCGAGATTCCGATTGTATATATACAAGAATTGCTCGTAGGTATAGGATTTATATTTTTGTTTTACTAAAAGCTTTTGTTGAGTGCCTCGAAATTAGGAAATATTATTTTCAAACTTCCTGGTTATTATCACAAAATAAATCGTGTTATAGATTTGTTGTTATCTCTTGTTTGTGAATTATAGTTTCTTACGTGTTGGTTATGAAATGTCTCATTATTGTAATAATTGGTACTGTTACAAATCATCAGTGTTATTAGTTTTGAGTGAATTGGTATGTATTAGTATAATTATGTTGCTTCAAATAGGTACTTCTGTTTTGATAAAAAATTCAATAGTGTAATGTAATAAAATAAAACTGCGTTATATTGTAATCAATGTTGACATAATTTATTTCCCAAAGTTATAAATCAATTAAATAGTTTACGCCAACAAATATAAATTTTATTTCTATAACAATCGTAGATAGCGTTTTGTAGTTCTGCCTACCCAATCTACATATACACAAAAATTAAAAACTTGTTTTTTTACATACACGCCATCTAGTGTTCTAACTTCATAAACGTAGGGATACGTCTGTGTGTATAAACGACCCTATATTCAATGACAGATGTTATAATCAAAATTAATGTTGATTTGGGTAGATTTTGAGGCAATGATATGACCCATTCCAATAAAATGTAATATCCGATAACCGCTAAGTCTACTCCTACGACTTAATAATTTTCCAATTACACAAAGGTCCAAATAAACTTAAAATTTTGCGTTCAGCGCCATCTTGCGGGAGAATGGCTGGGAACAGTCTGAAGGTTCCACCTTAAGCAAATTCTTGTAGCGAATAAACATCTTTTAATTAATAGTAGTATTATAATATATATATATATATATATATATATATATATATATATATATATATATATATATATATATAATCGCAAAGCACTCCTCTCCCTGGACATCCACAAGTCGAGTGGGCCTGACGGAATCCCCCAATTGTGCTGAGGACGTGTACTCCCTAGGCATTGTCCCAAAATCATGGAAGACGGCTTTCATCCACCCGATCCCTAAAAAAGGCGACCGCTCAGACCTGTCCAACTACCGGCCTATCGCCATCACCTCCTTGTTCTCCAAAACAATGCAGTCCATTATAAACTGCCAGCTCATGAGGTACCTTGATGATCACCAGCTGATTAGTGACCGCCAATACGGTTTTCGCCGTGGTCGGTCAGCTGGTGATCTTCTGGTCTACCTAACTCACAGATGGGCGGAGCAGTAGAGTCCAAGGGGGAGGCATTGGCCGTTAGTTTGGACATTGCGAAGGCCTTCGATCGGGTTTGGCACAAAGCGCTTCTTTCGACGCTCCCTTCCTATGGGCTTCCCGAGAAATTGTGCGATTGGATCACCAGCTTTCTTGCAGATCGGAGCATCAAGGTCGTTGTAGACGGTGCAAGCTCCGATTGCAAGCCTATTAATGCTGGTGTTCCACAGGGCTGCGTGCTATCGCCAACGCTGTTTCTCCTGCATATCAATGTTATGTTGCTAACCCGTAACATTCGTTGCTGTGCAGATGACAGCACTGGTGATGCTCTTTACACCGGTCGAGCCAATATTTCTCGGGAAAACGTCTCCGAGTGCCGGAACAAACTTGTGTCTGAAGTCGAGTCTTTGCTGAACAGAGTCTCGGATTGGGGGCGACTAAATCTAGTCCAGTTTAATCCCCAGAAGACACAAGTTTGCGCGTTAACCGCTAAAAAGAACCCCTTTGTCGTATCCCCTCAGTTTCAAGGCACTCCCCTTGTTGTCTCAACCAGTATCGGAATCCTCGGCGTCGACATATCGAGTGACGTGCAGTTTCGTGGTCACTTGGAAGGGAAGGCCAATTTGGCCTCCAAAAAGCTTGGCGTGCTCAGCAGAGCGGGACAGTATTTCATGCCGGCACACCGCCTGCAACTCTACAAGGCGCAGGTTCTGCCGCACATGGAATACTGTTCCCATCTCTGGACTGGGGCTCCCCAGTACCAGCTCCTTCCACTTGACCGCATCCAGCGCAGAGCGGCTCGAATCGTCGACGACCGAGTGCTTTCCGATCGGCTCGATTCACTGACACTGCGAAGAGATGTTGCATCCCTTTGCATTTTCTTTCGCATATACCATGAAGAGTGCTCTGAGGAATTATTCGGATTAATCCCAGCCGCCAAATTTCGTGAACGCACTACGCGGCAAACGTCCCGATACCATCCACACCATCTGGGTGCTTGGCGGTCCACCACTGTACGTTTCAAAAGGAGTTTTCTTCCGCGTACAACCTCTCTGTGGAATAGTTTACCACCGGCGATTTTTCCGGACCGATACGACCTGGGTACCTTCAAGAAAAGAGCTTACTCCTTTCTAAAGGGCCGGCAACGCACCTGCAATTCCCCTGGTGTTGCGGTTGATCATGGGCGGCGGTAGTCACTTAACATCAGGTGAACCGCATGCTCGTTTGCCCCCTCTTCTATAAAAAAAATTATTAGTATTTTTAAAACGTCCCCCGGACCCTGCATAACTTGACTGACTATATTCAATATATATACATGGAATTGAAATATTATATCATAACAGTAAAGGACAAAAAAAGTAAACAAACCGGGAGTTATAGCGGCATATTACTAATATAAATAAAAAAATAAAAATCTGCAGTTGTCAACCAGTCTGCCAAATATGGCAACTATGACAAAACCTTATGTGGCGAACTATAGGCTTTATAATTTTGTCTGCGTCTATCACCATAAAATTGACTGGCACTTAGGGGTACTTAAGGGGGCTGTAAAAATGATAATAATGATGATCATGAGCGCTCTGCAAGCAAATTGATGATCGGTGTTAAACGCTGTTCGGTTACGGTGTGGACATTTTACACCTTGAGTATTTATATTATACATTAATATTGCATGTTCAAGTTCAATTGCAAGTTCATGTTCAAATACATAATATGACTATTTTTATTCATAATAATCGTTAAAACATTATTCCTGTTGTAAAATTGAAGACAAAGATACCTACATACGTGCCACTGCTGGGAATCGACATTATCTCAATTATGAGAAGTTGGGTTTGAGGGTCATTGTAGAAGCGTGCTCGTCGCGACCCCTGCCAGCCCTTTTCAGGGCTGCAATTCTACACAGCTGCGCACCCATGCGAACGTGGGTTAGGGCGTCCCCCCAAGGCGACGCACACCAGCTCGTCCCCGTTGGTGTGGAATGCAGCGCGCAAAGCGGCGATGGGGACCGCCACCCGTCACGCACAGCCCGACACGGCGGAAGGTGGAGGACGGAGTGCAGAGTTGGCACGTGGAATGTTAGAGGAGGCATGAGAGATAAGACGAATGAGTTGATCGAAATAATGAAAGAAAGAGAATTAGATGTCGTGTGTATGTCGGAGACCAAACGGAAAGGCAGTGGTATTGAAGAGCTCCCTGGCGGGACGTTAGCTATATGGTCCGGAGTCCCGGAAAGCGAGAACGCCTGCCAAGGAGTGGGAGTGCTGTTGTCGTCCCGGTTGGTCGATCTTATGACTGAATACAAGGTTGTGAACTCAAGACTTCTCTGGGTTCGCTTCAAAATGGGACTGACGAAGTTATTCCTTTTGGCTGTTTATGCGCCGGTAGCTTCGTCGTCCAGGGCTGAGCTGGAGGAGTTTTGGGAGAATGTAAGAGAAGTTCTAGATTTGGTTAAGGGAAACGAAAGAACTGTTGTATGTGGTGATTTGAATGGATGGGTAGGCATCGCTCGACCAGGATACGAGTCGGTGCTTGGAAAGTTTGGATATAAAAGGGTTAATGATGCTGGCAAGCTTATACTGGCTGTATGCAAGGAAAAGGGTCTTCTTGTGACAAACACTATGTTTAATCACAGGAAGATCCATATGTACACTAGAGAAAGAAAGAATGAGAGAAGTATGATTGATTTGTTCCTGGTGGATGACCGACTGCGAAAACAGGTGATGGATACACGAGTGTTCAGGGGTGCTGACCTGGAAACGGATCATTATCTAGTAATTACTAGATTTAGGGGTTTGTTCGCGGGTTGGCGCCACCGGACGGCAGTAACAGAACCACAGTCGGTCTGTCGCATCCGAAGCTGGAAGCTTCAGGAAGCGGATACTAGGGACAAATATCACACGAGGGTAGCCGAAAAGCTTGACACCATCGATGGCAGGAAAGAATGTGTGGAGAGAATATGGCAGAACCTTAGGGATGGAATGGTAAGTGCAGCGGAAGAAGTATGTGGTACGACAAAAAGAGGTAGTAGTAAAAGAAGAGATGCATGGTGGAATGACGAAGTGAAAGAAGCTGTAAAAAAGAAGAAAAAAGCATGGTTAGACTACTTAGCCTCTAGTAACGATGAGCATATGAGAGAGAAGATGAAAGAAAGATATAAGCTGCAGAAAGTTCATGCGAAAACATTGATTGAGGAAGTACGTGAAAGGTGTAGAATAGAAGCGGACGAGAGGTTGTCGCACAACTTTAGGGAAAACTCCAAACTCTTCTGGAAAGAGGTTGGAAGGTCCCGGAGTGGTGCGACAGCTTTAAGAATGAACAAAGTGCTTTCGAGAACCAATGACGTCCTCTCAGAAAAATCGGACGTCATGCAGCGATGGAGTGAATTTTATAGAGAATTGTATGCGTGTCATGATCTTAGTGAAGGATCCGGGGGTGACGCCGTGACTGGCACGCCAGACACGGACCTCGATGACACTGAGGTCATCAGCATGAAAGAGATTGAACGTGCGATTCGAAGTTTGAAATGTGGTAAGGCTGCGGGACTAGACAGAGTTACTGCTGAAATGATCAAGTACGGTGGGCCTCGCGTCTGGGACAGCTTTCATCTGCTGTGCAATTTATGCTGGCGGACGGGCGATGTCCCGGATGATTGGCGATCCGCGGTCATTGTGCCTTTATATAAAGGTAAAGGTTCACATTTTGACTGCGGGAGCTATCGGGCGATCAGCTTGACCAGTTTAGCAAGTAAAGTTTATTCGAAGGTTTTGACACGCAGGATGCAAGAGAAATCGGAAAGTTTCTTATGGGAGGCACAATGCGGATTTAGACCTGGAAGAGGATGCACGGATCAAATGTTTTCTCTCCGCATGATCACGGAGAAGCTTCTGAGTGTTAACCAGAGGATTTTCTGTGCTTTTGTGGATCTGGAGAAAGCATTTGATAAGGTTATAAGGAAGAAAATGTGGGAACTGTTGCCGGGATATGGTGTGGATGGTCGATTGTTAAGGGCTGTGCAGTCACTTTACTATGACTGTAAAGCCTGTGTGCGGGTAGGGCATGACCTGTCACCCATGTTTAGCGTCCAAGCGGGCGTAAAACAGGGTTGTGTCATGTCTTCCTGGCTGTTCATACTGTATCTCGACAGCTGTTTACAGAAGCTGAAAGATAGCTGTTTGGGTGTGAAATTGGGTGACATAAAAGTTAATTGTCTGCTGTATGCTGATGATGCAGTGCTTATTGCACCATCAGAAGCAGAACTGCAGGCATTAGTCACGTGTATGAAAGAGGAATGTGAAATTAAAGGTCTCCGTTTGAATGCTAATAAAACTAAGGTTCTGGTATTTGAAAAGGACGAAGAGAGAACGAAATGTGAAATATGGGTAAATCAGGAATGTCTAGAACAGGTAAATGAAATTGTATACTTGGGGAGTGCTTTCAGCCGGGATGGAAGATGTGATTTAGATGTGGATAGGCGTGTCGCTGCCGGAAACAAAGTCAATGGTGCCCTGAATGCATTAATAAAAAGGCAAGGCGTGGTGAAGAGTGCACGCCTTGCAATACATAACGCAGTGTTGGTACCGACTTTGTTATATGGCAGCGAAACCTGGGTATGCCAGAAGAAGCATAAAAGCAAGTTGAATGCAGTGGAGATGCGATCTCTTCGTAAAATGTGTGGCGTTACCATAGCCGACCGAAAGCGAAACGAAGAGATTCGCAATATGGCAGGATTGAAAGATGACCTTATCACAAAAATTGATAGGGGCGTACTCCAATGGTTTGGACACGTTGAACGAATGAGTGAAGACCGAATGGTGAAGAAAATATATAGAGCGAAAGTAAATATTAAAAGGTGTCGAGGTAGACCGAGACTAACTTTCGAAGACCATGTGAGCAAATTGCTCGAAGAGGGGAGGGTCAAGAGTACTCGGATACCTAGACGTGCATGTATGAAGAAGTTAATGAACCTGAAAGAAGCGAAAGAGGTATGTAAGGATCGTGACACTTGGCGATCTGTTCTCTCTGGCTACCCCGTTAGGGATTGTGCGTGACGATAAGTAAGTAAGTAAGTAAGTAATGAGAAGTTTTTAGGGCAAGGAAGCGTCCACCGCGTTGCCCCAATGCGTGTTGACAGACTTCTTATGTCTTCGAAATATTTTTTTTATTTCTCAGAGATGCAGATTTACTCATGATGTTCCTCTTCATGTAGTAAATCAGCACTTAAAATTTCAACACAAGAAATTGTATTTCTTTGATGCCAGCGAAGATCGAAATCAGGTTGTTCGCGTATTTGTAAATTGCTTAAACATTTTCGATCAAAAAATTTTTAAAATAATTTAGAATTAAATTGCAATCACAGAAAACACTGGAATAAGAAAAAAAATTGTAAAGATGTGGTTCGTAATATATTTGGAAACAAAAGACTAAACGTAAGATTTCGTGAAACGATAGCAAAAATTTTACGTCCTCGGCCTCCTTCTTTGGAATAACATGAAAGTTTAATCAAAACAACGTCCCCGAAGTTTGTAAGTGGTCGAACCTACCACGTTTATTACTTTGAGCAATGAACCATGATATTTAATGGCGTCTTTTGATAAGAATTCAAACTAGTCTCATTGAAAGTTGTGAACCGTGCTCCATACGCTACTTTAAAAGCAGATTTGTAAGAGAAAATTCAATGAATTTAAAACGAGTTGCTACGCTGGAGGATCCTATATAGAGTATTGTTTGCTTTATACTGTTTTCTTTATATATATATTTGAGATTTATTTCTTATAAAGAAAGGGTCTTAGAAATACGAGTTACTACGTACTAATGTAATATTTTATTGTTATTGTTCCTTTAATAGTGTCCCAAACTACTTTCTGGTTAGCCTTAACATGGATAATAAAAGGATAAAAGAGGAACATTAAAATATTCTTCTTTTCCATATTTCGATCAACCTGTTTTGTAACATAGGTTATAAAAAGGACAATACCCTTTTACAGGTAATTGGCAGATATTGATATTTATAAAAATAAACTACGTAATATTTAGTATGCTATTTCATTGTGATGAACTCAGCGTGAAAACCTTGACGTATCGCCGACATATCCTCTCTTACTTATTAGGCTTGACTAAAAAATCCTATATTAATTTCAGAAGTTTTTGCTAGCACAATAGGTATACAAAGTTAAAAGTATAAAAAAATTAAAACTCTGATTTCTTTAGACATAAGTCTAAAGCTCTACTTTCTACTACTACTACTACTTTACTTTTTTTTTACTGCTACTTTCCTTCCTATAAAAGTTTATGCTTGGACCATTTGAGTGAACTAAGGAATAAACAAACTAAATAAAACTATTACAATGTTGCCTAAAAGTTATACTACAAATTTCATTTCCAATTTTTCCCCCTTTATGGTGCAATTTTTGCTATCAACCTTTATATATAACCTATTTAATAAAAATTATCAAAAAAATTACTTCACAAATAAATAAAGTTATAAAAAATTAATAAAAATGAAAAGCCTTCAAACTATTAAAAAACCCTTATAATTGTTTAAGAAGTCGGTGCTAGCACAAAGTGTATATAATAAGTAAAGCGCTGATTTTGGAAGCTATTATGTGAAATTTATTTTAAATAAAATATATAGTATATTTCAAATCAATAAGAAAAATTTCTTATTGATTTGAAATATACTTTTACATCCTACAAAAAGACTTTTGACTCCTTTAAGTAGACTAAAGAATAAACAAGCTCAAGCTTAGCGTAAATTTAAGAAATGATTAAGCTCAAGCTAATAATAAAAATGTCTAAAAGCTTCATTACAAATTTCATCCCCTATATATTTACCCTTAATGGATACTTAATGTTTTCTGTCACCCTATGTGAAGCTTATTGTATAATACATAATAGATAATCTATTTATTTACGAGCGTGTAAACGTAGATATATGGATGTAAAGAAGGCAAGAAAGGCATGTCAGGATCGTGCCAGGGTGACAGGCGTGAGTCTTTATGTATGTATATGTATAGCTTATTTAACAAAAATATCATTAAAATTGATACACAACAAAAACATACAGTCAAGTTAAGTCAAAGTCGATTAGTAACATAATGAACAAAACTTTTAAACGTTGCTTCGCCGTTATCTTTTTAACCATATTTCTGTTCTATATCGCTCACGAACAGTTGTCATAAAACGGTGTTAATGTAATCAATAGAAAGGGCAGTGCAGTGGTAAGGAATATGATGACATATCAAATGCTGGTATTTTACTTAAGAAATTTGTAAAATTTCCTACCAAAGTTTTAAAAATACACACACGTAAGACACACATCAATCTTGTGTACATGCATAGGCATACAAATTAATTAATGGAGGCAAAAAAATTACACCTTTTTCTGCCACCAAAGCAAGTGCTTGTACTGCTGTGTACCATGTGAAGGCTATAAAGAGCGAGTATAATAACGGGCTGTGGGCCTCGTCTTCGTTCTCAGGGGTAACAACGCATCATAAGCCTTGTTCGTTTCAAGGTGGCTGCAGTTATCCACGGGCTACTGCTACTTACCATTAGGTGAAAAAGTTATTAATAACTTTAAACCCCAGGTCGAACCCTGGAGTAGCGGCGTGAGAAATTTCATTATCATATTACGTGGGTGTTTACAGCGGGAAATGAAACAGGAAAAGGCAGCAGTAGTTTTCTAGTAGTAAGTAAAATAATAAAAGTAAAACTACGGTTTCAACCTCCTCTCCCCCGCCACGCGTAGCAACAATGGCAAAATCACAAAACCGCATCTCAAACATCTATACTTCATCATAACATCTCAAAACAGCGTTTCAAGTGTGACAAATACTCAACTTTGAGGCAACCTATGGGGGAGACCAATGTTCAGCTGTAGATTTTTATAGCGGTCACCCTATACTTCACCGAACGGTATGAGGCTACCACTCGAGAACGCTCGAAACCCCCTACTCCGCCGTTACCATGTCTCTGTCTTTTGCCACCGTAGCCAGGAATAGCGGAGCTGCCGGGGACCGAGGGCTGTTTACTAGTGTAATTCCTTATGGGGGGATGTTTATCATAGGTGCCAGGCTTGGCGAGCAGTTTTTGGTAGCCGGAGCTTTTTTATTATATAATTGCTGTTATCAGGATGATGCTGCTGCCTATCTCCTGCTTGTCTCACTCTATAGCCTCTTACGACTCCCATGCCACGTGAAGATATGGGGTAGTGGATATTCTTAACCGCCAATACACTGCTTAAAGTGTTTAATGAAACACTTTTGAAAGTAAAGATACGCCATCGCAAGTCCCTTCTGCGGGTGACCTTGTAATAAACTCACAAAAAGGCTAAACTGCTACGGGAACGAAAAAAGAACAAATAAATAGATTAAGTCTTTTCTTTATACTCAGTAGTGTTTACGGAATAATGTCTAAAAGTACCAGTAACAGAAAAATACTTCTTACAAAAATGGCAGGCACTTCTTACATTACAGTTGAAACAAAGATCTTTCCGTAACAGTTCTGTTCAGTTATGAAAACTTAAATATTCGCCCACAAAGAAATTTCAAAATAGAATAGCGATGGAGAATTTTAATGAAAAAAATGCCTAAGTTGTGAGCAAGTCGGCAAAAAAGTTCTACTTAAATGTTTTGCGTACATTTTTTTAAATGTCAAGGTAAATATAAAGAGACCTTTGAGAGGTATAACGGGATATTTAATTCCGGTCCATAATTTTTGTTCCGATGATAGAGGATCAGGGTATCAGAACAGGTGGTAAATTCCTTTTTATGCCTACTAAGTGAACTGCTGTATTCCAGTATAAAAGGTATGGAGAGTCAGTATAATTATAAGCTTGCTCAGAGGTGAGAACACATCCTATGTATGTATATGTCTTCTTTATTCGAAGTTGGTTGCACGAGTCTATATACTGTAGTTGCTGCTCACTATCAGGTGGTCTTAAAGTTCATTGACATTTGCATTTGGATTAGTAATCTGATGTGGCAACGGGCCATATAGCTCGAAAGAACAATCCATAGCAAAGAAAGGTTCTCGAATGGCAGCTTCGTACCCGGTAAGCGAAACGAAGGGCGGCCTTCGAGGGAAGGCAGATAAGCAGTGAAAGCAGGAAGGAAGTTCAGTTCAGTTGGACTTCTAAATGGGTGTAATAGTGATGACTGTGATCATGAGTATTTAATCAGAGTGATAGCTACCTATTTGGAATCTCTAAAACATAGTTAATTCATCATAATCGTCATAATCATTATGGCCCTTCACAAGTCCACTGCTGAACAAAGGCCTCCCCCAAGGAATGCCACAAAGCACGGTCCTAAGCCACCTGCATCCATCGACTTCCTGCATGTCTGACCTGGTCGTCACTCCATCCAATGGGTGGTCACCCTACACTACGACTACTGGTACGAGGCTGCGACTGGAGAATCTCGATAGAATCAGACGTTACTTAGCGGAAATCCATTATAATAAAGATAGTGATTAATTTGCAACCTTCCGCTAACTAAATACAATAATGTGTCTTACCTGGATTGAAGAGCACCTCCCGCCCTTCCTCAATTCCGTCACCACTAGTCCCAGCAGCTAAGCTTAGCAGTCAGCCGCCGTAGAGTCTACATTACCTGAGGATGCCTCGTGTAGAGGCGAAACACGTGTCGTATTATCGTCGATGGTGTGTCTTTCCTGGAATAGTGGTGTTGGAAGTAGTGGTGCCGGGAGTAGTGGTGTTGGGAGTAGTGGTGCTGGGACTAGTGGTGACGGAATTAGTGCACGCAATTGAGGGAGGGCGGGAGGTGCTCTTCAATCCAGGTAAGACACATCATTGTATTTAGTTAGCGGAAGGTTGTAAATTAATCAATATCTTTACTTGAGAACCTTTTTTCCGATCGGTTGTCGTTTCTTCGAGCTACATGGCCGGCCCATTGCCACTTTGGCTTACTAATCCGTTGGGCTATGTCGGTCACTCCGGTCTACTACTATTATAGCAAAATTATATATTTAACGTGGTAGAGCCATGCTACAGCTATATTGTGGTTGCAGCACGAACCGGGGAAGGACCACGCTCTCACAGAAAACCAGCGTAAAATAGCAGCTTAATGCTGCTGTGTTTCGTTTGGTGAGCGTAAAGAACGGGAGAACATATTTTACTGAAAAGGAGGTATTCCATCTTAATCCTCAGGGGTGATAACGTGTCTGCGTTTTCATTATTAACCGAGGATAAATGTAGACGTCTATGGGCCACGGCACCCACTTACCATCAAGTGAACTGTGTGCTCGTTTGTCACTCTTATTCCACAAAAAAATCTGATTTATCTCCAGTAGTTTCAGACTACCCACCCATTGGACTACGAGAGTGAAGGAATAAAGAGTGCACCTGTGTTTGTGTATACACTTGGGGACTATAATGTTGTCCAGCAAAGATTACACCGTTACAATCTATTAAAATCCAAAACTGTTTCTTTCTTACTGTGTGCTCCGTTGAGAATATCCACCGTAACCAAAATTAGTCAGAAAACAGTACAGTGGATGGGAAACAGCATTTAACTGAGATATAAATATCAACCTACATAATACATCAAACTACACTAACTTCTAACGAAATTGCGGTAAAAATTGTAAATCGAGCGAGCGGCGAGAGGCTTAGTTAATAAGTAGCATATGAAGCGAGGAGGAGATGTTAAAGTAGGTCACTCAACGTTTATTTATGGATTTTTTCATTTCAATTTGAATTTCGAACATGGAATATAGTACCGAAGGAAGAGTTGGCACAAATTCACGGTTTCCAACATTTATTCTCAATATTTCGTTCAGACTACCAAATGAAATTCTGAGAATTAATAATGAAATTATACCGTTTTGTTATATTTCAATACAATTCTTAAGCAGACGTGCCATATAAATATTATATTTTTCAGTTTTACATCGTACCAGTTTTCTACAAAAATATACATACATAAACTCTCACTCCTGTCACTAAAAGCGGTAGGCAGAACGTACGAACTTCCATTTCGCACGATCCTGAAGTACCAGTCTCGCTTTTTTATAATACATATACCTACACGTAAATTCTCGTCGATTAACGATACCCTCAACTTGGCCCATCTTCGATATATCACAGATTTGGCCGAAAACATTTCCGTCTAGGGCGTTTCTTGCCAACTCTGCCACTCTGCTCTACAGTATAAATTTGCTTCGTCACTCCTTCCTCGTTTTTTTTCTATGTGTTCAAATCACCGAAGCTTTATTTTCTTAACCCTGTGACCAAGTTTAAGAAAGGAATATTTCGATGGTACATCTAAATACAAAGCCCTCATTTCTCACACCACACAATTTTTCTACCTATAATTTAGAGTCAGCCCAAATATATTTGTTAATGACTGCATTTCTGTAGCATTCATTTTACCTTATTGCTTCTCCTGTCACACCCAACTTCCACTATCATACATTAAGGTAGACACTAATATGGTATTGTACTTTGTACAACAATATTATCAGTGCACTAATTTAATTTTACTGTGAATATATGATATTATTTTACGATCTTGATCTTAACGTAATAACAAAATGAAAATAAAAATAATGATCTCAAGGCTTTCTTACAAAGTAGTAAGAGCAACTACTCATCATATAAAAATTAAAGATACAGCCAAAAGACATATATATCAATATATATTGTCTTTTTTTGTCAAGATATTTTCAATATTAGCCCGAAGTAAGGAATTTGGCGGTATTTCACCCTCGTGTTTCGGAAAGCACGGATATCATCATAATCACTAATAATGTTAAAAAGAATTAAAAATAATTTGCATCTGCCTGTGCTGTACCGCACTTAATCTCTTTAAAGTCACGCGGGTATTTCATCTAATTGGACTATGAGAGTTCACCTGTGTGTGCGCATACCCTCGATCATCAATATAATCTTAATTATATACAATGTTAATTCTATGTGTGCTTGTTGTGACTGATGCATCGATCGAACTCGTGACTACTTGGATTTAGTCAAGCAGCTATCGCATTTCGAATACTTCCACTTACCCTGCCGTTCTAAGATTCGAACTACAAATTTATTATAACTTTATACTATGTTACGAGCAATATTTATATTTTTGTTGGTTTTTAATCGCGTACTTGCTAACAGTAATACATTTTTGACAAAATTTACATTATAGAGGTTTACGGGGGTGTAAAATCAATTCAGCCAGATCTAACTGTTTGAAAAATTTCATTTGCACTGAGTTTTTATGCAAAAAAACAACAAACTTCACTTGCTCGTGCAATATGATACGGAATTTCGCCAAAGAAATTACCTCAATACGAGTAGCAATATCACGCTGGTATGATTGAATTCAAATCCTACATTTGAGAGAATGTTTTAGTTTTTATTGATTGTTCTTTAGCATTCTGGCACACATGACCCCTCAGCTACTCTCTACCATGTAGTGGCGGTATAAGAACATCCACTAGCTCATTGAATCGCGTGGGTGTCGTGAGAGGCGACAGAGGGAAACAAATCAGGCGGTGAGCAGCAGTGTCCTCTTAATTACGACTAAAAATTACCTCAATACGAGTAGCAATATCACGCTGGTATGATTGAATTCAAATCCTACATTTGAGAGAATGTTTTAGTTTTTATTGATTGTTCTTTAGCATTCTGGCACACATGACCCCTCAGCTACTCTCTACCATGTAGTGGCGGTATAAGAACATCCACTAGCTCATTGAATCGCGTGGGTGTCGTGAGAGGCGACAGAGGGAAACAAATCAGGCGGTGAGCAGCAGTGTCCTCTTAATTACGACTAAAAATTACCTCAATACGAGTAGCAATATCACGCTGGTATGATTGAATTCAAATCCTACATTTGAGAGAATGTTTTAGTTTTTATTGATTGTTCTTTAGCATTCTGGCACACATGACCCCTCAGCTACTCTCTACCATGTAGTGGCGGTATAAGAACATCCACTAGCTCATTGAATCGCGTGGGTGTCGTGAGAGGCGACAGAGGGAAACAAATCAGGCGGTGAGCAGCAGTGTCCTCTTAATTACGACTAAAAATTACCTCAATACGAGTAGCAATATCACGCTGGTATGATTGAATTCAAATCCTACATTTGAGAGAATGTTTTAGTTTTTATTGATTGTTCTTTAGCATTCTGGCACACATGACCCCTCAGCTACTCTCTACCATGTAGTGGCGGTATAAGAACATCCACTAGCTCATTGAATCGCGTGGGTGTCGTGAGAGGCGACAGAGGGAAACAAATCAGGCGGTGAGCAGCAGTGTCCTCTTAATTACGACTAAAAATTACCTCAATACGAGTAGCAATATCACGCTGGTATGATTGAATTCAAATCCTACATTTGAGAGAATGTTTTAGTTTTTATTGATTGTTCTTTAGCATTCTGGCACACATGACCCCTCAGCTACTCTCTACCATGTAGTGGCGGTATAAGAACATCCACTAGCTCATTGAATCGCGTGGGTGTCGTGAGAGGCGACAGAGGGAAACAAATCAGGCGGTGAGCAGCAGTGTCCTCTTAATTACGACTAAAAATTACCTCAATACGAGTAGCAATATCACGCTGGTATGATTGAATTCAAATCCTACATTTGAGAGAATGTTTTAGTTTTTATTGATTGTTCTTTAGCATTCTGGCACACATGACCCCTCAGCTACTCTCTACCATGTAGTGGCGGTATAAGAACATCCACTAGCTCATTGAATCGCGTGGGTGTCGTGAGAGGCGACAGAGGGAAACAAATCAGGCGGTGAGCAGCAGTGTCCTCTTAATTACGACTAAAAATTACCTCAATACGAGTAGCAATATCACGCTGGTATGATTGAATTCAAATCCTACATTTGAGAGAATGTTTTAGTTTTTATTGATTGTTCTTTAGCATTCTGGCACACATGACCCCTCAGCTACTCTCTACCATGTAGTGGCGGTATAAGAACATCCACTAGCTCATTGAATCGCGTGGGTGTCGTGAGAGGCGACAGAGGGAAACAAATCAGGCGGTGAGCAGCAGTGTCCTCTTAATTACGACTAAAAATTACCTCAATACGAGTAGCAATATCACGCTGGTATGATTGAATTCAAATCCTACATTTGAGAGAATGTTTTAGTTTTTATTGATTGTTCTTTAGCATTCTGGCACACATGACCCCTCAGCTACTCTCTACCATGTAGTGGCGGTATAAGAACATCCACTAGCTCATTGAATCGCGTGGGTGTCGTGAGAGGCGACAGAGGGAAACAAATCAGGCGGTGAGCAGCAGTGTCCTCTTAATTACGACTAAAAATTACCTCAATACGAGTAGCAATATCACGCTGGTATGATTGAATTCAAATCCTACATTTGAGAGAATGTTTTAGTTTTTATTGATTGTTCTTTAGCATTCTGGCACACATGACCCCTCAGCTACTCTCTACCATGTAGTGGCGGTATAAGAACATCCACTAGCTCATTGAATCGCGTGGGTGTCGTGAGAGGCGACAGAGGGAAACAAATCAGGCGGTGAGCAGCAGTGTCCTCTTAATTACGACTAAAAATTACCTCAATACGAGTAGCAATATCACGCTGGTATGATTGAATTCAAATCCTACATTTGAGAGAATGTTTTAGTTTTTATTGATTGTTCTTTAGCATTCTGGCACACATGACCCCTCAGCTACTCTCTACCATGTAGTGGCGGTATAAGAACATCCACTAGCTCATTGAATCGCGTGGGTGTCGTGAGAGGCGACAGAGGGAAACAAATCAGGCGGTGAGCAGCAGTGTCCTCTTAATTACGACTAAAAATTACCTCAATACGAGTAGCAATATCACGCTGGTATGATTGAATTCAAATCCTACATTTGAGAGAATGTTTTAGTTTTTATTGATTGTTCTTTAGCATTCTGGCACACATGACCCCTCAGCTACTCTCTACCATGTAGTGGCGGTATAAGAACATCCACTAGCTCATTGAATCGCGTGGGTGTCGTGAGAGGCGACAGAGGGAAACAAATCAGGCGGTGAGCAGCAGTGTCCTCTTAATTACGACTAAAAATTACCTCAATACGAGTAGCAATATCACGCTGGTATGATTGAATTCAAATCCTACATTTGAGAGAATGTTTTAGTTTTTATTGATTGTTCTTTAGCATTCTGGCACACATGACCCCTCAGCTACTCTCTACCATGTAGTGGCGGTATAAGAACATCCACTAGCTCATTGAATCGCGTGGGTGTCGTGAGAGGCGACAGAGGGAAACAAATCAGGCGGTGAGCAGCAGTGTCCTCTTAATTACGACTAAAAATACTGCGGTTGCCAACATGCTTGCTAAGCTTCGCAACTATGACATTCACGATATCCATATTAAGGTAATCTATGGGAAAGGCCTATGTTAAGCAGTAAACTTTAATGGGTTGTAATGGTAACACACAGAAATAGTACCAATAAGACAATAGAAATTAATTAGCGCTCGATTATGTACTTCCAAAGCCGATGTCGCCACACGCTTCAAGCGATCGATGCCCGCAGTCGTATTATAAATATATATCTAATGTTCCTCATTACATTGCTTGGTGAGTTTGTTAACGTCGCGTGCGTCGCGTATTACGCTAGGACAAAAGCAGCAATGGTAATCGTACAATACGAAAAGTAATAAATAAAAATTTACAAAGATAAGTATCATAGTAAAGTATTCATCTAGATGTAAATTAGTCAAAACTATGTTAACTAGTAAGTGATCAACTTACCGATGAAATTTTATGCATTTATTAGTTGAATTACACGTCGTCGATGAATTTTAGGGCGCCTTCAAATTAGAGGCGTGAGGAAGCGCTGCGGTGGTGCTACAAAAAAGAATCGCTACAGTGGCGCGACTGTGTCGTAATAGCCACGCGTCAGTAATGCTTCGGTATATTTTAGTGATGTTTGTCAGTTTTTGAAAAAAATTGCAAATTTCAAAATACATACAAATAAAAACATGCTGTTTTTTTCAGCTGTTTAGCATCAGTTTGTTTTACAAGTTTACACTACTCTTATCAACGAGGCCTTTCAACCATTTGCGAGATTGTGAATTAAACATGTTAAATAATCTTCAAAATTCTAAATGCTAGTTTATCCCGAAACTAAGTCAAGATGACTGGTTAGGTGTCGCAAATGGATTCTTCAATAAATTCAACTTTCCTAATTGTTTGGGTGCCATAGATGGTAAACATATACGAATCATCTAACCAGAATACTCCGGGTCTTTGTATTATAATTATAAACATTATTTTTCTATTGTTCTTTTAGCTGTATGTGATTCTAATTATTGTCTCACCTATAAAGATGTTGGACCTTACGGCAAAGCTGTGAATTTACAAATTTTCAAAAATAGTGACTTCTATAGAGAACTTCAGGAAAGAAGACTTGAGATCCCAAATAGCCCATCGATTGATAATAATGGAGGTTCAATATAATTAAAAGCGTGTAACTTCCCTACGCAAAAATGACGTGCGTTTGTCACGGTAGTGGCGCTGCAATTGCGCTTCTAGAAATTGTATAAAAATTGGTATTGGTGCGGCTAGCGCACCACAGTGGCGCCACTTCAGCGCTTATTCACGCCTCTAATTTGAAGGCGCTTTTATTACTGATTATGCTGTCTTTTACCATTATAATAACATAAATACACGTACAACGCTCGCCGCGCAACTAAATCATAAAATGGTGAATGATGTTCGTCAACACATCACAGTGGCGCCAAGGTCACCCGACTATACGACCTCTATTATTACGATTTCTGTGTAGGTAACGGAACTCACAGCTAGGAAAAATAAATTATAATAGATGGTGTGTCCGTTTTACGTTAATGTACATTTTTATGGCGATTATAAAATGAATTATTAACCGTGGCGGCAAAGCTATACATATTTTATACGTGGTAGAGCCACGCTGTAGCTTAATAGGTTTTAGCATGAATGGGTTGGCTTGACCGGGGATGGACCACTCTCTTATAGAATGCCAGCGTAAAATAGCAGTTTAATGCTGCTGTGTTTCGTATGGTGAGTGTAGAGAACCGGAGACCCGTTTTACTGGAATCGAGACATTCCTTCTTAGTCCTCAGGGGTGACAATGCATCTGCGTTTTGATTCTTAATCGAGGTTAAATGTCTATGGGCCACACATCCACTTACCATTAGGTGAACGGTGAACTGTGAGGCCGTTTGTCACCCTTATCCTATAAAAAAAGGCATTGGTCGAAAAATATTTTATCGATATCTACATAAAACCATTTGAATATATTTTTTGAAAAATAAAAAGGAAGGAAAACATAATATAATAATGTGAATATTATACATAACTGCTTGAAACCGGAAAACGATTTTGATGAAATTTTGTATTTAGATAACGTTTAACCTTCCAAGTTTATTTAGGTAAATGTCACCTCAGAGAAAATATTTTTTCTAGCGTTTACCAAGGCTCGATCGCCCAAATACTATATCTACGAGTGTTAATTAGGTTTGGTTTGGTCAAACGGGATGAAACCTTGTGACTACTTGTGAATTGAAAGGTAAAATATTAAATATAACAAAAATAACGACTTTCAAACACAATGTTAAAAATAGTATAGTTTCGTAACAGCGCATACAAGGGGCGAGATAGAACCGCTTTATTATTTATAGGATAACATGAAAGTTTGATAAGAAAATACAGAACTTTCTCCACCTCAGCATTGTATATAGACTCATTACTAAATCTATGAATATTAAAATGTATTAAGTCGCTCACGGAAGAGTATTTGAGACTCATAATACTACATAGAGTAGAGACTCATAATGTTAATAATAAATTACATTCTTTATTTCAGTACGCATGCATTTTAGCGAGTTTTGGGTTAAGGAGCTGCATTTGAACCATATTCTTCGTATAATAATATTCCATATTACGACATAACTAATACAAAAAACATGCAAGCCAACCCAGAGCAGTGGTGGTGTGGTGGTGTGGATTGTATCAGGATTATTGTGGACTACCTGCGCCCATCTTTGTGGCAGATAAACAAGAATACAACTGAGCGACTTCGACAGAAACCGTACTGGCGGCCACTAACCATCTGCAGGTTCTCAAAGTACGTCATGCCGTACGGGTTTGAGCGTTCGCCTAACAATATACAAACGGTAATACTATATTACTTCATTCGCCATTTGGCATACTAAAATTACAGGCTACAAGTATTAATACGTTTTGATTAACACGGCCGTTCGGTCGCAACTTGCAAATTGTTCGTAGATCGGTAGTAACTACGATTCCAAGAATATCCATCCTTAACTGGTGTGTATAAATTATTCGCCTGTTCAATATTCAATAGCTAACAAATCTATGGTTTAAAAGAAATTTATCATCATCATGTTCATAACAGTCTTTCACGACCGCACTGCTGATCAGAATAATGCCACAAAGCACATTTCTGTGGCATCTGTGTCCATCAACTTCCTGCATGTCTTACCAACATACAACTGGTACGAGACTGCCACTCGAGAACCTGGTAATGT
Organism: Parnassius smintheus behrii; assembly: GCA_036936625.1. Taxonomy (NCBI): domain Eukaryota; kingdom Metazoa; phylum Arthropoda; class Insecta; order Lepidoptera; family Papilionidae; genus Parnassius; species Parnassius smintheus. The sequence goes on from JAUPFT010000012.1 coordinate 4,558,708, forward strand.
TTATTTATTATTACGCTACGTGCTTTGCTGAGAATATACCTTTTGTAAGAAAAATCCCCAATTTCCTTTGTAATTTGATTTTTAAATTTCTTTTCTTTTTGATTTTTGAATTAAGAATCCATATTTTTGATGGAAATATATATTAAATTATATCACAAAGCGCATGACGCATGATACGCGCATGATAAAACAACAGATGCTAAGGTAAATTAATAAATATTGCGTTCATTATATAATAGTTATGTTAATAAATTAAGTGCTGCTATTATTCTAAAAAAAATATTACGCGAATAGTACCACATCTAAACAATCGCGCCTAAGCTCTATAACTTCGTTTCCTTTGAACACTGGCTTCTTTGTGCAGGCAGCGAAATTAAATAAATAAATAAAGCGGACTCCACAGCCGGCGCTAATGAATCCTTGACAGTACACGCTTGTCAGTTCAGTGTCGGTGTTTTTTTTACTCGGGAATGGTTTTTTCCCCGCTTCTATTCTCTTTTCACACGCATTGTTGCTTTCAGACGTTTGCGTGGAAATAAAGGATGATTTTTGAATGTTTAAAAATAACTCGATATTTCTGCAGTTTTCGGATTTTTTTTAAACTATAAAATGTTGCCTGTGATATGTAAAAGATAAATATTAACATAATATTTTGAATTTCGAGTAATAATGGTAAGTTCAAATACATCACGTAAGCGAACGTTGTTACTCATTACGATAATTAAATTATTTTAATAACAAATCTGGAACGACACAATTACAACACTGGAGAGTAAACTCGAGAAACACAATTTAATACTCTTAAGTTATCCAAAATAAAATTTGAATTCTTTTTGACATTATAAGTGTCAAACAAACTATCGGGGTAAAACAACATAGAGCCATAGTGACAGACAAGCACAACGAATTAATTAACATAAGTGTCTATGGGCTAGTCACATAGCTTAAATAACAACTGACAGGGAAGAAAGTTTATCGAGGCAGTCTCGTACCAGTAAGTACAGTGTAGGATGGACCCACGCTATGTAGTTTGATGACTGATAAGACTGGTACGAGATGCAGAAATTCAGCGGATGCAGGTGGCTCGGAATTGTGCTCTTTGCCCTTTTTTCCTTGAGGGAGGTCCTGTGTTCAACCACACTAAATATATATATATATATATATATATATATATATATATATATGATGGGGAGGAAAGGTCCTCGAGTGGTCCTCGAGAGGCGTAGTGTAGGGCGATCCCCACTAGATGGAGTGACGACCTGGTAAGACATGCAGGAAGTCGATGGATGCAGGTGGCTCAGGACCGTGCTTTGTGGCGTTACTTGGGGGAGGCCTATGTTCAGCAGTGGACTTGTGAAGGGCTGTATTATAAATATATAAAAGAAGTCCAGTAAAAAAGTCCGATGGTGTCAGATCCTGTTCTGTGATCTTATTCTGCCGAGCTCAGTAAGGCATTCACGGACAAACATCACGACATGTGGAGGTGCATTACCATGCTGGAACCATTTGCAATTTGCGGCGATATTCAGGCAACGATAAATCGTCTTAAAGTCTAAAATGTCAACCAACTGTTCATTTATGAAGTTTAGGTATCGCTGTCCGTTATGTCGCTGTGGCAGAAACACTGGTCCTATTATGCGATGCTTAAATAAACCTGCCCATATGTTAACCACTATCGGGTTTAATACCCAGTTTGTCGAATAACGTGCGGGTTAACCTCGCAAAACACGTGTATTTCTTCGGTTTCTGGTAAATGTCGACTCGTCCGTTCAGATGACGTGCTCGATGAAAACAGGCACACGTTGATGTTATAATAACCAACAGCATAAAACTTGCCAGCGGTTGTGATCGCCGAGAACTTAAGCTTGCACTTTGTGCACTTTGTGTGGCTGCATTTGGTTACACTTTAACACGTTGTGAACTATCCAGTATGACACACTTATTCCATCCCGACACCTTAACAATTTAGCGATACTTCGTGTACCTAGGTTCGGATTGCGGCGAACAACATCTAAAATGCGCTCCTTGGAGTGAGCCGCCACATGACTTCTACTTCCTGTCACTACCGGAGCAAGCGGCCGATTTTCCAACACTCGCTGAAATGCTGCTGTTATCAGACGAGAGTTAGTTAGGTGTCGAGCGGCCGGGAATTTTTCTCCGTAAATTGGTAATACACGTGAAGCATTCACGCGAGCTTCTCCAAGGCACATTAACATGTTGCTGTATTCATGAGCACTATAAACGTACGAGTTAAGCATTATTAAAACAAAATAAGAAATACAAAACGTTACAAAAAGAATAGTAACAACAATAGTACACAGGACAGCTGGGATCGCTACAGAGTGCTATTCTATATTAACCCAACAAAAATGTTAAGATAACTTTTGAAATTTCTTGAAAAAAGGTTCTGACTTGGCCTGGGCGATCGATTTTCAAAATCACCAGCCGTGGGACGTATCATAGGTTGTAACTCTACTATACTTAAAACAACGCAGCTTTGCGTCTAATATAAGGAACACCCTTTCATCAGAAAACGTAATTGCTGACAAAAGTAATCATAACTTAAAAAAAATGTTCAACATAATATTCGATTTTAAAAAACGTTGTATATTACTTAAATGTATCCTTGAAGTTCTTTAGACTGGCAATCAGGAAACGCTTCGTTGAGGCCGCCTCTCAAGTAGGAATAGCAAAAAGTTGATTGCTGCTACTCGGGCCCAAATATCAACAAATTTTATTAGAAAAGTGCCTCAAGTTTTTGTTTTAAAGTGCTCGATAAAGTATGAAGAGATTCCAGCCACGAAAAATATATTTTTAATTAGCAATAAGTAAAATAAACTAATTTACTCAAAATGGTTACTTGAGACCTTACTTTGTGGTATTGCTTGGGGTAGGCCCATGTTTAGCTGTGGACTTGTGATGTGAACAATTTTATCTGTAAGTCAATCAAATACTTCTTACACATGTCTCCTACTCTCTTTTTCTTATTTCTCAGAAATGCATATTTCTTCACGATGTTTTCTTTCATCGCCGAGTACGTGGTAAATCAGCACTTAAAACTGCAGTTAACAATTTCACTTGCAATTAAAATTGCAATTCAATTTGTACGTGTGAGAACCACGTTGCAGCTATATTATGGTTTTAGCACAAATGGGTCGGCTTGACCAGGGAAGGACCACGTTGTCACAGAATACCAGCTTAAAATAGCAGCTTAACACTGCTGTATTTCGTATGGTGGGTGTAGATATCCGTAGACCCTTTTTTACTGGAAACGAGGCACTCCATCTTAGTCCTCAAGGGTGATAACGCATATGCGTTTTGATTCTTAATCGAGGATAAATGTAGATTTCTATGTGCCACAACATCCACTTACCATCAGATGGATTGTGTGCTCGTATGTCACCCTTATTCTATATAATATATTGGTGCCCGCGAGGTTCGAACCCGGGTTTCTAGCGTACTTCGAAATTTATAGCGAGCGCGTAGCCCCTGAGCTACCACGGCTCTCATATTTAAATTTATTTATACAAACTCGCATAATATGTAAGTAAAATAGACTATTAGATTGACAGTTGTTCAATTTAATTCAAAAGTCTATCACTTAAAATTGCTTGATATATTTTTGATATAGAATTACAATAGAGCAATAAAACTTTAACAAAATTATTTTTATTATAGTTTATTTACTGAGCTAATGTCATGCGATAGGTTATAAAAAGTATAGAAATATGATATTTTATTGAATGTCTTTATAAGTTTTATGGGCTACCTACACTTCGATCAACCTACGTCATTAGTTATTAATTTTTATTCATTCATAAGATATAAAAAAAATCATCGGTTACTTTTAAATATTTATATCGATATACACAACGATATATACAAGAGGGTGATCTCATTTTCATTATTGGCAACGCTTGGCAGTCGGCTTCGAAGCCTCATTTTTTTATTATGTTTAGTTATCATGAAGATATTGTTGTCTATTTTCTGTTTCAGTTTCTCTTTGTCAACTATTACAAAGTTTACGGGATGATGTGTTGTAATAAACTCTCTTTCGTCGCCTATATACGCTGAAACATTTTAATTATTGAAAAGGAGTAGGTGAACGAGTGGCTATTGTAACTCGGTGGATAATAGAGATTGCTTTAAATTTCGCAGTACGCGAACAATATAAGTTTCCGGCTCGGCACTAAGCATCAAGAGGTAACCTGCATGTCTGAGAAAAACATTATTTAGGACAGAAGATGACTCTGCCATAGTCATCTTCTCCAGAATAATCTCAGCAATATAGGATGTTTAAAATTATAAATAGATAAACATTTTGTGTGACAGTATGTCACGCACGGCGCAGCAAAACAGTTTGTTGAGATATGTGACCGGCGACAGTGGTTAAAAGCCCACGCACACAAGGCTTGCATTTTAACTGTCTGCCTTATTAAAAAATATTGTCTAATTACAAGAAAATGCATTAAAAAACGTTTTTATTATTTTATGTCAAATAAATCATATAGTGGCGGTGTAGATCGGGTAGTGATAGTGTTAGAATATCTAGTGCCCCATAAAGTTTCGTGGATGTGGGAAAGAGGCGACAGAGGGCAACAAACCAAGAATAAACTAGAGGTGAGTAACAAATGTATATAAATGAGTTGATAAACTCAATTTCATTATCGCACATCGCACAAATTGGCGGTTCACCACTGTTCGATTTACAAGAAGTTTTCTTCCTCGCACAACTTCCTTGTGGAATCGACTATCTTCAGCGATTTTTCCGGACTGATACAACTTAGGGACCTTCAAGAACAGAACCCACTCCTTTCTAAAAGGCCGGCAATAAACCTACGAATCCCCCCCGGTGTTGCAGTTGTTCATGGGTGGCGGTCGACACTTACCATCCGGTGTGCCGGATGTTCCTTTGGCCTCTTTTCTATAAAAAAGGTGGGACAGCGTCTTTCTAAAACAACTAACTAATTTTAAAAAATCTGTGCTTGTCAACCTGCTGCCAAGCGTATCTATTGTGGCAAATAGCTATGAGTTAAATGGAGAGACTTATGTTTAGCCAGACTTTTAAAAGCCTTTAATGCCAATGGTATGTGTCTTGCATATTATATATATATATATATATATATATATATATATATATATATATATATATATATATATATATATATATCTTATTCTTTCCGATAATTTGTATTATACCTTATTGTAGATGTCGGATAAAAAATACTTAAACCGGTAACGGGCAAGTTACTGTGATCTCTTATGCAACTATCACATCAAACTTTTAATAGATTATAAGTATTGAAGCTGCTTTTGGTTTTGCTTTTTTGTTTGATTAATTCTAAAGTATCCATACTCATATTTTTGTACACCGACAAGTAAAGTTTAGTAGGTAAATCTGCAAAAGAAAAAGTTTTAACTTAAGTAAGTAGAAATTGATAACATAAAAGAATAGTAGCTAAGCGTTTGTTTGAAGCATTAATTGATGCAATTCTTGATCATATTTTAAGTAAATCGGTATAATATTTGTGGAATAAAATAAAACAATTTTTAATAAATAAATACGAAAATAAAAATATAATTTAGTTAAACGCAATCTATCGAAAGCACGCCGTTCACCTGATGTAAATGGATACAGCCCATGGACGTCCATATCTGTCCTCAATTAAGAATCAAAATGCAAAATCCGTTTGCAAACAGTGCCCTATAGCAAATATCCCCCCTATAATATAATCTCTGGGAGGTGCCTATGTTCAACAGTAGACTTTTATTTGCTGTAACCGCAACAATAATCGTCGTCACCTTGAGAAATAATATGGAATGCATTCCAATAAACAGGGTCTCCAGTTCTCTACAATCACCATACGAAACACAGCAGGATTTTTCTACTGTTTTACGCTGGTGTTCTGTAAGAGCGGACCACGCTATCCTGGTTTAGGTGACCCATTCCTGCCGTAAAGTTGTAGCGTGGGTCCGTCACGTAAAAATATCATCACAATAAAATCATGGTCATTATCATTTTTATAATTTCAGCTACTCGTAATTCCAATGTTCTACACGAAACTTCTTCAAAATCGTACAAAGCATGACTCTGAGTCACCTACATCTATCAACTCCCTTCAAACATTTTAGAGACTCCCTTCACCGTGTTAACCAATACGAGGGTACCACAACTCTCGAACTTTAAATGACATTGCCTATTAGTTCTTTTTGCTATAGCCGGTCTATATCCATTTAAAATTAATAATTAATTATTAGACTGTTTATAAGCTGACTGTGATGGTGGACGTAATCACATGATTATAATACCTTATAAATCAATGATACTTTATTCAGTGGAAGTTAAGTGGCAAAACACATCTTCTCAGTTCGAGAGCAACCCTTGATCCCCGACAACACCAATGAAATTGTTTATTACAATGTTAAGTATTCATTGATCACCTTCTTAGCGGTCAAGGAAAACGTCATGGGTAAACCTATATGTCCTAGAAATAAAAGCGGTCTAGGTGCGACCCGAAAGGTCCACCCGACTAACTTCCCAGTGGAAAGAATAAAAAAATATCATATGTTTTAATATTTTATACAATTTTTCAATCGGCACAACAAACGAATTGACTGATTTTGCTCAAAATTAGTTGAGATCTAAGTTACATAATAACGTGTTAAATGGAATCGATCCCATGTCAATATCACGCTTTGTTCTCGAGATACACGAGTCGAAAATTGAATTCGAACATACATATATATCATACATACGTACATGTGCACACACGGACATTCTCTTAAAATCCATACTATTCGACTCAAAAGACCTTGAAACGTGGAGATATGTTAAAATTTCCCATTTTCAAAATCGGATCCATCACAATGACTTCCCACTGTTAAAAATATTTCGAGGGCAAGTGATACCTACCAACACTTATTGGCATAATTCGTAGCATCGCGGTGGTGTCTGGGAAAAGGCCTCTGAGGGTATAATTTATAAAATATAAGCTTTAACCCAGATACTGCGACGGGGCTTTTAAAAGACCCGAAAAAATTATTAAAAATACCCTCAAGTTTCGAGTTGTTAAAATGAATTCTCTAAGATATTTGCACTGTCAGGTTACTTAGTACCTATCCGTGTATGATTCCATGCGGTGTTGTTTACAACTAGACACTTGTTTATTTCAAGTTTTTGTGTCATTGAAGACTTAGGAGTATTAGTGTCATGATGTCTGGACAAAGGTAAGCTTTTATCATTTATATATCTGGATGTTGTTGCTAATACATTTCGATATTTAATTTTAGATATATTACCTACAATATCAGGTTATCTATTTGTTTTGGTGCAACAAAAACTCATTCCTTTTTCACGTTTCAAATTGATGGCCTTTTAAAAGTCCCGTCGCAATATGGGGGTCTATAATATTATTGTTTTCTTTTTAGCACGCGACCTTTGAGAGCACTTAATCTCAACGATATAGTTGATGAATTAGAGCGATGTGAGGATGATGATTTGTTGCCAACTCAAATTACAATTTTTCCACCTGAGAACGCTAATGCCGACGTCACAGATGAGGATTCTGAAGATGAAGAATTTGTTGCATTGCAAAATCTACCAGGTAAACTATTTGTTTTCAGGTTGATATAACTACGTATCAATGATTCTATCTTGTTTTATTTATATGGTTGCAATATTTATATCTGTTTTTTATAGGCTCTCAACTACGAGCTCCAGCCGAGGTCACTTTCCATATGAGTTCCGACGAAGAAGATGATGTACCTTTGTCAAGTTTGTCAAAAAGAAGACGCACGATGGATTTGACTTTAGAAGATAGTGACGCTGTACCTTCTTGTACTTCAGATGTGTCAACTAATTCTACATTTGTTCAGCCTACAGTTCCCCGATACCAAACCTATAGATGGAAGAATCGTCATATTCCAAACCATTTCAATCAATGGAATGACGAACAAGGTCCAAAAAACTTACAATCACCCTTATATTATTTCGACTGCTTGTTCAACAACAACGTTATTGAATCACTAGTGCGATATACCAATTTGTATGCAGGACAGAGGAATAAAGTGGGCAAAGTAACCGTTTCTGAAATGAAGTGTTTCTTGGGCATCCTTATGTACAGCGGGTATGTAGTAGTACCCCGTAGGTTTATGTATTGGTAGACATCGAAAGATGCCGACTTTAGGATTGTGCACAACGCTATGTCAAGAGATCGTTTTACTTTTATTATGTCAAATCTCCACTGTTGTGATAATAGATAGATAGATAGATAAAACGTTTATTTGTATCTCCAATCACACACGTAAATTCAGTGATTAAACAAAATATACAATCAAGATATTACGGAAAAAAAAATATACATAAACTTATGATCTAAATATACATGTGTGTTGCAGTTAAACAAATAGGTCATAGCTCAGCGATTAATATTGCTCAGAGAGCAAACACTGATTTTCAGCTATTACCCTCGAGGTGGCGAGAAGAAAATGAGCACAATAGTACAATCAGAAAGAAATAAGGAAAAAACAATTATTTTTTGCACGTTAATATTGTTGTAGTGTAATTATGTCTGAAAGATGTGTCCTTTCAGCTCTATGATTTATATCTTGGGTTTAATTTAGTAAAAAATTTCGAAAAAGATGTGTAAGACTGCGTACCCAATTTAGACTAGTACCCAAATGATTTAAAACCATGATGAGTTAGTAAAAGAAAAAAAGGAAATAATACAGTTCTTGGTGATTCTCCTGACGAATTCGCTAAGTTGAGACCTCTGTTTGACGAGTTAAATAAAATCTTTACTGAAATGGCTCCGCTAGAAGAGAACTACAGCATAGATGAGGCTATGGTTCCATACTATGGACGTCATAGTTGCAAACAGTTTATACGTGGCGAACCAATTCGTTGGGGGTATAAACTGTGGGTTGGTGCTACAAGATTAGGCTACGTGATTTGGTTTGATCCTTACCAGGGAAAATCTTCAACCATTGCAGAAGGTTACAAACAGTTTGGTCTAGGTGGGAATGTGATTTTGGAGTTTGCTGATGTTCTACAAGGTCGTGATCCAACATTGCCATTTCATTTATTCTTCGACAATTATTTTTGATATGGCTGTGCATAATGCATGGCAACTTTACAAGCGAGACGGTGGAGAACATGATCATCTCACTTTTCATAGACTGCTGGCGAAAGGTTTGCTCGAAAGCTACAAAAAAAGCGATAAGAGAGGACCATGTCCCACAGGTAGATCTCATCTTGAATCATCTCGATATGATGGGGTTGATCACTTGGTCCAGTACAGCGCTCCCCAACTAAGATGCAAAGTTTGCAAAGTTAAAAGTTTTTTTAATTGCCAAAAGTGTAAGATTCATTGACATCCTAAGAACTGTTTCCTTGAATATCACACTAAAACTCAGTAAAGTTAGTGAACTTTACTGACTTTTAGTGTGATATACTTAGTGAAGTGCTGTTGTTTTATTGTGAGACATCATATCACATAACTTGCTATACCTATGTCTATTTTCTTTTGTATAGTTAAAATTTACCGTAATAATAAAAAACTAATATAATAACTGTTTGTTTTATTATTAGACAGCCACATACATGTAAACAATCCCCATATTACGACGGGACTTTTAAAAGCCCACCCTTTTCCGGCTTTTCTGAAAATATGTAATTTTTTTTACTATTTTTCCTGGTTATTATGAGTCATTTTAACTATCATATCCGAATATCACCAAGATCGAAAACAAAAAATAGTTACAGTAACATCTGGGTTAATTTACTTTTTTGAAAATTACATCAGTTTTTCGTAATTCATTTAACTGCTTAGTTCATTTTTCTATTAATATTCGAGCATCACTGACAAACAAATCGTTTTAAAATCATTTATCTTAAAAACATATAACTGACTATAAATTGAAGAGCATGTTCCAGAATCTGAAAACTCATCTATCCACACTAAATCCCGATTCAGAGACTACTTTTTCGGCACAATGGATCTCAATCCGACGTTGACACGAAAACATGTCGCGTATGATTTATTCCGGATTTCATATCGGATTCGAAGTGAAAAGAAAATAAAGCATTTGGCAAAAAAATTATAGCATAGGCTATAGCGTGGATATAGAGATGTAAGCGGCAGTAGAAGCAGGTACCGAATTTTTTTTATAAGACAAAATTTCGATACTCGATTACTGCACAATCTACATATACGAATTCGTTGTTTGATACTAAGTAACGAAATAGGAGTTATTTCTTATTGTGGATTGCTTCATAGAGTTCCCTCCTATTTGTCATAGCTACCACGCTTGGTGGGTTATGGGATTTTAGCGTATAGTTGCGAGTACCATGTAGAGGCGGTGTAAAAATATCATAATATCATCACGTGGTTGTGGTAAGAGGTGACGGAGGGAAACAAATTACGAGATGGGCATCAGCGTCTTTCTAATGACGACTAAAAGTAAAAAAAAAATTGCGATTGCCATTCCAAATCTGCCCGCATGGGCTACGCCACTACAATAAAAGAGTAAGTAAGAGTAATAAAGACATAAATAAATTATAAATATAAAAAATTATAACAACTTCTATTTATTCAGATTTAAAAAAAAACTGTGATGATAAGACTTTTCTGTGCAAAGGAGAAGGAGACATCTACATACATTCTTGGGCCCAGATGTTAACAGCATGAAAATAGGATCACTTGAATACGTATAATATATAAACAATTCATAGCTGAATATTTGGCAAGATTTGTTAATCTAGGAGCCGAGTTATTGTAGAATAAGTAAAAGTGAAGTTACGTATTACCTACACTGATTTTTAACTGTATACGCTATAATAGGCTATTTTAAATGTATAAAAACCAGATCACTATAAAATCACTAAAGAAACTGTGGTTATACAATGTGAGGGTATTTTTAATATATAAATTTTACAAGGACAAAAATCCAGACCGTGAGCCGAGGTAGCTCAGATGATTAGCACTCATAAATTTCGCAGTACGCTAGCAAACCGGGTTCGATCTCCGCCGACACCAATAAAATTGTTAATTGCAATTTTTAGTGCAGATTTACCAAGTGTTCGGTGGTGAAGGAAAACATCGTGAGTAAATCTGCATGTCCGAGGAATAAGAAAAAAATCTATCGAAGTCGTGTGAAGTTAGCCAACACGCATTGGGGCAGACTTTTCCTTGCCCTCTCAGAAATGAGAGGAGGCCTGTGCCCAGCAATGGGACGTATATATCGTGTAACTTTAACATACCTTATTACATTACTTTATATTACCTTACTCTATATAAATAAATTAAATCTGTAAATTAAAAGGAAACAAATTAATGTAATATTTTATTTTTTATTTTTGAAGACTAAAAACCTTAAAATTTAAATATCGTATAATATATTGGTAGAAATTATGCTTTTCAAAAGTTAATTTCCACTTACTGTATTTTTTTAAATATCGTAGCAATAGTAGGTATTTACCAGAGAACTTTTAAAGCTAACAGCAATAACAAATAAGTACGTATTCCGAGGAATAACGTAAACATTTTTCATTTATCAAATATCTTAGATGGTTCGAAGTTTCCAGCAATTCATAATTCTACGGCTGGAGAGCAGAACAAACTTATTGCTTACTTTCATTGCGAAATATCGGGTCTGGGCCATTCGTTTTTCAGCAATATGTACCTATCCAAGCCGTTTTATGATTTATTTACACAAATTTCTCATATTTTGCAATATTGACATGGAAGCTAAGGACGTGAATCCCAATTTTAGTTGGATTAAATCTAAACGGATCCTTATATCCTTAGAAAAGCCAGTATACAATATTAAAATTCTATAAGCAGACGACGGTATTGTTAACAGGAAATTTATGGCATCATCTGCAGTATTTTTATTAATTCATAAAAGGCCACAGTTGGTAATTAAATAAAGTTATTAAATGCACAGGAAAAGTAGCTGTTTTGCACATTTAAATATCTACTTACCTTGTTATATGAAAATGCTGTGATTTAATAAGTTGATACTTAATAAAGAAGTTTACAGAAGTGAGAGGAAACATTCGAAAACTAATAATTTTGCAATACATGAACAAAATGAAATATATTTTATTTTTTGACGTAAGCTCGTGACGTAAGTTCTTTGAGCTCATCTTTGGATATATTTGAACACATGATTTTTTTATATAATCTAATTAACCGGCAATCAAGTAGTAAAAAAATACTTTAATAATAAAGTTATTGTTCATGCCGTATGGAAAATTAGCTGAGTTCATTAATCTGTAAGTGATTTGCGAAACAGAAATAAAGAGAGGGAAATACCCTGCTCAAATGCGTTGAGCAGGGTATTTCCCTCTCTTTCTCCTCCTGTACTATTATAATTGAATAAATATTTGTATCTATTAAGGGGAAATATGTGAAGATCGTAATATTAAACGTTTTAAGTTATAGTAACAGCCTATATACGTCCCAGTGCTGGGCACAGACCTCATCTCATTTCTAAAAGGGTTTTAGGGAAAGGAAGTGTCCGCCGCGCTGCCCCAATGCGTGTTGGCGAACTTCACATGTCTTCGAAATATTTTTTTTCTTATTCCTCAGACATGCAGGTTTCCTCACGATGTTTTCCTTCACCGCCGAGGACGTGGTAGATCAGCACTTAAAACTGCAATTAAAAATTTCATTGGCGCCGGTGGGGATCAAACCCGGGTTTTTCGCGTAATGTGACCTTACAGCGAGCGCTAACCATCTGAGCTACCACGGCTTCTACCTACCTACTGTGGTCGGAACATTACAATAGTCATATTAGGTTCATACCTTTAGAAAGCGTATTAAAGTAATAGAAATATTATATACTTAAGTAAAATTAGGTAAAATAATGAAAAAATAAATGTTCAGATAAAACTACTAAAATTAATCTATTATTCTTAGGAACTTAAAAGGCTTTAACCGAAAATAAAATGTTTTTGATTCTGTATTTAATTTTAAGATGACATGCAACAAAATTATAAAACTGCTAAGAGTATGAAAATAATTTCTTGAGAAAAGTGGAAGAAGTACAAATCTAGGTTGAATAAATTATTCAACTTAGTCTATCTTTACGGGTAAACGACGGTTCACTCATAATAACTTAAGAACTATCCGGATTTAAACAAAGTTTAAATAGGGTAACAGACGGACGAGAGAATACAGAGGCGTTAAATTTTATTATAAATACGACTCATGAATTTCGTCGATAAGCTCCGGCCTTGGTATTTTACATTAAGAAGTCATACCGATCAATGTCTTGGTCACGTTCCGGTGTATTACCTTATTAATCCAATCACTGAAGCATTGATTTATAAATTATTGAATATTTTCCCTTCAAATTCAATGTTTATAATTAAGCCAATTCATACATTAGATTCATCTTCCTTATTAACCCTCCGTCAATAGTCTCATTTTACCGCAGAAGAAGAAAGATGGTAATTGAAATACCCTTGTAGAACATTAACATTATTAATTAAAGTTTTTCTTTTGGCGCAGTACCCTAATTATATTTTAAAATTAAGGTAGCCTGAGTTACTCTTTACAATATAAGCTATCAAAATGTGAAATTCCCGTCAAATTAGGTCCAACCGTTTCGAAGAATAACAGGAACAAACACACAGGTAGACAAAAATTTTATCAAATTATGGTTTTTAATATAAGCATGATTTTTGAAAATTTTACCGCACATACTTTCATATACATTAAGTAAAAATCTGTCTTTTGGCATTGCAAGCAGACACTTCAATTTTATTTATTTATATAGATATAAATATGAGAGATATTGGAAGGATAGGTTTTAAATAAATCGCGGGTCAGGTCGAACCAATCGTGCTGCTATAAATTAAATATGTTCAGCTCACATGCGTGTTACTTTGGACCATCTTACTCTTTAGGGAGAAAACGCATCTATTTCTTTCTTTGTTTAAAGTTTGTTAAGTGAGTAAGTAAGTTTATGACTACAACTTTATAAAAAAAAAAAACAGAAATAATGTCTACTTACTGCTTCTAAATTTACCGCACATACTTTCATATACATTAAGTAAAAATCTGTCTTCTAAATTTTACCGCACATACTTTCATATACATTAAGTAAAAATCTGTCTTTTGGTATTGCAAGCAGACACTTCAATTTTATTTATTTATATAGATATAAATGTGAGAGATATTGGAAGGATAGGTTTTAAATAATTCGTAGGTCAGGTCGAACTAATCGTGCTGCTATAAATTAAATATGTTCAGCTCACATGCGTGTTACTTTGGACCATCTTACTCTTTAGGGAGAAAACGTATCTGTTTCTTTCTTTGTTTAAAGTGTTTCTTTCTTTGTTTAAAGTTTGTTAAGTAAGTAAGTTTATGACTACAACTTTATAAAAAAAAAACGGAAATAATGTCTACTTACTGCTTCTAAAACAAACGAAATTGAAAGACCTGCTTAATGGAGGATAATTTACGAGGCAACAGAGCAAGGCTATTACTAAGCACGCTGTTAAAACTCCTGGTATTCAAGACTATAAGCTCCTTTCCTCACCAACTTTGCCGCAACTTGAACATTAGCATGCCACCGCGTCAGTGGATAACCGAATTAAGTTTAAATTAGTTACGGGAGCTCGCTAGCAACTTTTTTACTTGATTATTGGTACAAAGACACCCTCGACGAGGGTCGTCGCCTATAAAAATAACCTAATTCCATTTTCCTCCTACTTTTGTGTTCCTATCTAACTTAGGCCGAGTTTTAAAAAATTAAATTGCTTTAAGACTATTTCATCACGTACTTCCTTATTTTTATGTTTCTAGAAAAAATTTTTTTTTCATTTGTTCAAATTCAAATTCACTTATTTGCTATTAAATAAAATATAAAATACCGCCTAAAACAAAATGAAATTAATGTTCTTTATATGATAGATGTCGTAAGGAGGTTATTCACAGTAGAAGGACCAACATAGCCCACCGAATCAGCATGCTGAAGTGACATAGGCCTATTCCACCTCATGTTAAGTGGTTGCTGTGACCCATAGACATCCACGTCTATCCTCGTTTACGAATCAAAATGCAGATGCGTTGTCACCCGTGAGGACTAAGATGGAATACCTCGTTTTCAGAAAAAAGGGTCTCCGGTTCTCTACACTTACCATACGAAACACGTTAGCGTTAGGCTGTTTTTTTACGCTGGTATTCTGCGAGATTAATTATAAGAGATTAGAACGTTGATGGATGCAAGTGACTCACGGCGTTTGTAGTGTTCTTTGTGGAAGAATCATGTTAAGACGTGGGCTTATTATGGGCTGTGATGATGATGGTGACGAAAGGATCAATTAAGTATTAACTTTCTCAAAAATAATATATATTTGATAAAGTTAACAAATTTCAAAAACAATAGAGATAAAAACGATTTAAATCATAATAAAATAAAAAAATAAAGAGAAGAGAAGAGAAGAGAAGAGAAAAAAATCTTTGTTACAGAGAGCACGAGGGATCTGTGACAGCAAACACCTGGCCGCCGAGCTTCAGCACGTCAAGCAAGTTCTGCACGACAACAAGCTTCGGGTCCCGCGCCTACGTCACAGTGACCGAGTGAAGCCAGCCACAGTCGAGCGTGTGCCTGCTGTACTACCATATGTCAGAGGTGTCACAGACAAGATTGGCTATATCTTGAAGCGAGCTTCTATTAGAACATTCTACAAGCCGCCGAAGAAGATTAGTCAGTTCCTACCATCCGTCAAGTGTCATATTCCTCTACAAGATGCAGGAGTGTACAAGCTTGATTGTGAATGTGGTCTCTCTTATATAGGACAAACCAAAAGATCAATTAGGACCCGCGTAAAAGAACATATAGCTGATGTGAAGCATCAACGTTCCGGGAAGTCTGCAGTTTGTGATCATATCCTAGACGGCCCCAACCATTACATCAGATTTGATAGACCACAAATCCTCGCGAAAGAACACCGATTCCTACCAAGGATGATACGTGAGGCTATTGAAATTAAAAAACATCCTAATTTCAATAGAGAAGGAGGCTGGGTACTACCACCTGCTTGGGATCCTATAATCAATAAAATTAAAACTAAACCCAAGCATACCACTGCAAGACCTCAAGACAGAGTTAGTTCATTTTGCATAGATCGGACCATAAACAATAATTAAAAAAGCTGAAGGTACTCCGGGTTTAACAATGACATCGGGACGTCAGTCATCTCAGTCCCCCGTGACCATGGGTGCTGGAAAGCGCCCGAAACGTCGGGAATTAAAAATAAAAAGTAAAAATAAACGCGATAAAATCCGTAAAAGTAGTTTTAATCATGTGTAGTGTTCGCGTAAATATAAGAAATCATTAAGAGAAGAGAAGTTGATAAAAGTAGATGTATATAGGCTTCAGCATCCACTTACTAGCAGGCGGACTGTGTGCTCGTTTGTCACCCTTATTCTATGAAAATATATGGCTATTTATTACAGAAATATTGATTGAAATCTTAGTTTTTATCATTTACTACGCAAATCCACATGGAAAAAATCATTAAAATTCTACGCTTTCATATCAATACGTCGAACTAATAAATTACTTTATTATGAAAGGCAGACAGTTTTGATAGATCGTGAATGCTCTGTTTTTTTAAGATATCAAGTTTTCTACAAAATGTTCTTACTTTTCACTATTATAAATATTATTTCCCCCTTGCTTAAAACACCGACGTTTATTCCAATAAGGTTTGGATGTTTTTATAACCACGTGTTGTTTTTGTTCTCGTTTCACTTTCTACATCGTTAAAGGTTTCTCCAATAAAAATATTTGACCTGTTTATTTTTTAAACTTATTTCTCTATATGGTCAGAGTAAATAACAAAAAAAGACGTCGCTCTGATTCCAGGTGAGCTTTATAATGGGGCGACAGTAATAAGTAATTTAAATGAAGAAAAAGTTCAAGCCCTCATACATTTATTCATAAAATCGCAACCACACTCCCTGACGAGTGTTTCACAGATGTCCTACAATTCTTAAATGTTAAAGCAGTGACAATTTCTTTAATTAAGAAAGTTTTTTAGTCCTCAGATAAAAGTTATTTATACAATAAAATACAACATAAAGAAATTGAGAACTACAGTTGGACGAACAAAATAGTTCAATAGTTTCACTACTTTATACAGCCAGGTTATAGTTTATCCAATGAATGATTAATCACCCCTAAAGTATATAAAGATGACGTTCGTGCTGCAGACATAATAAAGACCTGCTGCTGATTTGTTATGGCTGCAGCAAAAATGGGTAAACTCCGGGGTAGGACCACGCTCTCACAGAACACCAGCGACAAATGGACATACGAGCACTCAATCCACCTGACGGTATGTAATTCTGCTTAATGGTACTGTGTTTCGTATGGGGAGTGTAGAGAACCAGAAACCCAATTTAATGATTATGGCGCATTCCATCTTAGTCCTCGACGCCCATAAAGCATCTGCATTTTAATTCATAATCGATTATGGATGTAGATGGCCCCAGCATCCACTTACCATCAGGTGGATTGAGTACTCGTATGTCACCCTTATTCTATAAAACAAATATATAAAAATAAATAAGCTCGTAATAACTACACATATTATTATGACGTCGATAGATTTTAAATTAAGATATGTAGATCAGGATGTGCTTTGGCGGATCATAATTTAATGGCGTTTTGAAAACACAACGTGCGTTCGTTCATAAATTTAAAATCCGACTTCAAAGAATTAAAAAAAAAACTTAAAAGCTTGTGAAATCAGTGCTTAGACATAGTGTACAGAAGAATTACAGCCCCGACTTCAGAAGCTAGAGGATAAATTTATTTTATTTTTAATTCCTTGAAATTAGCTTTCACTTTTTATGGTATTTATGACAAAAAAGGTAAGAAAATTAAGCTAATTTTCTTTACGATTTAAGTGGATTAAGAAATATAACTAACTTAAGAGATAAATTAAAATGTCGCCTAAATAGTTACATTTATAAAAAAAGAAATTTATATATAATTAAGTGAGGAAGTATCTGACGGCTACTTGGCGCAGTGGCTTAGCAATAAGTTAAAACGCTAAAGGCGGCGGGTTCGAATCCCGCACAGAACAAGTATTTGTATGGCCTACAAGTAATTGTTTGTCTTTGTGAAATTTATATTTGTAAACTGCCCCTATAATACAGGAGAAAATACTACTAGTAAAGTCCACTGCTGAACCTAACCTCCCCCACATAGAGGGGATATTTGCCATAGTTGCCACGCATGGCAAGCGGGTTGGTAACTGCAGTTTTTTAAGTCGTTATTAGGAAGACCCTGCTGCCCACCTCCTGATTTGTTTCCCTCTGTCGCCTCTAACGACACCGACGGGATGATATGGGATAGTGGATAATCTTACACCGCCACTTCATGGTACATATAGAGTATGGAGGACTTATTGCTTATAGCACGTGTCGCAGCCAACTAACTTAATTAGCCGTTCAATCAACATCCTAGCCTCTTTACTAAACAGCGCCGTTCAACTAGCGGCCTAAATGATATTCAGCCATTTGATCAAACAGCTAGGCAAATAACTTGGACCTTATCCATATCTTTTATAATATATCTTGTATCTTGGTTCCACTTTCTGCTAACTAGCGCTGAAACTCTCTAAACTGTCAATATGGCATCGGCAAACAACACATTTGATGGTATAATATCAGGGACAGTAGCTTAGGGGTCAGTAGATAGATACTTAGTCCCCAGAACACACAGTGCCTTTGCCAAAAGACAATTTTTTACCTTGCCCCAGTACTATACAATTAATTTAGTAAAATTTGTATTACTAAAAGCTACAACAACCACCAAATCAAAAATAAAATTATTAATTGGCTTCAAACTTATGATTACGACGCCACTGAATGTCTATTAAACCTGTAATACGTAAATGTAATTGTAATTTTTTTATTGTTCTTATATTATTTGTTATTATACGTATAAATCACTAATAATGCTGCCTGCATGATTAATGATTTATACTATACTCATACAAATTTCAAAATATAAAATATTTACACTCTCACCACACATACGAGTACACTCATGTACGCACACACACACACGCACGCACATATACACGGCGCGCACGTACGCAGGTTTAGAAACACGTAGATATGTATATATATATATATATATATATATATATATATATATATATATATATATATATATATATATATGTATATTCAACAAAAGCTTGTTAAATTTAGGAAGGAACTAGCTCCTGTTTCTCAGGTTAACCTTTTACAGGAACTAGGATCACATTGATATGTATAATTTCATTTTTGGTGCAATAAAGATTTTTTTCAAAGGGTGCGGTTGGGCGTGAATATTTATATAATATAGCGCATAGTGCATAACGAGGCATGAAATGTTGTATTAGACGCATCAGCTGAAATGCATGGGCTGAATATCATTCAGGCCGCTAGTTAACGGTGCTGTTTAGTAAAGAGGCTAGGCTAATTATGCTAGTTGGCTGCGACAGCACGCATTTCACCGATTTTTAAAGAACAAATTTGTGTTAATTTAAATAAATTTTTTCTTCCAACTAATGAACCACCGTTCTCAGAAAAACATCCCTTTCGTTTATTCAGATTTAGCTCATACGAGATGTAGACGAGAGTTGCGTTTACGTAATATTTCACACAATGTAAAAATCGGGCGTATCCTCGACACTGCTCAATGTAGGTCACACAGTTCCTCTTAACAACAACGAAGTGACGTGGAAATTACGAAGCTGCTGGTAGCGACTGCAGACAAAGAGTAATTCCCATGCACCTAACTAAATGGATATTAAGCCTTACAGATATTGAGCCCATTGAAATCATTTAGTTACTGGCGACTGAAAAAAATTCACATCTTTCGAAAATCGAGTTTATAAAATCCACAATATATGTATAAATAAATATAAATAAAATTAAAGTGTCTGTCTGTAATATCGAATTAACTGTCTTAAAATTATTCGCATGCCATTAAGACCTTCTCATCTAGTTGGTCGAGCAAGTAGTTGAGTTGGTATATTTGGGATGTGTATTCAGCAGGGATGGGAGATATGATAAGGATGTAGAACGACGAGTAAACGCAGGAAATAAAGTAAATGGGGCTCTATACTACATTGTGCAAAGTAAGAATGTATCAAAAAATATTCCTTAATTATATATAATATTCCTTACTTCAACGTATGGTAGTGAAAGTTGTGTGTGACAGAAGAAGCACGAGAGCAGAATAAACGTAGTGGATATGCGGTCGTTATGGAGTATTTTAGGGCTGAATCTGAGTGACAGGGTGGAAATTGTGTGATAAAAGAAGAGCGTGGTTTGCAAGATGATGTTGTGACCAGGATTAAGAAAGGAATGCTTCGGTGTTTTGGTCATGTAGAAAGAATGAATTAGAAAAGAGTGACAAAGCAAATGTATGTTGCAGAAGTGAAAGAGTTGGAAAAGACGTCCTGGGGGAAAGTTTATCGGCCAAATTGTCGATATATTGAAAATGGTTCAAATTAAGAGTACCTTCAATCAACGAGCATGTATGCGTAGGTATATGGATATGGAGCAGGCGGAAGAGATATGTCAGGATCCTGCTAAATAGAATTCTGTAGTCTCTGCCTAACTCTCTGGGTGACAGGCGTGAGTGTTTATGAGAAGACCTTAATAATCATTCTTAAAATTATTGTCTGTCTGTCTGTTTGCGCTAATTTTCGGAATGGCTGAACAGATTAACTTATTTAACAGATTAACTTATTTAACCGATTAACTTTATTTAACAGATTAACTTATTTAACAGAGTAACTTATTTAACAGATTAACTTATTTAACAGATCCTTATTTAACAGATTAACTTATTTAACAGATTAACTTATTTAACAGATAAACTTATTTTTAAGCTATTGCATAGCTTCTATCGCGGGCCTTGAGTGCGGGAAAATCCAGAAATTTCGTAACGAAAAAAAACCTCACGCTCTCCGACGGGCACGGAGGTGTGGCTTGAAGGCCGTGCATTGTCTAACGATGGTCTAACGTCGTTTCTTTTCCTCAGTCTTTGTTGTCTTTGTCGAAGAGTTTTGAAATTTTGAATATGAATGTACAAAGTGCATTTATTAAGGCTGCTCTCTCGCAAAAAGCTTGAAAAAAGCGTGCAGATGAACCAACTTTTCGTCGACACTTACAGAGAAATTACATATGAAAAAAATAGCTAGTAATCTACATGATCTGATACGTAATTTGGTTTAGCCATAATTTTTCTATCGGTGTCACATAATAAATAAAAAAATACCCAAATCACCTCCAAATCGTTGACATGAAACCACTTTACTCCTTCATTGTTTATCAAAGGAATATAAAAAAAATATCTACTGCTTTGCAATACAAAATAAAATAATTTGGTTTGGTTACTTTTTAGAAATATGTATTATTTTTATGATAATAAATTAAAAATGCGTCCCGATTGAATACTGCGTCTATATCACCCCCGCATTCGTCCACGAATTCAGTGCGGGGCGCATCGTGTTGCTAGGTGGACGTACGCCGTGTTGCGAGAGCTCAGCACTACGAAATAAAATCGTAAAATATTACTGCAAAAATTTAATTTTGTTAATAGTGGAGTAGGTTTTTTCTGATTCTTGTTTAATAGCAGTGTTTTATAGTTATATTAATTGTACAGTTTTATTAATGTTTAAGTTTAGTTTGTAAAACATGGGGAATAAGCAGAAACGATTGAAGAGAGGTCTAAAAAAATATTACAAACAAAAGGGTATACATTTATCAAGGTAAGTTTTAAGTTTTATCTACATATTTCATAATATTAGACAGGTGCTGTTTATAAAATACCGATAATACAGTGATTTCGCCACTCTGTGACGAGACTAAGCGCAGCAAACGCAAGTGGCGGCAAGGCGCGGGCCGCGTCGTCGCATGCTGGTAGCGCATGTCTGAGAAATTAAAAAATATATATTTCGTAGAAATGTGAAGTTCGTCAACACGCATTGAGGCAGCGTGGCGGACATTTCCTTGCCTTAAAACCCTCTCAGAAATTAGAGGAGGCCTGTGCCCAGCAATGGGACGTATATAGGCTGTAACTTTATTTTTTTTTTACTTTTATAAATATGTTATTTTACCGACGAAAATTTTAAAGAAAAATAAAAAATAAGCAACCGACAACCTCCTAGGTCCCTAGGTGACTTGCGAGATGTCAGTGTAACAAAACAAAACGGCCCAGAAAAACAGACTTTCCAACTGATAGCTAAATCAGCACGCAACAATTTCATTGGTGCCAGTAGGGATCGAACCCGGGTTGCTCCCGTACTGTGATACCTATAACGAGCGCTAACCATGTGAGCTACCACGGCTCTCAACGACATCGTTCCGTTCGTGTACAGCGCTGAAGACAGCAGAGTAAAAAATTAGAGATTGTGGTGTTTGAAATTTGTCATGTGTGAGAGTGAATTTTATGTGTGTACTCTGTAACAAATAACTATATAGAAAAAAATCTGAAAATGATATTTCGCCATTTTTGCTTGTGTACTGGTTAGGAACTCGATCAAAAATTTGATAATTTTTCTGTTTTTATACGTTATTTCTAACGTTATTTTACATCAAATTAATTGTGAAGATATTTTTTTTAGGAAATATGTTTCATTACGACGTTTCAAAAATGTTTACATATAATAATTTACCTCGAAATTCACTATACGCGATTATCGTTTATTGATTATAATAAAGCGTGCCATTTGAATTTAAAGACAATTAATTGGAAAATAAATAATAAGTGACAAATCTTGCCGTGGAGCGTGGAACTGAGTAATTGCGCGTCTTGTTAATATAATTGCCGTACGGCCGCCCTGATGTATGTACTGCGCGGACCTGAGTTTTTTGCGACGCGGTCCGGTGATACAGTATTTTTCACAAATAGTGAGTTCGTTATAACGCGGGTTCGGTTAAATCTGGTTGAATTTGATGGGATTAACCTAAGTAACTTGAATTAATATCAAAGAAAAAGAAATACTGCATAAATAAAATAAATAAATAATTATAATTGCATAAGTTGATACAAAATGCTATGCAATAGCTTTACCGCGGCAGTCCCCGAGTGCCACACGTCTTTTTTTTAGATTAAGTAATTAAAAAAAACTTCACGAATATGAAGAGATCAGTGCTAGGAGCGATCTAGGCAATAAATTTATCAACAAAGACCATTTTTGGAAAAGGGAAAAAATTTATTAATGTGACGTTATTTCGTCTTAAATCGAAATAACGTCACATTAATAAATCCTACCTGAGCAAAGCAGAAGCGGGACGCTAGTGAATAAATAAAATCTATACGAGTGCTTTTTTATTAAAAAATAAATATTTTGATGGATTTAATCGCGTCTTATATACCCTCACAACCTATTAGAGTACACTACTGAAAATAGGCTTCCACCATAGAATGCCATAGTTGCCACGCATGGCAAGCGGGTTTGCAACCACATTTTTTATTATAGTCGCTATTAGGAAGACCCTGCTGCCCATTTCCTGATTTGTTTCCCCCAGTCGCCTCTTACGACACCCACGGCCTACCGCGGTACACCGCCACTAGACGTTAAAAGTAGAGTTTAATTTACTTAAAGTTAAAAGAAAGTAACAGCTTATGAGCTTCCCACAGCCAACTACAGGCATCCTCTAATTAACGAAAGGTTTAGGAAGCTATTAGCCCGTCGCGCTGCTTCAGTGTCTACTGACGGATTTCACATTTCCTCCAAAGATTTATTTCTTACACGTGCTTGCTTCCACACAATGTATTCCTTCAGGGCCGAGCAAATGGTAGATCAGCACTGAAAACTGAAATTTCAATGGTGCCGAAGAGTATCGAACCGATGTCCCTCTCATACTGTGAAATTTACAGCGAGTGCCTAACCCCATCACTACCACGATTAATTGAGTACTTATTATATTAATATTTTCCTGACGTTCCTAGTGCTTCGCAAGAATCATAGATATTCAATATCCCGATGCCATATTTAGGCCGATTACCTTCAGCTTTATATTAATAATATTTTGTCTGATCTACGCAAAATGATGTCCTATATAGAAAGGCAATTATATTTTATATTTTTTGTAAATACGTTACCTTTATACAGATGCATTCGGTTACGTTGAAAAGTGATTCAAATAAGATGCTTAGGTCTTTTGTGAAGTTATTCTAAATAAGTCAAAGATATTTATGTCTTTTTTTCGCTATTGTTTTAGTCGATATTTGCCATATTGTCATGCAAAGTGCGAAAGTTGGGCCTTGACCTAATCACACCATGAAAAAGCTAATCTTATCCCACCAAATAATTCAAAGTTCAAAGGTTATTGACCTCCATAGCTATTTTGAGCCGACCTCAAATAAAGAAGTAAGTACCTAATTGATTCGGCTGACTTACAAAATCGGATTATAGCCAAATTAATAAAACTTTATTAAACAAAGATTGCATAAAAAGGGTTATTATAATATTAAGGAATTTTTAGATAATTATAACCCCTGGGAATGAGACGATCTTTGTCATGCTATTTCCAATTAATTGATTTGTGTAGATATCCGCAGTAAAACC
The DNA here is from genome assembly GCA_036936625.1 of Parnassius smintheus behrii. Classification (NCBI taxonomy): domain Eukaryota; kingdom Metazoa; phylum Arthropoda; class Insecta; order Lepidoptera; family Papilionidae; genus Parnassius; species Parnassius smintheus. The sequence continues at coordinate 4,583,312 of JAUPFT010000012.1, forward strand.
AGAGTGACCGACATAGCCCAAGTAAGCTGAAATGGAAATGTGCCGGGCATATAGCTTGAAGAACCGATAACCGATGGGAAAGAAAGGTTCTCGAGTGGCAGCCTCGTACCGGTAGGCGTAGTGTAGGGCGAACCACCACTAGATGGAGTGACGACCTGATAAGACATGCTGGAAGTCGATGGATGCAGGTGGCTCAGGACCGTGCTTTGTAGCATTACTTGGGGGAGGCCTATGTTCAGCAGTGGACTTGTGAAGGGCTGTAAAGATGATTTTGAATATAACTTTTGTAATTCACTTGGCATTTTTTATTGCATCAAGCTGGTAATATGATTATAAGAATTACTGGGCTTCCGTTTTCGTTCTTAGGCGTGAAATGCATCTAGATTTCAATTCTTAACCAAGGAAAGATGTAGGTTTCTGCGTAAACCTTGAACTTGTGGCCCATTATTGACTATCAGGTACTACTAGTAAGTAAAACTTTCGAATATCTTAATGCAATTATTTGTCTAGGCAATATTTAACTACCCCATATTTAACTATAACTTTCTATTTCCGTAGATACTATATAAATAAGAACACTCGTAACCGTCAGTTGATTAGTTGTCTAACGCCAAAATACACACTGCCTGAACACACTCGCTAATTCGTTTAGATTTTCCACAAAACTGTCGAAAATATACGCAGGGCTAAATATATTCCAGTTTTACTCCGGAGGGCAATACTGGACTGTTTGTATTTTATATCAAATTAAGCCCATTTAAAATGCAAAATATACACAAATATAATTTCTTTATCAAATAAAGTTTGACTTTGCTTTTTATAATCAAACTAGGCCGGTAAACGTTGTTTTACCCTTTCCGTTAGTTGGCGTGAAGAGTTTTACTTCAAATACACTGTGGACTTACAGTGTAAATATAAAATCGCACACAAATCGACCACACCTTTTGAGACTTTGTTATTTTCCTTTTGCCATTAAACTAACAAATGTCAAGAATAGAATAGAATAATTAAAGAACTATAATGCCCAAGTGTGCGCAAGCAGAAGTGCATTCTCTATTTATTTACTCTCATAATCCGATGGGACGGTCAACCGTCACGACTAGAGAGAGATCAGGTGCGGGATCAACGGTTTTACGTGCTTTCCCAGATACGGGGGTTAGACACCGCCAACTTCCTGATTCCGGGCAGTTACTGAGAATTTCTTGACGGAAAAACTCAATAATCGTTTTTTTGATCCGACCCGGTATTCAAATCCAGTACCTCATGATCAGCAGTCGCACTACTACAACCATTAGACCAACGAGGCAGTCACATATAGAATAAAATAGAATATATATAAGGAAAGCACTATTACAAAGTCGATGACTACCTTGTAGATAAAAATGTTTGGTCTTATTGTCTTTCGGTTTAATACATATACAATATTCAAATTTGGGAAATTTTGTAAGGTAATAATATAAATACGCCAAAAACGTATTTCGTCGTAGCTATATTCTCTAAGTGAGTGTAGTGTGAACACTAAGTAACAATTATTATTTTTATGTTGACGTCCATAAGTTCTGTACATTTAAAGTCTACATTAATATAGACAGATATTGATCTGATTTGGTTTGATTTGATTTGTATTATGAATGCGAGTCATTTTGGTCCATAGAAATAGAATGTTAATAACCGGACTACAACCTGATAACACTGATAAAACTTAGCATAGTTATATGAACTATCTCGACAAAATAAATATTTTGTGTAAGTAAGATCTCAATAATTCTAGTCATTAAGAAGTTACAAGATTAGTAACTGACACATCAAAAATTATTTAAGTAAAGATGAGGGTTTCGCTATGTACTTAGTGTGGAACATTTTGTCAATCTGAGGGAACGCAGTGCGTAAACAGTCAAAATGGTCTTCAACGTTTTAGCCTACTTTTATTTAATTTTGTTTCCTAAATTCATAAAATATTACAAATCTAATAGTTTTTGTGAAAATTATTATTATGTCTATTTTTGTTAAACGTGACAGTGCTTGCTCTAAATTTTACAATATGCGGGAAACATGCCCTCGCTGACACGAAGAAAATATGTATTTGAAATTTTTAGGGTTAATTTACCATGAGATTAGCAAGGAAGGAAAACTTATTGGGGATATCTGTAACTCTAGTGATAAAATTATTAAGAAGACATGATGTGAATTCCGTCGTCACGCACAAGAAGAGCACGGCGAACTTATCTCACCAAAATCCTCTCAGAAGTGAGGCGGGCGTTTACATGCTCTACTGTTAGACACAAGCTTCCTCTGAGACAAGAGACTGAAGAGGGTCTCTTTTTTGACATGCGCTCTTATATATTAATCAGGAATGCAATAAAGAATAAATAAATAAATAAATCATAGAATACAAGCTTAAAATAGCAGCATAGTATAGCGTATATAGCATATTGCAATGAGTTCCGAGAGGAGGCGATATTTTTACAATTAATGAGGCATTTTATATCTTCTCTTAGGAACAACCACTCTCCTGCATTTTAATTTTTTATTGATGATCTTAGATGATCATGCCGTGTAGTGGCGGTTAAGAATATCCACTACCCCATATCTTCCCGTGGGTGTCGTAAGAGGCGACAGAGGGAGACAGGCAGGAGATGGGCAGCAGCATCTTCCTGATGACAACTGTGACGTAATAAAAAAACTGCGGTTGCCAACCCGCTCGCCAAGCGTGGCAACTACGGCAAATACCCCCCAATGAACAAATACACAAAAAGACGGCCCCCAGTCCCCGGCGGCCCCGCTATTCCTGGCTACGGTGGCGACCATGGTAACGGCGGGGCAGGGGGTGCTAAGAATCTCCGGTGGAGGTTCGGTTGCCACCTACGACGACTCGACCTGGCAACATATAACGCACGCACCCTGAGGACTGACGAGAAGATACTGGAGCTGGAAGAAGAGGTAGACAAGTTGCGCTGGCATATTATTGGATTATCCGAGGTCCGAAGAGAGGGGGAGGACACGGCAATCCTCGAGTCCGGCAACTTGTTCTATCATCGGGAGGGCGACCATCTGTCCCAAGGAGGTGTCGGATTTATCGTCCACAAGTCTCTCGTCAACAACGTTGTAAATATTGGGAGTGTGTCGACGAGGGTCGCGTACCTGATACTCAGAATCACCAAATGGTATTCGCTGAAGGTCATTCAGGTTTACGCACCAACCTCGGCACACCCCGATGAGGAGGTGGAGGAAATGTATGAGGATATTTCCAGAGCCATACATTCCTCCAAAACTCACTACACGGTGTTGATGGGAGACTTCAACGCAAAACTAGGCACTAGAGAAAGCGGTGAGCTGAAGGTAGGGAAATTTGGAGTAGGGCAACGGAACCGAAGGGGCCAGCAGCTGGCCGACTTTATGGAGAAAGAGGGACTCTTTATGATGAACTCTTTCTTCCAGAAGCGGCCCCACAGGAAGTGGACCTGGTCGAGCCCCGACGGTTCGACAAAAAATGAGATTGACTTCATTATGACGACCAGACGCCAACTGTTCAGTGATGTCTCAGTGATCGCAAGGGTGAAAACTGGCAGCGATCACCGAATGGTTAGAGGCACACTGAACCTAAACGTTAAGTTGGAGAGGTCTCGTCTAATGAAGTCAACGCTCCGTCCCCCTCGTGCTCTAATCCAGAATCCCGAAACCTTTCAGCTCGAGTTACGTAACCGCTTCCAGTGCCTAGAAGATTGCAATGCAGTGGACGATATGAACGACAAGCTCGTGGAAACTGTCCATGCGGTCGGAGCTAAGTTCTGCAAGACCCGCCGCAGAAGAACACAAAAACTCTCCGATCACACTCTTAATCTCATGGCTGTTAGACGGGAGATGAGGCTGCAATCGTCAACAGATTTGACAGCATACAGGCAACTGAACAGACAGATCTCCAAATGCATGCGGCGAGACTTACGCAACTTTAATACTTCTCGTATTAAAGAAGCGATCGAGCGGAACCAGGGCTCCAAAGTCTTTGCCAGAGATCTGTCTGCCAGAAAGAGCCAACTGTCAAAGCTGAAGACTGAGTGTGGCAACATCGTTTCCGGGACACCTGAGATTTTGAGTGAGATTGAGAGGTTCTATGGGCAGCTGTACACATCATCGTTAGAGCCACACGCAAGTGTGAGTAACGATCCAAGAGCAAGTCTTATCCGACACTATTCCGATGATATCCCGGACGTCAGTCTAAGCGAGATTAGAATGGCTGTCCAGCACCTTAAAAACGGCAGGGCCCCAGGCGAGGATGGAATTACAGCGGAGCTTCTGAAAGCGGGTGGAACACCGGTACTTGTAGTCCTTCAGAAGCTCTTCAATTCCGTCCTCCATGGTGGCACTACTCCAGAGGCGTGGAGCAGAAGTGCGGTGGTCTTGTTCTTTAAGAAAGGCGACAACGCTCTCTTAAAGAACTACAGACCGATTTCCCTTCTGAGCCGCGTCTACGTGCTGTTTTCGAGAGTCATTACGAATCGTCTCGCACGCAGACTTGACGACTTCCAGCCTCCCGAACAAGCCGGTTTCCGAAAAGGCTTCAGTACCATAGACCACATACATACCCTGCGGCAGATTGTACAGAAGACTGAAGAGTACAATCTGCCACTTTGCCTGGCGTATGTGGACTGTGAGAAAGCCTTTGATTCCGTCGAAATTTGGGCGGTGCTACAGTCCCTTCAGCGGTGCCAAGTTGACTGTCGGTATATCGAAGTGCTGAAGTGTTTGTACAGTAGGGCTACGATGGCTATCCGAGTACAGAACCAGAGCTCGAAACCTATCCAACTGCAGAGAGGTGTAAGACAGGGTGACGTTATATCCCCGAAACTCTTCACCGCTGCATTGGAAGACGTTTTCAAGCTACTGGACTGGAAAGGATACGGTATTGACATCAATGGCGAGTACATCACTCACCTTCGATTTGCCGACGATATAGTCCTTATGGCAGAATCGCTGGAGGACTTAAGCACTATGCTCAATGACCTCAATAGTGCCTCCCAACGGATAGGTCTTAAGATGAACATGGACAAAACAAAGATCATGTTCAATGTCCATGTCACACCTATGCCGGTAGTTGTTGGGAGCACTATGCTCGAAGTTGTTGACGAGTACGTTTACCTGGGACAAATAGTCCGACTAGGTAAGTCCAACTTCGACCGAGAGGTCAATCGACGGATTCAACTCGGCTGGGCAGCGTTCGGGAAATTACGACATATCTTTTCGTCAGGTATACCTCAATCTCTAAAAACTAGATTGTACAACCAGTGCGTGTTGCCAGTGATGACTTATGGATCTGAGACGTGGTCCTTCACTGCTGGCCGTATGAGGACGCTTAAGGTCGCTCAGCGAGCTATGGAGAGGGCTATGCTCGGAGTTTCTCTGCGTGATAGACTCAGAAATGAGGATATCCGCAGTAAAACCAGAGTGACCGACATAGCCCAACGGATTAGTAAGCTGAAGTGGCAATGGGCCGGCCATATAGCTCGAAGAACCGATAACCGATGGGGAAGAAAGGTTCTCGAGTGGCAGCCTCGTACCGGTAGGCGTAGTGTAGGGCGACCCCCCACTAGATGGAGTGACGACCTGGTAAGACATGCAGGAAGTCGATGGATGCAGGTGGCTCAGGACCGTGCTTTGTGGCATTTTTTGGGGGAGGCCTATGTTCAGCAGTGGACTTGTGAAAGGCTGTAATGATGATGATGATAATGATGATCTTAGATGAAGAAAAAGACACATCGATTTTGCAGTTGTTCACGGAGTATGTTCAACATTTACAATCAGGTGAGCCTCATACTCGCTTGCTTTCTCTTCTATGCACAAAAACATTTGCTATCGACTATCTTGGCGTCTACAAAGCAAGACTGAATGAGCTTTTGTTACGTTAAGACAGTGCGAATTATTACCTAGGACTTCATAAGCACTTACCACCAGGTGGAATTGTGGTCAAACATCGGCTTATAATAACAAAAATCGAAATAAATGAATAAATCCGTTGAATTGTTTTCTCGTTTGTCGTAGTTTAGAGTGATAAATGAGCATACAGTCCCCCTACTGATAAGTAAGATGCTGTGGCCCATGGACATCTACATTCGGTTAAGAATCAAAATGCAGATGCGTTGTCACCCCTGAGAACTAAGATGAAATGCCTCGATCGCAGTAAAACGGGTCTCCAGTTCTCTACACTCACCATACGAAACAAAGCAGCATTAAGCTGCTGTTTTCTGTGAGAACATGTCCCTTCCCCGGTAGAGCCGACCAATTCATGCTATAACCATAATATAGCTACAGCGTGGCTCTACCACGTAAAAACTATATAGAAATATTAGCACGTTTTCATTTCTTATTTTTCTGCCTGTTGTTCCGGGTGCAATCTTGCAACTCAAATTTCGAGCACTTTCCAATGAGCTTGAAATTTAAAATTTTGAACATAGTTTCGTATCGGATGTCAATGTATCTATATGAAAAATGCGGTATATTTTTAAGCAAAAAATTAAAAAAAAAACACTTATGTAATATTGATTAAACAATCGCCACTTTAAGTCAAATCATATGAATTAGTAGTTCATTTTACAGTATTGTATGTTTCCACACTGCGTGTGGTCACGATCAAATTTGGGTTCCGCCCGTCCGATTAGAATCAGGCTTCGGGCGATAATCGATTAGACGAATTAAACGGAAGCCCCGTCCGATAAGTTTTATTGGATATTAATAGACCATGTTTCTTTTGTTTTATTGTTAGGGACAATTTGCTCTGGAGATATTCGTTTTTGAATTGAAATATGGCTTCTACTTGTTTATTGCTGATAAAGAGTTAACGATACAACGCGTTACTTTTCACATTTAAGTAATACTTAATTACATTATTGCTATATACTTCTTTTTAAACTTAAAATTACAGGAACAACGGCTATGTTAATCCGAATTTTATTGAAGGTTTTGTTAATTTTTTTAGGACAGCGAAAGAGAGAGTGACATATTTCTTCTCGGAAAACTAAAAAATGTTAGATATATTCACTACCACAATAAGTGACAAAAATTATTTAAAATCTCTTAAACAATTTTTTTTTTCTAGAAACCGGGGCTTTGTTTTCAAGCAGACGCTCTGACTATCAGACCTATTAAATAACAACATAATATCTACAAAATTGCGCTTAACTGCAAAATAGAAGGGCAATAGAAATAATATTCAGTTCATTTTTTATGCCTGAAGGAAACTAAATATTTTTTATTTCGGAATTTAAACACTAGTGAATTCGCAAAATATGCGAACTAAGTATATGTGTTTTAGAAGGTTCCCAGCAAATTCTCTCCACCACATTCTTACAATTTGACTCCAGTCAACCAGTTCAAAGTAAATTCCCTCACATCGCGGCGTTTTTCCAAGACCGATTCCGAATATCTTTATCCAATTTATACGTTGCTGAAGTCGGCTGTAAATCCGGATTTATTGGCATATCTTCGTTCATGTTTAAAAATATGTGTATATTTTGTCTGGGATTTGTATGTATATCTCCTCTTTCTATTTTAAAGTACTTGCGTCTTTTAACCTTGCAATGTCAATGAAATATAAAACTACTATTATCATATAAAGTTAGATGTTAATTTACAGCATATGAATGCTGTAAAATAACTTTTTCATTTCACTGATACATAAAAGACAATAAATAACTTGAAAGAATTAAAAAAAGAACTTGACTGGGAAAGGATTACGCTCTCATAGAATACAAACATAAAATAGCAGCAGAATGTAGCATATATAGCATATAACAGTGAAGATATTTTTACAATTAATGAGGCATTTCACATTTTTCCTTAGGAGCAACCACTTTCCTGCATTTTAATTTCTTATTGATGATCTAAGATAAGGAAAAAAAACACATCGATGCTGCAGTTGTTCATGGAGGATGTTCGACATTTACAATCAGGTGAGCCTCGTACTTGCTTCCTATCTCCTCTATGCGCAAAAAACATTTACTATCGACAACCTTGGCGTCTTCAAGGCAAAAGTGAATGGGCTTTTGTTATGCTAAGACAGTGCGATTTACCCCCTAGGACTTCATAAGCACTTACCACCAGGTGGAATTGTAGTCAAGTCCAACAATCATATCTAATTTAGACTCGAAAACCAAAACACAGCAGTGTTGTTACTCTGTGGAAATAGTGGTTGGTTTCGTTTTGAAATTTGACGTTTTTTTTTTAATTAGTATCAAATAAATAATCGTTCTATATTACATTATATTTGTGGTCCACACTCGAGTTTTTAAACCGGTATTTGCTAGAATATTCTCGATGTTTCGGTAGAAAAGGCCTATATAAAGCCAATACGGGCCGCGACCGGAACCGTATTGAATTGGCAACACAAACGAAAGATTTGGAGCGAAAAAAGTGAACTAAAGTGATGAGTGTGATTAATTATTAGTGTATTTTAAGTTTTAATTGGTGTTCGAAAATTAAAGTGTTAATTTTGGTAATTCAACCGGCAGTCTTTATTATCACGAACCCTAAGCTCGTAACAGTATTAACCAAGGATTTCATAACATTTAATACCGTAACTTTACGGAATGTAAATAGGAGACGTAAATACAAAAAATACATGGCAAGCAAGGAGTGTTATAGCAGCTGCAGCCACATTATAGTTGTAGCACGAATGGGTAGGCTCAACCGGGGTAGGACTACGCTCTCACAGAATACCAGCGGGAAATAGCAGCGTAATGCTGCTATATTTCGATGGCGAGTGTAGAGAACTGGATATCCTTTTAACTGGAATCGAGACATGCTTAGTTCAAATGTGTGGCAACAAATTTGCATTTTGATTCTTAATTGAGGATAAATGTGGACGTCTATGGGCCACGGCATCCACTTACCATCAAGCGGATAGTGTGCTCGTTTGTAAACCCATGCTATAAAAAATAAAAAAACATGGCGTACTGGTGTTTTACATTCACCTTCTGCGAGGCGAAAATAAACAAAAATGCCTATGTACATGGCAAGTGTGCGCACAAACCCTTTACCTTTACACAGTCTCACTCTAGGGTCTGACCACACTGTAATGAAATGAAAGAAATGATTTTTATTCAATATGGATTACTGTATAATACTTATGGAAAGTCATTTTTTATATACCACTGGTTTGCAAAAACCTCTATCCTGGGAAGAACGAGCAAGAAACCCAGCGGAACTTTTTTTTAAACATATTTCAATTTACCATAAATATTTTACAATTTTTGTATGAACTTTTATAGAACCGGCATGGTGGCGATCAACTCATTCCCAGGGGTTATTTTCATTTATAAATATCATTTATATTATAATAATCCTTTTCTTAAAATGTTTCATTAATAAAACATTTAACCTTGTTTAATGACAAAATTTATACATTTTCTGGGATTTGTTGTAAAAGCGAAAAAAAAAAATCAAAATTCCCTCATAATTGTATTACTAATTCAGTGGGGTCTAGTAACTGGTATTACAAGCTTATGTTTGTTCCTAGTGTTTAAAGTATGAACATGCTTATTTTTATGAAAGCTATTTATGTTTTTATGTACATACATTATATTTTCATAAATATATTGGAATGCCAAAGTTAATATGTTTATTACCTACTGTTGTAGGTCTATCCTCAGTGTGTGTGTAACTATATCTTAAACTATGTAGTACGTAAAATTTATAATTATTATTATTTAAAAAATGCTAATTTAATCTTTGTTCATTGAAATAACGCCATTATATGCTATTGATTACTCTAGTTATCATATTAATGCATTAAGTACCAGTTATCGGGTAATTTTGTAATGTTAAGTGTTTGTTTATTCCCATGCGTGTTTAATTTGCTGCGCATTTAATATTCACGTGTAATTTAGGACAAATTGGATGGATTTTTTGTTAAAACCAAATTATATAAGTCTGAAATTTATTAGTTTCTAACAGCGTATCATTTCTTTTTTTATATAGAATTAGGATGACAAACGAGCACACAGTAGACAATTAAGAATCAAATCGCGGAGGCGTTGTAAATCCTGAGGACCGAGATGGAATGCCTTGTTTCCAGTAAAAAGGGGCTTCGGATCTCTACACTCACTATTCAAAACACAGCAGTACTAAGCTGCTATTTTACGCTGGTATTCTGTGAGAGCCTAGTCCTTCCTCAGTCGAGCCGACCCATTCGTGCTACAACCACAATACATATAGTTGCAGCGTGGCCCTAGCATAAAAAAATTGTTTCAAAGAAAGGTTTCATTAATATTGCTGCGCGCCTAAGTTGACGTCTAGCACTAGCGCCATCTAGTGTCGGGTAACAGAGCGAGGAGAGCTTTCCAGAAAATGACATGACGATATTTCAACCAACAGCGCCATCTAGTATCGAATGGAAGAACTAAGCTTTCTAGAAGCCCTACACTCGAACTTTCGGCGCCTGGTCGGTTGGCGCGCGTAATCACTTGAATATTCTAGATGTTCCGCTGAACAAGGTGTATTTATAGGCGCTGCAATACGCGATCGGGGCAGTATTGATTTTGGCGAGACAAGCGAAGCTTAGGAGCGAAATAAAGTGAATCAGTGTGGTTAATTATTGTTAGTGTGTTAAGTTTTAATTGGTGTTCGGTAATAAAAGTGTTAATTTTGGTAATTCAATAGGCAATTTTTATTGCCACGAACCTCAAGCTCGTCAAACGAAAGGGTCTGTGGCAATTTAAAGTAATGCCGTTTGAGTTGTGCAATGCTCCAGCAACGTTTGAAAGGCTGATGGAACTTGTACTTACCGGGCTAATTGGCGATGCCTGTCTGGTCTACTTGGATGACATCATCATCGTAGGCCGTTCATTTGAGGAACACCTTCAAAACCTGGAACGCGTGCTCATGAAGATTCAGAGTGCCAACCTCAAGTTGAGTCCGAAGAATTTTTTACTATTCAAACGGCAAGTCAACTTTTTGGGGTATGTAGTATCGAAAGAAGGTATCCGCACGGATCCGGAGAAAATCGCAGCTGTCAAGGATTGGCCGGTTCCAAAAGACAAGACGCAGTTTAGAGCATTTTTGGGTTTGTGCTCCTATTACCGGCGATTTGTGATGAGGCAGATATAGCCAAACCTCTGCATAAGCTAACCGAGGAGAAGTGACATTTCTGCTGGATTGAAAGTTGCAATATCGCATTCCAGGAGCTCAAGGACCGCCTGTGCAAAACACCTATTTTGGGATACCCTGATGCAAGCAAAGAATTTAAAGTTGACACAGACGCAAGTGATACAGGACTCGGCGGTGTGTTGTCTCAACGGAACGGTGATCGAGAGGTTGTGATAGCATACTTCAGCAAGTAGTTGTCAAAACCGGAAAGGAACTATTGTATCACAAGACGCGAATTGCTAGCTGTGGTAAAGTCGTTGCAGAATTTTAGCGAATATCTTCTGGGGCGGAAATTTCACTTACAACTGACCATGCTGCACTAAAATGGCTATTACAGTTTACAAATCCAGAAAGAGAAGTTGCGAGGTGGATTGAACTACTGCAGGAATACGACTTTGAGATCGAACATCGCAGCGGGAAATCTCATGGCAACGCAGATGCATTGTCAAGAAGACCTTTTCCCGAAGATTGCAGACATTGTACTAGGCAAGAGAGTAAGGAAGTGGTATCCGTGAGAAGGAAGTGGTATCTGTGAGGATGCTCAGGGCAGACCACCTCAGCAACGAGTGGAAGGACAGCTTACAACGTGCACAGCAGGAGGATCTGGACATCAAGCCGGAATGGATGAAGGCCAGTGCTCCCAAGCCCTAGTGGAGCGACGTCTCAGCGATGAGTTCGACCACTTAAAGCTATTGGGCCCAGTGGGACAGCTTGCTGCTTCAGGACGGAGTTCTGTGTCGTAAATGGGAAAATGTTCGGGGAGACAGCTGTCATTTGCAAATGGTTGTCCCTAAAGCTAAAGTACCGGATGTTCTACAGCTGTACCATAATGATTGTTAAGGAGGCCATCTGAGAGTTACACGAACTCTACTGAAGATCCAAAAACGGTTTTACTGGGTCCACTGTCTAAACGATGTCGAGGACTGGTGACGCAAATGTACAAGTTGTGCGGCTGTAAAGGGACCTCAGACTAGTAGTAGAGGTGCATTGAAGTTGCACAATGTTGGTGCACCATGGAAGAGAATAGCTATTGACGTGGCGGCGGCGTTTCCGGAGAGTGAAAGCGGTAACAAGTATTTCATGGTTGTGATAGATTACTTCACTAAGTGGCCAGAAGTCTTCGCCATACCAAATCAAGAAGCTTCAACAGTTGCAGATAAACTAGTTCATGAAGTCTTCTGTCGTTTTAGAGTACCTTTAGAGATTCACAGCGATCAAGGAAGGAATTTTGAGTCTCAAATATTCCGGGAAACTTGCCGAGTTATGGGTACTCATAAAACAAGAACGACTTCTTACCACCCGCAATCTGATGGAATGGTAAAACGATTTAATCAGACATTGGAGAGGTACCTAGCAAAAGTTGTAGACAATCGGCAACGAGATTGGGACAAGCACATACAACCGTTTTTGTTGTCATATCGAAGCGCTGTTCACGAAAGTACAGCAGTGACACCAGCTTTCGCAAACTTTGGAAGAGAATTAAAGCTGCCTGCGAAGCTGATCACCGGGATACCACCTGATGCTCCAAGCAGTATAACCGATTATATAGTATAACAGATTATGCAAATGACTTGCGGAACAAAATGAATGACGTTTATGAGCACGTTAGACAATCGGGCCAGCAAATGTCTGAAAAGATGAAAACCCGGTACGACCGCAAAATGAACATCAAAGGGTTCGACGAAGGTTCACTAGTGTGGTTGCACAATCCAGTCCGCAGCAAAGGGAAATCTCCTAAGCTTCAAGCTAAATGGGACGGCCCGTACCGGATTGTGACCAGGATCAACGATGTAACCTACCGGATACAGAAAGGTGCAAGAGGGACTCCTAAGATCGTCCATGTGGGTCGCCTGGCGCGTTATTATGGGGCCGATAATGCTCGGGACGAGCAAGTCTTAGGAGGTGGCAGTGTTGCGCGCTAAGTTGACGTCTGGCACTAGCGCCGTCTAGTGTCGGGTAACAGAGCGAGGAGAGGTTTCCAGAAAATTAAATGACTAATCTTTCACCCAATAGGGCCATCTAGTATCGAATTGAAGAACTAAGCTTTCTAGAAGCCCTACACTTGAACTTTCGGCGCCTGGTCGGTTGGCACGCGTATTTACTTCAATATTCTGGATGTTTCGGAGAAAAAGGTGTATTTATAGGTGCTGCAATACGCGATCGGGGCACTATTGAATTTGACGAAACAAGCAAAGCTTCGGAGCGAAATAAAGTGAATCAGTGTGGTTAATTATTAGTGTTTTAAGTTTTAATTGGTGTTAGGTAATAAAAGTGTAAATTTTGGTAATTCAATAGGCAGTTTTTACTGTCATGAACCTCAAGTTCGTCACAATATTTAATTAATAGTGTGATGAGATACAATCACACTATCCTTATCACTACATCCTATCAATAGTCTCATGCAGGCCTACCCCATAAATTTCCATAAAAACGGACCTCAATCATAAACAATCATATGCATCATAATATAATACACATTTTTGTTAGGTCGTGAATCTATCTATTATGGGTTGGCCCAAGAATCAAAAGGACCAAAAATTAGTTAAATTCCATTGTCTTCCCCATTCAAATATAAGGTTTTTGGTTTCTCTAAGTTTATACGCAGAAGTTCTACGCATTAATGCATAAAAAATTACATTATAAAATTTCTAGTACTTGATTGATGTGGCATACAATTAATAAAGTGACTACTTTAATTGTCTAGTGGTTATAAGACCACTGACAATACTTTACATTATTACACACGCTCACGGGTTCGAATCTCGCATGGTAACAAAAGCAAATACACAGTTAAAAACAAAACTTCTTATTGAATATAGGTTTGTTGAATTAGCTCGTATGAGCTTCAAAGCCAAGTTTAGGAAGTTGGCGGTGTTTGACGTCAAGTAGGTCGTGCGCCTAATTTGTCTTGTTTCATATCGCATTGCCGTCGCATTGAACTATGTAAGTTGAGAATAGAGGGTCCACCTATACACGTATTTGCGCTCACACTCAACTGAAACTGTATAATACTGTCTTGCGCAGGGTTGTGGAGACTAGCCTCCGTTGAGATAGATCACTGTGACGGGTATAGCAAAAATTGGTTCTAGGGAACATTATTAAAGTTATTTCATCTTTAAATTTATTATAATATAAAAGAAAAAAGTACGAAAAAAGAAAATATTTTGAATTAGAATAAAATTGCCGCAGTCTGCGAAATAACATGTTTTCGCAAGTAGTAAAGGTTTTTATATATCATGAAGCTATAACGCGCATGCAAATAAAGCACCTTTACGCAACATTTTATTGCTTTAGACCTAAAGGAATGTAAAACTCCTTTCCACACAAAACACAGATTTAGAATACGTAGGTAGCAACAGTGATAAGTGGAAGTCTGGGCGGATATAAAATTGATATAATGTTTTCATGTTTAATTATGATCACGAAATGAAGAATTATTATTGTAACTACAATTTCAACTGTAAAATTAAATAGGTAAAACATGAAGAGGCGTGTTGAGATCTTCGGACAATTCATTCATTTGGGAGGGTATCGTAAATACACCATCTAATACAACTCCTAATGCTTTAATAAATTGAAAACGTTTGAAAGCTAAATATCAACAAAAAATAAACCAGAAGATGCTTCCGTGTTAAATACAAATATAATAAATGTCATCATCATCATCATTACAGCCCTTCAGAAGTCCACCGCTGAACATAGGCCTCCCCCAAGTAATGCCACAAAGCACGGTCCTGAGCCACCTGCATCTATCGGCTTTCTGCATGTCTTACCAGGTCGTCACTCCATCTACTGGGGAGTCGTCCTACACTACGCCTACCGGTACGAGGCTGACACTCGGGAACCTTTACAAACCTTTACCGTTACAAACCTAATAAATGTAATTAAAAGTAATTTATTTTTGCATGAACTACCTTTTTCCTTGTTACACTACCCTAATTTATTAAGCAAAATCATCTTATGTGATATCTCTTACGATTGCAAAGGTACATTAGTAAACTAAACCATGGTTGTTGAAAAGGAAAAAAAACACATGTACACATATATCTTGTACGTGATAGAGCCACGCTGCAGCTTGGTTGAAGCACGAATGGGTCGGCTCGACCGGGGAAGGACCACGCGCTCACGTAAAATTAGCATAAAATAGTAGTTTAATACTGCCGTGTTTTGTATGGTGAATGTAGAGACCCGGAGACCCTTTTTTACTGGAAACGACGCATCACATCTTAGTCCTCAGGGATGACAACGCATCTGCGTTTTGATTCTTAATCGAGGTTAAATGTAGATGTCTATGGGCCACAGCATTCACTTACCATCAGGTGGACTGTGTGCTTGTTTGTCACCCTTATTCTATAAAAATAACACATCGCTTGTGATTTCATGGATTTCTTGGTACACCAATAAAAATATTTTACAAAAACAGGAAGTAAGGAAAATCAACAGATTTAATATATTCAGAGCGGCCACGGATATATCGTTTGTAACTATGGTATATACCTTCCTACAACGGGAGAGCATGACCGGCACTAAATTGTTATGGGCAAATAAATACCAAGAAAAGGTAAGCAAACGACAAAAACTGAGCTAAGAATACAGGCAGTGAATGAGAAAAGTTAATTGAATTGTCTGGTTCATATATTTTTCTTTCGAATAAGTTACTATTACTAGTAAAAGTAAGATTATGAATATTAAAAACGTGATATAAAAATGATTTTGAAATCATTACAATTGCAGTCTATTTTAAATTAGTAAAAGATGAGTGCAGAAAATGTACGTGTCATTATACATCAAAGTAAAACTCTTATCACTTGTGAACCTGTAGATTGCTTACATTTTTTAAGAAGCCCTTTTTTTACTTCTTACAGCATGTTACCTTTATGATTTACACTTATTTCATTCAGAAACACTTTAAATTTAGTAGTTTCATATAATTTCAGATCCTTCATTGTAAGCCCAAAGAATAAAATTTACAGTAAATGTGCACTCTTGAGAATATTTTTAGAGGCCTGAATAATTTTCAACGACTCAACGTCGAGTGCATACTCGACTACCCGAAGCCTTCTACAATGAGAGCATGCTTGTGTTTTGGACGTATAAAAGCTGTAAATTTTTGAATTATGCACAGAGGGTTGCTTGAGTGATACATTTTTCTCATTGAACTTATAAATATAAAAACCAGGTCAGTTATTTGTATTCATACTTGTTCCGCTTGTGATTTTACTAAAGTGATGCTCTTAAGACTCACCTGTCATAGCTTGCTATAAAACAGCACTAAAACTATCGCTTTTATTGTTTTCTTCTTTTTACTGCTATCGTAGTAAAATGAATAAACCACGTTGCTTTTAACGTTTTTTCCGCAACTAGCACTGATGGGGCACCGTCAAGAACATAAAGCTTTATTTGATCGACCCGTAAAGGACTGATCAAAGAGGTAGATGTGTTTTTATTATATACGAGTATATCAAAATAAGAAAACTGACTGAATTAAGTATTTCAGCAAATCTATAGATTTATATACTTTTTAACTTCCCGCTAAGAAAATTGAAAATTTTAAAATATAGGGGTTATTGTTTTCACCCCAATTTTTATACTTTATAATTTTTTTTAATACTTTATAATAATATTCCACAGCTATCACACAACGCCATCTAGTCCCAAGCTAAGCAGAGCTTGTGTTATGGGTACTAGACAACTGATAAACATACTTATATATTTCTAAATACATAAATATTATAGATAAATTACACCCAGACACAGAACAAATGATCGTGCTCATCACACAAACATTTGTCCTGGGTGGGAATCGAACCCACGACCTCCGGCTTAGCAGTCAGGGTCACTAACCACTAGACCAACAGACCTGTCAAAAAATCGAGTTTTGAAAATCGAGTTTTCATCAGATTTCAACATTTTGAGATCCCGGGAAGCTTTTCTCATTAATTTCACGTGGACGTCCGTACGGATATATGTACGTATGTGTGTATGTGTATGTGTAAGTATGTAAACCTTTCATAACTTTTGAACGTCTTACTTACTTACTTACTTACTTATCGTCACGCACAATCCCTAACGGGGTAGCCAGAGAGAACAGATCGCCAAGTGTCACGATCCTTACATACCTCTTTCGCTTCTTTCAGGTTCATTAACTTCTTCATACACGCACGTCTAGGTATCCGAGTACTCTTGACCCTCCCCTCTTCGAGCAATTTTGAACGTCTTAATCGATTAAGATGCGGACGAGTAGATTTTGAAAAATCTCAATAATATTTTTTTTGGAATGAAACTTTTAAGCGGTTTTACCGATCTATTTCAAAAACCAATCAGCTCTTGAGCTCAAAAAATGACGTCGAATGCCGTTTGGAAAATAAGAAATTGGTTCGTGGGATATCGAAGAATTTTTATTAACATAACATTGAGATTTCGCAACATAATTTGGTGAAATTTGGAGCCCTTTGCATTTGAAATTAGCGGGAAGTTCCAGGAATGGCCTGCAGGGTCGACCAATTTTTTTTCTTCTGCTTATCAGACGGTAAGCAGTCCACTGTGAATTGGTAAACGCAGTCCTCTACATGAAAATCGCGTGATCCATGTACCTGCTGATCTTACCCTACCATTGGGTGCGGGGAGAACTGTTAAACCTGACGTCTACTACCTGGTAGTCTGTTAACTATAAAGGAGCTTCTAGGATTAAATTCGATATTGTCCATATCGTACGGAAGTGTTACATAACACTTGGTACCGTACGTGTACCAATACTCTAATTAGATAGTAACATAACAGGTAACTATTTAATTTGACTATTTAGAGGAATTAGGTTTTTATAACTTAAATTATACTTTGAACTCTGTTGCCACCAACAAAGCAGATAATGAAATTCAAGAAAAATATATTGAGTGAATCTGCATGGATGAAAAATTAAAAATATAGTGTGTATATAAGTATTTCAATGTTCGCACTACACTAGCGTGTCTTAATTGTTTTACTATTGAGTATATATTCGAAAAATTAGACTAACCGAAAATCACGCAGCCTGTTAGTGGAACATATGTAGTACAATGAAAACCGGTATTTTATTTAACTTACTTACTTACTTATCGTCACGCACAATCCCTAACGGGGTAGCCAGAGAGAACAGATCGCCAAGTGTCACGATCCTTACATACCTCTTTCGCTTCTTTCAGGTTCATTAACTTCTTCATACATGCACGTCTAGGTATCCGAGTACTCTTGACCCTCCCCTCTTCGAGCAATTTGCTCACATGGTCTTCGAAAGTTAGTCTCGGTCTACCACGACACCTTTTAATATTTACTTTCGCTCTATATATTTTCTTCACCATTCGGTCTTCACTCATTCGTTCAACGTGTCCAAACCATTGGAGTACGCCCCTATCAATTTTTGTGATAAGGTCATCTTTCAATCCTGCCATATTGCTAATCTCTTCGTTTCGCTTTCGGTCGGCTATGGTAACGCCACACATTTTACGAAGAGATCGCATCTCCACTGCATTCAACTTGCTTTTATGCTTCTTCTGGCATACCCAGGTTTCGCTGCCATATAACAAAGTCGGTACCAACACTGCGTTATGTATTGCAAGGCGTGCACTCTTCACCACGCCTTGCCTTTTTATTAATGCATTCAGGGCACCATTGACTTTGTTTCCGGCAGCGACACGCCTATCCACATCTAAATCACATCTTCCATCCCGGCTGAAAGCACTCCCCAAGTATACAATTTCATTTACCTGTTCTAGACATTCCTGATTTACCCATATTTCACATTTCGTTCTCTCTTCGTCCTTTTCAAATACCAGAACCTTAGTTTTATTAGCATTCAAACGGAGACCTTTAATTTCACATTCCTCTTTCATACACGTGACTAATGCCTGCAGTTCTGCTTCTGATGGTGCAATAAGCACTGCATCATCAGCATACAGCAGACAATTAACTTTTATGTCACCCAATTTCACACCCAAACAGCTATCTTTCAGCTTCTGTAAACAGCTGTCGAGATACAGTATGAACAGCCAGGAAGACATGACACAACCCTGTTTTACGCCCGCTTGGACGCTAAACATGGGTGACAGGTCATGCCCTACCCGCACACAGGCTTTACAGTCATAGTAGAGTGACTGCACAGCCCTTAACAATCGACCATCCACACCATATCCCGGCAACAGTTCCCACATTTTCTTCCTTATAACCTTATCAAATGCTTTCTCCAGATCCACAAAAGCACAGAAAATCCTCTGGTTAACACTCAGAAGCTTCTCCGTGATCATGCGGAGAGAAAACATTTGATCCGTGCATCCTCTTCCAGGTCTAAATCCGCATTGTGCCTCCCATAAGAATCTTTCCGATTTCTCTTGCATCCTGCGTGTCAAAACCTTCGAATAAACTTTACTTGCTAAACTGGTCAAGCTGATCGCCCGATAGCTCCCGCAGTCAAAATGTGAACCTTTACCTTTATATAAAGGCACAATGACCGCGGATCGCCAATCATCCGGGACATCTCCCGTCCGCCAACACAAATTGCACAGCAGATGAAAGCTGTCCCAGACGCGAGGCCCACCGTACTTGACCATTTCAGCAGTAACTCTGTCTAGTCCCGCAGCCTTACCACATTTCAAACTTCGAATCGCACGTTCAATCTCTTTCATGCTGATGACCTCAGTGTCATCGAGGTCCGTGTCTGGCGTGCCAGTCACGGCGTCACCCCCGGATCCTTCACTAAGATCATGACACGCATACAATTCTCTATAAAATTCACTCCATCGCTGCATGACGTCCGATTTTTCTGAGAGGACGTCATTGGTTCTCGAAAGCACTTTGTTCATTCTTAAAGCTGTCGCACCACTCCGGGACCTTCCAACCTCTTTCCAGAAGAGTTTGGAGTTTTCCCTAAAGTTGTGCGACAACCTCTCGTCCGCTTCTATTCTACACCTTTCACGTACTTCCTCAATCAATGTTTTCGCATGAACTTTCTGCAGCTTATATCTTTCTTTCATCTTCTCTCTCATATGCTCATCGTTACTAGAGGCTAAGTAGTCTAACCATGCTTTTTTCTTCTTTTTTACAGCTTCTTTCACTTCGTCATTCCACCATGCATCTCTTCTTTTACTACTACCTCTTTTTGTCGTACCACATACTTCTTCCGCTGCACTTACCATTCCATCCCTAAGGTTCTGCCATATTCTCTCCACACATTCTTTCCTGCCATCGATGGTGTCAAGCTTTTCGGCTACCCTCGTGTGATATTTGTCCCTAGTATCCGCTTCCTGAAGCTTCCAGCTTCGGATGCGACAGACCGACTGTGGTTCTGTTACTGCCGTCCGGTGGCGCCAACCCGCGAACAAACCCCTAAATCTAGTAATTACTAGATAATGATCCGTTCCCAGGTCAGCACCCCTGAACACTCGTGTATCCATCACCTGTTTTCGCAGTCGGTCATCCACCAGGAACAAATCAATCATACTTCTCTCATTCTTTCTTTCTCTAGTGTACATATGGATCTTCCTGTGATTAAACATAGTGTTTGTCACAAGAAGACCCTTTTCCTTGCATACAGCCAGTATAAGCTTGCCAGCATCATTAACCCTTTTATCTCCAAACTTTCCAAGCACCGACTCGTATCCTGGTCGAGCGATGCCTACCCATCCATTCAAATCACCACATACAACAGTTCTTTCGTTTCCCTTAACCAAATCTAGAACTTCTCTTACATTCTCCCAAAACTCCTCCAGCTCAGCCCTGGACGACGAAGCTACCGGCGCATAAACAGCCAAAAGGAATAACTTCGTCAGTCCCATTTTGAAGCGAACCCAGAGAAGTCTTGAGTTCACAACCTTGTATTCAGTCATAAGATCGACCAACCGGGACGACAACAGCACTCCCACTCCTTGGCAGGCGTTCTCGCTTTCCGGGACTCCGGACCATATAGCTAACGTCCCGCCAGGGAGCTCTTCAATACCACTGCCTTTCCGTTTGGTCTCCGACATACACACGACATCTAATTCTCTTTCTTTCATTATTTCGATCAACTCATTCGTCTTATCTCTCATGCCTCCTCTAACATTCCACGTGCCAACTCTGCACTCCGTCCTCCACCTTCCGCCGTGTCGGGCTGTGCGTGACGGGTGGCGGTCCCCATCGCCGCTTTGCGCGCTGCATTCCACACCAACGGGGACGAGCTGGTGTGCGTCGCCTTGGGGGGACGCCCTAACCCTCGTTCGCATGGGTGCGCAGCTGTGTAGAATTGCAGCCCTGAAAAGGGCTGGCAGGGGTCGCGACGAGCACGCTTCTACAATGACCCCCAATTTAAAATGTCTTGAATACTGTGCATTTCCACAATATTAGATAAATTATTTATTTATGTATTTATCCTTTAGTGCAAACAAGTTAAACTGTGTAACCCACAAAGTTAATGCATGATGGCATTCCGTACCAGTTAACCCCGGGTTAAATTGAATAATGAAAAAACGGTGCTTACTGTAACTGTACTGTATAAAAATAAAAACGAAGGAAAAAGACAATAATAAAATATTTTCATAAAGAAAGTCTCATACAGTATAACATTAATTATATTCACTTTCATAATATAAATAATCTTTAAACAATATCAGACGAGATAATAGTAAACTATTTACATAAACCGTTCCTTAAAACGATACAGATCGTAAGTAATCTCAAAAACCAACCATTGGTGCTTTCTTCCAAATGGTTGCTCCAGTTACCAATTGAACTGAGTAGGTAAATCAAAGTTGTACGTCAAAATAAATAAAGGCTCTTACTAATCGTACAATAATCGTATGACTATAAAATAATAACTCATACGATTATCGTACAAGTAAAAAAAATAGTGATACGTTGGATGACTTTAAAATTAAAAATTTTTACTTTTTCAATATTATATTTTATATCATGATAATGTTCGCGGCTTAAAGGTCACCACAAGCCACACCTTAAACTATTGTCACTGATATTGCAAGATCGGTGGACGGAAAAACCTTATCATACGAGTTAGTATCAGAGTATGTACATATAATTGTCTTAAATATTTAAAATATCGAAGGAACAAAATAAATAATCAAACGATTATCGTATAAATAAGAAAAAAAACTGATAGTTTTATTAACGTATGAATAGACACTTACATAAATAATAACCATAAAAAATCCCAATTCGGGAATATCACGAACGTGCTATTTAAATAAAAGCCAACTAATAAATTTTATATAAAAGTATTTGAAACGCGAAACAAAAGGTTAAATTGATTTAATTTCAGTTCTTTTATACACGACATAAACCTGACGCACATTTTATTGAATTCCTGTTGCAGTAATATAAATAAAATTAAAACGTCAATCTGTACGAATCGTTGAAATGCAATCCATTTGATAGACACTCAGTAATGACTCGCCACGTACAAAGTGATAAATTTGCGAATAAAGTGAATTTCAAAACGCGCACACGTGGCCCTATAGATGTTAATTTATGGATGTGGCAAATTAAAGAGATAGAAATGTAAGAAATTCAGTTTCTATATTACTAAATATGGAGGCCTATGTTCAGCAGTGGACTTGTGAAGGGCTGTAATGATGATAATGATGATTACTAAATATTAATTTAAGATTCTAGCAATCCACTTCAGCTGATTATGTTATCTTCAGTAGAGAAACAGGGGTTATTACAAGTTAATTTTCAAATTAAAAGAGCACATGTATATTTTAATCACTCACTTCTATTAATATTTAACTGCAAGTTTGCTATTTATATTTAACTGTAAATCTATCTCTGTGTGTTTCTATGATTTTTCTTTCTTTAGTAAATTTTTTAGTGCATTAGTTTTATTATTTCTATTAGTTTATTTAATAATCTTGTTAGAGCTTATTACTTTAAGCAGTAAATTATACCCTTCTTCATTATGAACATACTTAAGACGGCATATGCGTTTCGCGTCGAAAACTACATGTTTTAGGGTTTTTCCAAGGGCGATATCCTAATGATGTGAGGAGATTATTTGCCGAAAATTAGGGTTTTAGAAATATGAAGTCTTTATTTAGTACATAGCAATGCAAAATCATAGTTTTTAATGACGGTTTTTTAGAGCGAAGACAATCCCTTCACAGCGTTTTACGAAAATATGCGTCAGAGTTATCTTTCAGGTTGAATACAACCATTATTATAAGCTAAAATACTTTATTTTAAGCGTTAGTATATTAGAATATATAGTCTTTTAGTGTATAGCAAAACCTAAATTACGAATATATTTCAATTTAATATTATAAAACAATATTATAAAATCACCAAAACTGTCTATTTCAATGTAATTTTTTTCCGTGTATTTAGTTATAAACATATCTATTTTAATTATTTTATCGAAATACATGTAATGTTAAACATGCAAAACAAGTTTTAGCTGGTTTTATTTTGTCAATTTTTTTTTATAATTATTTTAAAAATACTATAAATCACCATGCACAGACGCCGTCCGTTCAGTACGCTCCGGGTAATCCCAACGACAGGATCTATCACTTTTTCTCACCGACACCGCGCGATCGCGTTGATACAGCGATAGGGATATACTATAACTAGCTACCTATAGCACCATCAAGCATTTTAAACGATTGAGACTTTTTTGAGCGATATTTTTGGTAGTAAGTAATTTTGAAATATGTTTATGGTAATGGTAATATTTAAATAATAAATGATTTAATGGTAGCAAATTTACATTTCATACATATTTTTTTAGAAATGGGTAATAAACATAAGCAATTCGGCTCCAGTAAAAAAACAAAATCGTTGGCTTTAACCTTTGGCTCCGTGGCGGAGTGACTTGGTAATGAGTTGTAGCGCTGAGCGCCGCGGGTTCGAATCCCTGACGGAGCAAAAATTTCTGTAACCTACAAATAATTGTTCTGGGTCTGTATGTTTATCCTTGTGAAATTAATATATTTAAACTGCCTCCACGATGCACTTAGGAAAAATTCCTAGTGTGGAGATAACGTTATGATTTAACAAAGACATAAAAAAGATATGAGCCGTGCTTGAGTTGATTAGCTCAAGGGTGAAGTGTTCGCCATAAACGCGAGCAATCCGGGTTCGATCCCCGCTGACACTAATGAAATTGTTAGTTTGATGAATTATGTTTACATTATGAAACAGAATAAAAGTTTATCAAATGATATATATTTTATATACCTAGTACATATTTTTAATTAGAACATATTTTATAATATACTCAATAGGGTGAAAATGTAAAGCCGACTTCAATGTACTAAAAGAATAAAACAATTTCAACATATTAGCCTCCAATTTCTATTTTCTATATACATACTACTATATTATGGGGAAATTATTTTTTTATTATTTTAGTTCTAATAATATAAAAATGATTCGTGCAATTAAAGCCGACTTTCCACTATGGGATATAATATAATTTACATTACATCTCGATATATAAGTTAATATCGCTCACCGTACTTTTAAATGGAACCGTTTCCCCTAAGATATAATATATATTACAACCCAAACTATAAATATTTTTTCGATCGACCGAGCGATATTTTCATATTATATTTCACCTCCTGTACCCCGCACACCCTTCCGCACCTCCGCTACGTCCTCAGATCATCCAATGACGAACGCACACTGGTCAAAAGATATACCTCACAGTGTGAAGGGCAATCGTGGGATATAATTTATATTTCGGGATGTATTATGTATTATATCCAATAGTGGAAAGCCAGCTTAAAAGCAACTAGCGTCGAACTCGCCCTGACACGCACACAGAGATAACATTGTAGTGTGCGTCAATATTACGCCGTTCCAAAGCGATCGCTAGTTAATTAAAAAAGTAAAGTAAAGTTACAACCTATATACGTTCCACTACTGGGCACAGGCCCCCTCTCATTTCTGAGAGGGTTTTAGGGCAAGGAATAATCCGCCGCGCTGCCCCAATGCGTGTTGGCGAATTTCGCATGTCTTCGAAAAATTTATTTTCTTATTTCTCAGACATGCAGGTTTCCTCACGATGTTTTCCTTCACCGCCGAGCACGTGGTAAATCAGCACATAAAATTGCAATTAACAATTTCATTGGTGCCGGCGGGGATCGAACTCGGTTTGCTCACGTATTGTGAAATTTACAGCGAGCGCTAACCATCCGAGCTACCACGGCTCATATGGCATGCAGATTTTCTCACAATGTTTTCCTTAATCATCGAACTCGTCAGCTCTTAAAATTGACTTAAAATAATTTCAGTAGTAATAGCGGATATCGAATTCAAGTTCCTAGCAAAATCTGAAATATAAGGCGAGCTCCAAGTTCCCAAGTTATCATGATCCTCCCTTTCCATTAAGTTTCGTTAATAAATGCAGATTTTATCGGAGTACCACCTACAAATCTTCTACCAGATGTAATCTCATTCTGCACTACATAGACTGCGCCTCCTCTCATCCTTTAAAATAAGATAAATGATGGTGTTATGCCAGGTCAAATCTTTTTAAGATTTTAAATAAATGAGTTCATATTCTAAAGGCTAATTTTTCAATCCTTAGACGAAATATCTAACGACTACATTCATATAAAGTAAATAAAGGTGGATATCGCACCTAGAACAATAAACTGTAACCAATTTTATATAACTTTGTGTGAGTCAGACAATTGTTGCCACTTTTTATTTAAAAAGTCCCCGAAAATCGAGATTACTACAATTATAAGAGTAATATGCGATGAAAATGCGAAAGTATATCTGTCTGTTTTAATAAATTTCAACAATTTGACAATTCAAAAAAAATGAAGCACGTAGGAGGCGTCTGTAGATCATTTGAAAGTCATCTTGATAGATTGTCCGGGGAGCATGTAAGCATCGATAAAATATACAACATATTTAATGTAAAACATGTTTATTATAAAAATAACTAATTAATACTAAAAAAAGACTAGTTGGAATAAAAATAAATTTCCATGGAATAAAAAATAATTTGTAAACGAAAAAAGTATATTTTAGTAAATGTAAAATAGTACAAACTCCAGCCGGGGGCACAATGGAGTGTTCAAATTTGTACCCCAGGTATGAAGTATCAGCCGGAGAGGACACCTGAGTCTCGGTCAAAAAGAGCAAGGCCGGTTTCGCTGTCTCCGGGTAGTAGTGGACAGCATTAAGATTGGAATGAAGTATCCTGATGTTTCGAAAATTCAAGGATAGAGTGACAGGAGTTCCCTTGGTCTTATTGCTCCGCTTGCCCCTAGCAGTTTTAGTCGCGAGCAGAATTCCGCTCCTCCCCAGAATAAGCAGAACAGCCTAAGCACCCACGCTCAGGAAGAGTAAAGTAACTTGATCGTGGATGCTCAGCGAGGAATTCTCCGTCACCATGAGTACCCTCTTGGGGTAGTATTTTAATTCATTTCGCTACGATGTTAAGGGGGAGGGGTAACTGGGCCGCCAAACCAAGCGGTTTCGCTTGGTAAAAAAAGAGTCTCCGGATCTCTACACTCACCATACGTAACAGCAGCATTAAGATACTATTTTACGCTGGTATTCTGTGAGAGCGTGGTCCTTCCTCGGTCGAGCCGACCCATTCGTGCTATAACTATACTACTATAAAAAATTCATATCATATTAAAATATTCGTTGGTAGCCTAAAATCATAAATATCATTGATACTAAAATACTTTGTAAGTACTCAACAATTGAAACAGTAACATCAGCGACTTACAAAATTAAATATTTACCTTTACTTCAATTTTATGTAACATAATAACAACTGATTAAAAAAATATGCTGACTACATATTTTTTATAACTTAGCCTAAAATTAATTACCCAAATCTTGGACTATTAGAAATAAGTAATTTATTAATTAATAATTAACTCACTAATGCATATAAATAAATATTGTGTATATTTATTTATATGCATTAGTGAGTTAACTATGTTTAAAATCTATTATTTATTTTATTTATTATATGTTAAAATAACAAGGCAAAACGATAATTTACACAATAGGTAAGACACCAATATCTGTCTATTATCAAAATGCACGGGGATTACGTACAAAACTTCATACGCTTTATCTAGAAATATTAAATAATGATTATGACATCATTATTTTAACAGAAACCTGGTTTCACGATGGTATCTTGGATGGGGAGATCTGTGATAATCGGTATATTGTGTACAGACAGGACCGTATACTAACGGAGACAAGCAAATCATCAGGTGGAGGTGTGGCAATCATAATTCGTCGTACACTTAATGCGACTATGGACGATCTGTGGAAACAGCCGTGCGCTTCTATCGAGACGCTTTGGATAACAATACCGGTACTGAGTCATACGCTCACAACACGAAGCGCACACGTTCCCTCGCGCCATGCCCCTCACACCCCGCTTGGACATAAACTGCATATCATAACTACTTATATACCGGGTAAATCGTCAAAGCATCGTCGTACGGACGAAATGCACGCGAAAGATATTAAATCGTTCTTGGAATCGCTTAGTAGTAGAATTATCTCGCGCGACTTTTATGTAATTGCAGGTGATTTTAATTTATCTAATATACACTGGAATGAGAGTAGACCTACAATACTAAGACAGGGTTCTACCGAGCTACTAACTATAGGGGAGCAATTAATAAACGAACTAGCCTACCATGGTTTCCGACAATACTCCAATATAAAAAACAGTTGCAATAACACATTAGATTTAATTTTCTCTAATATAGACATAGAAATAATATTATGTGACAAACCCTTAACTAAGATAGATATATTTCATCCCCCCTTCGAATTTGACTTAAATGTGGCTATCCCTCCTCTAAAATGCTCTTTTATTAAGAAAAATAAGTTTTATTCAGCTGATTTTGTAAAAATAAACACATATTTATGTGAAATCGACTGGGCCACTCATTTATACACTGGACATGTTGAAGAAGCTGTAGATTTCTTTTACAAACAACTCAATTATTGCATAGACAAATATGTACCAAGTGTAATATCTCCACCTCACAACACGAAAAGGCCCCCGTGGTATAATAAAACACTGATTAATATCCTAAAAGAAAAAGCTAAGGCTCACAGAAATTGGAAAAAGTTTCATAACTTAGCGGATTACAATATGTTCTCTTTATTACGTAAGCGTGCGTCAGTTTATAATAAACAATGTTATAATAATTATTTGGATACTACTCAACAAGCCATACTGAATAACCCTAAATATTTCTGGACTTTTATCAAATCAAAACGTGGTAATACTTATTCTTATCCAAATAAAATGTCGTATAAAGATACAACGCATAGCGAAGGCCCAGCAATTGTAGAAGTCTTCAGTTCATTTTTTAAAAGTGTTTTTATCCCGCCTGCTCCTTCATATCCTGATGTTACATTACCTATACCTTCTAGTAGCAACGACCGACATTTACATTGCTTTCGCGTTTCCAAGGCAGATGTTTTTAAAGCGCTACAGAAAGTAGATGTAAAAAAGGGACCGGGTAGTGACAAAATACCACCTATATTTATATTCAAATGTGCTAATTCATTGTCTGAGCCTCTTCACATATTATTCAATAGATCTCTTCAGGAAGGTTATTTCCCATACATCTGGAAAGAAGCTCATGTAGTACCCATATTTAAAAAAGGAACCCGTATTAAAGTTGAAAATTATAGACCTATATCTATACTTAATATATTCGCGAAAATATTCGAAAAATTAGTATTTAATTACATTTACCCGACCTTAAGTCGAGGTTTACCAGAATCTCAGCATGGTTTCCTCAAAGGCAGATCAACTATTAGTAACCTAACACATTTTATCACAGAGACTATCAATCATATGGATGGCGGGGGGCAGGTTGACGTGATCTACACGGATTTCGAAAAAGCCTTCGACCACGTGGATCACGTCATCTTGCTTCGTAAGTTAAAAATACTAGGAATACACGGGGACCTTTTGCGATGGATTGAGTCTTACCTAAAAAATCGTTCCCAAGCAGTAGTTGTAGGAGGACACAGATCAAATTTTATAAAAATTACATCTGGTGTGCCACAAGGGTCTCACTTAGGGCCCCTCCTGTATAACACCTATCTATATGATATATATACATGCTTTAAGCACTCCTCATTCTTGCTGTATGCAGATGACAAAAAAATATTTATTAAAATTAACAATTTAAATGATTGCCATAAGCTTCAAGAAGATTTAAACAGGTTGGACCATTATTACAATTATAATCGAATCACAGTTAATGTCAAGAAATGCCAAACTTGCACATTTACACGCAAAACTAAACCGGTTGAATATGCATACAAATTGAACGGCTCAATAATTCAAAAAACAGAGGTAATCCGAGATCTTGGTATCTTATTGGATTCCAAGCTTACATTTAGTAATCATATTGACTACATCACAAATAAAGCATATAGAAACTTAGGCTTCTTAATACGTACATGCCAACCTTTCAATAACTTACCCTGTATTAAAGTATTATATTATGCCTACGTTCGCAGTATATTAGAGTATGGTAGCAACATATGGTGTCCACAATACTATACGTATATTAACAAAATAGAAGTATTGCAAAAAAAATTTTTGAAGTTTATGGACTACAAAATTAAAGAACAACATCAAACATACAAAGAAAGGTGTATATTCTATAAATTCCTTTCGTTAGCAGACAGAAGAAAATTGCTTGATCAAATGACATTATATGATCTCATTCACGGCCGCCTAGATAATTCGCATTTACTTGGACTTGTCAATTTCTCCACACCCAAATATCGTACTAGACACACTAAATTATTTTTCATCTCTCACTCTCATACGAAATATACCAAAAACTCACCAATAAACCGGATATGTTGCACCTATAATAATTTTTTTGACAATATTGATATTTTTACGAAAAAGAGAGAAAACTATAAAACTGAAGTATGCAAAAATCTCTTCAATAGTTATTCATGATTAAGGTATTAACTCAGATCAAATATATGAGCACACACACACACACACACACACACACACACACACACACACACACACACACACACACACACACACACACACACACACACACACACACACATTATGTTGTTGTATATACAATGTTTATAGTAGTACCGCTGATAATTCTTTATACCGATAAGGAATCGTCGCTCATTCTTTTAAATTGTGTTTAGATAATATAGGGAAACCTGTAATAAGGCTTATGTTAAGATAATCCGATCTGTTGTAAATTTTAATAGTTTAAAGCTGTTGGTTTTCTAAATAAATAAATAAATAAATAAATAAAAGAAATACCTACTGGCAACATTCTCCCGTTACGTAATATCGAAACATTGACAATCGTGGTTTGAATAACTTTCAAAATTGTTTTGGAATAACAAATTGAATTATAGTCAAATGAGTGTTTACGATTGAAACAATATTACTTCATACTTTTTGATCACTTTATTATTGTTTTTGCACCATTTAACTACACAGGACGGCATTTTGTAGGCAAATTTACTGCACCACGCCCTGGGAAGTAATGAGCGAAAATGAGCGTAGTTTGATGCATGTGTGTGCGTGAACGTGTGTGCTTACATAAAGGAGCTGAGTTTTTTGGCTTCACCAATAACAAAGGCCTTGCTGTATCTACCTTTTTTTACTTCATCTGAGCGACTACATAAAATAATTGAATATCACATTATTACCATCTTTAAGTAGCAGTGCATCTGCTTTTGATTTCCGATTTAAATTTAGGCACCATAAATCCGCAGTATTAAAAAATAACCTATAAAGTTCTTTATTCGAAGTTGGTTGCAGATGTTAATTTTTTTCAATCCTTAGAAGAAATTACTACCAACCACATAACGGATAAAATTATCTAAACGACGAACTGTCAAGTAATTTAAATAAATATTAACATTTTTGAAGACAATGAATGCCACTAATATATATGTGTGTATGTATATATATATATATATATATATATATATATATATATATATATATATATATATATATATATCAGTATTTCATGCCGGCACACCGCCTGCAACTTTACAAGGCGCAGGTTCGGCCGCACATGGAATACTGTTCCCATCTCTGGGCTGGGGCTCCCCAGTACCAGCTCCTTCCACTTGACCGCATCCAGCGTAGAGCGGCTCGAATCGTCGACGACCGAGTGCTTTCCGATCGGCTCGATTCACTGGCGCTGCGAAGAGATGTTGCATCTCTTTGCGTATTTTATCGCATCTATCACGGGGAGTGCTCTGAGGAATTGTTCGGATTAATCCCAGCCGCCAAATTTCGTGAATGCACTACACGGCAAACGTCCCGATACCATCCACACCATCTGGATGCTTGGCGGTCCACCACTGTACGTTTCACAAGGAGTTTTCTTCCACGTACAACCTCTCTGTGGAATAGTTTACCACCGGCGATTTTTCCGGACCGATACGACCTGGGGACCTTCAAGAAAAGAGCTTACTCCTTTCTAAAGGGCCGGCAACGCACCCGCAATTCTCCTGGTGTTGCGGTTGATCATGGGCGGCGGTAGTCACTTAACATCAGGTGAGCCGCATGCTCGTTTGCCCCCTCTTCTATAAAAAAAAAATATATATATATATATATATATATATATATATATATATATATATATATATATATATATATATATATATATATATATATATATATATATATATATATATATATATATTTGAACTGTTTTGATTTCAAATTTTGAATTTTATTTATAAACTCAGCAGGAAGGTACTTGTACTAAAATATTCTAAAAAGGCGCGTACAATCTTACAGAAAATAAATTATTCAATCATACTACGTAAAGAGGTTACTTTAAGATTTTTTGCTCAAAGGTTAATTTATTATTAAATCCAAGACTTGAATATTTGTTATTCATGATGTTACGAAATAAGTTTATGTAAATGTAGTTAGCGTTTAAAAATATTATTGATAATATTGCTTTAACGAATATACTTGTTTTTTAAACATAGCTGTTTTTCTGTGATTTGTAA
This sequence comes from Parnassius smintheus behrii, assembly GCA_036936625.1. NCBI lineage: Eukaryota > Metazoa > Arthropoda > Insecta > Lepidoptera > Papilionidae > Parnassius > Parnassius smintheus. Next base: position 4,615,463 of record JAUPFT010000012.1, read on the forward strand.
TCAAAAATCGAATAAAAGTGTACCTTTGTGTAACAGTTGTGGAGTCTTTTCTAAATTTAGTAAACAAAGTTCTATGATCAATGCATAAAAATAAGCATATTATTTCGCTATAACTTAAAATAGCATTTTACTAAATTTTAATTTCCGGACTTCGTGTAAGTAGTGTATAAAAATAAGTAGTGTAGTAAAAGTATACCATTTGATTAATAGTAGTGAATCGGTTTGAAACATGTGATTTGAATATAAAAGAACGCCTACTTGAGATTAATGATTATGTTTTGAAATTTACAGCTTGTATTCAAATAAAAATACCTAATCCACGTAGTAACATTATAAAATCGTCGGTATTGCTCATTGACCTGATTATGTTTTTAGTTCTTCAATATTACTTAGTACTTTAGTGGTTATTAAAATTTACTTCTAATTCATTGCAATTAGTTTTAAATATTGCAATATCTACTACGAATAAGGTTTACTGCTGAATCATATTTTCATAATTTAGAGTTGGCGCAAGCATTGATTATTATTATTGGACTACTGTCATTCCTATTGTTGTCCAGTTTGGTATTTCTCGGGTATACTAGAACAGATGCACAAATACGAGTACATCTTTCAGGATACTAGTTGTTAAACCTTGAAATTGATGTTTAAGTTTGAATATAAGCAGGATGGTCATACAGTACATGTTACGTGATAGAGCCATGCTGCAATTATATTAGTAGTATAGCTGTAGCACGAATGGGTCTACTCGACCGGGGAAGGAATACGCTCTCACAGAATACTAGCGTAATATAGCAGTTTAACGCTGTTGTGTTTCATATGGTGAGTGTATCGAACTGGAGACCCTCTTTACAGGAAATTAGGCATTATGTCTTAGTCCTCACGGGTTTCAACGCATCTGCATATTGATTCGTAATAGATGTAGTTGTCTATGAGCTACAACCACTTAACATCAGGTGGACTGTGCGCTTGTTTTTCACCTTCATCATATAAAAGAAAACAAAAAAGCAGGTGGTAGAACTAACTTTCTAGCTATGAGTCTACCGAGGTGAGTTAATACCTCATATCTATTTCGAACGCCAAATAACAGTGTTTTCGCTGCTGTGTTTCGGCCTGGATGGTAAAGATAGTCAATATAATTGCGGGCTGCGAATCACTCTTTCTTTTTCCTCAGAGACAAAACGCATCTGTAGCGTCCTTTGATTGAAGATGACTATACGTGTACACGGATTATAACAGCCACTTACTACAACAAACGAGCCTAAAATAGATATATACATAGACAGAGGTTTTATTAGCATCAATACACTCTCAAAATATACATTTAGAAGTAAATAAGAACATAATACACAAGGTACAAGATGAAAAAAAATATTAAAAATTAATATCAACAAATGTGAGGTATGTGATGCCAAGGTACACCTTTAATTAGTTTGTTACTTAAAGTTTTACGAATAAAATATTACTAAAATAATATTAATAATACTGAATAAAACTGGACTCACATTTCGGTATCATTAGGCATCACATATAATATCAGTCACATTAACATTGAAGCTGATGATGCCCTGCGACCTATTATTACTAATCTTTACACTCCATCACAAGTGCACCGCTGAGTAGGTATTCTCCAAAGAATGTCAAAAAAGAATGAGAGATGAGAAGAGAATGGATGCAGGTGGCCCGTGCTCGTGGCACCATTCTCTTTCTGCATCTCTTAATACGTTATTTGTGGGGTTAGGGTGACGAACAAGTAGACAGTCCACATCAATCCTCAATTAGTAATCAAAATGCGGATGTGTTGCCATCCGTTAGGACTAAGATAGTATGACCTGTTTCTCGTAAAAAGGGTCTCCGTTTCTCTACACTCACTATACGAAACACAGTGGTGTTAAGCTACTATTTTACACTGTTATTCTGTGAAAGCGAGGTCCTTTTCCTGTCAAGCCGACCCGGAGTTTCACATCGCAATCGCAAGTAAGTATGAATTTTTAATAGAAAACACTTTAAAAATCCCTTGAAGTGGACAGAAATTTCAAGACTACTGGCATAAATCAACCTTTGCACAAACAATGTGGTTTATCGCGGACACAGTTCAGATCAAACGCGGTCGGCTTGCGGCGTTTGCGGTCAATAGGGGAAATTGTTGGGTCATACGTGAAAATTATTTATTGCCTTTCACATTTAAGGGCACGGGGTATGAAATTACGAAGGCGTATAATGGAAATGAACGTAATATACGGTTTCTCGCGCAGGATAAGCAGTTTAAATCTTGGTCGGATCGCGGCATATAAAAACTCGTTTACAGTTTAATAGAAATTGTATCAAATAAATTGTTGTAATATTCTTCAAAATCATTGCAATAATAAAATTTTAGTTGTTTTTCTGTATTTTTATCTGTATTAAGATGTTTATTCGGTTTATTATTTGGTTAAAAATGAAAGGATGACATTTGAAACTAATAGGCGATGTCCGGAAGGCATAGAGGACAGATATTGAGATGTATTATATAGTGATCACCTTGTTGTTGAACTTAAGATGATAAGTGTTCATAAAAGCGAATTAAATTTCATACAATCCATATATATATATATATATATATATATATATATATATATATATATATATATATATATATATATATATATTTAATCAAGAAACGAGCTTACTCCATTTTAAAAGACTGGTAACGCAAATGCAATTCTTTTGATGTTAGAGTTGTTCATAGCCACCTGCAAGTACCATCAGGTAAGCTGCATGCTAATTTTCACCCTCTTCTATAAAAAAATCACTATTTTTTATTTTTCCGATCTCCAGTGCATTCGTTCTTATACACCATGAAATTTATTAAAGAGAATTTTCCATAGTTTTCACGTTCGGCAGGCTACCACACTTTATATTTATTAAGCTGTAAACAAAATGAAAATTATTTCTTGGCCTTAAAATGAATATAACATTATGTATATACAAATAAATAAAAATATTTTTAAATCCCAATAGTTTAAGAAGTAAAATAATTGATTTAAATATGATGTATTAATAAGAATAATATTATCAATTATATTATATTTCCTCAGTGATCTCTCTCTGAACTCCCTGATTGTGGATCAGTCCTGATCCACAATTCCACCTGGTGGTAAATGTTGATGAAGTCTTAGATGGTAAATCGCACTGTCTTAGCGCAACTAAAGCTTATTCACTCTTGCCTTGAACACGCCCAGATTGTATTCAAACTGAAAGATGGCTGCCGGCAAATTATTCCAATTTTTTTGGTGTACCTATTACAAAAGATAAAGTAATATAAGGTTCTAATGCATGGAATGTCGACAACAAAGGCGTGAAGACCCGCCGAAAGTCTGTTTGTCTGAAGATGGAAAGGAGAGGGGGGAATTAAAATATCTAATATTAATAAAGAGCAGCGGTAGTCACTTACTATCAGGTAAGCCGCATGCTCGTTTGCTATTCTTTAATAAAACATTTGCAACCATAGGACCCAATATAACAAATATCCTAATGATAAAGTTTTTCGTCTGAATATTTCATCTGTAGCTTATTTTATATTATATAGTTTATAATTATGCGCACATATGATATCTAGGTGAACTTCGAAGCTTTAACCCAGCTTAACAGAAAAATAATATGTAGTTGACATAAAATTCAAACAGACTACAATTCACTTAACAAATTACGTTGAGCTCTGTTAATCTCATTTAAAAATCCCAGTTTTATCCTACTTGCGTTGATGGTTACGACCTCGCGTAAATGAGAGGAAAGTTAAATGTAATTTTTCATTACAAAATTTCTTATTGAAGAAGTGTAGAGACATAATTTTTAATATTTTGTGACATTTAATCAGGCTTTGTTATATCAAATTTAGTTTTGGCTTGTTAGTCTAATATCGTCCTAGGTTCGGATTACGAACCTGGCCAGAAATAATATATTTGGTTTTTCTGTCAAAATACTCTCGGTCCTTTTGCGATGTTTCACCCCGTGTGTCGGAGAGCACGTACAAACTGTTGGTCTTGCACCTAATCTCTCAATCTGATCATGTCGGTTTGCCATCTGATTGGATTATGAGAATGACGGAATAAAAGTGCACCTATTCTTGCACAAACACTCGTGCACCATAATTCTTTCTGCGCAGATGACAAGTTTTAGTTAAAATATTTTGAACTTAGTGCATTAATTGGAAGTTTTGAGTGGACTCGACAAGTTCAAACATTTAAAATGTTCTCTATAAGTGACATTAAAGTCTTCATCAACTATTTTTCAACCTCAGGGGGTGGAGTTTTTTGAGGTAGGATTATTTTGAGGTGGAATTATTATATGAAACCACCCCTACTATTAAAAAAAGAATTTTTAAAATTACTTATATAAAAATGGTGTAAAAATATCCACTACCTCATGTCACATCGTGGGTGAATGACTAAGGACTAGTAGTAATAGTACAGAATACCTAATAGAACGACGTAGTAAATAGCTCGTTCAAAAAGTTGTTGCGATGCGCTGAATTGTACAGTAAAAGTTACAGTATAATATATGTATCAAGCCCAGGTTCTCTCTTATTTCTGAGTGAAATTTCGGCCAAGGTAGTATTCTCCCCGCTGCCTCGATGTGTGTTGGCAGACTTCACATGTGCTCTAAATATTTTTTAATTTAAAAAAAGAGCTTAAAATGCAACAAACCGTTTAATTACTACCCGCGGGCATCGAACTCGGGTGACTGCAAAATTTTATGGCCTATGTTCAACATTGGACTTTTTATAGACTATAACGAACGGACCATATATTTCAATTGTTGTTATCCCTTTTGAAGCTGCCGATCTCAGACATTTGTCTTATTTACATTCACTGAAAACATGTGGTTCGACCGAGAAAATTTTCCGGTAGACTTGACGTTCAATATTCCTTTGAACTTCTATTTTGTTAGTATATTACTATTTTTCCTTACATCTCTCTATACTAATATAGAAAATAAACTAAAACAGAAAAGTGACAACCATTATCTATGTATAAGTAATTACTTTACTTTTCAGGTGCATTATAATCACCACTTCACCCCTGCCGTATATAGGCCTCCCCCAAAGAATACCACAAAGCACTGTCCTGAGCCACCCGCATTCCTCGACTTCCTGCATGTCTTACCAGGTCATCACTCTATCCGTTGAGGGGTTGCCCTAGATTTTGCCTACCTGTACGAGGTGCATTGCCGGTTCATTGCCACTTCAGTTTTCTAATACGTTAGGCTATGTCTATGACTCTGGTTCTACTGTGGATATCCCCATTTCTTAGTTTATCACACAGAGAAACCCCCCATAGCCCTCACCATTTCTCGCAGAGCCCATGAAAGATCACGTCTCAGATCCATAAGTCATCACTGGCAACACGCACTGGTTGTACAATAAGTTTTCAAGTTTTAAAGTATATTCGACGAGTAGGTATGGCGTAATTTCCCGATCCCTGCCCAGCCGAGTTCGATTGTAAATTTTTCAAATACTAGCGATCCATCTCGGCTTCGCAAAGTGTCATATCTGGATCTCAACAACAGCCCCATCTACCAGTGGCAGTTTATGGGGCTCAATTGTGAATCTAAACCATTTTCGAATCAACTTCATCACACACACAAAGCTTTATCAAAATCGGCACAGTCGTTTCAAAGTAGTTCACATATGCACGGACAAAAGAACTATATTTTTATAAAGACTGTTAACACGATGACTGCGAAACGAGGCTTGAAACACCTCGTCTGTGTCTCGTCTTTATAGCGGTAAGGAAATCTTAAACTTCTCTGTCGTGCGAGAGGCGAAACTTCCGTCTAGTTCAGTCTAGGAAAGAGATAACTATATATCTGAGATGTGCTATTGATGACGAATTTTTTGGTATACCTACCTTAATACCGGATTTTAGGCCTCGTACCGCACTGAATAAATAAAAGTTTAATACAGTGCGTTACGAGGTTGCGAACACCTCGTATCCACGCACACCTCGTACCGCGCCCTACGCTATCTTTACGCGGTTAGTGTTGTGTAAAACTTTGAAAGCTGCGCCCGCGACGATATAATAAGATGTAGAAACGTTGCCGAAGAAAGTTCATTAATAATATTATTGATGATGAAGAGGAATTGGGTGGTAAATCTAACTCTAAATTACCGATATTTGAAAAACAGGTAAGTTTCCAATCAATATTTACAAATTATAATCAGTCTAAGTGAAATGATTATGTAGGAATATAACAAATAAATTTAACTGATAAAATTAAAAATCACACCGGCCGTAACGATCCCATAATTAGGTATAGAAATGCTCCAATAAATCGCTACACCTAATCAACCCGCTTTAAAAATACACTATCATTTTTTTTCAGATCCCGTTCCAAACAATCCACATCATCTCAAAAAAGGATCAAAGAAGAGGAAATGTGTAGAATGCTACGAAAAACTTCGCACCTTCTTATGAAGTCGTGAGGCTGTTTGAACTGTTTTAATAAAAATCATCCATAAATAAAATTAAATAAAATCGATATTTGATTTTCCCATCACTAAACAATAGAAAAAATGCGATTTTTCAGTGCGGTATGGGGTACATAAGACCCCACATTTTATTTTACCTATATAATCTAAACTAAATAATCTGCCCACAGGCGGAGGCAGATTTAGGATAATCAACTCATTGATAATAATAATCGCTACAAAAACCGTACAAATGACCTTATTTGGCACCAAAAAAAAGGATTTTTGTCTCATGTGGGCGGTGGGGTTTACAAAGCCTCGTGCTGCTACAACCTCTGGTTCAGAACGAGGTTTCAAACATCTCGTAACGCAGTAATGGAAAGTACAGATAAATTAGTGCCGCTGGGAACGTGTTAACGTCAATCGTCAAAAGAACGTTAGATTAAATAAATAAAAAAACTAAATTTAATCGACTTATAAGAATTTATTAATAAATTATTTGGTCATCTTTTCGTGACTTTATTTTTTGACACAAAAACTAAAAATATATTCTTTTAACTTTTCTCAGCCAGCGCTTGGCTACTTTCCTATTTGATGGTAAGTATTGATGCAACATGTCTTGAAGACACCCACATTGTATTTGAAAGAGAAATGCTGGCAACTTATCCCGCTCCTTTGCTGTACCCATGACGAACGACAAAACAAACCGTTTGCTTTGAATGCGTGGCAAGTCGACAACGAAAGGATGGAGACTAGACAAGCGTCTAATTTTGCAATTCCTGCATAAATTAATTCCTCTTTCTCCCTTACAGCTTAGAATATGTAATAATTTGACTACAATGCCACTTATCGAATTCTAGCATGGTCTTATTGATAAAAAAAATTATAATACTTTTCGAAAACGACCTCAATCTCTCAGACCTCTTAGGAAGTTACACGACCACTAACGGATTATTATTCATTTATTGGGTGCGTTTGGCAGAAAAAAGCGCTAGCAAGCGCTTATAAGCGCTTAAATAGTTTTCGGCCAGGACACGATTGCTACTTCAGTAGCGCTGACACAATCCGCCATTTTGCTTATTTAATTTGTTTGTTTTGAATTAGAGTTTATAAGTTGTTTTGTGCAATATTAGTTTTAAGTTATATAATGACATGAATAAACATATACATACTATTAAAAAGTCATGATTGGTAAGTTTTTAATATGAATACTTTACAAACATATATTTAAATTAGGTTAGATTCCCCGGTTAAAACTAACATCGTGTCCTGGAGGAAAATAGCTACTTACGATTTGACAGCGCTTACCGCTTACGATCGCCATTTTGCTTACAAGCGCTTGCTAGCGCTTTTTTCTGCCAAACGCATCCGTTATACACCAGCGATTTTAAGCAATAGGTACTCGTGAATAAAGATTGCCTATGCCGGTAGTTGTTGGGAGCACTATGCTCGAAGTTGTTGACGAGTACGTTTACCTGGGACAAATAGTCCGACTAGGTAAGTCCAACTTCGACCGAGAGGTCAATCGACGGATTCAACTCGGCTGGGCAGCGTTCGGGAAATTACGACATATCTTTTCGTCAGGTATACCTCAATCTCTAAAAACTAGATTGTACAACCAGTGCGTGTTGCCAGTGATGACTTATGGATCTGAGACGTGGTCCTTCACTGCTGGCCGTATGAGGACGCTTAAGGTCGCTCAGCGAGCTATGGAGAGGGCTATGCTCGGAGTTTCTCTGCGTGATAGACTCAGAAATGAGGATATCCGCAGTAAAACCAGAGTGACCGACATAGCCCAACGGATTAGTAAGCTGAAGTGGCAATGGGCCGGCCATATAGCTCGAAGAACCGATAACCGATGGGGAAGAAAGGTTCTCGAGTGGCAGCCTCGTACCAGTAGGCGTAGTGTAGGGCGACCCCCCACTAGATGGAGTGACGACCTGGTAAGACATGCAGGAAGTCGATGGATGCAGGTGGCTCAGGACCGTGCTTTGTGGCATTACTTGGGGGAGGCCTATGTTCAGCAGTGGACTTGTGAAAGGCTGTAATGATGATGATGAATGATGAATAAAGATTATATAGATAAAGCAATTATATAACAGTAATCTACGTATACACATAGTACATGAAATACTATGAACTTAAAAAAATGAGGTGTTCTTTTTCATATTTTTCACCATCGATCATAAATCATAATACATTTGCTCATCAAACACGCAAACGTCGATTTTGAGGACAATTACCAATTCCAGGAAATCGATAGCAGCCAGCATGTTGTTATTCCTAATGTCGTCGAACAAAGAACGATTCCAGCCAAATTTGTTTACATCGACACCAATTACGCCACTCTAATGACGTGTGCTGTCCCATGCGGTACAACTAGTCATGTTTGTGTTGACTATATTATACAGAAATAATTACACATAGATAGCATTGATAAGGAAAGCGCGATTCGATTAAGTTTCCTCCATAGTGGCGCTTTAGTTTCGTGTGTCAGATTGAAACGTTTACATTTTATTACTCAATGGATAGATAATCAGACACAACCTAGTAGCCAGGATTCTACACCAGGAGCTCGCTCTGAAATACGATATCATAGATCGAAAACCGCTTTATTATAAGTACATGCTCGAAAATAACCGCGCCGGGCTCTACTGGGACCGGGCCATCATCACAGACAGGACTATTCTTGCGAAAAGGCCTGATATTGTGTGATGGACCGGGCACAGTCAAGGATATTTTTAGTCCACATAACAGTGCCTTATGACGAGAACCTCGTGAAACCTGAAACAGATAAGCAGCCAAAACATCTGGACCTAGTTCACGAGGTGACCGACATGTGGGGTGCTCTACCGACTGAAATAATTCCTGTGGTTGTTTCTGCGAACGGGCTAATCCCGGTCAGCCTCTCAGGTCATCTGAGGCAACTAGGACTCCGTAACAGACCACTCCTGGCTCAAATGCAGAGGATGGTGCTTCTCGATACCACCCGCATCGTGCACTGGTTTCTTTCCCTATCCCCCTAACCCCCAGCCATTTGGTCTGCCCTGCCGATTTTATTTTTTATTTTTTAGTTTTCATCAGGTTGGGTTTTTATTTTTTATAAATTTATTTTATTTTATGGGTATTTATGATCATTTATCAATCTCATTTATATATCTATACAGCCCAACCAAATGAAAAAACTGTATAAATACCGGAATAACAAAAATGTTCTCCAGACCGAATTTTGGTCACGGCGGCCAGCCTCAATGGAGACTAGCCATGTATGCGCAAGCAGAGGTTCACTCTCTACTCCCTCACTCTCATAGTTCGATGGTACGGTAAACCGATACAGCTGGATAGAGATCAGGTGTTTTACGTGATTAACAGCTTTACGTGCTTTACGAGGCACGGGAGTGAGACACCGCCAACTTCCTGACTCCGGGCAGCTACTGAGAATTTCGTGACAGAAAAAGTCAATGACTGATTTTTTTTGTATCTTATTTGGATTAGATTCCTGAACCTTACAATTAGTAGTCGCATTAACTAGACCAACGAGGCAGTTCATTAGGTATGCCAATTTGAACTTAAAACCTGAGCAAAAGAATAAAATTTAGTTTGAGAACTAGTTTGATCATGTATTGAGGCCATGTCATATTATTTAACTGGATAACTATTATTTAAAAAAAATACTAGCAATGCTACTATAATTTATAATATTTCCTTAAATCACTCGTGGTAAGGTGAATTAAAGCATGAGTAAATCCATAGCACAACCAGAGTAACCGATAAAGCCCAGCGGACCAGTAAGCTGAAGTGTCAACATAGTTTAAACGGCAACCCATAGGGAAGAAAGTTTCTTTACGTTCGTTTTGTTGTAGAATAATAGACAACATTTATGATAGAATAAGGACGAAGTAAAATGTGATAAAATACTACACAGTCTACTTGATAGTAAGTGGTGGATGCTGTAGCCCATATACATCGACATCTTTCCCCGATTGTCCAGTTGTCATGCCTTTTACGACTATAATGGAATGCCTAGTTTTAAGTAAAAATAGCCTCGGTTTCTCTAAAATGACCATTAAAACACAGTAGCATTAAGCTGCTATTTTACGCTTTTATTTTATGAGAGCGTGGTCTTTCCTCGGTCGTGTCGACCCCATCATGTTACAACCAAAACAAAGCTGCAGCGTGGCTCTACCACGGTAGTAATGATGATGATGTATGCTTATTCTCAATCTGATCACGATAAGTCTTGATAGCTCAGGGATTAGTCGCTTTTTGTAAATTTAAAATTACCGGAAACCCGAGTTCGATTCAGCAATTAAAGTTTTAATTGCAAGTTTATACGTAGTAGTGCCATGGTGCAGTTATAGTTAGCAGTTGTATGCTATATATCTATATCTGCTATACGTAAGTATATAGCAGATATAGTTATATAGCAGTTATAGAAATATAGTTGTAGCAGGAATGGGTCGGCTCGACCGGAGAAGGACCACGCTCTCACAGAATACCGGCGTAAAATAGTAGCTTAATGCTGCTGTGTTTTATATGGTGAGTGTAGAGAACCAGAGACCCTTTTTACTGGAAACGAGGCATTCCATCTTAGTGCTCACGGGTGACAACGCATCCGCATTTTGAGTCCTAGTCGAGGATAGTTGTAGATGTCTTTGGGCCACAGCAACCACTTACCATCAGATGGACTGTGTGCTTGTTTGTCACCTTATCCTATATAAAATATGCCAAATTACCACTCAATAAGCAGTGAAGTAGATCACCACGACGAAACTTTCATGTCAGAGAAATAAAATAATTCGATATGCTGTCTCCAACCCCAACATGCAGGAAATGCTTGTAGGTACAAAAAATATTCCGCCAGTATTTTTTATATACTAGTTAATGCCATTAGCTACGCATAGGCGTGGTTAATAGTAAATATCGGAAGAAATCAAAGGGGGCTGCCACGACACAAACGAGTGCCTCACGTGACTCCCACTAAAAAGCTTCCATCAAAAGTTCCATCGTTGCTTTATTTAAGGGCAAATTTCGCTATATCAGTTCTAAGATCAGACCTCCGAAATGCGATTGATGACGAATCATTTTTTTCGAACGTGCTGTAAGATTTGGGGGTCGCAAACGCTATGTTTACTCGAGAGACGAACGTGTCGGTAATATAGGGGCTAATGTAGCGGGCGTTAAACCGCAATTTTTCGTCTTGTTTTAGCTTTTTTTATTTGTATTCAAACGGAATACCTTGCGAGTCACGGTTCAAATGAGAAAGGAAGCTTAGAGCATAGCGTGATTTCTTGCTAAAATAAATTTAAGAAGATGTTTTGGATGTATTTTTTAAAGGCTCGCGTACAAAACCGACGGGAGCAAGATTACGCGCGTAGCGATTGCAGCATTCATTGATAGGCGATAAAGTGAAACAAATGCGTGCATGTAGTTTGAGCGCCATTAAAATGGAGGACCGTGGCTTTCGCGGAATGAAAATGATGTATGTGCCAAAATTATTTTAGTATATCATGAAAATTATATCAAATAATAGTGAGAGCATACACTCGTTTGCTTGAGTTGTATTATATATCTAATTTTTGTGCATAATATCTGCACCATATTGAAAACAGAATTTAAGTAGCCAAACAAGGAAATATATTATTTTGTTTTATTTTTCTATCCATAAAATATTTACTTAATAGTTAATTAAAAAAAATCAATTAATATTACTTAATAACTTTTTTCGGTTTTAAACTTGATTTATTATTGTAAATTTCAATTTATTTTATTTGACTTTTTACACCTTAAATATTATTAAATAAAAATGTGGGGACTAACATTAAACTAATTAAATAACTTAAATTTAATGATGTTGTTTTGTAGGTAGCGTGTGTGTCGTAAGAGACGACAGAGGGCGAAGGTCAATATAATTATTAATATGAATAATTTATTGATTCACATTAGAAGATAATTATTTTATGTTATTGATAACTACAAAAATATATACTTTATAATATTTATAAAATATGCATACAATAATAGGCCGCTGTCCAGGAAGCCTCCTGCAGATGTGTGGCCCTTTGTCACCCGAACACCTTTACATAAATAAATAAATCCTTGTAAAACTATATTAATTCGTCATTATGAATAGATCGAACTAAGCAAGAAAAAAGTTAACTTACGCTCAAAGTTAAACCTTAGTTAGGTTTGCTTATCAGTTCTTTGTTTCCAATAATAGCCTTAACATAAATTCGGAATTCTCGTAGTCTTGTTTTAATGTAACATGAAGTAACATATAATGTTTCAACATTTCAAAGTACTCGTATACCTGGTATATCCGATTGTGAATTATTGTGCTATTATTGTTCTGTGTACGGACCCGGTGTTTGCAGCAAAAGGCAATTAGAGAGTGCGAAATAGCTAATAATTAAAAGCATTTATTGATAGCTATGTGGATTTGGAAATATGTTTTCCAGACAAATTACTGTTACAGATATGTCTTTGTGATCCCTTTGGTGGAATCTGGCAGCGATAACCGAATAGTTAGAAGCACAGAATCTTAATGTCAGCTTAAAGAGATACCGTATTTGAAAGTCAATGCTTCAAATTCCCCCATGACCGATTAAGAGCATCGATGGCTCTTAGTTCGAGCTAGAAAACTGTATACAGCGCCTTCTCTTACCGTGGGGAACTCCTCATGGATATCATTCTCTGCTAGGGAAACGACAAGGTTATGCCGTAGTCCTATAGGCAAAAATCTCACGTTGGTCGCCATCAGCGTATATGAAGGGTCTCGAGATTCTCTATTAGTTAGTCTATTATTTCACTTATCTTTATTGAAACACATCCCAGGGGCACTATTTTTTACCCCAGCATCCTCTCGGTGTTATCAAGATGTCTGATGACAACTTCCGAGTCATCGTTCTTCTCAGGAGTTATATCTCTTGGGATTTGAGGCCTTATCGTAAGCGTTCGCAACCCCTGAGGCCCCGATTCTGGAAGAAAAACACCGTTACAACAATGGGCGGGGCGTGATGAACACCTTGGCGACGTCGTCTCCGAGCGGGATCTGCCCTCCCCCGATCTAGCTCAGCAACCACTTTCTGGAACGTAACGGATTTACAGATGATGGCTACGGCTCTTGAAGCCAAATCCACGCTCAAATTCACTGACACGACTGCTGGCAACGAGAAATTTCGTCCGTTCTAGCTCACCAAGATCTTCTGTTCCCGGTCCTACGCTGAACATACCATAAACGCATAGGAGTGCTGGTTCCGTCCACCGCATTGGAACCATTTCGTCAACCCATTCGTACTGCAGCTATAATATAGCAGCAGCATGGTTATATATACGGAACGATACTTACGCAGCTTCAATACAGCTCATATTGAAGAAGTAAGTTAGAGAAAACAGAGCGTTAAAGTTTTAGTCAAAGATCTGTCTGCCTCAAGAACCCAATTGAGAAAGTTGAAGAACATGGTAGTGGCAGCATCATTTTTGTCAGGTTTTGGACAACCATTTACATTGTCGATAAAACCGCCCGCAAGTGTAAGTCGACCCAAAGCTAAGTCATATTCTAATCTGATTTTATCCTATTATTTTATTCTGATAATATCTCGGACGTCAGTCTGAGGAAATAATAATAGCTGAATATCAACTTAAGAACAGTAACACGCCAAATGCGACTGGAATTTCTGAGGTTTTCAAAGAGGCCGTAAAAAAACTTCTAGTTTTTCAGAATCTATTTAATTCCATCCTCCACTGTTGTACTACGTCAAAAATGTGGAGTTACAGTATGTTATTTACATTCTTTCAGAAATAAAATAAAACTCCATTAAATAAATACATGCGGTTTCACCTTCCATTAATCGTCTCAAAGGCGTAACCAAGTTCCGTAGACCACATACGACAGGTTACACAAAAACTGAGCAGTATATATCTGCCGTTATATCAGGCGTATATAATCTACAAGAATGCCTAAGATTCAGTCAAAAGGTATTTGTAGACTCTTCAAGTCCAAGTTGACAGTCAGTATATATGCTAAAGTTCTTGTACAGTAACGCTACGATATTTATCCAAGTACAGAACAAGAGTAAGAAACCTTTCCAACATCAGAGTGATGTAAGGCAGGATGACCTAATTGAACGATGCTCTTATAGCTGCTTCGGAATACGTTTTCAAGCTTTTGGAAAAAAATGATACAGTTAAAATCAATGACGAGTACATGACTCACCTTTATTGTGCCGACTATATTATTGTTATTGTGGTCGAATACTTGGAGGACATTGCTAATATGCACAAAAACCTCAGTAGTGTTTCCTAACAGACAGGTCGTCAAGGTAACATGGAAAAGACTAAAATACCTCCAAGCAAGTATCGACAATATGTTGACAAAGTTTTATTTTAACCTGATGAACGATATGGCAGCGCATAAAATACGAACAAACACATATTAATTTTTATATAATATATGGGTAACCATTAAAAATCTAGCGCAATTATGAAAAATCACTGCGGTCGTCCCCTGACGCCTATCTAAAGAGGATAGTGTCAAGGGAAACACGATGTCAAGCTTAATTATGCCGTAAACGAAAAGCAAAATATTAGCAGATGGTTAAATACCGCCGCTAATAACAACCGCTCCATTAGTTTACTCACGTTAAACAAGCAGCCGATCTGAAACAAAAGCACAATATTAAAACATTTTGAATGTTTGTGGATTAATATTTATAATGTGCACTGGTATTGCACCCTCTCCCTTCCACTAACAGACAACCTTGTAAAACTCTTGTACAATAAACTCTTGTACAGTTTTTTTTTTCTCGATATACCACGCATTCGAACAAAACAGTTTGTAGTGCATAGAGAAAATGATGAAATAATTTGCCATAATTATATCATAATTTGTCTCTTCCTCCATTTACTATGTACGTCTACAAGATAAAGGTGGATAGACTTTTATCAACCTAAGTCAACTGTGCTTTATTATCATAGCATGAACACGAGATCCCCAGATCGCATAATAATTAGCGAAATACCAAAAGTAAACGCTTAAGCAAAAGTTGTTACTAGATGGATAAAACATTATACAATATAATACCACAAATATTTAAAAAAATATTGCAGTGGCTTCTTTAAAATACATTTTACTCGGTAAATGAGTTTTTAAATTATAATGACAACTTTTTTATTGTTTTTGATACTTAACTGACATATTATATAATATTGTTTACTAAAATTTTCTTTATTTCTTTATAATTTAAATTTTTTTAACTACGCTTTCGACATCTTTATATCTTTATGTTTGTCGTTGCTGATATATTGATTTGATAATGATTGATTTTGATATGTTAATTCTTGTAAAATTGAACGTTCCAAAAATTAACGAATTTGCATGTGTAGACATGGGAATTAGCATGTAATACATAGCGATTAATAGTATCTCATGTAACATACGTACTACATACATAAACATTCACGCCTGTCACCTATATGGGTAGGCAGAGACTACGCACTTCCACTTGGCACGATCCTGACACACCTCATTCGTCTCCTTTACATCGTTATACCTACGCATATACGCTTGTCGGTTAAGGGTACTCCTAATGTGGCCCATTTTGAAATATCATCAGACATACTAAAAAGCAAATAAATAAATAAAAAGCTGCATCATCACATCCCAACAGGTGGGAATCTAGCCTAGCAATCGCTAATAATAGTTAAAAATAGACGGAATCACACCACGGGTTAAAGGAAAAGACTCCTCCAAAATCACAGTTTCTGCTGTTTCGAACCACTTGACTTAAAATTTACAGATGAATTAATTTTACACAAGAAAATTTGTGACTTTTGCGATTCACACAAGAAAATTTGTGACTTTTGCGATTCATCATTATCATCATGGCATGGCACATAGGCTACTCCCAAGGCGCGTCATTTAGCCCGATCTTTGGCATTATGCATCCAATTTCTGGCAGCCGCCTTGCACAAATCGTCGCGCTATTTAGGTAGCAGACATCCAACATTGCGTTTAACTAAACGCGGTCTCCTCTACTCTATGAAACGTCTACTTTTACGGTTATCGCTTCTGCGACAGATGTGACCAGCTCATCGCTACTTCATCTTACTAATAAGGAATGCTATATCGTTGACCTTGCTTCTCCGGTTGATTTCTCCGTTACGAATCTCATCCACCGGAAAAACTCCAAGCATAGCTCTTTAAATTGCTTGCTTGGAGACTTTGAGTTTGTGAATTAGTTGTAGTTAGTGTCCATGGTTGAGTTAGCGTCAACGTGAATTTTTATCATTAATGAGATGAAATATTCTTCTACGCTTAAGATGCTTGGGAAAATATAATTACTTAAGTTAATTGATAATGTTTATACTAAGTGTTTTAAAAAAAATTAATATCTTTAATTGGACAGCTGATGACCTGAAAAAATTATCGAATTGTTCAGCTTTGTTAAGCTTAGTGTAGAAAAACGTCCAGAAGATGAAGGAGTATTTTAGAGAGACGATGAGAACAGTCAGTCACTTAGGCATTTAGGCAATTAGCAAAAAGAAATCCTGCAAACACAAACTTCAATGACTCATAAAGGCTTTAAATGGATTGGCGACATGATAAAGGAAAAAGTTGACCCATGGATGCAGTGGGCGGCAGGATGCAGACCCATTGCTTCTTGATCATTTACGGGAAGAGGTACTTTTTAGCACTGAATAGGTGCCATTAAAAGTGTTTAAATTAACGTACTTACATAAAATATTCGTAATGTGATGGTGCCTTGCACTGTAAGAGAAACCATCGCCATATTTGGTCTCACAAGTTTTATCAAAAATGACCAATGGCAATGCACTGAAAGTCGTGTGGTTTCTGACATATGGAACTATAAACATCGAGTATAATATATTAAGCCAAATATGAAATATCCATTTCATATTTGTTTGTTTATATTATCCATTTATAACGACGGAAAACGGCATATAAACTACAAGAACTCTGATAAAATTCGCCTGTCAAGCACAGCGACTATTAAAAATCTTCCCAAAAGTTTATGGCCCTTAGTTTCTTGTTTAGAGGCTCTGATTTCTTATATTCACGTTAACACAACACATTAAATGAAAATTAATTTACGGATTTTATCGCGTTTAATATTAATTTTTTAATTTTCCGCCGTTACATTACATTCGATAGACCACACATCGTCGCAAAAGAACACCGATTCTACCAAAGATGATTTGCGAGGCTATTCAAATTAAAAAAAATGGATGTTGTAAAGTCGGTTTACAACATCCATTTGTGTGACAACGTCATAACAAAACATTGATGAAATGATTGCATACTTTGTGGAAGAGAGATAGATGCGGCGCAAGCCGAACGCTCAAGCCGATTGTGCCTTTCGCTCGCTCGTGCAGCGCTCTCGCTCCGATCGTAACGTTACAATGAGCGTAACGTTACAATGAGTCATCTTTTTCGTGCGTGCAGCTAAAATTCATCGATTTATTAGACGTTGTCACGTCAAAAGATTCTAGTTTCAATAGGGAATATAGATTTGTACCATCATCTTGGAATCCTATAATTAATAAAATTAAATCCAAATCTAACATACTATAGCAAGACTTTAAGATACTGTAAGTTCGTTCAGCTTAGATCGGACAAAAAAAGTAATATTTAAAAACCGAAGCTGGGCCAACTATGACATCGGGACATCAAAGACTTCATCCCCAAAGCATCAGTAATTAAAAAGTTAACGTTACATGCGATGAAATCCGAAAAATAAAGTTGTAAAGAATTATTTCGCTCATATTCGCTCAATCAAATAAAATACTATGTCTTAACTAGTTTGAAGAGCACCTCCCGCCCTTCCTCAATTGCGTGCACTATCCCCGCGTCACTACTAATCCCAGCATCACTACACTGGGAAAGACACAACACCGACGACAATATATATATGTGTGTGTGTGTTTCGCCTCGTCAGGTGAAGTAGACTCTGAAGTTGTTGACCACTAAGGAAGCAGCAAGCCCAAACAGCTGCTATTTATACAACTCGCTGACGCAACCGCCCCATACTTAAGCAGCGAGTGACCACGACATGCGATTAAACATACGACTAATCACCACCTGACGTACGCAGGTTCCTGCTGTCAAAATAATAACCAGCAAACCACTGCGAAACCGTCCGCTTACCCTCTAACCAGGCCACCAATTGCAAATCACCATGAGGGCGATGAACGACCATATTGCCATTGACCATTGACCATATATAGGTTTTTAATAGAGGTGTCGTTTTGTCATCGATGGTTTGTCTTTCCTAGTGTAGTGGTGCTGGGAGTAGTGGTACTGGGATTAGCGATTACGGGGACAGTGCACGCAATTGAGGATGGGCGAGAGGTGGTCTTCAAACTAGGTAAGACAACACGTGATTTTATTTCATTGAGAGGATATGAGCAGAATAATTCTTAACAACTTTAATATAATGGATTTCCTCAAATTACCGCCTGATTCCATTAATTACCCGTAAAATTATTATTCATGATGGAAAGAATGAAAGAAAACAGATTAGAAATAGAGCATTGAAATAATTATATTTTCAAACACTAAGTACAATAGAATTACTAGTACAATAATAAAGCGTTCCACGCCTCCACTAATGAAGCCTTATCAATCAATCCATTTGTCCGTCTGTCACTCAGAGATACAAATTAGTGACAACACCGGGTGACGTTCGAATCCCTGTTAATGATCTTGTCTATAACGCATGTACGCTTTACGCAGCAATTCGTATAAAGTGAAATCCGGCATTTAAATTCCAATTCTATTTTCACGACTTTAAAAGAGAATATGGTTTGGCAATGCGAAACTGCATACTCATGGCTCTCTCGTAAATTTGTATCGTGCACCTATTGATAAATTATTGACGACCCGTTCTTTGGTATCACTTGTTCATATATTTGATAATACTGAAAATATTGATTTTTCAGTATTTGCTCTCCCAAACATTTGATGACTAATAGTAACGAAGGGAATCTCCCACTCTATATTAACCCTTGGGTTTCTTATGAGGCAACAGAGAGAAACTGAAACAGGTGATAGGCGAATATAGTGAATATCCCCTCTATGAATAAATCTATGGGAAAGGCCTATGATCATCCGTGGACTTTTAGTAGACTGCGATGTGTGCAGTGGATAGTGCTATGTTCAGAAGCTCTCTGCAAGATCAAATCAGTTACAAGTATATCAGTAGAAGAACAAGAGTAACCGCCACAGCCCAACGGATCAGTAAGCTGAAGAGTCAATGGTCTAGCATAACTCGAAGTACCGACTACCGGAAAGAAAGTATCTAGAGTGGCATCCCCTTATTTACAAGCGCATTGTGGTGTACCCCCCATAAGATGGTGTGACAACCTAATAAAACACGCAGATGGTCGATGGATGAAGAAGGCCCAGGAAATTCGTTTATCACTTCGATTTCACAAAAATAAAAATAAAAAACATTGCGTAAGTCATGCTGCTCACATCGATAAAATATATTGGCTGATTAACACGTATTAAGTTATCAAAGAATTAACTAAATCACAACAAATTAAAGAAGTAAATAAGCTTTTTTTTTTCAATTTTTTGGTTATGTTGTTGGGCGTGGCTCTTCATTTCACATATTAGGAAGGGGAGCGTAATGTTCAGAGTGTCATGTGTTTGATTACTTTCTTAAAATATCAAAATAGATAAAATAAAGATACAACATAAAATATTCAAGAATACTTAAAGAAAACGAACAATTTTCAGTAGCGAGAAAATATTACATACTATATAATAACAATTTTGTTTGTAATGCACAATGCATTAGGTACATTATCTCCATTCGTCTTCTTACCCTCAATATTTTAGGCATTTTCCGTACCCTGTCTATCATTTATTTCGTTTAAAAATCATCGTAGTGACATTTTAATTAGTGAATTTATGACATGGACGATTAATAGCACATTCCAGTGCTGTTAATCGTCCATCTTAAACAAACTAAAGGGCTCAACAATAATTAAGTGTTATTAACGTTTAAATGCTTATTCAAAATTAAATTGCGAAAATTTACTTAAAATTTTATTAATTATTTGACTATTTAATGGGTGTAAATCAGCCTTTACAGAATTTATCGTACCAAACACAACAAATTACGTCACATCAACAAACAAATAGCATAGTGTCTATAAATAGCACGTTAAAATCCAAAATTGTAAATCTTGCCGTATTCCGAGCCCCTAATTGCGTAGTCAACAAACCAAATACCCCTTAATATTATTTTACTGACGGCGCTTCGAAAAACCGCGAACTACGTCTTAATTAACTACAAACGATAACTCCAAGTTTCATTAAGCAACAAACATTGAAATTTCCATTGTGTTGTTACGAGCTACAGTGTTGCGATCGTAAAAATATGAACAAAATAATTAATTAAAAAGTAAAGGGTAATTAGTTAAAAAGTAAAATGTGTAGTGTTCGCGTAAATATAAGAAATAATTAAGTAAAGGGTTCAATTGAGTTAAATAATTGGTCCACTTTATTTGATACTACTCTGTGTAAAAAGTATCGGGAATATGTGAATAAAAAGACCCGCGTAAAAGAGGTCGTTCTAATTTTTTTTACTGCATGTTGGTAGCACTGTACTGATTTAGCGCGCAAAGTTTGAGCGGGATCTGTCATTTAATTTGTTTTAAACTACACTTTTTGTTGGTCATAGTTTTTGAGTTCTCGGCGATTTTTACAACGGAAAATATTGTTGAACAGAGTGTGCCTTAAATTTTGGGTTTCGAATGATATTTCATGAGGTGAATCACTAAAAATGTTGCGAAATACCTACGGCGAATCGTGTATATCGAAAACAAGGGCTTATGAATGGTATAAGGCTTTTAAAGAAGGCCGAGAAGTAGTAGTAGACTTGCCTCGTTCTGGTAGAACTTCAACCGCTACGCCCAATGAAAACATCGACAAAATCAAGAAGCTAGTGCTCGAAAATCGACGTATGAGTCTGAGAGAGTTGGCTAGTGAGGTGAACATATCTTTTAAGTCCGTCCACAACATTCTCATTGACATTTTAGGCATGAAACGCGTCGCCGCTCGACAAGTTCCAAAAGAGCTCAATTTTGTTCAAAGAGCGCAGCGAAAACATGTCGCTGAAGACATGGTTTCCCGAGCTTCTACGGATCCGACCTTTGTGAAACGTATAATAACTGGCGACGAGACATGGGTTTATGAGTACGACATGCAAACAAGCCAACAGTCTTCAGAATAGCGTCTCGAAAACGAGCCGAAACCCAAAAAACCGCGGCAAAGTCGCTCCAAAATCAGGGTGATGCTGACAGTTTTTTTTTTGACTACCGTGGTGTGGTTCACTCCGAATTCCTTCCAAAGGGAGAAACAGTGAATAAAGAATATTATTTAGGCGTCATGAAGCGTTTGCGTGAGAGTATCCGCCGAAGACGTCCAGATTTGTGGCAACACAACTCATGGATGCTTCACCATGATAATGCACCATCACAGCCATTATAGTGAAAGAGTTTTTAGCGAAAAATTCAACAAAAGTTCTCGACCAAGCACCGTATTCACCTGATATGGCTCCGTCTGACTTTTTTTTATTTCCCAAGTTAAAATTACCACTTCGAGGAAAACGTTTTGAGTCGATAGAAGCCATAACAAAAAATTCGCTGAATGAGCTAAAGGCCATACCGCGAATAGCCTATGAAAAATGTATGGAAGACTGGGTGAAGCGTTGGAGATGTTGTATTGCAAGCGATGGGGCCTACTTTGAAGGCGATAAAATAAATTTAGATGAATAATTTGTATTTTTTGTTTTATTGACAAATTCCCTATATTTAGTACACAGAAGGTATTATAGTTGGTATTTGATTTGATCCAACGACAAAAAATTTAAAAATCGATGATTAATGCACGTTTTCGTATTGTTTTCTTTTAAAACTGTACCTTCACACTAATGTTTTCTCCTGTAACGTGGGGGCAGTTTACGTATATAAATTTCACATGGACAAACAATTGTAGGCCATACGCGGAATTCAAACTCGCGACCCTTAGCGCTCATTGCTAAGCCAGTGTACCACAGAGCCGTCTCATATAAATATCTGTCAATATAAATATCCATGACAAACTTTTCTGTGAGCCACACAGACGCCAATTACGGAAGAAAATTAGTTCCGGCCGCAAATAGACATTGAAAACCACCGTTTGGACTACAATTTTCAATCGAACGTGGCTTTCTAGTTTTAAACCAATTGATTTTAATCAATCAATTTTCAAATCGTACCATTTAAAAGGATTTTCGCGTATATTCTAAAAACACTGTAGTTAATAGGCCAATTATGTGTCCAATGATTATGGAAGAATTGAAATATTGAACTTTCTGATGTTATAGTTGAACCGAGGTATATTTATATTCATCTTTCATAAATTTTCCTATATAGAGCCTATTCCTTTTTAAAAGGCCGGCAATTCATCTGCAATTCGCCTGGTGTTGCAGTTGTTCATGGGCGGCGGTAATCACTTACTATCAGGTGAGCCGTATCCTCATTTGACCCCTCTCCTATAAAAAAAAACTATCGTTTACGAGCTATCCACCCCAGTTTTACACAGGTGATTTCTGGATCTCAAAAACAGCGCCACTTACCAGGTCCAATCGAGTTTTTAAATCATCCAATAACCCACTCAAATACACACAAAAGGTCTTCATAATCAGTTTTTGCGAGAATAGCGGACAGTCATTGATTTTTATATGTTATAGATATCAGAACCTTACAAAAGTGCAATGATGAAAGAGATTGGGAAGCTATATATATTACATTCATAATCATCTTTACAGCCCTTCACAAGTCCACTGCTGAACATAGGCTTCCCCCAAGTAATGCCACAAATCACGGTCCTGAGCTACCTGCATCCATCGACTTCCTGCATGTCTCACCAGTTCGTCACTCCATCTGGGGGGTCGCCCTTCACTACTCCTACCGGTACGAGGCTGCCATTCGAGAACCTTTCTTCCCCATCGGCTATCGATTCTTCGAGCTATATAGCAGGCCCATTGCCACTTCAGCTTACTAATCCGTTGGGCTATGTCAGTCACTCTGGTTTTCCTGCTGATATCCTCATTTCTGAGTCTATCACGCAGAGAAACTCCGAGCATAGCCCTCTCCATAGCTTGCAGAGCGATCTTGGGAGTCCTCATACGGCCAGCAGTGAAGAACCACGTCTCAGATCCGTAAGTCAATTTCATCCGTTCGGGAAATTACGACACATCTTCTCGTCAGGTATACCTCATACTCTGAAAACTAGATTGTACAACCAGTGCGTGTTGCCACGATGACTAAGCTATATATAACTTTATTGGAATGGCTTACGGCGGAAATTTAACGAAACTTGCCATCTTTTCGGTATATTACAGTTGTGCTTTCTTTGTTCATGTTAAAAATATATGTTATGTTCTCCAAACCGAATTTTGGTTACGGCAGCCTGTCTACAACAAACACTAACGAGAGTGGAGTTCTATCTCTAGCTGCACTATCACAGATGCCAATCTCTATTCCCTCACTATTATAATCCGATTGGACGGTAGTCCTACACGATTGGAAAGAGATCAGACGCACCGCGTAAATACCGCCAACTTCCGGACTTCGGGTTGCTACTGAAATATTTTGACAATTAAAAATCATTTTGGCTCAACCCAGAATTGGAACCAGGAACGAGGCAGTTATCGCAGCTAAAATGTGACTATCATGTATATATATATATATATATATATATATATATATATATATATATATATATATATATATATATATATATATATGTGTGTGTTTGTTTTGAAATTAGTTTAAAATTAAACGCGTTCAAATCCGTTACACATATTATTTTCATTCATAGTAGTAGACGGCTTAGCGGCACAGCGGCAATGAGTTACCAAGAAAGCCGCGGTTTCGAATACCGCACGGAACATTTCTATGGCCTACAAATAATTGTTCCGGGTCTGGATGTTTGTCCTTTTTTTAATTTGAATGTTTATATAAGCTGCCTGCAAGATACAGGAGAATATGCTAGTGTCGAGGTAAAGCTTTATTTTTCAAATGAAGAAAAGATAAAGAATTCAACGTGCGTAAATTCCATTTGCGTAATTATTAGAATTTACGATTAAAACATAAATAATTCCATATATAATTTACATACAGAATCATCTAGTTGTGGCGAGTTTAAGAAATTCCGCCAAGTTCATGTTAAATAATTAAAACTTTCGAAATTTGAATATGAGAGCTCGTTTTATAATGTAACACAGACATTTAAATAACCTGTTTTAAACTGTTTAAATATTTTACCATTTTGTGTCATCTTGTTGATTTTTATTTTTGTTGAGGTTGAGATGTTACTACTCGTATCCAATATTCATATTTAAGTGCAAATCGATACATGTGAAATAAATTCATACATTTCCGGATTCGCTTTCATATCTAAGACGTTTTTGGAAAAGGAGAAATTAGGAACCTTAACCTTAGAAGCCTTGCTATTTCACAAAATGAATTAAACATTCTCAGTATTGCATGTTTCCTCACAGAAGCAGAACTACATAAATTTTTTTGACCGCCTTGTTAGTCTCGTGTTCGTAAACGTGACTACTGCAGTAGGGATATTAATTGTTCGTATTTAATAATTTTTTCATGAAGTTGGCGGTGTTTTATCCCAGTGTGCCCACTCATAAATGAGATTAATACACATATGCATATACTGAGGTATATAATCCTAACTTTGGGCTACTAAAAGAATTAAATAAAACAGGCAGTAAAAAGAATTGAATAAAACAGGCAGTATATTTAAGATCAATATAAAAAAAATTATTTTAAAGTCAGGAAATTTTAGGTCACAATAATTCATTAATATTCATTCATTAACACTATGACACTGAACTATTACAAGCTATTTGTAATGTAGCAACCTTGTAGGCATAAAATATAAAATCATATTATAGTACTCGCATGGGAACTAATAAATAAATTAACATTGATGTTTTTTTATATAAAATGAGGGCGATAAACGACCGTACAATCCATCAGTGGATGCTGTGACCCATAGAAATCTACATTTATCACCAATTAATAACCAAAATACAGATGCGTTATCACCCCCGAGGACTAAAATGGAATGCCTCGTTTCCAGTATAAAGGTTTCCGGATCTCTATCTGGAACCCTTTTTTTGTTTTTTACACTTTATTGTTTCGTATGAAACACAGTAGTATTTGTTATTTTACGTTGGTATTCTGTGAGAGCGTGGTCCTTCCCCGGTCAAGCCGACCCATACGTACTACAACAAAAATATAGCTGCGCGTGGCTCTACCACGTACTATGATGATAATATATAGTATAATTTTGTTGCAACGTATTTAAATAATGACTATATTAATATGATCATAGGATTAATTGGGTCATCAAGGACTTCGTTTGAACAGAAGTCTCCTTACTATATTTTCCGCCAAATTGCGGTGCACTGCTGTATTCCTGTCTAAACGGTATATATAACCAGTAAAACTACTTTCTTAATTCTCGGAATTGATTACACATCTACAGTCTTCTTTAAGAAGTTAGATGTAGAAGTTTATGGGCTACGGCAGGGATAACTTTTTTTTAAATAAGGATGACAAACATGATGATAGCACACAGTCCATCTGGTGATAAGTGGATACTATGGCCCGTTATGCCTGGTTTTCAACAAAAAGGGTTTTCGGTTCTATACACTAACCATACGAAACACAGCAGCTTGCAGCTACAATTTTACGCTGGTATTCTGTGAGAGTATGTTTCATCCCCGGTCAAGCGTGCTACAACCATAATATAGTTACAACATGGCACAACCTCGTAAGTATAATCAACTCATTTCGTCTAATAGGTATCGTAGAAGGCGACTGTGAGAAAAGTCAGAAAAATTTCAATTTCACGCGTTTTAATTTATCGGGAGCCACGGCCAGAAGCTAGTATAGCAATAAAAATTTATATTAAGTTATTTAATATGTCTATTTTGATTTATGTGATGTAAAATTAAATTGGTGTCAACCCATACAGACTGCGAGGAACCTTAAATAATTTGCATAATATTTGTACAAACCAGTCTGAATCGTAAGCCGGTTTTAATAAGTCACACAACGTTTGGTAGTTCGTCGTACACGGATCGGTCAAATTTCTGAACTGACTGGTCTAGTCACTTTTTTATTACTCAATAAAAACAATTGTTACTGTTTTTTTAATAATATACTTTCTTTTTTAATTTTCTATTTCTTTTTTTATTTGCCATATCAAAAATGTTTCAACCTGATTCTTCGTCATCACCATCATCAGCCCGTAAAAAGGCTGCGAATAGGTGGTATAAGTCCTGTGTATTTAGTTTGAGTAGATACCAGTTAGTGTCATTTTCTGCCGCGATATAGCAGTGACATGAACTACTGTGTTGCTGTTGGTCGGGTATGGAAAACCACTCTACTACAGACTGTAAGGCACTCCATCTCACTTTTATAAGTGATAACAAATTTGATAGGTTGCAAGTTGCAGTATTCACTTATTAAGGCAGGAAGCTGGTTTGTATCTCCAGTTTTATTTAAAAAAAAACTTTGGCAGTTGTTGATTGGGAGATCGCAGATTCAGACGTTTTTCACTTTTGTTAATGTTCCTCGTCATCGGTATTTTTTTTATAGAATAAGGTTGACAAACTAGCACATAGTCAACCTGATGGTTAGTGGATGCTGTGGCCCATAGATATCTATATCTACATTTATCCACGATTAAGAATCAAATGCTGATGCGTTATCACTCCTGAGGACTAAAATGAAATGCCTCGTTTCCAGCTAAAAGGGTGTCTGGTTCCCTACACACACCTACGAAGCACAGCAGCATTAATCTGCTATTTTATGCTGATATTATGTGAGAGCGTGGTTTTACCCCGGTCGAGCAGACCCATTCGTGCGAAAACATGTTTGTTAATAGTGGTAAAGCCAAGCTACATAATATTGTTGTAGCTTGGCTTTACCACTATTAACAAACTGCCACGGTATTTTACGCCCGGCGTACACAATATGGCATTAGCGCCATCAAGCAGAAGCCTAATTATATTTTGTATAATTTGAAATGTTATCCTATTATTCTCTATGGGCTTATATCTCCACATTGGTATTTAATAAAAGTAAGAGAAACAAAATGGCACACAGCCCACCAGATGTTATGACGCATAGACTCGATATCTATCCTCAATTTAAGATCGATATATAGATGCCTCCGACTGATAAGAAATAGGGTAACATTTTAATGCTATTTAACAGTTAGCACTAAGCCCACCACAAGTTACCACGGAGCCGTGGTAGCTCATGGGCTCGGTGTTTTATTGAAACATAAATCTTAACGACGTGCTTCATAATAAGCCTGTCAAAACAAACCATACCAATTATTATATAACAATTTATGTAATCATTGATACAGTTTTTGATTGGTCGGTGTTTCATTCGATGGTTACATATTATAATGACATTGATACTTGCAAAATTAAATATAACACGTAATATAAGCCACCTCGACAATTCAATACCTTTTTTATGATTTTGGAAAATTACTGTCTAATTAGCTTCAGGTAAGTTAACGCCACCTAATAATTAATTGCTGGAAACATGGCTCTGAATTGGATTAGGTAATATAGTTCTAACTTACTTACTACCTAACTTATTACTTACTTAGTACTTATGTTGTTAGCAATTAACGTCTTACTTATACTAGTTAGCCAGAAAACGGGGCTTATGATCCAATGGTAAAGGATCTTTTTCTTAACTAACATAAATTTAGAAAAGTCGTATATTATAACTGGAAGATGTCTCGACGGGGTTTGGTTGGTTGTGCAGCGAGCCTTGTATTGTTTTCATTTTTTTAATATAAAAATAAAAACGAATATCTAGAATCTGTTCTTAACATGAACTGAAATAATAAGTCTTTTCATTCCATATAACTTTTAAACTAAACAAACCTGCGCCTTGTAAAGTTACAGGTGGTGTACCGGCACGGAATACTGTCCCACTCTCCTGAGCACGCAAAGCATTTTAGAGGCCGATTTGGCCTCCTCTTCCAATTGATCACAAAACTGGACATCATTGGATATGTCGATGCCAAGGTCCGGCTGAGCCAACAAGGGGAGTCTCCTAAAACTGAGGAGATACGACAAAGGAGTACTGTTCGGCAGTATACGCGTAAAGTAGACAGCCCCTTTCAGGCCCAGTCTATGTACATACATTACACCGTAAAAAGCGAAAAATTCAGGGATTTTCTTAAAAATAAATTATGAGAATAAATCAAACTAAATTACTTGCTAAAAATAAAAATGCAATCCTAATTTTTGATGATTTTAAAAAATGGCGCCCTTCAAGTCATAAAATTATATGTCAAAGCCATGTTTAACAAGTGACTTGAGTCGTGAAATAATGTAGGTAGTGTGATATTTTTTTTGTTTTTTCCGAGCTTGTTCGTGTAGTTGTGACGTAGTGAATGCATTTATTTTCTTTTGGATTTCTTCGACATTTTGGGTTTTTTGTTTGGACTTTGGTTCTTTTACTATTTATTTGACTCGGAATTCGTTTTATAGATTTCGTGATTTTGATTTCGCTGATATCGGACATATGTAGATTAGATTATAAATCATACTAGTTTCGAGATATTTCATCCATTGTAAATAATAAATCTACCTGATTTTTTGGTTGACTTTTTAGCTTTTCAGAATTCAAATATCCGTCCATAAATTGATCATTAACCTCATGACAGTTGATAGCTAACGTCAAAAAGACATAAATTCGCCATTAGTCTTGCAGTTTTAGGTAAGATCAAAATATTAACACCACTGAAATAAAGCCAAATTCGTGGATTTGAATGACCATAAGTGTTATAATATATTATTTTAATTTATTTCCTTTCTTGTACAAAAACAATCCTCCGCTTCATAAAATTTTGGACCGTCTCCTTTTTGTCTTCTGGGGATTTAAATGAACTAGATTTAATCGACCCTAATCCGAGACTTTGTTCAGCAAACAGTCGACTTTAGACACGATTTTTTTCCGGTACTCGGCGACTTTTTCCCGAGAAATATTGGCACCGCCGGTGCATAGAGCATCGCCAGTGCTGTTATCCGCATAGCAATGAATGTTACCGGTTTGAAATAGCATTGGCGATAGCACGCAGCTTTGTGGAAAACCAGCATTAATATTCTTGTAATCGGAGCATATACCGTATACTTCGAACTTGATGCTCCGATCTGCAAGAAAGCTGGTGATCCATTTGCACAACTGCTCGGGAAGACCATAGGAAGGGAGCTTCGAAAAAAGCACTTTATGCCAAGCTTTAAGGCCTTCGCTATGTTGAAACTAACGGCCAATGCCTTCCATTTGGATTCTACTGCCTCCGCCCATCTATGAGCGAGTATGAAACCCTTTTTGGCGGGCACTAATCAGCTAGTGATCTTCAAGGTTTTTTTTTATAGAAGAGGCGGTAAACAAGTATGCGGCTAATCTGATGTTAAGTGACTACCGCCGCCCATGATCAACCGCAACACCAGGGAAATTGCAGGTGCATTGCCGGCCCTTTAGAAAGGAGTAAGCTCTTTTCTTGAAGGTCCCCAGGTCGTATCAGTCCGGAAAAATCGCCGGTCGTAAACTATTCCACAGAGAGGTTATTCACGGAAGAAAACTCCTTTTGAAACGTACAGTGGTGGACCGCTAAGCATCCAGATGGTGTGAATGGTATTGGGACGTTTGCTGCATGGTGTGTTCACGAAATTTAGGCGGCTGGGATTAATCCGAACAGTTCCTCAGAGCACTCTCCATGGTATATGCGAAAGAAAATGCAAAGAGATGCAACATCTCTTCGCAGTGCCAGTGAATCGAGCCGATCGGAAAGCTCTCGGTCGTCGACGATTCGAGCCACTCTGCGCTGGATGCGGTCAAGTGGAAGGAGCTGGTACTGGGGAGCCCCAGCCCAGAGATGGGAACAGTATTCCATGTGCGGCCGAACCTGCGCCTTGTAAAGTTGCAGGCGGTGTGCCGGCATGAAATACTGTCCCGCTCTGCTTAGCACGCCAAGCACTTTAGAGGCCGATTTGGCCTTCTCTTCCAAGTGACCACGAAACTGCACGTCACTCGATATGTCGACGCCGAGGATTGCGATACTGGCTGAGGCAACAAGAGGAGTGTCTTGAAACAGAGGAGATACGACAAAGGGGTTCTTTTTAGCTTTTTGTCTTCTGTGGGTTAAACTGGACTAGATTTAGTCAACCCCAATCCAAGACTCGTTCAGCAAAGACTCGACTTCAGACTCAGACACAAGTTAGTTCCAGCATTCGGAGACGTTTTCTCGAGAACCATTGGCTCGGCCGGTGTAAAGAGCTTCACCAGTGCTGTCATCTGCATAGCAATGAATGTTACGGGTTTGCAACATATCATTGATATGCAGAAGAAACAGCGTTGGCGATAGCACGCAGCCTTGTGGAACACCAGCATTAATAGGCTTGCAATCGGAGCTTACACCGTCTACAACGACCTTGATGCTCCGATCTGCAAGAAAGCTGGTGATCCAATCGCACAATTTCTCGGGAAGCCCATAGGAAGGGAGCTTCGAAAGAAGGGCTTTGTGCCGAACCCGATCAAAGGCCTTCGCAATGTTCAAACTAACTCTACTGCCTCCGCCCATCCGTGAGTTAGGTAGACCAGAAAATCAACAGCTGACAGACCACGGCGAAAACCGTATTGGCGGTCACTAATCAGCTGGTGATCCTCAAGGTACCTCATGAGCTGGCAGTTTACAATGGACTCCTTTGTTTTGGAGAACAAGGAGGTGTGGCGATAGGCCGGTAGTTGGACGGGTCTGAGCCTTTTTTAGGGATCGGGTGGACGAAAGTCGTCTTCCATGATTTTGGGACTACGCCTAGGGAGTAGGAGTACCGGAAAAGACGCGTTAAAACCGGTGCCAACTCTGGAGCACACGTCTTCAGCACAATTTGGGGGATTCCGTCAGGCCCACTCGACTTGTGGATGTCCAGGGAGAGAAGTGCTTTGCGAACCGAGCGCTATGTGAACTGCACTTCCGGCATGGAGCACTCACACCGCGGGATGGTCGGCGGCGTACTCCTCCCGTCATCGAGAGTCGAGTTGCACGCAAAGAAAGAGCCTAGAAGATCGGCTTTCTCCTTTGCGGAACGGGCCATTGAGTCGTCCTCCCTGTGCAAAGATGGAAGAGATGGCTGACAGAAATTCCCCTGTACAGCCTTGGCGAGAGACCAAAATGCCTGGGTTCCAGAAGGAAGACGAACTAGTTTCTCGCCAATTCTGCCTATGTGCTCTGACTTTGTCTTGGCAATGACTCTTTTGAAGGACCTTGAGGCGGAATTATACTTATTTTTAGAGCGCTGGTGTTTACATCCCGGGATGCTGATGCGTCACCCCAGGCTTGGTAGCTCTCCTGCTTATAGCATGATGCTATTTTACAGAAGCGACCAAACCATGGCGGAAATTTGCCTCCAATTGGCACAACAGAGGAAGGAATAAGAAGTTCCATACCCTGAAGTACCACATCAGCGACAGAATCTGCAACAACTTTGGGATCGTCCGGCTTGAAGCAAACCTGTCCCCAAGGGTAGGATGCAAAGAAAGACTGCATCCCATCCCAATCGGCTGACCTATAGTGCCAAACTGCGGTACCGCTTGACTGGCAGTAAATAGAAATAGAAATAGACATAGAAACTTTTTTATTCAATGTAGATTATAAAAATACTTATTGAAAGTCACTTTTTTAATTTACCACTGGTTCGCAAAGAAAACCTCTGTCCTGGGAAGAACCAGCAAGAAACCCAGCGGGACTATTTTTTTTAATAATAGCTTACAATCATGTTTACAATCAACAACACAAGACAAATTAGAAATAGCTTGGTAGCGATCATCCTTCCCAGGGGTTATTATCATCTATAAATTCCTTAATATTATAATAACCCTTTTTATACAAACTTAGTTTAATAACATTTTTGAACTTTGTGTATGACAAATTTTGTATATTTTCTGGGATTTTGTTGTAAAAGCGTATACATCGCCCCAAGAATGAATTACTGACTCAGTGGAGTCGAGTAACTGGTACTACCAGCTTGTGTCTGCTCCTAGTATTTACAGAATGAATATCACTTAATTTCGCAAAACTACTTTTATTTTTGTGTACGTACATTACATTTTCATAAATGTATTGAGAGGCCAGAGTTAATATATTAATTTCCTTAAATTTTTGTCTCAGTGACTCTTTTGGTTTTAAATTATATATTGCTCTAATGGCCCTCTTCTGTAAAATAAATATAATTTCAGTGTCAATACCATACGACATAATGCTATGGAAATAACTAAAGTAAACTATTCTAGCTGTTTCAACACTGGTAAGAGTTCTAATCTTTTTTACAGCATATGCTGCAGAACTAAGTCTGCTAGCTAGTTTTGATATATGGGGGAGCCATTGAAAAAGTTTAAAATGGATTTCATTATTTGGAGAACAAAGAGGTGATTGTGATAGGTCTGAGTGGTTGACTTTTTCAGGCATCAAGTGAAAAAAGCTATCTTCCATGAGTTCTGGATTACGCCTAGGAATTAGAAGTACCGGAAATGATGCATTAAAACCGGTGCCAACTCTGGAGCAGACGTCCTCAGCACAATTAGAGAGATTCCGTTAGGCCCACTCGACTTGATGTGCATGTTAAGGGACCAACCAACGTGGATGTTAAGGGAGAGGAGTGCTTTGCGTACCGAACGCAGTGTAAAAAATCGTTATCACATCCGGCATGGAGCACTCACACCATGGAATCGGCGGTGTGCTCCCCCGTCATCGAGAGTCGAGTTGAATATAAAGAAAGAGAGGGCGTCGCCGAGGATCACGATGCTGTAGCAAGTAATCTTTAGCCATTTGGACGTGGTCAGTCTCTTTCCGCATTACCGCTATGGCAACACCCGTGGACGCGTGGATGATCGTCGCTGTCTACGCGTAGCCTAAGAACTGACAAGTCACCTTCAAGACTGCCGATGCGTTGAGAACAGATGTCCTCTCTGACGTATACGCAAACTTCAGGTCGAGGCACAAAGGAGTGTTTCGATTTTACCCCGGATAGAAGAAATAGGAAGTTTATGAGTGAAATCCCCCGATGTTGCGGAAATTTACGAACAGCGTGGCAGGTAAATGATTCATTATTAACACCAATGGCGTGTACAACACTTAACTTCGATTTGCCGTCAATATAGTCCTTATGGCAGGATCGCTGAAGGACCTAAGCACTATACTCAATGACCTCAATAGTACCTCTCAACGGATAGGTCTAAGATGAACGTGAACATAACAAAAATCATGATGTCACACGTCGTCAAACCTTTGCTTATGAGGTCAATCGACGGATGCAACTCGGCTGGGCAGCGTTCGGTAAATTACGACACATCTTCGCGTCAGGTCAAACTGTGATGACTTATAGATCTGAGACTTGGTTTTTCACTGCTGGCCGTATAAGGAAGCTTATGGTCCCTCAACAAGCTATGGAGAGGGCTATGATCTGGATTTTGCGGCGTAGATCCGCAGTATAACCAGAGTAATCGACACAGCCTAACGGATTTGTAGAACCTACAACTGCTGGGGAAGCAAGGTTCTCGAATGGAAGCCTCGTACAGGTCGGCGAATTGTGGGGTGGCCTGGTAAGACCTGCATGAAATCGATGTATGCAGGTGGGTCAGGAGCATGCTTTGTGGTATTCTTTGGGGGAGGCCTATGTTCCGCAATGAACTTGTGAAGGGCTGCAAGGATGATGAGACATATTATGATTTAAAGTAACAATAATTTAATAACTTAATTTAAATTCTTCGTTTGCTCACTATTTTATACAAATCGAATTACATAATCAAGAAGAACAAATTTATTGATCCATTTTATTTTATGTCCAACGGTTTTGTCATAAATAAATCCCTGAGAACATAGAGATTAGATACAATTAACAATTGAATATATCATTCTAAAGTTCCAACTTCTTCTAATTGGTTTTATTAGTCCGATTACGTTCGTACAAATGGGATCCTTCGCATCGAGTGAATGTGTTTTGTTAAAAGCACATTATCATACTACATGCAAAGTAATAGATTACGAGGTCCCGAATTCAAATTTCTAGTCGGGTCAAAATCAGTTGTTAGGTTTTTCTGACAAGAAATTCTCTGTAGCAGCCCGGAGTCAAGAAGTTGGCGGTTTACCCGTGCCGGGCCGTGCATTGAAAATCACATAAAAATTTTGTCCTGCACCTGATTTCCATTTGTGTCGAATAACCGTCCCATAGTACTGTGAGAGTGAAGGAAATAGAGTGCAGCTGCTCGTGCGCATACACTTGGGTATTATAATCCTGTCCTGCGCAGTTAACTAGACTCCGATGAGACTGGCCTCCGTGACTCAAATTCGGTCTAGAGGAAATTATTATTTTGACGTGACAACGTCTTATAAATTGGTTTGCCGGGTGACACTTAAAGAAACTGCGTTACGCTCCGCTCACGTTATGCGCTCACAATGAGAGCGAGTGAGAGGCACGCGTCCCTTCCACTCGGGCATGGTTAGCCCGCCTAAGAGCGAGAGAGACAGACATAAAAAGTGTTATTTCATCCTTCTTCCTACTATACGAATGAATATTCACATTAAAATTACTTTACCACTCAAAGTCGTTGTCACGTAAAACTTTCGCCCGTATACCGACTTTACAGGCAACCAATTATTTTGGTTAATTATCAATTTTGTCGCTTAGATATAGGTATGGCCTATAAAAGTGACCTAAAATAGTCTTTTTTTTAAAGAAAAAGGGTGACAGACGAGCACACAGTCCACCTGATGGTAAGTGGATGATGACCTCCTTATATCTCTATCTTCTTTTATATCTATCTATATTTCTATCCATAATCTATAAAGAATAACTAATTTTTTTTGTAACTAGAGACAACTGACTACGTTGCAATTTGTGGGCTTTTAAAAATCTTTGACATTTAATTAAAAATAAATGATTTGCAGATGCACGATAAGGAAGAAATACTAACCAGTTATAAACGAAAGCGCATAATTAATCGATACTACATCGAAGAGATACATCGATATACCATTTTACATAACTTATAAACTCAATATCAAAATACTTAACTAATAAGTTTTTCATAGTTAAATTTAATATAACTTTATCTTTCTAATTTAGCTGATAATTTTTCAAATATTCTTCTTAGGCTCAATATATATTACTATGTAATGGGATTTACATACTTTAGAATAAGCAGTCGATCCGCAACTATTTAGTTGTGATTATTACAATCAAGATAATAATACATAATACATAAAAACTCACGCCTGTCACCCAGAGGGGTAGACAGAGACTACGGACTTCCATTTGGCACGATCCTGACATACCTCTTTCGTCTCCTTTACATCCGTATATCTACGCATACATGCTCGTCGGTTAAGGGTACTTCTAACGTGGCCCATTTTCAAAATATCGCCAATTTGGTCGATAAACTTTTTTCTAGGGCATCCTTTCCCGACTCGGCCATTCACATCTGCCATATAAATTTGCTTTGTCACTCTTTCCTCATTCATTCTTTCTACGTGACCAAACCACCGAAGCATTCCTTTCTTAATCCTGGTCACAACATCATCTTGCATACCACATTTATCTCTTATCACGCAATTTCTCACCCTGTCATTCAGATTCAACCCTAGCATATTCTTTAAAGACCGTATTTCTACAGCATTTATTCTACTTTCGTGCTTCTTCTGCCACACCCAGCTTTCGCTATCATACATTAAAGTAGGGACTAACACAGCATTATGAATTACCATACGTGCCTGTTTTGACACTTTCTGTTTCTTCATAATAGAGTGTAGGGCCCCATTCACTCTATTCTCTTTTTTTTTGCGGATGGAAAATCATCTAATGACACCTTTCGCTCTGGGTGGAGCGTAAGGGATTGTCAGACTTTTACTGACTAAAAACCATCCGTGTTCCTTCAGTGCCCTTACGTTCCGGAGCCGCGGTATCTCTTTCGAACAGCCCGCAGCCTCGGTAGGCGTCGGCCCTTGCGGGCCCCTTCACGCTGCTGACAGCTCTTTGAGGCGCGCGTGGAACAAAACGCGCCGTCGACACGGCCTGTCGTCGTTAGACGGAAGGACGGCGAGCTACCCATTGCTCGCCGACCACAGGCCCGCGCCTACGGTGGCCGAGGGCCACGACGTAGCCCCCGACGCCCGGGGCGTCTCCCGCGACGGCCGGGGAGGAAAGCTGCTGCTCTCTCGTTCTCCCGCTCCACCACCTCCTTCGCTAGCATCACTGCTTCGCAGAAGGTGGTGACGGCATCCCATTCCGTCTCGCTCCGGACCACGGCTTCGACCAGGACCAGACGCGAGAGGTCGCCGCCGCCTATCGCCGCTACGAGGACACGTCGGTGCTCCGCCAAAGCAGGGCACACCTCCACGGTGTGTTCCACCGTGTCCTCCGGTCCATTTTCGCAGTGGGAGCACCCGGGCGTTTCCTCCCGCCCGATTCGGTGCAGGAACCTCCCGAACACACCGTGTCCGGTGAGGACCTGCGTCAAGCGGAAGGTGAGGATGCCGTGGCGTCTCTCAAGCCACTCCTCAAAGAGGGGTCTTATCGCCGCTATAGTGGCGTGCCCAGCACGGGGTTGCGACATTCGCTCTCTCCATGTCGCCATGAGATCGTGCCGGAAGTCTGTCCGCTGCGCGACAACTTGCCGCGGCAGCGGGGTTTCCCCCCGGCATAGTGCCTTCGCGCGCCATTCGTGCAGGCGCGCGAGGATTATCGCCTCCAGATCCCATGGCGGCAATCCGGCAAGGAGGCTCGTCGCCTCGCGGGAGATCGTGCGGTAGCCGCGAACCATTTTCACGGCAACCACCCTTTGGGGCGCGTTCAGGTGGTGGACGGCAAGCCGCGCCAAACCACGCGCCCACACTGGGGATTCACTCTATTCCCTGCATTTACCCGTCGTTCTATATCCCTATCATATCTACCATCCCTGCTATATACACATCCCAAATACACAAACTCATCCACTTGCTCAATTAACTCTCCTTCTATTCTTATTTCACATACCGTTTGCTTTCTTCTCTTTCAAAAACCATCACTTTCGTCTTACTTGCGTTCACTTTCATTCCCCTTTCTTTTAATTCCCAGTTCATTAATGTAACCATTATTTGCAACTCTGCCGCCGATGACGCAAATATGACTTGATCATCGGCGTACAAAAGGCATTTGACGGTTAACTCGCCCATTCTTAACCCACATTCTTCATCTTTCAAAGTTTGCAAACACCGGTCCATAAATAGGTTGAACAGCCAAGGGGAAGCTACACAGCCCTGTCTGACACCTTTTTGGATGCCAAACCAGTCCGAGTAGACCCCATTGATCCTGACACAAGCACTAGAGTCCCTATAAAGAGACCTTAACGCCTGTATCAAACCAGCGCTCAACCCATATGAGTTTAGTGTTTGCCATAACACATTCCTGTCCACTCTGTCATAAGCCTTTTCCAAGTCTATGAACGCACAAAAAACTTTCTGGTTTTTGGCCAAAAACTTTTCCGCAATCATGCGCATGGAAAAGACTTGATCTGTACACCCCATTC
This sequence comes from Parnassius smintheus behrii, assembly GCA_036936625.1. Classification (NCBI taxonomy): domain Eukaryota; kingdom Metazoa; phylum Arthropoda; class Insecta; order Lepidoptera; family Papilionidae; genus Parnassius; species Parnassius smintheus. The sequence continues at coordinate 4,653,609 of JAUPFT010000012.1, forward strand.
CCTTTCTAAAACCCGCTTGCACATCCCAAATTTTTCCATCAGTTTCTTTCATAACTCTTTCAATTAACACCCTAGCATACACTTTACCCACAATACTAAGCAAGCTGATACCGCGGTAGTTTTTGCAGTCCTGCTCCTTTATATATTGGTACTATAACTGCTTTACACCAGTCATCCAGTACCCGTTTTAATTCCCAACATAAATTAAACAAGGTGTACAGCAGGCCTGCCACCACTCCCTCTCCAGCCCTTAGCATCTCGAGTGATACTCTATCATATCCAGCTGCCTTACCTGCTTTCATGCTTTTCATTGCTTTCATTATTTCATCTACACTTATCTCCATACCCCTTTCAACTTCTTTCGGTATTTCTAGTTCATTTAATTCATACGAATCTTCACTCATAAACACGCTTTCAAAGTATTCCTTCCATCTGTTTAAATTCGAAACTTCATCATTCAGAATACATAATATTGAGTTTAATTGGTTTTATACATAAAATACACACTTATTGACCAGTAAAAAAACACGAAATATGATAGAGAAAGATGGATAAGGTTCAGGTGTAGAAAAGGACTTAAAATACAAAACACTTATCTCTTTATAACATGAAGGGGAAATGCGGTGGGGGAGGGGTCACTTTCACCTCTGTCAGCTCACTCCTAATGCCACAGTACTCGCATATTAAAGTATAATCCATTTTGCATGCTGCTACTTGAAATAGATAGCGCGTATTGTGGTAAAATTATTCGTTCCATCTCTTTCACCAGCCTGGATGTGTTAGTAGAAAATTCTAAGATTTTCTCTTACCCTGGATTATCAGAAATATACGGATTTATCTTCCTTCATTATGTGAAAAAGTAAAGCAACTTCTATATCATCGTCGTATCCATTCTACTGTTCATCATTATATTAATCCCTTGCCCTTATGCCCCAAATACTCGGCATTAGCTGTTATTTAGTCTAGTCAGATAATGGAAAGTATAAATTAATACGATTATATTTCGAGTGCTTAAATGAGTTTTTATACGTAGTAGAAGCCATATGTGTAGCAATAAGCTGCTATTTTAAGCTGGTATTCTGTGAGATGGTGGTTTTTCACCAGCGGAGCCGACCCATTCATGCTACAACCATGATATTACAGTTGCAGATATTACGTACAAAAAATAAAAAAGTATTTTCGTAAACGAGTTGTTTCCATCTTAGTCCTCAGGGGTGATAACGTATCTGCATTTTGATTCTTAATTGGGATAAAGTGTAGATGTCTATGGGCCACAGCATGCACTTATCAGTGAGTTGGTGTGTATCACACAGTCAATAACACTCGAATAAAGATATCTAAATAGTAGAATAATGATCTATGTATTTAGATAGAGCTGAATATGGTACACAAAAACTAACCATAGTGCCGGTGGTGAGACGACTTTATCATAGAACCTTATCATATTCACAACGTCAGAAATTAGCTTACATCTGTATGTGTGTCTGTAAAAAGATGGAGAGGTTTTGTGATGGCTCTTCCAGTGCAATATAGACTATAACGATTAGGAGACTAATGTATTTTAAGATTTAATATCGAAAGTAATATCGAATGTTTTCTAAATATTCAGTGAAACAACTCTAAACCGAAAGCTCAATGTCAATATTACAATGTATTAAGACGGGCGCACGCTCATCTAAACAGTCGATCCGCGCCTAATGTTTTAAAAAAGACATAAATCAGAACAAAATAGTAGTCAGTTTCGCTATACATTTATTTTCTTTATCTTACCGTAATCAACAGGTTCAAAACGTACTGCTCGCTTTTGATCAACAAGCTAGAGCCGTTTGTTATCGAAATAAATTCCAGCGGAAGAAAAAAAAACGATAAAAAAGCGCCGGCCCAATCACTGAAAGCTTTAAGATTCACCACGCGAAGATTACGCCCGACCCGCACCCCATACCGTAGAATTATGGGACAAATTTACGGATAAGAATTATTTTGGAGCCATAAAATACTTTAATCTAAACGTGATAGCTTATGGAATTGATCATTTTGTTTATAATTAAGTTTATTGTAAAAACATGTGGATGTTCACTAATAATATTTCAAATATTTTTCAAAGATTAGAAAATTAATAACTTAATTGAGATATGTTTTTTCTATTGGTGTAGTAATTAAATAATTCTATTTAACGTCATCAATGAATTAAACTAAGAAAGGACAGATACTACACTTTTATAGATGTGAAGAGGAGGTCAGTTTCTATACAGGGGAGTAGTGAATGGTGGAGTTAGAGAAACTATAATTCTTCACCACCCTTGTATGTACGTGAAGAGATTTTACGGGGTTTACGGTACTTCACGTCAAATACCAGAAGAGGCCTATTACGATTGTTCCTAAGGCCTGAATACAGGCCCACAGCAGTTCCATTTCCAGTGTTATTATAAGGTAGAAATATCAAAATACCTAGCTTAGAGCGTCTAAAATCAAAAACGTCCACTACTACACTGTAATGCAGAACTGAACAATAGTTTGTTTTTCTAAAACAAAATCACCCCTTCACTTTTCATATAATATTAAAGTTTTAAAAATTGGAAGAGCATGTAAAATAAGTATTATAATCAAAATACGAGGGTCGACGACAACTACCCTTAGCTTAACATAAGTTTGCAAGAGGTCTGGACGATTGTGGAAAACCCTTCATACTATATTTGATGTGTGGCCGTGAAAGAAAAAGGGGAGATCTCCCGCCGGGCAAGTTGTTCTGCCCACGGAGCTGCTAATACTCCGAGTGGTAGTTCGCAGCTATTCTATAGCGTTTTTACGTTGTATTGTATTGTAACGTTGATAGAGTGATTTAGGCTTCTTTGTGTTTCGCTGGTGGCACGACCACAGAAATAAAGGATAGATTAAACATTATCGTTCGATTACTGTCGTTTTAACATTTACTTCCGTTTCCACTTACTGTTTTGTTATCAGAAATATTTTTAAATACTCTAGCGTATATGACAAAGTGTTTAAAATCATATTTTTCCTCTGGTTTCAGGGCCACAGGTCAACGGTGCGAGGAAGTGTCTAACCGCTTCGTTTAACCTTCGATCTGTGAATGGGAAATTGGCAGTGCCTCCGCCATGGAGCGAAAATATCGATGCAAAATATACCAGAATAATACATAAAATAAGGTTTTCTAGGCATTTTAGGATTAGGGTAATATATTTTATAAATATTCAAGACAAACGTGGTAGTGCCACGCTGCAGTTATGTTATGGTTTGATAGAATACCGGTGTAAAATTAATGATATTATGTTTAATATGGTGAGTGTAGAGAACCGGAAACCCTTTTTTACTGGAATCGACCCTTACCCGATGTGCATCTGCATTTTGATCCCTAACCCATGATAAACATAGATGTCTATGGACTAAAGCATTAACTTACCATCACGTAAACTGTATGCTCATTGTTCAACCTTATTCTATAAAAACAAAACACATATTGGGATTTGATAAAAAGTTGTTCTGATTTTGTTTTTGAAAAAAAAAAACTTAGGACATTTGCAGATTTTGGCATTGTTAAAATCTCTTTAAAAGGGTTTTTATTAATCCTCTTTTATATCCCTTATTTATAAGCCTTAATAAATTAAATTATTCCTGCGCTATGTAGATAAATAACAAAAGCCGGTCCAAGTAATCTTCTTGTAAGCCTCGTAAATATGTTGAAATAAGTTTAAAAATATATTAGGTATTGATACTTGAAGCCCGTATCACTATAATTCAGTACAGCCAACATTTCTTTCTTTTCCTTGACATTTAAATTTCATCACTCTTAAATACAACCATTTTACTATGTAGCACTTTTTTAATCAAGTAAACTATTTCTTTTGGTTATGTTACGTAATAATTTAATTATTTTTAGAACGTTGAACTTCTATTTATTTTGTTGTAAGAGTCTTATTTTGTTTTAAATTTACATGTTATCGACCTTGTGTGTTCCCTTATCATATACAGACAGACAAATTTAAATACCAGTTTGCTTGGTTGTATCGTCTTTCTGGTCCATAAATTTAGCTCGTTGCGTTCGTGTTATATATCCAGACTCCATAAAGTTCAGATTTCCTCAAGGCCGGGCAAATGTGAGAAACAAATCCTATTAAATATTTAAGTCGCGAGGTGGAAACGAATCGAAGCTGCAAGATTTCTAATGATAAATTCAAATCTCTTTCCTCGAGAGAGCAAAGCAATCAGACGCGGAACAAAGGTTTGTCCGCCTGCCGACCGAGTTCGCAGAAACTTGGAAATAAGCGAGCAGTGTCAGCATCAGGTCATTTGAGGTTTTAAGTTAATTAAATTCACCCACACACACACACACACACACATACACACGCACACATTCGCAATTTTAATCATTATTGTATGTTACTAATAAAGCTTTGTACTTTTCTTATTTGTATAACCATTTTAATTTTTTTATAGAAGATGTGCAAACGATCATGCGGCTCACCTGATGGTAAGTGACTACAGCTGCCCATGAACAACTGCAACACCAGGTGAATAACAGGTGCGTTGCCGGCCTTTTAGAAAGGATTAAGTTCTTTTCTTGAAGGTTGCCAAGTTGTATCACCGATGGTAAACGAAATTTTTAATTATATATTATAAACATCATAAATTACTTATAATATAGGGTACATTTTTACTGCAAACAATAGTTGCGAATTGGTGGAGTAGGAAAATCCACTACCATATGACATCCCGTGACTATCATACGAGATAGAGGAAATCCGAAACAGAAAATTGGTAGCAGTATACTTTTAATAACAACCTAATGACCAAAAAACTACGATTACCTATCCGTCTGCTAAGCGTGATAGCTATAGCAAATAGCTTCCCAAGGGGGAAATGTATGGGGGAAAACTTATTTTCATCAGAGGACTTTTGAGACGTTGTGAATTTTTTTATTTATTCTTATAAAGAGTGTACATTATTTACATTTTAAATTTTGCCAAACTGTAAGAGTCGCGCGTTGCGCTGCGTCGTCGCAACGCAAATATTTTGACGTATTACCGGCCACTCTGGCACCGCGTCATCGCAGCATGCATATCAATCTTTTTTAATGGACCTCATTTTACACTGCACATAAAACTCAAAGAAAAAACGAAATTAGCTTGCGCGCTATCAACGCACAAACATCTGAGTACTGCCGCTACGGCGTTTCAAGCACCTCTTCCCCATCGTCTCGGGGGCTTTCAGTCAGTCGTGTGTGGGTTGCGTCACGTTGCAACGCACGCGTATGTACACTATGGTTATTAGTATATAAAACGATGCAGTGACAGGGCTACGTCAACGCTACGCTAACGCAACGCGCCGTGTGGACTTACCCTTACGCATATTTAAAATTAGTCACTTGAAAGTGCCATACTCAAAGTTTTTAAAGTAGTATTTTGTTTCATAAATAGTTTTTATACGCTATTTGCACTGTAGAGCAGTTTGCAATTAAAAACGAAACTTTCTTCAAATATAGGAACCTGTTAAAGCGTTTAGCTGCGGCGCTGCGGCAAACTGCGGTCTATAAGTCTGTTCATGTTGTTGTGTTTATAAATGTGAAGTGCTTCTACGATACAGGAGAAATTCCCAGTGTTGTGTGTATTTGTGTATATGGAAGCGTTTGTGTGAAAAAAATATTTAATGTGAGTAAAAACTCATCACCGTTTAAGCCCATCACAAATCCACTGCTGGACTTATATTATCGAGATATGGCATACACGTACACATAGGGTATGTCTTTGCACGTAGTATAATTTCAAATAAAGGAGATTCAGTAAAATTATTTGATTGTTTGCTTTTAACCCTCGAAAACTCAAAACTTCTATGTACTTAGGGCGTCCAAGCGAGTTGTTTGGCTGATCCATCACTTTTGAAGGGGTGTTTAGAATATAAGGCAATAAATTTGAAGGTCTAAATTTTTAGGAGATAATATAATTGAGAATATTCGACAAAATTTATTCCAAATAGTATGTACATTATTTATGGAGTCAATTAAAATTCCTACTTTTTTGCCGTGACGGATGACGGCATAATATTCGATAATGAACTCTATTACACCACCACGACACGGCAAATTCTATAAATATAATATGGATAAAAAATATTATAAACTTTCTTATAAAGAGGGAACGGGTATGAATTAGTTATAGGAAATCATTTATTACTAGGTGTGCTTGCGAGTTCGTTTATGTGGAGTCAGTACTTTTGTTATTCAAAGTGACGACGATTTATTTGTAAATTAAACTGTCTCGAAGACTTAGAAATACACTTATCTGAATAAAAACATTCAGTTAATCGGATCAGACAAACGATTCAAGAAATGAATATGGCAAACTGTACGCTTGTGTTTTATTTAGTAAATAAACAAAAAATTGACCGCAATGACGTAATCCCTAATTTACTCCCAAATTTCTCTAGCCAATACTTGGTTTCCATACAACAAATAAGAGGTTGCCCTATATAAGTAAGCACCATCACCAATTTTTAAAATTAAATATAAAATTTTAAATGAAAACTACAATCCAATGCCTACCTAAAACTACATACACTAACAAACTACTGCAAACAACATGAAAAAAAAAAACTAAACTCAACCTAGGAAAGTTTTTTGACCATTAAGTAATTAAGTTAGAGGTGTGATTGGGCTTAAAATCAGTTAGGGTTTCTACCTAAAAATTCTCAGTAGCAGCCCGTAGTCAAGAGTTTAGCAGTGTGTTTGAGTGAGTGAGTGAGTTTTTGTCAGATTACTAACTTGGACACAATCATAAATTGACAGTTTTTAATATTTTGTGTATAATGATCAATAGGGACAGATTCTTGTAAAGTTCTGTAATAGGTATTCATTTATCATAATTTCGTTTCACGTATATCCCCACCACAGTGCATTTAAAAGCCATTTTTTCCATTTACCCTTATTTCAACCTCTTAAGCATGTTTTCAAAATTATTTCATAGCTGATTTCTGCGTCTGATATAAAACTGATATGAAACTTCTGATATAAAATAAGAATATTGTCAAATTTTAAGTACCGTACCGAGATGCGCTTTATTACTAATTCCTAATTTTAAAGAAAAAAGATTAAATGCGTCAGGACAGCACTATGGACTTTTTCCCCACTCCAAGAAGTATAAGAATGCCTTCAATGATATCCTTTTTTACATATACATTTCATTGAATACATATACCCAGCCGTGGACCATATTATATTGGGTGTATATTACGATATATAACCCGCTTGTTCGGTTTCGTAATCGGTGAAAGCATGCGTGATAGATCGTGAAAACTGCCAAATATGAGGCTTAAAAAAACTATACTTACTGGTCCAATACAAACATTGCGTTGAAAGCAGCAAGCAAAGTAATTATTCACATATTACGTGTCTTTCATATCTCGCTTATAAACTTTATGGTGCTTGAAAATACTTATAGCGCCATCTATATAAAATTGTAGTAGTTAATTTATCAGCACAGTAAAATAAAAATTATAATATGGTATCAAAAAAGAACGGGTAGGAATAATATAAAAACAACTCAAAATCGGGTAACGTAATTTTTCAATTTCACGACAATGTAAATTTTTAGAGCCTCGCCGAAACCAAAGAAATTATTAAAAACTCTTTTAAAATTTAATTTAATATGTTTTAGGTACTCAACTGTTAAGAAAAAAATTATAAGCAAACCTATTCATTTAAAATTTACTAAATTATTTGCAGAACACCATCTCTTATCATACAAAAATGCTCTTTATCGCTCAACGTCACCACTGAACAAATTCGTGCTATACTTCGTACCCATACTTCAGAATATAATTTAATAATATAATAATAATAATATTCCACAACTATCACACAACGCCATCTAGTCCACTTATCTAGTAATACTAAGCAGAGTTTGTGTTATGGGTACTAGACAACTGATAAACATACTTATATATTTCTAAATACATAAATATTATAGATAAATTACACCCAGACACAGAACAAATGATCGTGCTCATCACACAAACATTTGTCCTGGGTGGGAATCGAACCCACGTTCTCCGGTATAGCAGTCAGGGTCACTAACCACTAGACCAACAGGCCTGTTAATCATAACTTTTGATAGAATGAATCGATTTTAATAAAATAAAGCCTTAATTTAAAAAGATGATACGTTTTATAATTTTCTAAACGATTATTGTGATGTAATTCAGTACTTTATACATGATACGTTAACAAACAAGCAGACAGACAGATTGTCTGTAAAAATTACACAAATCTCTAAATCAAAATCAATAAATTAATTTCTAAAAAATATAGAAATGTATTCAATTACTTAGTTTTAGTCTCTCTCATTCAATTTTGTTACAAAAATATAAAATGTTCAGACATCTGCAATTTAAATTTTTATTATATCTAATAGGTAAATATAGATGTTTACGCTAACACTACACATTTAAATGAAACTAATTTTTATAAATTATATCGCGTATAGTAAGTAATTTTAAATTTCCGACGTTTCAAGTACTTTACAGCACCAATGGTCACGAGAGGGACAGAGGAGTTTGACATATCAATGTCATAGGCAACCATGGCTATCATCATATTTTATTCCATGGTAGAGCCACGCTGCAGGTATTTTATGTTGCGTATGGTGAGTGTAGAGAACTGGAGACCCTTTTTATTGGAATCGAGGTATTCCATCTTAGTCCTCAGGAGTGACAGCGCATCTGCATTTCAATTTTTAAATTGAGGATAAATGTGGATGTCCATTGGCCACAGCATCCACTTACCATCAGGTGGACTATGTGCTCGTTTGTCACCCAACGCTATAAAAAAGATTATAACTATGTATTAACTTTTGACTGGCTCCAGTCTGTGAATACGTACACATACAGGATCGTACCCGTCACTTCATCTAATTTATTAGACAGTAAATTCTCCATTAGTATAATGATTCCTTTCAAAGATAATCTGCGAAGCTATTGAAATCAAAAAACATCCTTATTTTAATAGAGAAGATGGCTGGGCGTTACCATCCGCTTGAGATCGTATACTTAGTAATCCCAACCCATATAACTCCAAGATTTCAAAATACTATACGTTCATAGCCTGTACGCCAAGCCATGCTCACTTTCGATCGCGCAATACCAACCTTACGCCCGCCAAGTAGTGATCGAATTAGATCAGAATTATGTAAACATGTCTACCTATGAAAAAACTATTTTTTCGTTTTAAACAAAACCAAAGACACTATGCAATAGATATTAGTATCAAAGACAAAGATATGCTCTTTTATTTTAAACCATAACCTGGCAATGTTTCTTAGAAAAAAAAAAAAAAGAAATCACTCTGAACTTCCGGCGTTCCACGTGTCACTTTGATGAAGTTGCTCTGTCTTTTTTATAGAATTTTATATTTGTGTCTGGACTAAAAACGAAAGTATTATACTTTTTACATTTCTTGTAATATAGTCAACACGTAGATATATAATTTGTGGTATAAAAAGTGAAAAGTAAATTGCCAAAAGTACTTCAAATTCCGAAAGGCCTGTTTTGGCGGGCGGGTTATAAATGTGTTATTTTTCAAATTCTCATTTATTTTTAGTGTAAAATGTAAGTAAAAATAGTTTTCCTACATATTTTGAAATAACATGACGTTGTATTTATTTCAAATTCACACGAACATATTTTAGAAATATTGTTCGATATGTCACAGATAAAATATTATTTTATTTTTTTTTTTAATTTTTTAATATTTTAATATTTTGGTATGAGTAACGTATGGAAACACATAAAACATAAAATATACATATTTCCAAACAATTTCATATAAATTTCTCCAAAAACAAAGGTGTAGAATTCAAATTAGTAGTAATTTTGTCACTAAAATTGAAGTTTATACTACTATTATGCTATACAGTGTAATTTATATACTTTATTACAATTTCTAGCAACCAAAAATAATTTTATTCGATAGTTTATACATTCAACAAGACTTCCTGTAAGTTTTATCCATAAATATTGTCTCAAAGTGAAAATATAGCAAAATTTGCAATATTGCAAAAAATTTCCTAACCTAGAAATTTTCCCGCCAAAAAGGTCCCGACTGAACGGGAGTGTAACATGTCGCGCGCTGTCCGAGCGTAGAAGATGCGAAGATCGGAACAAAAATTATTAATTTTAATCTGAAGATAGCCGTGATTAAATATGACATTGGGACGTCAAACACCGCAGTCCATCCCGTGACCATGGGTGCTGTAAAGTACTTTGTAAAGTATTTGAAACGTCGGGAATTTCAAATAAGTTAATGTACGTGATATAATCCGTAAATATAAGTTTCATTTAGTCATAGAAAAAGTCATCATCATCATCATCATCATTACAGCCCTTCACAAGTCCACTGCTGAACATAGGTCTCCCCCAAGTAACGCCACAAAGCACGGTCCTGAGCCACCTGCATCCATCGACTTCCTGCATGTCTTACCAGACCGTCACTCCATCTAGTGGGGGGTCGCAATACACTACGCCTACCGGTACGAGGCTGCCACTCGAGAACCTTTTTACCCCATCGGTTATGGGTTCTTCGAGCTATATGGCCGGCCCATTGCCACTTCAGCTTACTAATCCGTTGGGCTATGTCGGTCACTCTGGTTTTACTGCGGATATCCTCATTTCTGAGTCTATCACGCAGAGAAACTCCGAGCATAGCCCTCTCCATAGCTCGCTGAGCGACCTTGAGCGTCCTCATACGGCCAGCAGTGAAGGACCACTTCTCTGATCCGTAAGTCATCACTGGCAACACACACTGGTTGTACACTTTAGTCTTCAGAGATTGAGGTATACCTGACGAGAAGATGTGTCGTAATTTCCCGAACGCTGCCCAGCCGAGTTGAATCCGTCGATTGACCTCTAGGTCGAAGTTGGACTTACCTAGTCGGACTATTTGTTCCAGGTAAACGTACTCGTCAACAACTTCGAGCATAGTGCTCCCAACAACTACCGCCATAGGTGAGACATGGATATTAAACATGATCTTTGTTTTGTCCAAGTTCATCTTAAGACCTATCCGTTGGGAGACACTATTGAAGTCATTGAGCATAGTGCTAAGGTCCTCCAGCGATTCTGCCATAAGGACTATATCGTCGGCAAATCGAAGGTGAGTGATGTACTCACCATGATGTTAATAACGTATCCTTTCCAGTCCAGTAGCTTGAAAACGTCTTCCAATGCAGCGGTGAAGAGATAGAAAAAGTATTACTACAGAATGACTGGGCTGAATTATATTATCAGACGTTTTAAGTACCCATATATATGTCATGTTCTTTACAAATAATTAAACTTCAAACACGAAATGCTTTTATAAAAATCACGACACTATTAGTGTTTACATATTATAATGAGTCGCAGGTTCGATGCCCGCCATAGGTCAAGATGTCGAGTGTAAACACTCATCTCATGTTATTGGTTTTTGCATCGTTGTCACTGGGTTTGAATTGGATAGGTTTGCCCAAGATACTGTCTCTTGCATAACTGAAATTTCACATTTAACAAAATATATACATTTTTTTTTAAATTTTAAAGAATTCAGGACTTCATTGTGTATAAATCATTAAATTATACTGCGAGCATTTCAATTGACGCTCAAACTAAGCCAAAACCATGCTCAATCTGTCGCGGCCCTGTCGGTCTAAAAATCGAATCGAAGCCTAAATCACTGTATCAAAGTTCTAAAAGACTCCGGTAACTATAAATAGAATAGCTATGTACTACTAAATGAAGCGTGTGCTGTTCTCTGGATTGAGCTACTTGCTCGGTGTTCTCCCCTTCTCTTCTTCTATCAAGTCTAAAGTGGTGATCATTCGTAGTACGTGATGTATCACACTCCGGCATACCGTTCGCATCGATGTCACTTTCCCTTGCACATACAACATGCATTCCCACCAGCATTGAGGACGCACTGGCAACTGAAATGTAATATCGACCTGCTGCCTGTGCGGATAGATGATATGGCGGCACTGTTATCACGCCATAAACGAAAGGAACGCAAGCCTAAATCACGCTATCAAAGTTCTAAAGTACTACAGTATATAAAGGAGAGCTCTGTATGGCCACATGAAGCATTGGCCGCTCTTCAAGCTAAACACCTTGCCTGGCGTGAGATCTCCCCTTTTCATTCTATGGCCGGAAACTTATTGTAAGAATACGCAGTTACGAACACATATATATAACATGGCTTTAGGCTCTTTTGGCGGCTCTTGGCGTAATGGCTTAGAATTAAGTAATGGCGCTGAAGCCCGCAGGTTCGAATCCGAAACATGTGTACTTTGAAATGTACGCAATGCTTCTTCTATTTATTAGACCGAGTTCACAATATAAAATTAGTAGAATTTAAGAAGATGCACCGCACTACCACCTTTTTACATACTTCACACGTACTCAAACGTTTTACCTTTTATGCCATGCTGGTTTCATCATACCTCACAATGTTTTTTTTAACCACCGACTACGTGGATACTTAATTCGCGGCTACATGATAATTATGTCATATAATGAGTTTTATTTTTACGCAAACACTACACATTTTTGAAGAATAACATATTATTTTTTGCTTTTTATGATTTATTCGCTTATATTATCTTACTTCATATTCCAGACTCAGTAACTTATTTCATACCCAGAGGACTTGATGATATGTCATATACTCGAATTACGATTTAGAAAATAGCCCAAGAAGATGATCTGCTCACCGATGATTATCTGGCCACTGATAGATGGTAATATAACCTTCTCGTTATGTACCATCTACATATGATTGTCTTCGAAGTGTGGCATAAAACAGTCTGATACTTCATCCTATCCCATGTTTTCAAAATTGACAAAGACCAATGCCCTACAGAGTGCTAGTGCAGCACTCCAAAAAATTGTGGTTTAACTATCTCGTATAATTTGATGTTAATTACTCAAAGTAAAGCTGTACTGCGATCGGAAATTCGACCGCAAAAATGTTTTTATAGGGTAATGTTGATAAACGAGCACACAGTCCACGCGGTAGTAAGTGGTTGTTATGGTCCATAGACATCCAGATTGCATTATCACCCGTGTGGACTAAGATGGAATATGGATGGTTTCTAATGAAAAGGGTCTTTTACTCTCACCACACTTAACATAGAAGCACTAAACTGCTATTTTGCACTGGTATTCTTTAACAGCGTGGTCCTTACCCGGTCAAGCATATCCCTTCGTGTTACAACTATAATATAGCTGCAACTTGGCTCTACCACTTAACAAAATTTGCTATTTATATTTGCTCCATACCAGACCATACTATAGGAGATACTGTTTTGGTATAATGAAGTGAGGGAGACGATATTTGCTATACTTTCGCCGTCCCTTTAAAAGCCTTAATTTTTTTTTTTTTGAAACATTTAAATATATTTCTTAAACACGATAGACTCACACTCAATTCATTCGCAAATTTTGTTAAATAAATTCCTATAAACTGAGTATGTGTTCAAATAAACTCTTACAAACGAAATAAGCGCGTAACTTAAAAAGGGGTGCAAATAGAAACAAAATAACTTTTATTGCGAAGTATAAGTTTCCGTGGAAGTTACTGTTACAATTTTTATATTACTGAAAGCCCTGGAAGTAAGCAAACTAGCAACTAGTATATGTATATTGTGTTACTTTTGAGTTTTTGACAGTCTACCTGGGGTGTATCTAACAAGGTGTTGTTATGACGAATTATTAAAGGCCTTGTTGATCTAGTGTTCATTACGTGACTGTTGATCATGATGTTCTTGGTTTGAATCCCGGGCCGGTTCAAAATAAGTTATTGGGTTTACCTGTCAAGAAATTCTCAGTAGCAGACTGCAGTCAAGGAGTTGGTGGTGTTAAATACGTGCTTAGGAAATTACAAAAGCCGGTGATACTGCACCTGACCTATTTATAGTCGTGTCAGATAAGAATCCTATCGCACTATGAGACTGAGAATACTATCCAAAATATAATAGTAATACTGACATAGTACTATTATATTTTGGATATAGAGCTCCGATAGAATAACAGCTCCGCAGCAACATTGCTGGAGCATATTACCGAGTCGGTTCGATATTTAAATGTCATGATTTGTTACGAGTACGTAGCTTGCAAATAAGTTACTTTATTTCTTCCTTTTTTAATTACTGATTATCCACGGTATATTTCGTTCGTTAATAGTTATAATCGACGGTAAACTTCATAACTTTTAAAATTATTATTAATCATTACATTATCATTCAATCATCATCATAACATGAAAATTCACGTATCAAAGAATCAAAAATAAATAATAAGAAATTAAAAAGGAATTTGACCAACACATCAAATTACAAAACGGCACAACTCTGTGAAGAACCTTCAAAACTAATAAATGTCGTGTCTAATCAATTCCCTTTCCATCACAAATCGTTTCCTTATTTTAGTTCACTTTGCTGTTGTGCAAACAGATAGAAGAAGTAAATGAGTGTTATGTCGAGGGAATAAAGTTGACAGTTGAAGTGACTGCTATCAAAATAAGTTTCGTTCCCTGAATAGTTACAATGTTCTATGCAACGAAATGAAGTGAGCCGGGTCGTCTTGATTTCCTCGGCGTTTGACCGAGTAACTTCGATTTGTTTGATTGAACAGTTGGATGCTGTTACGGAATAAATATTGGAAAGTGAATCGGATCCTTCATTAATTACTAAGTACTGATAGATATTTAGATATTTACTTTTAAAATTCTGAATTATAACATATTTTACATAATTTCTGTCTGAGGACAAGGTTTTTTTTAACACAGATTATAAAAACTACAATTATCATATCCAAGTTACGAGAGGAAAACAATTTTCATCATTTTTATTACAGCTGATGAAAATTCCACTGTTAAACATTTCCTTATAGGGCGCACATTTACCATTGCGGCTATCATTTTGGCACTTGGTGGAAGCTCTGTCAACCGCAGCTTTTTAATTATTTTGAGTTTTTATTAGGAAGATGCTGCTGCCCATCTCCCCGCGTCATCTTTCTCTGTCATCTCTTACGACACCTATGAAATGATATGAAGTAACTTCTGATACGCCGCTACTACAAGACTAAGACGTGTTTTATAGAAGAGGAGGCGAACGAACATGCGGTTTACCTGATGGTAAATGACTACCGCCGGCTGTACTGCAAACCTGCAACTGCAACACCAGTGTAGTTGGAGGTGCATTATTAGCCTTTAAAAGAAGGCTCTTTTCTTGAAATTCTCTAAGTCTTATCGTTTCTGAAAAAATCTTACCTTTAAAAAGATAGGATTTTTTCTCGAAGGTCTCCAAGTCAGACAAGAAAAAACGCTGTTGGTAGCGATTCCACTAATAAGTTGCCTTTTTATAGAATAAAGTTGGGAAACGAGCACACATTCTACCTGATGATAAGTGATACTGTAGCCCATAGACATCTGTATTTATATTCGATTATGAAACAAAATGCAGATGCGTTTCACGCCAGAAAACTAAAATGTAATGCCTCATTTCCAGTAGAAAGGGTCTCCGGTTCTCTACACTCACCATACGAAACCGCAGGACAAAGCTTCAATTTGTCGCTAGTGTTGTGTGAGAGCTCGTTTATACTCCGGTTGTGCCAACTCATGCTACAAACACAATATAGCTGTAGCGTGGCTCTACTAAGAAAACATCGAAAAAAGGAAAGTCGTTCACACGTTTATGAGTAAGTCGTATGTTTAAAGTATCACCGATTCCCCAAAAGTGTCTACGCGTCGCCCATTTTCTAATCTTTATGTTCGAACAATACGAACAAGAGCGATATGAATAAAATTCATGAGCCATCCAGGATTTTCGTATACTCCGGACACCGGCGAAAATTTATTGCTATGGCCTACGCTTTAACGGGACTTAAAGCCGTTGCCGTCGAGGTCCGTTAAGAAAGGCCTAATGGATCTCAAGATATAAGCAAATATTTGTAGATGGACGATTTTTTTAAAATTGATGCTTTATTTAGTCATTAAAAAAAGTAAATCATTAGCTAGATATAAAAGGAACAGAGAGATAGAGAGAGAAATATTTTATTTCTAACATAAAAATAACAAAGCTTAAGCAATATAAAATCTGGAAAATATTTTATAAGTACGGATTATTGTATTTACAGTCAATAGCAATTAGTTCTGAAAAAAATAAGGCTACAGACGTTTTTTTTTTGCTTTTTGCACTAAGATAGAGATGCGTTGTCACCCGTAAGGCCTAAGATGGAATGCCTCGTGTTCAGTAAAAAGGGTCTCCGGTTCTCTATACTTACCATACGAAACACAGTAGCGTTAAGCTGCTATTTTATGCTTGTATTCTGTGAGAGAGCGGCCATTTCCCGGTCGAGCCCACCTAGTCGTGCTACAATTATACTAATAATATAACTGAAGCATGGCTCTACCACGTAAAATCGTATATCTCTAAAACTATACACCCGATTGACTTAAAATTTAGTATATTTACTAATTTTGCGACGTAGATGCTCACTCAAAACAGATTTATTCCCATTAAAATATTTTATATATATGTTCATATATTACAAACAAAAATAAATATTTAGTGTTTTACTTAAAAAATCACCATCAGCGTTATTTTAATTTTTATTATTTAGTGGAAATATAGCCACAGATCCTATATTACCCTTCCTAAATACAAAGTATTAAGGTGAATATAAATAACATACAATGTAAATGCTATGAAAGAGTGAAAGGTATGCCCTTAACATAAGTTTTATGTTATTAAAAATGAACATATACATAAATATTTTCGTCTTACTTTTATTTTCATATGATCGTTTTCAAAACTTAAATAAATTTATTTGAGATTCGAAGCCCTTAACAACACGAGATTTAACTATTCTGCAGCTAACGAAAGATTTACAGTGTAAAATAGCGTATATCAAAGAAAACTTTATTCGTTTACGGGATCACGTCGGAGAGGCTAAAGAGGCATACCTAAAAAGGAAGAAAGGAGCTTAAGTAAGGGTATTGATACACAAGTGCTATGCAGCAATCCTTCACTACTAAAATAAGCATTTGATTGTTCTCTTACGAAGTACATAGAGGATTTTTATATCGCAACTACTGCCCTT
This sequence comes from Parnassius smintheus behrii, assembly GCA_036936625.1. Lineage (NCBI taxonomy): Eukaryota > Metazoa > Arthropoda > Insecta > Lepidoptera > Papilionidae > Parnassius > Parnassius smintheus. The sequence goes on from JAUPFT010000012.1 coordinate 4,670,745, forward strand.
TTAACAAGGTAAGGTACAGTGAGATTAAGTTATAAAAACGAATTATTACATTTACATGAAAGTCCACCGTTAAACATAGTCTTCCCTATAGATTGCATCATTGGTTGACAATTGTAGTTATTTATTATTTTGATTTGCTATTCAGTTTCAGTTCAGTTTCGGTTTCCGTCTGTCACCTCTTACGAAAGCCACGAGTTGATATCGGGTACAGGATTAATTTAACTAAACGAATAGTAACAAACACATGATATCTAAGTAATATTTCAAAAAATAAAATTGTACATTAAATATACGAGAAGATACAACGTTATATATTTACCTTAAAAAATTCATAAACGAAATACGAGTATTGTATTAAAGGTTACAAAGGCTACTTTCTAAAGGTTAACTGAAAAGACATCTTTTGCGTTTCATGAACGTAAACAAAATTCAATAAGAGTAAATTTTCTGGCATTACCGTTGTCTGTCAGGGAAACGTTCCTTTACCCGCGTCACCCCATGTATTAAAGTATCGAATATCGAAACATTTTAGAACAAAAAAAACCAACATCTTGAAGCTCAATTTACATAATGTAACCAGCTCCCTTAGAAGCTTCACATTCAATAGAGGACCGAAGGACGCTATATAATGGCATCTACATTTACACAGGTCCTATATTTCGGCCCTCCAGAGATAACGACTAGATTAGTCCATGGTGTAGTGGTTCTTTAATATTATGGGCTTTGATGTAAGATTATACAGAGTGAGCCTACTTTGAAGTGTTACTTTGTGAAAGGGCCGGCTGAGGGAGGCGTTTTAAGGGATAACGCAAAATTACTTATAATAGCTAATTTACCTTGGAAAAATAATCTTTAAGATCCCTTGTCGGAATGAGTTAATGTACTTTAGTGATTTTGTTCTTGTTTAAATTTTCTTTTGCTTGAAATCGTTTCTTAGGGTTGCGTAGTCAACTAGGAACCCTTACAGTTTCGCCATGTCTGTCTGCCCGTCTGTCCGTCCTCGCTTAATCTCTGTGACCGTTAGCACTAGAAAGCTGAAATTTGGTACCAATATGTGTATCAATCACGTCGACAAAGTGGTAAAATAAAAATTGGAAAAAAATGTTTTATTAGGGTAGCCCCCCTATATGTAAAGTAGGAAGTGATTTTTTTTAATTTCAACCCTAACGTGTGATATATTGTTGGAAAGGTATTTAAAAATGAATAGCGGTTTACAAAAATCATTTTTGATAATGTCAATAATTTCGGAAATAATCGCTAGTTACATATACCTATGATATGAAGATCGCTGACTACTACACCTAGAACAGTTGCTTTGTAAACCAACAGCAATGCAAGCGAAGCAATTCAAGCCACGTGCCGGATGTATAAAATATCATGTACTCATTTACACAAGGCTCATTCTGTTAGATTAATTAGCTATAGTAACATAATTTGTAATTTTATTTTAAATATATTTTATAAGTAAATTTGGTTTTTTTTCGAACCTCCGGCCGCAGCTAACGTAATTGGCGCAGTCGGCAGGATACTCAGGGGTAGTTTTGCGATAGTTAGGGAATATCTTTTCATAACCGTGAAGCACCCCGGCGGCTATCAAGTCCCTTCGAAGAGTATCCGGATCTACGGACCAGCTGCAGACCAGGAGGAGAATCCAGCCTTCGATTCATCGAGAGAAACCAGATGAAATCCACGTGAGTACACTTGAATAGATCTCGTGTTGCTCTCCCTTATCCCTAAGTTTTAAATCTTTCCCTTCAAGATTTATCATCCTAGAGTAACTCGTTCTCGGGAGCCTGAATCTCGACAGGCTCGCCGTCATATATTAGATAATAATAGGCAAACCGATTTAGATTTAGAATTAGAATTAAATAATACTTATTTAACAGAGATGGCCCATGACCCGGACACAATTTTTAAGGCTTTACGCCTCGTCCCGGAGTTTGATGGGAACCCCAACGTTTTAACTAGATTTATAAAAATATGTGACACACTAGCCTCGCAGTACCTAAGCAATGCGCCCGGTAGTGAATTTTCTAATTTATGTCTTTTGAACGGTATTCTTAACAAAATAACAGGAACCGCTGCCTGCACTATAAACTCTAATGGCATTCCTGAAAATTGGTTAGGTATTAGGACAGCACTAATAAATAATTTTTCCGACCAGCGGGACGAAACGGCTTTATATAACGACCTCTCCTTAGCTTCGCAAGGCAATAGAACTCCACAAGAATTTTACGACCATTGCCAAACTTTGTTTAGCACGATAATGACTTACGTATCCTTACATGAGACCATACCGACCACCATCGATGCCAAATGGGATCTTTATAGGAAAGTCGCAATGCAAGCATATGTCCGCGGCTTAAAGGAACCTTTAGGATCTCGTATACGTTGCATGCGACCGTCGACAATAGAGAAAGCATTAGAATATGTACAGGAGGAATTAAACATTATGTATCTCCAACAGCGCAACGACTCCATAAAAAGTCAACATTCCCCCAAGTTCATTCCACCATCCACACCACCTTCCATTCCTCAACATCAACCTTTCCAAACTCCAGTACCTAATTGGCCAGCTCCTGTTGGGCAAAGACCTTATAGACCCCCACCTCAGCCGTTCAAATTTCCTCAACCCGTACCACACCAACAGCGCATGCCAACTAATACCCAGCGCATGTTCGGTGCACCCCCTCCTAACTACAACCAGCGTAGTAACGTGTTCCGATTACCACCCCGAAATAACCCTCAACAACCTCAGCCCATGAGTGGAGTCCAGCGTTTTATTCCCAAGGCTTTACCACACACAAAAATGTTGACAGGACATGACTGGAATAAATTTGGCAATCCGCCACCAACAAATTATTTTAAATCCCGCGAAATGAATACAAACCAATGCGCTGCGTATAACGATTCATATTACGAGTATAACCCTGAATACGAGTACGCATACTACACCGACTATACCGACTTTAACAATGCTTATGCCCCGGATTTCGCTTCTGATTTTTCTTATTATGACCAGACTGACGAAAACCAAGATAATAATTATTATACTCAAAATCAATCACAAGTAGAATCTAAGCACTCCGATCAGGATTTTCAGGACGATTCGACTATAAAAAAACCAAAATAGAATTAAATCTTCAGACTCAAAGACAATTACCATATATACAGATAGCAAACCCCCCATTAAAATTTTTGATAGATACTGGCGCGAATCAATCTTTTATTAGCCCTGAAGCTGTAGAAAAAATTTTCAGCGATTTCCCACTAAATTTTGACCCGTTCGAAGTAACAAACAGTATGTATGTACACGTACGCGACAAGTCGTAATAATTATTCTATAACGTTACCTTGTTTTTCTGAATTTAATGATTCCGATAAAGTGAAATTCTTTGTATATCGCTTTCATGACTATTTTGACGGCCTTATAGGTTTGGATTTATTAAGTAAATGGGAGGCCCGTATAGATTTAAAAGAGGGACAATTAGTAACGCATTCAGCATGTAATCCCATAAAATTATATAACTCGCGTAATGTTAATTTATACGAAGATATAATACCTGCAAACTCTTCAAAACTTATTAGAGTTCCATTGGATACAAGGGATGGCGAAGCCTATATTATGGAACAGGTTCTATGTAATTGTACTATTCACGAATGTGTTACCACTGTCGTCAATAATCGCGGTTATATTGAGGTAGAGAACCCAACACTAAACGATATAATATTTTCACTCGACCGACCAGCCCACGCGGAATTATTTAATATTGAGTGCACGCGTACCGAACAATTATCAGCACGCGCAAAAGACGTAGTTTCGCGATTACGCACAGACCACCTAAACGAGGAGGAAAAAGCTAATTTAGTAGCACTTTGCTCTCGTTACTCGGACGTTTTTTACATAGAAGGTGAAAGCCTCACTTTCACAAATAGAATAAAACATCGGATTCGAACCACGGACGAAGTACCAATACACACTAAAAGCTATCGTTATCCATTCATACATAGACAGGACGTTAAGGACCAAATAAGCAAAATGTTAGAGCAGGGTATTATAAGACCTTCCGAATCTGCATGGAGCTCACCCATCTGGGTTGTGCCAAAGAAAGTAGATGCTTCTGGCAAACAGAAGTGGCGTCTTGTAGTTGACTTTCGCAAATTAAACGAAAAGACACTTGACGATAAATACCCTATCCCGAACATTAGTGATGTTCTTGACAAATTAGGGAAGTGCCAATATTTTACCACCTTGGACTTAGCAAGCGGATTTTATCAGGTAGAAATGGACCCTCAGGACATAGCAAAAACCGCTTTTAATGTAGAGCATGGCCATTTCGAATTCCTTCGCATGCCAATGGGCCTGAAGAACAGTCCATCTACGTTCCAGAGAGTTATGGACAACGTCTTAAGGGGGCTACAGAATCATATATGCCTTGTATACCTAGATGACATAATTGTGTTCAGCACTTCACTCCAAGAACACATAGTTAACCTAGAGAAAGTATTTAGTAGACTTCGTGAGTCCAACTTTAAAATTCAAATGGACAAATCGGAGTTTCTCAAACATGAAACGGCTTATCTCGGTCATATTATCACCAGGGATGGTATTAAACCAAACCCCGATAAAATTTCGGCTGTACAAAAATACCCCATTCCAAAGAATTCAAAAGAAATTAAACAATTTTTAGGCCTTCTCGGTTATTACAGAAAGTTCATTCCGGATTTCGCCCGTATTACTAAACCATTAACTCAGTGTCTTAAGAAAGGCAAAAAGGTAACAATAGACAATAATTACGTTAACGCTTTCGAAAAATGTAAGTCTCTTTTGACAAACGATCCCATCTTGCAATATCCAGACTTTACTAAAGAGTTCAATCTAACGACAGATGCTTCTAACTTTGCCATTGGTGCCGTACTGTCACGAGATCCAATAGGATCCGACAAACCAGTCTGCTACGCTTCTCGTACGTTAAACGAAAGCGAAGTTAATTACAGTACAATCGAAAAAGAACTTCTCGCCATAGTCTGGGCTACGAAATACTTTAGACCATATATGTTTGGACGTAAATTTAAAATTTTCCTGGTGTTGCGGTTGATCATGGGCGGCGGTAGTCACTTAACATCAGGTGAGCCGCATGCTCGTTTGCCCCCTCTTCTATAAAAAAAAAAAAAAAAAAAAAAAAATTTTGACAGACCACAAACCATTGTAGTGGATGATGAATTTGAAAGAACCAAATTCTCGTCTCACAAGATGGCGACTTAGACTCAGTGAGTATGACTTTACAGTAATTTATAAGAAAGGCAAAATTAACACCAATGCCGATGCTCTCTCACGTATAGAGATTCACAATGAAGACATAAGGATGTTAATGAACGAAATTGACGAACTAAACTCGTTAATAGGCAACCCAAGCGAAGGTATAGCGAACTCTTCGACTGAGACCGTACACACCAGTAACGAACACCCTATACTTGAAATTCCTATAACTGACGAACCACTCAATAAGTTTAATAGACAGATTCACTTGACTGTTGTTAGCGACGTTAAACGAAAAACCATTGTGACTAAACCCTTCGATACCCATACACGTGTTAGCATTCAACTATCTGAAAATAGTCTCGAAGAAGACGTCATAAACGCTGTAAAAGAGTATGTCAATCCGAAAATCAAAACAGCTCTCTTAATAAACCCACCTTTAGCATTATATAAAGTAATACCAATCTTACAGGATAAATTTAAAAGCTCTTCACTTAACCTTGTTTTAACTAAATTCGAGTTAGAGAATGTTAAGGAATATTTGCGACAACAAGAAATTATTCGTCACTATCACGACGGTAAAACCAACCACCGTGGTATTAATGAGTGTTACCTAGCATTATCTCGCAAATACTATTGGCCAAAAATGAAAGACCATATTACAAAATTTATTAACGAGTGTACCATCTGCGGACAGGCCAAATACGATAAAAACCCAGTAAGACCTCAATTTAATGTAGTACCACCTGCAACCAAACCCTTTGAGATAATTTACATGGACCTCTTTACAGTTCAAAGTGAAAAATATGTAACTTTTATAGACGTTTTACAAAATACGGACAAGCTTACCATTTACGCGACGGAACCGCTATTAGTATATTACAGGCCCTTCTACAATATTGTACCCATCACGGTGTTCCCCTAACAATAATTACTGACAACGGAACAGAGTTCACTAATCAATTATTCTTAGAATTTACTAGACTCCATAAGATAAATCACCATCGTATTTTAGCCCATTCTCCTAATGATAACGGTAATATTGAAATGTTCCATTCGACCCTTTTGGAACATATTAGAATTTTAAAATTACAACATAAGGACGAACCGGTCATCAATCTCATGCCTTACGCAATAATAGCCTACAATAGCTCAATACACAGTTTTACTCGATGTCGACCATTTGACTTATTAACGGGACACTTTGACCATAGAGACTGTCTTGACATCGACATAACCCAGAAACTACTACAGCAGTATGTACAGACGCATAGGGATCAAATGAAAAAGGTGTACGAAATTATTAATAGCACGTCACTAGCCAATCGCACAGCCATTATAGAGAATAGGAATAAGGACCGCGAACCAGAAATAGAATACGCACCGCAGCAGCAAGTTTTTATTAAAAATCCATTTGCCGCCCGCCAAAAAACCGCACCACGTTATACTCAGGACACTGTATTAGCCGATTTACCCATTCATATATATACATCTAAAAAACGTGGTCCAGTAGCAAAATCACGGCTCAAGCGTGTTCCTAAAGCAGTTAATTTGTTGCAGGATACTGCTAATAATTCTCCTTCAAAGGACTCAGACGACAGAGATAAAACTTGAAAGTCTATCAGACGGACCAGGACTACTACCGTATAAACTAGGACCCACGAAATTGACTACTCATTACCATACATTTTTACAGTACGTACGACTTGATAACATTGAAGGTAATATCCACTCCCTACAGAATCAACTACTGACTTTCCAAAACCAACTGACTAACGATACTTATTTACTGTACGAAATCCAAATAGATTATCTGTCTAACAAACTTGGCAAGGTGTTAAGTCATCTCAGAACCCTAGAGCCCAATAGAGCTAAAAGAGGTCTTATAGATAGTCTTGGTTCAGTCATAAAAAGCATAACTGGTAACTTAGATTATACAGACGCGTTAAGATATAACGAGGCAATTAAAACCCTTAAGGATAATCAACTGAGCGTTGCATCCGAATTCGATCAACATCTCAGCGTAAGTAAAGAATGGATGTCTAAGCATAGTAATGCAGTTATTGAGATAGCGGAAAATCAAAGGAAAATTAATGAGACTTTGATACTTATATTAAATAGTAATGCATATAGGCAAACTAGTTTAATTAAATACGCTAAATTCGCGCAATTGTTAAAAATAATTAGTGATAATGTAGAGGACTTAATGCTAGAATTAATTAGAATAGAAAACACTTTAGCTTTTATTCCTGCATCTAGCACGCACCATTCTATGATAGATATAGATGTATTAGGTTCCATGTTAAGTAAGCTTAGAAGTATTTATAGCTCAGATCAGATATTAAATTTAGAACTCAGAGACTATTATGACGTAATAAAACCCGGCTCATATTACACGGAAAAACAAATCGTGTTCATCTTTAAATTTCCTATAACTTCTAGAGATAATTTTGATTTATATAGATTATCCATTGTCCCAAATAAAAATTCACAGGCCCTTATCCCCACCTATCCCTTCATAGCAACTAACGAGTTATCATTCGTGTACATTGAGACAGAATGTCCGAAGTTTAACCATTGGTATCTCTGTGAAGAACGCACTACCTATCAGATTCGAACACAACCCGATTGCATCCAAGAGTTGATCACCAAGCAAGTCATACAAGAAGCCTGCAATCTTACTACTATCATCCTGTCAAAAGAAGCGATGGAAAAACTAGATGACCAGCATTATATCCTGTCCTTTCCACACAATACCAAGGTACAATTGTCCTGCGGAAGAAAAGAATTCACCATGCTACAAGGGAGTTATCTCATTACGATTCCAGCCAGCTGTCTTCTTAAAACTGCCGAGTTCACCATCGTCAACGACAATAATGAGATAAAAGGTCAACCTCTAAAGCTCACTGGACTACCTTTCAGATCTCCGGAACAAGCTACAGCATCTACCCGCATCCACCTAAACTCAATCCATCTCCAAGGATTACACAGCATCCAAGACAAAATTCTCATGCAACCACCAGTACAACTACGTGCCATAAGTGACACATTATATCATACGACAATTCCCTTTTATATCATATTATCGAGTGGAGGTATCCTTATCTTTGTACTGGCCACCCGTCGCTACATATCAAGATGCAGAAAGGAAACGAGCAAAGCAGCGCAATCACCAACACCTAATCCAGAAGACCATGGAAACTCCGAAATTCCGGCAACATTTTCCCTGAAAATACTCAAATAGTTGCCGTTCTGAGGGTGGAGGAGTTACATATACCTATGATATGAAGATCGCTGACTGCTACACCTAGAACAGTTGCTTTGTAAACCAACAGCAATGCAAGCGAAGCAATTCAAGCCACGTGCCGGATGTATAAAATATCATGTACTCATTTACACAAGGCTCATTCTGTTAGATTAATTAGCTATAGTAACATAATTTGTAATTTTATTTTAAATATATTTTATAAGTAAATTTGGTTTTTTTTCGAACCTCCGGCCGCAGCTAACGTAATTCGCTCCAAAAGTAAAAAACAATGTGTCCTCCCCCCCTCCAACTTTTGAACCATAAGTTTAGAAAATATGAAAAAAATCTGAAAAGTAGAACTTTATATGGACTTTCTAGAAAAATCATTTTGAACTTGGATGGAAACAATAGTACCCACTACCGGGAGCAGTTGCAGGAGTGCGGAGCGCTGCTGGAGCGCGAACATAATGGATACCCACCTTTAAACTCATAAGTGGAAACACTTATTGTGACGGACGGGAAACTACGGAACCCTACACTGAGCATGGCCCGACACGCTCCTGGCTGGTTTTTTTGCTAACTATGCCAGTGCTTAATTAAGACTACAAAGGCTAATACTATCCTACCTGACGTTATTAAGGCATTGAGTATTGCTATGTTTGGCTGCATCACCACTTACCGTCAGGAAATTATATGATGTTATTTCAACAAAATGTTTCATTTATATTTTACAAAGTTTTTTTTTTAATTTAGAATAAATTGACAATCGAGTTCACTTAATAGGATATGTATGCGGTGACCCATAGAAATCTATATTTATCCTCGATTAACAAACAAAATGCAGATGCGATGTAACCCCTGAGGAATAAGACGGAATGCTTCGATTCCAGTAAAAAAAGGTCTCCGGTTCTCTTCACTCACCATACAAAATACAGGAGCATTAAGTGCTATTTTACGCTGGTATTCTGTGAGAACGTGGTCCTACCCCTATATATTTTCAGCGTGGTTATACCACGTATACCACGTGTTCACGTATATACAAGCTCTCCTGCCCGTTTTTCTTTTCGATACAAATTTTGGAATCAACTTTAAACTCTAATATAGCGCACAGCTAAATAAAAATGCAAAATAAAGTCACTTTCTCGTCTGTCCGTTCGTTTGTTTATCTATTTGTTACAAATTTCGCGATCGAGTTTGAATTAACTTACCGATCAACTAGAAACTGGAAACTTACATTATCAAAGTGGGAAAATGTGTAAATTGGACGCTATTTTGAATTATAATTATTTCTCTTTCCTTTTACAACTGGCGCCACTAGCTTTTTTACGAATTTTACCACGTAGAGAAGTTTTAGCGCAACACTTTATATTGTTTGCAGAGAAACAAAAAGCTTTCAAATATATACGGAAGTAATGGAATACAATGCAGTTTGACTGTTCATTGTGTGTACATTTGAGGCAACCGGCATATCCTATAAGGTTTGCCTAAATTCATGGCTCGGCAGGCGTGTAGATGAAGTTATGACGAATCGATTGAGATATCAGTTATCGAAATCCAGAGATTAATAAGCAGCCATAGAAACTGAAATTAATTTACGTGGTGTAATATTGTGGTGGTAGTTTTATAAGTTAATGATAGAGATAGAGTTACGGTCGTAACACGAATGCGATGGTTCGACAGGGGTGGGATCAAGCTCTTTCTGCAGCTATTTCTTTGTGTTTTTTGTGAGAGTGTGCGGGTAGGGCATGACCTGTCACCCATGTTTAGCGTCCAAGCGGGCGTAAAACAGGGTTGTGTCATGTCTTCCTGGCTGTTCATACTGTATCTCGACAGCTGTTTACAGAAGCTGAAAAATAGCTGTTTGGGTGTGAAATTGGGTGACATTAAAGTTAATTGTCTGTTGTATGCTGATGATGCAGTGCTTATTGCACCATCAGAACTGTAGGCATTAGTCACGTGTATGAAAGAGGAATGTGAAATTAAAGGTCTCCGTTTGAATGCTAATAAAACTAAGGTTCTGGTATTTGAAAAGGACGAAGAGAGAACGAAATGTGAAATATGGGTAAATCAGGAATGTCTAGAACAGGTAAATGAAATTGTATACTTGGGGAGTGCTTTCAGCCGGGATGGAAGATGTGATTTAGATGTGGATAGGCGTGTCGCTGCCGGAAACAAAGTCAATGGTGCCCTGAATGCATTAGTCAAAAGGCACGGCGTGGTGAAGAGTGCACGCCTTGAAATACATAACGCAGTGTTGGTACCGACTTTGTTATATGGCAGCGAAACCTGGGTATGCCAGAAGAAGCATTAAAGCAAGTTGAATGCAGTGGAGATGCGATCTCTTCATAAAATGTGTGGCGTTACCATAGCCAACCGAAAGCGAAACGAAGAGATTCGCAATATGGCAGGATTGAAAGATGACCTTATCACAAAAATTGATAGGGACGTACTCCAATGGTTTGGGCACGTTGAGCGAATGAGTGAAGACCGAATGGTGAAGAAAATATATAGAGCGAAAGTAAATATTAAAAGGTGTCGAGGTAGACCGAGACTAAGTTCAAGAGTACTCGGATACCTGGACGTGCAAGTATGAAGAAGTTAATGAACCTGAAAGAAGCGAAAGAGGTATGTAAGGATAGTGACACTTGGCGATCTGTTCTCTCTGGCTACCCAGTCAGGGATTGTGCGCGAAGATAAGTAAGTAAGTAAGTAAGTTTTTGTAAGAGTAGAAAACCGGAGACCCTTGTTATTGAAAACGACTCATTCCATCTTATATTTAGAGGATCACAAAGTATATGCAGTTGGATTCTTATTCAAAGATTTTTAGGTAACTTCATGTTCATATGTCACCCTTATTCTAAAAGAAACACATATAATATTAGCAAAAGATATCACATTTTATTGGGCTCTTCGCATTAAGGTAAAAATACGATACGATTATGAAACCTCTCTCACAGTATTGATAAGTGACTTATGCGTCTTTGTAACTTATTATCTTATTTTTGTTAATGAAAATGTATTCGCTGCCTTTTTTATTATCACTCCTAAGCTGGAGTTGAGGAGGAACGAGAAAAATGTACCTCTTAAAATTTTAGAGGTACTAAGTGTACATTGTTACTAAAAAACTCTTATCTGGAAAAAAATTGACGGCTCCGTGGTCCAGTAGTTTAGCAATGAGTTGCTGCACTAAGGGCTGCAGGTTTGAATCCCGCACGGAACAAGTATTTGTATGGCCTGGAAATAATTGTTGCGGATTTGGATGTTTGTTTTTGTAAAATTTATGATCGTAAACTGCCCCACGATACGGGAGGAAATACTAGTGTAGAGGTAACTTTTTTTAAAAGCAAAAAACTAATGGTCACAGACGACCCTCTTGAAATGGCTTTTATATACAGGATTTGTTTCCCCAATAAGAACTTCGTTTCAAAAGCTTATTCAACATTATGATGGTGCTCGAGGTAAAATGGTTTCATTGGGTAAAGTCAATTAACGGAAAATTTACTTGAATTTCGAACAACGTTAAGAACTCTTATCTAATAAAAAGCTGCTGAGACGAATTGTTGTAAAATTATTTTACAGTATATGAGATGTCTACTGCTGAAGTCAGGGCGCAGCTTTTTAGCAGCTGTTATAGCAATAAATGTTACCGGTTTGAAGCATATCATTGACACACACGCATGCAACCTTGTGAAACACCAGCATAAATAGATTTGCAATCGGAGCATGCACAGTTTACAACGACCTTGATGCTTCGATCTGCAAGAAATCCGGTGATTCAATCGCACAATTTCTTGGGGTGCCATGGAAAGAGGCTTCGAAAGAAGCGCTTTATGCCAAACCCAATAAGTACCTACAGTCTCACCTAATGGAAATTGGATGCTATGACCCATTGCCTACTACACCTAATGTCAATTAAGAATCAAAATACAAACAAAGAGTGCATTGCAAACCGAGCGCTGTGTGAACCGCACATCCGGCATGGATCATTCACACCGCGGAATGGTCGGCGGTGTGCTCTTCCGTCATCCCTCGCCGTGACTGAAATTTGGTCTGAAAAACATTATTAAATATGAGTAATTAGTGTAAAGACCAAAACTATTTCGAGTGTTCAAAAGTTTCTAATCTACAGTATTACTATTATTTATTTACCGTTCCACAAGTATAAGACCTGTGGAAAGACATACGTGATACTTTTGAGCAGATTACTTGTGAGCAGACTGCCGCTGGACTTACGTACTTACACACAAAGCCACAACACAAGTTCATTGTTAATTCTGTTCGTAGATCCCAATACACTGACTTTACTGACTTCACAGCGCTAAGTGCCCGGATCTAGAGGATTACAAAATTTTCGAACATCCCACCTGAGAATTGAATATAAGATGTGTTAATTTCTAGATGTAATGAAATTTTGCCTACTAACATTAAATTTAATGTTGGAGTATTCGATCTTCAAAACACTGCGCTTAAAATTTAAACGCTCATTTAAAATAATACTTTGCAATTATCATTACATTTCCAATATCCATGGATCACGTTGGAACCGTCGTTGGAACTAATTTCGATAAGAAAAATATATCCAGACTCACCAAAAGATACTTTTAACCTTCCCCGGATTTGCTAGAAATTTTTGTCGAACTTTTTATGTGTGATTTTAACAAGAGTGCACATTTTATTTTGTAACGGATTCAAGAGCTAACTTGTAGAAGCACTGTTTCAACGTTCTCCGGGTTTTGCGAACATTTTTGTCAATTTTTACGTGGTAGAGCTACGCTGCAGCTTAGTAGCGGTAACAATAAGCCTCTGCTTATTGTTACCGCTACTCAACCGGAGTAAGACCACGCTCTTACATAATACCAGCAAGAAGTAGTGTAGAGAACTGGAGCAACATTTTACTGGTCACAAGGTATTCCACTTTAGTTCTCAGTGGCAATAAGGCATCTGTTCTATTAAGCTATTGCATAGCTTCTATCGCGGGCCTTAAGTGCGGGAAAATCCAGAAATTTCGTAACGAAAAAAAACCTCACGCTCTCCGACGGGCACGGAGGTGTGGCTTGAAGGCCGTGCATTGTCTAACGATGGTCTAACGTCGTTTCTTTTCCTCAGTCTTTGTTGTCTTTGTCGAAGAGTTTTGAAATTTTGAATATGAATGAACAAAGTGCATTTATTATTAAGGCTGCTCTCTCGCAAAAAAGCTTGAAAAAAGCGTGTAGATGAACCAACTTTTCGTCGACACTTACAGAGAAATTACATATGAAAAAAATAGCTAGTAATCTACATGATCTGATACGTAATTTGGTTTAGCCACAATTTTTCTATCGGTGTCACATAATAAATAAAAAAATACCCAAATCACCTCCAAATCGTTGAGATGAAACCACTTTACTCCTTCACTGTTTATCAAAGGAATATAAAAAAAATATCTACTGCTTTGCAATACAAAATAAAATAATTTGGTTTGGTTACTTTTTAGAAATATGTATTATTTTTATGATAATAAATTAAAAATGCGTCCCGATTAAATACTGCGTCTATATCACCCCCGCATTCGTCCACGAATTCAGTGCAGGGCGCATCGTGTTGCTAGGTGGACGTACGCCGCGTTGCGAGAGCTCAGCACTACGAAATAAAATCGTAAAATATTACTGCAAAAATTTAATTTTGTTAATAGTGGAGTAGGTTTTTTCTGATTCTTGTTTAATAGTAGTGTTTTATAGTTATATTAATTGTACAGTTTTATTAATGTTTAAGTTTAGTTTGTAAAACATGGGAAATAAGCAGAAACGATTGAAGAGAGGTCTAAAAAAATATTACAAACAAAAGGGTACACATTTATCAAGGTAAGTTTTAAGTTTTATCTACATATTTCATAATATTAGACAGGTGCTGTTTATAAAATACCTAAATTACTGTGATTTCGCCACTCTGTGACGAGACAAAGCGCGGCAAACGCAAGTGGCGGCAAGGCGCGGGCCGCGTCGTCGCATGCTGGTAGCGCATGTCTGAGAAATTAAAAAATATATATTTCGAAGAAGTGTGAAGTTCGTCAACACGCATTGAGGCAGCGTGGCGGACATCTCCTTGCCTTAAAACCCTCTCAGAAATTAGAGGAGGCCTGTGCCCAGCAGTGAGACGTATATAGGCTGTAACTTTACTTTTTTTTACTTTTATAAATATGTTATTTTACCGACGAAAATTTTAAAGAAAAATAAAAAATAAGCAACCGACAACGTCCTAGGTCCCTAGGTGACTTGCGAGATGTCAGTGTAACAAAACAAAACGGCCCAGAAAAACAGACTTTCCAACTGATAGCTAAATCAGCACGCAACAATTTCATTGGTGCCAGTGGGGATCAAACCCGGGTTGCTCCCGTACTGTGATACCTATAACGAGCGCTAACCATGTGAGCTACCACGGCTCTCAACGACATCGTTCCGTTCGTGTACAGCGCTGAAGATAGCAGAGTAAAAAATTAGAGATTGTGGTGTTTGAAATTTGTCATCTGTGAGAGTGAATTTTATCTGTGTACTCTGTAACAAATAACTATATAGAATATAGAAAAAATCTGAAAATGATATTTCGCCATTTTTGCTTGTGTACTGGTTAGGAACTCGATCAAAAATTTGATAATTTTTCTGTTTTTATACGTTATTTCTAATGTTATTTTACATCAAATTAATTGTGAAGATATTTTCTTTAGGAAATATGTTTCATTACGACGATTCAAAAACGTTTACATATAATAATTTACCTCGAAATTCACTATACGCGATTATCGTTTATTGATTATAATAGAGCGTGCCATTTGAATTTAAAGACAATTAACTGGACAATAAATAATAAGTGACAAATCTTGCCATGGAGCGTGGAACTGAGTAGTTGCGCGTCTTGTTAATATAATTGCCGTACGGCCGCCCTGACGTATGTACTGCGCGAACCTGAGTTTTTTGCGACGCGGTCCGGTGATACAGTATTTTTCACAAATAGTGAGTTCGTTATAACGCGGGTTCGGTTAAATCTGGTTGAATTTAATTGGGTTAACCTAAGTAACTTGAATTAATATCAAAGAAAAAGAAATACTGCATAAATAAAATAAATAAATAATTATAATTGCATAAGTTGATACAAAATGCTATGCAATAGCTTTACCGCGGCAGTCCCCGAGTGCCACACGTCTTTTTTTATTCTTAATCGATATTAGGTGTAGTCGACAACAGGTCATAGCGCCGACTTTCCATGAGGTGAGGTTGTACTTGTTTGTCAACCTTATTATATAAAAAAGGTAACGTTGGAGTTATACATTTTTCCACTGGGTTGCTGTTTCCTGTATTCATGAGTATAGTAAACATCATGATATTTTCAATTCAAAGGCCTACATGAGAGAAAGGGGCCGAAACCACTACCTTAATCTTATTTACACCTAATTACTTCATCAAAGTGTCACGTTTTTAAGAAGTTTAACCTTAATTTTTCTAATAAAATCATTTTTCCATATTGATATAGATAATAACATCTAACCGCGCTTGTTTTAAGGGCTGATATCGTTAAATTAAAGCGTAAACGAAGCCTCGGTTCGTTTTATAGACCAATAGCGCTCGGAAGGGACATTTTGCCAAATCAAAGCAATAAATTTTAAAGCAAAATTACTACAGGATATGGCTTGGCTGAAGTCTAAACCAATCTTCGAACACCGTTCAATATTTAATGGCCTGTGAAGCAATATATTGTTTTTTTTATATAACTTGGGTTTTCATTGCGGCTTGACTAATTAACGTAACTGCTTCGTTATCAAAACTATGAGGTTTAATTTAAACCTCATCGGAATATCAGTCACGGTATATATTATATATATGCAAGCATAATAGATTTCGTAATTCTGGATGAAGAAAATGAGGAGTGAAGTGGTACATACAAAGTTACCGGGGGTTCAACCTAGGGACCGATCATTTCTTGGTCTTATACTGAATTTATGGTCCATTCAGGCATTAACGGCATCGGATATCTGTGTTTACCACTGCATTACAGCGCATAAGAACAGAAAAGTTACAAGATGAAGGTGTAAAAGGGCAGTGTGGACTGAGAGAAAATATAAGTGATTTGGATAAATTGTGTATGAATATTTTAAACTTGAATAATTTTGATGAAAGTTGAAGCAAGGAAGAGAGCATGGCTAGATTTACTAGTAACTGAGGCTGGTAATTGTGGCGATAAGAGTGATGATATCAAGAGAAAAAAGGCAATCTTTAGACATCTAAAAAAGAGAGTGAAAGAAGTAGTTAAAAACGGTGTGAAAAACACATAAGAATGAAAGAGAACAATATCGGATGACTTCAGATTTTTTTATATGTTCTTGAAACTCATAAGAACTGCTAGGGGAATTACGAAATAGCCTAGAAGTAATGCCGCACGAGACGAGAATGACTGTATTCTGAATGACGAAGTATTCGAGGTGTTAAGAGGTGGAATAAATACTTTGAAAGCGTGTTTATGAGTGAGAATACGTTTGAATTAAATGAAATAGAAATTTCGAAAGAAGAGGAAGGAGATAGGGAGATAAGTTTAGATGAGATAACGAAAGTAATGAAAAGCATGAAAACAGGTAAGGCAACCGGATATAATAGAGTATCACTCGAAATGCTAATAGCTGGAGAGGGAGTGCTGGCAGGCCTGTTGTACACCTTTTTTATTTTATGTTGTGAACTGAAGCTGGTACCGGGAGACTAGTGCAAAGCCGTGATAATCTCAATATATAAAGGACAAGGGTTGCAGCAGGACTGTAAAAACTACCGCAGTATCAGCCTTCTTAGCATTGTGGGAAAACTGTATGTTAAGGTACTAATTGAAAGAGTTATGTAGGAAACTGATTAAAAATTTGGGATGTTCAAGCTGGATTTAGGAAGGGAATGGTATGTACGGATCATGTCTTTTTCCAAATTCCAAATGTCAAGTTTTTGGCCAAAAACCAAAAAGTTTTTGTGCGTTCATGAACTTGGAAAGGCTTATGACAGAGTGGACTGGGAAATGTTATGGCAAACACTGAACTTATTTCGGTTAAGTGCCGGGTTGCTACAGGCATTAAAGTCTCTTTATAGGGACTCTAGTGTTTGTGTCAGGATCAAAGGGGTCTATTAGGACTGGGATGGCATCCATAAAGGTGTGAAATAGGGCCATGTATCTTGCCCGTGGCTGTTCAACCTATTTATGGACAGTTTTTTTAGAAAATTTGAAAGTTTCGCATTCTTCGGTTTAAGAATGGTGGAAGTTAACCGTCAAATGTCTTTTATATGCCAATTATCAAGTCATATTTGAATCGTTGGCGACCGAGTTGCAAATGATGGTTATATTAATAATCTATATATGGTTGCAGCATGAATGGGTTGGCTCAGCCAGGAAAGTACCACGCTTTTCAACCAGCTTATGATAAGGTGTTACGGTAGTACAGGGTATGGCGTATCAGTGTGCCAAGATTTATCCAATTCTGGCAACATTTCTTCTTTACTAACTTCCCTTTTTTTACGCGTAACGAGACTCTTATCTTAGTCTTCACGGGTAATAATGTATCTAATACTCTTATTCGAAAAAAGATGTGGGTATCCATTCACAACCATTCACTTGTTTGTCATACATATTCAATTACAAAAGACATTAATTGAAAATAATTTCAAACCGAATTTCGATTACGGCTAGATGTTAACGATGTAAACAAGACAAGTCTCGTTTAATGAATGTGAAATAGATACGATCCGGCGTTTTGGTACGAATTCGACGTCACCCATCGCTCGAACTAGCTCGCACAATAAACTATTATTTCTTGCACGGATAAGCCCACTTTGAAACGAAACACCATATAAAAGGGTCCCCATCAAAATTCGGTGCCCGTTAGAGCCCTATTCACAATTTTACGCAAAACTTTCACTCAAAGGAAAACAATAATGTTGTGGTATAAGTTACGAGAGAAAAACAATATACATTTTATTAAAGATTATAAATCATAACAGGCCAATAATAATTGACTTTTTAATTTTAAAACTTTTATATTAAGTCAATGTTTGACCAGAATTCCACCTAGTAGTAATATTATGGTAGCGAAAGAAAGGGGGAAAGATATCCGTCAAAAAGAAAGAGCATAATACGGTATAGGTAACTCTCAATGAACTAATAAATCTGCGTTAATTTGACAGTCTAGACTTTCTTCATACATTGCCTCAAAGGGGCCAAACTTGCGACAGCCACACTTGACAAGCTAGCTAGCAATCGCAGTTTTTAATTTGAATTGTTATCAGAAAGGTGCTGGTGCCCATCTCCTGTATTATTTCACTATGTAGCCCCTTACAAAATTCACGAAATTACATGAGGGTAGTTTACCGAAAGATTCGTACATGATATCTCAATGTTCTGCATAAATGACTAGTCTCAGTTTAGACTGGCTCCCATGACCGAAATTCAGCGTAAAATGTTTGATGTGTATGTTTTACACAGTAAAAAAAATAAAAAGATATAGTATTCAGCGCTAAAAGCACTTAAGAGCCCAGTCTTTCAGAGCAAAACAGAAAAATTGCGTTCTGGTGACACATCTACACCCTCCCTGCCCCGCCACTTCATGTACCGCCACCGCAGTTACCTTTCTGGCCGTAGCGTGGAAAGTTGCTCTACTAAGATTTTCCAGTATCAATTTATCTAATATACAGGATTATTGATAATTAGCTAACAAATTTTCAAATACAGATTTTCTACCTCGTATCTATTTTTGTTCCATGCTTTTATTACAAAATTCGTTACACAAAAAAAATATATTTTATGTTTGTATAATTTTTGTTGTTTTGTTGAAAAGGTTTCTAAAAGATAATCATCTAGAACCTGTATAACATGTACTCGTATTATTGATTATTCAAATGAATCTGGCAAGTGCTAGAATGAGTCGTGCACTGAGGGTTTCGTAATAAGTCGATGACACTATCGAAAATCCGTCAAGTACGTCAAGTAGTTCTAAATACTAAAATAGATTAAAAAAAACTCAAAATAATTTCTATATAAGTACAAACAGTCCACTATCACACATATTTATAGTTTCTCATTAAAGTATAATGTAACTTTGTATAGCATTTACCTATATGCATGAATTACTATTCTTGTACAGCAGCATCGACGGACGACTTAGCGCTTTTTTTTAATTTATTCGCAATGGCTTGAATGATGTATGGAGGGTCTTTGATTGGCATCGAGCGTTCCATGCGAGAATCAATTAGCTCAGGAAGCTAAAGAGGAAGAAAAATGACGTCCAATTTTTTTTAGATTTTGACGTTTCTGTGATCAGCATGACAATTTGCGAACATTGCGCTAAGTCTCCTATTTGACGTCCGTATATTGGACGTCGTAAGCAGTTTGACGCCACATTATATCCAAAATTGGCCATAGTGGGCGTACAATAAATTACGGGATGCTGAGGACATTACTTAATAGTTTACTTGTAGTCTACGTGTATTACTGAATAGTTTTCGTATCTAAAAATGTCATTAACTCGACATCAGCAGCTACCGGTAACAAGGAAATCTCTAGTTGAAAATCAAAAAGACGAAATTTTCCTTATGACACTTAAAAATTAAATTAAAAAAGTATTTCTATAAAAACATAATGTACTTTTTTTAAAAAAAAGGACATTAACCACTCGTGGTAAGCTTAAATTGCTTGTGTTACGAGTGGTTCACGCCAGTAGTCGAATGGTGGATTCGAACCCACGACCTTTTTGAGTTCCCGGTCCGCTCCCTGCCATTAGGTTACTGTCGCTTGTAAACAAAACATCATGTGCAATCCAAAAATGTATAATACTTCTATATTTCCTTGAAGAACTTGCATAATATGTAGGTTAGGTACCTAATTATATACCTAATATTTAACCAAGTGCTCACACATATGCACGTTGTTAACTATTTTACTATGAAATACAAAAAAACTTACCTTTGAATTCTATTTCTGTTCATTGCTTCAACGTTTGATTTCAATTTTCGTTTTCTGGTACAAGCATATTTTTTACGTTTATGGTCCATATCGAAATTAAAAGTTATAAAACAAATACAAAATGATTTATAAACCCTTAAAGAATTATATGCAAAAAATAATAAAGTAGAGAAACTTTCAATTCGTAACAATGCGCAACCAAGATTAGGGAAAGAGAGAGAAAGAGGAATGTTAGAGCGAGAGGAAGTGCAAAAATTTGGCACAGACAAGACGTCTGAACGCTACAGCCGCTCAGCGGCTACTAAGGAATATTGCCCGCAATTATTGTTTATAAAGTCAATATTTTATAGGTCGATCGAAATAATTATTAATTTTGAAATAAAGTGGTTTAAATTATTATTTTTTAATATTTGTCTAATTAAACACCTGCCCTTGAGAAAAAAATAATTATAGCATAAATATTTTCAGCTATTGCTATGAAACAAATAGTTTTTTATGAGGCGAAAACAGCGAAATTTAACGAAATTGAGACCTCTTATTTAAGACAATGAAAGATATTTAGAAAAAAAGAAACAGCGCATTTTGGAGATGAAGATGTTTAGCTATTAACGCGCTGAATAGATTTCGCCTTTTTATTATCGATTGCCTTATAATGGTACACGAACAAAGCTCGAAATTGCGTTGGGTGCGAGAGAGCTCTATTTACCGTTTGATTTATCTAACATAGACCACATAGATGAACCAAAAAAAAAATTTAGCCATTACTTATAATCTGGGTATTTATGTGTTATCAAAATATTTTACTCTGAAACAATAATTTGCTGTAAAAAAAGAAATCAAAGTGGCGCTAATGATTCGATGTGAGTCAACTTTAAAAGACTGTAGCCTTAATACTTATAGAATTAAAAACAGAAAACTTAAAATTTAACATAAAAATAATAAATATTAAAAAACTTGTAAAAATATATTTAAAACATTTTATTACAACTCATAATGTTAACAAAACCTTCTTATAATTCAGCAGTTACACCATCTAGTTCACTGTTTAGTATAACAATTTTTCATATGGTGTGTCATTCCTTTTATGGAGTGGTTGAAGTCTTAATGGATGTCTAGGTCATTAAAAATACTTCTTTTAATTCAGCGGTTACGCCATCTAGAACACTCCTTTGTATAACAATTTTTCACCTCTTAAGGAGTGGTTGAAGTCTTAATGGATGTCTAGGTCATTAAAAATACTTCTTTTAATTTAGCTGTTACGCCATCTAGTACACTCCTTTGTATAGCAATTTTTCACCTCTTATAGAGTGGTTGAAGTCTTAATGGATGTCTAGGTCATTAAAAATACTTCTTTTAATTCAGCAGTTACGCCATCTAGTACACTCCTTTGTATAACAATTTTTCACCTCTTAAGGAGTGGTTGAAGTCTTAATGGATGTCTAGGTCATTAAAAATACTTCTTTTAATTCAGCGGTTACGCCATCTAGTACACTCCTTTGTATAACAATTTTACACCTCTTAAGGAGTGGTTGAAGTCTTAATGGATGTCTAGGTCATTAAAAATACTTCCTTTAATTCAGCGGTTACGCCATCTAGTACACTCCTTTGTATAACAATTTTTCACCTCTTAAGGAGTGGTTGAAGTCTTAATGGATGTATAGGTCATTAAAGGTAGCTACTCTCCATATAAATACAGGACACTGACACCTATCGGTAACGGTAAATCTACGTCATCCATTAAAACTTAATTTAATTAAAAATGATTACGTGTAATTTTAATAATTTTCTTGGCCAATAATTATATAAACTAATACCATGCACCTTTATTAATAAAACCCAATTTTAAAATAAAAATTATGGCCATATGTGGGCTCATAATTCATATTTTAATCGAACTCTGTACTCTGTTTGTATTTTTAACAGATAGGTGCTACTAAACAGCTCTATAACAGAACGCATGTAGAGTAAGTAAATGACCTAATGTAATTAACATTAGTATATGAGCTATTCACCTATGAGCAATGACTAATTTAATTATGGACAGCAAGAAAAAAAACCGCTTCTTTGCATCGCCTTTGTCGGATAAAAGCAAGAAAAATACATTTATCACTTACTCACCAAATAAAAGCATTGCGTTGAAAGCATTTAGTGAAATAGTTAAAAAAAAGTATTTCACTATTTTAATTCAATAGTATTCTTACTAATTTTCAAGTTAAAAAATCATTAAATGATTTTTTTTTATATAACATATATAACTTTTCTTTAAGTATATAACCTTTAATTATAATAATTTTCTTTAAGTATGAAACCGAACCGTAAAAAAAGTTTCTTAACCGTAAAAAAACTGGAACACCATATTTTATCTTTCAAGGGTTTAAACTTTGCAAAATCCTTTCTTAATTAATGCTTATATAATAAAAAGTTATGGTCCCGATTTCACGCGTCTAGCGGTTAAGCTAAGCGTCTAAATACAACATTTTTCATACAAAATTTGCATCCTAGTTTTAAAATCGTATGGGTAAATTTGATTATTTTGGAGCATCAAATACATTTTCTCCATACTAAATTGAACATCCCCTGTCCCCTTCTCCTCTCCTACGGGTAAAGATTTGTTTTGAAAAATCACTAAATATTTTTCCACCATGTCCTCTTACCCTCTTCCCCGTATGGAGTTGTTAGAAAATCTCAAAATACGAATTCATTTATTTTATTTGCACAGTACTTTCAATAAGCATCGAGTCAATTACCCCGTAAAATAAAAAGATTCATACAAACTGGTACTTGTCTGCAGTCTGCAGTTTGTGATCATATCCGAGACGGCCCCAACCATTAAATCAAATTTGATAGGCCACAAATTTGCGCGAAAGAACGTCGGTTCATACCAAAGATGATGATACGTGAGGGTATTGAAATTAAAAAAAAATCCTAATTTCAATAGAGAAGAGGGCTGGGTACTGCCACCTGCTTGAGAACCTATTATTATTATTATTACCCTATAATTAATAACATTAAAACTAAAGCCAAGCATACCACTGCAAAACTTCAAAACACAGTAAGTTCATTCCGAGTAGATCTGACCAAAAACAATAATTAAAAAGCTGAAGGTAATCCGGGTTAACTCCGACATCGGGCCGTCAGTCACCTCAGTCCCCCGTGACCATGGATGCTGGAAAGCACCAGAAACGTCGGGTATTAAAAATAAAATAAATTAAACGCAATAAAATAATTTTGATTTATATATTCTGTTTCATTTAAGTGTGCCCAATTTCAATTGAAATATCATAGGCGCTATTCGTAAACAAAATAAATACTTCTGTTATCTGGGGGCACGGTAGTGCCCCCGCCAAGTCGAGCAAAAAAGCGGCACGGCCGTACCATCTTTTCTCGAAGCAATTCAGGCCATTTTCGACCCCCTATAACTTCGTAGTCAATTAATCTAGAAGCCTGAATCTTCAGTTACCGAGTAAGCATTGTATAAACATGGTATATTTCAAATTTCATTCAATTTGAACCAGTAGTTTAAGAATTGTAACTAGTCAAAGTTTCTTAATTTTGTCACTCAATGACTGACAGATCATCAAAACTCTAAGGCACTTCTAGCAGACATAGAAGCTTCAAATTTAGAATACTATTAGTATATAGTGTATAAATCAAGGAAAAACTAAAATATTTCTCAATTTCGGTCCAGTTTTCTAGATACACCAACCGCATTAATAACTTTGTAATCCCATATAAATATATAGAATTACAAAGTTAAATTTGCAGTGAATGAATCAGTGTACTTGTATAATATGTATTACAGGTAAAAAATTAGGACTATCTTATATACAAAAAGCAATGAGATGCCATTAAAAACATAACCTGTAAA
Organism: Parnassius smintheus behrii; assembly: GCA_036936625.1. NCBI lineage: Eukaryota > Metazoa > Arthropoda > Insecta > Lepidoptera > Papilionidae > Parnassius > Parnassius smintheus. The sequence continues at coordinate 4,695,075 of JAUPFT010000012.1, forward strand.
AAAAACCAAGACTCTCAACTCAGTTCTTCTACCGTAAAAAGCTGTGAGATCCATGTAATACTAAGTCGGTTAATTTATTCAGTTCCTACTTAAGACTCCTTATGTTTTAAGTTATTACGTAATTAGCTAACCTAACAACATTTTATAGTGACCATATCAATTTTAAAAGTCTTTTATGTTTTAAATATATAGATTGACTTGGCAATCGCACTAAGCAATCTAATTTAATATAATATTTAAAATTGTAACAGTAGAACTGGACGGTCGGTGTTGTTACGCGTTCCGTAAACTAGGCGTTTTAAAATTATATTCCAAACTTTTTCTTATTCAGTGTATCAAAATTTAAATGGTGATCTGATAAATACCATATAGTGTTATATTACATAACTTTTAATGGGTATAAATATACTAAAATCAGTTATAAAAAATTGTTCCCTACATTGGATTATAAGCGACTTTTGTGCGGTGGATTGATATTCTTATTGCGACGGACTCCAGCGTGAATAGTACGCGACATTCACGGTTGTGTAACGTGCATAAGTGTTGTTTTGGCTTGTAACGTTCATAAGAACTAAAGTGGCAAACGTTATCATAACAAAAGTGAAGGTGTAATTATTTCAATAACAATCTTTAATATAATTTGATATCTAATAAATCTAAAGATGCCAAAAATGATTTGGGGTTGCTGTACACCACATGGTGATAATAATGAGAAATATATTGTATGTAAAAAATGTAATAAAAAATATCATTATACATGTATGTGCCTCGAGTACTCCGCATATAATGCTGAGATGCGATCCCTTTGGTGTTGTCCTGAATGCTTAAATGCTGCTCCAAAAGCAACAAAACATGATAACACTCCAGTACGCAACGTTTCCACCAGGGGTTGCAAACGAACTACCCCTAACTCTCCTCCGATTTCAAGTGAAAACATTGTTATGAGCAAGGAAATTATTCGTGAAGTGGTGCAGGACATCATTAAAGAGAGCACGAGTAACATAGTTTCAAAAATGCAAGAGAGTATAATCAACATTCTTAATAATGAGCTGAAACCAGTACGGGATGAGTTATTACAGATAAGTGAGTCTATGAATTTTCTTAATAGCCAATATGAAGATATGAAGAGGGAGAACGAATACTCTAAAATGAAAATAAGCGAATTGGAAAAAGAGAAAGACATATTGAAGAGTACAATTAATGATTTAAACTTGCGTGTTGACCTAATGGAGCAGCATGCGCGTCAGAATAATATTGAACTGCAATGTGTGCCAGAGCATAAAAATGAAAACTTATTAAATATCATTACGCAGTTAAGTAAAACTAAGAAATAATACTCGTCCACGGTCTATCATTCTACAACTGGCGTCCCCAAGAAAACGTGATGAGCTCCTTGCATCTGTTATCAAATATAATAAAAGAAACCCTGCAAATAAATTGAATAGCACTCTTTTAGGAGTGCCTGGCAATTCTTCTCCTGTATTTGTGGCTGAGCATCTGTCTCCTTCGAACAAAGCTCTTCACGCTGCAGTTAGATTAAAAGCAAAAGAATAAGGGATATCAATATGTATGGATAAGAAATAGCCGAATCTTTATGCGAAAGAATGATGAAGCAAATTATATCCACGTCAGAAACAAAGACATGCTACAAAAAATAGAATAATTTAGTTATTAAGTAATTTTAGTAGTTAAGTATATTGTGGCTTTTAAACTTTATGAACAAATTATATATAAAATTCACTTCTCTAAATTTGTATTATCAAAATACGCGGGGTTTGAGGACAAAAACTAACTTTTTTTACCAGCAAATTCTTTGTTGCGATTACGATGTAGTAGTACTCACGGAAACTTGGTTAAATAAATCTGTTCTTAATAATGAGCTTTTTGATCAACGATATATTGTCTACAGAAAAGATAGAGAGGATGCTGAATATTGTTCTAAGAAAGATGGAGGTGGAGTTTTAATCGCTGTATCCAGAAAAATAAAGTCTCGTCGTATGTTTGAGTGGGAATCTAAAGTTGAAGATCTTTGGGTTGTAATAGATGCAACGGTTTCAAAAACTATTCGCAAGATAGCTCTTTGCGTCGTTTATTTACCACCACCAGTACATTATTCTTTGTTAGAGCATTTTTTAGATAATTGTAGTTTTGTTTTCGAACAATGTGATAGTCATTGTATAATTGGTGATTTTAATTTACCTAGTATTAGCTGGAGTTTGTTAGGTCATGTCGCGAGTGATAACAAACTAACAAGACTAAATCAATTCCTAATTGACTTTACACATATGAATGGTTTACAATAACTTAATCATATAGTTAATGCGTCAAACCGAATTCTCGATCTTGTTTTATCTAACTTGCCATCTTGTACTGTGAGCCGTTCTCATAACTCATTAAGTATTACTGATCAATTACATCCACCTCTTGAGGTTGATATTACGTTGATTAATGAAACAAAACTCTGTTTTAATAATAATATTATTAAGTTAAACTTTTACAAAGGGGATTATGAAAAGATAAATAAAGAATTGTCAAAGTGCAACTGGGAAAATATTTTTAAGGGTCATCATAGTGTAGATGTCATGCTTGAAACATTCTATTGCAAAATTAATGCCATTATTGCAAAGTTTGTCCCTAAGAAGAAAATAAGAAATAATAAATACCCACCTTGGTTTGATAAAAATCTTATTAGAACCCTTAAAGATAAATATAAAATCAGGTGTCGGTTTAAAAAATATCGAAACCCTATGGATGAATTAGAGTTACAATTATTAAGTTCTCGTTGTGGACGAATGGCAACAGAGTGCTATAATCGTTACATTAGCAACTTGGAGAAGCAAATAGCCAGTAATTCAAAATCATTTTGGTCATTCATAAAAAACAAACGCGGAGGTACTAGTGCATACCCTATTTCAATGTCTGACGGAAATGTAACTGCTACAGATGGGGAACAAGTATGTGAACTATTCTCATCTCAATTTGCATCTGTATATACTGATGGGGTTGACAATGCTTCGAATAATTACGTTCTCTCTAATTATTTAAATTATTTAGAAAACTATAGTCTACATCTTTCGCCTATTGTTATCGATAACGAATCACTTTTAAAAAAATTAAAAAGTATTGACTGTAATAAAGGTCCCGGCCCTCATGGGATCCCACCCGTTTTTATAGCGGCATGTGCTAAATATTTAGTATCACCCCTGTCATTAATTTACAATAAATCACTCTCAACAGGCATGTTCCCGGCTAAATGGAAAATTGCAAAGGTTATTCCTATTCATAAATCGGGAAATGAAGATTCAGTAAAAAACTACAGGCCAATTTCAATACTGTCATCATTTGCTAAAATTTTTGAAGCTTTGATATGTCCATTTCTACAAGATCATTTTAAGCAATTACTTAGTGATAAGCAACACGGGTTTGTTCAATGTAGATCAACAAACTCTAATCTGGTAAGCTTCACTGAAACTCTTTATGAAGCACTTGATGCCAATAAACAAGTTGACGTCATATACACGGATTTTAGTAAGGCTTTTGATCGCATTTCACATAGTGTACTCCTAAAAAAACTGTCCGCATATGGAATCTGTAATGGTTTAATGCAATGGATCTGGTCTTATCTAACCGACCGTACTTTTTATGTGGTCATCAATGGCTTTAAGTCGAGTTTGCGTAAAATCACATCTGGCGTACAACAGGGATCTCACCTGGGCCCACTTCTGTTTAATGTTTATATTAATGACCTGCCTTTGTGCCTAAAATTTTCTGAATCTTACATGTATGCTGATGACTTAAAATTTTGCAGAATAATTGAAACGCCAGATGATGCACGTAAACTCCAGTGCGATCTTGACAATATCTTTCACTGGTGTAATTTGAATAAGATGGAACTCAATGCAAAAAAATGTTTTTACGTAAAATTTGCTCGGAAAATGAATCTAGTTCACTACAGTTATCATATAGGCAATAATAATTTACAGGAACTACAAGAGACCAAGGATTTAGGCGTCATATTTGACAGCAAACTCACATTCGTGCCACATATGGAATATATTACAAAACGTGCCACCAAAATGTTAGGATTTCTTTACAGAAATATTAAATTTTTCCGCAGCAATAAAATCAAAATAACGCTCTACAACAATTTAGTACGAAGTATCTTAGAATACTGTTCTGTAGTTTGGAGACCACATTATGCAACGCATTCTTTACGCTTAGAACGAATACAAAAAAGATTCATGTGGCATTTAGTATACTCAAATCGAATTTCAAAAAAGAAACTTTCTTCGTATAAAAAACAGCTATCTTTTTTCAAAATTACGTCCTTGGCTAATCGCAGACATATATCCGACTTACTCTTCGTAAGCAAATTATTGAATAATAAAATTAACTGCCCTCAATTGTTGAATAAGATAAAATTTCGCGTACCTCATAGATACCCCCGTAAGAGAGTAATTACTATTAGATCACCCCTTCGTAAAACAGTATTTGGCGCTAATTCCCCGATCTCTAGGTTAAGTAAACTGATCAATGAACTTCCCCACGCTTTTGATATTAATTCCGACTCACCTAACAAGCTCAGAAAAGAACTACTCAAACATTATGCAAATGTAATAGATTAAGTTTTTGCATTTTTTTTAACGCTTTGGTTTTCTGTAACTATGTAATATTCTTGAAGTTTATTCCAGTGCATGTTGTAATCACCTATAATAGTTTGTAGCATTTAAAGTAATACCCTATCTATGTATGTATGTAAATTATAATTTAACAATGTATACAAATGTTGGTGATGCTTTAATAAATAAAAAAAATAAAAAAAAAATATGTATTTCTTGTGAGATATATTGTGGTTTCATGCGATGGCCAAGTCAATCTATATATTTAAAACATAAAAGACTTTTAACATTGATATGGTCACTATAAAATGTTGTTAGGTTAGCTAATTACGTAATAACTTAAAACATAAGGAGTCTCAAGTAGGAACTGAATAAATTAACCGACTTGGTATTACATGGATCTCACAACTTTTTACGGTAGAAGAACTGAGTTGCGAGACTTGGTTTTTTTTTTACAAGTTATGTTTTTAATGGCATTAAATAGGATTTCGTCTAATTGTAAGAATTTCCTTAGCATTTAATAATAATATAAGTAAATTAATAACATACCCTCTTCTACTAAATACAAATATTAAACTTTATGTAAAGAACGTCAGTCCCTAATAAATAGTCTCAGTACGAGTATCAGCAATTTGAGAATGCCTAAAGTCAGCAGTGAGCCATGTACCACCTGTTCATTTTTACTTAACTTTTTAGTTGAAGGCAAATATTACTCTCTTTTTGCACTTTTGAAAGATAGGTGCTATTTAACAAACTTTATATCAAAGCATATTAAATAAATATATCTTATGAAAGTTAACTGTGGTATATCATGAGCTATTTCGAATATGAGTGATGACTATTTGTATGAGTAACATAAATATGATTAGCAAATAACATTCAGCTTCTTTGCATCAACGTTATCTTTACTTATCTATTAAATTATGTAAATACTCTTTTGAAAATTCCATATTCTATGGATGTGTCTTAAGTCAAATATAGCATACAAAGAACTATAATCCTTAATAATTTTAAATATACCTACAGTGCCATCTACTTAAAAATAGTAATTAGTTGATTATTACACTAAAATAAAAACCACGATATTTAGAAAATAACCGGTAAGGTTATTATAAGAACAACTCAAAATCGAATGATGTGATTTTAAAATCCCGCTACAATGTAAATTTTAATCCTTTTGTAGCTGCAAAAGGGTGATGAATTTTAATTACTCCAACAGTTCGATCTCTATGTAAAATGAAAGTAAAAGTAACATTCAAATCGGTTCACAGGTTTTTACGTGATAAGTGGCAGACAGACAGCATTTAAAAAATATGTTTAAGAATCTGTATCGATCATATACCCCAACTCAAACTTCAAAAAATATTTAATGTACAGAAATCGTCGTGTTAGAATTTTATTATTTTTATTATTATATATAGACATACATACATAGACAATGTACATTATAAATAGCTGTCCTATTAGATAGAACTTTTTTTTTCGTCTCCTTAGAAAAGTCTAGTACAGTCAAGTCCAGCAGTAAAAAGGTCAATTGATAGTTTTCTAGTAAAGTTATCATATTTTGTAAATGCTATGTATTTTTCTTTTTCTATCATCATTGCAGCCTTACACAAGTCCACTGCTGAACATAGGCCTTCCCCAAGGAATGTCACAAAGCACGGTCCTGAGCTACCTGCACACATCGAATTCCTGCATGCCGTACCAGATCATCACTCCATCTGGTGGGGGGACAACCTATACATCGCCTGCTAGTACAAGGCTGCCACTCGAAAAACTTTTTACCATCGGTTATCGGTTCTTCGAGCTATGTAGCTGGCCCATTGCCACTTCAGTTTATTAGTAACCGACATAGCCCAACTACTGCGGATGCTGCGTTCTACTGCGGATATCCTCATTCCTAAGTTTACTACGCAGAGAAACTCCGAGCATAGCCCTCTCCATAGCTTGCTGAGCAACTTTGAGCTTCCTCATAAGGCCAGTAGTGAAAGACCACGTCTCTGATCCATAGGTCATCACTGGCAACACGCACTGGTTGTACAATCTACTTTTTAGGTTTTGAGGTGTGCCTCACGAGAAGACGTGTTACAATCTCCCGAACGCTGCCCAGCCAAGTTGAATCCGACGATTGATCTCTCTGTCGAAGCTGGACTTACCTAGTCGGATTATTTGTCCCAGGTTATCATACTCGTCAACAACTTCGAGCTTAGTGCTCCCAACAACCACCGGCATAGGTGTGACATGGACATTACATATGACAGTCGTTTTGTTGATCATGTTCATCTTAAGATCTATCCCTCGGGAGACACTATTGAGGTTATTGAACATAGTGCTTAGGTCCTCCAGCGATTCTGCCGTAAGAAATATATCGTCGGCAAATAGAAGGTGAGTGATGTACTAGCCATTGACGTTAATACCGTATCTTTTCCACTCCAGTAGCTTAAAAATGCAGTGGTGAAGAGTTTCGGGGATATTACGTCACCCTGTCTTACACCTCTCTGCAGTGGGATAGGCTGTCTTATATAGGATAGCCATCGTAGCCCTACTATACGAACATTTCAGCACTTCGATATACCGAGTTCGCTTGGCACCGCTGAAAGGACAGCAGCTTCGCTTAAATATCGGCGGAATCAAAGATTTTCTCATAATCCACATACGCAAGATGTATGTGGTCTATAGTGCTAAAGCCTATTCGGAAACCGGCTTGTTCGGGAGGTTGAAAACCGTTAAGTCTGCTTGCGATACGATTCGTAATGACACTCGGAAATAGCACGTAGACGCGGCTCAGAAGTGAAATTTGTCTGTAGTTCTTCCAGATAGCATTGTCGCCTTTCTTGAAGAACCGTTCCAACGCCTCCGGAGGAGGATTTGCCACCATGGAGGACGGATTTGAAGAGCTTCTGAAGGACTTCAATTACCGGTGTTCCATCCACTTTCAGGAGCTCCGCTGTAATTCTATCCTCGTCCGGGAATTTGCCGTTTTGAGGGTGCTGGAGGGCCATTATAATCTCACTCAAACTGCCGTCCGGGATATCACACGCGTGTGACTTCAACGATGACAGCTACGCATAGAACCTCTCACTAAGATACTTGGTGTAGCGGAAACGATACCACTTTCGCTATTCAGCTTCGACAGTTGACTCTTTCTAGCAGCCAGACCTCTAGCAAAGATTTTGGAGCCTTGGTTCCGCTCAATAATTTCTTCAATACCCTTAGTATTAAAGTAGCGTAAGTCCCGCCGAATGCATTTGGAGATCTGTCCGTTCAGTTACCTTTATGCTGTCAAATTTGCTAACGACTGCAGCTTCATATCCCGACTAATAGCCATAAGAATAAGAGTGTGATCGTCTCGTTTTCTATATCAGCCCGTAAAATTTACTGCCGGATATGGGTCTTTCAGTGATGTCAGAAGCTATGAGATCTTTATAACACTTCATTTCAAACTCGTTCAGTTAAGTGTTACATTAGTTAAGTGTATTTTTTTTGTTATTTAGCTCTTACCGTTACAGCCTAACGAAAGTCCCCTGCTTGACATAGAGCGCCTCATAGCAGGTCACATGCTGCTGTCTCGCTTGGCAAGAGGTTTGGCAACCACCATGTTTTATAATTTAAAGTCGTTATCAGGTAGATGCTACCGCTCATCTCCTGTATCATTTCGCTCTGCAACTGCCATGAGACGTTAAATTATAGTGGTTATTTTTACATTGCCAGAAAACGGTGTATTAATATAATAATTGAATTATATTGTGTTACATTGTAATTTAGCTATTAACACAGTATTAAACTGACGCAAGCAAAACAAGAAATGATAAAACGCAAAATGAATTATTTTCACGAAGAAGAAACCAAATGAAATAAAAAATAAAGAAACTCTAAAGTCCGAAAAGGGATCCGAGACTAATGGTCGGCCCATTTAGCCCGGTTTATCCGGACACTCGCATTGCACAGTAAATCATCCCGGTTGTGAGGCGGGTGCTTTTTCTCCAAGCATTGCCTTCAATTAAAACATTTTTGCTTGTTTTCATTCTTACGTTACAGTGAATACTGAAAAGCACTAATCAAGGGTAGTTTGTTAAAAGTTTCTGTAAAATAATTTCAATATGAAGGTTTGCAATCTTTTCAAAGTATGTGATCAAAGGATAGATTGCATCCCTACGAGTTGTGTTCGGGTGTTGCATTACCCACCTTAACCATTAACTATTTCTACTTGTTCTGACCTTGCTTCTTGATGTTTTAATGAGTTGGCGAGTGTCAAAATATATGACAGAAGTCAGAGATTATCAAACTTATTTCTTTTGCCACCCCCTTTGAACATCAGTTATTTTTAGCGCCCCCAATATTTCATACATTCCTAAAACTTAAAAACCACAATTTCATTACTTTAATTTATTTAGTTATGGTGTGCTATATCAGTCAGTTCTGGTGCCTGAACATACATTCTAAACTAGACATTATTAACGGTGAGAGCAATTAAAACGCAACCTTATAATATTAAGAATATGTTTTAATAAAATTAAAAGAAACAATACAGATAAATCAATTTTAGTTTTAAAACTAATTTAATGAGATGGATGAATTTGATGATTTTAATAGGTATGTATGGTATGTTGATATCAGGTTCGATTTTACTCAAAAACAGTCTTATTTTGCCATGCTCGGTAACATGAAAACGATTTACTTTTTTAGTAAGCAGCGCTGTCACAGCGCTAAATCCATTTTCATGCAATTACGGTCAAAAATCGTTGAACGATCGAAGACAATCCAAGGTTCAACTACGAGATTGATTATTGTAGTTAAAATCCTTAGAATTTGATTTTATTTCCTCATTCATTGTCAGTTCTATAAGTTCTTCCAGTTGGGGTGATACTACTATGTTGACATTTTAAAAAGGATCTAACACCCAGTCTGGTATTTCCAATTCCAAAATATCCTGGAATCTTTCAATGAAATAACTGTGGAGATTTTCCAAATGTTGGCAGTAGACAAGCAAGTCGCCGTTGTTGCAGGATACTGATAAATTGGGAAAATTATGGAAATCGTGTCTGCAGATATTCTTCTCGTGTAAAATCAGCTTGGCTACGAAAACAGCGACGAGATTTTATTTTTTTACTAAGTTCTAGTCATCTCCTTGAAGTTTTCCAAGAATTCTACGACAGAGGCAAACAGATTGTAAAATTGTGTGAGACAATTTCTTTTTGATCCATATCGATATATCGATATGGATCAATTTGTTGAAATTTTTATCAATAGTAATACAAAGATGATTAAATAATCTGTAATTTAAAAAATTGTTTCGGATTTTATTAACTGCTCTGATAACATATTGCAATGATTGAAACAGTCGTTAACTTAAATTTCTTGCAACCAAACGTTGTCGATAAATAACGCAATTTACAGCAGGCACGTCTGGAATTTCATTTTTAAAGTACTCTATGAAGCCTTTTTGATACCCCGTCATAGCTGGATCACCACCTGTAGCTGATATAATATTCTTCAAGGGAATTCCTTGTTCATCACAAAAAATTTTCCAGTGTTTTATATATGGTTTCTCCTTATGTATCTAAATTTCAGTTCATGGCATATTTTTTCATCTTGAATAAACTCATTCAACTGAATTAAAAATTTACTAGTCTTCAGACGATTGCACAATGACTTTTCAATGTTTTAAGCTATTTCATCAATTCGTATTTGCACATAACCGAAGAAATTGCTCAAAGGAATTTTTTGAATTATGTCTGCCACCGGTTAATAGAGCACAGTATTTACAACTTCTTTATTGTCGGCTAACAGATTTAAATCATTTCATTCGAATTAACAAAGAGATTTGTATGAAGCTCGAAGTCCGTCATCGTCTTGCTTAGCAGCCGACGAAAAAAATGTTGAACTTAAATACTTGTTTGAAGATTGCGCGCGAAACCACAAATGAAAATATTAAAATTATTACCAGCTATACGAGATGAAAGATTTAAAAACAGCACACTCCGACAGGAATAAGACAAACACACACAAACACGTTCATCTCTTTCGATGCTCAATCGTACTGAGCAAGTTAAGACAAGTATTGATGAACTAACCGATTGCTACCGGATTGCACCAATAGCGTTGTTTAACAAAAACTTTTTATTACTTGATTGCGTACGGCGTACGGGCTATCCCACAAAATCTTTTTTAATTATTTCTAGTTTATATGACATCATAGAGGGCAGATATATAAACTAATTATTGGATTTTGAGTAGTAGTTACGTTTTAATTTTAGTATATTTTAAAATATAAAGCAACTAAATGAAACTAAAAATAAACCATCGCCGCCACCACCACAAATTAACGCCAAAACTCTTTATTTTTTTAAAGGCCCCTTGAAGCTCTAGGTCTCCAACAAACACAGGAGGCGTTATCACCCACTTTGAGAAAGACTGAATTTGAGAAAATAGAATAAGGATGACAAATGATCACAAAGTTACCTCGTGGTAAGTGGATTCTGTGACCCATAGGCACCTACATCTATCTTCAATTAAGATTTGAAATGCAGATGCATTATCACCCTTGAGATTAACCTTGACCTAACATTATATGTCCAATTTCCAGCAAAAATGATCTTCATGATTTAAATTTGAACCAACCTAGGTACGATTTTCGCCAGCACTTTTAATTTTTGACGTTTCAAGTGATTTATAGTACCCATGGTCACGGTGGAGACTGAGGTTATTGACGTCCCAATGTCATAGTAAAACCGGACTACCATCAGCTTTTTAATATTAATTAATAACCGTGGGTGCTGTATAGCACCTGAAACGTCAGGAATTAAATTAACAAATTTGACGCGATAAAATCCGTTAAATTAAATTTATTCAATGTCTTGCTTTGGATTCATAACATCCCAAGTTTCAAATTCAAAAGCTTACTAAAAGTCTATTAAGGCAAAGAACGAATGCCATGTAACTTCATCGTCATTTACATCCGTATCATTTTAGCTCTCATTGTTTTCTCGTTTAATCACAGATACCAATACAAAATTACGGTAATTATAAAAACAAAGGCTGTTTAATGTGAAATCAATAAAAACATGAATGATGTTGACGCTGTCGGCTTAATTAAATTCACGGATGTACCGGCATTCATATGCCGCTACTTTTGGGGTGCGCTTAACTCCAAACGGTTGTAACGTGATTTTTTAAATAGATGAAAGGTTATTGGATACTGTCGATAATATTTTAAAAAGAATTTTGCTGGAGCCAATAAAGGGAAAATTGGATTCATTTTGGGGCAAATTTTTTATATAAGGGCATTAAATTGAGTTTTAAAATACATGAATTTCATTACATATTGTCCTTACTTTTTGTCCGCCTGCCTCAAAGGGCTTGAAATTTTTGCTTGTTCCATTTAAACAGTTTTTCTACAGCAAACAGCTTGACAAAATTTTGAACTAAAACATGTCGTTATATTCGTCATAATTATTAGTACTGTATGATATTTTTTTATAATATTAGTAACATAATATTCGCACAAACAAGTGCAGAAATTGAAAGGCCAATCTATTTTCAACGATATACTATTAAAGGCTGTTAAATATAATAATAAACCCATCATACAATCTAATATCTAACGCAATCAAAGAAAATCATTGAATTATTAGTTAAGGTCCGAATCCTATACCTTTAAACGAGCAATTCTTGTATATATATATATATATATATATATATATATATATATATATATATATATATATATATATATATCAGCATATATGTCCAGCCGAGTTGAATCCATCGATTGACCTCTCCGTCGAAATTGGACTAACGTAGTCGGACTATTTGTCCCAGGTAAACGTACTCGTCAACAACTTCGAGCATAGTGCTCCCAACAACTACCGGCATAGGTGTGACATGGACATTACATATGACAGTCGTTTTGTTGATCATGTTCATCTTAAGATCTATCCCTCGGGAGACACTATTGAGGTTATTGAACATAGTGCTTAGGTCCTCCAGCGATTCTGCCATAAGAAATATATCGTCGGCAAATAGAAGGTGAGTGATGTACTAGCCATTGACGTTAATACCGTATCTTTTCCACTCCAGTAGCTAAAAAATGCAGTGGTGAAGAGTTTCGGGGATATAACGTCACCCTGTCTTACACCTCACTGCAGTTGGATAGGTTTCGAACTCTGGTTCTGTACTCGGATAGCCATCGTAGCCCTACTGTATAAACACTTCAGCACTTCGAGATACCGACAGTCAACTTGGCACCTCTGAAGGGACTGTAGCACCGCCCAAATTTCGACGGAATCAAAGGCTTTCTCATAGTCCACATACGCCAGGCAAAGTGGCAGATTGTACTCTTCGGCCTTCTGTACAATCTGTCGCAGGGTATGTCACATACATATGTCTGTGACATACCCTGCGGTATGTCTATGGTACTGAAGCCTTTTCGGAAACCGGCTTGTTCGGGAGGCTGGAAGTCGTCGAGTCTGCGTGCGAGACGATTCGTAATGACTCTCGAAAACAGAACGTAGACGCGGCTCAGAAGGGAAATCGGTCTGTAGTTCTTCAAGAGAGCATTGTCGCATTTATTGGAGAACTCTTCTCCACGGCTCCATGGTGGCAACCACGAAGGACGGAATTGAAGAGCTTCTGTAGGACTTCAATTACCGGTGTTCCATGCGCTTTCAGGAGCTCCGCTGTAACGCCATCCTCGCCACGGGTCCTGACGTTTTTAAGGTGCTGGAGCATCATTCTAATCTCGCACAGACTCAAGTCCGGGATATCATTGAAATAAGACACGGATAAGACTTGCTCTTGGATCGTTACTCACACTTGCGTGTGGCTCCAACGATGATGTGTAAAGCTGCCCATAGAACCTCTCAAACTCACTCAAAATCTCAGGTGTCCCAGAAATGATGCTGCCACACTCAGTCTTCAGCTTTGACAGTTGGCTCTTTCTGGCAGACAGATCTCTGGCAAAGACTTTGGTCCCCTGCTTCGGCTCGATCGCTTCTTTAATACGAGCAGTATTAAAGTTGCGTAAGTCTCACCGCATGCATTTGGAGATCTGTCTGTTCAGTTGCCTGTATGCCGTCAAATCTGTTGACGATTGCAGCCTCATCTCCCGTCGAACAGCCATGAAATTAAGAGTGTGAGCGAAGAGTTTTTGTGTTCTTCTGCGGCGAGTCTTGCGCAACTTAGCTCCGACCGCATGGACAGTTTCCACGAGCTTGTCATTCATATCGTCCACTGCATTGCAATCTTTTGGGCACTGAAGTAGGCCAGCTGCTGGCCCCTTGGATTCCGTTGCCCTATCCCAAATTTCCCTACCTTCACCTCACCGTTCTTTCTTGTGCCCAGTTTTGCGTTGAAGTCCATCATTAACACCGTATAGTGAGTTTTGGAGGAATGCATGGCTTTAGAAATGTCCTCATACATTTCCTCCACCTCCTGATTGGGATGTTCCGACGTTGGCGCGTAAACCTGTATGAGCTTCAGCGAATACCGTTTGGTGATTCTGAGTATAAGGTACGCAACCCTCGTCGATACACTCCCAAACTTTAAAACGTTGTTAACGAGAGACTTGTGGACGATAAATCCAACACCTGATTGGGACAGATGGTCGCCCTCCCGATGATAGAACAAGCTGCCGGATTCGAGAATCACCGTGTCCTCATCCTCTCTTCGGACCTCGGATAATCCTATAATATTCCAGCTCAACTTGTCTAGTTCTTATTCCAGCTCCAGGATCTTCTCGTCAGTTCTCAGGGTGCGTGCATTAACCGGGGACTGGGGGTCGTCTATTTGTGTAATTCTTCATGGGGGCATATTGTCATAGTTGCCACGCTTGGCGAGCGGGTTGGCAACTGCAGTTTTTTTGTTGCTGTTATCAGGAAGATGCTGATGCCCATCTCCTGCCTGTTTCCCTCTGTCCCCACGGGAAGATATGGGGTAGTGGATATTCTTAACCGCCACTACACGGCAAGTAATATATATATATATATATATATATATATATATATATATATATATATATATATATATATATATATATATATATATATATATATATATATATATTAACTTGCCAGGCAGACGTTGTTCTGCCCTTTTTGACGACCTTTTGTCATGTCCTATAAAAAATCCTTAAATTCGCAAAAAATTGTGGGTCACTCATGAGCAAAAAAACTGCACACGGTGTGCAAATTTGATTAAAATCGGCTAAGTAGTTTAGGAGGCCATGGCGGACAAACAACGTGACACGTAATTTATATATTTATATTTATATCTACTACTTTACAATAACTAGTCTTGTACTAGACAATAACTTTAATATTTAATAACGTGCCCAAATAATTTCAAATATTTCAGAGTAAGCTGATATTTCCTGAAGCAAATGTAATATTAGAGGAACACATTCCTTCATAATAACTTGCAGAAATTGATACAAAACTTCCCTAAGGCAAATTTAGTTCTAATTAAATATGCGGATTAAATTCACTTAATTCAAATCTTTTAACGATCAATTATATGAAATTGATATCTAGAGAAAAACGTGCACATTTGCATGTCCTTATGTATCAATGTTATTTTACATTATTTTGATTCTCGTAAACAGATTCCCTACCAATTACTCGCCATGCTATGTAAAGGGCTATGCTCGGAGTTTCTCTGTCTGATAGACTTTGTAATTAGGATAACTACAGTAGATCCAGAATTAAAAGTAAATCCAGAATAACCTACTTAGAGTAACTGATTAGTAAGCTGAAGTGGCAATAGGCCGTCCATTAATTCAAAGTACTGATAAACAATAGGGAAGAAAGTTTCTCAATCCACTTTTCGCCTCTCCGGGAGACAGAACGTGACGGGTGGCGAACCTCGTCGCTGGTTTGCAGAAGTGAATGGCAAAGTCGGAAAGGGACGTCCTAGGTGAAAATTTGTCGACCAAATTGGCGATTTATTGAAAACGGGCCAAATTAGGAGTACCCTTAACCGACGAGCATGTATGCGTAGGTGTATGGATGTGAAGGAGGCGAGAGAGGTGTGTCAGGATTGTGCCAAATGGAAGTCTGTAGTCTCTGCCTACCCCTCTGGGTGACAGGCGTGAGTGTTTATGTATGTTATGTATGTAAGAAAGTTTCTCTCTAGTCACGATAAGCGCAATATTGGGTAACCCTCTACTAGTTTATGTGGCATTCCTCGTGCTCCTCCCAGTGAAATTGTGATGGTCTGTAATAGCGATGATGATGAATCAGATATTTAAGATGTAAATACATAGGCAAAACTTACACCCACAAGTCATTTCATAAAAAAATCTAAAAGAATACTATTCCAAGACTCATAAGCCAACAAGTAGAATGCTGCAATATTAACTGAAGATCAGAAGTTGGATAAACGATGTATAGCAGATACCGTCTTCACACAGGGATGATAAAACTCTAAGCTAATGGGCTTTTAAGTTTGATGAAAATAAAGTAAAAATAATAAATAACTAAATGGACGAAAGTAGAAACAAATACAATGCCCCGAAAACAAAACGACGAAAAAGTAAAATAAATGAATGTGGAAAAATAGCTGTATTAAAATTTATGCAAATTTTTATTTCCTCTTTACGTTCCTTTTTGGAAAGAGAAACGACGGATGTGTTTTAAGTTACATTTTATATTTCATCAAATGCAGGAAATTTAAATTTTTCTTCAAGTTTTTGGAAGGCGAGATAAATAATAAATTAAATAAATATTCCAGCGCTCTTTTTTTAAAGAAATATATTATTTAAAGAAATATATTATTAGGGTTCCGTATTCAACTAGGAACCCTTATAGTTTCGCCATGTCAGTCTGTCCGTCTGTCCGTCCTCGCTTAATCTCTGTGACAGTTTGCACTAGAAAGCCGAAATTTGGTACCAATATGTGTATCAATCACGCCGACAAAGTGGTAAAGTAAAAATTGGAAAAAAATGTTTTATTAGGGTAAATGATTTTTTTTAATTTCAGCCCTAACGTGTGATATATTGTTGGAAAGGTATTTAAAAATGAATAGGGGTTTACTAAAATCATTTTTGATAATGTCAATAATTTCGGAAATAATCGCTCCAAAAGTAAAAAACAATGTGTCCCCCCCCCCTCCAACTTTTGAACCATAAGTTTAGAAAATATGAAAAAAAAATCTGAAAAGTAGAACTTTATAAGGACTTTCTAGGAAAATCATTTTGAACTTGGATGAAAAGTCGGAGCGCCTGCCGCGGAGCGTGCAATGTTGCACGCTCCATGTTCGCGCACGTACCCACTACCGGGAGCAGTTGCAGGAGCGCGGAGCGCTGCTGGAGCGCGAACATAATGGATACCCACCTTTAAACTCATAAGTGGGAACACTTATTGTGACGGACGGGAAACTACAGAACCCTACATTGAGCCTGGCCCGACACGCTCTTGGCCGGTTTTATAATATATAGACAATATTTTATCGTTCTAAAACGTTATGGTAATGTAATTAAAGTACCCGGTTGACCGAGCTTTGCTCGGTATTTATCGCTAGATTTTTTTTAATTCGTGTGTTTTGGAAATTATATTTAGATACAAATTACATACTGATGAAATATAAATAATATTTTTTGATCTTAGCGACATAACAGAAAAAACGGAACTGGTTATTTGAATAAAAAATCATGAGTGCAATTATTTTAATTTTAATTTTTGTGTTTTTAAAAAATACTAAAAAAAAGGGCTCGAAAAAATAGATTTTCTCAAAAAAGAAAGGAACATGAAAAAAAAGTTAAAAAAAAGTCGGTCGGTCGGTCTGGGCTCGAACCGGGGTACTACGATTCTGTGACCGACCATTATACCAATTAAACTATTTATAATCACTAACAATCTGTCAAAATTTACCTTCTTATTCTAACGATATTGTAGCAGTTTTTCATTATCTAAAAACACGGACAAAGACATTTTCTAAAAATAAATCCTAGCTAGATCGATTTATTATCCCCGAAACTCCCTGGACACTAAATTTTATGAAAATCGTTGGAGCCGTTTCCGAGATCCCGAATATATATTTATATATATACAAGAATTGCTCGTTTAATAGTATAGGATTTATATTTGTAGATAATGATGATTATACATAAACGTCATTGTTAATAACAAGAACAGATGACCGTTTTAATAGTTACAAAACATTACATATTAGTAGGAACGAACCTAGTTGACGATATTGTTGACATTTATCGTGTGGTCGACTGCGTGCACGTTTGTTATCCCTATTTCTATAATAAAAATGTTACAACAAGTTTTATATATTCCGTAACAAGTGTATATAATCAACCGTGTATGTGTGTGTATATAATAGCTTATAGTCTCAACATACGTATTCAATATTCCAAGAAAATTTATTGAAACTGATGTCCAGGTTTATTCAAATTGCGTTATTGAAAATTGAACCCGATTCTAAATTTAGCACAGCTGTTACCAATTTCAATAGCGGGGGAGACTGAACTTTAGTTTCTTCGTCACATCATATAACTCAATATCGCAGCAATCATTTACTGCAATGCTTAAGGGGTGATTTATTGTTTACTCACAGATTTTGATGTTGATTTGTGTACTACAACATTACATAATAGTTACATTGCATTAAAAAAAAACCTCACGGTGAATGAGCTTTAGATCTGTCGGTCTCTTGTGTGTAGACTTCTCAGCCTCTGCATTTCTGATAAAGCTCGTTCATTGTGAGGTTTGTGTAATACCTTATTTGACTCTAGATCACATAAATCAATACCCTCAAGTGTTTTACTCCACTCAGTGCTACATAATATGCGTGGCATTTGGCAAACTTTTTTTTCCGAGGTCAATTACAGCTTTAAACAAATAATAGTTAAAGTAGGATTACATAATAGTTAATAGCTAAAGTAAGGTAAGTAGCTATTATAAAAGTTATTAAAAAAATTATGCATGTAGTAACTAGTAGATTGTAGCCACAAAAATTAGAAAATAAAAACTTTTTAACAAAAAATTAAAACCACCGAAAATAACCAAAAAGTAATGAACCTTTTTCTTTTACCTTAATAACTAAGTCCATAAACTAATGTAAATATACCTAAGTATATATTTTTGTTATTATTTTGAGTTTTTATTAACCTTAATAACTAAGTTCAACTAACGTAAGTATACCTAATTTATTTTTAGTCGGCGCCAAGCAATCAATGATTTTTTCATTGATTGATCTTTTTGATCAATAAATTACCTGATATTGAAAATTAAAGAAATTAAAAATTAAATTTAAATTTAAAGAAATAATCGAATCAAATTAACAATGCACCGTGAAATCTTCAGCGATAAACATTAACATTTAAAAAAATATGCCTTCCGCACAAACGCTCGCAACGACGTGTGCCCTCACACGTGTACCCGTTCGGGTTGCTGTCTCATTGACATTAACTTCGTGAAAACTCGGCATTTTCCGGCGAAGAGTCGTGCCGGGGCACCCATCACGCTTTACGTAATTAATTAATTTTCTTTTTTGCCGCCGACTCAAAATTACTTTTTTTATTTTTAAGGTTAATAAAAACTCAAAATAATTACAAAAATATATACGTAGGTACATTTACATTAATTTAAGAACTTATACAATATGTAACGTAATTAACGCACACCCTCAGACAACCCAATTAGTATATTAAGTTATAATCATTATACATACAATGAATTTTTAATTAAACATTTTTATGCATTGATTATTTATATTAGTTACACTAATTACGGAACAATGTTGTGGTCACAGTTAAATCCACAAACGAACGCACGCAGGATCGCTCACGTAGGTATAGGTTTTGAGGGTCATGCTGTCCCAGTAGGTATTCGCTCGCGTTCGAGACGAGTTACCGCCGCCGCCGCTTTACGCAACTGTAGGTATGTATTAGAGTGCCGAAAAAAGCCGACATCCGACAATTAAAAAAATACCTATCTATGAACACTAACTGATGTTCGTACTCCGAGCATCGAGTTGTTTATTAGGTCTAGTAAACATTTGTTTCCATTTTTACATCACACTTCAATCTTTGGACTGTCGACTGTGAATAATTTTGTTTATTGATTATGATACAATGTTAATAGGCAATATTTGTTACAAACTGTTATGCATTAGCATGACATTTTAATTGTAATTGTAAATAATAACGAACTGCTAAAAATAAGAGGCGACAATACTTCCACCATAATTCAAATACGGCGATATTTAAAAGATGTGAATCAAAATATTTACAATAATTAAAAAAAAAAACAAATACTTAACTTACTGATACCCGATAGCCTAAAAACTCATGCAACGTTCACGTTGTGTTTTTAATACACTTTCAAAATGTCCACCACCTTGTTCAATACATTTTAATGAGCGTTTTCTTAACTAGTATTTTAATTTAGAAAGCACTTCAGTGTCATTTTTCACTATTTCAAAAGCGTTCACTATCTTATTTTTTAGGTCCTCGGCACTTGTTGTCTAACTAAAATAGACTAATGATTTAATACGTCCGCACAAAAAACGTCAAGAGGCGTCAAATCAGCTGATCTGGGAGGCCACTGAACCGTTGAGTAGCAGCTAACATAGTCCTGCGGTCTATTCTTGTACCATACCTTTGGTTGAATGCTCTGCAAGCTAGAGCCACATTATCACCACACTGTGCCAAAGTCCTTACCATTTCGGTGCACTGAACGTTGCTGTATTGGAAAGACATCGCACGCGAAAAATTATTTGCAAAAATTCTCGTAAGCACTTTCTACTCATAATGTCCGCGAGTTACTAATTAATATTCTTTTCATTTAAGTTAGCTTAGCTAGCGCGGAGCGCCCGCGCCGGTAACGTGCTATCTCGCTCTATCCCAGGTTCCCAGGAAATAAGGTTCATTTTTAGGGTTCCGTAGTCAACTAGGAACCCTCTTAGTTTCGCCATGTCTGTCTGTTCGTCTGTCCGTCCTCGCTTAATCTCTGTGACCGTTAGCACTAGAAAGCTGAAATTTGGTACCTATATGTGTATCAATTACGCCGACAAAGTGGTAAAATAAAAATTGGAGAAAAATGTTTTATTAGGGTAGCCCCCCTATATGTAAAGTGGGAAGTGATTTTTTTTTAATTTCAACCCCAACGTGTGATATATTGTTGGAAAGGTATTTAAAAATGAATAGGGGTTTACTAAAATCATTTTTTGATAATGTCAATAATTTCGGAAATAATCGCTCCAAAAGTAAAAAACATTGTGTCCCCCCCCCCCCCCTCTCACTTTTGAACCATAACTTTAGAAAATATGAAAAAAATCTGAAAAGTAGAAGTTTGTAAGGACTTTCTAGGAAAATCATTTTGAACTTGGATGGAAACAACATTACCCACTACCAGGAGCAGTTGCAGGAGCGCGGAACGCTGCTGGAGCGCGAACATAATGGATGACCCACCTTTAAACTCATAAGTGGGAACACTTATTGTGACGGACGGGAAACTACGGATCCTACACTGAGCGTGGCCCGACACGCTCTTGGCCGGTTTTATTCTTTATTTTGTATTGAATGACGGAATTTGTATTAATACAAATAAAACTGCACTTTTAAAAGTCTTATAGCCTTGAGTTACGGTCCATTTCAGTTTGTTTTGACTGTACAGGTTTAGTGTGACTGTAAATTACGTATTTTCAATTAATTTTGGGATAAAAAATTACCTATATTAAAAATGACAGAAATCGATTCAGTACACGATTCTGAACAAACTACTTTTTCAAAGTGCGTTAATTATATTACATGTTGTGTGTTGTGTATGTATATATATATAGGTAAAAAGGTTTATTATTTTTTACTTTTCAGATTTTTCCGCGGTTTGTTTTTTATTTGTTATAAAGTTTTTTCTTGCCCTTATACCTTGTTAGGCGGTAACTCGAAAACATTTTGCAATGGAGTTGCCTGTTCTACCGGTTATATAACTAATTGCCACTGCTGTGGTGGTACTTTAGTGTACTGTGGGTGGTACTTTAGTACTATTTTTTATTCAGTTCTTCAATAAACAACATACAACTCTGTAAGTTTAAATAAATAATGACTAAAACATTTTTCATGTGTAGTTATATATTTCGACACTGCATGCAAACATTGAGGGCAAATAAGGTAATCAATCCGATCCAGCAAATGGGTTCAAAATTTAATCAACGTAAAACTAAACAGATTAGCATCGAGATCATAGAGGATAGTATATTATTACACAACCCAATTAATTTGCCCAAGAGTGCGATTAAAAGGTCCATTGAGAATGTGGTTTACCGAGAATTGACTACTAACTTGAACACCCATTATTTAATTACTAAAAGTTATTATGGGAGTGTTGTCAGATTTTTTAATGAAACAAAGGCTATATTCGGAACTCGTATCCTATATACCTTTTCTGCCAGAAACATTTGCGGGCTTGTTTATCGTTATTTCATCGTAATCCAATAAATAGTACAGGAATGCGTAGACAACCATTTAGAGGCGGTGTAAGTATATCTACTAATCCGTATCGTCCCGTGGGAATCGTAAAAGGTGATACAGGAAAACTGAAATAGGAGACACGCAACGTCATCATCTTTTCGTTACTCTTATTAACTATAACGTACACTGCTCACTCACACATTACAACAACATTGGGCTCCCCCGTAGATTGCCTTATATTGGATATTAGCCATAGTTGCCACGCTTGGCAATTAGGTAGTCACAGTTTTTTTTATTTTTAGTCATTATTAGGAAGACTCTGCTGCCGATCCAATTTGTTTCCCTCCGTAACACCTAAATAATATAAAGAATACTACGGTTGCCATACCTCTTGTTAAACGTATGAACAATGGTAAATCACCAATGAGGTACCTAATCTGTGGGAGAGAAAATGAATAAATCAACAAATAAATATTCATGTTATTTCTCAGAAGCCTTCGCCGGCACGAACACAACAACTCACTAAAGTATTATTTTAATGTAATCATGCCGTAGTTTTCTAATAAATAAACAAAACTAATCTAATTAATGAAGGAACACATCCAAGAAACCAAAGAATTTATTTTATTCATTCATTTCGTTTAATATAATTATGATAGATGAGATATGCAGTTCCACTATAATTATTTTTACATTGAAACGAAAAATCAGCTAACAGTTGACTTGATAGTGAGTGGTTGCTGCCGATAGTTAAAGTTACGACGACAGATGCGTTTTCTACCCTTACTACAAAGACGATATAATATGTTACAGCTTGTAATTGTCATTATTATTCATTATTACAGCCCTTCACAAGTTTACAATTGCTGTACATAGGTGTTCCCCAAGGAACACTATAAAGCAATGTCCTGAACCACCTGCATCCTTCGACTTCCTACATGTTATACCAGGTCGTCATTCCATCTAGTGGGGCAACGCCCTACGCTTTGCCTGTCGGTACGAGGCTGCTACTCGAGAATCTTTCTTCCCCATCGTTTGTTGGTTCTTCTAGCTATACGTCCAGCCCATTGCCACTTCAGCTTACTAGTACGTGCGGCTACGTCGGTTACTCTGGTTTTACTGCAGATATACTCATCTCTAAGTAATCACCCAGGGAAACACCGAGCATTGCGATTTCCATAGCTCGCTGAGTGACCTTGAGTTTCCTTAAACGGCCATGATACCATTACATCAGATTTGATAGACCACAAATCCTCGCGAAAGAACACCGATTCCTACCAAGGATGATACGTGAGGCTATTGAAATTAAAAAACATCCTAATTTCAATAGAGAAGGAGGCTGGGTACTACCACCTGCTTGGGATCCTATAATCAATAAAATTAAAACTAAACCCAAGCATACCACTGCAAGACCTCAGGACATAGTCAGTTCATTTTGCATAGATCGGACCATAAACAATAATTAAAAAAGCTGAAGGTACTCCGGGTTTAACAATGACATCGGGACGTCAGTCATCTCAGTCCCCCGTGACCATGGGTGCTGGAAAGCGCCCGAAACGTCGGGAATTAAAAATAAAAAGTAAAAATAAACGTGATAAAATCCGTAAAAGCAGTTTTAATCAATCGTATACCCAGTTTCGTGGACAAAAATGTAACGATTATTTTACGTACGCTGTTGACACACACAACGACTGGCGCTCGCGTAAGCCTTTCGTTTTGAACAGATGATTATAGGTACGTAACACGTTATACGACTCGCACAACGAGAGTAAAGAGTCCCTTCGGGATAGGTATATTCTTAAAAACGTTTTGCCTTTTTTTTTAAATATTATAACATGTATAGTTTTCTTTCTGAATAAACATTTAAAGTGTAAATAAATATATAGTGTACGTTAATATACATATAACTAGTGTAAATAAATAATTAATATTTTTTTGTATTAAGTTAATTTTTGAGTATTATGTGAATCATAAAAATTATGTGATGTGATGGGCAATAATACTTAGGTACTAACATATTTTGTGACTGAATAAAATTGTACAAAGGTATATTGACAATGTCGCGCGCATATTATAATACCTATAAACTGTTATATATTCGTAATCATAACATAACACATTTAAACTAATATAATGATACCTTTAACCTGTTAATATTTTCGTAATCATAATATAACACAAACGCAAAACTAACCTTCGCTATACTGTATTATACAGATGTATGTGTGTTCGTTGCCAGGCGTCCGGGTAAAGCCGAACACAGTCTGGCATTTTGGTTGCGTGTTCGGCCAAATTGGACGGTGTCCGGCCTGTCCGGCTTTTGTTAGGCTTTTTATATTTGACCATTTTTTTACATTTTTCATGTACTTAAATACATACTATTGCAATTATTGAAATTAATATTGTAATGAATATTGAATGATTAATAATAAAGAACACTGATTCATTCAATTTTAATTTAAGATTTAATGGTAAATGATATAAGCATTGTATGACTTTAAAAATTATATTATCGTTGAAATAATACTAGTTTTAACGGAATTTATCGCGTATATTTAACTTTTTTACCCGACGTTTCGAGAGCTTTACAGCACCCATGGTCACGGGAAGGACTGAGATGTTCAACGTCCAACTGTCATAGTTAACCGCGGTTACCATAGATTAAAATTTTAACTTTTGTTCCGATCTACACAGTATGAGCTTATGGTATCATGGAGTCTTGCAGTTGTATGCTTGGGTTGGGATTTAATTTTATTTATTATAGGATCCCAAGCAGATGGTAGCACCCAGCCATCTTCTCTATTGAAATTAGGATGTTTTTTGATTTCAATAGCCTCGCGAATCATCCTTGGAAGGAATCGGTGTTCTTTAGCGAGGATTTGTGGTCTATCAAATCTGATGTAGTGACGGATGTACAAGATCGCCCCCGTCTACCTCCTTCATTCCTCTATACACTACGTTCTAGCACCGATTTTCTACAAAAATCGGTGCTAGAACGTAGTGTATAGAGGAATTAAAATATCGCGTAGCATGCATAAAATAATATCATACAGTCGATTTGAGAACTTCCTTCTTTTGTGAATTCGGCTAACAACTTTTTTTTCGCCTTGCTAACTTGATCAGGTTTTCTACAGTAAGATATTTTACTTTCAATTTAAAAAAAAACATTTCATCCGACTCTGAGTACTAAAATCAGATTGTTTTCGCATGCTGCAAAACATTCCACCTCTAACTTACCTCGACGCAAATAATCTATTAAGCAGTATAGAAAATAGCAATGATTAAGTAAAATTAACATTAACTGTGTTTGAAAAATGTAATCTGTTTAACGATGTGAACTAGGCTAAAAATTCGTTTTAATTTGTTGGGAAATAATAATTAAGATATCTGAATATTTTAATAATAATGCTTGAGGCATGGATAAGTTTGATTACTAGAAGTAATAGTTTATTGTTTTCTAATGAGTTAATTCACATGTCAATAAAATTAGATTGGTTTCGGTATAAACAAGATAAGACTTCAAACACAAATTGTATGTATATTTTGCTTATATGTAAACAACGTTATAATTCTTCACATATTTGTCATTTACATTTACATCTGCTAATCAAAATATGTTAAGAGGTATCTTTTAATTAGAAGCTTACTTACCAGAAATATCTTCGCAAAATCCGAATAGCTAATAGTAATTTACCTTCCTTGTCGTTTCTTCAGGAGATTTCATCACCCTGTTTCCACCTGTGTATCAGAAAGGCCGAGTAACACCTTTGCAAAAATATTTTTTTTTATAGAGCAAAGGCGACAAACGATCACACTGTCCTCGTGATAGTACCTAAGTAATTAGTTCTGAAGCATATACTTTGAAAAACTCTTACCAGTGATGAAAAAGCTAGATAAGTTTACTTTAGCTATTTCCATAGCATAATGTCGTGCGATATTTCGCTTTGGGGACGTTGATAATATATTCGTTTTACAAAAGAGGGCCATTAGAGGAATATATTACTTAAACCTAAGGAGTCGCTCGGACAAAAATTAAAGGAAATTAATATATTAACTTTGACCTTTCATTACACTTATGAAAATTTAATATACTTACACAAAAATAAGAGCAGTTTTACAAAAATAAGTAATATTCATTCAGTAAGTCAGAACAGACACAAGTACTAGTTAGTGGACTCCACTGAGTCAGTAATTCTTGGTGCGATGTATATCGCTTTTACAACAAAATCCCAGAAAAAATGCAAATTTTACCTGTACAAAGTCCAAACATTTTATTAACCTAAGTTTGTATAAAAAAGGTTACTATAATATTAAGGAACTAAGGAAGGAAGGGTGATCACTACCATGCTATTACTACACTAATTTGTTTTGTGTTGTTAATTGTAACATACATGATTGTAGGCTGTTATTAAAAACATAGTCCCGCTCGATTTCTTGCTGGTTCTTACCAGGACAGAGGTTTTATTCCGAACCACTGGTGATATAAAAAAGTGCCTTTCAATAAGTATTATTTTCAATAAGTATTCTATATTGAATAAAAATGTTTCTGTTTCTTTTTCTGCTTCTGAAGGATGCCTTGGTTCCTGATTAACAATCAAAAGCAGTGGCATTGTCACACAGATGCATTATCCCCCCTGAGGAATGAAATGCCTTATTCTCAGTAAAAGCCATAAGAAACACAGCACAAGTAAGCTGTTATATTGCGCTGGTACGAGTATACTGTGAGAGTGTGGTCCTACTCCGTTCGAGCCCACTCACTCGTGCTACAACCATAGTATAGCTGCAGCGTAGCTATACCACGTATAAATTGTTACAAAATTGAGTAAAATAGTATTGCAGTAGAAAGGGTTTGTCTATTGGTTGTATTGTTATTGATTGGATTAACGATCTCAGCGCCGGGTGTATCGCAGCTTTAACGCTACTACCTATCTACACTTAGGGTATTCACGTCTAGCGTAACCAAGACTATTGTACCGCCAGCTTTATTTTTCCGCCTAGACATATCTATTTGAGCTACTTTTACTGCTATTTTTTTGTTTGAAAGAGAAAAAGTAGAAATACAGAATGCTGAGATTTAATTTAAGCCCTTAAAAGTGACACGGTCTCTGCAGCCTCCTTTGATTCAAGTTTGTTACGGTTGTCTTTGGCAGATAAAAGTAAGCAGAAAATATCATCAGATGAGACGTTTGTCTAATATGTGTTTTTTTAAGCTATTGCATAGCTTCTATCGCGGGCCCTGAGTGCGGGAAAATCCAGAAATTTCGTAACGAAAAAAAACCTCACGCTCTCCGACGGGCACGGAGGTGTGGCTTGAAGGCCGTGCATTGTCTAACGATGGTCTAAGGTCGTTTCTTTTCCTCAGTCTTTGTTGTCTTTGTCGAAGAGTTTTGAAATTTTGAATATGAATGACCAAAGTGCATTTATCATTAAGGCTGCTCTCTCGCAAAAAGCTTGAAAAAAGCGTGCAGATGAACCAACTTTTCGTCGACACTTACAGAGAAATTACATATGAAAAAAATAGCTAGTAATCTACATGATCTGATACGTCATTTGGTTTAGCCATAATTTTTCTATCGGTGTCACATAGTAAATAAAAAAATACCCAAATCACCTCCAAATCGTTGAGATGAAACCACTTTACTCCTTCATTGTTTATCAAAGGAATATAAAACAAATATCTACTGCTTTGCAATACAAAATAAAATAATTTGGTTTGGTTATTTTTTAGAAATATGTATTATTTTTATGATAATAAATTAAAAATGCGTCCCGATTAAATACTGCGTCTATATCAACCCCGCATTCGTCCACGAATTCAGTGCGGGGCGCATCGTGTTGCTAGGTGGACGTACGCCGCGTTGCGAGAGCTCAGCACTACGAAATAAAATCGTAAAATATTACTGCAAAACTTTAATTTTGTTAATAGTGGAGTAGGTTTTTTCTGATTCTTGTTTAATAGTAGTGTTTTATAGTTATATTAATTGTACAGTTTTATTAATGTTTAAGTTTAGTTTCTAAAACTTGGAGAATAAGCAGAAACGATTGAAGAGAGGTCTAAAAAAATATTACAAACAAAAGGGTACACATTTATCAAGGTAAGTTTTAAGTTTTATCTACATATTTCATAATATTAGACAGGTGCTGTTTATAAAATACCTATATTACTGTGATTTCGCCACTCTGTGACGAGACAGAGCGCGGCAAACGCAAGTGGCGGCAAGGCGCGGGCCGCGTCGTCGCATGCTGGTAGCGCATGTCTGAGAAATTAAAAAATATATATTTCGAAGAAATGTGAAGTTCGTCAACACGCATTGAGGCAGCGTGGCGGACATTTCCTTGCCTTAAAACCCTCTCAGAAATTAGAGGAGACCTGTGCCCAGCAGTGGGACGTAAATAGGCTGTAACTTTACTTTTTGTACTTTTATAAATATGTTATTTTACCTACGAAAATTTTAAAGAAAAATAAAAAATAAGCAACCGACAACCTCCTAGGTCCCTAGGTGACTTGCGAGATGTCAGTGTAACAAAACAAAACGGCCCAGAAAAACAGACTTTCCAACTGATAGCTAAATCAGCACGCAACAATTTCATTGGTGCCAGTGGGGATCGAACCCGGGTTGCTCCCGTACTATGATACCTATAACGAGCGCTAACCATGTGAGCTACCACGGCTCTCAACGACATCGTTCCGTTCGTGTACAGCGCTGAAGATAGCAGAGTAAAAAATTAGAGATTGTGGTGTTTGAAATTTGTTATCTGTGAGAGTGAATTTTATCTGTGTACTCTGTAACAAATAACTATATAGAATATAGAAAAAAATCTGAAAATGATATTTCGCCATTTTTGTTTGTGTACTGGTTAGGAACTCGATCAAAAATTTGATAATTTTTCTGTTTTTATACGTTATTTCTAATGTTATTTTACGTCAAATTAATTGTGAAGATATTTTCTTTAGGAAATATGTTTCATTACGACGATTCAAAAACGTTTACATATAATAATTTACCTCGAAATTCACTATACGCGATTATCGTTTATTGATTATAATAGAGCGTGCCATTTGAATTTAAAGACAATTAATTGGACAATAAATAATAAGTGACAAATCTTGCCGTGGAGCGTGGAACTGAGTAGTTGCGCGTCTTGTTAATATAATTGCCGTACGGCCGCCCTGACGTATGTACTGCGCGAACCTGAGTTTTTTGCGACGCGATCCGGTGATACAGTATTTTTCACAAATAGTGCGTTCGTTATAACGCGGGTTCGGTTAAATCTGGTTGAATTTGATTGGATTAACCTAATGACAATTGACTTAACTATAATTAATGAGTGATAAACGAGCGTAATTTCCTAGACTCTGAAGTTTCTGTGACGGCTTGCCCCTTCGATGGATCCCATACTGGAATTAGTGGTGAAGCCTTGGGATCTGCTGTTCGGCAACCAGCGGGAAGTCAGGTTACATAATATAACACGTACATAACACTATCTCACACATATACTTACACCTGAATCTTCCTAGGTTTGACCCTACGTCGACGAAATAGGTAAGTCTTGTTTGGTTCCTTTTTAACCGCTATTGTCTCATATTCCACAAGCCATTTAGGCCAACCTCCTGTTACTCGTCGAGTTGAACCCCTGGTGGGCCCGGGTTCTACGACCTTTGCCCGGGTAACTAGAGGCCGTAACAATAGCAGAGTAAAAAATTAGAGATTGTGGTGTTTGAAATTTGTCATCTATGAGAGTGAATTTTATCTGTTTACTCTGTAACAAATAACTATATAGAAAAAAATGTGAAAATGACATTTCGCCATTTTTGTTTATGTACTGGTTAGGAACTCCATCAAAAATTTGATCATTTTTCTGTTTTTATACGTTATTTCTAAAAAAATGTGAAAATGACTATTCGCCATTTTTGTTTGTGTACTGGTTAGGAACTCGATCAAAAATTTGATAATTTCTCCGTTTTTATACGTTATTTCTAATGTTATTTTACATCAAATTAATTGTGGAGTTATTTTCTTTAGGAAATATGTATCATTACGACGATTCAAAAACGTTTACATATAATAATTTACCTCGAAATTCACTATACGCGATTATCGTTTATTGATTATATGTTGTTTAAAAAGTATTCTTATCAGTTTTTTTTTTGTGTTAAATGGATGCTAAATATAAAAGAATGCTTCAGTACTGATAGCAATTTATTAACGAAATATGTGTTGAGATGTGTCTAGAAATTATTAAAACTTATTTTTATTTATTTATTAAAATAATAAATAAATAAAAATAAGTATACATTTATCTATATTGAGTACTAGTTATTCTCCACGATCTCGCCCGCGTGGAATATGGATTTCATGGGTTTTAATTTTTTTGCGCGGAACCCTAATTCTTTTTCTAAAACAAAAGTAGTTCAAGTTATTCCTTATATCATCAGCTATCTGCCACTGAAAGTCCCGTCAAAATAGATCCAGCTGTTTCGGAGATTAGCTGGAACAAACAGACAGACAGACAGACAGACCGACAGACAGACAAAAAATTTAAAAATTGTGTTTTTAAGCTATTGCATAGCTTCTATCGCTGGCCTTGAGCGCGGGGACCGAATCCAGAAATTCCGTAACGAAAAAACCTCACGCTCCCCACTCCGACGGGCACGGAGGTGTGGCTTGAAGGCCGTGCATTGTCTAACGTCGTTTCTTTTCGGCAGTCTTTGACACGGTGTTTGTGTGCGTGCAACTAGACGTATTGTACGACTCTACGAAGCTCGCACGAATCGAGACGAGCTGCTCCAAAATCGGACGAATACATAAGCAGCTGTTTATGAGAAAGTATATAGGTGTATAGGTATTTATGTACAACATTGAATAGCTGTACTTGTAAAATTTCTGTATAAAGTGTTTTGAATATGAATGAACAAAGTGCATTTATTATTTATTTATTTAATAAAAGAAAAAAATTTGTTTTCTTATCGGTCACCACGCTCAAAAAGTGTAACTTGAATTAATATCAAAGAAAAAGTAATACTGCATAAATAAAATAAATAAATAATTATAATTGCATAAGTTGATACAAAATGCTATGCAATAGCTTTACCGCGGCAGTCCCCGAGTGCCACACGTCTTTTTTCATAGAATAAGGGTGACAAAAGAACACACAATCCTCCTGATGGTACGTGATTGCTGTGGCCCATAGACATCTACATTTTTCCTGGATTAAAAATCAAAATGCTGATGCGTTGTCACCCTGAGAACTAATATGCAATGCTTAGTTTACAGCATTGAGCTATTATGTACTACGTACTAGAGGAGACACTGCATTCAGCTACTCTGTTTCACTCAACTGCGGTGCATGCACTGCACTTCAATCAGTCACTCGCTAAGCGCTTGTAGAGTTGTCACGCGTTGTGTTGATTTAAAAAAAATCTCGTGATAAAAATATGCCGTCTTGTGTACTTAGATATTGCACAAATAATTCAAGAAATGTCAGTAAAAACCAAGGAATTACTTTTCATCGGTTAATAAGATACTTATTCAATAAAAAAGTATTATAAATTAATAATAAAACAAATTATTCCTAAGACGCCATCTCGTATCATTGAATATAGATTATGGAATTAATATGTTCAGATGCGACATTTCTGTGGGTACTTAAGCTTAGGACGAATATATTATTATACACATTTTTTTGTGGAAACATATAAGTTATTATAATTAGGCTAAATTTTTCATGTTTAAATCTGCTTATTATTCTTTTATTTTATTTTTAGGTTTCCACTTCAAAGTCAAAGTGGAATAAATTCGTCCATTTTTAACTCTCGCGTACCCAGCATTTATGAACGATTATTTACAGCATTTATGATTCTAATTTAAATAAATATATTTGTCATTTAAATTTTACGTTAATAAGTTTTGTTAAACATACATATAGTAGGTTTTTTTTTTATATTTGACATAGATACCTTTTAAAATATTCAAATAAAAATATCATTAAAGTGTAATTGTGATATAATATTATGTAATATTATATTAAATAAACAAATATAATATACAAAATAAATGACAAAATTTACATATTGTTCTCGATATAATTTACCTATTTAACAATACAATCTACTTTTACCTACGGATCATTCTACCTATGTTTATTCTATGATAAAAAAAACCAAACGCGCGAACACAGAGTAGCGCACATTTTTGTTTGAGATAGCTGTTCTACTACGTAAGTACATATTACTTCAATGGTTTACAATAAAATTTATCTTCGGATCTCTACACTCAATCACACAAAACAAGCAGTATTAAGATTCTATTTTACGCTGGTATTCTGTGAGAGCGTGGTCATTCCCCGGTCGAGCCGACCCATTCGTGCTACAACCATAATATAGCTGCAGCTTGGCTCTACCACTTATAAAGTCTATCACTTAAATATTATAAAAAATATATAATTTCATCGGATGTATCGCTTCATGCCAATTCTCGCAATTATAAACAAACGCTATAAGATTAAAATACAGCAGGAAATTAGATTTCAACAAAA
Organism: Parnassius smintheus behrii; assembly: GCA_036936625.1. Taxonomy (NCBI): domain Eukaryota; kingdom Metazoa; phylum Arthropoda; class Insecta; order Lepidoptera; family Papilionidae; genus Parnassius; species Parnassius smintheus. Next base: position 4,727,646 of record JAUPFT010000012.1, read on the forward strand.
AATCTTTAAGTATGTTTTTAGAAACGACGAGTAGCGAACGAAATCAGACACCGTATTTTGTAACACAGTTAATGCATGATTTGACAATTGTATTACACAGTCGTAATGACTCTTGTACTTTCAATTTGTCTGATGACCGGTAGGTGGAGTATGACTTGCAAATACAAGATTTTTATCGAACTACTTATGTGGTTCCACGTGTGTATGAAGCGGTTTCCTTACATTGTCCATTATATATTTTAACTACATTGTTAGACTTGTGGTCCAATCAGTTGTTGAATTTATATGTCATGAAAGTCCTAGTAAAAAACAGACCGCAGTCAGGGAGCTGGTGGTGTTTTGCCCCCGTGTCTCGAAAAGTACGTACAGCCGTTGGTCCTGCACCTGACCTCTCTCTGGATTAAATCCATAAAATTAGTTTTATTCTAGACGTTATACCCTTTTATTTTTATACAGTTTCCTTGACAATATGTGATAAAGAAACTTACATGCCTAAGAAATAAAAAAATGCATAAATGTGAATGTGTATCCTGCAGTGTTATGTATATATCCTGAAACTTTATTTTCACTAAATTATTGATTCTGACGTAGTCTCTCTGTTGTCAACTAGCCTAAGATCTTGAAATATCTTAACTTATTTAAACAATATTTTAACGTGCAGGTTCTTCGCGATGTTTTCCTTTACCGTCAAACACGTGGAAAATCAACATTTAAAATTTAATTGATAATTTATTGATATCGACAAGGATTGAAATTGGTTTGCTCGCAGTCTCAACCGAGACTAAACATTTGCGCCGAACAGGACTATACTGCGCGAGTGTTTTTACAAGCATGGTGCGCTATGTATTCCTTCACTCTCATAGGCCGCTGGCCTCAAAAATCAAAAACGATTTGGGAGAGATCCAAACGGATTGCCGTCCCAAGCGACAAAGTCGCGCTAGATTTTTGCTGCTTATACCCAACACAGAGATTTTTTCCGAAGAAATGAACCCGTAAAGAAATGATTCCATAAAAGAAGAAATGAATTTCATATCAGAATAAACTGTACTATTGTTTCTTATTTTACATTAAGTAAGTTTTTTAATAGAATCATTCATATTCCTCTTTTAGAGTTTCTATGAAAATCCAATAATAAAAATAGCTCAATCGGAAAATAAAATTTAACATTCCTCGTGATATTTTGTGGCTTTAGTATTTTCATATATGCCATTTGATGCTTTTAAATATGAAATAAGCCATGTACCTAGCTATGGGATGTATATTGGCTATTACGTTACTTTATTTTCACTTCACCGGAAACTACTAATCATTCTAACATGAAAACTTTCAAATTCCTTCACCTTTATTATAACAAAACAGCTAAGAGCTGGAATTAATTTAATTAGGCAATTCACAAAATCCATGTCCAAGCTGTTGCTCTAACAGGATTATTCGAACTTGCACAAGGACATAAAATGCATCGTAAATCTTTGCTACTAAGCATTGTACCCAAAGAGATTAAACGGTTTACCTCACTATATAACTGGACGACGAGCGTTGTTAAGCAGATTTATAAAGTTCCTCCATTATACATTTCAACTCAACGGAAATTATTTGAAATGAGCACGAAATATTTTAGGCCTAAATTAGCATAATCCGAATAAGGGGTACAAAACGCGGGGGGTACTCTGTCCAGTCTAACTTTCCAGTAATGTGTTTGAGTTGGAAGCAGTTTGTAATTTTTGCTTTAATGATTGTATTAACATTGTTTGTTGACTTTCCGCGGGGCGCTGATAGACTGGATGAAAATATTACTCATTACAAAGTCAATAACAAATTAATTTCTGATGAATTTGGAACTTTTATTTTCCCTGATAAAAAAAATTAACTGACAATTTCATATTAAATATATTCTCTCATACGCTGTACAGTATTAACTTAAGCGTGTCTACACTTCCACCTTCACCCTGATATCTCTCGACCTATGCCTACGGTTGGACTACCAAGTCTCGAGTTCTGTGTACGGATTAAAAAATCTTACAACAAAAATATTTTATCTCTAGGTAATCAAGCCTATCTGTATTTTTAAATTTAAGATTGTTTTGACCCTGTGTTCCTTGCCAAACACTCGTCGACTGTAATGGGAAATAGCGAGGAAAGGAGGAAGAGATATAGTGTAGCCGCGATACTCGTCATGCTGTACGTCATCCTCCTCGTCATGGGCATTGCTTCCTGATTTGTCAGTTTTTTTGGAGTGAGTCAAAGGACTGATGAGCGCGAGTGGCCGACCACAAAATCACGCAAACGCAGTTCGAATCAAACGCTCGTTACGAAAGCCTCGTTTCATTGTGATGAATATATGTCATTCACCATCTTCGTTGACAATGATATAATTAGCTATACTGAATATGCATATATCACACATGCTGCCACACTTTCAACAACTATTGTGTTGCAAATACGATCGGCTTAGTCCAGAGCATCGCGATTAATTGCACGAGTAGAGCAGTGTGTGGGCAGAGAGGGCACTATCGCGGCAACATTAGCGATACAGCGATGAGCAGCCCGAGGAGCATATTTTGGCGGATTATGTTTAGGCGGTATAAAAAACGACAAATCATCATTTTACTCAAAGATTTAAAAAATAAAAGAAAACTGAACATGAATAGTATCTATTAATGTTTTAGTATAAAATTGAAAACGACGAATTAATGGCACATACGTTAGTACATTATCAATTTTTGATATTAATTTATATAATAAATTGAAATTTTCACTACTTCATATCCGTTGCCGTTTCATTATTGATTCATTTTAAAATATTTGATATTTCTTATCAATTCTGCAATTTTAATGCTTCAATGATTACAAAACCTTGGTAGGTACGGTTTTGAATTTCGCGCATATATACCGTACCTAAAAGACTGATCGCATTGAACTGAATTTAGTTTTTTTTGTATAGTCGAAAATGAGGCCACTGATCCACAGCGCAAGGACCGCACGAAGCAGACTGTTAGTAATGCCAACGCAATTTTTCTAAAAATATTATATTACTAGCTGGCCAGGCGGACTTTGTTCTGCACTTTCCGATGACCCTTTGTTCTTTATAAAAACTTAAAATTCGCAATAAAAATATTGAGGGTCACTATTGGAATAAAAACTATCCTATCTCTCAAGTTAGAGCAAGCAATGTACATTTACAAAATTTCATAAAAATCGGTTGAGTGGTTTTGGAGTTTATAACGTTACACGTAATATATATATATATATATATATATATATATATATATATATATATATATATATATATATATATATATATATATATATATATATATATATATATATATATATATATATATATATATATAATAAAGATATTTGGTTAAAATTGCGTTCCGTACCGATGAGGTCATATAATTTACCGGTAGCCGTATGATATTCATGCTAGAAGCACTCGCTGTAAATTTCACGCTACTCTAGTAACCCAATAATTATATTGTTTATGGCAATGTTAAGTGCTGTTTTACCATATTATGCTCTGCGGTGAAGGACAACACAGTGAAGAAATCTGCATGTCTCAGAAATTGAAAAAAAATATTTTGAAGACATGTGAAGCCAACCAACACGCATTGAGGCAGCGAGACGGACCCTTCCTTGCCCTAAAATCCTCATAGAAATAAGAGGAGACATGTGCCCAACTGTGGGCCTAAGTACCGTAACATTACATCTCTTTACTTCACAGGAACGAAACTACGTAGCCTTCACTTATTTTGTCATTTGTAATATTAATTATCGATCACCGTGTATTTATGAAGAACTAAAATAAAACGTATGAAATACTTTAACATTTATTTTATTTAAAATCCGGTATTTGCACAATTATAATGATAAAAATAATTATTTATTTGGTATTATTTATATATTATTTTACGTGGTAGAGCCACGCTGCAGCTATATTAATTGTATAGTTGTAGCACGGATGGGTCGGCTCGACCGGGGAAGGACCACGCTCTCAAAGAATACCAGCGTAAAATAGCATTAAGCTGCTATTGCTGCTGTGTTTCGTATGGTGAGTGTAGAGAACCGGAGACCCATTTTACTGGAAAAGAGGCATTCCATCTTAGTACTCAAGGCTGACAACGCATCTTCATTTTGATTCGCAATCGAGGATAGATGCAGATGTCTATAGGCCACGGCAACCACTTACCATCGGGTGGACTGTGTGCTCGCTTGTCACCCTTTTCCTATAAAAAAAAATATAGACTATGATATATTTTTTAATATTTTATCATAATAATAAATTTGCTCGACTATAAGAATTCTTTAAATTATTATAATACAAATATTTATAAATCATTATACATATTTGTATTATAATAATTTAAGGGAGTCTCTCAATCTTTCATGTAGTGACGTGTTTTAAAATGCAAAAGAATTTTAATATTTATTAGTAAATTTGAAAATTATCTGTAACAAATTTTCATGTAACGTTTTATTTCCGAGTAATTGATATCCTGTCACTTAGCGTTCCATGTTCCCGGTGTTCTCCTTTGACTCTCAAAAGTCCCTTTGTTTCGTACAAATGTCAGAATTATACCCTCATCTGCGCTACTATGAAAGTAAACGAGAAAAGATTAACTAGGTACAACAAAATTTGTAAGTTCAGGTCATCCTTCAATATTGATATAGAGCAGAGCACATTTTGTTTGTATTGTTGTCTTTATTTAGCCGTAGTTTTAGTCTGAATATTTATAAATAGACACAATCGCGTGATGATAAAGTTTTACGTGGTGGGACCACATTGTAGCAATGTGGTGGTATTATAGCTCCAACACGAATAGGTTGACTCAACCGGGGAAAGAACATGTTCCTACAGAGTGATGTTTCTATAATGAGTGACGTGTTAAAAGACCTCTGTTTACTTATATCGGTACATATCATATTAGTTTCGAGGGGTGATAATTCTTCAACATTTTGTCACGCATAACGATGTTAATACAAGAATTAGGGAACACAGTAATAGAAGTCTATTCCACGTGATATGGACAGCAAACGTTTATGTATTTTAAATATTTTCATTTTGTTTATTTATGAAACTTTAGAACCGATATCAAGTTAATATGTAGTTGCTTCTTGAGTTATGCTTAATTACGCAGTGGTAAAAAAGACTTTGCTTTCAATTTTGTTCACAATACCACAGAATAAATAATAGTACTACACAATACATTATTAACTCGTTTTGATTTGTGTTTGTTATGTTTGTGTTTGACACGTTTTAATTTGTGTTCTGTTTTTTAATATAGAAAAGGGGCAAACGAATATGATGTATTGAACAAAATACTAATTTCTATAAGAAGTTGAAATTGAGTAAATTTATGTGCGTTATCAACAGAAACGTACACTTAATAAAGAACAGTACAGAATAAAAGATTATGTGATAACTTTTATTCTGTACTTAGTTCCGCTGTGATCTAACAGTCGCAATGCTTAGTTGATTACACATCAAGCAATATACCATATACCTTTTCGTGTATTCGTCATATTCGAGTTTCAAATGCAATATACTATGTAATTTAGTTGGAAAGCATTATGCCTTACAAGAAGTCAATACACTATCAGCTTAAAACCTTTGTGATAGACAAACAGACAGATTAAAGTACAGCAAGTTTTGTTAGTACCAAATAATTTCGTTGTGCTGATTTTTTTCCATATAAATAAGGGTGACAAGTGAAATTCTTATCTTCCTCTCACATCTACTGAGCGCAGTCCAACTGCATATAAGTGAAGAAAAAAAGTAAAGGGTAGGGTACTTACGAATGTCTAGGCTATTTTCTTTTCAAGTGCACTTCAGCGGTCTTTATGAAGTGCGAGAATTCACTAGACGTGTGAACGATCCACCTGTGGAGAGGCACTGAATAAATAAATTTGTGCTGAATTATATCTATGGAGTCATAAGTATTTATGGCTAATGTCAGAAAAATCTTGCGATATTTTTATTGAAAAGGATGATGAACGAGGATACAGTCTAACCCAGTGATGAGTGGATACTGTGTGTCATAGACACTTAATATCCTCGAAAAAGTATGAAAATACAATTGTGTTGTTACTGCTTAGGATTAATATGGAATGCATCAGGAGAAAAAAGGGTCTGCGGTATATAACAGCAGCATATATAGCAGCATTGTACTGATTTTTACGCTGATATTCTTTGCGTGCCCTTGCCGTTTGAGCCTACCAATTCGTAATGTATCTATAATACGCTGTACCATAGCTACATCACTTACAGACTATAAAAGAAATGGGGTATTAGGCGTAATAAGGTATCCTACAAAATGCAGGTATCAACTGCATGCAGGGCACATATGTATGCAGAGCGCGGCACGCGCTTGTGTGTGTTTACGTGTACGTGAGCAACTTTCTGTGAGTTCGCGTTTTTGTGTACCTACCTATTGTAACAGACATGAAATACACAGATCAGCGCCAACTCGCGGCTTTTTCCACTCAGATAAAACTGTAAAAGCCAAAAGACTAACAACAGTAATCAGTTACATTTACAGAACGTCGACGAGAAAGAACGGCGATGAGCAGCCTGGTTTAAAGTGAGAGTCAAATGATAATATGAACATTTGCCTACCTGCCAAGCGTGATGATAAATCCCATTCCCACCCATCTCAATTGTATAGAAATTGGAAAGACCAGTAGTTGAATTTTACTTGCTAATGATGATTATGAAAAAGTTACTATAACCAGTGTAAAAAAAAAACTAAAAAGTAGAATATTATATGCATTATTATTATACAGTCTTATTCCGTCATATACCGTCATGACCGTGTCGCGGTTGCGTCAATATATCATCTGCCGTAAAACGTCTCATGAGTGTCGTAATAGGCGATAGAGAGAAGCTAACCAGAATATGAGCAGCAGCATCATCTTAGTAGTAACTAAAAAATAAAGAATTTGATTGTCAACCCAATATATCAAATATTCCCATAAAGAGGCAATCTACGTAGAGGGCTTTGTTCAGCAGTAGACTTTAATAGGCTTTAATGGATGAGTTCCTCATTTATATAATAATCAGTTACAAATAATAAAATTATTTTTCTTATTAAGAAAAAATCCTTAAAAATGATTAAGTCATTAAATTGCTAACAATCTTGTCTTTAGCTTCCTGCTTTTGACATTCGATAAAATATAGACCATCATTATTCGAAACAAATAACTCAATAAAACACTTAGAAGCCTTCGCACAGTAACCACTTTATCATGATTGATCGACGCATTATTTAAATTAACCATAGATAAGAATTAACGAACTTGATAAGATTATTATCGTATACGAGTAGTATATTTGGTTGCTTATTGCACACATGAATGGTTTTGTGATGCACTGAAAGATTCAGGAGCAAGGAAGAGGATATGCAGAGTATCTTCACGATGGTTTCAATGTGCAAAGTGCCGATAGTAATTGAACTTTCTTTGCTTGCAAGGGATAAATTAAACAATCCTAGAGTGGGGGTAACGTTTTGAACAAAAATATGCCGATCATTAAATAGGCTACCACGGCCTTTTTATCTTGGGGGGGCAAAGAAAAGGTACTGAACTTCTACTGGCTAAAGTGCCACGGTAATCCCGATTAAATATTACAATGACCGATAAAAACACTAATAGCGTATCTGTTCTTCAAATGGAGTTCTCGGGATCGCGCTTATACTAAGCATCGTAGTGCGATGCTACACGGCCCTTAGTTGAGCTATCTTCTAAGCACCATACTTTTTTTCATTTATTTTGATATTCCACGGATGGAGTTTGACTTTGTAGCGTTGTACTTTAACTGTAATTACGAAATGGTAGATTTTCTGGTTGGCAAGGTTTTCATGCTGGGGAGTTGCCAACGCTCTGTATGTGACATAGTACAAAATTTGTTTTAAATAGTATTTATGCCATAGGCTCCTACTTAGTGTTCCTATTCCATCCTATTTTGCCATAAAAAATTCGTATTTCATAAAAATAACTTATATAATATAAAAACTAAAAAAAACGAGTTTTATTTAAATACATTAAATTTAGTAAAATACACGCAATATTATATTACTATGTTGTGCTGTTTATAAAGGAGTAGGAATTTTCATCAACAAATATCTCACATATTTGATACTCGAATATCGAGATGGTTGAATATAATCCGTGTGATGATAGCACTGCAGTCAATGTTTGCCGTGTCAAACATCTAATTACCACAAGCCCAAGGTATTACGTAATAAATTATCGAAATTAAATTGTATCTAATAAAACGCATTAAAAGGATTAATAGTCAATTGAATCAAAACGCAAATACGTTGCCAACTCTGAGGGCTATATTATATGTAATAATATACAATATATTAATATATTTTGCTATATATAATATTTACACCAATAAAATACTTAAAATAACTATTCTAATAAATGACTACTAAAATTATCACATAATCGCCGTGTCGTCCATCAAACGGTACCAGCGTTTTCATTTACTCACAAAAAAACTTATTTGTACTACTACCTCACTAAGACTTTTCGAGAGGAAATTTACTAAAAGATGTTAAACACGATCTTATTTATTTCGAGTGCTATTTTTTTTCAGTTTTGACAAGAGTTTCGATGATTTCTCTCACTAAATCGCAGGCCGCTACATGTTACACAGACTTGGACAAAACAGATTTCCGTACATTTTAAATTTATAGTAACTAGGTGTATAAAGTTCTAAACAATGAATAATAATGCTAGAAGCAAAATTATGCTGTTTGTCTGGCTGATTCCTACAAATACAACAAAGTAGTTTTTGTGAGGTATTATACCGTGGTATAAGAATATCCACTCCCCATATCATCCATCCCATATCATGTGTCATAAGAGGCGACAAGGGAAACCAATCAGATGGGCAGCAGCATCTTCCTAACAACGACTAAAAATAAAAAAAATCGGCGGCTACCAACCAGCTTGCCAAGCGTGAAAACTATGCCAAATATCCTCCCTATAAGTCAATCTATGGCGGAGGCCTATGTTGAGCAGTGGCCTAGTCCATTAAAGGCTGTAACGGTGTTATGGCTGCAGCGTAAATTGTGATCGACTGCCTCGTTTATCTTGTGGTTGTAAATGCCACAGTTATTTATGGTATCGTTCCTGCTAACAATCGGTTCTTTTAGAATATATGTGACAAACTCACACACACTCCACCTGACGGTAAGTGGATGCTATAGCTCATAGACATCTACATCTGTTGTCGATTAAGAATCAAAATGCAGATAAGTTGTCAATCCCGAACATTAAAATGGAATGCCTCGCATCCAATGAAAAGGGTGTCCGATTCGGTACTCACAGCAGCATTTATCTGCCGTTTTTGCGTTGGTATTCTGTGATAGCGTTGTAATACTCAGGTCGAGCCGACCCTTTCGTACCTACTACAGTCATTTATTTAATTATTTATTACAAAATTATCAGCAACAGTCCAAATTTAGCAAGTTGTCGGTGTGCCACTAATCCTAAAGCTCATCACCCCGTGCCACCCAAAGCACATCAAGCCACTGTTTCTACCCCTGACCATTTGGCGTTCGTGTCGGACAGCGAGCGAATTGAATGCAGCTGTGCTCTGCGCACACAATCGTACAATTAGATATTAGACCAAGGCTAAGGCTTGTCTTCGTTGAGACCGCGACAGCCTTCATGACCGGAATTCTGTCGAGAGGATATAGGACGACGAATTCTTATTTTAATTTTCTCACATAATAATAGAGTAAAAAAGTAATTTAAGGTAGATGTAGCTACGTCAAATTCTCACCTCCCCGTGGGATGACTGGTAGAGAATTCCTTTATATCCTTTTTAATATGGGAATAAATTCAAATTTGAAATAAACAAATAAAAATAAATGGTAAAGCTGCAAACGCGAGCAGATCAACAACAAACACAAGATAATCAGGCCCTACGCACAATCTTACTAAGATTACAAAAGAAACAGAAGATAATATTCCACTAAATGATAGCGGCATAGAAAATAAATCGAGTTTAGCGTATTATTTCCAGTTTATTCGGAATAACGCTATTGAGTTTTCGTATAATTTTAATATTATTCGAGAAAAGTCTGTCATCAACCATGAAACGAGGAATGCCAGCTTACAACGCAAGGGGCCGTCAAATCCTGTTTGGAGTCTCACGTGTATTGTGTGTGCAAACTTTATTAATATTTTAACGCATTCTCTTGTGTACGCTTCAATCTCCGGGAAGAAAGCGGGCGTGTGTTTTACATCAAAACAACGCCAAGAAGCCGAGATATCGAGAAAACAGAGTTTGCCCTCGGGCAACGAATAAGTTAATTTAGTATGACATAATGTGAAATTTGTTTTTTAGAGCAAATTGTCATGCATTTAAATGACTGTGTTATTTTTCTCATTTCAAGACGTATGGCGTTTGCAAAACTACATTCGAGTAGCGCGAATGGCAAACTGTCATCAGTGCCATTATTTTCCTAAAAAGGGAAGAAGTTGTATTCTTATAGCGGGCTACATACGAGACAATATCGGTGGCGATCTAGGATGGAAAGAAATCGGGGCTTTTATTGAGGCAAACCCTACACACAGGCCTGTCTAGCAGTACGCGTTTGGACTTGGAGCGGAACGCATATGCGGTAGAGTTCTTCAAAATGCCTCCGACTCTCTTAAAACACCAACGTGTTGGTTTGGAATTAGCCCTCTCGGTTTTTTTCGTTTTTAATATTTATAATTTATTCGAAAGTAGAAAAAGAGGAGTTGTTGGGTTAAAAATGGCTCCAAAAGAGAAAAAAATTAAGCCACATAAACTTACTAAATGATCTGTAATCCAAAAGTAAAGTAAGTAAAGTTACAGCCTATATACGTCCCACTGCTGGGCTCAGGCCTCCCCTCATTTCTGAGAGGGTTTAGGGCAAGGAAGTAGTTACGTTGTACCAGTTCTGGCGCACTTGTAGAAAGGTTGTACCAGTTCTGGCGCACTGAGTCACAAGTACGACGTTCGTCGACTCACGATCCTAAAAAAAAAAAAAAAAAAAAAAAAAAAAAAAAAAAAAAAAGGTTTTGGCATGCTCTGATCACGAATCTGCGGTCTGTTTTTGCGTAGGATGCACGGTTCCGGAGATGTGCAGATCAATTAACTCTTATCTAATTGATATCCGCTTCGAGCCTCCACCGTCATTAGCGCTCCATTGTTCTTATCTACTTATCTATTGTCGATTGACTACCGTCATTATCTATTATTCGCAGCGTGTGGGTCGGCTTATGCTATTGTATTATACTCCTTTGTTCCTATCTACAACACTAATCTGAATCTACAATAAAACACATTACCTAATTTTGTTAAAATTTTTATTTATAAAATACAAAATCTTATTACTTATTATCTATAAAATAGGAGCGAAACATCTCATCCACTAACATATCGTCGTACAATGTGTTCTCTGTAAATATACTCGTAAAACTATGCATTGAACATCCCTGAAACTTATATAGCAAATACATTAAGCAATATTCGCCACAAACTGAAGTCCTATCAACATTCCAGTTCCATCTTTTACAATTTCGCACAGGTGCCCGTCCATATGAATCAAAATATTCACCGACGTCATTCGTATCGATATATAAAGCTACCCAATGTGACCCTGGTTTATCATCTGTACCCAAATTGCATATTACCTAGTCAGGTCATAAATTCTATCACATGTTTAATATAAAATAATTGAAACAAGTTTATTCATTATGTAACCATTTATATACCAAAATGAACTTAACAAAACATAGATTCTTATGCCACTATAGTTTATTCAAAATGACCTCCGTAATTTTGAATACAGGCCTTCAATCTGCGCGGCCAGTCGTCTATCTCACCACGAACGAGGTTCATGTCATATCGGCGGCTGCCTTAATTAAAGATGTCTTGAGTGACTCGAAATTGGGATGAGGCTTTGAGCACGCCTTTTCCTCCAAGTGTTGCCATATCTTGTAATCTAACGGATTCAAATCTGGATTGGTCTTTGTGTCGGATGAAGTCGATTTCACGCGCCGCCAGCCAGTCTTTTTTTTTGTTTTTAAAGAACGTTACCTCCACACTAGGTTTTTCTCCTGTATCGTGGGGGCAGTTTACAAACACAAATTTCACAAGGACAAACATCCAAACTCGGAACAATTACTTGTAGGTCGTACAAATACTTGTTCCGTGCGGGGTTCGAACCCGCGACCCCCCAAGCACAGCCACTCATTGCTAAGCCACTACGCCACGGAGCTGGCAAAAGTCCTGTGTGCTCTTCGCTCTATGAGCTGACGCCGAATCTTGTTGGAATACCCAGTGCCTGTTATTGAACATGGTATGAGAAACAGGTTACACAAGGTTCGTCAGGACTGTATTTTGATACACAACTGCATTCGTTTTTAACCTTTCTCACAAAAATGTACCTCTGTTAAGCCCCAATAAGAAACTCCCAACCACACCATGAGCGAGGATGGAAAATGACCCCGTTGGACACGCGGAATACGGTTGCTCGCTTCTTCACTACTGCGTGCGTACACCTTATCATTTTGTTTGTTGTAGCTCTCTTCTACGGTAAAAATTTTTTCATCCGAAAAAAGAATTTCCCGATATTTTTCTCGCGTACCGCTTCAACAAAGCGCGGCATCTCTTCGGTTTCAGATCCATTAGACGAGCATTCAAACGATGTCCTGTTTTTCTTCGATATGCCCGAAGCCCTAAGTCTTCATTTAACGCCGTGGTTCTGCTTAACCCCATCTGAAGGGCCAACAGTTTCTGCTTACGTTTGGGATTTCTTTGAATTCGCACCTTTACAGCTTTTATCACTGCTGGAGTCCTAACAAATCGAGGGCGACCACTTCTTGACCTGTCATCTACACTAGAGTCTTCATTGTATCGTTTGATGGTACGATAAACGAATCTTTTGGTTATATTCAAATTTTTCAGTATATCAAAAAATTTAATTGGCGTGTAATCGCAACTGCAACACGGTCTTTTTTAAGCGTCCACTCCATATGTAAAAATGAGTAAAATTCTAAAAAGTATACAGTTTTATTTTCATGAATAATTCGAATTCAATAAACTTTTTTGTGGCCAGCATTCTAAAAGGGTGCGTTTGGCAGAAAAAAGCGCTAGCAAGCGCTTATAAGCGCTGAAATAGTTTTCGGCCAGGCCACGATTGCTACTTCAGTAGCGCTGACACAATCCGCCATTTTGCTTATTTAATTTGTTTGTTTTGAAGTAGAGTTGATAAGTTGTTTTGTGAAATATTCGTTTTAAGTAATATAATGACATGAATAAACATATACATGTTATTAAAAATTCATGATTGGTAAGTTTTTAATATGAATACTTTACAAACATATATTTAAATTAGGTTAGGTTCCCCCGTTAAAACTAACATCGTGTCCTGGAGGAAAATAGCTACTTACGATTTGACAGCGCTTACCGCTTACGATCGCCATTTTGCTTACAAGCGCTTGCTAGCGCTTTTTTCTGCCAAACGCACCCAAAGAAAAGTTTTTACTGTGTGACAATACTTATGACCTGACTAGGTATGTACGTTGGTACGTGGGTGTACATGGACAGTCTGTTAGCAGCATAAACATTATTTTCTAGACTGGGGTGAATCTTTTTCAGATGTTGTTGTACATCTAGTGTATCCATGATATTACTGCTATTAGTAGATTACTACAGTACAATCTACTCAATGACTAACATAGGAATGATCAATTATGTGATTTCTAAATATTAAATTGCATTTTTTCCGTTATACAAAACCTATTTGAGTCATCAATACACTGAATAAGACGCAACACGAAGAATGTGAGATAAGGTTGTTGACGCATAAAGTTATTATCAATTCCACTGTAGAAATTCTTTAGATTAGAATTATTACTTACTGGTACTATATAAGACCAAGCAACTGCAGTCATGGAGTTAGTGTATGGTCGTTTGACCGCAGTGTATCTATCAATAATAAATTTGTGTTACTTCAACGCATCAAAGGCCATAGATGTAAGTGTTTAATCTATTGACAAACTTACCTTTCTTTCTGTTATTTTTTTACGTGTGTATGATTTTGAACGACAGGCCTGTTGGTCTAGTGGTTAGTGACCCTGACTGTTATGCCGGAGGTCGTGGGTTCGATTCCCACCCAGGACAAATGCTTGTGTGATGAGCACGATCATTTGTTCTGTGTCTGGGTGTAATTTATCTATAATATTTATGTATTTAGAAATATATAAGTATGTTTATCAGTTGTCTAGTACCCATAACACAAGCTCTGCTTAGCTTAGGACTAGATGGCGTTGTGTGATAGTTGTGGAATATTATTATTATTATTATTATTTAGTGTTAACAAATTATATTTAAATATTTTGTGTGTGTATATGATTAAGCCGTGGTAGCTCAGATGATTAGCGCAAGCTGTAAATTTTACAGTACGTAACGCGGGTTCGATCCCCGCCGACACCAATTAAATTGTTAATTGCAATTTTAAGTGTTTATTCTATTGACACACTTACTTTTCTTTCTGTTATTTTCTTACGTGTGTATGATTTAGTGTTAACAAATTATATTTAAATATTGTGTGTGTATATGATTAAGCCGTGGTAGCTCAGATGGTTAGCGCAAGCTGTAAATTTTACAGTACGTAACGCGGGTTCGATCCCCGCCGACACCAATTAAATTGTTAATTGCAATTTTAAGTGTTTATTCTATTGACACACTTATTTTTCTTTCTGTTATTTTCTTACGTGTGTATGATTTAGTGTTAACAAATTATATTTAAATATTGTGTGTGTATATGATTAAGCCGTGGTAGCTCAGATGGTTAGCGCAAGCTGTAAATTTCACAGTACGCGACCCAGGTTCGAACCCCGCCGACACCACTTAAATTGTTAATTGCAATTTTAAGTGCTGATTTACCACGTGCTCGGCGGTGAAGGAAAACATTGTGAGGAAACCTGCATGTCTGAGAAAATTTCGAAGGCATGTGAAGTTCGCCAACACGCATTGAGACCGCGCCGCGGACATTTCCTAGCCATAAATACAAAGACAATAGCAGAAAGTAAAAAGTTAAAAAATACTTTTTTGACAATGACAGTCATTAGTTGATCATTAGTGAATGTGATTCTGTTTTCTTAAATTACAGGAAGAAAAGAGCAGAAGGAAGAAATGGGATGATGGGAAGTAATGAAGAATGAATTGTTATGTGAAGTTTGTTGGAACAAACATATTTTAGTCACGTGTAAATACTTTTAACATTTTGGTTCAAAATGACACAAAATCTAAAAAATATTAGATACATCATCGACATGGACGGATTTTACATTACATATCCTCATAAACATTTTCAATGTAGAGAAATGGCTATTCTAGACGTAAAACTATCTAATAAAAATGATTCGTTTATCGATCATTATTTGTTTCGGCCAAGTTATCCTTTCAATTATTTGTCGCCAAAAGACAAAAAAAAAACTGTTCGTTATTGTGAAATACACGTGCACGGCATTCCATATTTTGATGTGACCGAAGAATTAAAATGTGCCTACAAACAAGAGAACATCATTCCCATACTAAATTGGTATATTAGAAATTTGTGCAAAGACGAAGTGATCGCATACAAAGGTGGTTCAACAGAAAAACAATTTTTAAAAATGTTGACGACGAATGATAGAATTTTTAATATTGAAGAATACAAATGTCCAAAATACAATGATTTGGTAAATGTCATAAATTTAAACAAACGTTATGTGTGTAATAATCATATATTTGCAAAAAATAAACACAAAACTTTACATTGTTCTTGTGACGAAGTGTGGGTTTTTTACAAGTGGTTATTACTTGAAAATAAAATTTTAAATTAATCATAAATTTTGTTTGATTTCCAAAAAACATTAGTTATAGTATACTATATAATACAAAATTGGTTCAACAGAAAAACAATTTTTAAAAATGTTGACGACGAATGATAGAATTTTTAATATTGAAGAATACAAATGTCCAAAATACAATGATTTGGTAAATGTCATAAATTTAAACAAACGTTATGTGTGTAATAATCATATATTTGCAAAAAATAATCACAAAATTTTACATTGTTCTTGTGACGAAGTGTGGGTTTTTTACAAGTGGTTATTACTTGAAAATAAAATTTTAAATTAATCATAAATTTTGTTTGATTTCCAAAAAACATTAGTTATAGTATACTATATAATACAAAATTGGTTCAACAGAAAAACAATTTTCAAAAATGTTGACGACGAATGATAGAATTTTTAATATTGAAGAATACAAATGTCCAAAATACAATGATTTGGTAAATGTCATAAATTTAAACAAACGTTATGTGTGTAATAATCATATATTTGCAAAAAATAATCACAAAATTTTACATTGTTCTTGTGACGAAGTGTGGGTTTTTTTACAAGTGGTTATTACTTGAAAATAAAATTTTAAATTAATCATAAATTTTGTTTGATTTCCAAAAAACATTAGTTATAGTATACTATATAATACAAAATTGGTTTAACAGAAAAACAATTTTTAAAAATGTTGACGACGAATGATAGAATTTTTAATATTGAAGAATACAAATGTCCAAAATACAATGATTTGGTAAATGTCATAAATTTAAACAAACGTTATGTGTGTAATAATCATATATTTGCAAAAAATAATCACAAAATTTTACATTGTTCTTGTGACGAAGTGTGGGTTTTTTACAAGTGGTTATTACTTGAAAATAAAATTTTAAATTAATCATAAATTTTGTTTGATTTCCCAAAAACATTAGTTATAGTATACTATATAATACAAAATTGGTTCAACAGAAAAACAATTTTTAAAAATGTTGACGACGAATGATAGAATTTTTAATATTGAAGAATACAAATGTCCAAAATACAATGATTTGGTAAATGTCATAAATTTAAACAAACGTTATGTGTGTAATAATCATATATTTGCAAAAAATAATCACAAAATTGTACATTGTTCTTGTGACGAAGTGTGGGTTTCTTTACAAGTGTTTATTGCTTGAAAATAAAATTTTAAATTAATCATAAATTTTCTTTGATTTCCCAAAAACATTAGTTATAGTATACTATATAATACAAAATTGGTTCAACAGAAAAACAATTTTTAAAAATGTTGACGACGAATGATAGAATTTTTAATATTGAAGAATACAAATGTCCAAAATACAATGATTTGATAAATGTCATAAATTTAAACAAACGTTATGTGTGTAATAATCATATATTTGCAAAAATAATCACAAAATTTTACATTGTTCTTGTGACGAAGTGTGGGTTTTTTACAAGTGGTTATTACTTGAAAATAAAATTTTAAATTAATCATAAATTTTGTTTGAATTGTTTACACCAACACTTTCATTTTTTATTTTTCACCTTAGAACTTTAGACGTGTAATGTTTCACTTTATACATCCGTGTACTGCTATTGTGGCAGGACCAAGTGTATGTGGGAAGTCAAATTTTGTAACAAATTTCATAAAAACTATCATTCGTCGTCAACAATTTTAAAAATTGTTTTTCTGTTGAACCAATTTTGTATTATATAGTATACTATAACTAATGTTTTTGGGAAATCAAAGAAAATTTATGATTAATTTAAAATTTTATTTTCAAGCAATAAACACTTGTAAAGAAACCCACACTTCGTCACAAGAACAATGTAAAATTTTGTTGAACCACCTTTGTATGCGATCACTTCGTCTTTGCACAAATTTCTAATATACCAATTTAGTATGGGAATGATGTTCTCTTGTTTGTAGGCACATTTTAATTCTTCGGTCACATCAAAATATGGAATGCCGTGCACGTGTATTTCACAATAACGAACAGTTTTTTTTGTCTTTTGGCGACAAATAATTGAAAGGATAACTTGGCCGAAACAAATAATGATCGATAAACGAATCATTTTTATTAGATAGTTTTACGTCTAGAATAGCCATTTCTCTACATTGAAAATGTTTATGAGGATATGTAATGTAAAATCCGTCCATGTCGATGATGTATCTAATATTTTTTAGATTTTGTGTCATTTTGAACCAAAATGTTAAAAGTATTTACACGTGACTAAAATATGTTTGTTCCAACAAACTTCACATAACAATTCATTCTTCATTACTTCCCATCATCCCATTTCTTCCTTCTGCTCTTTTCTTCCTGTAATTTAAGAAAACAGAATCACATTCACTAATGATCAACTAATGACCGTCATTGTCAAAAAAGTATTTTTTAACTTTTTACTTTCTGCTATTGTCTTTGTATTTATGGCTAGGAAATGTCCGCGGCGCGGTCTCAATGCGTGTTGGCGAACTTCACATGCCTTCGAAATTTTCTCAGACATGCAGGTTTCCTCACAATGTTTTCCTTCACCGCCGAGCACGTGGTAAATCAGCACTTAAAATTGCAATTAACAATTTAAGTGGTGTCGGCGGGGTTCGAACCTGGGTCGCGTACTGTGAAATTTACAGCTTGCGCTAACCATCTGAGCTACCACGGCTTAATCATATACACACACAATATTTAAATATAATTTGTTAACACTAAATCATACACAAGTAAGAAAATAACAGAAAGAAAAATAAGTGTGTCAATAGAATAAACACTTAAAATTGCAATTAACAATTTAATTGGTGTCGGCGGGGATCGAACCCGCGTTACGTACTGTAAAATTTACAGCTTGCGCTAACCATCTGAGCTACCACGGCTTAATCATATACACACACAATATTTAAATATAATTTGTTAACACTAAATCATACACACGTAAGAAAATAACAGAAAGAAAAGTAAGTGTGTCAATAGAATAAACACTTAAAATTGCAATTAACAATTTAATTGGTGTCGGCGGGGATCGAACCCGCGTTACGTACTGTAAAATTTACAGCTTGCGCTAATCATCTGAGCTACCACGGCTTAATCATATACACACACCAAATATTTAAATATAATTTGTTAACACTAAATAATAATAATAATATTCCACAACTATCACACAACGCCATCTAGTCCCAAGCTAAGCAGAGCTTGTGTTATGGGTACTAGACAACTGATAAACATACTTATATATTTCTAAATACATAAATATTATAGATAAATTACACCCAGACACAGAACAAATGATCGTGCTCATCACACAAGCATTTGTCCTGGGTGGGAATCGAACCCACGACCTCCGGCATAACAGTCAGGGTCACTAACCACTAGACCAACAGGCCTGTCGTTCAAAATCATACACACGTAAAAAAATAACAGAAAGAAAGGTAAGTTTGTCAATAGATTAAACACTTACATCTATGGCCTTTGATGCGTTGAAGTAACACAAATTTATTATTGATAGATACACTGCGGTCAAACGACCATACACTAACTCCATGACTGCAGTTGCTTGGTCTTATATAGTACCAGTAAGTAATAATTCTAATCTAAAGAATTTCTACAGTAGAATTGATAATAACTTTATGCGTCAACAACCTTATCTCACATTCTTCGTGTTGCGTCTTATTCAGTGTATTGATGAATCAAATAGGTTTTGTATAACGGAAAAAATGCAATTTAATATTTAGAAATCACATAATTGATCATTCCTATGTTAGTCATTGAGTAGATTGTACTGTAGTAATCTACTAATAGCAGTAATATCATGGATACACTAGATGTACAACAACATCTGAAAAAGATTCACCCCAGTCTAGAAAATAATGTTTATGCTGCTAACAGACTGTCCATGTACACCCACGTACCAACGTACACACCTAGTCAGGTCATAAGTATTGTCACACAGTAAAAACTTTTCTTTGGGTGCGTTTGGCAGAAAAAAGCGCTAGCAAGCGCTTGTAAGCAAAATGGCGATCGTAAGCGGTAAGCGCTATCAAATCGTAAGTAGCTATTTTCCTCCAGGACACGATGTTAGTTTTAACGGGGGAACCTAACCTAATTTAAATATATGTTTGTAAAGTATTCATATTAAAAACTTACCAATAATGAATTTTTAATAACATGTATATGTTTATTCATGTCATTATATTACTTAAAACGAATATTGCACAAAACAACTTATCAACTCTACTTCAAAACAAACAAATTAAATAAGCAAAATGGCGGATTGTGTCAGCGCTACTGAAGTAGCAATCGTGGCCTGGCCGAAAACTATTTCAGCGCTTATAAGCGCTTGCTAGCGCTTTTTTCTGCCAAACGCACCCTTTTAGAATGCTGGCCACAAAAAAGTTTATTGAATTCGAATTATTCATGAAAATAAAACTGTATACTTTTTAGAATTTTACTCATTTTTACATATGGAGTGGACGCTTAAAAAAGACCGTGTTGCAGTTGCGATTACACGCCAATTAAATTTTTTGATATACTGAAAAATTTGAATATAACCAAAAGATTCGTTTATCGTACCATCAAACGATACAATGAAGACTCTAGTGTAGATGACAGGTCAAGAAGTGGTCGCCCTCGATTTGTTAGGACTCCAGCAGTGATAAAAGCTGTAAAGGTGCGAATTCAAAGAAATCCCAAACGTAAGCAGAAACTGTTGGCCCTTCAGATGGGGTTAAGCAGAACCACGGCGTTAAATGAAGACTTAGGGCTTCGGGCATATCGAAGAAAAACAGGACATCGTTTGAATGCTCGTCTAATGGATCTGAAACTGAAGAGATGCCGCGCTTTGTTGAAGCGGTACGCGGGAAAAATATCGGGAAATTCTTTTTTCGGATGAAAAAATTTTTACCGTAGAAGAGAGCTACAACAAACAAAATGATAAGGTGTACGCACGCAGTAGTGAAGAAGCGAGCAACCGTATTCCGCGTGTCCAACGGGGTCATTTTCCATCCTCGCTCATGGTGTGGTTGGGAGTTTCTTATTGGGGCTTAACAGAGGTACATTTTTGTGAGAAAGGTTAAAAACGAATGCAGTTGTGTATCAAAATACAGTCCTGACGAACCTTGTGTAACCTGTTTCTCATACCATGTTCAATAACAGGCACTGGGTATTCCAACAAGATTCGGCGTCAGCTCATAGAGCGAAGAGCACACAGGACTTTTGCCAGCTCCGTGGCGTAGTGGCTTAGCAATGAGTGGCTGTGCTTGGGGGGTCGCGGGTTCGAACCCCGCACGGAACAAGTATTTGTACGACCTACAAGTAATTGTTCCGAGTTTGGATGTTTGTCCTTGTGAAATTTGTGTTTGTAAACTGCCCCCACGATACAGGAGAAAAACCTAGTGTGGAGGTAACGTTCTTTAAAAACAAAAAAAAAGACTGGCTGGCGGCGCGTGAAATCGACTTCATCCGACACAAAGACCAATCCAGATTTGAATCCGTTAGATTACAAGATATGGCAACACTTGGAGGAAAAGGCGTGCTAAAAGCCTCATCCCAATTTCGAGTCACTCAAGACATCTTTAATTAAGGCAGCCGCCGATATGACATGAACCTCGTTCGTGGTGAGATAGACGACTGGCCGCGCAGATTGAAGGCCTGTATTCAAAATTACGGAGGTCATTTTGAATAAACTATAGTGTCATAAGAATCTATGTTTTGTTAAGTTCATTTTGGTATATAAATGGTTACATAATGAATAAATTGGTTTCAATTATTTTATATTAAACATGTGATAGAATTTATGACCTGACTAGGTAATATGCAATTTGGGTACAGATGATAAACCAGGGTCTTGATAGGACTTCAGTTTGTGGCGAATATTGCTTAATGTATTTGCTATATAAGTTTCAGGGATGTTCAATGCATAGTTTTACGAGTATATTTACAGAGAACACATTGTACGACGATATGTTAGTGGATGAGATGTTTCGCTCCTATTTTATAGATAATAAGTAATAAGATTTTGTATTTTATAAATAAAAATTTTAACAAAATTAGGTAATGTGTTTTATTGTAGATTCAGATTAGTGTTGTAGATAGGAACAAAGGAGTATAATACAATAGCATAAGCCGACCCACACGCTGCGAATAATAGATAATGACGGTAGTCAATCGACAATAGATAAGTAGATAAGAACAATGGAGCGCTAATGACGGTGGAGGCTCGAAGCGGATATCAATTAGATAAGAGTTAATTGATCTGCACATCTCCGGAACCGTGCATCCTACGCAAAAACAGACCGCAGATTCGTGATCAGAGCATGCCAAAACTTTTTTTTTTTTTTTTTTTTTTTTTTTTTTTTTTTTTTTTTTTTTTAGGATCGTGAGTCGACGAACGTCGTACTTGTGACTCAGTGCGCCAGAACTGGTACAACCTTTCTACAAGTGCGCCAGAACTGGTACAACGTAACTACTCAAGGAAGTGTCCGCCGCGCTGCCCAAATGCGTGTTGACGAACTTCACATGTCTTCGAAATATTTTTTTTCTTATTTCTCGGACATGCAGTTTTCCTCACGATGTTTTCCTTCACCGCCGAGCACGTGTTAAATCGGCACTTAAAATTGCAATTAACAATTTCATTGGTGCCGGCGGGGATCGAACCCGGGTTACTCGAGTTCTGTTATATTTACAGCGAGCGTTAACCACTGAGCTACCACGGCTCTTAATCTTCTTAATCCAAAGACATGATTAATTTTCTCCGGATGGATGAAGACAGTTTTTACAACCTTCTAGAATTTTTTTATATTTATGATTTCGCAACTTATATAAAAACACCAATTTCTCCTACCTATGCTATTTAGTTATTTCTTCTCTTTGTTCATTTCTGCTTTGGTCAAAATCGGGTTATGTACTACACACAACAAACAAAGAAATAAAATACTTTTGTATAATAATATATATACGTTTTTTTAATGTAATCTTTATTTATGGATTAAAACTATCAACAAATAAAATAGCTTATATCTTTTTTTAAACATAAAGAAACCTTTAATTTCGGACATACTCGCTTCTATATAGCTTGTTTGTTGATGTGGAGATGGTGTAGGAGTAGGAGTTAGTTGTTGATGAGAGGATGAAGGCACGTAAGAGATCTGAGTGCGGTCTTGTGTTGATAGCGTTGGAATAGGAGTTAGTTGTTGGGGAGAGGCTTCATCCTCTCCTTACTTACTTCATACACCCTACTTTATGAACGGCAATAAAACAATTAGTTTAGTAGGCATTCTTGACTTCGCAAAGTCACAGGCTAGGGTGGATATGATTTGAATTTCGATAGATTTTAACTAATTTATTTATTCAATGTTTTTTTGTTTTTTGTAAAATATCAGTGCCATAGGCTTCTACTTCGTTCACATGTTTAAAATGTAAAAATTTTGTTATGTAAAAAAGGTCATTCAGTATCATCGTTTCGTTAACGTCCTTCTGCGAGGGCTGCCGGCAGCGACTGCCAAAAGAAATCGGGCCGATGCGCCTACGCACACGCAGTACGGAGGGGGCGGGGTCACGATCTAGGAAGCATCGGCCTCATTTTTGCTCCTGCCAGCCGATTAAGGAGGCGATATTGGCCACGACTTAGGATGGCCCTACATACGATACGATTTAGAGGCAATCTAGGAGGCATCCCCACTACTCCACCCTAGATCGCCACCGATATCATGTCGTATGTAGCCCACTTATATCCAGAGATTGTATGACATGTATATTTGCCGACTCTTTGACGCAGTGGCTTAGCAATGAGTTCTAGCGTTTGAATCCCTCACGAAACAAGTATTTGTATGGCCTTTAAAAATTGTTAATTTTAATTAAAATCCTACTGTGGAGATGGTTTAAAAATAAAACTAAACTGTGTGATGCGACTCTGATCTAATAATATTTTCGCTTAATAATTTTTTTGCACAAAACTTATGTAACTTTTTTATTGAATAACTACTACCGCTACCTTCCTGTTTAGGTTCTCATATTTCATTGTACAACGTGTTATATTGTTAATAAATATTTTAGGAATAGTTCCACCTTTTTTTGAAATTTTTTTGGAATGCTTTTTCAACTAGTATTCTTGTAATATACAGGGTCATTTTTAATTTACTAAAGACCTTCTGGAATATAATGGTGGCATAATTACAAACGCTTTTAGCGAGATCACTTTTTACAGAATGTAATACATTTACATAAAAGCTACTTTTAAGTTTTTATTGTCGTGTCTGACTCCTTTTAAGTCTGTATTTTGTATTACCTAAACAATTTCAGAATACATATCAAGTGTAAAATAAAAAAGGCATTTTATGTGACTATCAGTATCACACATCATGTTGAAAAATGAATATACATAATTAGATAGGCAAATAACATTAAAAAAAATCACAAATATTAAAATGAGCAATAGGTAATTATAAAGTAACCTCTTCGACGCGCCGCCGCCAAAGAATATATACACTACGCCGCCGCGCCGATCGACGCTCGCGCTCAGCTGATTGTGTCACGAGTGCCTACTGCCCACAGAGTACTTTTTTATACTGCCTACTAAACTATTCAACACTGTGCCTTTTCATATACTCCTTTTTTGCATAAAGCAATTTGATTGACTATTTGATTAATTTATTAATTTGTTTACGAATTTATAGACATTTTTAATAAATAATTAGGTAGTTTGTTACGATCACTGCCCAAGGCCAAGCCAAAGGTATACATTGACGTCGATACAGGCGTCATCAAAGACGCCGCCTGCCCTTTTCGGTTCGCAGAACGTGCAAATTAAATGTGGAGTATTATTAGGTATTTTTTATTTATTAAATGCAAGTTGTATTTAAAAAATGGATGCGGGTTAAAATAATTACAAATATTACAATAAAATAGTTATAATGATTAAATACAGATATTAACACACATTTTACAACAGTAATTGATTAAAAATATTTAGGTAAAAAAGGGTTCAATAAAAATATTAAAATACAAATTTATACATTAGAATTAGAGGTACTCGTCCGCGGATGGCGGAGAGTATCGCGCACATAGCGTTCAAAATAATCACCTCCACATTCTATGCATAGGTGACACCTAAAAGTTAACTGTTCACCGACACGAGATAAAAGTTGAGTATTCATTTTGATTTGATCGAATGTCCAAATTATTTTTTCTTTCAACATGTCGCGGGTTTCGAGTGTGCGACCAGTATACACTAATGTCTTTACATGCTCCCACAAATGAAAATCCATTGGTGTGATATCTGGCGATCTGGGAGGCCATGCACAAGGCCCGCCACGTCTGATCCAGCGTCCAGGGTATTCTCTGTTTAAACTTTAAATAATCCTTAACTTGACGAGCATAATGCGCCAGTGCCCCGTCAAGTTGATAATAAGTATTGCGTAGAGATGCAAGTGGTCTATCCTCTAACAATTCCGGCAGCGTGTCGGTGAGAAAATTGTGATAGCTTTCACCATTTAATCTTTCTATGAAAACAGGGCCCAGTAACGTTGTATTAATAAGGCCTGCCCACACATTGATACTAAACCGGTGTTGAAAGCTATGTGGTCTTGGTTCATGTGGATTTTCATAGCACCACAAGTGTTCATTGTGCGTATTAAATAGCCCTATTCTGCCAAATGTTGCTTCATCCGTACATAAAATGTTAGCTCGTCAGCAGCTAGTAACCAATTACAAAATGTAACTCGCCCAGGTTTGTCAGCTTCGCTGAGTTCATGAACACGGTGCAGGTGAAAGGGGTACTTCCCTTCATTGTGTATGACACTCCATGCGTAATATTGTGTGACACATTGAACTGTCGGGCTGCTTCATAAATGCTCGCTGCTGGATTTTCTTCAAAAAACTGCAGTATGTCTTCCTGGTCACGTACTGTGTGCCGCGGTGGACGACCACGATCGATTGATACAGGCCGGAATTGCCCGTAATCTAGCAATCGCTGTGTAGCGCCTAGCATCGTAGCGTAGCACGGTGCACGTGAGTTGGGAAATCGCCTTGAATATTCACGGCAGGCTTCACTAGCGTTATCATTGCAAATTGCTAAAATTCGCACCATTTCGGTATACTCAACATTTGAGTATCGGTATGCCATAGTAACAAGGTAACGTTCACAATAGGTAATCTCACAACGAAAAGACAAGCGTCGCGGGCGCATCAAAGGCGACTGACGACACATGTTACTAATTAGGTCAAGTTTATGAGTATTGTCGCCTCCCACACCCCTCCACCCCTCCCTCGCCACGCGCTTTTTATTGCTAACTGACTAACTAGGACTATTACCGTTTAGAAGCTCCAATTAAAATATTTTTATTTTTGTATGAAAATAAAAATTGAAGAAATATATTTTTTTTTCTTACAGATGTTTTTGTTATGGTGTAAATAATATATTCCCCAAAGGTCTTCAGTAAATTAAAAACGACCCTGTATATTAAATTAAAGTCAGTATTTTTATTCCATTCCCTTATTATAAATACCTCTAGAAGGTTAACTAATATATTTATATATCATATATATGGATATTTGTGGGAACGTTGTCCATTTTTGATCGAGCCGATCCACATGCGCTACATCTATAATCTATGATGCAAGCCTACTATAATAAAGGCTTAAAACTGCATAAAATACTTCGTAAAAAAATAAAATATTATTTGAAACATTTTAATACATTTTTGTTTTAAAGTAAATAACTATTTATAGACTACAAAAAAAAAATAATTTTATTAGTAACCCTCTTTTTTTCTAACGAAGAGATTAGGTTATTAAAATAACAACAATACAATTTGAACTGTAGCATTTGTATACAAAGCCAGCAATATTATTAGTGGAATTTTGACAATTACTCGTAATTTATATTCGAATAAATAGAGTGATTGAATTAAGTGAAGTAAAAATCATAATCGCATATCACTATTTTAAAGTATGAAGTCGAAGATAAATGACTATATTTTTATACGTGGTTGACCATGCTGCAGTTATGTTAGTAGTATAGTTGTACCACGAATGAGTAGGCTCGACCGGGGAAGGCCCACGCTCTCACAGAATACCAGCGTAAAATAGTAGTTTCGTATGATGAGTGTAGAGAACCGCAGACACTTTTTACTGGAAACGAGGTATTCCATCTTACTGCTCGTTTGTCAC
The DNA here is from genome assembly GCA_036936625.1 of Parnassius smintheus behrii. Lineage (NCBI taxonomy): Eukaryota > Metazoa > Arthropoda > Insecta > Lepidoptera > Papilionidae > Parnassius > Parnassius smintheus. The sequence continues at coordinate 4,754,687 of JAUPFT010000012.1, forward strand.
CCTATGCTATAAAAAAACATAAAATTACAAGAGGACACTACAAAAATGCTACTTCAGAATCACATCCAACGCATCAGCCAACGCCCCCAAGGTTTATCTCCATTTTGTTTTCATACAAACTAGCCCTTAGCCTGATGTAAGATTATTTACGGAATAAGCAACACATAAACGAGTGGTCGCTCAAAAGACACTGACACGTACATATATTCGGTTATTCCATCACCGCAATTTTCCGCAATATCATAAAATGTAACCGACCGCAACATAAATAACGCTCGTCGCCTCATTTTCGTCAGGGGAAGGTCTCGTTCGTAAAGGTCAATTATCTAGCGTCAAGATTAAATTTGTTCAACGCGAAATTAATTATAAATATCAAAACATAGCTTACAATGTAATAAATTAGTTCAATTATTCAAGTTTGCGTTTCACAGCGACTCTAATAATCTGTTGTGCCTTTTGCAATTAATCGCGCAGGTAATTTCAGTACGAGACACGTACGAAATTAGAAACACGTCTCATTTTGTTCGTGTAAGACTTTTTTATATTTGCATGCGTTATTGAGGCTAATAAAACTGGCTAGGCGAAAAAGTAAAAATCAAACTTTTGTGTTTTTCCCATATTTCTATTTAAAAGCGTTTTTATTTTAAATTGTGACAGCACGTAAAATTTGATATTTTTCCGGTCGTGTCGGATTGTCTTCCCATCAGAACTCATCAGTGAGGGAATATACCAAGACGGAAAAAATCAAGCTCTCACAGAATACCAGCGTAAAATTGCAGCTCGATGCTCCTGTATTGCGTATTATGCGTGTGGACAATCGAAAACCTTTTTTACTGGAAACGATTCGCACGCATTCCATCTTAGTCCCCAGTTTTAATATCGCATCTACATTTTGATTCTTTATCAAGGATTGATGTATATGAGTCACAACATCCATTTATACCGACATAGCCCTACGGATTAGTAGGCTAAAGTGGCAATAGCCCAGCCATATGGCTCGAAGAAACGACAACCGATGGGAGAAAAGATTCTCGAGTGGCAGCCTGGTATCGGTAGGCGTAAAGTAGGCCGACCTCCCACTAGATGGAGTGATGACCTGGTAGGACGTGCTGAAAGTCGATGGATGCAGGTGGCTCAGGACCATGCTTTGTGGCAGGAGAGGCCTATGTTCAGCAGTGGACTTGTGAAGGGACTGTAATGATGATGATGATAATGATCCATTTATCATCGGGCTCGTTTGTCACCCTTATTCTTTAAAAAAACATTTTAGCGACACACGGGAGAATAAAGGAAATGCTGGTAAAGTAGATAAAAGTTATATTATGTTCAACTAGAATCGCGTCTTTTATAAATTTTATATAGTATTTTTGGTAAATCGCGTATACATAAGTAGCTAATAGCCTCACAAAAGCCCTGCATATTAAAGAAAATATGAAAATTGCCAGACTCAATGTTCATTACTTGGAGGACTGGTAATTTAAACGATTAATCTCCCGAGATTACCTTTGAAGAGTGTTGCTAATTACGTTTTTATTATCACACTGAACTGAAGAGTGAAAACATCTGGCGGGCTATCGAAAGAAATATGGATGTTTTTCTTCAATTATCTTTTTACCAAGTTGTTTTTTTTTATTCTTTTTGTGCGGATGCAAACAAGATAGCTTTTTGGTTTAGGCTTTGGATATAAATTAGTCGATTATATTTTTTTCGATTATATTAATGTAAATACTATTAAAATTATATAATAAAATATTTGGAACATAATATAGAATTCGTTAATTACTGATTATCATATATAAGATTCGAATTTTATTATATTTGATAAACTTGCGTATTTTTTTATAATCGATTAATCATCATACATCACATTTAAAAATAAAATTTTAGATTAAAAAAATTGGAAAATTTGGTTCTACCTTTAAAAACATTTAATTTTTTATAAATTACGTTTTGAAGTGGAAGCACACTGGTACTACAATTTAAATGAAATGTGTAAAATTTATGAAAACTTAGAAAACACTTAATCATCATGAGATGTAATAATTTCAGGTAGAATTATTTTGGTGATCCCGATCAGGTCGGGAAAGAAGTTTCTTCGTATTTTATATACAAATTCAAGACTTTTTTTTCAAGTTTAATTATTTTGTTTGTTAACTCTTTGCCATTTTGCAGGAAGTGACATAATCCCGTTTTCTATAGAAAACTCAAGATAACCTAACACCACCCAAGGAATTCTAAAAAGTTCGGTCTTTTTAGAATTCCTTGGGTGGTTTGTGTGCAGATGAAAAACTGAGAATGCAAGATCAGGAATGGATGGATGGATAGAATGGATCAGGTGGATGCATTAGCACGTCCCAACCAAGCTTTTTAAATTTTTTCTAAGTGGCCAACGATGTGTGTGATCTAGTGTTATCATGACGAAAGACCACTCCTTGTCTGTTGATCGATTCCGGATTTTTTTTCTCAATTTTTTGCTTGAGTCTCATTAGCTGTCGCAGTGGATATTCGAATCGATGGTCTTTCCCGGCGGTAAAAGTTCATAGTAAACGATGCCCTTCCAATCCCACCATACACACTGCATCACCTTATTGTTAATCCGTGTTAATCCGGGTTTCGCTACAGTCTGTGGAGCTTAACTATAATAATAATATTCCACAACTATCACACAACGCCATCTAGTCCCAAGCTAAGCAGAGCTTGTGTTATGGGTACTAGACAACTGATAAACATACTTATATATTTCTAAGTACATAAATATTATAGATAAATTACACCCAGACACAGAACAAATGATCGTGCTCATCACACAAACATTTGTCCTGGGTGGGAATCGAACCCACGACCTCCGGCATAGCAGTCAGGGTAACTAACCACTAGACCAACAGGCCTGTCGACTATCCTTTGACCTTGACCTTTTTCGTACGTTCTTATCGTAGGTATCAATCTTTTGAAAAATGATTCGGTTTCATTAGGTTTCAATAGATAATCCCAATTGAGTATATGATTAATTAGGTTTCTTGCAGTGAGCTCGTTTAGTACCTAAATATCCAGCTTTTTTATAGCCAGACTTTTCAAATGGGTTTAAACCATTTTGTGGTCAACAATCAATTCCTCGGCTATGTCTTAACTACTCAATAGTATGCCAATCTTGCTCCACTTTTTCAAAAATAGCAACGACGTTATCCGTATGAGGGTGACCAAGGCGAGTTGCATCTTTGATGTCGAAATTCCCAGACTGAAAACACTTGGTACTAAATTAGTGCTACTCTTACTGACATTGCATTAGGTCCATAAACGACAAAAAAAAATTCGCGACTTGAGCCGCATTTTTCCCTGTTTTTTAATGAAACTTCAGAATGTATCGAATTTCATCGTAAGATTCACTCATTTTGGCGGACAGAAAAACGATTAAAAATTGAGGGAAAACGTTTTTTTTTTTTTACTTTTTTTTTCTTAATAACCTTTATGTACTGATATTAAAACCAGCCAGATACAAATAGTAAAACCAAAGAGATTTTTCTTTGATTTTGTACAAAAAAAATACGAAGAAACGTTTTCTCCGACCTAGTATTTTGACTTTTTGAGATACAAAGTGTTATCACTCGTAACGACCCATAACCAAAACGAATCTGGTAGGTAAGATATATTAGCTAACAGGCTCTTAGGCAGAAATAGGCCTATTGAGTTATTAGTATAATTATATAGTTTGATAATGATTTCTTATATTTACGCGAACACTACACATGATTAAAACTACTTTTACGGATTTTATCGCGTTTATTTTTACTTTTTATTTTTAATTCCCGACGTTTCGGGCGCTTTCCAGCACCCATGGTCACGGGGGACTGAGATGACTGACGTCCCGATCTCATTGTTAAACACGTTTAAATTGTAAACACGTTTAACAATGAGATCGGGACGTCAGTCATCTCAGTCCCCCGTGACCATGGGTGCTGGAAAGCGCCCGAAACGTCGGGAATTAAAAATAAAAAGTAAAAATAAACGCGATAAAATCCGTAAAAGTAGTTTTAATCATATATAGTTTGATATTATTTTGCCAGTTTAAATTTTCTTGTTAAATTTTGTTGCCAGCAAACCAATTATGTTTTTTTACTAAGCTACGTTTCTTAATTTATAGCCGGTCTGTTATAACAACATCGTCTATTATCTTTTTTTAAATCTTTTAATTTATGAGGTTGTAAAACATTATTGAAAATATTCACCTTCACAGATGTTGTTTAAAGTGATATTTTAAGCGATTACAGTTTTTTTATTTCTTTTAAATTATACTCTTTTATTTACATTATGTTTAAAAAAACTTGTTGTAGAGCCGCGCATTGATGTAGCTCAAAAAGATTTCTAAAAATTAAAAAAAAAACGCGCGTATTCGATTGCTGCCATGCGTGAAAATTCCAAAGCAATCAATGAAAAACTTTTGGAGATTTAAGATTTTGTATACACGAATATTGACATTTTCATTTATATACGATGAATCTAATTATTCATTTTATTGTTATGTCAATCTTTTTACCGATTTTTCCTAGCACTAACTACTAACTATAGAAACAAATATAGCATTTCTTTTATCGTTAATTTTCATGTTATTATATTTTTTTTACCTGGTAAGACATACGAGTACAGAAAGCCGACGTATGCAAGTGTTTCAGGACTGTGTTTTGTTACATTCCTTAAGGAGGCTTATGGTCATCAGTGGACTAATGAAGGGTTGTAAAAATGATGATGTTAATCATTGCAGCATATTACAACACTTATGTACATAGTCTCCAGGACTGTTACAAAGTACTGACTGTTACTAATACTGGATAACTCGCGTCAAAATAAACAATTATTGAAGAAAGAATAGAAAATTAAATTGACCTCAATTTCAAAAGATTGATCGAACTAAGAATACACAATAAGAAATGTTTATAAATTATTATTTTTTACGTCAGAAGTAGTCAACTTAAAAAGAGAACGAAGTATATTGTGAATAATCTATTAATAATTTCAACTTAATTATATGTAAAATACAGAAATAGAAAAGTACAAAGATAAATATACTTTAAATTAAATCTAACCCATAAATTTATAAACATTATTTCTAATACTAAAAACCTTAAAAATATATATTATAATAACTAAATTAAATTATTAAAAAAGAGGTCCTTTAGGCAAGGTTCCGAAGATACTGGCAGCGTTTCCCCGTTGAATAGCTAGACTAATTCTTTGTCCGAGGTAACTGCCAGCTCTTCGGTCTCCTGTGACGTCGATTAACCTTTTTGCTATTTCCTTAAAAAGGCTTATAGCGCTAGGACCCCACGGACCAAGGGTCTCGACACCGAAAGGGACAAAAATATATTCGGAGCCTAGACCCCTGTATTTGCAAACTTTAGCCTTTTCTGCCGCTTCAGAAGCCGCACCAGCTCTGTTGTTGGTTCCACGTAGATGGGAAGGGGCCAGCGTGTCTGAACAGGTTGCATCCCATACCAGCACCCGGCCCATCCTCCATGGAATCAAACTCATACCGTCCGGTCTCTTGCCATCGTCTCTTGCAATACCAGACGGCTCAAGTAGACTTGGCACGTTGACGGTGGCAAGAGACCGGCGTATGATGTCGTTAAGTGCTGCATGTCTCGAGAAGCGACCTGCACTTTTTTGGCATGATAGCCCGTGATATCCTAGCTTGTCGACGTCACTGCCACACGGACATTTATGAGGAGCGCAGACCGGAACCCCAAGCCGTAGACAGGTTGCGATTCGGAGCGTGTCAGGCTCAAGAAATGTTCCTGTATTTGACGAAGGATACGCGTGAAGCCAGTAGCCGGCCTCATGCGTACCCACGGCCAAAAGCCTAGCACGCGCCGAACCTGTACTAAAGCTCAAAAGATTGTCATAAGTCAATTTGCAGTTTATGTCGTCCCAGCTCCTCTGTGAATTTAGAGGAAATTGAAAATTTTGACCAGGGCATGTAATTAAGAAAGCGTTTCTAGCTTCTTCCAGGCCAGCAATCTCAAAGTTTGAAGGGGATGCCCTTAAAATTTTACTTATGAGATTTGCAAAGAGAACTATATCACGCGAATTTTTAATTTCTTAATCAAATGTTTGTGGGCCACAGCAACCATTCTATAATCTATCTATCTAATCCATTTATAATAAAAATATATCTATAAATAAAAAAATACTTCTAACAGTCAAAGTTATTTCATCTCCCTTGTTCTACTCGTATTCTAAACAGAAAATAGTTATGGATCTATACATAAAAATGATACAGATCCATATATGTACAAATACCTTTTATATGGATACACTTGTTTGAAAAAAATATCTTTAGAATACAATTTTTTTAAATAGTCCAGTGTTTGTTAAATGAAAATACCGTACCGTACAGTAGCGTTGCAAAGAACGGGTAGATTAAGAGAAGCCTTGAACATTTCTGTGTTATTTCGGTCTCAAAGGATTGATTCCGAAATCGCTTGTAATATTTTAGCAGAAATTTCTTTTTAATGTTTCATTTTATAATTTTTTCAAAGAGGATTAAAATTTATTTTGGATAAAGATTTTGCGACCCGTCTCAACGAAGACTAGCTTTGTCGATGGTACTGGAATTTATAAAAAAAATATTATCTTTCGATTATTTGCATGCTATTAAGATATGAGTATCTCTCTTTTAATTTTATCTTTGTATCTGACTGTTCAAACTAACCTTCAGAATGGTGCACCGTTTGTAATGAAACTTCACAAAGAAATAATACAAAAATGATCTAGGCAATATTTTATTCAAAATCTTTAGACATTTATAAGAAAGAAAGTATTATAAAGTAAAAGGTCTTCAATTACCTTAAATCTAAACCACCTATCCTGCTGATGTGAAGCCAGGATTGGTCGCTAGTAAATAGTGTATTCATAATTTGTTCTTTTTTTGTTTCTTTTTTGTTTTTAGATACACATAGATATACACTTTGTACAACTTTCCGACAACCAAAGTCAGCGACGCTCTACCGCTTAGATAACGATATATTACCACGTATCCGAATGAAACTGTTTGCTACGTCATTTGTAATACGTACTGCAATACAGTGGAATAATTTTCCATTATAGTGACACTGACAGTCTGTACCTACAAGCTGAGTTGTAATTAATGAAAAAAAAAACGATTTAATGTGGGTGTCTTCAAGGTAATAGCAAATAGGCTTTTTTACTAATTCAGTTTGCCTTATCATACAATCACATCATCATTTACCATCCCTTCAAGTCAAAAATCAGCTCACTAGAATCGACGAGCTTACATAAACGTCGAATCATTATATCTGCTGTCTCCGTTTTTAACTGTTATGATTATGTTTTGTTGCCCCTTTGGGCCATTCCGAACGCCAACAGACTTTGGGCTGCGATTAAACTTGTATTAGGTATTGTGTTTTGCGTTTACTAATGGTAACATTGTGTTTTTACGTGGGAAAGTTTCGGTGCCTTGGCCGATTTTAGTCGGCAATTTTGGCTAAATAGTTATGACGACATGGGCGGATATTAACAACTGTATAATGTTACCAACGAAACAATTTCATTTGTAAATTGTTGCTGATAATGAGATTTGGTTTGGAAACTAAGATGAAATGAAAACTAATTTAATAAAGAAATTAATTGTTATTTTGCAACCATTCGCTAAATTAAATAAAATGATGTGTCTTACCTAGTTTGGAGAGCACCTCCTGCCCTCCCTCAATTGCGTGCACTAATCCCGTCACCGCCAATCCCAGCACCACTACTTCCAATGGCACCACTCCCAACACCACTATTCTAGGTAAGACACGCCATCGACTATAATACGACACGTGTTTCGCCTCTGTACGAGGCATCTTCAGGTGATGTTGACTCTGCGGCGGCTGACCGCTAAGAGTAACACAATTGAGGGAGGGCGAGAGGTGCTCTTCAAACTAGGTAAGACACACCATTTTATTGAATTGAGCAGAAGGTTGCAAAATAACTATTAATATTTTTATTATAATGAATGTCCGCAAAGTAACGCCTGATTCTATCAATTAAAACTAATTTATTTAACCGAGGATTTTTTCGAGCTTTTAAAAGTATACTGCTCAACATAGGCCTCTCCCATACAATGCTCCACATATTTGCCATAGTTGCCACGCTTGGCGGGCGGGTTGGCAACCACAGCTTTTTATTTTAGTTATTAGGAAGACACTGCTGCCTATCTCCTGGTATGACGACACCCACGGGATGATACCAAGTAGTCGACATTCTTACACCACATCTACACAGTTAGTACAATTCTTAAAACTTCATTCCGCTTTAAAAACTTACAGTTTTACGTTTAGTCTACAAAATTAGTGAAGTAAATTTTGACTGAAGTGAACTTTATTATTTAACAAGCGTATTCGCAATTATGATAGTATTCGCGTGAGTACAAAGCTGGCTTTCCCGATTACTGTAATATGTTCAGTATCTGGGCGCTCAAGGTTCGCTGAGCGTGAGGAAATAATATTTGGTAGAATATTTGGTAAGTCCGTCAACACGCACTGGGGCAGCGCGGTCGACGCTTCTTTGCACTTAACCATCTCAGAAAGGAAAAGAGACCTGTGCCAAGGAGTGGGACGTAGGCAATAGCTTTAACATAATTACATAACATAAAATAACGTTTCTTTCGCTTATTTTTATTATTATATATTGACGTAATCATCATCATTATGTACTGATAATGTACCGCCTATTAAAGACCTCTGTTGAACATCGGCTGCCCCGTAGATTATTTAATAAAAGGGATATTTTTTTCCTAAATTTTGTTCAATTTATTTAAAGTGACAGCAATTCAATTTTTTAATAGACTACGTTTTTAATATATATATATATATATATATATATATATATATTAAAAACGTATATATATATATATATATATATATATATATATATATATATATATATATATATATATATATATAATAGACTGGCTACTATTTTAGATACATCGTCTATAATAATCTTTTTTTAGTTTAATATACTTTAATTTATGAGATTGTAAAACATCATTGTAAATATTCGCCTACACAGATGTTATCTAAAGTGATGTTTTACACGATTACAGTTTTTTATTTCTTTTATATTTAACTTTTTTTTAATTTACGTTATTTTTAAACTAGTAGGGCGGCGCATTGCTGAAGCTCAAAAAGCTGCTTCATAAAATGTCTCATAAAAGGGGTATTTTGCTATAGTGGCCATGTTTGAGGAGATGGCAACCATAATTTATTTTTATTTTCTAGTTCTTTTGAGGCAGACGCTGGGCATCTACTGGTTTGTTTCTGTTTTGTGGTCTCCTACGACACTTATACAATAATTTGAAGAAGTTGACTAAGAAGGAAGGATGTATTATTTATTCTAAATCTTAAGTCCTATACCTATACTTATAGGTCTTTCCTTCAAGCATTGGCAGTGTTTTGAGAGTATCGGTCTGCGCGGCCAGCCTCAACTGAGACTAGCAATCTTTGCAGACAGAATTATAGTGCCCGAGTGTATGTGCGGAAATAGATCGACTCTCTATGCTCTCACTGTCATAGTCTGATGGGACGGCAAACCGACAAGCCCGGAGAGGGATCAGGCGCAGGAACAACAGCTTTACGTGCTTTCTAAGGCACGGAGGTGAAACACTGCCAATCTACTGGCTCCGGGCTGCTACTGAGAATTTTTGACCTGGGACTATACCACTAGACCTTAGAGGTCGTTAAAGCATGGCAATCAATAAACGTGACAATTATAGTTAATCTTACGTACAATTGGAGAGCTACGTCCAGACATATTCCTCACATCCTCAATAGCAAGCCAGATATATTTCTTCATAAAATTACGGGTTTGCCATAGTAAAATATATTATGATAAGTAACAAGGGTAGCAGTAAGCCTTTTAGTAAAGCAGTATTATATTCGGGCTCTCCTTTTAAGTGCCGAGAAATAATTACTGCAGCAGAGAGGAAATTCGTTGAATAGAATTCTGAATCTTATGTGATTTAGTTAATAAGATAGTTAATAGAATGAGGAGTCTTTGTGAAACCATTAATATCTAAGTAAAGTGCTTTATTAATTTATATTTTATTTCTATTCATAGACTTAAGGATGAGAAACGAACACACAGTCCATTTGGTTTTAAGTGGGTGCTAAAGCCTATGAACATCTATATCTATCCTTGATAATCAAAATGCGTTAACTAACTACGACTAAGATGAAATCCCTCGTTACCTGTCAAAATGGTCTGTCTCCAGTTTTCGATAATCCCAATAAGAAACACAACAGCATTAAGCTTATATTTCACTACTTATACTTTCCCGGTCGAGCCAATTCCTTCTCACTTACTCTTCCATTTTCTTTTTATTTATACTTTCCAACTTTCCCAAATTTTAATTTTATGAATTTTTAATAAATTTAAATCGTCTCGAATAACTTTATTTATTCTTATAGTTCTCTATAATTTCAAAATTAATAATAGCTTAGGATGATCATGATAAACCCGTATCACTATGAAATTTAGCTATGAAGTTAAGATATACAGATTATAAGAATATGCGAGCTGCAAGGGATTTGAGTAATAGGAATTTTAATGATACATTGCTGTTACGCTATATTCAAACGGCCGAGAAAGACGACCGAGAGAAAAAACTGCAGTTGAACTAGCTGCAAATATAAACATCTACGAAATTATTACTCAGTATTCCCCTATTTTCTTCTCTAAAGCTGAATTGACTGTAATACTATTTTTTAAAAGAAATAAGAATTGTGGCTATTTCTCCGTGATCTTATTTTATTTCTTGTGTTAGATAATTTTATGTTATAACAGTGATTGGGTAGTTTTAGTAACTCAAAAAGGGCAGTAAGAAATGAAACGCAATGCTAAATATTATTTAGATTATATAAAAACATTTATCTCATTATTGCTATATCAAATTTGATAGACCACAAATCCTCGATAAAGAATACAGATTCCTTCCAAAAATGATTCCCAAGGCTACTGAAATGAAAAACAACCTAATTTCAATAGAGAAGGGGGCTAGGTGCAGTAGCACCCTGGGATCCTATAATTAATAAAATTAAATCCCAACCCAAGCATACAACTACAAGTTTTTAAGATACTATAAGTTCATACTGTCGAAACAAAATTAATAATTTTAATATGTGGGTAACTGCGATTAACCATTACATTGGGATGTCGAACACCTCAGTCCTCCCGTAACCATGAGTGCTGTGAAGTGCTCGAAACGTCGGGATTATAAATAATTATATGCGCGATAAAATCCATAAAACCTCGTTTTATTTAAATATTCTAAAAGAATTTAATAAAATTGTCATATAATAATAAAACTAACAAAAAAGCTATTTATTTCCGTTCTAATGAAATGATTTAAATAGGTTATTTCCATGACCAGTGGATTCGAAAAACAACCAAGAACTTCTTAGTTGCGGAATTGTAAAACCAGAGCAACGATACTCTAACCATAAATGCAAAAAACACAGATGCACGAGTATTTAAAAACCTTCAAAATAGGTAAAGTTTCAGTGAACGACAATATCAAAAATTTGCAGCTATTTGTTGGAGAATCAGAAACTTTCCAACTATTTGCAAAATCCTCTAATATTTACTTAATATGCTATATAATTTAACCGTACTATTTCAATTTTTAAGGGTCTCATCAAAAACTGTAAGTATATTGTAATGTTTTTATTTATTTATTTAAACTTTGCCACACAAGATACACTTTGTTGTTCAGAGGCGGACTTGACGTCTTAAGAGCCCAGTCTTTCAGAGCAAAACAGAAAAATTGCGTTCTGGTGACACATCTACACCCTCCCTGCCCCGCCACTTCATGTACCGCCACCGCAGTTATCTTTCTGGCCGTAGCATGGAAAGTTGCTCTACTAAGATTTTCCAGTATCAATTTATCTAATATACAGGAATATTGATAATTAGCTAACAAATTTTCACATACAGATTTTCTACCTCGTATCTATTTTTGTTCCATGCTTTTATTACAAAATTCGTTACACAAAAAAAATATATTTTAAGTTTGTATAATTTTTGTTGTTTTGTTGAAAAGGTTTCTAAAAGATAATCATCTAGAACCTGTATAACATGTACTCGTATTATTGATTATTCAAATGAATCTGGCAAGTGCTAGAATGAGTCGTGCACTGAGGGTTTCGTAATAAGTCGATGACACTATCGAAAATCCGTCAAGTACGTCAAGTAGTTCTAAATACTAAAATAGATTAAAAAAAACTCAAAATAATTTCTATATAAGTACAAACAGTCCACTATCACACATATTTATAGTTTCTCATTAAAGTATAATGTAACTTTGTATAGCATTTACCTATATGCATGAATTACTATTCTTGTACAGCAGCATCGACGGACGACTTAGCGCTTTTTTTTAATTTATTCGCAATGGCTTGAATGATGTATGGAGGGTCTTTGATTGGCATCGAGCGTTCCATGCGAGAATCAATTAGCTCAGGAAGCTAAAGAGGAAGAAAAATGACGTCCAATTTTTTTTAGATTTTGACGTTTCTGTGATCAGCATGACAATTTGCGAACATTGCGCTAAGTCTCCTATTTGACGTCCGTATATTGGACGTCGTAAGCAGTTTGACGCCACATTATATCCAAAATTGGCCATAGTGGGCGTACAATAAATTACGGGATGCTGAGGATATTACTTAATAGTTTACTTGTAGTCTACGTGTATTACTGAATAGTTTTCGTATCTAAAAATGTCATTAACTCGACATCAGCAGCTACCGGTAACAAGGAAATCTCTAGTTGAAAATCAAAAAGACGAAATTTTCCTTATGACACTTAAAAATTAAATTAAAAAAGTATTTCTATAAAAACATAATGTACTTTTTTAAAAAAAAAGGACATTAACCACTCGTGGTAAGCTTAAATTGCTTGTGTTACGAGTGGTTCACGCCAGTAGTCGAATGGTGGATTCGAACCCACGACCTTTTTGAGTTCGCGGTCCGCTCCCTGCCATTAGGCTACTGTCGCTTGTAAACAAAACATCATGTGCAATCCAAAAATGTATAATACTTCTATATTTCCTTGAAGAACTTGCATAATATGTAGGTTAGGTACCTAATTATATACCTAATATTTAACCAAGTGCTCACACATATGCACGTTGTTAACTATTTTACTATGAAACACAAAAAAACTTACCTTTGAATTCTATTTCTGTTCATTGCTTCAACGTTTGATTTCAATTTTCGTTTTCTGGTACAAGCATATTTTTTACGTTTATGGTCCATATCGAAATTAAAAGTTATAAAACAAATACAAAATGATTTATAAACCCTTAAAGAATTATATGCAAAAAATAATAAAGTAGAGAAACTTTCAATTCGTAACAATGCGCAACCAAGATTAGGGAAAGAGAGAGAAAGAGGAATGTTAGAGCGAGAGGAAGTGCAAAAATTTGGCACAGACAAGACGTCTGAACGCTACAGCCGCTCAGCGGCCGGCTACTAAGGAATATTGCCCGCAATTATTGTTTATAAAGTCAATATTTTATAGATCGATCGAAATAATTATTAATTTTGAAATAAAGTGGTTCAAATTATTATTTTTTAATATTTGTCTAATTAAACACCTGCCCTTGAGAAAAAAATAATTATAGCATAAATATTTTCAGCTATTGCTATGAAACAAATAGTTTTTTATGAGGCGAAAACAGCGAAATTTAACGAAGTTGAGACCTCTTATTTAAGACAATGAAAGATATTTAGAAAAAAAGAAACAGCGCATTTTGGAGATGAAGATGTTTAGCTATTAACGCGCTGAATAGATTTCGCCTTTTTATTATCGATTGCCTTATAATGGTACACGAACAAAGCTCGAAATTGCGTTGGGTGCGAGAGAGCTCTATTTACCGTTTGATTTATCTAACATAGACCACATAGATGAACCAAAAAAAAAATTTAGCCATTACTTATAATCTGGGTATTTATGTGTTATCAAAATATTTTACTCTGAAACAATAATTTGCTGTAAAAAAAGAAATCAAAGTGGCGCTAATGATTCGATGTGAGTCAACTTTAAAAGACTGTAGCCTTAAGGTGTTCTCTACCCAAAAACCTGTAAATGAGTTTTTTCAAGTGCTGCTTTTCAAGTGCAATATGATTTTAATTAGAAAGGAAAGATCAACATAAATACTATAAGAATGGTAACCTAGAATATTTATTACTAAAACAATTATGTATTCATAAACATGTATACATAACTCTTTATACACTAAAAAGAAGAAATAAAATAGTTGTGTACAAAAGCAAAATAAATAACATTTAGCAAAATGTTACTGAGGCAATGTTATTTCAGCAAACAAATTTATATACCATTTGTTGTTACACTTTGTTCAACAAAGTCCCGACTTCAGACACAAGGTTTTCCCGGTAATCAGCGACATTTTCTTCCGCATATCAATGAATGTCAACGGTTTGAAACATTTCATTGATATGCAGAATAAACAGCGTTGGTGATAGCAAGTAGCCTTGTAGAACACCTGCAATAATAAGTTTGTTATCGGAGCATGCACCGTCTACTACGATCTTGATGCTCTAATCTACAAGAAAACTGGTGGTCCAATTGTACAATTTCTTGGGAAGCCCATAGGAAGGAAGCTTCGTAAAAAGTGCTTTGTGCCGAATTCGATCGGAGGCCTTCGCTATGTCCAAACTAACTAACGCTATGGCCAACGCTTCCCACTCGGACTCTACTGCCTCCGCTCATTTATGAGTTAGATAACCCAGAAGATCGCCAGCTGAGCGACCGTGATGGAAACCGTACTGGCGGTCATTAATCAGTTGGTGATACTCAAGGTACCGCATAAGCTGGTTGTTAATAATAGACTCCATTATTTTACAGGACAAGGAGGTGATGGCGATAGTTCTATAGTTTGACGAATCAGAGCTTACCTGTTTTAGGGATCGGGTGAAGAAAAAGCTGTCTTTCATGATTTCGTGACTACGCCTAGGGAGTAAGAGTACCGAAAAAGACGCGTCAAAGCTGATGCTAACTCCAAAGCACATGTTTTCAACTCAATAAGAAAGATGCCATCGGGCTCACTCGACTTGTTGACGTCCAGGGAGGGAGGTGCTCTGCATATCGAGCGTTGGGTAAAGAGCACATACTGCATTGATCACTTACACCGCGGGATCGTCAACGGTGTATTCCCCTGTCATCAAACGTCGAGTTGAACACAAAGAGAGAGCCCAGTAGATCGGCTTTGTCCTTTGCGACATGGACCATTGAGTCCTCCTCCCTGTGCAGAGATGGTGAGATAGCTGACAGAAGTTCCCTTTGACAGGCTTAGCGAGAGACCAGGATGCACGAGTTCGCAAGTAAGGCGAACTAGTTTCCCGTCAATTCTGCCAATGTGCTCTGACTTTGCCTTAACAATGACATTGTTGAAGGACCTGGAGGAGAATTTGTACTTCTTTTTAGGAGCCTAGGCCTGGTAGCACTTTTGCTTATGGCCTAATGTAATTTTGCAGGAGAAACCAAACCATGGCTGGGTTCTGTCTCCGAGAGTTAGCACAGATGATGGAATAAATATTTTCATTCCCTGTAGCACCACATCAGGATCGGAATCAACAACAACGCTGGGATCAACCGGCGAGAAGCAAACCCGTCTCCAAGGGTAGTATGCAAAAAAATATCGCATTCCGTCCTAACCTGCTGTCCTATAATTCCAAACGTGGTGGCAACCTGCAGAACGTGACCAGGACGGGAGCGTGAGTGGCACTGTACTCTGGATCAATCGTTCGAGTAGGCAAGAGGCGCATCGACATAGAGCTGATATCCGTCCGGATGAGAGGTCAGCAGAAGGTCCAACAGGGAAGGTGTATTACAACACATGTTCTTCCACATCTGGTCCATACACAAATAGTATTGTACATTTTTTAAAATAACATATAGTCTATTGTGTGATTAAATAAACTTAGTTTAAGGATTTTGTCGCGTTTAATTTTACTTATATTTAATTTACGATACTTTGAGTGTTTTTCAGTACCCATGGTAACGAGGGAATTGAACTGAAACTAGTTTTATTAAGCTTTTGGTGTAATTAATATTTGTTTCATGTTTTTTTTTGGATTTTGTATTTTAAAATATAAAAATATACAAAATATATATTAATGAGCAATTTACTTAAAACACTCCTAAAATAGTAACTCAGATAATAAATAATATAGATATAATAATATATAGAATTAATAAAATGTTTTTATTATATTTTTACAGGTAGCTGTGAATCTTCGGGATAAAAAGTAATATTCATGTTGTAATTAGATTTTCATACACAGTGCGACATAGTCTGAAAGCACACGCCGGCATAATTTATTTTACGTGATAAACTTAAACCGCGTTAACCGTGTGATTCAAGTCACATGGAATTAGGTGACGATAGAGTCTACCAATTTTAGTATACCATCTTCGTACACATATTGCACTCGTATATACTTGATAAGTACAATAGTAAATTAAGTATTCTATGAAAAAACTAAATCTCGACAAAACACGAAAAAATCCTAATATTTAAAACCAATTAAATCACTTACAGCTTTATACTACAAGGTTGAATTATTTTAGTTGTTATGATATTTTTCCAATACCATTATAACAGATCTTTTTGTATTTATGTTTGGCATTCATGTTGTATTTGTGAAATAAATTAAATCAACAACGATAGTAAGAAACGAAAATGGATGACGTACAATACTTTTGTTAGCTTTGCGAACATTCAGCCACATCTCGCATTAAGGCTTATAAGCTTCACACGTTGAATTTAAATCCGGTTAAGTTATAAATGTGCGTACATAAATTTAAATTGTCGTTGAGAGACTTACGCTTAATTATTTTTAATTTAAAATTTCATTTTCACTAGTAATTTTACTTTTTTCAGTTTTAATTGTAGAAATTTAATTTCATAGTAAGACATATAAGTTCTAATACTTTACCGACTAGTTAATATTATGATGGCACCAATAGCAACAATTAAATTGTAAATTTAATTGATGCCATTAGTACTATTGTGGTGCCTGCGAAATTAACTTGTTTATTGTTATTTTAAGTGCCGATATATCACGTATACTAAGGTGAAGGAAATCGTCTTGCAGAAACCTGTATTTAAAAAAATATTTTGATGACATGTAGTCTTACAAAAACCATTGAAGCAGTGCCTAAAACCCTTTCAGTAAGTCTGTGACCACGAATAGGATGTATATAGGCTGTAAATATACGTTAATTACTTTACCTATAACATTACACCCACATTCTCAGTGGCATTCAGTCCACCCTTTGTAATCCTTTTTATTGAGGTTTTTTATGCGGCGAAGTGTTAATAAATAAAAAATATATACAATAAATAATCTGAGAATATAAAAAAATCGCCTGCCAAGTGTGACCACTGTGGAAAAAACTTCATCATAAGTTTATCAGTAGTTGTCATGGGATAAGAGTGACACACGAGCGCGCAGACCACCAGATGGTTAGTGGATGTTGGCCCATACACATCTACATTTATCCTCGATTATGAATCGAAACGCTAACGCGAAACGAGATGCGTTGTCACCTCTGAGGACTAACATGGAATGTCTCGTTTCCGTAACAATTGCCTCCGTATCTCTACACTCACCATAAGAAACACAGCAACATTAAGCTGCTATTTTACGTCGGTATTCTATAAGAGCGTGGTTCCACACGGGTGAGTCGACCCATTCGTTTTCTTATATTAAAAAAAAGGTGGATTATAAGTGTAAGTTCCTCTGTTACTACACTTTTATAAAAATATTCCTATTGATATGTCGATATTGAAATATGATATGAGGTTTATTTTAGTTCTCGACTTTTAAGCTTCGTTGAATGTGGTATATGCATATTAGCATAAATAAGTATGTATAAATTAAAGTTATATAAGACTGTATGACGTTTATTTGTGTAACTACATTTTGAATTTTGCCAACGCTAGCAAACAATGAAAATAATATAATAAGTTTTTATTAATACAAATTATAATACAATACATTTTAAAATAGTTTTTTACCACTAATTTAGAAAATACCTCTGTCTTGGAAAGAACCACCGTGAACGTAAACAATCAATCCAATAAATACACATACTATTACATAAAAAATTTAACGTTCTGCATTTCTTCTCCTTAAAAACTTTAATGATGAGAAATCTTACACCTCTCTGTGCGCGCCTTATGTTTAAAAAGGGGTTTAAAGTTTTGTCTTCACGCATTAATATATAAATCATTAGTAGCTTGCCGGGCAGACATTGTTCCGCCCTTTTTGACAACCCTTTGTCATGTTCTATTAAAAATCTTTAAATTCGCAAAAAAAAAATGCAGGCAATAAACTATCCTATCTCTCAAGTTGGGCCAAACTGCACACGGTGTGCAAATTTCATTTAAATCCAAATAATGTGACACGTAATTTATATATATTAAAATATATACTCGTAATTAGTTATACGCCGAGTAGTGGCTGCCTCAAAGAATCCATTTCGCCATATTATCGCTATGAGTGCCGTAAGAGTTTACATAGGATAGTGTACAAATACAAGGAATGCGTCTGATTATCTGTCGAGCGTGGCAACTATGGCAAGTAGACACTATATGCTTATTCTGGGTAGATCGGACCAAAGGTACTTATTTTAAACTTAAGGTAGCTTTCCCCACGTGACCATAGGTGCCGTAGAGTACTCGTAACATCTGGAATATAAAATAAGTTAATATACGCGATAAAATTCATATAACTAGTTTTCCTACCCTAAAGGAAAAATACTTACATGGTTTTCTTATATATGTAGATCTATAACGACGAGCGTGTATGTGCAGATATATGTATGTAAAGGAATCGAGAGAGGTGTGTCAGGATCGTGTCAAATGGAAGTCCGTAGTCTCTGCCTACCCCTCTGGGTGCCATTTATCTGGGTGGTGTTTATCTATGTATGTATATGTATGTACATATATATCATCCTTTCGAATGATATAAATTTCATTTTCCTATAACAAAATTACTAAAGATATTTAATTAATAACTTACATTCGTTTTCGATTTGATATATATATATATATATATATATATATATACACATTTATTTGGATGCTTTAAAGCAGAGCAGCGGTGATTATAGGGGACTCCGCTGTTTAAAGGACTACCTTCAACTATAAAAATATTAATGTTTGATACGATAGACGCAGAATGCTTTTATAGTATGTATCTCAAAATAAATATCAAATATGACAGATACTTTCAATGTAAAAATTGTATAATATTTTAAAATTAAAAGGTAACACTCAGCCATCTGTTACCAACATAAATTATTACATCATTTTCATTTAAATATCCTCATGAATCATATTTAGTAGGTATCGGTGTTTTTTTGCGATGATTTGTGATCTATTAAATTTGTGTTTCTGTTGGAACGATTCTGAAGATTTTACTATATTGTATATTTGCCAGATTCTTCTTAGTTTTCGGTTCTGCTATATATTTTTCTTTTCTATGGATTTTTATAGATTTTTTTTTTCGTTTTAGGAGTGACCATATTATCAATCCAGCTTGTACATTCCTGCATCTTGTAATACACTTGATGGATGGTAACAGCTCATAATATTCTACTTGCGGCTTGCAGTATGACCTTTGCAAGTCTTTTTTTAAAAATGCAGCCAATCTAGTCTGTGACTCACTCAATCAATTCAAACGTTTTATAGAGAACTATCTCATAATGCCATCTCCGTATGTTTACGAGAACAGCAAGTTAAGTGTCCTTGCAAAAGTGTGGCAATACTTCACGCCGGACAATTGATTAAACTTTACAAATCACAAGTCAGATCGTGCATAGAGTACCGCTACCATATATGGGCTGGTGATGTAAAATGCCACCTAGCAGCCTTGGATTCAATGAACTAAGGACCTTATTTGTGAAACTAATACAGTCAGAAACAATTTTACCAGACTCGAGCACAGGCGACAATAGTCAGAGAATAATTCTAAGAATGTGTGCGAAAATTGCATGACTTTATTCATCCATCTACATTAAATCATTAGAACACGGACTCGGCTGATCTCCAACAATTTGTTTTCGATATCCACACATTCGATCTAAAGGGTTTGCTTCGTCGTTCATAACGCGTAAAGCAAAGTGAATAGCTTCCTATCATTTGTCTCGTTGTTCGATTATAATGTAATTTCATGACTTGATCCCTTCCTCTCTACTCCTTCATTGAACCACAGACTTGGCTGGCTTCCATACCTTTCTTATTCCATACCTTGTCTTTCTTGTAACACGCATTTGAACCAAACGGCTTGCTTCATCATTCATAAAACTTAAAGCAATGGTAAATAATTCGCCATCATCTGTTTTTCTATCCAGCTATAATGCCTTCATGACAAGAGTGGAAATACCGTTAAGCTAAGATAGTGAGCTTTACTATTTTAGGCTGCATCACCACTCATCATCAGGCGCTAACTTGTAGTAACAAAAAAACGTATCTAAGTACGTTCTACATCTTAGAAATACGTGTATACATGTAACATATTCAAGTAAACTACGCACAGATACACTTGACATTCTTAAAGTTAATTTTGCTTTAATTAGAATAAATACGAAAACAATTCAATAAATAGCTATAATAAAATTCCTGACAACAAACATTCTGAAATTGATAAAATTAAATGAATTAAAATTAATGCTCTTTAATTTTCGTTGAAATAAATAAAATTTTCTTTCGTCAAACATCAACATGACGTTATATATTAATCAAGAAGATGAAATATGTCCTGACAAGTAAAGCTTAAATAATTTTTAATAATTTATAGAAGCCGCGACTAATTAAAGACCTAAGAATTAAAATTATTTCTAACGAAGGACCAGCTAGAGGAATAATTTTTAACTCAAATCGGTATTAGTAAGAATGAAAACTTTTCCTGGTGTTAGTAATATTATTAATGATATAATGAGACCGACGCACGCAGACAAATCCAGTACCTCAGCAGAGGAAAATATTAATACTAAAATTTTTTTTAATCAAAACACTTTAACCCTGACATCGGGACGTCATTCACCTCAGTCCCCCGTGACAATGGGTGGTGGAAAGCACCCGAAACTTCGAGAATTAAAAATCAAGAAATTAAACGCGATAAAATCCGCAGTGTTCGCGTAAATATGAGAAATCATTATGTTTTTTTTCTTCTTTTATTTTTCCCATCGTGGACTGTAATACAATGCCATAAGATACTAAGTTCGTTCATCGTAACTCTTAGTTTAGGAATCGTACGATAAATATTTAAAAAAAATTTGAACATAATCACTTAATGCTTAAAAAACGAAAATCTTGCCAATTCTTTTTAAAGATTACTTTTGGAATGTTTTCGTAATATGAGATTTAATTTTTCATTTCAATTCAATAAAGAATTATTTGTGGTATGAGTAGTGTAATCTCATCTGGTTGGACTGAATAAATATATAAAAGGAAATGATAAATATACATAAATATATATATATATTTCATATAACGGCACAAATAATTAAGTAATACATAAATAAATAAAAGCCCAACCAGATGGAGGCCCTCGGCAGGGGAGATCAAACGGCCGAGGGTTAGGGGGAAGGGGTGAGAAACCCGCGGACGATGCGGGCGGTATCGAGGAGCACCGCATTCTGCATTAGGCCTGGAGCGGTCCGTCACGGAGTCCCAGACTCCTCAGATGACCCGAGAGGCTGACTGGGATTAGCCCGTTTGCAGAAAGGACTACGGGAATAATTTCAGTCGGCAGACCACCCCACATGTCGGTCACCTCGTGAGCCAGGTCCAGATATTTTGTTCTTTTATCTGTTTCGGCTTTCAAAATAAATAAAGAATTATTGCTATTAATATTATTTCTTTCTCTTCCTCGGGACTACAGAAGCTATCACGTACTTTTTCGTTTTTTGAAGTCGATGTTTAATTTTTACTAAAATGTTAATTTTGACAATTTCGAGTGGACTATGTAAATATCACAAGCTAATGTTAGCAACTACAATCTGTTCTATATTACTATCATCATCATAATCACAAATCACAATTGACGAAGACATCGCGTAACAAACATTAAAAAAAAAGAAAAAATAATATGGTCGAATTGAGATACACCTCCATTTTGAAAACTGGAAGAATAGTCTTCACACAAATTTAAAAATATATATAAAGACTATACCTAATTCAACCCATAGCATAAAACTCTACAAAATATAATAAATATTTATAAGCCCTAGTATTATTCTGTGCCAAACATTATATCAAAATTTATAGCATGTGTTTATGTTATAAAATTAATAACATATTAATTTATGTTATCTTTGACGTATCTTTTAATATTTTTACAAGCTTTAACAATAATTAAAACGACCTGTTTTTAAATAAGTTTAACATATAGATTGTGTAGCAAAATCCTTTACCAACACAAGAGTTTTGAACAAACCAAATCATAAATTTTTTATTATTCACGGGTTTTTGCTATTACGCATTTCACGGTTTATTTCTTTTATATGAGCGCGTAAAAACACATTATACTAAGAAGTTGAAATAGATTATTTTTACATAGAATATAAATTTTATTTACATAGATTAGAAATAATACGACTTATTGGAAATCATTCTTAAGTTCCATTTATTACTCGCCAGGAAAATAGGCTCTATTCTGGAAAACACCAGCAAGAAACCACAAAAAAGACGAATACATGTAGTATAGTTACATAGATAACTCTATAAATCATAGTATAAGTGGTAGCGAACACCATATTCCCAGAGGTAACTATCATTCATATTTTTATACGCATTGCTAACTGAAGGAAGTTTCAAGTAAAAAAGAACCAATATACATATAAAGAACTTGTACAGCATACACAGACCTCTAAGAAGCTTATGCCCAGCAGCGAACTTTTACGGGCCAATAAAAAAATAAAGTGAATAGAAAACCCAAGCTTTAGTGCAGCTATATTAGTATTATAGCTGCAGAACGAATGGTTCGCTCGACCGGGGTAGGACCACGCTCTCACAGAATATCAGCGTAAAATAGCTGCTTAACGCTACTCTGTTTCGTGTGGTGAGTGTAGAGAACCAGAGACCCATTTTGCTGGAAACGAGGCACTCCATTTTAGTCCTCACGGGTGACAACGCATCTGCATTTTGATTTGTATTTGAGGTTGGATGTTGATGTCTATGGGCCACAGCAACCACTTACCATCAGGTGAACTATGTGCTCGTTTGTTACCCTATCCTATAAAAAGAAAAAAAAAACAATTTAAGTGAACGTCACATCCCATTAACTAATCACAGGCAGAGACTTCACATTCACACCCAAGTCTACATAGTAATCCTATTACAAATTTATTTGACATATGAGATTGCAATGCATCTGACGGTAAGTGACTACAGCAGTCAACACATTCACTGTAATTCCTTTTGAAAAATATATTCTATAGCAATCCTTATCACAATCCCTTTCCACTGAAACAGAAGAAAGCCTTCAAAAAGGAGTGTGGTGCCTAAACTTAATAGATTCTTGTAGCAAAATAGGCAAAACCGGGTCTTACAACCCAGAAAATATTACTGCAAATTATTAAATATTACAAAAAATATTTGCCAAGTAATATTTAGTCATTTGTGGTATCTGTTGGGAAAGGCCTATGTTCAGCTTTGGAGTTGTGATGACGATGAAAAAGAATTTTAATTCCACAAATTTAAAATTATAAATACTAATTGTACTATATATAAATTATTAAAATAAAAAATATAAAATTTCAAATTATAATTAAATTTAGATAAATTATACTTAAATTTACACGTATTAAAAACGCTACATTTACGTGTGCTTGTGCGTGGGTGTTTTTAATTGGACCTGAGGTAGGAATACCTTAATTTCCTGCTTGCGTACAATAATATCGTCTTGCCTATTACCTACAAATTATTTTGTAGGTACAGCCGTATGTTACAATAGACATACGTGCCTGTATAATTGTGCTCACCGCATTCCTAATTGTTACACCTAACAAGGGAGTAACGTAGTTAATTAGATTTTATATGTAATATATAATATAGTGAAATATTATATGCAACTGACTTGGTCTTGTATATAAATGTAGAGTATCTCATCCAAAATTACGTCAAGAAGTAATTAAATTAATAAATGGTTTAAATTTCAGTGTTTAAATAAAAAAATCAAATGATTGAATAAATAATTGAATTCGTCATCAGCATCTCCGTCGTCATTTTATACATGGTAGAGCCACGCTGGAGCTATATTATGGTTGTAGCACGAATGGGTCGGCTCGACCGGGGAAGGACCACGCTCTCACACAACAGCGTAAAACAGCAGCTTATTGCCGCTGTGTTTCGTATCGTGAGTGTAGAGAACCGGAGACCCGTTTTACTGGAAACGAGGTCTCCATTTTAATCGAATTCCATCTTAGTCCTCAGGGGTGACAACGCATGTGCATTTTGATTCTTAATTGCGGTTAAATGTAGAATGTCTATGGGCCACCGCACCAACTTACCATCAGGTGGACTGTGTGCTCGTTTGTTACCCTTATTCTATAAAAAAAAGTCATCAGCCGGGTGTTACTCCTGGGTATTTTCATCAGTTGAATCTAACAACATCTTTGACAAAAGACGGAACAATGATTTTTTCTTCGTTGCTTTACTATAGCAATTACTTGTAATTAATAAACTATAATAACCTATTAATGTGTCATAATTATTTATTTTTCATCGTTACCTTTACTACTACAATAAAAATAAAGTTAAATAATAAGTCGATCTTTTTTTAAAATATAAAAACTATGATATAACCAACAGAATAGAAAATAATACAATGCTTTTAATATATTTTATAAATAATTGTAACCTATTTTATATTGTAAAAGTTTTTTATTTGTTCTTACGAGAACTGAGATGTTTTTGGAACCACTGGCAGAAGTACGAGTAAATAAAGACTTTCAATAAGAATTATTTAAAATAAGGACAAATCATCCACCCATACACCACAGCCTAAAAAATTTCAATACCGAACATAAACCTCCGCTAAAGATTGCCTCATAGAGGAATGTTCTGCACTGCATTGTTTTATTATATTGAGCTGTTGTCAAAAGATGCTGCCTCATATCATATAGATTTTAAATTTGTTGTATGTATTTTTTTTGTATTATGTAGCAATGCACGTTATTAATATTGTTAAGCGTAGATTTGATCTCCCCTTTAGTAAAATATGAAAATGATGTGTCAACATACTTAGGAAAACAATCTGTCACAAAACTATTATATAAAAATGTTTATTTATTTATTTATTAATTTATTATATGGACAACAAAACAGATAACAATCAAAATACATTAAAATTATATATAATTATATATTAAAAATTATATATATATATATATAAATATATATATATATATATATATATATATATATATATATATATATATATATATATATATATATATATATATATATATATATATATATATATATATATATATATATATATATATATATATAAACATTTTTAAACCAGTTACTAGGGATAAATATTGTAATCACTAGAATATTTCATTCCGTCCGAAAAAAAAAACCCAAAATCCTAATAAGGTACGTGACTTAAAGTAAAACGTAATCACGATTACGATTTTGGACAGTAGTCAATTTATAGCAAAATTGTAAAAGAGCACGATGTGTTTCATTCACAAAAACTACAAAACCAGATTTAAATCACTATCGTGACCGTAGAACGTTTAGTTTATTTTGCATACACATTTTTTATAGTGTCACTAACAAGAAAAATATTAAAATTGTATTCATAAAAATGTAG
Source organism: Parnassius smintheus behrii (assembly GCA_036936625.1). Lineage (NCBI taxonomy): Eukaryota > Metazoa > Arthropoda > Insecta > Lepidoptera > Papilionidae > Parnassius > Parnassius smintheus. The sequence goes on from JAUPFT010000012.1 coordinate 4,780,594, forward strand.
AGTTATATTGCATGAAATTATGAAACCTGAAATACACAAATTATGTAATATTTTTTATATTTTATAATTATAATAAAAATCTAAGCTCTTCGTTAAAACGTAATGTAACAAATTATTTTACTTTAAGTTACTGTTTGAAAAATTAGGCACAGATCACTTACTTTTTTATATAATTTATACCAAGTTACACATAGTGTAAGGATTTATATATTTTGCTTAAGCATTTTTTTATAAATTCACGTGCAAGAAAAATATTGGAATAGGATCCACAAAAATGTAAAGCTAACTAAATCTATTTTGCACGAAGTTATAAAACCTGAAAATTACAAATTGTGTAATTATTTTTTATAAAATATAAATCTAACTTACATTGGCCAAGATAATCTAAGCGCCTCAATAATATCACAAGTTTATTTCACTTTAAGTTAATGTTTAGAAATATTAAGCACAGATCACTTAAACTTGTTCATCATTTTCACTAATTGATTCAATTTAAGACGATTTTCGCACAGAAACACTTAGCAGCACTGTCCCTTTAGCGCTGTCAGCACTTCAAAAATTTCAATATTAAATTAATTAATAGTCTACAATAAGTGTTCATTAGGCCAAACGTCATAATTAAAAAGTTTAATCATACATTAATTATATTAATTAAAATTTAAAGCACTAAAACTTCGAACAAGTAAATATTGTCACACAGATGATACGTAGGTCAAATTATATTTCGGTTTTCCGCAATAACGTAAAACATCGAACAGTAGACTAACGTCCACTCTCACAACGCGTCTTCAAAGCTCAACGGCCCGAAGGGAACTGAGAATGAGAAGCGTCCAATACCTGCAGCGGCACGCACACTGATGCAACTTACGCACACTATACGAGAGTAGTGGATAATTTAAGGCTTCTTCACGTGTTCCACAGACCCTCTGATGATTTCTTTATCAAATTCTCCTTTGTGTTGAAAGAAAACTTTCACTGAAATAAGGTAGAGCTTTTGACTATAAAATTGATAAGGATATTTGTTAAATCTACAATTTTTTACTCTAAACTCTAGTAATATTAGCTCAAGGTATAAACATAAAAACTCATCAAATGTCATGCCATTACAGTAAATAAACCTCATAACATCATCTGAAGCGAGATTGCCAGCAGCATCTTTCCGATAATTCTTGATAATACCCTAAATATAAAAAATACGGTATCCAACCCGCCTCCTAAGCATTTCAACAACGGCTCAATCCTGTGTTCAGCAGTGGATTGTTGGTGAGTTGTAATATATTAATGAATGTATATACTTCATCATCATCATCATCATTGCAGCCCTTCACAAGTCCACTGCTGAACATAGGCCTCCCCAGGGAATGCCACAAAGCACGGTCCTGAGCCATCTGCATCCATCGCCTTCCTGCATGTCTTACCAGGTCGTCACTCCAGCATATACTTAAGTCTTTAAAAATCTCCAGAAATATGGCACGATGTTTCACGATTCCGTTAAGCTTTCTAACAAATCAGCATTTAAATAACATCTTGCAATATATATATTTTACGAGTATCAAAGCTTACAGTAAGATTGTATAAACACAATCATTTTAAGTCGTCTACAACTTCCACGAAACAATAAACAAGGGACCTCTAATTTAATTTTTTGCTCTTTTGAAGTCGACCAGTAGTGCCGTTTATTTCAATTCTTAATTTACTTTTTCTGACGTTTTAAATCCAATTTATTTTAATAAATTGAAATTATTATGTTTTAAAGAGAAATTTAATAACACTCATTGATCGTGAGCTTTGATATCCTCGTAAGAATAATAGGTCATACATACGAAATTATTGTATTGTTATCAGTTCTTAATACGTCTGCTGAATTTTAGAGTTTTCAGGTATCTGGAAGTGGAGGAAAATGATTTTTAAAATTCCGTTCAAATCATAGGTACTTGTGATTCATAATTGCAGTAAAGCGAGACAGTGCAACTAAACATACAGTAAAGAAATTTTTATAGGAAAGGGATCAAACGAAAGGTACAACTGATGGTAAGTGACTACCGCCACACATGAACCACTACAGCACCAGGGGAATAGCAGGTGTGCTGCCGGTCTTTTAGAAAGTAATAAGCTCTTTACATGAAGGTCCCTACGTGGTATCGGTCCGGAAAAATCGCCGGTGTTAAACTATTCCACAGGGAAGTCACACTAGGAAGAAAACTCCCAGTAAAACATACAGTGGCGGACTGCCAAGCATCCAGATAGTGTCAACGGTATCAGGAGTTTTGTCGCAATGTGCATTCGTGAAATCTGGTGGCTGAAATTAATCGTGGTATAGAATGCCAGCATAATTACAGCCTGTAAGGCATTATCTCTTAGTCTTCAGGGGTGACAAAGCTGTGTTTTGTATTCTTTGTCATATGAACAGTAGCAGCCATTTACAATCATGAGGGCTGTATGTTCGTTTGTCACTTATTTAAAAAAATACAGAAAGATACATACAAATTACTTGACATGCATTTAATTAATTTAGAGCCGATAACTTCTTGTTTAGACCGAAAGCCGTCCTTTAACACAGGCCCCTATCATATTTAAAAGAATTTGCCATAATAATCAAGCATGGTAGGCATTTGTGATTATATTACCAGATGTGATGTCTGACGCTGTGTCCCGTAACAGGTTTGACATTTAATCAAAACTCGTATTAACGTTTTGGCTAGTATTTCTCGGTATAAATAGTCAAATAATATCACCCAAAAGTCATGTTTATGCAAACGACGTCGGAGTGGTTTAATTCTCTATTTGTATCTACCAGCAAACATATCGCACAAAGATATTTGTGCTTTGATAAATACAGGCTGATATATTGGGTCCTTACATATGAAATTAGCGTTTTGTCGTAGTGACCGCTTTGATCTGAAATGTCTCTTCTTTGGTTAAGAATCTCAAATTCATATTTAGAAATTCATTTAGCCGGTACATTTGAGTTTTGAAAACAGTCGTTCACTTGTTTCTTCCTCAATATGTTTGTCTTTGGCGTCGCTTATTACCGTACAATGGAAAACATGAAATATCGGTATATTTACAAATACAAGTTCCACTGTGGAACCAGTTTAAATAGTCAAAAAGTCCTGCTCCCGTGGTATAGTGCCAAGAACGCTGGCTGCGTTTCCTCGCTGAATAGCTATACTTAGCCTTCGAGCGAAGAAAGAACCAGCCCTCTTATCACCAACAGCGACGACCAGCCGTGGATACAGTTCCTTTAGGAACTTCACTGCACGTGGACCCCACGGACCGATAGTCTCTACAGCAAATGACACAAATATGTAGTCATTTCTCAAAGACTCATATTTGCGCCATTTACCATATTCGGCTGCCTCTGTTGCCGCCCCGGCTCTAAAAGAGGTACCCTTGAGATGAGAGGCCACCAAAGTATCTACGTAAGTAGCATGCTACTTGCGTATTTTTTTCGTTTTCTTTACTTCTCTCCCAAGGGACCAAAGTCATACCGTCGGGTCTCTTGCCATAGTCTCTAAATATCCCGCAAGGCTCTTTAACCGAGGGGATATTTATTGATAACTATCTAATCCACTGCCAAGCGTGGCAACTATCCTGAATATCCATCCAGTCCGTCGTTAATATCTACCCGGTTTAACGTCTCAACAGCACGTGTACGGGTGTGGGGTTGTCTATTAGAAAACAATGTTTTACGTCACCCTTACTTACCTTTGTTACACAATAATCACCTTTAATGACACAACAATTAAATAATAAAATCAAACACGAATGCTTAACAACATTTACACAGAGTAAATAATTGTCGTGTGACACCATTTCAACGTCCAAAGAATCATGACAGAATTAATCAAACAGAAGTGACGAATACAAATACATTGGTCTAACGTGGACCTGTTTCAAAGGTAGAAAAATATTTACTTAGGCGTCAAGTGCCTAAGTGGTGTCAATTTGTTCGACGTTGTAAAACTTAACTACTACCTTGACCCAAAAGTGAAAATTGTTCCGGCTCATTTTCTAAAAATGGTTGAAAATTGCTAACCTCGGTCATCATTACATGTTAATGATGATAAGTGGTTGCTATGGTCCACCACGTTGCCACTCCTGAAAACCAAGATAGAATGTCTCGCTTCCATTAAAAAGTTTCTCCGTGTCTCTATTCTCACCATATAAAACGTAAGAGTGTGGTCCTTCCCCAGCTATGCCGACCCATTCGTATTATTACCGTAATATAACTGCAGCTTGGCTCTACCACGTAAAAAAAACATTACAATCTTATATTACATTGGTGTAAATGTGAGAGTGACAAAAACTTTTATGCTAAAAAAAACGAGTGGCAGAGTCGGCAATAGACGTCCAAGGCGGAAGCTTATCGATCAAATTGGCGATATATTGAAGATATGACAATATGCTGATATAAGGATTATTCTGGTGCTAAATATAATGTCTTCCAGGCCAAATTTCGGCCACGGTGCCTGATTTCCATGGAGACTAGCTCTTTGAGCAGGACAGGATCGTAGTGTCTGATATACATATGTTTGTGTCCAAGCATGGGTGCACTCACCGACGCTTCATTACCTGACACTCATAGCCCAATTGATCCGCAATCTGAAAGATCAGGCGCGGGACCGAGACACGAGGGTGTAACACCGCCATTTTCCTATTCTAATCTGCTATTGACAATTTATACACGGAATAACTCAACAATTGATTTTAGCGCGACGTGGTATTCAAACCTAGGACCACGTAATTAGCAGTCACGCTTATGACTACTTGTGCCACGAAGCAGTTGACAGAGTTAGGAATCAATAACAAAAGAAAAACATGAAAAAAGCTTACCTCTCTCTCTTAGACTACATGAATATGACTAGTAAAAACCAAAATATTATATAGATATATTAGTGTAATGACCCTTCGCCATTGCCGTTTAATTAATTTTGATATAGTTTTATATTTTAAACAAATACGTACCATATCAACCATTACGATTTCTAAATAATTTCAACAGAATCATGTGCTTCACCGCGTCGTCGCAACAATCGGAATTATTTATATTACACAGTCTCTACTTAAGAAAAATCTCTGACCGGATTTTACTTTATTTAAAAACGCTGTTCCTAAGGCAGTGCTACAAAGCTTCAACGCATTTAAGTTCTTATCACAACACAACGTTCACGGTAATTTACATTTTTTGGACAAATTTAGGAAATATTGAGAAAATCGAGAGAGCTTTTAAGGTTGGGTCGAAACAGTTTAAAAAAAAACTTACGATGGTATTTTTAAAACAAAGATTTAATAACAGAATTTACTAGAAACGAGGAATTGCATCATAGTCTTTAGCATTTGCATTTTTAATCTCAATCAAGGGTAGACGTACCACGTAATATCGGGTCGAATATAAGCTCATAAGTCACCCTTACTCTTTTAAATAAAATAAAAATCCGGTTACTGATAAGAAATAAAGTCATGTTAATAATATGATAATAAAATGCTAAGGTCTTTCACTTCAGTCTGAAGTTGCTTTAATTTATTAAATACTCTATAACTCTGGTTCTACTGCGGATATCCTCATTTTTATGACGCTATGTCATGCTTACACGAATTAATTCTGTATAAATATTTTAAATAGCTCAAAGTCGCTCAGCGAGCTATGGAGTGGACTATGCTCGGAGTTTCTCTGCGTGATAAACTTAAAAATGAGGATATCCGCAGTAGAACCAGAGTGATCGACATAGCCCAACGGATTAGTAAGCTGAAATGGTAATGGGCCGGCCATATAGCTCGAAGAACCGAGAAACGTTGGGGAAAAAAAGTTCTCGAGTGGCAGCCTCGTACCGGTAGGCGAAGTGTAGGGTGACCCCCCACTAGATGGAGTGACGACCTGGTAAGACATGCAGGAAGTCGATGGATGCAGGTGGCTCAGGACCGTGCTTTGTGGCATACCTTGGTGGAGGCCTATGTTCAGCAGTGGACTTGTGAAGGGCTGTAATTATGATGATGATGATGATGAGAAAATATTTTTTTAGGGTAGGGTGACACACAAGCACACAGTCCACCTGATGGTAAGTGGTTGCTGTGGCCCATAGACGTCCTCGATTACGATTCAAAATGCATATGCGTTGTCACCCACGAGGAGAGGACTAAGATGGAATGCCTCGTTTCCAGTAAAAAGGCTCCCCGGTTCTCTACACTCACTATACGAAACACAGCAGCATTAAGCTACTATTTAACGCTGGTATTCTGTGAGAGCGTGGTCCTTCCCCGGCCGAACCGACCCATTCGTGCTACAGCTATTAACATAATACTATTATATAATACTACGTATTAATATAACTGCAGTATGGCTCTACTACATATAAGTTTATTTAAATATTTTGAAAAGTTTACTAAAACTCACACGTCTGTCTAAGTTTTCGCTTATAAAAAAAAGTCGAGTTCTCGATCGATACATCAATATTGCAGGTAATTCATCCAATCGGAAACTGCGTGGCGATTGCAAAAAAAAATAGCAAATTTAACTAATACAAGCTTTATTTGCTTCTTTACACTTTTGAGAGCGTGGTTCATTCCAATTAGATCCGACCCATTCGTACTACAACCATAATATTATAGCTCCAGCATGGCTCTACCACGTTTATAAATGATTGTAAGAAAAATGATTATAATAATTCTTGTTTTACTTGAAAAGAAAAAAAAATAATTACAGTGGACTTTGTCACTTGAATAGATATACCACAACTAAACGCTATTGACTTTATTTTATTGTATTGATTGTTATACAGAAACAAACGAAATTGGTATAAGTATTAGTCACGTTGCAGCTAGGTACTCGTATAACATAGTTGTAGCACAAATTGTAGTTGTAGCGATGCGAAGGTTCGACCGGGAAAGGATCATGCTCTCACTGAATACCTATCCTATTTAACGTGTAGAGACGTAGAGACACTATTTTACTAGAAACGAGGTATTCGACATTAGTCCTCAGGGGTGACAATATAATATCTGCTTTTGATTCTTTATTTTGAAAAAATGTAAACATCTATGGGCCACAGCATTCACTTACTATCAAGTGGACTGTGTGCTCAGTTGTCACGTTTATTCTATGAAAAAACTAATTAAAAGACACTTCTTAGGACACCTGCGCGGCGAAATAGAATGATGGATTCTCTAACCCCGCCTACATATGACAAATCAGTTGTTTCAAATCAAAAAAATTTCATAAAAAAACTTAACGTTTAAACACAGCCATAACAACGATTGTAAAAATTTCTGCAATCTCAAAATGCATTTTGCAAATAACGGCAACAAATAGTTCAAAATGGCGCACTGAATCAGCATTTAATGAAAAATTATGCCGTTAAAACGCTTCGCGAGTAATTTAACTTAGTTTGGTATGCAGTATACAATTTATTGCTATTTTATTATGGAAGTTTTTCCCCATGCTACAAATTAACGTATTCATGATGCAAACAACCTATCGATATGCGTATATTACAGAAATTGTTCGCGTTAATTTTGTAACCATATGCAGTGCCATAACACTGCCATTTCACTCTTATGTGTTATAAATTCGTGAAACAGCAGCATAATGCAGCTGTTTCTTATGTGTGAATGTTCGGAGTTCCTTTTTAGTTGACTTAAAAAAGGACGTTCGAATTGAACTGTTTGTTTTTGTATGTACGTTATGCGATATTTCCATCAACTGTGAATTGATATTAGTGAATCATTTATTATAAAATTTCTAAGCTTCATGTTGGTTTCTTATACGGAGTTATTTTGCAACAAACGGCCAAATTTGCAGAGAAGGTTTAGAATGAGTAATATAGGCAAATGATGAAGAAATATAATAAAAGAACTGAAACATTCGTTTTTTTAAATCTTTTAAATTCAAAATGCGTGGGTCGGGGTAAAACGTTTCTTCGCATTTTATAATATACAAATTTAAGAAATTTTTTTCAAAGTTTTTTTTTTATTTAAGTAAAATATATATGTGCCGTTTTATTCAATAACTTCTTGCCATCTTGATGGTAGTGACATAAGTCCGTTACTGTAGAAATCTTGGGATTTTTGATTAAAGACATGCAACAAGTAGTTTTGGAAGTATTCTCTTAATGTCAACCTAACTGCCTAAAGAGTTCTGAAGAGACCGAAACCTATGAAAATCTAAGAGTGTAAGGTCACGAATTTTTGCTGAGTGGCCAAAAAATTGTGAGGTTTGGCGTTATCATGATGAAAGACCACTCCTTTTCTGTTGATCAATTCCGTCCGTTGTTTTTCAATTTCTTGCTTTGTCTCATTAGTAGTTGGCAGTAGAAATCCGAATCGATGGTTTTGCCCGTCAGTTCTTAATTCTGGTTTTGCTGCAGCCTTTGGAGCTACACTATCCTCTAGTGTAGTGTAGCCCCCACGACTATATATATTTGTGTTCAGTATAGAGTTAGAGTAGAATAATTAAAGCTGAGCAACACGTCTCCTTTTTTGACACTTTCCTACATTACAACCCTTTACCTGTAACGCTCAATTAAATGTAATGCTCTTAATTATATCTCATAGGGTGGAGACCTGGTGATTTAAAATACACGCATTTTATTGCCTATCTTAACACCAGCTTTTCACAGACTCTAGGTTATGAGCATGAACATATGTTCGGTATTTGTGAGGAGAAATAAACATAATTATTCTTATTCCTATTCGATTCTTTGACTCTTTGACCCTTTGTGATCCAGTTTTCATGAGCATTGATCAGTATTTTCAAAAATAGTTTGGTTTCATTACATTTCAATAGAGAATCACAAATGAGTATATGATTCATTAGATTTGTTTCAGTATGCTCGTGTGGTACTCAATATCGAACTTTTTTGTATAGCCATACTATTTCAAATGGGTTAAAACTGTTTTGTGTTCAATCTTCAATTCCTCGGCTATATTGTAACTACTAATATGCTGATCTTGCTCCACTTTTTTAAAAACGTTGCTTCAATTAATTAGAGAAAATTATTATAAAAATATGATGATTACATATTTTTTATAATAATTTGCTCTAATTAATTTACTTTATCCGTATGAAGGCGACTGTGCTAGTCTTACTGAAACTACATTAGATCCATAAACGTCACAATGTTTTTTGCGGCTTGAGTCGCAGTTTTCCCTTTTCGAATTAAAACTTCAGAATGTATCGAATATCTTCGTTGGCTTTACTCATTTTGGCGGACAGAAAAACAAATGAAAAATTACGGGAAAGGGGTTTTGTTTTTACTTTTTTTTTAATGTTCTATATGTATTGATATTAAAACCAGCCAGATACAAACAGTGCAACCAAAGAGATTTTTCATAAATTTTATACAAACAAATTACAAAGACCTATTATTTACATTATTTAAATAGGTTTGAATGATTATAAATACTTAATGATTACAACATACTATTTAAATTATTTGATTTATATTTACCACTTAGAAGTTTTTGTTTTTATTAAGGATAACAATTATGTGCAACCTTGATTTAAATATAATATACGAAGTGGAACTGTGATTAATCTGATCTCTTGTCGTTAGCACGATCCTGTCATACCTCTCTCGCCTTATCCACATCCATATACCTACGCATACATGCTCGTCATAATAAAAATTGACTAATAATCCCTGTGATACGGAAAACACTGAAATTTACTTGCGGAACCTAATGAAAACTAAACATATTCTTAAGTGAAAGTTGACTTTAATAGTAAACCATCAAAGTTTAACACAGTCTCTTACGGATACGGAACGTGAAGTGAGTAACCAAACATAGCGTCTAATATTTATTTAGGAGAAAATTGTTCGCTGGACGAGATCGATATATTATAGCTTCAAGCGATCGTATCGTGTTGCGTATGATTAACACTACATATTGGAAAAATTGAATACTCTTTGTTTCGGAGCATGTGTCGTGTTTTATTTTAAACATAGGTAAATTTAGACACTATTTTTATAATTTAAATCTTTTTTTTCACAACAAGCAATAAATAAAGCAAATACTTATTCTGAGCAGGATTCAAACCCACTCCCGTAGATCTGCAACTCAAGGTTAAGGCACCGCGTCACGAAGCAGTCATAGCCGGTGTTTTTAATTCTGAAATAATGGAAAGACTCTCTATACACCAAAGCTGTGAAAGAATGTCCGTTGCCATTACAGAATGAGAACTGGATAGTCCATCATTTTCAGATATAATTAAATTGACATATTTTATTCGCAATCACGGTAGTATTAAAGTCCTATTTTTAACCGGTTTTCTGTTATTAGCGTGTAGTAGTGGTGGTTTATGAGAATCTTTTTACCCATTTTAACCATTAGATGTCGTTAGAAGCGACTATGGGAAATAGCAAATAGATCTAATGTCTTCCGATAGATGGCGGTATACTACCTCCATTACGCCAAATGTGAATTACCTAGACTCATGTCGTCAGAAATACGAATCTTCCCTCAACGGCAAATTCCCATGTCTAGCAGTTGACTCTTACGGGCTGATGATGATGATGATGAATAAAAAAATAAGAAATCGTTTTAATGTTTTGTTAAGTAACTATATTATATCACAAAAACACAATACAAGCTTGGATATAAGCGCCCGATTAACGTCTTTATTTTTCTTATACTATAAGGGTGAGCCGTGGTAGCTCAGATGGTTAACGCTCGCTGTATATATAACAGAACGCCAGTAACCTGGGTTCGATCCCCGCCGGCACCAATAAAATTGTAAATTGGAATTTTAAGTGCTGATTTACCACGTGCTCGGCGGAGAAGGAAAACATCGTCACATCACACCTGCGTGTCTGAGGAATAAGAAAAAAATATTTCTAAGACATGTGAAGTTCTCCAACTCGCGTTGGAGCTGCGCTGCGGACACTTCCTTACCCTAAAACCCTCTCAGAAATGAGAGGAGGCCTGTGCCCAGCGGTGGGACTTATATAGGCTGTAAATTTATCCTTTTATTTATAAGAGTGGTAAAAGAGCACACATTTTTGTTTCATTTTAGAGAAACAGAGACAATTTTTACTAGAAAAGGGGCCTTCTATCGTAGTCCTTAGGAATGACATCGCATCTGCATTTTAATTCTTAATTGAGAATCAATGCTACGCCTGATGTAAGTCGATTAATAGTCAAAATGCAAATGCGCTGTAGTCCCTGATTGTTAAGATGGATTGCCTCGCGTCCAGTGAAAAGGATATTTGGTGTTCTAAACTCACCATACGAAACACCGCAGCATTAAGTTGCTAATTTACGCTGGTATTCTGTAAGAGTGTGATTCTTCCCGGTTTGAGTTGACCAATTTGCGCTACAACCAAAATATGAAGTCCAAGAAAACATTAAAATACAAAATTCTCAGAAATTAATTAAGTCTTAACAAAAAACCTACACAGATAATATTATGTAACGGTGATCAGGTCCTTTAGTACTTATACACATTTTATTCGTAAGTATTTAAAATATATGCTAGTCTCCTGAATGAGGTGGTTCCTCCCTGTTAAGCATCAACAGTGTAATATGTACGTATTATTTCTCGTAGTATCTTCAATTAATGAGGCGAAAATGATGTACATTCAGGATACTTTTCACGCGCCAATACATTTTGCTGAAATAAATACTATTTTCGTTTACACAACATATAGGCTAGACAAAAGGGCGAATATATTACATGAAGACTTGGTAAGATTCCCGTACCATATTTACCATTTTTTTTTCAGATAATATAAGATCATGTTCAAAAAGATTGCACTTGCGTTAAAAAATATTTTAATAATGATTATAGTTGACATTAGGACTTCCATGCAATTCCAACACAACTCCCATTCAACACCAAATTGCAAGTTCAGCTTTTAATAGAAAATTAATTATAACTTTATTTAACTAAATAAATTTAAATTATTATATAGACATAAACCTTAAGACTAAGCTTACTTTAAGGGAACACTTTAGAGAAACTGGTTCCTGAAACACAGTTGTACTAGCTCAGAGGCCAGGCCATCAATTGATTGAAGTAAAAAGGTCTTTTTTATAGGAGAGGGGGCAAACGAGCATGCGCTTCACCCGATGATAAGTGACTACAGCCGCCCATGAACAACTGCAACACCAGGGGAATTGCAAATGCGCTGTCGGCCTTTTAAAAAGTTGTTGACTCTTTTTTTAAGGTCCCCAAGTCGTACCCCTCCGGAAATATCTCTTTTGGTAGTCGACTCCACAAGAAAGTTGTGCAAGGAAGAAAAGTTCCTGTCAATTGCACAGTAGTGGACCGCCGATCATCCAGGTGGTAAGGATAGTATCTCTAGCTCTGTTGCGATGTGCGATGGTAAAATTGAGTGGATGGAATTAGTCCGAACTATTCCTCAGAGCATTCATCGAAGTAAATGCGATAAAATACGCAAAGAGATGCAACATCTCTACGCAGTGCCAGTGAGTTAAGCTGATCAGAAAGAGCTCGGTCGCTAACAATTCAAATGGCTCTGCGCTGGATGCGATCAAATGGAAGAAGCTGGCATTAAGGAGCTCCAGTCCAGAGATGGGAACAGTATTTCATGTGCGGCCGAACCTGAGCCTTGTTAAGTTGCAGGCATTGTGTCGGCATGCAATACTGCCCCACTCTGTTGAGCACGCCAAGCTTTTTAGAGGACAATAGGGCCTTTTCTAAGTGATAACGAAACTGCACGTCATTTTGTATGTCGATGCCGAGGATTACGGTACTGGATGAGGAAACAACCCTGAAACTGAGGAGATACGACAAAGGGGTTTACTTAGTGGTAAATGCGCAATCTTGTGTCTTCTGGAGATTAAAGTGGATTAGATTTACTGCGCATCGCTCTCCATTCGAGATTTTATTCAACAATGTCTCGACTTCAGACACAAGTTTGTTCCGGTATTCGGTGATCTTTTCCCGAGAAATATTGGCACGGCCGGTGTATAAAGAATCACCAGTATTGTCGTCCGCATAGCGATGAATGCAACATATCATTGACATGCAGAAGAAACAGCGTTGGTGATAGCACGCAGATTTTTGGAACACCAGCCGTAATAGGCTTGAAAACGGAGCATGCACCGTCCACTACGACCTTAATTTTCCGATCAGCCAGAAAACTGTTGAACCGATTGTACAATTTCTCGTGAAGTCTATAGGAAGGAAGTTTCAAGAGAAGCACTTTGGCCAAACCCGATCGAGGACCTTCGCTATGCCCGAACTAACTACCAAAGTATCGCATTTGGACTCAATCGCCTACACTCATCGGTGTGTTATATAAACTAGAAGATCACCGGCTGACCGATTCTGACGGAAACCGTACTGCCGCCATAACGGATATAGCAGGCTCTACATAACGTACGGCAGCGTGCAGAACGCTACCGCGAATGGAGTGTGAGTGACACCACACTCCGGATCAAACAATGAATCAAAGAGAGAAAACAATGATTGACGTGAGCTTGATATCCTTCCATGTGAGAGGTCAGCAGAAGATCCAACAGGGAAGGTGTATGAGTAACCAGTTGTCTCAGACCATAATATGCCCATATATGTAAAGTTGTTGCGTCTGTGTCGCATCAACTAGTTTAAATAGCCGCTAGGCTGTTAGCCTTCCGGCTATAGTCTAGCATAATTTAGCCGTCTCGTTTGGTGTAATTAAAAAGGTGACCATGCCATGCAGTGTCGCTAGTCCGTGCCTAATTATACATTATGTAGTAGATGAACGTGGCAGACGTAGGCTAAATACAATTCCGGTCGCTAGTTGAAGGACGGCGTTTATTATAAGGGCTAGCCTGTTAACTGGAAAACTTAAGCTAGTTGGCAGCAACACAACTATTACTTTTGAAGTATACCGCCATACTATAATTTTTATATAAAGTATAATATTTACGTGATAGAGCCACATCGCAGCTAATTTTAAGGTTGTAGCCAAAATGGGTCGGCTCCCCCGGAGTAGAACAACGCTTTCACAGAATAACTTAATACTGCTGTGTCTCATATGGTGAGTGCAGAGAACTGGAGACCATCTTTACTGGAAACGAAGAGTTCTATCTTAACTCTCAGGGTGACAACGCATCTGCATTTTATCATTAAACGAGGATAAATGTGAGCGTTTATGTACCATAGCATCCTGTTACTATTAGGGGGACTGTGTGCTTGTTTGTCACCCTTGATTAAATATGTAATATATATATATATATATATATATATATATATATATATATATATATATATATATATATATATATATGTATTACGTATTTAAAATAAATAATAACTATACGTATATATAATAACTTTTTAAGTTTAAGTTTTAAGTGTACTAACAAAATGGGTGTATTTACCTAAATAATGAAATAAAATAAATAAATACACTTACATAAAAGTTTTCAATATTTTTGAGACTTTTAATAGGGTCAGATGATTCCGTTTCGCGCATGTACGTACGACCTCAACAAAAACACACAAACTTATAAGAGAGTTCCTTAGCACGACGACGAACTGCAAAGCTTGTTGTCTGGTGTTTTACGATAACAATAAACGGTTCATATTTTTTTTGCGCCCGAAGCAAATATGGGCAATCCTCCGAAAAGCGGGGGAGGGAGGTGGGGAATGTAGGGAACCCACTAAACCCCACCTTTTAGGGACTGACCTAACGGTCTAACTAGAGATCTCTAAGCCGTGTACGAACGCGACCCTCCTTGGCAGAAAGGAGGGCGCAACGGTTCATTGTAGCATCTACTATATATAGTCGTCTGCATAGAAATATTAAAAACAGGAGAAGTAGCAAGGGGGTGTGTCTGTGTCCGCGCGCTATGATCAAAATGCTCAGCTTCTATAGAAATGGCCGTCTCTGCGAATTAGTACGCTTGCGACCGTCATCGTGAAATATTATCAGAATTCCATGTTGTTCAGTGGTTTCTTGTAAAAACCAAAGCCAAAACAAAAACTTTGTCAATAATGGAGTCACTTACCATACCTAAGTACAAGAATTTCATTATATTTATCTTTAAAATCATATTAAACAACAAGTCGTAAGATAATTCTTTCTCTTACTACGTTATTTTTGTTTCCAAATATCACATCCACTGTAATATTTTTGCAGTAAATACATTGCTCCATAACCACTACCTAAGTATGACGCCAAGCGACTCAACAAGCAATGTAAATATCACAAAACAATACTTTATTTATGCGGATATATTGCGTAGTACGGCCGCTGTATCTTGTGACGGGCTAGTAATGTGCTTGTGCAGATCCACTATCGACAATAATGTGGATGGGCGAATTGTTATTATAGTTTATTCTCCAACTTGTCAACAGTTTCAACCCGATAGGAAGACCGACGTGACATAATGTTTTTTACTTATTTTGATTATTTTACAGCAACTACTACGCTGAACGCGTAACCAAAGGTCGTAAAGAAAGTTGATTAAATTTTAGGTTAATAATCGATGGAGTATTCTTATGTTTGAATTATGTTCGAAAAATTTTCATAATTTTTGTGAGTTTGGGGTTTGATATAATTTACAGTTTTCAAAAGCTTATCGTATCATAAATATCTAACCGACGTGGTTATATAGTGACTTTGGCTTAAAATTATTCAATATAATTATTCTTGCTATTTATTTGTTAGATATGAGTGTGTATTTGTTTTCATATATTTAACAATGTTATCACTAACCAGGAGTTTTTATAACACAAAATCGCCAAGCAAAACCTGCTTAGTACATGGTGAGGTTAAAAAGTAGCTTAGGATATATGAAAATATTAAATACGTTATTAATTGTACCTTTCGGCTTGCCAAATGCTGCTAATTTAAAAAAAGAATGGATCGATGCCACTAAAAGGCCACCTGACTTCGTTTCCTACAAAAACTAATACTGATCGTCGTAATTTGTATGCGAATCAAAATTATCATACAAACAGCTTGTCTCACCAATGATAAATAAGCAATTAAGACTAAAAATGTCAATTAGGAACTCATGGAAAAGGCTTTGTCAATTTTTTTTAATGTTGTTTCACCAATTTGAGCAGTCCCCGATGAATAATCATATTATCATATTATGTTTCTTATAAAAGCAGTCATGAGAAAATACATTAATTTAAGATTACACCATTTGACAAAAATAAAAACCACCCCAGAAATATAAAACATCAAGTGCTGCACAAATAGCTAACTTTACAGGTCAGTGAGTAAGCACCATAGCATGGTCCCAAAATACCTACTACATCAATCCGCTATGATAGCCTAAAACAACATATCGGGATCTTTTACTGTTTTTATTTATTTTATATTTAGTGCCCAAAATTTTTAGTACAATTTTGTTTTAAATGAAACAATCGATAATTTTCCAATTTAGTCAATCACTAACGCATACGTAAAATAAATGGCTTTTTTACAGCACTACGATAGTGCCCGATATTTTGTGTGAATAAGTAGTACGGTGAATGATAAATGGACGTTGTGGTTTTAGAGATATGGTTTATAATTAATTGCGTAGTACGTTATGATTTATTAAATGCGTGTGTATGCGTGACTGCGTATCTATTGCTTTTACTAATCTGTTTGTAGTAGTTGGCGCGTGGTAGGCGCCAACTGAAGACACCGGGTTCCGATACATTTTCAACTACTTTGTAAAAACTTTCGTTTTGAAGCGACATTAGCCTAAGGGCAGGGCGCGGACCGCGAACCAAAACGGTAGTGGGTTCGAATCCGCTATTCGACTACTGGCATGAACCACTCGTAACATAAGCAATTTAAGGTTACTACGAGTGGTTAAGGGGAATATTAGTAATGTTTATAGCATTGTTAATATTCTTTAAAAAAAACTACTGGGCATATCTCCTTCATTATTATATTTATGGTCGTCTGCGAACTATGTCCGTCAAAAGCTAGTTTAACGTTGAGATCTATCAAAAATGCAGTTGCCTTGTCAACACTGTGGACTTCGATGAAATGCCTTGTTAAAAGTAAAAACATCTCCGGTTCTCTAAACTCACCAAACGAAGCGCAGCAGCATTAGGCTGCCATTTTACGCTAGTATTTTATGAAATCGTGGTCTTATTCTGGTCTTATTAAATTATTAGCTTTATTAAAATTCTGCACAGTTGATAGATGCCTTTCATAGACAAACATGAAATTAATGACAGTGATTAAGATCCTTATCTACTATCAGAATTTGGTGAAATACGAATTACACTTAGAGAATTTCCGTTAATCGACCAAGCGTAAAATAACAAGGGCGTATAAAATTCAAGAATTCAGACAATTTATCAACGTCACAGAAAATTTCACCTGATCAATAACGACACGGATTCAGGCCTAAATAAATTACAACTTTCATTATTAACGGATTCCTCTACGAAAGTATAAGTTGCGTAATGGATCATGCCGTACAAAACGATTCCTAACGGAAAATTAGTAGGTACGTAACGAATTAAGGCAAGTAGTCTTTTCACTTGATGTAATACCATCAAAGTTCATTTAGTTTAAGTGGGTCCATATGGGAGCGGCATGAAAGAATCTATTACGTTATGTTATTCCGTAGGTGTACTATACAACTATAGTAAATGTCAGAAAAAATAACGGCTTCGGAAAGACGGTGGCAAGACCATTTCATTTACGCCGGACTGAAAATACTCAGATCGGTAATGGGAATATGGGAAATTATCATCATTTAGTTAATTTTATAACCCGAAGTCACATTTTTATGGGAGTCTATGTGCTCCTAAGTAGGTTGAAATTGTTAGATGGCTTGTACAAATGACATATTTGATGATTGTAAGCTGTTTTAAAAAAAATGTTTCGCTTTAATTCTTGCTGGTTCTGCCCAGGACATAAGTATTTTCCAAACCAGTGGTAAATTAAACGTTAGAGTAAATTTCAATAATAATAATTTATGATCTATAGTGAATAAATAAGTATATATTTCTATTTATATAAAGATTGAAAATTAGCCCAAATTTCGTATAATGTATAAATAATATAGAAATAATATATCATCATCATCATCATCATTACTGCCCTTTACAAGTCCACTGCTGAACATAGGCCTCCCCCAAGTTATGCCACAAAACACGGTCCCGAGCTACCTGCATCCATCGACTTCCTGCTTGTCTTACCAGGTCGTCACTCCGTCTAGTGGGGAGGTCGCCCTACACTTCGTCTACCGGTACGAGGCTGCCTCACTCGAGAACCTTTTTTCCCCAAGGGTTGTCGGTTCTTTGAGCTATATGGCCGGCCCATTGCCACTTCAGCTTACTAATCCGTTGGGCTATGTCGGTCACTCTGGTTCTACTGCGGATATCCTCATTTCTAAGTTTATCACGCAGAGAAACTCCGAGCATAACCCTCTCCATAGCTCGCTGAGCGACTTTGAGCGTCCTAATACGGCCAGCAGTGAAGGACCACGTCTCCGTTCCATATGTCATCACTGGCAACACGCACTGGTTGTACAACTTAGTTTTCAGGTTTTGAGGTATACCTGACGAGAAGATGTGTCGTAATTTCCAGAACGCTGCCCAACCGACTTGAATCCATCGATTGACCTCTCGGTCGAAGTTGTACTTACCTAGCCGGACTATTTGTCCCAGGTAAATGTACTCGTCAACACCTTCGAGCATAGTGCTCCCAACAACTACCGGCATAGGTGTGACATGGACATTAAACATGATCTTTGTTTTGTCCATGTTCATCTTAAGACCTTTCCGTTGGGAGGCACTATTGAGGTCATTGAACATAGTGCTTAAGTCCTCCAGCGATTCTGCCATAAGGACTATATCGTCGGCAAATCGAAGGTGAGTGATGTACTCGTCATTGATGTTAATACCGTATCCTTTCCAGTCCAGTAGCTTGAAAACGTCTTCCAATGCAGCGGTGAAGAGTTTCGGGGAAATAACGTCACCCTGTCTTACACCTCTCTGCAGTTGGATAGGTTTCGTACTCTGGTTCTGTACTTTGATAGCCATCGTAGCCCTACTGTACAAACACTTCAGCACTTCGATATACCGACAGTCAACTTGGCACCGCTGAAAAGACTGTAGCACCGCCCAAATTTTGACTGAATGAAAGGTTTTCTCATAGTCCACATACGCCAGGCAAATTACAGATTATACTCTTTGTACTTCTGTACAATTTGACGAAGGGTATGTATGTTGTCAATAGTACTAAAGCCTTTTCGGAAACCGGCTTGTTCGGGAGGCTGGAAGTCGTCGAGTCTGCGTGCGAGACGATTCGTAATGACTCTCGAAAACAGCACTTAGACGCGGCTCAGAAGGGATATCGGTCTGTAGTTCTTCAAGAGGGCGTTGTCACCTTTCTTAAAGAACAAGACCACCGCACTTTTGCTCCAGGCCTCCGGAGTAGTGCCACCATGGAGGACGGTATTAAAGAGCCTCTGAAGGACTCTGAAATAATATATAAGAATACATAAAACCACTAACAAAGAATATATTTTTGGTTTATTGTTCTGTGTCATTACAAGTTGTTACTTTGTGTTTTCTGGAATAAAATACTTTACGATTGTTAAATTGTAATCCACTATAAATCCTGAGACATGTTACGCACTAGTGTAAGCGCTATAAAAGGTGCAGCGTACGTAACTAAGTATACGAGACTAATATAAAAAAAACGGTGAATTAAATGACTTTTGTTATGAATAACCTGATATTCAATTAAAATTTATTTAATGTAAGAATTTGGTTGACCGATACACTTCAGTATGTTCAAAGTGTTACCAGTGATGAATTATGATACTGAAAAAACCCAAAATAATCAGCGACCTCTATAAAGGCCTAGTCTTGGAGTAGGCTCGGGCTTACCCGGACGGGGAAATGAACGGACAGACCCGATTTTCAGAAAAAAAAGAAAGTAAAAAAAACAGGGATTTTTTTATTTTTAAGCCAATGTTTGATTATCATCCTACTTGATTGTAAGTGGTGATGCAGCTGAAAAAGTTAAATCGCACTGACTGAATAGAAGACTATTCACTCTTATCCTGAAGATGCCCATATTTTAATCGGATAGAAAGACTTAACCTCTCAACTGCGGATGGCCAAGACTTGGACACGAAAATATCTCCGTTGACTGCGGGCGTCCAAGTGTTAGACATTTTTACCCGCTCTTTTAATGAAGAAACAAAGCATTGTGCGCTATTTCTAACTCATTCTACCATATGTCAATGTGTACAGGATAAAAAAGGCTAGCATAAAAACCTCACAGCTTTATACACTTTAGTAGTATATTTTATTTAAATCATTCCTAAATGTCGTCCGTTCCTTGAGTCAGCCATGATTGACGCGCGCAAACAACGAAGTTGTTTGTAATTATTTTGTATTAATTTATATTTATTGTGTGATGAATTATGTTAAAACAATGGCTGGGTAAGGAACCTTCTTATTTGTAATCTCATTTTGTGTTTTAGCTTATTAAGTACGTGTAAAATCGTTTTTTAATGTATGAAGCAAACTGCTATCTTAGAACTAACATGCTGGTTATATTATATTTAGTTATACTAATTACTTTAAAACTTTATTAAATATATGTACTCGTTTATAGGAAATTTCATAGAGAATTCAGAAATGTATACATATTATAGTATTCGATATACCAAAATCAAGATATTTGCGTTTAAACGGATTGGGCCCAATCAACCGCCCATTTATATTTATTAAACAGCTCCGCAGTCAACGGAGTATTACGGTTAGAGTCTCCGCAGCTGAAAGGATAATTATGCTGGCAACTAAATCCACTCCTTTGCTATACGCATGACGTACGATAAAGCAAACTGTTTGGATCCAATGCGTGGTAAGTCAACAACGAATGGGTGGGAACTATCCGAGTGTCTGGTTGCTGATGATGAAAGAAAGAGGGGAGGAATTAAGTTACGCAGTTACTGCGTACTATCTACGAAGTTCTTCCTGTAGAAAACCTTTAAAAAAGATTACTTCGCGGCTGTGTTTGAGACTGTTAAGTAAAACATATATACATAAACACTCACGCCTGTCACCCAGAGGGGTAGGCAGAGACTACGGACTTCCATTTGGCACGATCCTGACACACCTCTTTCGCCTCCTTCACATCCATATATCTACGCATACATGCTCGTCGGTTAAGGGTACTTGTAACGTGGCCCATTTTCAAAATATCGCCAATTTGGTCGATAAACTTTTTCCTAGGGCGTCCCTTCCCGACTCGGCCGTTCACATCTGCCATATAAATTTGCTTTGTCACTCTTTCCTCATTCATTCTTTCCACATGACCAAACCACCGAAGCATTCCTTTCTTAATCCTGGTCACAACATCATCTTGCATACCACATTTATCCCTTATCACGCAATTTCTCACCCTGTCATTCAGATTCAAACCTAGCATATTCCTTAAAGACCGCATTTCTACAGCATTTATTCTACTTTCGTGCTTCTTCTGCCACACCCAGCTTTCACTACCATACATTAAAGTAGGGACTAACACAGAATTATGAATCACCATACGTGCCTGTTTTGACACATTCTGGTTCTCCATAATAGAGTGTAGTGCCCCATTCACTCTATTCCCTGCATTTACTCGTCGTTCTATATCCCTATCATATCTACCATCCCTGCTAAATACACATCCCAAATACACAAACTCATCCACTTGCTCAATTAACTCTCCTTCTATTCTTATTTCACATACCGTTTTGCTTTCTTCTCTTTCAAAAACTATCACTTTCGTCTTACATGTGTTCACTTTCATTCCCCTTTCTTTTAATTCCCAGTTCATTAATGTAACCATCATTTGCAATTCAGACGCCGATGACGCAAATATGACTTGATCATCGGCATACAAAAGTCATTTGACGGTTAACTCGCCCATTCTTAAACCACATTCTTCATCTTTAAAAGTTTGCAAACACCGGTCCATAAATAGGTTGAACAGCCAAGGGGAAGCTACACAGCCCTGTCTGACACCTTTTTGGATGCCAAACCAGTCCGAGTAGACCCTATTGATCCTGACACAAGCACTAGAGTCCCTATAAAGAGACCTCAATGCCTGTATCAAACCAGCGCTCAACCCATATGAGTTCAGTGTTTGCCATAACACATTCCTGTCCACTCTGTCATAAGCCTTTTCCAAGTCCATGAATGCACAAAAAACTTTCTGGTTTTTGGCCAAAAACTTCTCCGCAATCATGCGCATGGAAAAGACCTGATCTGTACACCCCATTCCCTTTCTAAAACCCGCTTGCACATCCCAAATTTTTCCATCAGTTTCTTTCATAACTCTTTCAATTAACACCTTAGCATACAGTTTACCCACAATACTAAGCAAGCTGATACCGCGGTAGTTTTTGCAGTCCTGCTGTTAAGATTGTTTTTAATTAAAGAATTTAAGACTGTTAAGATTGGTTTTAATCAGATTGGGGTTACCAATAAGCCTCTTAGCACGCCATTTTATTCAGTCCAAAACTGCTAGGTGACGTTTGGATTATATTATAATAATCCTTTTTATTTGACTGTCTCGTTGGTCTTGTGTTCGTAAGCGCACCTGTTGATTATGTGTCACGAGGTTCGAATCCCTGCTTAGACCAGAAATCAGTTATTGAGATTTTCTGTTAAGAAATTTTCGAAGTTACCGTTAATTCACCTGTTCTGATATGGTCTTTCTCCGGTCGTGTGGTCCTACACTACATATATTGGACGCCCTTTTTTACCGTCTAGAAAAAAGTAGAGTGAAACATGTGAACGGAGTCGAAGCCTAACGGTGCCTCTACACGTTGGCCAACACAGGGACGAATGTAGTGGCCAATAGCATTGTCCAACGTGTAGACGGGGTATTTGGACTTCATTGGTATGTATTGGAACGATGGTCCGCAAGTTGGCGCGAGATCCGTGTGGTGTCGGTTTTTTACAAAAGATCAAAGGATTGTTGGGAGAGTTTGGTCGCCGCGTCCACACGTTGGCCGCGCGTTTAGTTTGCTACAAGCTCCCAGAGTGATTACACGCATCTGATTTAAATTTTAGCCTTTTAGTGCCAATTTCAACTTTAAACATTCCTACTACTTTAATTAGCGCGATTTAATTATTATTGAATATTTGTTTTAATCATTAAGCTATTTATCAAAAAAAAATAACGTTTTTTTATAATCAGATTATTACGAGAACAATTGTAAAATGAAAAAAAAATGAAGCACGTCGTTTATACATGGTAGAACCATGCAATTATATTAGAAGTATAGTTGCAGCACGAAGGTCGGCTCGACCGGGGAGGGACCACGTTCTCACAGAATATCAGCGTAAAATAGTATCTTAATGATGCTCTGTTTCGTATAGTGAGTGTAGATGATATGTTTGTGAATGCAATGAAACGACCGCTGTCTTGAAACACTCGTTTATTACTGGTTGGATGACCGTACTGCACACGTATATGTCATTCCTCCCCACTTAATTTTGGAACCTGGTAACACGGTTTCTAAATTAAATACAGTAATTTTTTTTTTTTACATAAACTTAACAACTAATAATAACTATTAACAATAATTAGCAAACTTGATCTCTGCATAACTATAATTAACAATCGCTACTTAAAAATACTTTTTATAATCCACCCTTGGTCTTGTACGTTTCGGGCGTGTGGCTAAAAGTGGCAATGTTGGCGGTACATGGGAATCGCCAATTGTGGACGGCACAGCCTCCGTTTCTGCCATAGGCCTTTCTACGGAGGCAATGTTGTCCTTTTCATACTCCCTAGTCTCACAGTCACTTACTTCTTCTGCCTCACCGTGGTCAGATGAACCAAGATTCGGCGCTCCAGTATTCGAGGGCGATTGCAGCTCACCCGTCTGCATATTCGTAGCCTGCTCCATACTTTGCTCCGTATTACTTATACCCGGAAACATAGGCTGTTGCGCGGGAGAGTGTGCATTTACAGTAGCCGGCGACGTGGAGGGGCAACGAGTCTCCTCAGCAGCGACAATATCGTCGCGACTACTGTCTGAACCCGTATATCTAATAATTTGATCCACATGTCTAATACACCAAACCCCCATGTCCCTAATATGAATTCTATACATTTTATTTCCTATTTTTTCCTTTATTCTACCTAACTGCCAAGATTCTTTTCGTGCACTGTACCATCGGGTCCAAACGATATCGCCGATTTCAAAAGATCTTTTCCCGGCTGCCGTAAGTGAATTAGAATTATGATTTTTTAAGGGTAAAATCAAATCGAGACGCGACCGCAAATTTCTGCCGAACATTAACTTTGCCGGCGTTTCACCCGTGGTACAATGCACGGTATTTCTATAGTTAAATAGGTACCCTAATAACATGTCGTGAACTTTGTGCAAAGGTAAATTGTCAATTAATATACATTTTAACATTTTTTTACATGTTCTTACTGAATTCTCAGCTTGACCGTTACTTGGCGGATGGTAAATGGGTGACGTCATGTATTTTATGCCATTCGATGAACAAAATGTCTGAAACTCGAGTGAATTAATTTTTACATCGTTGTCGGACACTAAAACATTTGGTATTCCAAAATTAGAGAAAACGCCTTTTAATTTTGTTATTAAAGCATTAGATGAGGTTCCGTTATGCATGTATAGACATTCTATCCATTTACTGTAGGAGTCGACGATTACCAGATATACCCTCTGCCCTACAGTCATGTAATCAATGTGCACTCGTTGCCATGGCGTGGTGGAGGGAGGCGAGGGCGCGGGGGGGTCGCGCGGCGGGGCGGCCCGCACGCTTGCGCACGTCGCACATGATCCGATCCAGCGTTCGATGTCCCGGTCAATACCGGGCCACCACATTCTACTTCTAGCGTTACATTTAGTTTTGGTTATTCCTAAATGAGAATCATGAAGCTCGCGTAACATTCTATCTCTCAACCCGAGTGGTATAACAATCCTATGTCCCCTAAAAAGACAACCATTCTCATATTGTAAATCGGACTTGCAGTGAAAATAAGGTAAAATAGATTTACATTTTAATTTACGCGGCCACCCGTGTTGCATGTACCTAAGCACGGTTTTAATCGTCCTATCTCGCTCCGTCGTCTGCGCAACGTCGCGGGCCGAAGTGGCCGGCGATGACGCATCGAGAAACCTAACTGCATAATGAGTGTCTATATCGTTTGTATCTATATCGTTCGACGACTCGTTGACGCATTTTACAGGAGCGCGTGAGAAGTAATCGGCCACAATATTATTTCCGCTCGAGACATATTGTACGACATAGTTATAAGCGGACAATATAACTGAGTATCGCTGCAGTCTTAGCGCAGTAGTAACAGGAATACCTGTTTTAGGATTAAAAATTGATACCAATGGTCTGTGGTCGGTTTTCAGGATAAAAGGATCTTCGCGACCGTACAAATATTGATGAAAGCGTCGGACCCCGAAGATAATGGCCGTCGCTTCCTTCTGTATCTGGCTATAGTTTCTTTCACTGCTCGTAAGTGAGCGAGATGCATACGCTAGCGGGCGTTCGATGCCGTCCTCCGCCCTTTGTGAGAGTACGGCGCCGAGACCGGTCGGGCCGGCGTCCACCGCCAGCACTAGCTGCGCCGCTGGCTCGAAATGAGCCAACACGCGTTCTGACGCCAGTTCGCGCCGTATCGCTGCGACGCTTTGTCGCTGCCGTTTTCCCCATTCCCATTTTGCATCTTTACGTAATAGCTCATGTAGAGGACTCAGTACAGAAGAGGCGTTTGGAATAAAATTTCTATAGTAGTTGACTACTCCTAGAAATCTTTTAACTTCGGTGACGTTATTTGGTTCCGGTGCACTAAGAATGGCTTGTACTTTATCCGGACAAGTCCTTAATCCCGTTTTACTAATCACGTAACCCAAATACCTGACGCTTTCTCTGAAAAATTGACATTTGTCTTTTTGTAAACGTAGGCCTGCCTTACATAGTCTATCTAGGACTTTACTTAGCCGCTGCATGTGGGAATTTCTATCGGGGCCCGTGACACAAATGTCATCAAGCCATATGCTTACCCCGTCTATTCCTGATAAAAGTGTCTCCATGCTCCGTTGAAAAATGGCTGGACCACTAGAAAGGCCGTACACTAACCTAGTGTATTTAAAAAGTCCTTTATGCGTATTAATTGCCGTGAGCTCCTGAGACGCGTCATCCAGGACGAACTGGTTGTAAGCGTTTTTTAAATCTATTTCACTATAGTGCTCACCCCCTCCAATTTTGGCAAAAACCTCTTCAATTCGAGGCAGGGGATATTTTTCTATTAAGAGATCCTTATTTAATGTAATAGAAAAATCACCTGCGATTTTAACTTGGCCATTATCTTTTAAAACTGGCACAATGGGGGTGGCGTATTGAGAATAATTAATAGGAACAAGGATACCCAAGTGCACTAATCGGTTTAGCTCTTGTTCGACTTTATCTCTGAGGGCAAAGGGTACAGTACGCGGCTTAAAAAACTTAGGCACAGCATTCGCCTTCAACTGCAAACTGACTTTAAAGTTATTAAATGCGCCCAACTCGTCACGCCACAACGCCGAATATTTATTTAATAACTCATGCAATTCGGAATCATTTCTTATGTAATTTAATTTGGTAGTAATCACAAAATTAAAGGCGCTCATGAAATCCCTACCTAGTATAGGCGGTCCCCCATTTTTGACAACAAAATATTTAATCAATTTTGTACTGTTATTGTAACTAGTTTCTACAGTAATATAACCTAATGGATCAATCTTGTGTCCGTTATATAAGCACATTTTTACAGAACTACTACGTAATGAATATTTTAAGAATTTTTCCTTATATGTATTATAAGAAATCACACTTTTACTTGATCCTGAATCAAGCTCCATTGTCATACACTGATTACCTATTATTACATCAATTGAAATGGGCTTATCAGTCACATACCTCAAATTAAAATTGTGGCACTCCTCACAAGACGTGTCCTTGACCTGCTCTGGTTCGCTTACCGACTCGATATGGTACATCCGCGATCTATTGACACTATCGCACACTTTCTTTAAATGACCTTTTTCACCGCACTTTTGACATCTGTAACTTTTATAACGGCACTTATCACTTTGGTGGTTCTTCAAGCCACAGACCGAACAACGAGAAAAATCTCTCGGTTGGTCGCGACCTGCTGATGTCCTGCCAGCATTAGGACGCCGTATAACCGCGCCGCTGTCTCCTTGACCTTGAAATCTCGCTCGGTATACCGGTTCCTCCTTAATTGGAGCATGTTCGCTGGTGCACAACATAACCTTCGCCTGCCTGGCATACGCCGCCTGCTCGGCTAGCTCCATAGCTACTGACAGTGTCAATGTGGACGGATCTTGTTCGAACAACTTATCTTGTTCCGGGCCAGGGCCCAGGCCGAGGACGAAACGATCTCTTAAATTCGTTTCCAAGGCAGTGCCGAAGTCACAATTGCTTGCGAGACCTCTCAATCGCGCTGCCCAGTCTCCCAATGATTCGCCTGGATTTCTGGTTGCCCCAAAAAATTTTTCTTTATCCACAAATGAGCATTTTTTTGGCTTGAAATGACCGTCGAGTAATTCAACGAGATTCGAGTAACTTAGAGATTCTAAGTCTTGCGGGTACGCTAAGTTTCGTACCAAGCGATACGTTTCATCCGTAAGATGGGTGAGAAGAATTCCACTTTTGTTCACTTCTTCGACGCGATTTATCTTCGCAAACTGAGTTAGTCTGCTTTTGAAAATTGACCATTCACTTGACTTATGGTCAAAAATAGGCAGATTTCCCAAATAAGCCATTTTTTTTTTATTGTGGGTACTCCTTCTTCGTCGCCAATGATATGTTTGTGAATGCAATGAAACGACCGCTGTCTTGAAACACTCGTTTATTACTGGTTGGATGACCGTACTGCACACGTATATGTCAGTAGAGAACCAGAGACCCTTTTTAAAGGAAACGAGGCATTTCACCTTAGTCCTCACGGGTGACAACGCATCTGCATTTTGATCATAATCGAGGATAGAGGTAGATGTCTGTGGGCCACAGTAACCACTTACCATCAGGTGAACTGTGTGCTCGTCTGTCACCCTATCCTATAAAAAACGTCGATTTCTTATAATTTAATCGTGCAAGATTTCGAATCATTATCATTATTACAGCTCTTCACAAGTCCACTACTGAACATCCTCCTCCACACGCTGCCGCAAAGCATGGTCCTGAGCCACTTTGCTCGTCATGAGTTTTTCATTTATTTTCTAAGTTATAATTAGTACATATTATTAAGTAAGTGTTAATTATATTTATTACTAATGTTTTTGTCTTTCTCAAAAAATAATTAAATTACCAAATAAATTATAAGGTGTTTTTTATATACATCAAATGTCTGTTAGAAATGCAAGTACATATTTTGCTAAACTTCAAAATCAAAACCCAATTTTAAATATAATCGATTATAACTCCTTTAACTTTAAAATAAGTTAAGTTCTTATTAATGGTATTTATTACAGTTTATGATGCATGTAAAGAATAAATAAAGCTAATCGTATATCGTATATCTATTTACAGCCCCATTAATTTATAATTATTTTATAAAAACGTTAACCCCACACTATGATTTTCTCCCGTATCGCGCAGGCAGTTTACCAACATAAATTGCACAAGGACACACATCCAGACTCGAAACAATTATTTGTAGGACATTCAAATACTTGTTCCGTGCGGGATCAAACCCGCGGCGTCCGGCGCAGCCACTCATTGCTGAGCCACTGCGCCACGGTGCTTATAAATTCGTCCGCGCATTGGCCCGAACCGAAGTAAACTAAACGACCTTCCAACGTGTGGACGCCGTCACCAACTCTCGGCCAATATGTTCGCCACTACATTCGCCACTGTGTTGGCCAACGTGTAGAGGCGACATAAGATACTGATATTTTACAAAAAATAAATTTGTAAATTAAATAAATAAATTAATTAAAATCTATCGAATTTCGAATCACATTCACCAGAGCCTGACACTCGCGAAGTGGCAAGGCCAAGGAAGCCTACTAAATTGTTTTAAAGGCTGCTCGTAAAGTTAAACTTTCGTTAAATTATTTATAAAATATAAAGAATTGACGTTTGTGAAATTAATAGTTGAACGGAATATAAAGCCTATGGAATTGATATTATACATTATTTTTTTACATACATTATTTTAACATTTCAACGCGCACTAAAGAAAAATGTGTTTAAAGAGAGTGAGTAGTTTAATGATATTTAAAACTATTTATTCTCTTTTCAGTGAACCTAAAAGGTGTAAAAACACAGTTTAATACTGTTTTAACCTTTGGCCTTGTAAACAATTAACAACATTATAATGTAAGTTCATGTAAAGAATGGAAGAGAGCAAACCACAATCTTGTCCACCATATCAATGTGTACACATACTATGTAGAAAGATTCTTTCAAAACTAAAGTCTTCGGAGTTACGTTTAAGCTAGTGTAGACGATGTGTGAACGGAGTGCGGTACAAATCCCCGATAAATGCCACCGGGATTGAATATACACTTAGTGTTTTGCTTTTGCGGGATTTTTCTTGCTCTCGAAGTTTGCTCGTTGAATTAAATTGTGCTAATTGACAGATTCTATATTTTAAGTATACCTTTTTCCACTTTGAAGTAAACATAATAAATTAAATAAAATAGACTTTTATTCCTCCCCTACACTTAACCCTTCCATCCTAATAAAATTCCATGCAGTCGCAAACGTCAGTTAAATCCCGAGCAGTCGCATGTGACCGCACCCACCCACAGCACTTTAAACCGTTAAAACTTATATTAAAGGACTACTTTTCTATGAAGAAGTTTGGCATTATAAAATATATACAAAATTTTCTATCCTGTGGTCTAAATAAAAGTCAAGTTTTGCTTCATTACAAAATGACTATTGTATTTTGATAACAAAAAACGGGTACATACAAAGTGGATGTCGGTAGCGTGAAAGTCACCATTATTTCTAGTGTGTCCAGGGAAGTAGTAATCAAACTTTAAGTGCGTGATCTATGGACAATTTTATCGATAAAAATATCTTAAGTCAGGGGTTCGAGCCCACTGTTGCTTAGTTACAAGAATTTAATTTTTTTCTCATTTTTAGCTTTAGCTTCAAAAATAGGCGACAGTGCGGGCATATTGACACTGATAACGAGCAATTTGGTGTCATTCGAAAGCTAAGAAGTTAAAATTTCAGTAAAAATATGAAACACACATAGTTGTCATACATTTTGAGAGAGTTAGGATTGATTAAATTAAAAACTTATGATATTTATTAATGTTTTTTTCAGTTATTTTAAAATATCAAAAAAACTAGAACATTAGGATATCTTTTTTTTGTATTGTATGGCTAGTATTTGAGCGGTTCTAAAAAATAATGTCAAAAATATTACTCTAGGCCGTTTATTTTCGAAGTTATTTTTGAAGCTAAAAAGAAAAAAAAAATTCTTGGAACTAAGCAACAGTGGGCTCGAACCCCTGACTTAAGGTATTTTTTATCGATAAAATTGTCCATAGATCACGCACTTAAAGTTTGATTACTACTTCCCCGGACAAACTGTATATTACTCGAAATTATTTACGTAAAAGATAAATTATATCACACAAAAACTTTTAATACCAATTTTATAATAAAACACTATACTAAAACACTAATAAATTACTAGAAAAATCTAAAAATCACAAACAAAATAATACGCACACGAAAACGGCGTACGTAATGAACGTAGATTATAAATAAATAAACATTAGAGTAACTTAATGATTTCTTAAATTTACGCGAACACTACACATTGAATAAAACTAAATTTACGGATTCTATCGCGTTTATTTAACTGATTTTACTTATTTTTAATTCCCGACGTTTCGGGTGCTTTACAACAACCATGTTCGGGGGGGGGGGGGGAATCAGTAAATTTAGTTTTATTCAATTGGAGTAACTGCCTTTTTATTGCACTAGAGGCTAAAAATTTCATATTCAGCCAATAATGCCGAACTTTTTTCTTAGAAAGGCAGTTTCTAACCACAAGTATTTATGGGTTAAATTGCTGTGGGTGGGTGAGGCCGAATTCGGTCACTTGGTATTTGACGGAATATCGCCGCGACCGAATTCGGCCGCTTGGTAGCTAAGAGGTTAAAATAAATTTGACACAATATCCATTTAATAGTTTTATATTCAAAAACTGCAGGTAGCCGGACTAAGTATGTCATTGGGACGTCAAACAACTCAGTCCCACACGTGACCATGGGTGCTGTAAAGCACCTGAAATGTCGGGATATTAAAAAAATAAACTAAAGTAGTAACTTGGTATTTGACGGAATATCGCCGCGACCGAATTCGGCCGCTTGGTAGCTAAGAGGTTAAAATAAATTTGACACAATATCCATTTAATAGTTTTATATTCAAAAACTGCAGGTAGCCGGACTAAGTATGTCATTGGGACGTCAAACAACTCAGTCCCACACGTGACCATG
Source organism: Parnassius smintheus behrii (assembly GCA_036936625.1). Taxonomy (NCBI): domain Eukaryota; kingdom Metazoa; phylum Arthropoda; class Insecta; order Lepidoptera; family Papilionidae; genus Parnassius; species Parnassius smintheus. The sequence continues at coordinate 4,812,037 of JAUPFT010000012.1, forward strand.
GGTGCTGTAAAGCACCTGAAATGTCGGGATATTAAAAAAATAAACTAAAGTAGTAATTAAACGCGATAAAATCCGTAAATAATAGTTTTATTCAAAAGTTTATTTTGCTAGCTGATAGTACTGCAATTATTATATTGAGTTTGTATTATTTTTGACAATTTGAATTTTCAAGTTATAATATGTAACTTTATTTCATTTTTCTTTGAAAATGATAGTGACGCGTGATCATACACGATTATATTTTGTGGACACGCTTTTTTATCTTACGGTCGTATTTGATTATCCCTCTTTGTTCTCAGAACTAAATTCACTTACACCTTTTTTCTATTGAAACATACATAACATATTGATAGAGGGCTCTTAATCCATTACTGGTAATCTACTTGGAAGCTATAGCTATATCATTATATATAACTATAGCTATAGGTGCCAAGGTTTCCACGGCTGGATGCGCTATTTGACAAAGTAGCGCTATCCCAGCCTGGAGAATAAGAATTGAGGAACGTATCAGAAAGGATAGGGCTCTCATCGGCAGACTGATATGCTTCAGGCAATTATAGGTCAAGGATTATGTGCACCGTCAGGATGACGCTTGCTATGATAAATGTCAGTTGATCCCAGCCGGATATAACGCAAAAACTGACGGAGCGCATAGATGATCTGAAGTAGAGAATCACTTTTTGGAGAAAGCGGATTCTGCGATATACCGAGAGGTCGACATGGTTCAACAAGGATCATCTCTTCCCAAGTGAACATAGGAGGCTCTATGAATCATTAGAGCGACCAATAGTAAGTAGCACGAGCCCAGCAGCGAATCAGGCCGACCGTACAGCCTGTGGTCAGAGCCCGTAAACCACAGCAGAGGCCCTTGAACGGAAGTTGTGGCGAGTCAGTGTGCAAATTTTAAGCCCATGGATCCTGTCATCATAACGCTGGATGACTTAGCTTGTCTGTAGGGCCCCGAACTGGAAAAGTCTATTATTAGTAAAAACGATATTTTTTCTGCATATTGTAACGATCCCCCCCCCTCTATTGGATATAAAATAAAAATTTTATAATATTAAAAATATCCCCTTTTCAATAACATTATATATATGTGACCAGGATTAATAAACTATGTTTAGATCTTTCTAAAATGATCTCTCTAAAGGTTTAATAATAGGCCGTTTGTAATCTTTTGGCGTGATCGTCTTAGTTAGGACCCTTATTTACGTTGTGTTTGTTTGTAACTTAGTTCTTTTAGGTGTCTTTTGGAAGAATGAATATTCACTAGAGCAATTGAAAGCTGTTGGTAGTGCCTAATAAGCTAAGTGAACCCCGTTCACGAAGACAGGGCTCGAAAAAGGTTAAGAACATAAAACGTCCCTATTCCACTTGTATCAGGTTTACATTATTAATTTATTATTATTTATCCCTTCCCGCTTGGAAAAGGCTCACAATATATTTATACAAAAATACCCGATACAAGGGCTTCGCTCTCCTACATTTATTTAAAAAAATGTAGGGGAGGTACACGGCCCCACACACGCCGTGCACGGTGAGCGCCAACCATTTTGATGCACTCCCCCCGAAGGGAACGCTAATTCGGGAACTGGACCGTAGTCCACAGCAAAATAACTGGCGAACCAGTAAAAGAGGCTTGGCCCCTTGTTAGTGCGTAAGCACAAACATCGACCGAAGTCGCGCATGTCAATGCGTGTAAACGCCATACAGAATACGAACGAATCCAGCCACAGTGAATGTACGTCACACGGTTTAGGCAAATAGGCACACTGGCTGTAAACCCTCCGTGAGCGCCACCACCTGCCAGACCGCCGCTCCTGCAGACGTGATGTAAGTGTATGGCATCACCACCAATTGCATGATCAGCACGGCTACTAGCCGCAGAGCGTGTCAAGAGACTACTGCTCACCTCAAGGGAATGGGGTCCCACGTTGTGCAGCTTTCGGCCGCAGCCTTGAGAGTCTCCTCAGATCCTCCCGCCAGCTACCACCCGCATGAGGTCGACACATATGCTCCACCAACCAATACAACGGCAGATATAGCCAAAAGGCAGTTATAAGATAAGAGTAATAATTCGCCATCAGAAAGGGTTTGTGTCACTGACGTTGAGTAAATGCATTTTCGATCATGTTTGTCTCACCCACCAACAAGTTGCCTTCAATCATTCAAAGGTGGGAAAGTTACAGAGAGATAATATTATGTTGTTATATAAAATATCGTGGAGGGCAGACAGTCTGCAGCCCCGCAATGAAGGGACCCGACTTGGGCAAAGCTACTTAGGTGTGAGTTAAACCAAGACGCAGAGAGCGCCATTGAGAATAGCGTCCCACCAAACAACCATCGCAGAGAAGTAATGCTGCAGAACGCAACAAGCATCAATACGACTATCGTCGGGCTTACACCATTCCAAGGTCCCCCATACATCCCAGCAGACATCACCACCCGTATACCTCCATCGACCAGAACCACAGAGAGCGTCAAATCAGGCGCAGCACACCCGTAGATCCATCACAAGACGCAATACTGCCAGTAGCAGTAAGCATCAATGCAACTATCATACGGATGGCGCCCCCTCACAACACACCCAACATGATCCCTATCGACTTTGGTAACAAAGTTGGTATTGTTGTTATATTAAAAATATCACCAACGTATAATAGTAGCACGCTACTAAGACGCCAATGAACAAAACTCCACGTATCATAGCGCTAATGCACTAAGACATGAAGTTGAGTATGCCTGTTACACTTAAAAGTGCTACCAAACACACTCAACATCCCCATCCGAAAGATAGACGACGCATCGCTATGCGCTACGACGCCGCCCACAAACGGTATGGGTGTGCGATGTCCACGGGAAAGCCGTATTGCTACAACAAACCCGCTTACCACCGACACTAAGATGTTAATTGTATACCTCCATCGACCAGAACCACAAGAGAGCGTCGAATCAGGCGCAGCACACCCGCAGATCCATCACAAGACGCAATACCGCATGTAGCAGTAAGCATCAATGCAACTATCATACGGGCGGTGCACCCTCACAACACACCCACATGACTCCTATCGACTTTGGCAACAAAGTTAGTATTGTTGTTATATAAAAAATATCACTAACGTATCATAGTAGCACGCTACTAAGACGTCAATGAACAAAACTCCACGTATCATAGCGCTAATGCACTAAGACATGAAGTTGAGTATGCCTGTTACACTTAAAAGTGCTACCAAACACACTCAACATTCCCATCCGAAAGATAGACGACGCATCGCTATGCGCTACGACGCCGCCCACAAACGGTATGGGTGTGCGATGTCCACGGGAAAGCCGTATTGCTACAACAAACCCGCTTACCACCGACACTAAGATGTTAATTGTACACCTCCATCGACCAGAACAACAGGAATGCGTCGAATCAGGCGCAGCACACCCGCAGATCCATCACAAGACGCAATACCACAAGTAGCAGTAAGCATCAATGCAACTATCATACGGGCGGCGCACCCTCACAACACACCCACATGACTCCTATCGACTTTGGCAACAAAGTTAGTATTGTTGTTATATAAAAAATATCACTAACGTATCATAGTAGCACGCTACTAAGACGTCAATGAACAAAACTCCACGCATCATAGCGCTAATGCACTAAGACATGAAGTTGAGTATGCCTGTTACACTTAAAAGTGCTACCAAACACACTCATCATCCCCATCCGAAAGATAGACGACACATCGCTATGCGCAACGACGTCGCCCACAAACGGTATGGGTGTGCGATGTCCACGGGAAAGCCGTATTGCTACAACAAACCCGCTTACCACCGACACTAAGATGTTAATTGTATACCTCCATCGACCAGAACCACAAGAGAGCGTCGAATCAGGCGCAGCACACCCGCAGATCCATCACAAGACGCAATACCGCAAGAAGCAGTAAGCATCAATGCAACTATCATACGGGCGGCGCACCCTCACAACACACCCACGTGACTCCTATCGACTTTGGCAACAAAGTTAGTATTGTTGTTATATAAAAAATATCACTAACGTATCATAGTAGCACGCTACTAAGACGTCAATGAACAAAACTCCACGTATCATAGCGCTAATGCACTAAGACATGAAGTTGAGTATGCCTGTTACACTTAAAAGTGCTACCAAACACACTCATCATCCCCATCCGAAAGATAGACGACACATCGCTATGCGCAACGACGTCGCCCACAAACGGTATGGGTGTGCGATGTCCACGGGAAAGCCGTATTGCTACAACAAACCCGCTTACCACCGACACTAAGATGTTAATTGTATACCTCCATCGACCAGAACCACAAGAGAGCGTCGAATCAGGCGCAGCACACCCGCAGATCCATCACAAGACGCAATACCGCAAGAAGCAGTAAGCATCAATGCAACTATCATACGGGCGGCGCACCCTCACAACACACCCACATGACTCCTATCGACTTTGGCAACAAAGTTAGTATTGTTGTTATATTAAAAATATCACCAACGTATAATAGTAGCACGCTACTAAGACGCCAATGAACAAAACTCCACGTATCATAGCGCTAATGCACTAAGACATGAAGTTGAGTATGCCTGTTACACTTAAAAGTGCTACCAAACACACTCAACATCCCCATCCGAAAGATAGACGACGCATCGCTATGCGCTACGACGCCGCCCACAAACGGTATGGGTGTGCGATGTCCACGGGAAAGCCGTATTGCTACAACAAACCCGCTTACCACCGACACTAAGATGTTAATTGTATACCTCCATCGACCAGAACCACAAGAGAGCGTCGAATCAGGCGCAGCACACCCGCAGATCCATCACAAGACGCAATACCGCAAGAAGCAGTAAGCATCAATGCAACTATCATACGGGCGGCGCACCCTCACAACACACCCACATGACTCCTATCGACTTTGGCAACAAAGTTAGTATTGTTGTTATATAAAAAATATCACTAACGTATCATAGTAGCACGCTACTAAGACGTCAATGAACAAAACTCCACGTATCATAGCGCTAATGCACTAAGACATGAAGTTGAGTATGCCTGTTACACTTAAAAGTGCTACCAAACACACTCATCATCCCCATCCGAAAGATAGACGACACATCGCTATGCGCAACGACGTCGCCCACAAACGGTATGGGTGTGCGATGTCCACGGGAAAGCCGTATTGCTACAACAAACCCGCTTACCACCGACACTAAGATGTTAATTGTATACCTCCATCGACCAGAACCACAAGAGAGCGTCGAATCAGGCGCAGCACACCCGCAGATCCATCACAAGACGCAATACCGCAAGAAGCAGTAAGCATCAATGCAACTATCATACGGGCGGCGCACCCTCACAACACACCCACATGACTCCTACCGATTTTGGCAACAAAGTTAGTATTGTTGTTATATAAAAATATCACTAACGTATCATAGTAGCACGCTACTAAGACGTCAATGAACAAAACTCCACGTATCATAGCGCTAATGCACTAAGACATGAAGTTGAGTATGCCTGTTACACTTAAAAGTGCTACCAAACACACTCAACATCCCCATCCGAAAGATAGACGACGCATCGCTATGCGCTACGACGCCGCCCACAAACGGTATGGGTGTGCGATGTCCACGGGAAAGCCGTATTGCTACAACAAACCCGCTTACCACCGACACTAAGATGTTAATTGTATACCTCCATCGACCAGAACCACAAGAGAGCGTCGAATCAGGCGCAGCACACCCGCAGATCCATCACAAGACGCAATACCGCAAGAAGCAGTAAGCATCAATGCAACTATCATACGGGCGGCGCACCCTCACAACACACCCACATGACTCCTACCGATTTTGGCAACAAAGTTAGTATTGTTGTTATATAAAAATATCACTAACGTATCATAGTAGCAAGCTACTAAGACGTCAATGAACAAAACTCCACGTATCATAGCGCTAATGCACTAAGACATGAAGTTGAGTATGCCTGTTACACTTAAAAGTGCTACCAAACACACTCGTCATCCCAATCCGAAATATAGACGACGCTTCGCTATGCGCTACTACGCCGCCCACAAACGGTATGGGTGTGCGATGTCCACGGGAAAGCCGTATTGCTACAACAAACCCGCTACGACCGACACTAAGATGATATGTCTAGGACACATCGGTTAGCGAGTCCAAGTTTACCTCGGACCAATTGCTCGTGAAGCAGCACACACGCCACCATAATATTCCTTTTCAAGTCCCTAATAAGGACTAGTCATTTTGCTACAGTACTAGGAGCAGTCAGTCACCCGACCACCCCATACAATGCTTATGCATCAAGGAGACCTCCTATAATATTGCTTTTGTATCATAGACCTTACTTTCATAAGTCATGTATATATAGGATTCGAACCCATGACCCTACTATTGTAATGCATATTAATCATAGTGTTGACGACGCTCACGTTGCTTCTCGAACACCTGAAATATAAATAATATTAATCAATAAAAATAAAATATGTAAAAAAATATACTCATAAAACATTGTTACTTACCTAATGTACTTGCTGTTTTTCTATAATAAATAAGTACGTGTGCATACGGGGACGGTGGCACTTACCGCGATTTTTATCAGTAGGGTGAAGGTATATTTGCAACAACGGTGTTGCACCGCTGAGTACATGATCCCGCGTTTCGAGTTAGTTGCACTAGAACATCATACGAGGTGACACCTATGTCTCCCTCCCCGCGGATGTACACGCGCTCACCAAATTTTTTTTTGTATATTTTTCTCCCAGACGACACCAGCGGCCTACATCATCAACATAGTGGTCCTTCGGCCGAATCCTTACGTCGTCTGCAAAAAATATAATAATAATAAGTACCAGTTATGTTCCACGCGCCGGCTACGCCGCAAAAAAAGCGACGACCACGTGCCACCGCTGCAAAATCGGAGTGCAAGAACAACCAAGATGTGTTACCATCGTTCAGCTTAAAGGATGAAGTGCTGGAAAAACCTGGAAATGCGCTAAGTGCCTCTAGTAAGAGTAAAAAGTCATCAAAGACCGCAGGCACGTCGTCAAGTACGGCACGCAAACGGCAATTGGAATACGAAACCGCTAAAGCTATGGCTCTCGTGGAAATACAAGCAGCGGAAGCTGAAGCAGAAGCCAAAGTTAAGAGTGCTCAGGCAGAAGCTGCCAAGCTTAAGGCAAATATTCAGTCGAAGCTGCTAAACAAACAGCTTGCAGCTGAGATGGCAGAATTGGAGTCTCATTCACGCTCTTCCCACAAGTCGGCTATGAAATCTTCGACCAGCAAAGTTGAAAATTGGCTGAATGCTCCAGGAAACCAGCATGAGGAGAACCGAGAAGAGTACTCTTGTGAAAAAATCGGCCTAGAAAAGCTAGCACATGCCTTGAATGATGCAGTGGCTGCCTCATCATATAAAATACAGAACCAGGAGCTCTTAACAAGATTAGCAACGTCTAAAGACCTGCCTTTATTTTTTGGAGATCAAATGGAGTGGTTGCAGTTTAAACAGGCGTACCAAGAATCTACCCAATTATGCAAATATAGTGACACAGAGAATTTATGGCGGCTACGTAAGTGTCTTCGTGGCGATGCTAAAGAAGCAGTGACTTCACTCTTGATTGGTGGAACTACACCCGATTTAATAATTGACACCTTAGAACTTCGATTTGGCAAACCAGAAACAATTATGAGTAAAATAGTTTTACAGCTTAAAAAACTATGTCCGTTGCCGTTAACTTATCATAATGATATCATTAATTTTGCAATAAAAATAAAGAATTATGTGGCTGCTGCCAAAGCAATGCAACAAAGTGATTATCTTCGCAGCCCGGAGTTAGTATCGATTGTCGTATCTAAGCTTCCAACTTTGCTTGTCGCAAAATGGACCGACTACGTTTATGAACAGCGAGAGTGTAATTTACCGAAGCTAGAATTGCTTAGTGATTTTTTATATGAGGAAGCCACTAAAACAGCTGCATCAGGAGTAAGTCATATTCACGCTCAATATAATTTAAAGAAGCCCGATGAACGTAAACACCGTTCACACTCGTTGTTGTACACAAATAGTAATCAATTACAAAACGCGGAAAAGTGTACATTTTGCCGAAAATGGGCTCATGGTGTCGCAGATTGTTCACGGTTTAAGCGCGCCTTACGCAAAGATCGCTGGCGATTTGTACGCGTAAATAAACTTTGCTTCAAATGTCTTGCCCCCCGCCATACGAATGGTATGTCTTGTATTGGCAGTAATTGCGACATTGACGGCTGCAATCAACCGCATCATCGTTTACTGCACTGGATAAAACCATTGGAAGAAAGCTTAAAAACTGTGGAGCGAAGTGAGGATGAGCATCCCAGCACCAATGAAACAGTGACTCATACGGTGGCATCCCACTGTCACAAGGTGCTTTTGAAAGTGGTGCCGCTCACTCTTCACGGACCGAATGGCAGTTTGCATACGCATGCACTACTGGATGATGGAGCTACCGTGACGGTGATATCCTCTGATATCGCAGATGAGCTCGGATTACACGGTGCAAACGTGATATTGCGCGCGCGCAGCGCATGGGACTCGGGCGAGCTTGTGTGTGAATCTCAAGTAGTGAGTGTTAGTGTTACCAATTCGTATAACGAAATGTTTACTTTCCGTGCGCGTAAAATTAAAGAATTAAATTTACCAACACAAAAAGTGCCGAATATGGACTTTAATAATTATGAATTGTTAAGTGAAGATCTTATGTTATGTAATTGTAACGCTAAGCCAAAATTATTAATAGGTCAGGACAACCATCATTTAATTTCTCCCATTCGTTGTGTTCGTGGTAAGCAGCGTGAGCCGTACATAACTCAAACTGCGCTTGGATGGTGTGTGCACGGACATATGGTAAGTGATGTTAATTGCACTGATCGCTTTGTCTCTTTCATTAATAGTTGCACCGAAAAAGCGGGACAGTCGCAGTGTATCTTTCACTTACACACGGTAGAATCGATTGCTAGCGATCTCTCTCTCGATAACGATAACGGTGAATGCACCTGCGCGCAGTTGCACGATGCGGTTCGTAGATCCTTCGCGTTAGAGTCTATTGGTGTAGGTTCGAAGCCGCGCCGCAACCCAGACGAAATACGCGCTTTACAAATTTTAGATGACACTGCAGAATTAGTAAATGGTCAATGGAATGTCGGCTTACCGTGGAAATACGATGAATTACATTTACCCGACTCTTACCCTAACGCTTTTAATCGTCTAAAGTCAATAGAAAGACAATTTTTGCTCAACAAAGAGTATGCAACTCGTTATTGTGAAAGAATGAGATACTTATTTTCTAATGGTTATGCTAGAGAACTTAATGAGACCGATGAAAACTCTAATAAACGTATAATATGGTATTTGCCGCACTTTGGTGTAGATAATCCAAATAAGAAAAAACTGCGTTTAGTTTATGACGCGGCAGCAAAGTCGAACGGTTATTCTTTAAATGATTTTCTTTTACAAGGCCCTGATTTGTTACAATCGTTATTAGGAATAATGTTACGATTTAGAGAAAACCGCGTAGGTATCATAGGCGACATAAAAGATATGTTTTTAAGGATTAATGTACGAAAAGAAGATGTTAATTCTTTGCGTTTTTTGTGGAAAGATATCTATTTAAGCAATGAAAATGAACAATTAGGCTTCGGAAGTAGTAACAAAGGTTCAAAATTACCTATACAACATCCTGTTAAGAAATATGTTATGACGTCATTAATTTTTGGCGCTAACTGCTCCCCATTTATAGCACAATATATTAACCAAAATAAAAACACATTGCGCTTTCAGAATAAAATGCCGGATGCAGTTAATGCAATTAGGAAAAATCAATATATGGACGATTTTATCGATAGTTTACCAGACGTCGCTACTGCTACAAAAATGATAAAAGATGTTTCATATATTAATCAGCAAGGTGGTTTTGTGATGCGTAACTGGTTAAGTAACAAGTCAGATGTTCTTAATGATATGCCAAAAGAGACTTTAAATGACATGGCGATACGGTTTAATGTTGAATCCCAGCCGGAACGAACGCTTGGGCTTTTGTGGTTTCCCGCGAGTGATATGTTCGGGTTCGATCTTTCGTTAAAGCGTATACCGAGTGATATTTTACAACTATCACGAAAACCGACTAAGCGTGAAGTTCTTCGTATTATAATGTCTGTATATGATATTCATGGTTTTTTAGCACCTTTTACGATAAAATCCAAAATTTTAATGCGCGAAATATGGAATGTAGGTATAAAGTGGGATCAGGAAATAACAGATAGTTTATTTGTTTTATTTAAAGATTGGATTTCGCAGTTACAAGAAATGAGTTACGTTCGAATCCCGCGGTGGTATTTCTATAGCAACGATTCTGTCGGTGTGAATGAGAAGAGCGGCCACACCGTAAACGACGATGAGACGTCGTTGCAATTGCATATTTTTTGTGATGCATCTCCATGCGCATACGCATGTGTTGCTTATTGGCGTAAACAAGACAGCAACGGCGTGCAGGTGTCATTCATTGCGAGTAAAAGTCGCGTTGCGCCGTTAAAACCGTTAACTATGCCTAAACTCGAACTTCAAGGCGCGCTATTAGCATGTCGCTTGGCAGAGACTATAAAAAAGGAGCATAGAATTAAACCGTCACGTGTTTTTTATTGGACTGATTCAATGATTGTTATTTATTGGATACGTAACGAGCATAGAAATTACAAAGTTTTTATTGCAAATAGGTTAGGTGAAATTGATGAGTTAAGTAAAATTGATGAGTGGCATTATGTGCCGACAAATTTAAATATAGCCGAAGCATTAAACAAAGGAGTTTCCTGGCAGTTTATACCACCGGCCAGTCCTCATATGGGGGGAGCTTGGGAGCGTCTGATTAGAAGTGTGAAAACGGCACTGAAAGTCGTTCTTAGAGAGAGGGCTCCTCGAGAAGAAGTTTTATTAACGCTTCTCGCTGAAGTCGAAAATATAATTAATAGTAGACCGCTTACCCATGTTTCGGTGGACCCTCAAAGTAAAGAGGCATTAACTCCAAATCATTTTTTACTAGGATCTTCGTCGAACTTACCTGTACCTGGGGTCTTTGATGATGGCGACATGTATGTTAGACGACAGTGGCGTATTGCCCAACGGTTGACAGACTTATTTTGGAGCAGATGGGTAAAAGAGTTTTTGCCAGAGCTAATTCCTCGTCGTAAATGGGATAGGGAAGGTCCGCAATTAAAAGTAGGAGATCTTGTTGTAGTAGTCGATCCATCATTATTTCGAATCTGTTGGCCAATAGGTATTATTGAAAAGGTTTATCCAGGTTCAGACGGCAGAGTCAGAGTAGTTGACGTTAGGACTAAGTCAGGAGTGATGAAGCGATCAGCTGCTCGCGTGGCCTTTCTCCAGCTTGATAATGAGTGTCGGCGAACCGACACTTGGGGGGAGGATGTTGACGACGCTCACGTTGCTTCTCGAACACCTGAAATATAAATAATATTAATCAATAAAAATAAAATATGTAAAAAAATATACTCATAAAACATTGTTACTTACCTAATGTACTTGCTGTTTTTCTATAATAAATAAGTACGTGTGCATACGGGGACGGTGGCACTTACCGCGATTTTTATCAGTAGGGTGAAGGTATATTTGCAACAACGGTGTTGCACCGCTGAGTACACGATCCCGCGTTTCGAGTTAGTTGCACTAGAACATCATACGAGGTGACACCTATGTCTCCCTCCCCGCGGATGTACACGCGCTCACCAAATTTTTTTTTTGTATATTTTTCTCCCAGACGACACCAGCGGCCTACATCATCAACACATAGAGACCTTCTATAGTATTGCTTTTGAATCATAGACCTTACTTTCATAAGTCATTCATATATAGGATTCGAACCCATGACCCTACTATTGTAATGCATATTAATCACAGAGACCTTCTATAGTATTGCTTTTGAATCATAGACCTTACTTTCATAAGTCATTCATATATAGGGTTCGAACCCACGACCCTACTATTGTAATGCAAATTCATCATGGAGACCTCCTATAGTATTGCTTTTGAATCATAGACCTTACTTTCATAAGTCATTCATATATAGGGTTCGAACCCACGACCCTACTATTGTAATGCAAATTCATCATGGAGACCTTCTATAGTATTGCTTTTGTATCATTGAGTTTAATATCATAAGTCCCTAATATAGGACTAGTCATTGTGCTACAGTACTTCAGGCAGTCAGGCTCCCGACCACCCCATATATATGTACAACTGCAGGTATGTATCTCCGGCACCTCATCCATACAAGACATCTATACGTGAACACCTTCCATAACTTAGGAAAATTTTCCTTAATACATGAACTCCTTCAACAACTTAGAAAAATTCATCTATACGTGAACTCCTTCCACAACTTAGAAAAATTTCTTTTATACACGAACACCTCCCATGACTTTAACAATTTTTAACAAATTTTCTAATTATCTTATAAATGTTATTTAACTTAATTTTATAATATTTGTTGACTTGTATTTCTATTATTTATCTTATTTTAAATATTTTTACAAGTTTTTATAATAAATTTACTTATTACAAGAAACAATAATTTTGCCTTTAATTTGCTATGTTATTGGGATAATGTCTGAAATATATTAACTTTATATTTATTGATTTAACTTAATTGCTTAATATATATCTTTTAAAACTATTTTTGACGCCCCTTTATATTGAATTTAATTATTAATAATAATATTGAGCCGTCACAATCCACCCCCAAATTTTATGTTAATGACCCACACAGTGGAGTCGTTGATATAAAATTTTACTATACTGAGAGCATATGCTCTACACTCAAATTTTTGAACTTATGTGTATCTGTTCTTTCCTCTTTCAATCTGTTACAATTCAGTATATATTTTCACCCCACCTACCCCAGGGAATGGCCGCCGCCACACACCCCTTCAACCACATCTATCCAATTGCAATAAACCATAAATTGTTATGTTGCTAATTTTATTGTATATTATGTCGTTGATATAGTGGTTCTCTTTAGTTTTTGACTTACATTTTAAATCCTTAAAATATAAATTCAGCAATGTTATCTTTGTATGCACAGTATTTTGATTATGAGTTGAAATCAGATGGCCACACACCCACAGGATAAATTTGATTGAGCCATTCACCCTAACCCAACTCCCCAAATTTATTCAATAAAAACATATTTTACAAAATTATTTTACACTCAATATTTACAGATAGTTATTAATAAAATTATTACAACAATTTTCTTATTTTTAATTAATTTGTGTCTTGCTCATAACTTTAATAATTTTAATCTATTTTTCAAAAGGCCACCCACGGGACCAAATTATATTACAGTATTTTTTTTTTAGTATGTATATAAAACAAAACTATTATTTAAATATTTTAATAAATGAATAGCATTAAAATTTCCTCTAATTTCATTTGTTTCTGGGCTTGCTAAAATATATTAAAGTACATTATAAGATGGTACGGCTGCTATTATATAAGGCCCTTAATACGCCAAATTAAATTTACTCATAACTTTGTTATCTGCATCTGATTTACTAGAACTAGAACCTTTTACTAAATCGCCAATGTGATATTTCATTAACTTATTACGCTTATCAAATTTTGTGTTTCTAGAGCGACTTGCCTCTTTTAAATTGTTTCGCACTTGTTATCTAATTTGTCCGATATTATATATATATTTAGTTTAAGTGGCTGCTTGAACTTATTAATGTTATTGAATCAGGCGTACTGACCCAGGTTTATTATTCTCTCTATTTAATTTAAATTATTTCAAATATCACACATTAACATTATTTGTTTTAATGAATTGATATAATAAAATACTTAATTTAATATTTTCTTAAAAAATTTAACTTAAATCTTGCTCATAACTTTCGATTATATTGAGATTATTAGATAGAACGTCCTTTATTTAATTGGTGAGATCTTATAAAATGTTACTGGATGAGTATTTCATTTTCCATCTTCAGCTTTCTATTGTTACATTATGTTGTTATATAAATTATTCCTTTTAGGATCAGTAACATATGAAGTGCTCGCCCCGTACACCTCTTCTTGGTTTACTTTAATTTGGTGATCTTTCATTTGGTTAATAAACTTTTCTTTGAGAAATTATGTTAACCTCAAAGGTTTTCACTGCATTTTTAATTAATTTTTGAAGCATCTTAAATTCATTTTCTGGCTTAGCCTTCACTCAGTTAGAACTTTTCTTTGTTTTAGCCATTTTTATATTTATATACTTTTATCACTTTTAGCACCATTATGTCCTTCACTTACACAAATGTTACTGCGTCTTCTCACTTATTTCACTTTAAAGTTTATTTAGTATTAACTATGCACACATCTTTATAACAAGTAATTAATAGTAAGGTTAAAGCCCCACCCCCAGACTCTCAACCACCCCCAGCAAACACAATCCTCCAAGACACCTCTCCATTTCACGGACAACAAATTGTAGGCATAAAGCCTACTTCATAATTCTTATATAGACGACCTTCTTTAAAATATATCCTGGTCACGGCACCAAATTGTAACGATCCCCCCCCCCTCTATTGGATATAAAATAAAAATTTTATAATATTAAAAATATCCCCTTTTCAATAACATTATATATATGTGACCAGGATTAATAAACTATGTTTAGATCTTTCTAAAATGATCTCTCTAAAGGTTTAATAATAGGCCGTTTGTAATCTTTTGGCGTGATCGTCTTAGTTAGGACCCTTATTTACGTTGTGTTTGTTTGTAACTTAGTTCTTTTAGGGGTCTTTTGGAAGAATGAATATTCACTAGAGCAATTGAAAGCTGTTGGTAGTGCCTAATAAGCTAAGTGAACCCCGTTCACGAAGACAGGGCTCGAAAAAGGTTAAGAACATAAAACGTCCCTATTCCACTTGTATCAGGTTTACATTATTAATTTATTATTATTTATCCCTTCCCGCTTGGAAAAGGCTCACAATATATTTATACAAAAATACCCGATACAAGGGCTTCGCTCTCCTACATTTATTTAAAAAAATGTAGGGGAGGTACACGGCCCCACACACGCCGTGCACGGTGAGCGCCAACCATTTTGATGCACTCCCCCCGAAGGGAACGCTAATTCGGGAACTGGACCGTAGTCCACAGCAAAATAACTGGCGAACCAGTAAAAGAGGCTTGGCCCCTTGTTAGTGCGTAAGCACAAACATCGACCGAAGTCGCGCATGTCAATGCGTGTAAACGCCATACAGAATACGAACGAATCCAGCCACAGTGAATGTACGTCACACGGTTTAGGCAAATAGGCACACTGGCTGTAAACCCTCCGTGAGCGCCACCACCTGCCAGACCGCCGCTCCTGCAGACGTGATGTAAGTGTATGGCATCACCACCAATTGCATGATCAGCACGGCTACTAGCCGCAGAGCGTGTCATGAGACTACTGCTCACCTCAAGGGAATGGGGTCCCACGTTGTGCAGCTTTCGGCCGCAGCCTTGAGAGTCTCCTCAGATCCTCCCGCCAGCTACCACCCGCATGAGGTCGACACATATGCTCCACCAACCAATACAACGGCAGATATAGCCAAAAGGCAGTTATAAGATAAGAGTAATAATTCGCCATCAGAAAGGGTTTGTGTCACTGACGTTGAGTAAATGCATTTTCGATCATGTTTGTCTCACCCACCAACAAGTTGCCTTCAATCATTCAAAGGTGGGAAAGTTACAGAGAGATAATATTATGTTGTTATATAAAATATCGTGGAGGGCAGACAGTCTGCAGCCCCGCAATGAAGGGACCCGACTTGGGCAAAGCTACTTAGGTGTGAGTTAAACCAAGACGCAGAGAGCGCCATTGAGAATAGCGTCCCACCAAACAACCATCGCAGAGAAGTAATGCTGCAGAACGCAACAAGCATCAATACGACTATCGTCGGGCTTACACCATTCCAAGGTCCCCCATACATCCCAGCAGACATCACCACCCGTATACCTCCATCGACCAGAACCACAGAGAGCGTCAAATCAGGCGCAGCACACCCGTAGATCCATCACAAGACGCAATACTGCCAGTAGCAGTAAGCATCAATGCAACTATCATACGGATGGCGCCCCCTCACAACACACCCAACATGATCCCTATCGACTTTGGTAACAAAGTTGGTATTGTTGTTATATTAAAAATATCACCAACGTATAATAGTAGCACGCTACTAAGACGCCAATGAACAAAACTCCACGTATCATAGCGCTAATGCACTAAGACATGAAGTTGAGTATGCCTGTTACACTTAAAAGTGCTACCAAACACACTCAACATCCCCATCCGAAAGATAGACGACGCATCGCTATGCGCTACGACGCCGCCCACAAACGGTATGGGTGTGCGATGTCCACGGGAAAGCCGTATTGCTACAACAAACCCGCTTACCACCGACACTAAGATGTTAATTGTATACCTCCATCGACCAGAACCACAAGAGAGCGTCGAATCAGGCGCAGCACACCCGCAGATCCATCACAAGACGCAATACTGCAAGAAGCAGTAAGCATCAATGCAACTATCATACGGGCGGCGCACCCTCACAACACACCCACATGACTCCTATCGACTTTGGCAACAAAGTTAGTATTGTTGTTATATAAAAAATATCACTAACGTATCATAGTAGCACGCTACTAAGACGTCAATGAACAAAACTCCACGTATCATAGCGCTAATGCACTAAGACATGAAGTTGAGTATGCCTGTTACACTTAAAAGTGCTACCAAACACACTCATCATCCCCATCCGAAAGATAGACGACACATCGCTATGCGCAACGACGTCGCCCACAAACGGTATGGGTGTGCGATGTCCACGGGAAAGCCGTATTGCTACAACAAACCCGCTTACCACCGACACTAAGATGTTAATTGTATACCTCCATCGACCAGAACCACAAGAGAGCGTCGAATCAGGCGCAGCACACCCGCAGATCCATCACAAGACGCAATACCGCAAGAAGCAGTAAGCATCAATGCAACTATCATACGGGCGGCGCACCCTCACAACACACCCACATGACTCCTATCGACTTTGGCAACAAAGTTAGTATTGTTGTTATATTAAAAATATCACCAACGTATAATAGTAGCACGCTACTAAGACGCCAATGAACAAAACTCCACGTATCATAGCGCTAATGCACTAAGACATGAAGTTGAGTATGCCTGTTACACTTAAAAGTGCTACCAAACACACTCAACATCCCCATCCGAAAGATAGACGACGCATCGCTATGCGCTACGACGCCGCCCACAAACGGTATGGGTGTGCGATGTCCACGGGAAAGCCGTATTGCTACAACAAACCCGCTTACCACCGACACTAAGATGTTAATTGTATACCTCCATCGACCAGAACCACAAGAGAGCGTCGAATCAGGCGCAGCACACCCGCAGATCCATCACAAGACGCAATACCGCAAGAAGCAGTAAGCATCAATGCAACTATCATACGGGCGGCGCACCCTCACAACACACCCACATGACTCCTACCGATTTTGGCAACAAAGTTAGTATTGTTGTTATATAAAAATATCACTAACGTATCATAGTAGCACGCTACTAAGACGTCAATGAACAAAACTCCACGTATCATAGCGCTAATGCACTAAGACATGAAGTTGAGTATGCCTGTTACACTTAAAAGTGCTACCAAACACACTCGTCATCCCAATCCGAAATATAGACGACGCTTCGCTATGCGCTACTACGCCGCCCACAAACGGTATGGGTGTGCGATGTCCACGGGAAAGCCGTATTGCTACAACAAACCCGCTACGACCGACACTAAGATGATATGTCTAGGACACATCGGTTAGCGAGTCCAAGTTTACCTCGGACCAATTGCTCGTGAAGCAGCACACACGCCACCATAATATTCCTTTTCAAGTCCCTAATAAGGACTAGTCATTTTGCTACAGTACTAGGAGCAGTCAGTCACCAGACCACCCCATACAATGCTTATGCATCAAGGAGACCTCCTATAATATTGCTTTTGTATCATAGACCTTACTTTCATAAGTCATGTATATATAGGATTCGAACCCATGACCCTACTATTGTAATGCATATTAATCATAGAGACCTTCTATAGTATTGCTTTTGAATCATAGACCTTACTTTCATAAGTCATTCATATATAGGATTCGAACCCATGACCCTACTATTGTAATGCATATTAATCACAGAGACCTTCTATAGTATTGCTTTTGAATCATAGACCTTACTTTCATAAGTCATTCATATATAGGGTTCGAACCCACGACCCTACTATTGTAATGCAAATTCATCATGGAGACCTCCTATAGTATTGCTTTTGAATCATAGACCTTACTTTCATAAGTCATTCATATATAGGGTTCGAACCCACGACCCTACTATTGTAATGCAAATTCATCATGGAGACCTTCTATAGTATTGCTTTTGTATCATTGAGTTTAATATCATAAGTCCCTAATATAGGACTAGTCATTGTGCTACAGTACTTCAGGCAGTCAGGCTCCCGACCACCCCATATATATGTACAACTGCAGGTATGTATCTCCGGCACCTCATCCATACAAGACATCTATACGTGAACACCTTCCATAACTTAGGAAAATTTTCCTTAATACATGAACTCCTTCAACAACTTAGAAAAATTCATCTATACGTGAACTCCTTCCACAACTTAGAAAAATTTCTTTTATACACGAACACCTCCCATGACTTTAACAATTTTTAACAAATTTTCTAATTATCTTATAAATGTTATTTAACTTAATTTTATAATATTTGTTGACTTGTATTTCTATTATTTATCTTATTTTAAATATTTTTACAAGTTTTTATAATAAATTTACTTATTACAAGAAACAATAATTTTGCCTTTAATTTGCTATGTTATTGGGATAATGTCTGAAATATATTAACTTTATATTTATTGATTTAACTTAATTGCTTAATATATATCTTTTAAAACTATTTTTGACGCCCCTTTATATTGAATTTAATTATTAATAATAATATTGAGCCGTCACAATATCAATGATATGTTGCAAACTGATAACATTCATTGCTATGTAGACAACAGCACTGGTGATGTCTTATACACTGGCCGTGCCAGTATTTCTCTGGAAAACGTCTTCGAGTACCGGGACAAAGTTTTGTCTGAAATCGAGTCTTTGCTTAACAAAGTCTTGGATTGCGGGCGAGTAAATATAGTCCAATTCAATCCCCAGAAGACACAAGTTTGCGCGTTAACCGCTAAGAAGGACCCCGTGGTTGCATCTCCTCAGTTTGAAGACACTGCCCTTGCTACCTCAGCTAGGATCAGATATCTCGGCGTCGACATTTCGAATAGTGTGCAGTTTCGTGGTCACTTGAAGGGGAAGGCCAGATTGGCCTCTAAAAATCCTGGCGTGCTCAGCAGAGCGAGACAGTATTTCATGCCCGCACATTATTTTTATTTTATTTTATTCTTTATTGCATCCTTAACAATAGAATACAAAGGGCTGACTTAATGCCTTGAGGTATTCTCTACCAGTCAACCCATTCACTTGCAACTTTACAAAACGCAAGTTTGAACTCACGTGGAATACCTACTGTTCTCATCTCTGGGTCGGGGCACTCCAGTGCCAGCTCCTTTCACTTGACCGCATCCAGCGCAGAGCGATTCGAATCGTTGACTACCGAGTTCTTTATGATCGGCTCGATTCACTGGCGCTGCGTAGGGATGTTGCATCCCTTTTCGTTTTCTATTGTATTTACCATGGGAAGTGTTCTGAGAAATTGTTCTGATTAATTCCAGCCGTCAAACTTCAAGAATGCACATCACTCACTATCTGGATGCTTGGCGGTCCACTACTGTGCGTTTTACTATGAGTTTTTTCCTCGTACAACTTCTCTATGGAATTGCTTACCACCGGCAACTTTTCCGGATCGATACGACTTAGGGACTTTCAAGAAAAAAGCTTACTCCTTTCTAAAAGGCCGGCAACGCATCTGCAAGTCTCCTAGTGTTGCGGTTGTTCATGGGCGGCGGTAGTCACTAATAATCAGGTGAGCCGTATGCTCGTTTGCCCCCTCTTCTATAACAAAAAAACTTGCGGGACGCCGTGCCCGAAAATGACCACGCCAGGCTCTACCGGGACCGGGCCATCATCACTATCGGGACTATTCTTGCGAATAAGCTTGATGTTGTGCTGATGGACCGAGCACAGTCAAGGATATTTTTGGTCAATATTACCATGCACTATGACGAAAACCTAGTGAAAGTCGAATCAGATAAGAAAATCAAATATCTGAACCTGGCTCACGATGTGACTGACATGTGGGGTGGTCTGCCGACCGAAATTATTCCTGTAGTCGTCTCTGCGAATGAGTTACTCCCCGTCAGCGTCTCTACTCCATGACGTACCGCTCCGATCTCAAATGCAGATGGCGAAGCTCCTCGATACCATCCGCATCGTTCGCCGGTTTCTTTTACTTTCCCCCTATTTTTTTATTATGTTCAAGCAGCTATGCGGGTCTAGGGAAAGAGACAGCTGCCATGACTGCGACCTAAAAGGTCTATTGTGATCAACTTTCCCCCTAACCCTTGGCCGTTTAGTCTCCCCTGCCGAGGGTTTCCATCTGGTTGGGCTTTTATTTATTCATGTATTGTTATATATTTATGTTATTTTATTGATATTTATGTATATTTATAATTTCCACTCACAATTATATATTTATAGAACCCAACTAGATGAGAAAAGTCTATAGATACCACAGTAATAATAATAATTACGTATAAAAATCGTAATCGAAACCCGACGCACATGTGGATTATTAAAAATATATTTTCTGATTTAAGTGGTTCTTAAGGACAAATTCATCGACGTCGACACTCCAAATATGGCAGAACGTGAGATTTTGGAGAGAAATTTTCGTCTCTAGTACCCTCGAAGTTCTAAATACGACGTCAAAAAGTGTCACAAATTGTACGAAATCTCATAACTTGTACTCATTCGTTGTTTCCATATTTGAAATGTAATTACATATACCGTATAAAAATTCAATTATGTGAAATTCCGTTGGAGTTAATATTTTGGAATAGTATTTTTATATATAAGTTAAAGGGAACAACTTCATTTCTTTGCACAGT
The DNA here is from genome assembly GCA_036936625.1 of Parnassius smintheus behrii. Taxonomy (NCBI): domain Eukaryota; kingdom Metazoa; phylum Arthropoda; class Insecta; order Lepidoptera; family Papilionidae; genus Parnassius; species Parnassius smintheus. The sequence goes on from JAUPFT010000012.1 coordinate 4,833,293, forward strand.
TGTCAATACTTGAATTAAGAGCGTGCCTTGTGCCTTTCCTTTTTTTAAACTGGACCCTCACACTAGGATTTCTCCTGTATTGCGGAGGCGGCTTACAAACACAAACTAAGTGGCCCTTATTGCTGTAACTCACTGCTAACACGCTGTTTTTTTAGCCCTAAACGTAAGTTACTTAGCGGACTTCAACGGGTACAGACTGAGCAGAGCTTTTGGCCTTGGACTTTATTTTTATTTATAAGGTGATGCTATGTGATGTCGCGTTATCCTGCTGACATATAAACGGCGCAAAATGTGTTTCAACTGGCGCGAATTGCAGAAGACCGACGAACGAATATAGAGTACATCTGATAATAATTGGTTATTGTGGTTTGGTTGAAGATTACATATGCGTTGTCACCTCTAAGAAATAAAAACTCACATTCGGCATACATACGGCATACATACGGCATACAATAGCAGTGCTTGCACCTTGCAAGCACTGCTATTTAACAGTTGAAATAGATAAGACCTACCCAGGGAAATGGAGTCATATACTTAGTAACACCAAGTACCACCTAGTTACTCATACCGTATCCACATATATCGTACACCGTATGCCGTTTGTGTGTGTGTGTGTGTGTGTGTGTGTGTGTGTGTGTGTGTGTGTGTGTGTGTGCGCGTGCGCGTGCGTGTGTGTGTGTGTGTGTGTGTGTGTGTGTGTATGCGCTTGTGTGCGTGCGTGCGTGTGTGTGAGGCGGACTCGTTCCTGCTACAATCTCCTTTCAATTTTGATAGAATTATGTGAAACAGTGGAGGATATACAGTACGTAACAAACAACCCGGTGATCCTTTTAGGAATGTAAATGATTTAAGCATGGCATTTATGATAGCGATATTGTTTGATCGTTATTAAAAAGATTTTAGTGTTCACAATAGGTATCGGCTCCGTAGCGCAGTGGGTTAGCAATGAACTGCGGCGCTAACTTTACAAAAATTGTTCTGAATGAAAAAAAGTTCTAAATGTTTATCCTTGTGAAATATATGTATGCGAACTTACTTCAAGATACAGGAGAAAATAAATCTTAGAGTGAAGGTAATGGTTTTTAAAAAAAAGTTTGCTTACATCTGAACTAAGTGACACATCCTTCGTTAAAGCGCCTTCTTTACAATACTTTATTCCCTGGTCTGTGAAGAGATATCAAACCCACATAAAATTTGCATATATATTTTTTTATTTTATTTAATTTTTATGGTTGATTTTTCCGGTGTAAAGTTATTTCTAAACGTTTAAATACTGATTCTGATATTGCACTTACCCGGTCAGAAACAACATGGTATTTGTTACATGCTGTATACATGTAAGATGATATTACCTAATTTACTTAATTAACCGTTGGAGAATATTATAATCAGATTAAAGTATGCCCTTCTGGAAGTTGATGAAAACAAAACAGGCTTGAGGAAAGTTAATACAATTATATAACCATATTGATTTAACAATGATGTACTATCAGAACGAAAAGGGAACAGGTAACCGATCTCGTTTTCCAATATTTATTTAGGTGCGGATTATTTGTTCGGAAAGATCGACGCAATGATATGTCTTTCTGAGTTAAGGTTTAATACACTGAAATAACCGGTATTAATAAAATAAATGATTTTTTGGAAAATTGTTTCATAATAGCTGACCCATCAAATATCTGTCTTGTATGAAATGTGGTACGATTAGATTTAATCCCAATTCACTTCGAACTTTTTGCAATATTAATATATTTTTGATAGTAAACTGAAAGGCAAGGAGTTATTTTGGTTCCTAAATATAGATTTCGGTCGTAACTTTATAGCTACGGACCAACGTCTTGACAAAACAAATATTATATGAAAATAATGATCTCAATCGTTGAAGTCGTTTAGAAGTTCTTCACTGACAAACGCAATGATTTAAAAACATAAAAACATAAACTTATACGTCTGTCACCTGCCTGGCTATGTTGTGTATGCTATGGCTATGTCACTATTGTCACATCCATATATCTACGATTATTTTGTACGTGGTAAAGAGAGCCACAATGCAGCTGTTTTGTGGCCATAGAATGAATGTAAACTGTATATATAGAATGAATGTACAAAGTATTACTGATGTGTATCGCATGGTAAGTGTAGAGAACCAGAGATCCTCATAACTGGAAAGGAGGCATTTCATCTTATTCCTCAGGGTTGGTAACGCATCTGCATTTTGAATCTAAATTGAAGATAGATGTAGATGTCTATGGGCTACAGCATCTTAAAATCAGGTGGACTGTGTGCTGGTTTGTCACACATACTCTATAAAAAATATCCTGTCCCTCATCGGTCCATTGTAAAAGGAAGTTGCTGATCATGAGGTCTCCGGTTCGAATCCTGGAGGGCTAAATATGGTTACGGGTTTTTTTCTGTCAAGAAATTTTCTTTAGCAGAGTCAGGAAATTGACGGAATTTCACGCCCGTGCCTCGGAGAGTACGTAAATCTGTTGGTTCTGCACGACATTTCTTTTCGGTCGTTCAGATAGCCATAATATCGGTCTATGACACAGTGCACATATGCTTGCGCATACACTCGGGCACGAATATCCTAACTCCTGTCTTGCGCAGATGGCAGGTAGTCTCCGCTGAGACTGGCTGCCGTGACTGAAATTTTGCCTGGAGGACATTAATTTGGTCCATCTCAACAACCCATTATATCAATAACGAAGCGTAGATTTTTAAATTAAGCACAAGTTACATCATTATAATTGAGAGCCATCACAGGTCTAGTAGTAGGTAGCTAGACAGTAGGTCTAGACCTGAGCCACCTGTCAGTTATCGAAACTATATTACTTGTTGTCTATTAGTATTAAATAAATTGATAAAGAACGGTAGTTCATTGGCTACACGTTCGCCGTAAATTACACATCAGTGAAATTGTTGATTGTAATTTTGTGTACTCGGCAATGAGCGAAAACGTCGTAAACTGTTTGGGGAATAAAAATATTTCGATTACAAACTCGTGCTAAGATCATAATATACCTGCAACACGACTATAGCATGAAAGTTAGCAATCTCAGTTACTCTGAATACTAAGATTTTAGTATGAAGGAACCGGTCCCACTTGTGCTTTAAAAATTATCAATAAACACCTATTTTTACTGCTTCTCGCTAAATGCTATAAAATATTTTACTTGTGAACTGTTAACTTAGCAGTAAATAACTATTACAGCACACCAATCACATATGTACTGGAAAACGTCGTGCTCAATCAACGGTAATAAAACGGATTACGTTACCGTTCCACTTCGTTATTTATTTTTTCGCTGCAGTTCCTAATTTGTGGTTTACTTCTTATTTAATAATAGGGCATCAGAAAAACACAAAGAATATTATACTCATCATTATTTGTTAATGTTATAAATATTGATGAGACTTCAAAAACAATTAATTGTATATTATGTTTGCGTATTATTTATATTGCGGAAAATATTTTTAATAAATAAGAAAGGATCAGAAAAAAACAAAGAATTTTACACACTCATCATAATGAAATTTACTCATGTTTTTAATATCACTGAAAGTTTATTATTATGCATTATATCCTCACCGCAGCTTTTATTATGAATGATTTTGCTGGACCGCCAAAGGACTTCGATTTCAGAGACTACGTACGCACATACGAGTACATTAACTCTCACGTCTGTTTCTTTTTTATAGAATAAGGGTGACAAACGAGCACACACTCCACCTGATAGTAAGTGAATGCTAGCCTAGAAAAAAATATAGCCTAGAAATATCCACAATTATCTATTTTTTATTGTTGAAGACTAAGATGGAATGCTTCTTTTCGAGTAAAAAGGATCTCCAGTTCTCTGCACATACCATACGAAATACAGCACCAAAAAGCTGTTATTTTAGGCTGGTATTCTGTGAGAGCGTGGTCCTCCCCCGGCTAAACCGGTCATTTGTGCTAGAGCCTTAATATAGTTGAAGCTTGGATTTACCACGTCAAATGTACGTCTGTGGTAGGCAGAGACTACATCCATTTGGAACGATCCTGAAACACCTCTCTGTTTTTTTAATTCCTTATATATTCGCATACACGATCTTAATGTATCCCGTTTTCAATGAACCGCCAATATGGCCGATTAACTTTTGTCTAAGCGTCCCTTGCTCTTTGCCATATTTTATACAAGTGGGGGAAACTAGTCTGCAGATTAGCAGTTGCTATGTGTCGACTTCCGCCCATGAGCACCTGCAGCACCTTCCATGCGTTACTATTCTTTTAGAGGCCTTGTTTAGTGTGTGTATTTAGTTAAGCATACACTTCAGCCAGCGGGTGAGAGTATGTGCGTTTGGTCACCTTTAAAGTTAAAAGTTACAGTTAGCCTATATACGACCCACTGCCATATATGTCTCCTCTCGTTTTTATGAGGTATTTAGGGCAAGGAATTGTCCGCCGCGTTGCCCCAATGTGTGTAGGTAAAATTCACGTCTTTGAAATATTTCTTCTTATTATTTATCAGACAAGCAGGTTTCTTCGCGATGGTTTCCTTCACCGCTGATCACGGAGAAAATCTGCACTTAAGATTGCAATAACACTTTAATGGTGGCGGCGGGGATCAAACCCGAGTCGTCATTCTTATCTAAAAGTAAGGTAAAGTTACAGCCTATATACGTCCCACTGCTGGGCACAGGCCTCCTCTCATTTCTGAGAGGGTTAAAGGGCAAGGGAGTGTCGGCCGCGCTGTCCCAACGCGTGTTGGCGAACTTCACATGTCTCCGAAATATTTTTTCATTATTCCTCATACATGCAGGATTCCTCACGATGTTTTCCTTCACCGCCAAGCACGTGGTAAATCAGCCTTTAAAATTACAAGTACTTAAAATTGAAATTTCACTGTCACTGTCACTCTTATCTGACTAAAATAAATTTTCCAGTTTTCCGTATTGTAGATTCCACTAACTCCAAATATACAGCACCCAGATATCCAGCATCTAAAAAATATTTATACGCTGTACTAATACGACTGTAGCAAAAATTGTATTTCTAGGGCTGATTTTGTAACCACAGAATAAAATACAACATACACAAGTTAAAAAATAAATTACATTGAAATGCCATAGTTTTATTGTATTATAATATGTATAAGTGGTTACAGTTAGTCAAGCGTCGGTAGCCTTATGTTCGGGGTTCGAACCTATGTTTTGACTACTATTGCTAACTGCTCTGTGGCTCCCTACACAAGAATTTTCAGCTTTGTTGGATATATATAGGAAGAATTAGCAGTGCTGATATATTTTTAGTATCTTTATAAAATATTATTAATTTTTACAAAATATAGGTGACATACGAGCAACAGAAAACAGATACAAGAAAACAGTCTACCATTACAATAGACATTTATATTTATCCTCGATTAAGAACCAAAATGTGGATACGTTGTCATATCTGAGAACTAAAAGATATGTATCTTTTCCAGTAAAAATTGTCCGCGGCTCTCTACAAATTCTACTATAATATTAGATTTTTATATTATATAAGCTTCTTTTGAAAGTTATTACTTAATATTAAAACTCATTATTATCATTATCATCATAGTCATTACAGCCCTTCAAAAGTCCAGTGCTAAAAAGGGGCCGTCTTCACTGAATCCCACAAAGCACGGTCCTGCATCCATCGATCCCCCATTATATTGAATTACGTTTAGATAAGAAATAAAGAAACTCAATATATTATATTACGATTCCGAGAAAGCTATCTGCAAAATTGTGACAGATGCCTAAACTTCTTTACATATAGCTCAGAAGATTAACAAGAAGTAAAAGAGATCTGTGAATATATGGTGTTATATAACTGACATATTAATTTGAATGGCGTAAATAAACTTAAGTGGGAATTCTACTTAAACATAAATGTAACGTATTACGTGTTTAATGCAATAACATACAATAGTACATTTTCATTTCTAAAGTGCGATATGCAAGCTCAGACTGCATGCAGCGGGTCGTTTTGATATTCTTATGTTTTATCTCTCAAGTCAGAAAATTTGGCGTCGGGAATATAAATGCTAAGTTTATGTAAATATTGGCCGAACATGGGTACGCTCTTGAAAATTCACACAAATTATTATTTTCATAAAATATTATTTGTCAAACACGATATTCCTCTAAACACTTTTAGAAAAGACATCCTTGTACATAAAGAAGCCAAAAAAACTAGCACTATCCGCAAACAATACATTTATGCGTATGACCTCCTGTTAAAGACGGGCTCCAACTTACTGAATAAAAGAGAAGAGAAGAGAAGAGAAAATATTATTACAATGTCCAAGTTAATAATCCATCCCAAATACTTCAGTAAAGATCTATATTCAGACTTCTCTCATAAAATCAATCAATCAAGAATGCTTTATATAATTGCTACTTTTCACTTCAATAACTGACTTGGCACTGGCAGAATTCTATCAAAAAAGTCATAAAATAAAAGAAGAGGAAGAACCTTAAACAAACCACTTTCAGCGCCATCGGTCAAATAAATTTCTTTACGTCTATTAAATACTCTTACCACTAGCCATTAAAGGCCACAAGATTTTCAGAATTTTCTTAATATTAATTTTTAAATGATTAAAACTCTACTACTAACATTTTAGGTAATTTGTGGAAAAAAATAATGTCTAAGAAGAAAAAACAATCGGTCTTCAAAAAAGTAGGAAGTCATTAATTAGACTTTAGAATAGTTAACATACTCGTATCTTGCTGAATATAGTCTCGAGTCATTATACATTCCCAATCAGAATCAGAATCAGAATCAGAATCGGAATATTTTTATTGCCAATAAACTGTGTATGTACAATTTGCGGGTGACATTGCAATTAAATGTTACACGGTTTACCCATATCGGGTATGCAATAATTAGAAAACAAAACTTAATTTAAATTATTTGGTATTAAAATATTCATCTAAATTATAAAAACATTAGTATGCAATATTTAAAAAAAACAGAACTTAATTTAAATTATTTGGTATTAAAATATTCATCTAAATTATTAAAAACATTAGTGTGCAATAATTAAAAAAAAACAAAACTTAATTTAAATTATTTGGTATTAAAATATTCATCTAAATTATAAAAAACATTATGTATTAACCATTTTTTAGTTGTTTTTTTTAAATTTTGGCAAGTCCATGGCTTTTATATGAGGTGGCAGATGATTAAATATTTTAATACCTGTGCAAAAGGTGCTCTTATAATACATATAATTATTTATTCTAGGTGTATATAAATTATGCTTATATTTAGTGCGTATTCTACGTGAATTCCCATTAGATTTAATCTAAAAATAGTTGCCATTCTGTTTGATAATATTTCTAAAATATAAATATTAGTGAGAGTGAAAATGCCTTTTTCTTCGAATACATTTCTTAGAGTTTCATCTGAGTACATATTATAAATGATCAGCAGACATCGCTTTTGCAGAATAAATGTTGACTGCCCGTTTGTAGAATTACCCCAGAAAATAATACCGTAAACTAATAGAGGGTATACCTGGCCGAAATATGCAGCCTTTGATACATCAACGGAGGTTGTTTCTGCTAATATGGATAATGCGTAACTGTAGCTAGAGATTTTTTTGTTTATTTTTTCAATATGAGATTTCCAACTTAAATGACAGTACATATACACACTACAGTAATACTTTTATGTATATTACAATAAGCTCCGACTTCTATTTATCTTGGTTTATATTTTAAAAGGAATTTAATTATATAAGAAGCTGCTTTACATTTTCCTTTAAAATTACTTTGCTTGTGAACGTAAATGTAAATTTTCAATCGATTCAATGAGCAGTCTGGAGTACTCAAGAAATGGGGCACTGCATAAAAATCTTTCGACAAACTAAGGAGTGACATAAATGTTTGAAATATTGCTCGTTGTGTCTCGGAGTGTTTCATTTCCGGTCCAGTTCCGAGTCATTTCACTTTGAGGACGAATGAAAAGTCTGCGACTCTTTTATAACAGCCGATTTATATACTGTAATAAGCACGAACTTCTCTTGCTTGTCAAAGCAATTTTTAAAATGGATCACTTTTAAGATTTATTGTACAACGTGTTGTAACCACAGCTGTTTTGCATAAATAATATTGTGATCACGTACTAAATATAAAATCTAAATTGGCTTTTCCTAGACGTGTTAGAGCTAAGGAGCATCTAAATAATGGCAGGGGCTTCTAGACCGGGGTAGGTCGCTCTCACTCAATATCAGCGTGAAACAGCAGTCCAATCCTGCTGTGTTTCACATGATGTATGATTAGAACCATAGACCCTTTTTTCTAGCATCAAGACATTCCATCTTGTTCTTCAGGAGTAACAACATTAGTGTTTTGATATTATATTTCCCACAAGGAAGCTAAGCACTGACTTTAAGCTACGTTCCGAAGTACAGTTTTCTCACGTTAAATACCGCAATTAGAATGTAATTAAAAATAAATAAATATTAATCTATTTTAAACATATATATATATATATATATATATATATATATATATATATATATTTACTTAAGACAAACATAAATCAATAGACCATAATGTCCTCCAGGACATTAATACCATATTAATTAAGCAAAAAAAGAAAAGTTAAAATAATACGCAAGTGCCTATTATACATTGAGTAAAAGTGAAAGAGTGTATAATATCGAATTACACCCATCGCTTTCGTTTACGGCGATACTCATAGTAAAAAAAAAACTAGTATTTCTTACTACTACTTCCTATTCGATTGCATTACTGATTTTACAGCCCTCAATTTACTTTTAATATCATAGATAATCTCCTGCATGCAAGTTGAAAGACTTAGATATGCTACAAGCAAATTGAAATTGAAAAAATAAATGCGTTTATTTAAGATATTTGATCTTGAAGTTGGCTTGTAATTTTATTAAAATTTTAATTATTATACCATTACCTTACTTACCCTTACCTTATCTTATACCTATAACTTATATATACTCTTACCCTTTTTGGCGGTTTATGGAATATCACTGGTGGCTCATCCACTATTTTCTCACCCTTAGGTATAGAACTTTATTTGGAACCATCACTGTAGTATAGCTTATTTAATAAAATATAATAATTAACATTTGAGTCGTTTCCGAGAAATCGATGAACATACATAAAAAGACATAAGAATCGAATATAAAAACTTCCCATTTTTTGGACTCGTTTAAGACAACCGAACATTGCGTAAGTATGACTTGTAACCGAAATCTGTTTGAATGCGTTGACAATAAATCTACGTTTCTGGCGAGTTGTTGAGGCGGGTGATTTCTATTTGCCATCCAATTCATCGTGAGGAGATTGCGTAAACAGTTTGATATTTTATTGTTCGAAAAATTTACCGAAATTTTATGAACATCTTGTTCTCGGAATAATTGGTTTCTTGAAATTTATTAGTAGATGGCTAAACTATCACACATTTTTATCATCTACCAGAAGTCCACTGCTATGGTCATGTCCCATAGATTTCTTCATAGAGGGGAATTCGCCACGGTGGTTGCGAACTTCATTTTCTATTATTTTCAGTTTTTATAAGAATAATTTCATCATCTTCACCACCTTCGTCGCCTCTTAGAACAACCACGGGATAATATGGGGTAGTATTTATTCTTACGGTGCCACAATGCAAATATATTTTAGCTCTAAAGAAATAAAATAATCGTGGCGGCAAGACACAATGGAGACCAGCCATCTGGGCAGGACAGGATTATAGTGCACGAGTGTATGCGCGGAAACATTTCCGATCGGATCTGACTATGAGAGTTAGAGAATTGAGAGTGCATCACCCAATGCACTCTCAATTCTCTCACTCTCATAGTCAGATGGGGTGGTAATCCAACGAAAGAGATCAGTAGCAGGACAAAACTACAAAACTACTTCCCAAGGCACGGAGGTGAAGCACCGCCCCTTCCTGGTTCAGGCCTGCTACTTTTTATTTCTCTTTATTAGGTTAACCAACAATTGCTAACACTGCAGGAAATAGAGTAAGTGTGGCCCTACACTCTATTGTGAAGAGTCAAAATGTGTCAAAAAAGGCACGTACGGCTATTCACAACGCTGTGTTGGTCCCTACTTTAACGTATGGTAGTGAAATTTGGGTGTGGCAGAAGAAGAACGACAGTAGTATAAATGCAGTAGAAATACGGTCGTTAAGGAGTACGTTGGGGCTGAATCTGAATGACATGGTGAGAAATTGTGTGATAAGAGAAGAGTGTGGGTTGCAAGATAATGTTGTGACCAGGATTAAGAAAGGAATGCTTCGGTGGTTTGGTCATGTGGAACAATAAATGAGGAAAGAGTGACAAAGAAAATTTATGTTGCAATATTGAATGGCAGAGTCGGAAAAGGACGCCCTAGGCGAAAATTTATCGACCAAATTAGCGATTTATTAAAAACGGGCCAAATTAGGAGTTACCCTAACCGACGAGCATGTATGCGTAGGTATATGGATGTGAAGGAGGCGAGAGACGTGTGTCAGGATCGTGCCAAATGGAAGTCTGTAGTTTCTGCCTACCCCTCTGGGTGACAGGCGTGAGTGTTTATGTTTATACTTTTATGCTAACGCTAATATATCAAATGAGTACAGTTGCTTAAAAGTATTAACAAAAGTGGTACAACAACTTTAAGGTAAACTCCGCACGCATATAACTATAAATATGCATAAATTGAAAGAAAAAACAATAAATTGATCCTCAACTAACATTAAAAGTATTAATTTATTAGTAAGAATAGTGCTACATAAATTTAAAAGAAAATAAAAGCTTAAATTTATTTTACTTTACGCTTTTAACTTACACATTTACGGAATGATTTAGAGAAAATTCTGGGTGAGTCAAAGTTATTGTTGAATACTTGAAATTTCTTAACAGAGAAATCCAATGACTTAATGGCTCAATCCGGGATTCGATCTCAGGACATCATGATCAGTGGAATTGTATACAACCACTGGGTTCTAACATCACATAGTTTCAGCGTCATTATCTTGCAATCAACTGCTAAAATTATGGGCATTTTGTAAGGTATCTCATTCATCATCATCATCATCATTACAGCCCTTCACAAGTCCACTGCTGAACATAGGCCTCCCCCAAGTAATGCCAGAAAGTATGCATCCATCGACTTCCTGCATATCTTACCAGGTCGTCACTCCATCTAGTGGGGGGTCGCCCTAAACTACGGTATATCACACATTTCATTGAATCACTCAAATTATGTAGGTCATTACTAGTCCGAGGCCATATTTGTATTGAAGCGGGGTTTCCAATTTAAAGACACTTTGTTGAGACCTTCCACATATTATAACTAGTCCATTATCAATGCTGTCTGCCAATTTGTTGTGTTTGGCCCTATTTTTATATGCCCTACCGAAATCTTTTTATGATTATTTTATAGAAATTATTATTTTCTAATAAGCTGCACTTGTGTTTATTAGTTATGATGTCAATAATTTACTACAGAATATCTTAATCCACAACTCAATATATAGATAATCCTACAGATTGCAATTGTTTCTCCATTCTTACAATAAACACGGGTTGATATGGGAATATAAAAAGTATTTCGTTTTAAATGTTATTTTATTTAATTTCAAGAAAAACCAAGCCGCTTTTAAAACAAAATACTTTCATTGTATATGCATGAAGAATTTATTATTTCAATTTGCAAGTTCTTTCACTGCACAAGTAGATTGTATATAAATTTAAACGCGGCTTCGGATTTTAAAGTAGCATACTCTCGATGCTCTCTTAAAAGAAAAATTGATCGGACAAACCGCATTTAAATTTTTAATAGATTAATTAAATTTTTAATACATTTGAGATATCCGTGCGGAGACGATGTGCAATAGAATAAAGGTGATACACGAGAATATAGTCCACCTGATGGGGAGTGTATGCTGTGGCTCATAAATATCTATTTTTATCGTCAATTAAAAATCAATATGCAGATGCGCTATCATCCTTAAGGAATCAGATGGAATGCCTCCGATTCTCTACACTCACCATACGAAACACAGCAGCTTTGAGCTGCTATTCTGTAAGAACGTGGTCTAGGTTAAGCCGACCCATTCGTGACCATAATATATCTCCAGCGTGACTCTATCACCCGGTTTCGTTTCGTGGGTGACGTAAGAGTTGATTTGAGAAAAGCATTGGCACAGATTTTAAAACCCACCCGGTGTCAGTAGATTTTTCGAATTTCTCATTAAATGTTAGTTTAGTCTTTGCTATGGTTACGTTAACTCAAGCTTAAAATGTACCTACTCTGTTAAGTTGTTCTAAGATCTAAAGTAACGTTTAATAAATAGAAATAGGCTAAAAGGTGAGACATGCGAGACTCTTACTGCAAGACATAGACCAAGACCAAGACTGAGGGTGCAATATCAAAACCAAGACCAGGTGTGTTAGCGCAAGACCAAGACCAAGACTGGCTAAGTTTTGTCTTGTTCTTGCATTTGGGCAACACCCGTACTGCCGGTTATTGATGAGGACATTCTGTTTTAGCGGGCGTTCAATTTACGCTCCATAATCTTGCAGAGTAAAGAGGTAATAGAGACGGGCCTTCAGTTATATTCGGAGGTTTTTGTGTGAAAGAATCATAACGTAACGATTTGTTTTTATTCTCTGCAAAGTAAAAAGGTTTCTTTATTACTAACTTTAAATATTTTACTATAAAAAATCTGTATAGAATGGGTTGTTACATGAATGTTTAATTTATAATAACCTAATTATAATAATTATATGATGGTCGCTTTCAAGCTGTTTCTTAATTAAGTTTTTTAAGTAGTTTGTACGAACTGTATTTTATTCTACAATTTTACTTTGAAAATATAGTCCCCCTGGGTTTATTTCGCTATTTGTTCCTAGAGCAGTCGTTTTTTTCCGAACCAGTCATAAACGTAAAAAAATTGTCTTTCATTAAGAATTACTTGTAAACTATATGGAACAAAAACTGTTCTCTTCTAATTTTAGAAACTCTGCAAATATAAAAATTCATTCTCTTTTCTATACAAGTGCTTTTGTGTGTGACTTTCATTTTCAGTCTGAGTGATCGCAATAACGTATAAGTGAACAATCAAACGGTTAACGAATCCAGGAAATAAAAATAGAGCAATTTATTGAAAATAAATGGACAGCTTTTATTTTATTTTTTATCAGAATAATGGTGACAAACGACCACCTGATGATGAATTAATATTGTGTCTTATAGATGCTTTGTCACCTCTGAGGAATACCCCGTTTTCATTAACAAAAAAACGTCTCGGCATTTTACATATGCTATACGAAACGCAGCGGAATTAATTTACTATTTACGCCAGTATTCTTTGATTGCGTGGTGCTTGCACGGTCGGGAGACTCGAACGAAAAAAAATTAAAAAGTAAAAAAAGTATGATTTTGAAATTATGGTAATGTACGATATTATAAATATTCTAACATACTGATTAACGTTGAGTCTAATATCAATTAGGCTACGTATATATTTTAATATACAAAAACTGTATTGAATGGGTTGTAACACGAATTTTTTATTTAAGTGATATAATATTCAACTAATTGCTTAATATGTACTGGCTTAGTTAATGGAAACCATTTGTTGCATCGTCTACAAAGTTAAATCATCGATCAGGTTTAGCAACGAAGATACTTATATTCAATTTAGCGAGGAAAGGTAAGTCGTCTTTCTAGAATTGTAAACACTAATAGCAAGCTACAAAATTAAATTAAATCAAATGAAAAATGTTATGTTCTAACATTACAACAAGGTTTCGAAGAAACAACCAGCAAGAAAAAAAAATAAAAAAATTGTACAACCGACTTCAATATACCATTTATAAGAACATCACCAATGTAGTCGAAATCGATTTAATACACATTATTAACGATAACTCAAAAACTACTAGTCAGATCTTGATCAAATTTATACTTAACCAAACGAAAAGCCCAGCCTGACAACTAAAAAAAGAATTATCGTAATCAGTTCATCTAGAAAAATATTTTGGGGTACCACATATAAAAAACTTGACTTGAGAAACTACTCGTTTCTTTAAGTAAGTTAAGGGCAGTTTATATCAGAGGCTTTTATTTAGCAGTTTATTCAGCAGTGGACTTCTTATCAACTCTCACGGTAGCGGTGGCGTAACATGGCATGGACAGAGGACTAGATGATGGAATTTCTAAAGTCGGCATACATGACATACATTTGAAACTTATTTGATCCTTCGACATTGAACCAATGTCGTAAACGAAAATTTAACCAGAAAGTTCGCGATGACAGAAAGATATTGCTTTATAAATAAAATATTTACAGACACTGGAAATATATTTTCTTCCCGACTAGTCGATATAGACGACTTTTATTCCTATACTGATTGATCGAACTAACGTACGACAAGCAATTTTATTCCCTCCACCGTGAAATAAATAAATATTGAGTTTTATTCAGCAAAATACGTAAAACATGAACGGTACAAGAATAGTTTTTGAAAAATATAAGGATATTGCATTGAAAATTAACTCGTGGTGAGTATATATTTTTGTATAATTTATACAGTGTTTTATTTATCTGCTCAATGTTAGTTAGCAAACATTAACCATTATTAACTTTAAACGTTAAATATACGTACATGAACACTCACGCCTGTCACTCAGAGACATTTGACACGATCCTGATACTCTTCTCTCGACTCCTTCACATCCATGTAGCTACGCACATATGTTCGTCGGTTAAGCCTATTATTAATTTAGCCCATGTTAAAAATATCGGAATTTGGTTGATAATAACGCATGGATACCGTGTATTCTTGTCAACTGTGCTATTTAATATTATATTATAAACGTGTTAGAGCCTTGTGCAGGTATGTTATGGTTGTAGCACGTATGGGTCGGCTGCACCAAAGGAAGACCACGCTCTCGCGGAATACAAGCGTAAAATAGCACCTTAATGCTGTTGTTATACGGAAGGTGAGTTTGGAAAACCAGAGACCTTTTTTATTTGCTTCGAAGCATTTGATCTTAGTTCTCAGCCCTGTAGCTCTATAGCCCTGTATCAAAATGAATATTAGGCATTTTGATTCTGAATTGAGGATGTCTCCATGCCAAAAAAATGATGAGCCAAAGCATCTACTTACCATCAAATGTCTGTGTGTTCATTTGTTACACTTATTCTATAATAAAAATTCACTTCTGCAACATAAATTTGCTTTTTCACTCTTTCACATTCATTCTTTTTACATGACTAAACTACGGGAGCACTCATTGCAAGCTTTACTCGTTTCATTCATTCACTTACGTTGTCATTTTGAGTAGCTCCTAACATTCTGCTTAGTGATCGCGTTTCTACGGTATTTATTCTTCTTCCGTGCTTCCTCTACCACTCCTAGCTTACACTACCATATGTTAAGGTTGGGACTAATACATTACGAACCGTACATTTGTTACACATTCTGACTTCCTGTAATAGAGCTGTTAGTGAGTTTCAACGTTGTAATTAAATTAAAAAGTGTATTTAAATAAAAAAAATAAAAGAAAATAGGATTTCGTTTGTTAAATGTCGATTTTTTCTGGCTTCAAATTTAAGATGATATATGTTATGTTATATGTTTTTGGGCCTATAATAAATAAAAATTTAATAAAATAATAACGTCTGTGGAATTGTTTTATGGACGTGTGACAATAGATGCATTCGCTTCCGGCTTAACTATGATTCGGCCTGTGCACGCGCCACGCATTAAAACAATGAGTTAATCTATGCACACATCTACAAAGATGCAGTAATAAGTGTTCGCTTCTGCCTGCCATATATATTTTTAGTTTATTAGTTAGTTCGTATGGTGAGTGTAGTGAATCAGAAACCCTTTAGAGAAAAAGACCCTTTTAACTGACTACGAGTCATTTCATCTTAGCCCCATTGAGAGAAAACAAAGCTCTATTTTGATTCTTAGCCAAAGATCAAAGTAGTGATGTATGCTTGTTCGTTCAATTTTTTGAAATATATGTAATATCAGAAATTAGCTAATACATCACTCAATGGTTACGATCCTTTACTAAAATTAACAACAATCATCTAAATCAGTCCACCTAGAAAAGTATTTTTAAAAACCTTGACTTGAGAAACTACTCCTTTTTAAGTCGGTTAAAAATAGAAACTGCGGCTTCTAACACGCCCGCTAAACGTGACAACTATGGAAAATACATCCTATATAGGGCAGTTTATGTCAGAGGCATTCAGCAGTGGACTTCTTATAAACTCTCACGGTTAGCGGTGGCGTTACGTTGCATGACTGAACGTTCGGATGATATTTATGTCGTTCCATTAATTTTATAACTTTCTCAGGATATAGAATAGGACTAGGTGATGGAATTTTTAAAGTCGGCATACATGGCATATGGTTGAAACTTATTTGATCCGTCAACATTGAACCAATGTCGTAAACGAAAATTTAACTAGAAATTTCGCTATATACAAAAAGATATTGCTTTATAAATAAAATATTTACTGACATTGGAAATATATTTTCCTCCATACTAGTCGATATAGGCGTTTTTTATTCCTATACTGATTGATCGAACTAACGTAATGCAAGCAATTTTATTCCTTCTACCGTGAAATAAATAAATATTAAGTTTTATTTAAAAAATATGATAAAACGTGAACGGAACAAGAACAGTTTTTGAAAAATATAAGCATATCGCATTGAAAGTCAACTCGTGGTAGGTGTATATTTTTGTATAATTTATACAGTGTTTTATTTATCTACTTAATGTGAGTAAGCAAACAATATACACTATTATCTTTATACATTATACATACATACATAAACACTCACGCCTGTCACTCAGATATATTTGACACGAACCAGAGAAAAACCACGCTCCCAAGGAATACCGGCGTAAAATAGCACCTTAATGCTGCTGTTTTACGGAAGCTGAATTTAGAGAACCGGAGACCCTTTTTATTGGATTCGAAGCATTTGACCTTAGTTCTCAGAGCTGGCAACACATATTTTGTGTGTGTTGCCAACCCTGCATCAAAATGCATAGCATGAATTTTGATTCTGAATCGAGGACCTCTTTCAGCCAAAGCATCTACTTACCATCAGATGTCTGTGTGTTCACTTGTAACACTTACTCTACAATTAACATTCACTTCTGCAACATAAATTCGATTTTTCAATCTTTCACATTCACTCTTTTGCATGAGCAAACCACGGGAGCACTCATTGCAAGCTTTACTCTTTTCATTCGTTACTCACGTTGTTATTCTGAGTAGCTTCTAACATTCTGCTTAGTGATCGCATTTTACGGCATTTATTCTTCTTCCGTGCTTTCTCTACCGTTCCTAGCTTACAGTACCATATATTAAGGTAGGAACTAACACATTACGAACTGTACATTTGTGACACATTCTGACTTCCCGCAATAGAGCCGTTAGTGAGTTTAAAGGATTTAAACTAAATTAAAAATATATTAAATTAAAAAAATTAAAAGAAAATAAGATTTCCTTTGTTAAACGTCGATTTTATCTGACTTCAAATTTAAGATGATATATGTAATGTAATATGTAATGTGTGAATATAATAAATAAAAATTAATAAAATAATAATGTTTGTGGAATTGCTTTATGGACGTGTGACGATTGATGCATTTGCTTCTGGATTTAAAATAATTCGGCCTGTGCACACGTCACGCATAAAAACAATGAGTTAATCTATGCACACATCTACGAAGACGCAGCAATAAGTGGTGGCTTTTGCCCGCTATATATATTTTTGGATTCTTTTCACCGCATTCGCCACCAATATGTATGAAATAAAGATCAAATAAATATGTCCAAAAATCACTTCCTAAATAAATATTTTCTTTTACAAACTTGCAAAAAACAAACGTTTTTAGATACGGTAATATTGTGATTAAAAACGAAGAGCTTTGAAGTTTGAAGAGTTTGAAGTCAAAGTGGATAGAATCCATCTAATTAGGTATTAACCTTTTACTGCACAGTGTATAAACACTTGTCGCTGTTTACCTTGGTATGGATAGTAAAGTATGGAGAGCAAATGAATCACATATTGTGAAGCATTCCACCTCAGTACCTGTAGTTACATTTGTTTCTTTGAAGCAGGCGGCAGGTTGTTCAGTAGTCACATATCATCAATTAGACTGTTGATTGGCTAGGTCAGTTTTAATTTAAAATAAATAATTTATGACTTTCAGACCAAATTACGTTCACGCTGCCCAGTCTTAACGAATACTATAAATGTGCGCAGGGCAAGTTTATAGTGCGCGAGTGGGTGCACACTGAGAGGCTATGCTTGTATAGCCTCTCAGTGTCTTTACTCTCGAATTCGATGTTATGTCAATCCGAAACGTCTGGAGAGAGAGAAATCGGGTGAAGGACCTTATATAGCTCATGAAATTTAACTTGAATTAATTTCTAAATGTCATTTTCCTGTAACATCGTATAAATCAATTTCCTCACAGAACACCAGCGTAAAATAGCAACTCGTTGCGCTACTGTGTTGCGTTTGGTGAGTTTGGTGAGAATGTAGGAAAAGAGGCATTCCATCTTGGTGCTCAAGGTTGACAAAGCATCTGCAATTTAATTCTTAATTGAGGATAAATGGAGATGTCTGAGGGCCACAATATTCTCTTACCATCACTATATGGTAGACTATATGCTTGTTTGTCACCCTTACACCCTAAAACTACCGAAAATTGATGTCGAATGTTACCCAATCTGATTTACTATAATTTTTCTTAGCACATAAAACTGTTCATTATAATATAAAATTATAAGTAAAACACGTTGTTATAGGATAACGACTGACACACACTGACATTTATTTTTAGAGAAAATGAATATTTGACATTGATAGTTTAGTTTACATAATCGTCAACAGATGTCTGTTCTGTGTACTAACTTCGTCGACTCTATGTACTATTTCGATATCATTCTTTGCAAAAGATATTAGAAATGTACAAGAAAATTATGTAACTTTATATTATTCAATTGGAATTGTTAAACGGTTTACCCTAATAACAATAGCTATAAAAATCACAATAAAGAAAAATGGAAGTAACTGAATTAAGAAAAATTATCGAAAAAAATTAACGAAATTTTATAGCAATTCAAACGATTGCGGATACAGTTTCGATAATTGCTTTATCGTCGAGCATTATAGCCGCGAAATCATATTGCCAGCATAATTGAGTCTAATTAATTTCGAAGATACACAATGATAAAATGCCAGCAGGCAGTCAGACATAATGCAAGCTCAAAGAAAACAAAGTATCTAATTATAGGCGAAATGTTTAAATAGGTTATTTAAAAAAATTTGTTATATTTGGTGGTTTACTGCATTCTGATTGAATTCATTATTGTCATCATTACAGCCCTTAACAAGTCCACGGCTGATCGTGGGCCTCCCCCAAAGAATGACACCTGCATTCGTTGTCTTCTCGCATGTGTTATCAGGTAGTCACTATATCCAGTGGGGCAATCCTGTACGAGTTACGAGACTGCCACTCGAAAACCAATTTCCTTCATCGGTTGTCGGTTCGTTGAGCTATATAGGTGACCAATTCCCAATTCAACTTATAAATCCGTTGGGCTACGTCGGTTACTCTGGTTCTACAGCGGATATCCTCATTTCTAAGTTTATCACGCAGATAAACTTCGAGCATAGCCCTATCCGTAGCACGCTGAGCAACCTTCAGCATCCTCATATGGCCGGCAGTAAAGGACAACGTCTCAGATCCGTAAGTCATCACTGGCAACACGCATTGGTTGTATAATCTCTTTTACAAGTTTTGATGTATCGTAATTTCCCGACCACTGCCCAGCCGAGTTGAATCCGTCAATTGACCTTTTGATCGAAGTTGGACTTACCTAGTCGGACTATTTGTCCTAGGATAACATCTTGTCAATAATTCCAGCTTAGTACTCCCAACAACTACCGGTATGGGTGTGACATTTATGTCACACAAGAACTTTGTTTTGTCCATGTCCATCTTAAGACCTTTGGGACCTTGGAGCACTATGCTCCATGGCCGTAGTTGTAGGAACAACGAGCATAATGCTTAGGGAAGGCATTCTGTACCGAATAACAACCCGCGGCGGTGCTGTCTGCGTTTGCCAAGGTATTTGAATCCTAATGAAATTGTATTGAATGAAAATGTATTTATACGCAGGTCAGTTCGCAGCTGAGTGATGTTCAGCATGGGTTTCGGCCGGGTCAAAGTACAGCGACAACCTTGTTGTCATTTGTGACGTATCTGACGCCAGCTATCAAGGCGGGGGTTGGTGGACGCCGCTAACTTCTAGTTTCGGAAAGCTTTTGATACCAAGGATAACGATATCATTGAATAAAACTATTATTTATGGATTTTATCGCGTTTAATTACTATAATTTACATATAAATTATAGTAATTAAACGCGATAAATATATTAAGCTTAAGGTTGCTGGGTTTCATGTAGTGTGTAGAGAACCGGAGATTGTTTTTACTGGAAACTAGGCATTCCATGTAAGTGCTCAGGAATGACAACGCATCTGCATTTTGACTTTTAATCTAGGATAAATGTAGACGTGTATAGGCCACAGATTTCACTTATCATCGGGTGGATTGTGTGCTCCTTCATATCATCCTTATTCTATTTAAAAAAAAAAATATGAATTTAGAATTCTATAAACTGCGTGGAAGGTTAAAACGATCGTCACATCAACAAGTGGATAAACGTAAACTACACGTAATGAGAAACTTTTTCTAACAAACGATTCCAAGATGATGCCTCAATGAGATAAGACACGTATTTCATCGAGTCCACAGCCTAAAATAACTATCTATAATTTATGTTTAGATGAAAGTATTTTTCTTTTTTACGATTTTTAATTTGGAATTCGTTTTCCCCAATTATTTTTTACAACAGATATCTTTTGCTCATCTAAAAATTCGTCAAGGGTAAGCAAATTTGACACCGAAATATTGCTGAGAGAACCATAAGTAGAGTTACCCCCAGACAATGGCACTAATAGCAAAGTATCATTATTGCCCATTGCAGTATCTGTAAAAACATGTGCATATTTTATTGCTGGAATTATTATCTCCTCTATTATTTTATCTTTTTAGTTTGTAAATCCATGCAGTCCGGGCTAGTCGGTACAAACTGCGAAGAACCTTGTTTGCTGGTACTTTGCAAGTTAGATGTATGTAAGTTAGATTTACCCACATTTTGATCCGTGATGTACGATGTATCACGTTGGACGCATAGTGATGGTGACACATTAGTAAGTTCTTGGTATGGATTCCAGTCCAGTATTCGGGCTAACACAAATATTTTCACCGCGCACTCCAGGAACATGTTAGAACACTTTCCGGAACAGAGATGAAGATTTTTGAGATCGATTACTTTCATTCACCATGTTAGGTTCTTCGGAAGAAATAAAGCAAAGTTCCAACATTTTTCGACTGTGTTTGCGATTCATCATAATATTATCCATCATGATTACAGCGTAATTGATGTGCACTCATCAAAAGTTTACACGGCACTATTTAGTTTCTTTTCAAGCTTCGCACGAGATCGCAACGAGATCCTTTAGTTCTCGTTCCGTACTAGAAGCAAAATTTTACTATACGGTCGCAACGAGAACTATCAGATCTCGTTCGTTTTCATTCATAAAAATACTACACCTGATGTACCTAACATCAGAAAATATATTTATCTCACTTTATTAGTAAAGAAACATACAGAAATATAATTTGCTAAAACGGGATGGACATAGGATTTCACTTGCGCGGTACTGAAACGTCACAAACGAGAACTAAAAGATCTCGTTCCGCGTTGAACCTGTTAAAACTCTACTACCAACATTTTAGGTAATTTGTGGAAAAAAAATGTCAAAGAAAAAAAAAATCGGTCTTCAAAAAAGTAGGAAGTTATTAATTCGACTTTCGATTAGTTAACATATCTTGCTGAATATAGTCTCCAGTCATTATACATTCCCAATACTTTTATGTATATTACAATAAGATCCGACTTCTATTCATCTTGGTTTATATTTTAAAAGGAATTCAATTATATAAGAAGCTGCTTTACATTTTCCTACAAAATTACTTTGCTTGTGAACGTAAATGTAAATTTTAAATCGATTCAATGAGCAGTCCGGAGTACTCAAGAAATGGGGCATTGCATAAAAATCTTTCGACAAACTAAGGAGTGACATAAATGTTTGAAATATTGCTCTTTGTGTCTCGGAGTGTTTCATTTCCGGTCCAGTTCCGAGTCATTTCACTTCGAGGACGAATAAAAAGTCTGCGACTCTTCTATAACAGCCGATTTAAATATATACTGTAGCAAGCACTAACTTCTCTTGCTTGTCAAAGCAATTTTTAAAATGGATCACTTTTAAGATTTATTGTTCAACGTGTTGTAACCGCGGCTGTTTTGCATAAATAATATTGTGATGACGTACTAAATATAAAATCTAATTTGGCTTTTCCTAGACGTGGTAGAGCTATCTATTTAATGACGGGAGCTCTAGACCGAGCTCTAGACCGGGGTAGGTCGCTCAATATCAGCGTGAAACAGCAGACCAATACTGCTGTGTTTCATATGATGTATAAATAGAACCGTAGACCCTTTTTTCTAGCATCAAGACATTCCATCTTGTTCCTCAGGGGTAACAACATTAGTGTTTTGATTCTTAAGATGTGATGTATATAAGCGACAATTTCCAACATAATTCCCATATCAGTCATAATGTGTGCTCGTTCGTTATCTTATTCAAAAAAAAAATAGGTTTCATACGACGTATGTACGTAAAAATAAAGTATTAATAAAAATAAAATATTAATTAAAACATTGATCTGTGAGCATATTTCCCACAAGTAAGCTAAGCACTGACTTTAAAATACGTTCCGAAGTAGGCTATTTTCTCACGTAATATATCGCAATTAGTATGTAATTAAGAATAAATAATAATATTTATCTATTTTAAACAAATATATATATATATATATATATATATATATATATATATATATATATATATATATATATATATTTACTTTATTTACTTAAGACAAACATAAATCAATAGACCATAATGTCCTCCAGAACATTAATACCATATTAATTAAGCAAAAAAAGAAAAGTTAAAATAATACGCAAGTGCCTATTACACATTTAGTAAAAGTGAAAAAGTGTATAATATAGAATTATACCCATCGGTTTCGTTTACGGAAATACTATTTGTAAAAAAATAGTATTTCATTCTAATACTTCCCATTCGATTGCATTGCTGATTTTCAATTTATTTTTAATATCATAGATAACCTCCACCATGCAAGTTGAAAACTTAGATATGCTAAAAGCAAGTTGAAATTGAAGAAATGAATGCGTTTATTTCATATATTTGATCCTGAAGTTGGCTTGTGCTCTTATTAAAATTATGATTATTATACCGTTACCTTACTTACCCTTACCTTACCTTATAACTATAACTCAAATATAGCCTTAATTAACCTTACCGTTTTTTGGCGGTTTATGGAATATCACTGGTGGCTCATCCCCTGTTTTCTCACCATTAGGTATAGAACTTTTTTTGGGACCATCACTGAAGTATAGCTTATTTAATAAAATATAATAATTAACATTTGAGTCGTTTCCGAGAAATCGATGAACATACATATAAAAACTTCCCATTTTTTGGACTCGGTTAAGACAACTGAACATTGCGTAAGCATGACTTGTAACCGAAATCTGTTTGAATGCGTTGACAATAAATCTACGTTTCTGGCGAGTTGTTGAGGCGGGTGTTTTCTATTTTTCATCTGTTTCATCGTGAGGAGATTGCCTAAACAGTTTGATATTTTATTGTTCGAAAAATTTACCGAAATTTTATAAACAACTTGTTCTCGGAATAAATGGTTTCTTGAAATTTATTAGTAGATGGTTAAACTATCACACATTTTTATCTTCTATCAGAAGTCTACTGCTATTGTCCTGTCCCATAGATTTCTTCATAGAGGGGAATTCGCCACGCTAGTTGCGAACTTTATT
Source organism: Parnassius smintheus behrii (assembly GCA_036936625.1). Classification (NCBI taxonomy): domain Eukaryota; kingdom Metazoa; phylum Arthropoda; class Insecta; order Lepidoptera; family Papilionidae; genus Parnassius; species Parnassius smintheus. The sequence goes on from JAUPFT010000012.1 coordinate 4,857,391, forward strand.
TTCGATTATTTTCAGTTTTTAATGATTTCATCATCTTTTGTTACAATTTACGTATGTCGCCTCTTAGAACAACCACGGGATAATATGGGGTAGTATTTATTCTAACGGTGCCACAATGCAAATATATTTTAGCTCTAATGAAATAAAATAATCGTGGCGGCAAGACACAATGGAGACCAGCCATCAGGGCAGGACAGGATTATAGTGCACGAGTGTATGCGCGGAAACATTTCCGATCGGATCTGACTATGAGAGTTAGAGAATTGAGAGTGCATCACCCAATGCACTCTCAATTCTCTCACTCTCATAGTTAGATGGGGTGGTAATCCAACGAAAGAGATCAGTAGCAGGACAAAACTACAAAACTACTTCCCAAGGCACGGAGGTGAAGCACCGCCACCTTCCTGGTTCCGGCCTGCTACTTTTTTTTCTCTTTATTAGTTTAACCAACAATTGCTAACACTGCAGGAAATAGAGTAAATGTGGCCCTACACTCTATTGTGAAGAGTCAAAATGTGTCAAAAAAGGCACGTACGGCTATTCACAATGCTGTTTTGGTCCCTACTTTAACGTATGGTAGTGAAAGTTGGTTGTGGCGGAAGAAGCACGAGAGTACAATAAATGCAGTAGAAATGCGGTCGTTAAGGAGTATGTTGGGGCTGAATCTGAATGACAAGGTGAGAAATTGTGTGATAAGAGAAGAGTGTGGTTTGCAAGATGATGTTGTGACCAGGATTAAGAAAGGAATGCTTCAGTGGTTTGGTCATGTGGAAAGAATGAATGAGGAAAGTGTGACAAAGAAAATTTATGTTGCTGAATTGAATGGCAGAGTCGGAAAGGGGCGCCCTAGGCGAATATTTATCGACCAAATCAGCGATTTATTAAAAACGGGCCAAATTAGGCGAGAAAGTTGTGTCAGGATCGTACCAAATGGAAGTCTGTAGTCTCTGCCTACCCCTTTGGGGGATAGGCGTGAGTGTTTATGTATATATTTTTAAGCTTACACTAATACATCAAATAAGTACAGTTACTTAAAAGTATTAACAAAAGTGCTACAACAACTTTAAGGTAAATTCCGCATGCATATAACTATAAATATGCATAAATTGAAAGAAAAAACAATAAATTGATCCTCAACTAATATTAAAAGTATTAATTTATTAGGAAGAATAGTGCTACATAAATTTAAAAGGAAAATAAAAGCTTAAATTTATTTTACTTTATGCTTTTTACTTACACATTTACGTAAAGACTTAGAGAAAATTCTGGGTGAGTCAAAGTGATTGTTGAATACTTGAAATTTCTTTACAGAGAAATCCAGTGACTTCATCAACCTCAGGCTCAGGCTCAGACTTCATGATCAGCGACATTGTATACAGCCACTGAGTTCTAACATCACTATTTTATTGAAGAATACATAGCTTTTATTGAAGTCAAAGTGGATAGAATCCATCTAATTAGGTATTAACCTTTTACTGCACAGTGTATAAACTCTTGTCGCTAATTACCTTGGTATGGATAGTAAAGTATGGAGAGCAAATGAATCACATATTGTGAAGCATTCCACCTCAGTACCTGTAGTTACTTTTGTTTCTTTGTAACAGGCGGCAGGTTGTTTAGTAGTCACATATCATCAATTAGACTGTTGATTGGCTAGGTTTGTTACAGTTTTAATTTAAAATAAATAATTTATGACTTTCAGACCAAATTACGTTCACGCTGGCCAATCTTAACGAATACTATAAATGTGCGCAGGGCATGATTATCGTGCGCGAGTGGGTGCACAAGCATAGCCTCTCAGTGTCGTTACTCTCGAATTCGATGGTATGTCAATCCGAAACGTCTGGAGAGAGAGAAATCGGGTGAAGGACCAACGGCTTTATGTACTTTCCGAAGCTAGGCGACGGTAAAACACCACCAACTACATGATTCCGGGCTGCCATTCAAAATTGTTAACAGAAAATTTTAATAATTGATTTTTGACCGACCCGGGACGGTCACTAGTCCAACGAGGTTGTCAAGAAAAATCTATTAAAGCTAAACTAAATGACACATGGCAATTTATATAGCTCATGAAATTTAACTTGGATTCATTTCTAAATGTCATTTTCCTGTAACATCGTATAAATCAATTTCCTCACAGAACACCAGCGTAAAATAGCAACTCGTTGCGCTACTGTGTTTCGTTTGGTGAGTTTGGTGAGAATGTAGGAAAAGAGGCATTCCATCTTGGTGCTCAAGGTTGACAAAGCATCTGCAATTTAATTCTTAATTGAGGATAAATGGAGATGTCTGAGGGCCACAATATTCTCTTACCATCAGGTAGACTATATGCTTGTTTGTAACCCTTATATCCTAAAACTATCGAAAATTGATGTCGAATGTTACCCAATCTTATTTACTATAATTTTTCTTAGCACGTAAAACTGTTAATTATAATATAAAATGTTATAAGTAAAACACGTTGTTATAGGATAACGACTGACACACACTGACATTTATTTTTAGAGAAAATTAATATTTGACATTGATAGTTTAGTTTACATAATCGTCAACAGATGTCTCTATGTACTATTTCGATATCATTCTTTGCAAAAGATATTAGAAATGTACAAGAAAATTATGTAACTTTATATTATTCAATTGGAATTGTAAAACGGTTTACTCTCATAACAATAGCTATAAAAACACAATAAATAAAAATGGAAGTAAGTGAATGAATAAAAATTATCGAAAAAAAAATAACGAAATTTTATAGCAATTCAAACGATTGCGGGTACAATTTCGATAATTGATTTCCCGTCGAGCATTGTGGCCGCGAAATCATATTGCCAGCATAATTGAATCTAATTAATTTTGAAAATACACAATGATAAAATGTCTAGAACAAGTAAATGAAATTGTATACTTGGGGAGTGCTTTTAGCCGGGATGGAAGATGTGATTTGGATGTGGATAGGCGTGTCGGCCGGAAACAAAGTCAATGGTGCCCTGAATTTAGTGTATTAGTAAAAAGTGCATTAGTAAAAAGGCAAGGCGTGGTGAAGAGTGCACGCCTTGCAATACGTAACGCAGTGTTGGTGCCGACTTTGTTATATGGCAGCGAAACCTGGGTATGCCAGAAGAAGCATAAAAGCAAGTTGAATGCAGTGGAGATGCGATCTCTTCGTAAAATGTGTGGCGTTACCATAGCCGACCGAAAGCGAAACGAAGAGATTCGCAATATGGCAGGATTGAAAGATGACCTTATCACAAATATTGATAGGGGCGTACTCCAATGGTTTGGGCACGTTGAACGAATGAGTGAAGACCGAATGGTGAAGAAAATATATAGAGCGAAAGTTAATATTAAAAGGTGTCGAGGTAGACCGAGACTAAATTTTGAAGACCATGTGAGCAAATTGCTCGAAGAGGGGAGGGTCAAGAGTACTCGGATACCTAGACGTGCATGTATGAAGAAGTTAATGAACCTGAAAGAAGCGAAAGAGGTATGTAAGGATCGTGACACTTAGCGATCTGTTCTCTCTGGCTACCCCGTTAGAGATTGTGCGTGAAGATAAGTAAGTAAGTAAGTATAAAATGCCAGCAGGCATGTCAGGCATAATGCAAGCTCAAAGAAAACAAAGAATCTAATTATAGGCGAAATGTTTAAATAGGTTATTTAAAAAAAGTTGTTATACTTGGTGGTTCTCTGCGTTCAGATTGAATTCATCATTGTCATCATTACAGCCCTTAACAAGTCCACGGCTGATCATAGACCTCGCCCAACGAATGTCACAAAACACGATCCTGAGCCACCTGCATTCGTTGTCTTCTCGCATGTGTTATGAGATAGTCACTATATCCAGTGGGGTGATCCGGTACGAGTTACGAAACTGCCACTCGAAAACCACTTTTCCCCATCGGTTGTCGGTTCCTCAAGCTACCATTTCACTTCACCATTGCCACTTCAGCTTATTAATCCGTTGGGCTACGTCGTTTACTCTGGTTCTACAGCGGATATCCTCATTTCCAGCCTTATCACGGTGATAAACTCCGAGTATATCCCTCTCCGTAGCTCGCTAAGCAATCTTGAGCGTCCTCATATGGCCAGCAGTTAAGAACCACGTCTCAGATCCGTAAGTCATCACTGGCAATACGTACTGGTTGTATAATCTCGTTTACAAGTTTTGATGTGTCGTAATTTCCCGACCACTGCCCAGCCGAGTTGAATCCGTCGATTGACCTCATGATCGAAGTTGGACTTACCTTGTCCGAAGATAACATCTTGTCAACAATTCCAGCTTAGTACTCCCAACAACTACCGGTATAGATGTGACATGAATGTTACACAAGATCTTTGTTTTGTCCATGTCCATCTTAAGACCTTTGGGAGGCACAACTACGGTCATTGAGCATAGTGCTTAGGGAGGTATTCTGTACCGAATTCCAACCCGCGGCGACGCTGTCTGCGTTCACCAAGGTATTTGAATCCTAATGAAATTGTATTAAAATTGAATCCTAATGAAATGGTATGTATTTATACGCAGGTCAGTTCGCAGCTGACTGATGTTCAGCATGGGTTTCGGTCGAGTTGAAATACAGCGACTACCTTGCTATCATTTGTGACATATTATTTGACGCCAGCTATTAGGTGAACGTTGTTACTTCTACTTTCGGAAAGCTTTTGATACCGAGGATATTGATATTATTTTAGAAAAATTTGCGGCGGTGAGTTTTACACCGCATCTTTTAAAATTTTTCGTGAGTTACCTTGGTGAACGCCGACAGTACGTCGAGTTCACGGGGCATGAATCCGAACCTTACTTCACGTTGTTGGGTTTGAGCCAGGTGTGTAATTTGGATAACTTAGAGTTCATATTATTTATAAATGATCTTCCAGGGGTCGTTGAGTACGAGGTTGACGGCACGCTAATTCGGCGCGTCATTTTCGTTTATGACTTAGGTGTTCAGATGGTAACTCAGTTAACGTTTTGTAAGCACATTGTAGATATCTGCGGTAAGGCCTTCAGAAACTTTGGGGGTTTATCCTAAGGAATTGCAGGAATTTCTTTAGTACAGGAATGATCAATGTTTTACACTATGCTCTTGTTTGCATCCGACTGGATACAAATGCAATTATTTGGAATCCACATGAAGATAAATATATTAAGCTTAAGGCTGCTGGGTTACGTGTAGTGAGTGTAGAGAACCCGAGATCGTTTTTACTGGAAAATAGGCATTCCATGTTAGCTCAGGAATGACAACACATCTGCATTTTGACTTTTAATCGAGAATAAATGTAGATGTGTATAGGTCTTAGCATTCACTTATCATCGGGTGGATTGTGTGCTCGTTCATATCACCCTTATTCTATTAAAAAAAACATATGATTTTAGAATTCTATAAACTGCGTGGAAGGTTAAAAAAGGCGATCGTCACTTCAACAAGTGGATAAACGTAAACTACACGTAACGAGAAAGTTTTTCTAAGAACTGATTTCAAGATGATGCCTCAATGAGATAAGACACGTCTTTCATCGAGTCCACAGCCTAAACTAACTATCTTTAATTTATGTTTAGATGAAAGTATTTTTCTTTTTTACGATTTTTAATTTGGAATTCGTTTTCCCCAATTATTTTAATTTAAAAATATTTACAACACTCAATGCTTGTAGCTTTCTTTGTGAATCCCTTTTTACGAAAATAGGGTATGTTGATGTAGTAAGCATATATTATTGTCAGATGTAGAATACGAATGGCAGAGCATTGATGCAACGTCAAAGATGCGAAGTGTCTGATACTTCAATCGCCAGTCCATCTGCTATGCCCATTGTATATGGCGTTATCTCTATTATTGTATGACACATAGTCAACAGTTAACAATAGAACCTTAGAGTATGCATGAGCAGCTACCGTATGTATACTCTAAGGTTTGAACCATTAACGGGCTGATTAGGATGTTATGAATAAACTAATTAATTTTTTACTAGCAATTATTTTAGTACAAAAGTGTATTATAACATTCTTCAAGCTGCCGAAGAAGATTCGTTAGGTTTGACCATCAGTCAAGTGTAATATTCCCCTGAAAGACAAAGCTTGTACACTCATGAGCAAGAACACTCAGAGTATACAAAAAACTCGCTCAAAAGCTTAATTATTGAATTTAAAACCAAGACAGTTTAATTAAATATGCAAATATTTCCCAAACAGAACACTGATACTGATAGTGTTTTACTGTTAATTTCAGTGTCTTTTCTCCATTTTCTGTTATCTTCACTGTTGTAATGTAAAGGAGAAGCAAATTTCGTCCGTTTACGTTGTTGCGATGTTTGTAACTAAATAACATAAACGGAAATGTCATAACTTGTATTTATTAGTTATGATACTTCCACACTCATGGAGCTATAAAACGCGAAAGAGATATAAAATGTTCTCCAGACCGAATTTCAACGGAGACGAACACTCGTTCTGGAGTAAGCCAGGGCAGTAGTACCTTGGGTCCTCCTCCATTCCCAATCATGATTAATGACTTACCCAATGTGCTCTCCAAGACGAAATGTCTAATGTTCGCAGATGGCCTAAAATTATTCCTTACTTTCACCGATGCTAGTGAATTTGTACCACTACAAAATGACATTATTGCTGTGGTAGAATGGAGCGAAAGATATAAATTGACATTAAATGTTTCAAAATATAAATCTATAACTTTTTCACTATCTTGTTCTCCAATCAAAATGGGATATCATTTGGCTGGTCTCTATAATAAGATATGTTGGGATAACTCTTTACATATTTAGAAGTCTTTAATATTGTAAAAATATGTAAATACGCTCGTAAATCTCTGGGATTAATAGTAGGAACTACTTCACAATTCAAGTATATTAATGTTATAAAACTAATTTATAACGCGTATGTGCGTAGTAGCGTGCGACTTAATAAATTCGCCATAACTGTTCACGTTATGATTATTGTGTAAGACCTTAATAGAACTTTCTGTTTCAATTAAATAGAAAAAATGTTATTAAAATATTTAAGTGGGTACAATTTAGACAATGTATTAAATCAGTGTTCACTTACTCATATATGTATACTATATTAAGCTATATGTTTTCCATAAATAAAGAAAAAATCCTTTTCGTGCTAAATTCGAGAGACTTAACAGCGTACTCTTCTTCGCTTTGGTCATATCAGTGATGTGATTTACAGTAGAAGTGTATAGCTAGCAAGTACCTAAACATAATTTTCTTACTACAATTTTATTACTTTTATTTCACTTCTTGTTTAGAAATAGTTTTAATAATATAAATAATAATTACATATAAGGAGCTCGCTTTGAAATACGGTCTCGTGGAACGGAAACTGCCTTATTATAAGTACTTACTGGAAGCCGTGCTGGAGAGTGACCGCGCCAGGCTCTACTGGGACCGGGTCGTCACAGTCAAATCAATCTTGCGAATAAACCTGATATTGTGCTGATGGACCGGGCACAGTCAAGGATATTTTTGGTCGACATTACCATTCCATATGACGAGAACCTAATGAAAGCCGAATCAAGTAAGAAAACAAAATATCTGGACCTGACTCACGAGGTGACCGACATGTAGGGTGGTCTGCCGACCGAAATTATTCCTGTAGTCGTCTCTGCGAATAGGCTAATCCCAGTTAGCCTCTCGGGTCATCTGATGCCACTAAGACTTCGTGACGGACCGCTTCGGGCTCAAATGCAGAAGGCGGTGCTCCTCGATACCCCCCGCATCGTCCGCTGGTTTCTTTCCCTTTCCCCCTAACCCTCGGTCGTTTGGTCTCCCCTGCCGAGGGCTTCCATCTGGTTGGACTTTTATTTATTTATGTATTTTTGTATTTATTTTATTTTATTAATATTTATGTATATTTATCTTTTCATTTTCATTTATAATTATTTATGTATATAACCCAACCAGATGAGAAAACTATATAGATTACATATAAAAATCGCAATAAAAACCGACGCCAATGTTGATTATGGGGGTATAGTAAGTCAGCTCAAATTCTAATTTCGTCCCCACTTGCCCGCGCGTCGTATGCTGTGTACCGACATGTTTGTAATCACTAATACTGTAAGTAGATAGGTCGTTAGACACTTATTTCATTAGGTTTATCATATTTATGCCTGTTTCTTAACGCCAAGCCAGCTCGCTTCTTATTTTTATTACAGTTATTTCCCATTTTAATTTCACGTCCTTCTGTTGCGTAATGTGTATTCTGATCGTAAGCGACACAACTTCTCCCTTCAAAAGCCAGAGCGATACTAACGGGTAACGGGGCGACAGGAATCAAGCTTACACGCCGATAGTTTAGGTAATTTCTTTTTACAGTGAAAATAATGGTATTTTAAAAAAAGTAAATAACATAAGCACTGCTTTATAGTTAGTTCAGTTAGTATGCAAAGTTTCATGATCTTATTTAAAGTATTTTATGAATAACAGCGGTTTATTGTTTATTTTGGAGGTAACTTTGGATTTTTTTTCTATCGAGAAAATTTTACTAAATCGTATTTTCGTCTAACATAATCCTTAACATTAATCCTAAACTTTACCATATATTTATTTCAAAATTAATGCTGGAATATTTTCGGCATAACGAAAGGATCTTGCTAAGCCATTTGAGATTATATTTCCCCTTAAAAATACATTTTCTGATTTAAATGGTTCTTAAGGACAAATTTATCGACGCCACTCCAATAATACGGTAGTGAGAGTACGTGAGATTATGTAGAGAAATTTTCGTCTCCCCTCGAATTTCTAAATACGAGGTCAAAAATGTCACAAATTGTATGAAATCTTATAACTTGTTCTCGTTCGTTGTTTCCATATTTGAAATGTAATTACGTACATATATCATATAAGAAATTCAATTATGTGTTACAATTTCCGTTACCGTAAATATTTTGTTTAAGTGGTTTTTTTATCATAATAAATTAAATGGACCAACTTTATTTCTTTGAACACTTGTTACTACTCGAATTACGAGCGAGCAGCGGGGCGTGCGTACTTACTTTACTTTTTTCAAAAATGACCTTCACACTAGGATTTCTCCTCTACCGTGTAGGCAGTTTACATACACAAATTGCACAAGGTCAAATATACAGACCAGGCACAACTACTTGTAGGTCCAAGCACGAACAGGTATTTCTATGGCTTAATACAATTGTTCCGGGTCTAAATGTTTATCCTGGAGAAGTTCATGTGTTAACTTAGCCCACGCTACAGGAGAAAATCCTAGAGTGGCAGTACCGTTAATTAAAAAACAAAGAAAAAAAAAGAGAACTCCATTTAATCTTGTGAAAAAATCTTATTTATATCTAAATTATGCGACATATCCTTCGGTAAAGCGGATTCTAAGATAATACTTTAATTACCCGGCCCATGAAGGGGTAATAAACCCACATACCATTTGTAAATATTTATTTTTCAATTTTATTTGATATTCATGGTTGATTTTTCTGAAGTAAACTTATATATGTACGTTTGAATACTGATTCTGATAATGCATTTAACTGCTAAGAAACAACATGGTATTTGTTACATGCTGTATAAAGGTAAGATGATATTTCCTAATTTACTTAATTAACCGTTGGAGAAAATAATGATCAGATTAAAGTATGCCCTTCTGGAAGTTGATGAAAACAAAACAGGCTTGAGGAAAGTTAATACAATTATATAACCATATTGATTTAACAATGCAATATTTAGTACTAGGTAACCGATCTCGCTTTCCAATATTTATTTAGGTGCGGATTATTTGTTCGGAATGATCGATGCATTGATATGGCTTTCTGAGTAAAGATTTAATATACTGAAATAACCAGTATGAACAAAATAAATGATTCTTTGGAAAATTGTCTCACAATAGCTGACCCACCAAATATCTGTCTTGTATGAAAGTTGGTACAGTGAGATTTAATCCCAATTCACCTTGAGATTTTTTCCAGTATTAATAATAATTTGAGTATACATTGGGTTCAAGTTTCGTAATTATATTTTTGATAGTAAAATGCATTGTGAATAAGAGTTATTTTGGTTCAGAAATATAGATTTCGTCCATAGCTCGACTACCTTTGCTACACGTCGTAGTGAGGGCCACATTGCAGCTTTTGTTGTGGTTAGAGCATGGATTCATCTGTTCGACTGGGGAAGGGTCACGCTATCACAGAATACCAGCGTAATACCTATGTGTATCGTATGGTGATATTAGCGAACCGGAGTTCATTATAACTGGAATTGAGGCATTGTATCTTAGTCCTCAGGGTTGGCAATGTAACTGTGTATTTATTCTCAATTGAAGGTAAATGTAGATATCTAATCATCATCATCATCATTACAGCCCTTCACAAGTCCACTGCTGAACATAGGCCTCCCCCAAGTAATGCCACAAAGCACGGTCCTGAGCCACCTGCATCCATCGACTTCCAGCATATCTTACCAGGTCGTCACTCCATCTAGTGGGGGGTCGCCCTACATTATGCCTACCGGTACGAGGCTGCCACTCGAGAACCTTTCTTCCCCATCGGTTATCGGTTCTTCGAGCAATATGGCCGGCCCATTGCCACTTCAGCTTACTAATCCGTTGGGCTATGTCGGTCATTCTGGTTTTACTGCGGATGTCCTCATTTCTAAATCTATCACGCAGAGAAACTCCGAGCATAGCCCTTTCCATAGCTCGCTGAGCGACTTTGAGCGTCCTCTTACGGCCAGCAGTGAAGGACCACGTATCAGATCCGTAAGTCATCACTGGCAACACGCACTGGTTGTACAATCTAGTTTTTAGAGATTGAGGTATACCTGACGAGAAGATATGTCGTAATTTCCCGAACGCTGCGCAGCCGAGTTGAATCCGTCGATTGACATCTCGGTCGAAGTTGAACTTACCTAGTCGGACTATTTGTCCCAGGTAAACGTACTCGTCAACAACTTCGAGCATAGTGCTCCCAACAACTACCGGCATAGGTGTGACATGGACATTAAACATGATCTTTGTTTTGTCCATGTTCATCTTAAGACCTGTCCGTTGGGAGGCACTATTGAGGTCATTGAGCGTAGTGCTTAAGTTCTCCAGCGATTCTGCTATAAGGTCTATATCGTCGGAAAATCGAAGGTGAGTGATGTACTCACCATTGATGTAAATACCGTATCCTTTCCAGTCAAGTAGCTTGAAAACGTCTTCCAATGCAGCGGTGAAGAGTTTCGGGGATATAACGTCACCCTGTCTTACACGTCTCTGCAGTTGGATAGGTTTCGAGCTCTGGTTCTGTACTGGGATAGCCATCGTTGCCCTACTGTACAAACACTTCAGCACTTCGATATACCGACAGTCAACTTGGCACCGCTGAAGGGACTGAAGCACCGCCCAAATTTCGACGGAATCAAAGGCTTTCTCATAGTCCACATACGCCAGGCAAAGAGAAAGATTGTACTCTTCAGTCTTCTGTACAATCTGCCGCAGGGTATGTATGTGGTCTATGGTACTGAAGCCGTTTCGGAAACCAGCTTGTTCGGGAGGCTGGAAGTTGTCGAGTCTGCGTGCGAGACGATTCGTAATGACTCTCGAAAACAGCACGTAGACGCGGCTCAGAAGGGAAATCGGTCTGTAGTTCTTCAAGAGAGCGTTGTCGCTTTTCTTAAAGAACAAGACCACCGCACTTTTGCTCCACGGCTCTGGAGTAGTGCCACCATGGAGGACGGAATTGAAGAGCTTCTGAAGAACTTCAAGTACAGGTGTTCCACCTGCTTTCAGAAGCTCAGCTGTAATTCCATCCTCGCCTGGAGCCCTGCCGTTTTTAAGGTGCTGGAGAGCCATTCTGATCTCGCTTAGACTGACGTCCGGGATATCATCGGAATAGTGTCGGATAAGACTTGCTCTTGGATCGTTACTCACACTTGCGTGTGCCTGCAACGATAATGTGTGCAGCTGCCCATAGAATCTCATGGACAGTTTCCACGAGCTTGTCATTCATATCGTCCACTGCATTGCAATCTTGTAGGCACTGAAAGCGGTTACGTAACTCGAGCTGAAAGTTTTTGGGATTCTGGATTAGAGCACGAGGGTGATGGAGCGTTGACTTCATTAGACGAGACCTCTTCAACTTAACGTTTAGGTTCAGTGTGCCTCTAACCTTTCGGTGATCGCTGCCAGTTTTCACCCTTTCGATTACTGAGACTTAGCCATGTAGTGGCGGTTAAGGATATCTACTACCCCATATCTTCCCGTGGGTGTCGTAAAAGGCGACAGAGGGAAACAGGCAGCAGATGGGCAGCAGCATCTTCCTTATAACAGCAACTGTACGACAAAAAAACTGCGGTTGCCAAGCCGCTCGCCAAGCGCAGCAACTATGGCAATATACCCCCCATGAACAATTACACAAATAGACCATGGTAACGGCGGGGCAGGGTGTGCTAAGAATCTCCGGTGGAGGTTCGGTTGCCACCTACGACGACTCGACCTGGCAACATTTAACGCACGCACCCTGAGGACTGACGAAAAGATCCTGGAGCTGGAAGAAGAGATAGACAAGTTGCGCTGGAATATTATAGGATTACCCGAGGTCCGAAGAGAGCAGGAGGACACGGTGATTCTCGAATCCGGCAACTTGTTCTATCATCGGGAGGGCGACCATCTGTCCCAAGGAGGTGTCGGATTTATCATCCACAAGTCTCTCGTCAACAACGTTGTAAAGATTGGGAGTTGTCGACGAGGGTCGCGTACCTGATACTCAGAATCACCAAACGGTATTCGCTGAAGGTCATACAGGTTTACGCACCAACCTCGGCACATACCCGATGAGGACGTGGAGGAAATGTATGAGGATATTTCCAAAGCCATGCATTCCTCTAAAGCCCACTACACGGTGTTGATACGAGACTTCAACGCAAAACTAGGCACAAGAGGAAACGGTGAGCCGAAGTTAGGGAAATTTGGAGTAGGGCAACGGAACCGAAGGGGCCAGCAGCTGAATGACTTTATGGAGAAAAAGGGACTCTTTATGATGAACTCTTTCTTCCAGAAGCGGCCCCACAGGAAGTGGATCTGGTTGGGCCCCGACGGTTCGACAAAAAATGAGATTCACTTCATTATGACGACCAGATGCCAACCGTTCACATATCCATTGCCAATAATAAAAGTGTGCCGAAAGCTATGGCCAATAGACTATTGGCCACAGAATTCACTTACATCCGGAGAACAATTTAATCCGTTGGTTCTGCGCGATATCTGTCTTCCGTCGTTTGGTTAGCCATACTAACCAAACGACGGAAGACAGGTATCGCTATGATTATGAGATTAAGGGAAGTAAGTGCACTTATGCTTGCGCATACATTCGGGCACGAATATCCAAAATCCTGTCCTGCGCAGGTGGCTATTCTCGGTTGAGACTGGTTGCCGTGACTGAAATTCTGTCTAGAGGATATTAATTTGGTCCCTCTCAACTACCAGCTATTATTAATACATAAAGTAACGACTAAGAGCCGTAGTAGCTCAGATGGTTAGCGTTCGCTGTAAATTTCACAATACGTGAGCAAACCGGGTTCGATCCCCGCCGGCACCAATGAAATTGTTAATTGCAATTTTAAGTTCTGATTTACCACGTGCTCGGCGGTGAAGGAAAACATCGTGAGGAAACCTGCATGTCCAAGAAATAAGAAAAAAATATTTCGAAGACATGTGAAGTTCGCCAACACGCATTGGGGCAGCGCGGCGGGCTATTCCTTGCCCTAAAACCTTCTCAGAAATGAGAGGAGGCCTGTGCCCAGCAGAGGGACGTATATAGGCTGTAACTTTACTTTTACTTTACTTTTAAAGTAACGACTCGGTTACGAAGCGTAAGGCTAGATTTTTAAATTAAACACAAGTTACGTCATCATCGTTATCGTCATAGTTAACAGCCATCAGGTCTAATTGTTCCTAGACAGTTGTCCTAGACCTGAGCCATCTGTCGCATGTTGCAGCTATATTACTTGTAGTATATTGGTATTAAATATATTGATAAAGTACGGTAGCTCCTTGGCTAAACGACCGCCGCGAATTACACATCAATGAGATAGTTCTTTGTAATTTTGTATACTTGGCAATGAAGGAAAATTTCGTGAGAAATACTGTTTGAGGGATAAAAATATTTCGAAGATAATCTCGTGTTAAGATCATAATATACCTGCAACATGGCTCTAGCACATAAGTTAGCAATCTCAGTTACTCCGAAAACTAACATTTTTAGTATAGGTGAGCCGGTCTCTCGTGTACTTGAAAAAATTCTCTATAAACCCCTATTTTTACTGATTTTCTCCGAATGCTTTAAAATCTGTTACTTGTGAACTGTTAAATTAGCAGTAACTAACTATTACAGCACACGAATTAAATATGTACTAGAAAACTTCGCATTCAATCAACGGTAATGAAACAGATTACGTTACAATTTCGTTATTTATTTTTCCGCTGCAGTTCCTAGTTTGTGATTTCCCTCTTATTTAATAATAGGGCATCAGAAAAATATAAAAAATATAATCTCATTACTCATGCACACGTTGTTATATTGATGAGACTTCAGAAACAACTGTAATTGTATTTAATGAGTACTTCAATTGCAGTTAATCGAGAAAGTAGATGAGTTTATATATCTGGGTTGCGTATTTAGCAGGGATGGGAGATGTGATAAGGATAGAGAACGACGAGTGAATGCAGGAAATAGAATAAATGGGGACCTACATTCTATTGTGAAGGGTCAAAATGTGTCGAAAAAGGCAGGTATGCCTATTCACAATGCTGTGGTGGTCCCTACTTTAACGTATGGTAGTGAAAGTTTGGTGTGGCAGAAGAAGCACGAGAGTAGAATGAACGCGGTAAAAATGCGGTCGTTAAGGAGTATGTTAGGGCTGAATCTGAATGACAGGGTAAGAAATTGTGTAATAAGAGAAGAGTGTGGTTTGCAAGATGATGTGACCAGGATTAAGAAAGGAATGCTTCGGTGGTTTGGTCATGTGGAAAGAATGCATGAAGAAAGAGTGACAAAGAAAATTTATGTTGCAGAAGTGAATGGCAGAGTCGGAAAGGGACGTCCTAGGCGAAAATTTATCGTCCAAATTGGCGATTTGTTGAAAACGGGCCAAATTAGGAGTAACCTTAACCGACGAGCATGTATGCGTAGGTGTATGGATGTGAAGGAGGCGAGAGAGGTGTGTCAGGATCGTGCAAAATGGAAGTCTGTAGTCTCTGCCTACCCCTCTGGGTGGCGTGAGTGTTTATGTTTATATTATATATATATATATATATATATATATATATATATATATTTATATATATATATATATATATATATATATATATATATATATATATATATACTGTGTTATGGACTTATAATATGATGATGATGACCATAAATAAATTATTTACATCATAATTTATAAACACAAAAGCAGCTTATTAGAAAATAATAATTTCTAGATATATATACCAGCGTAAAATAGCGGCTTAATATAAAAATAGTTGTGCCAAGCACAACGAATTGCCACACGGAATTAACAATAGACTAGTCATAATATGTGGAAGAACTCAATAAAGTGTTTTTAAATTGGAAACCTCGCTTGTATACAAATATGGCCTCGGACTAATAGTGACGTACGTAAGTTCAATGATTCAATGAGATATAAAATACCTATTATTTTAGAAGTTGATTGCAATATAATATGCTGAAACTAGTGTTGTAAAAGTATTACTCTATCTTTAAAATCCTGTTCACCGATCCTGACACACCTCTCTCGCCTCCTTCACATCTATACACCAACGCATACATGCTCGTCGGTTAATGGTCCTCCTAATTTGGCCCATTTTACATAAATCGCTAATTTGGTCGATAAATTTTTGCCTCGGGCGTCCCTTTCCGACTCTGCCATTCACTTCTGTCACTCTTTCCTCATTCATTCTATCCACATGACCAAACCACCGAAGCATTCTTTTCTTAATCCTGGTCACAACATCATCTTGCAAACCACACTCTTCTCTTATTACACAATTTCTTACCCTGTCATTCAGATTCAGCCCTAACATACTCCTTAACGACCGCATTTTTACTGCGTTCATTCTACTCTCGTGCTTCTTCTGTCACACCCAACTTTCACTACCATACGTTAAAGTAGGGACCAACACAGCATTGTGAATTGCCATACGTGCCTTTTTTGACACATTTTGACTCTTCACAATAGAGTGTAGGGCCCCATTTACTGTTTCCTGCGTTCACTCGTCGTTCTATATCCCTATCGTATCTCCCATCCCTGCTAAATACGCAAACCCTTCTATTATTTCACATACCGTTTTTCTTTCATCTCTTTTAAAAACCATAACTTTCGTCTTACTTGCGTTCACTTTCATACCCTTTTCTTTTAATGATCTGTTCGTTAATGTAACCATCATTTGCAACTCAGCTGCCGACGACGCAAGAATAACTTGATCATCGGCGTACAAAAGGCATTTGACGGTTAACTCACCTATTATATATATATATATATATATATATATATATATATATATATATATATATATATATATATTATTCGCCAGAATTGCAATTGTTTTTCCATTCTTCTGATTGGTTCCTGTCGCCTCTTACGACTAACATGGGATGAAATGGGAAGGTAAAATGTATTTCATTTTAAATGTTATTTCATTTAAATTAACTCAAGAAAAACAAAGCCGCTTTTAAAACAAAAACTTTCATTGTATATACATGAGGAATTTATTAATTCACTTTGCAAGCTTCTTGATTGTTCAAGTAGATTGTACATAAATTTAAACGTGGTTTTGAATTTTAAAGTAGCATCATCTCGATGCACTCTTTAAAGAAAAATCGATCAGACAAACCGATTTTAAATTTTAAAAGATTAATTAAATTTATTTATTAATAAGTGGATGCTGTGGCCCATAGACATCCACATTTTTATTTTCAATTAAGAGTTAAAATGTTGATGCGCCGTCACCCTTGAGGACTAAGATGGACTGCTTCTATACCAGTAAAACTGGTCTCCGGCACTCTACGCTCACCATACGAAACCCAACTACATTAAGCTCCTATTTTACGCCGGTATTGAGTAGTGTAGAGTTTGTAGTCAGAGCGTGGTCCTTCCCCGGCTTAGCCGACCCATTCATGCCACAACCATAATAGCTGCAGCGAGGCTCTACCACGATGGAAGTAAGTTTTCATCAGATGTAAAATTAGCAAGGCAGCTAGCTACTGCCAAGGGTGCAAGACATCTGATGGTAAGATTGACAATCTTCCTACCAGGAGTAAGCGTAAGTATTCATTTAAACCCACCAAAATATGAACTAACCGGTGCAGTCTAAGAATATCTACTACCCAATACCGTTTCGTGGTTCTCGTAAGAGGCGACAGAGGGAAACAGACCTGGAAATGGGTAGCAGGGCTTTCTTAATAACAACTGAACAGTAAAGGTTAAAAACTGCAGTAGTTAAGTGTGGCAGCTATGGCAATTTTCCCCCTATGAGGCAATATATAAGGAGGTCTACGTCCAACTGTGAAACTTTTGATAGGATGGAACCGTAAAAATAATAAGGGGTCAAGTTCAGTACATATGTTGGAGGTTATCAGCTTCATCGATAAAAGAGTTAAGATCTGAGGCAGTATTAAGTTCCATAGCAGTTTTTATTATGATATAGCTGTATTAAGCACATTACTATGTTTTTCTTTTAATTTAAAAGAACAATGTAACTTTCTTTGACATTGAATTCTTTGATATTGAAAAATACTTCTTTATCTATTAGAGTCTGTAAAAATGCACTGCTAAACAAAGGCCTTCTCTATAATTTGCATAATAGGGGGGATTTGGCCATAGTCTGCCACTTGTCAGGTAGATTAGCAACAACAGTTTTTTTTATTATTTTGGGCTGTTACCAAGAAGTCGCTAGTGCCCATCTCCTACTACAGTTTCTCTCTGTCGCCTCTTACGATTCCGTTGATATTGTCAAACCGCCACCACACAGTTACAATTCACTTTTTCATTCATTCATTCATTATAACCCTTCTTAAGTCCACTACTGAACATAGGCCTCCTCCAAATAATGTCTAAAACTACGATCCTAGGCCACCTGCATTTTACACTTCCTGCATGCCTTACCAGGACGTTTTTCCATCTAGTAAGGGTCCGCCTTGCAATGGGGAAATGCCTACGAGTTGCCCGCCTCGCGGCGCAAGGACGGGTTATGTAGGACCCGCACTGACTAAAACCCTATGGTTTTTCACCTTCGTCACATATTACAAGGGTCACGGGAACGCTTTCGCGGCCCCAATAGCGCCGGCCGCCACATGGCAGCATGTCCTCGGGAGAGTAATATTCCTCCCTGTTCTACTTCCCAGCTAAGTCGCACCAGAACACATGGCGCACCTTCCTCCACGGCCTCTAACTAAACCTGTGCAACGGACGCCCCTGTACCCGATGCGCGAAGGCTAAGGGGCCAGGAAAAACGAGTACTCAAAAGAACTGGTCTTCCCGAACCAAGCGGCAGTTTTGGTCGTGAGAGCGGATGGTAGTGAGAGCGGCGACTCGCAATACCGACACTCCTCTCCCCCCGCAGCCCCACCACCACCGCATCAACGGTGCGGCCCCGTTTAAATCGCGAAAAATAGGGCGAGTGGCTCATCGCCGTACCAATACTCCTCTTCCTCCACAACTCCACCTCAGCTACAGCGGTAGGGGGAAAGGACACCCCACTTACCACAGCCTACCAGCACACATCCAAAGTGGCTTCGCCAAGCCCAATCGGAGTGGCCTCTTCGGGCCGGCCATTCACCTCGGGCCAGCCATGTGGGTTCCTCTTTGTTCACGGCGGGTGACAAAGCCACGGCTACTAAGCCCCCCCCCAAGGCCACGACAAGGCGGGAACTCGTTCGGGGGTTTGCCTTGCACTTGACCTACCGGTACAAGACTGTCACTCGAGATACTTCAGCTTACTAATCCGTTGGTTTATTACAGTTACTCTGGGTCTACGGTGGATTAATAAGTTAATTAATTACAAGGATAATTTACTTAGCAAGTATTAATTCAAATAAATTGATTGAATTATAGAAATAGAATGAAGAAGTAAAATTTTAGCTTTGTATTGTTAACTCATTCTTGTTAAGTGCCTAAATTTACCTAAATTTAGTTCAGACAAGGACATCTCACTCATCATATTATCTGGGATCTTCCTCTGAGAAATATGGGCAGTGGAGAATTTATGTCATCTATTAATGAGAACAAATAACAAGAGACTACATGGAAACTATATCGTCTGTCGTCTGACCTGGTCGTCTCTACATTCCTGCCTTGAGCTCTCTAGACTCCGGACGTGTCAGTTGAGTTTACTCCTGTCACTCCACTCAACTAACACGTGCGCGCAGTAATATTATCTTCATGCCTAGTATTGCTTGGCACTCTGCATTTAGTGACAGTATTGGTGGTCACATTGTGGTGCGCGAAGCACGTTGTCCCGGGTGATAGCAGTCTCACAGTAAAGTTTATCGAATGCTAGTTGTCGTACAAAGAGTGTTTTGTACGTAACTCTCCTTCTTGGCTTCCTGGTATTTGGCAAACCGTAATTAGAATGAAACACACCCGCTGCCTCAGTGGTGGCCATCGATTTTTATTTTTGTGTTGCTTGTCCACAGCGTGACTAGTCACCTGCGCGCCCAAGAAATAAGCTTTCACACCGACGCCCTACCTACCCACGTCCCTAGGCGTTTTTTAGCACCCAGAGCATCGAACGATACGAGTTAGCCGTGAGGAAGGGGTCCACCACTCCTGTTCGGACGGCCGTTAGATAACTCATTTACGTGCACTTTCAACTGACGTAGGCATTTGTAGATTCGATGCAGACATTCTTAATTTTTATTATAAGCTTGTGTTAACATCATCGAAACCAGTTGTTGGAAATTATATTTTTGATCTTAGCAAATATTTAACAAATTGATAAAATCTGACCCAGGCCTCAGGCGTTTTATTTATATTTTGTGAGTTATTACGGTTTTACGAACTTTGTCATTAAGGTTAAACTCATCCCCTGTTAGAAGTTGATGCAGTTATTAACGTTTAAAAAAAAGAATAAATATTTTTTTTATTGGCTTAGCTTTACCGTAACAGCCTCCTGAAGTCCACAGTTGAACATAGACCTCACCCATAGATTGCCACATAGCGGATACTATCCACAGTGGCCATCCTGTTAAGCGGGTTGGCTACTGCTGTTTTTGTATTTGATGTCGTTATTATATGGACGTTGACGCCAACATGTGGGAATTTGTTTTACTGTGACGCCTCTTACCAGGAGATAATCTGGGGTAGTGGATATTTTTACACCGCAACTACACGGCAATATACTGCTGGGTATAGGCCTACTCTCATTTCTAAGAAGGTTTTAGGACAAGGAAATTTCCATCGCACTGCCCCAATGCGTGTTGGAAAACTTGTTTATATATTTTCGAAATATTGTACTACTACTTTTATTAATTGAAGAGAGGCAACGAGCGTGCCGCTCACTTGATGGTATTGATAAACGCTGCACATAATATCTGCAACACTAGAGGAATCGCAGATATTTTGTTAGCCCTTTAAAACTGAAGCTGAATCAAAAGAAGTTTAGAAAAAATATATACGAAAATGGATATGATGGATGGATATGAATGGATGGATATCCAGTTTATCGTCGGCGTTCAAAAGAAGATAATGGTCGAACTATCAAAGTTAAAGTTCAAAATCAAGAGATTGAGATCGGAAATGGATTCATTGTAGCATATTGCCCGCTGCTATCACGAATTTTCGAAACACATGCAAACGTTGAGAGTTGTCATTCGGCCGAATCAATCAAATATTTGTGCAAGTACGTCACAAAAGGCAGCGACATGGCTGTGTTTGGTATTGCGTCGGAAAATGCAATTGACGAAATCAGCAACTTCCAAATGGGCAGATACGTCAGTACTAATGAAGCACTGTGGCGATTATTGTCATTTCAAATTCATGAAAGATATCCCACAGTTGTACATTTAACAGTGCATTTGGAAAATGGCCAAAGAGTTTACTTCACTGAGGCTAATGCGGCACAACGAGCTGAGAGACCACCATCAACAACATTGACTAGCTTCTTTGCAATGTGTGAAGCAGATCCATTCGCAGCGACGCTGATGTACGTTGAAATGTCCGAGTATTACACTTGGAATCAATCAACAAAGAAATTCCAACGTCGCAAACAAGGAACCCCAGTTCCAGATTGGCCACAGGTGTTTTCCACTGATACACTAGGATGCATGTATACTGTTCATCCTAGAAATGATGAATGTTTTTATTTGCGACTGCTGTTGGTAAATGTACGTGGACCAAAATCATTTGCGCATTTGAAAACTGTGAATGGCCACCAGTGCCAAACATACCGAGAAGCATGTCAACTATTGGGTTTGCTGGAGAATGATTCTCATTGGGATTTAACACTTGCGGATTCAGTTGTTTCATTAAATGCGTACCAAATACGAACGCTGTTCGCAATTATCATCACCACATGTTTTCCTTCACAACCAATTCAGTTATGGAACAAATACAAAGACGACATATGTGAAGATATCTTGCATCGCTTGCGCATTCAAACGAATAATCCTGACATCCAAATAACCGATGAAATCTACAATAAAGGATTGATTCTGATTGAGGATCAATGCTTGACTATTGCAAACAAGCTACTGATTGAAATAGGAATGATTGCGCCAAATCGATCGATCCACGATGCATTCAACCAAGAATTAAATCGAGAGCCGCAATACAATGTCGATACATTGCAGGAATTCGTTCGAAATAATGTGCCGTTGTTGAATGAACAGCAAAAACAAGTATACGAAACATTAATGCAAGCGGTGGACAATAATGCTGGTGGTCTATTCTTCCTGGATGCACCTGGAGGAACAGGGAAAACATTTGTCATTTCATTGATTTTGGCCACTATTCGATCAAGATGTGACATAGCTTTGGCGTTAGCATCATCTGGAATTACGGCGACTCTTCTAGATGGCGGTCGTACTGCACATTCTGCGCTTAAGTTGTCACTCAATTTAAACGCAATTGATACTCCAACATGCAATATTTCCCGATCCAGTGCAATGGGAAAATTGTTGATGCAATGCAAGGTCATTGTTTGGGATGAGTGCACAATGGCACATAAGAAATCACTTGAAGCACTTAACTTCACACTGAAGGATCTTCGGCGAAATAACAACATCTTTGGCGGCTTGATGATATTGTTGGCAGGCGATTTCAGGCAGACGTTGCCAGTAATTCCCCGTGGAACGCCTGCAGATGAATTGAATGCTTGCCTGAAGGCATCACCTTTATGGAATAACGTAAAAACATTATCGCTAACCACTAATATGAGAGTTCAATTGCAAAATGATCAAAGTGCTGCACAATTTTCCAAACAATTGTTAGCTGTTGGAAATGGAAAAGTCCCAGTTGATGCGACATCTGGATTAATTACTCTTATCAACGACTTTTGCCGATTTGTAGACTCTCAATTAGCTCTTATTGAAAATGTTTTCCCAAACATTAGTGAGAATTATCAGAATTATGCTTGGTTAAGTCAACGAGCAATTCTTGTCGCAAAGAATAATGATGTACACGCACTGAATTTCACCATTCAATCAAAAATTGCTGGCGATTTGGTGATATACAAATCCGTTGATTCCATAACAAATCCCGATGATGTAGTAAATTATGCAACGGAGTTTTTGAACTCTCTGGAGTTACCAGGATTTCCACCACATAACTTGCAACTCAAAGTTGGTACAGTTATTATGATATTGCGTAATTTGAATGCACCGAGACTTTGCTACGGTACTCGACTTTCGGTAAAAAGACTTATGCCGAATTTGATTGAGGCAACCATTATTAACGGAAAGTACGCAGGTGAAAATGTATGTATTCCTCGAATACCAATGATTCCGACTGATCTTCCGTTTGACTTCAAACGATTGCAATTTCCAGTTCGCCTGGCATTCGCAATGACAATTAACAAGTCGCAAGGCCAATCGCTTTGTGTTTGCGGGATAAATTTAGAAAATCATTGTTTTTCACATGGGCAGTTATACGTTGCGTGTTCACGAGTTGGGAAACCATCCGCTTTGTTTGTGTTAACGTCAGACCAAAAACCAAAAAATGTGGTTTACCAAAGAGCACTTCAATGAAACGGATAATTTGCGGACACGTATAACGCTTCGATTCAGTATTTACTTTGGATTCACTTTCATTTACTTAGAGAAGTTCAACTAAATAACACTTCATTTTTGTAATCGAAAAGAATTCATTACTGTTGTGAGAAGAAATAAAATTTTTCCTTTTCAAATATAAAACAAAAAAAAATTTTTTTTCTTCTTCTTTTAATCACCAAACGAAATGTTATATAAGACGAAGCCATCTGGTGGCGAAACGGAGTTCGCCGGGTTTGCTAGTCGTTAATAAATGTAGACGTCTCTCTTACCATCAGGTGGACTGCTTGCTCGTTTGTCACCCTTATTCTATAAAAAAATTAGAAAATTGTATGTGGTAAATTGGTTATCTATTCCTTCTTACGTATTATTGACGGTGGAATGTCTTACCTAGTTAGGCGTTATTGAGAGTAGTGGTGTTGGAATTGGTAGCGAAGGTGCGCGCAATTGCTCCGTCTATTTATTCGTCCGTTTTATTTTTCACGAGTATGTTAGCTAATTAATTTTAACATCTCTATAAATGTAGTTGCCATTTTTCAACATTATAATAATAAAATGAACGTAAAAGAATAGCTTTTGTGTATCCAGTATCCATAGAAATTATTAAAAAAGGAATTTACTGTGAAAAGCATAAAAATTTAATCATAAGTTGAAATTGGATCTGCCCGGAAACGATAACATTTTCTTTTAACAAAACCAATCCAAGGAAAATTATTTTATTTTTGAAATGAAATTAAATATATAGAAATAAAAGTTTATGTGTCTTTCGCTCCACTTAGGAACTTCTGAATAGTTTTCGGAGATCCCACCTAATGGTTAATGGTGATGTAGCCTAAGAATCTTCCACTCTTGTCTTGAAGACACCTACATTGTAATCGTATGTAAAGCACGCATTCAAATAGTGTAGCAAACCGTTAAGTTCAAATGCGTGGTAAGTCATCAACGTAAGGGACGAGACTCTAGTCGAACGTCTAGTCGTCCGATGGTGGAAGGGAGTGGGATGTATTAAGTAGTGCAATTCCTGCGCAACACTCTTCGAATTGCATCATGTGGAAACCGAAAGGCAGGCTACGTTGCGCATGGGTTACCTTTAAGCCTCCTAGCACACCTTTCCATTGCGGTCAAAGCTTCTAGGTGGCATTTTGCAGCACCAGCCCATATATGGCAGCGATACTCTATGCACGACCGCACTTGCGCCTTATAAGCTAAGTATGCTGTCCCTGTGTGAAGTATCGCCATGACTTCGCAAGGAATCCTTGCTTCCTTGATATTACTTTGGGTTCGGACTCAATGAACCGCCCGAAGTTCGGGTTTGAGGGTATCTCAACGCCCAAAAACCGAGGGTGGCACACAGGATTGGCTGATAGTTATATCTACCGGTTTTAGATTAAAAAAAATCGTAATATAACTATTTTGTTATATTTCCAGAAAATATTCATAGTTTATCCATTACCAATTTTAAATATTTTATTAAAGAAAACTATATAAAAAGGGTTGTAACATTATGCATGAATACGTAGTTGATAATCCATGGGAATGTGATGGTCGCTTTCAAACTGTTTTTTAAATAAGTTTGGTAAGTAGTCTGTACAACCTGTGTTTTATTTCTATAATTTTACTTTAAAAATAAAGTCTCCGTGGGTTTTTTGCTCTTTGTTCCTAGGGCAGAGGTATTTTTCCGATCCAGTTGTAAAAGAAAAAAATGTCTTTCAATAATAATTACTTTAAATTTATATTGAACTAAACGTATTCTATTCCTTTTTTGGAAACATCGCAGTTATCTAAAATTTCATTTTCTTTTCTTTACAGCTGCTTTTGTGTGTGACTTTTATGTTCAGTCTGAGTGATCGCAATAATATTACAGCCAACAATCTAACGGTGAAAGAATCCAGAAAAAATATTGAGCAATTTATTAAAAATAAATGGACAGAAATTATTTTTTATTTTTTAGAATAGTACCTAGTCCACCTGATGGTAAATCAATATTGTGTCTTATAGATAATTCGTCACCTCTGAAGATTAATATTGTTTTTTCAATTATTTATTTAATGTCATTTACAGAAAAAACTTTACATAATTTTATAACTTCGTCACACTGTAAAGACAGTTTATTGGCGAATAAATGCACTCTTATATCCTATTACATAATTAAATAAGTTCTCAACCCACATAATATAACAAACAAGTAGAAATTTTTAACATAAACACTATAATTTCCACACTCTATCGGTTCCAAATACAATACCCCATGCCTCTAGTGCCTCGTTTCCAGCAAAAAGGTACATGAGATGCATTAAGGTACTATTTTGCGCTGGTATTCTGTGAGAGCATGGTCCTTGCCCGGTCGGGGCACTCATACGAAGTTTTTTTAAAGTAAAGTATTGTTATAAAATGATGGTATTGATTGATATTTTAAATATTCTAATATATTGATTAACGTTGAGTCTCATATCAATTAGGGTACGTAATTCAACTAATTGTTTAATATGTTTTAGCTCAGTTAATGGAAACCGTTTGTTGTATAGTCCACAATTTTACATGATCGATCACGCGTAACAACGGAGATACTTATATTCAATTCAGCCAGGAAATCTAAATTGAATTTCTAGAATCATAAACGCTAATAGCAAGCTATAAAAGTAAATGTAACCAATGTAATGTTCTACCATTTAGTGGCGGTGTAAGATTATCCACTATCCCATATCATCCCGTGGGTTTTATAAGAAGCGACACAAGGCAACAAACGAACAGATGGGCAACAGCATCTTCATTGTAACAACCAACAAGTGGTAAAATAAAAAAATTTGTAAAACCGACATCAATGTATAAGAACATCATCAATTTAACACGGTACCTCGAAAACCACTGGTCGGATCTTGATCAAATTTATACGGAACCACGTGAAAAGTACCAGCTTTTCAAATAGAAAAAGAATCATCGAAATCAGTTCACCTAAAAAATATTTTGAGTTAACATACATAAAAGAATTTGACTTGAAAAACTTTTCCTTTTTTAAGTCGGTTAAAAAAAACTGTGACTTCTAGCCCGTCCGCTAATCGTGACAACTATGGAAAATACATCCTTTATGGGGCAGTTTATGTCAGAGATATTCAGCAGTGGACTTCTTATAAACTCTCACGGTTAGCGGTGGCGTTACACGGCATGATTGAACGTTTAAATTGATATCTATGTCGTTCCATTCATTTTATAATTATATTACCTATAACTTTCTCAGGATGTAGGATAAGACTAGGTGATGGAAATTTTAAAGTCGGCACACATGACATATGTTTGAAACCTATTTGATCCGACGACATTAAACCAATGTCGTAAACGAAAATTTAATCAGAAAGTTCGGGATATACAAAAAGATATTGCCTTATAAATAAAATATTTACCGACATTGGAAATATATTTTCTTCCGGACTAGTCGATATAGGCGACTTTTATTCCTATACTGATTGATCGAACTAACGTACGGCAAGCAATTTTATTCCATCTACTGTGAAAATAAATAAATATTGAGTTTTATTTAGCAAAATACGATAAAACGTGAACGGAACAAGAATAGTTTTTAAAAAATATAAGCATATTGCAATGTAAGTTAACGCGTTGTGGGTGTATATTTTTGTATAACTTATACAATGTTTTATTTATTTACTTAATGTTAATAAGCAAACATTATAAACTTTTAACTTTATTCATTATACATACATACATAAACACTCACGCCTGTTACTCAGAGACAATTTACACGATTCTGATACTCTTCTTTCGATTCCTTCACACCCATATAGCTACGCACACATGCTCGTGGGTTAAGCCTACTATTAATTTAGCCCATGTTCAAAATATCGCCAATTTGGTGGATAATAACCTACGGACATCGTATATTGCCTTGTCAACTCTACCATTCAATATGTGTTATATTATGTATGTGTTGCCGGTCCTGCATCAAAGTGCATAGTATGCATTTTGATTCTGAATCGAGGATGTCTATGAGCCAAAGCATCTACTTACCATCAGATGTCTGTGTGTTCGTTAGTCACCCTTATTCTGTAATAAAAATTCACTTCTGCAACATAAATTTGCTTTTTCACTCTTTTCACGTTCATTCTTTTTACATGACCAAACCACGGGAGCACTCATTGCAAGCTTTACTCTTTTCATTCATTACTCACGTTGTCACACTAAGTAGCTTCTAACATTCTGCTTAGTGATCATTTATTCTTATTCTGTGCTTCCTATACCACTCTTAGCTTACACTACCATACATTGAGGTAGAGACTAACATAGGTCGAGACGCATTACGAACCATAAATTTTTGACACATTCTGACTTCCTGCAATAGAGCTGTTAGTGAGTTTGAACGTTTAAAATTAAATTAAAAGAATTATTTAAATAAAAAAAAATTAAATGAAAATAAGATTTCGTTTGTTAAATGTCGATTTTATCTGACTTCAAATTTAAGATGATATATGTAATGTAATATGTGTTTGGGCCTATAATAAATAAAAATTTAATAAAATAATAATGTCTGTGGAATTGCATTATGGGCGTGTGACAATTGATGCTCCGCTTCCGGACTTACGATGATTTGGTCTGTGCACACGTCACGCATACAAACAATGAATTTATCTACGCACACATGTACGAGGTCGCAGTAATAAGTGGTCGCTTCTGCCCGCTACATATATTTTTAGTATTTTTCACCGCATTCACCACCAATATGTAAGGAATAAAGATCGAATAAAGATGTCCAAAAATCTCCTCCTAAAATAAATATTTTCTTTCACAAACTTGCAAAAAACAAACGTTTTCAGATCCGGAAATATTGTGATTTAAAAGCGAAGAGATTTTATTGAAGTCAAAGCGAATGGAATCCATCTAATTAGGTGTTAACCTTTTACTACACAGTGTATTAACTTCTTGTCACGATTTGCCTTGGTATGAATAGTAAGGTATGGAGTGCAAGTGAGTCACAGATTGTGAAGCATTCCACCTAATTGCCTGTAGTTCTATTTGTTTCTTTTAAGCAGGCGGTAGGTTGTTTAGTAGTCACATATCATCAATTAGACTGTTGGTTAGCCAGGTCAGTTTTATTTTAAAATAAATAATTTATGACTTTCAGATCAAATTCCGTTCACGGTAGCCAGTCTCAACGGTCTTTATAGTCAAACTATAAATATGCATAGGGCAAGATTAAAATGCACTAGTGGGTGCACAAGCATAGAATCTCAGTGTCTTTACTCTCATATTCCATGGTATGGCAATTCGAAACGACCGGAAGGAGAGAAATCGGGTTAAAGAACAACGGCTTTAGGTACTTTCATATACCACCAACTACCTGATTCAGGGCTGCCATTCAGAATATTTTCGGACTAGGGACGATCACTAGTCCAACGGGGTTGGCAAGAAAAATCTATTAAAGCATAAGTAAATGACACATGACAATTCATATATCTCATGCCATTGAATTTAAAATCTAAATGTCACTTTTCTCTAACATGGTGTTCTTGATAAATAAATTTCCTCACAGACCACCAGCGTAAAATAACAACTCGTTGCGCTACTTTGATTCGTATGGTGAGTGTAGTGAATCCAAATCTTTTAACTGGAAACAAGGTATTCCATCTTGGTGCTCAGGGTTGACAAGGCGTCTGCAATTAATTCTTTGAAGATAAATGGAGATGTCCATGGGTCACATCATATTCTTACCATTCGTCATCCCTACGTCCCAAAAAAAATTTAAATCGAAAGTAGATGTGGAATGTTACCCAATCTAATTTACCATAATTTTTCTTAGCACATAAAACCGATCGCTTTAATATAAAATTTCAGCAATTTACAAGAAAATATGACTTTAATTTATTAAATTGGAATTGTAAAACGTTTATTACAAAAGCTGTAAATACCATAATAAAGAAATATGGAAATAGCTGAATGAATAAATATTATCAAAAAAATTAACGAAATTATATAGCAATTCCAACGATCGCGGGTACAATTCCGATAATTGCTTTCCCGTCGAGCATTATAGCCGCGATATCATATTTTGGGCACAATTGAATCTAATTAATTTCAGAGATATAGAATGGTAAAATGCCAGTTGGCTTAAGTCAAATATAATATAAGCTCAAAAAAAAACAAACTATCTTATTTTAGTTGAAATAT
Source organism: Parnassius smintheus behrii (assembly GCA_036936625.1). Classification (NCBI taxonomy): domain Eukaryota; kingdom Metazoa; phylum Arthropoda; class Insecta; order Lepidoptera; family Papilionidae; genus Parnassius; species Parnassius smintheus. The sequence continues at coordinate 4,886,799 of JAUPFT010000012.1, forward strand.
TTAAAAGTTTATTTAGAAAATACATTTTATTTGTTGCTTAGTAAGCTATCGAAGGGGCTCTACTCGGTGGTTCTCTGTATAATTGACCTTATCATCAATATCATTATAGCCCTTTACAAGTCCACTGCGAAACAGAGACCTCCCCTAAGGAAAGCGACAAACCACGGACCTAAGCCACCTGCATCCATCGACCTCCGGCATGTTTGACCAGGTCGTCACTCCATCTAGTGTGGGTCACACACCTGATACGAGTCTGCCACTCAAGGACCATTTTCCCCCATCGATTTTCCGGCCCATTGCCACTTCAGTTTACAAATTCTGCGGACTATGTCAATCACTCAGGTTCTAATGAGGATATCCCCATTTCTATGTTTATCCTTACCTTTTCCATAGCTTACTGAGCGACCTTGTGCTTCATAATACTACCAAAAGTCAAGTACTACGTCTCAGATCCATTAGTCATCACTGGCAACACGCACTGGTTGTACAATCTCGTTTTCAGGTTTCCAGGTATGGCAGACGAGAAGATGTGTCGTAATTTCCCGACCGCTGCCCGGCCGAGTTGAATTCGTCCATTAACTCTTGGTGGAAGTTGGACTTACCTAGTTAGACTACTTGTCTCAGATAAACATACTTGCCAGCAACTTCGAGCTTAGTGCTCTCAACACCTATGCCGTTAGTTGACCGGCATAGGTGTGACATGGACGATACACGATCTTTGTTTTGTCCATGTTCATCTTAAGACGAAGAAGTTGGCAGGCACAACTGAGGTCATTGAGCATAGTGCTTAGGTCCTACAGGGATTCTGCGATATGACTATATCGTCGGTAAGTCGAAGGTGAGTAATGACTCGCCATTGACGTTAATAAATAACGGAGATATAACGTCACCCTGTCTTACATCTCTCTGCAGTTGGATAGGTTTCGTACTCTGGTTCTTTACCCGCATAGCCAGCGTAGCCCTACTGTACAATTTAATTGTAAATCTAATTACTCCATATCTCTCTCAGAAATGAGAGGAGACTTAATTGGGCCTAGTACTGGGACTTTACTTTATAATGTTCTATGTATAGTTTCATATACAGCAGTGTATAGTTACGTAGTTTAACCGTGTAGTGGTGGAGTAAGAACAATCCAGGAGATGAGCAGCAGTGTCTTCCTAACAAAGACTCAAAATTATAATAATACTACGGTTGATAAGCGTGGCAACTATGGTCAAAAACCCATATAGGGTAGCCTATGGGGGAGGCCTGTGTTAAGCAGTGGACTTTTAAAGACTGCAATGGATGGATGGATGAGTCTATAGTCTAAGTGCAGCAGTGTATTCAATCTAATTTACGCAAAATTTGTTAAATCTTGTTTCGAATAACTAGCCATTCTAACCCATATCAAAAGGGTCATGTTGACGCAACTCAAAGTAAGTACGAACGCTGTCACTAACATACGTGTGCTCATGGTCCCTTCAATTTATCTCAACTCCCTGTCTTAGGATAAAAACTGCCATGTTAAATTGGCACCTTACTTTGGACTTTAATTTTTGTCTTTCCATTCCTTAGTTGTGAGTAACAGAACTTTGAAAATAATGTTAAAGAATTTGCATTCAATGTGTTCATCAAATATGTCAAATATTTCTTATATAGCTAATTTTGAAACTTGTTATTTAAGTTATTTAATAAGTTAATTAATTTGTACTTTATTGTAGAGATCTTAATAAAAAGAATTACAAAGAGCAGACTTAATACCTTTTACGTGTGGAAATAATGTAATATGTGCCACAAATGAAAAGAACATTACAGTAATTTAGAATAAATTTAATATTAAACATATTGTTAAAATTAAAAATATACTCATCTTTATATATATAGCCCGATTTTGTAAACTTTGCGTGTGATTTAGGTAATTAGAGAATAGTTTAGAATTACTATTGGACCCGGTTGGTGGCGCTGTTGTCGAGATCCAGAGATCACCCGTGAGTAGCCGGGGTTGATTGCTTGCATATGTATCGCTAGTATTACATATATTAAACAGAAATACACTTATATACCATAAAATTTACAAAACTTTAAAACAATATGCACATTAATCACAACAGCAGAAGTAATTTTATATAAACACAGGGAAGTGCGGGTCCTAAACTAAGCGTTGCTTGTATCTCAAGACCCTGGCATTGACTGATGTGGCATGACGATTTCACAAAATGGTTTATCACCTTATCTATAATTATTCTGTCAATTCAATAGAAAAAAATGTTATAAAATGTTTAAGTGGGTACAATTTAGACAATTTATTAAATCAGTGTTCACTTACTCATATATGTGTACTATATTAAGCTGTATGTTTTCCTTAAATAAAGAAAAAAATCCTATTCGTACTGAATTCGAGAGACTTAACAGCGTACTCTTCTTCGCTTTTGTCATATCAGTGATGTGATTTTCGAAACACATGCAAACGTTGAGAGTTGTCATTCGGCCAAATCAATCAAATATTTGTGCAAGTACGTCACAAAAGCCAGCGACATGGCTGTGTTTGGTATTGCGTCGGAAAATGCAATTGACGAAATCAGCAACTTCCAAATGGGCAGATACGTCAATACTAATGAAGCACTGTGGCGATTATTGTCATTTCAAATTCATGAAAGATATCCCACAATTGTACATTTAACAGTGCATTTGGAAAATGGCCAAAGAGTTTACTTCACTGAGGCTAATGCGGCATAACGAGCTGAGAGACCACCATCGACAACATTGACTAGCTTCTTTGCAATGTGTGAAGCAGATCCATTCGCAGCGACGCTGATGCACGTTGAAATGCCCAAGTATTACACTTGGAATCAATCAACAAAGAAATTCCAACGTCGGAAACAAGGAACCCCAGTTCCAGATTGGCCACTGGTGTTTTCCACTGATGCACTAGGACGCATGTATACTGTTCATCCTAGAAATGATGAATGTTTTTATTTGCGACTGCTGTTGGTAAATGTACGTGGACCAAAATCATTTGCGCATTTGAAAACTGTGAATGGCCACCAGTGCCAAACATATCGAGAAGCATGTCAACTATTGGGTTTCCTGGAGAACGATTCTCATTGGGATTTAACACTTGCGGATTCAGTTGTTTCATTAAATGCGTACCAAATACGAACGCTGTTCGCAATTATCATCACCACATGTTTTCCTTCACAACCAATTCAGTTATGGAACAAATACAAAGACGACATATGTGAAGATATCTTGCATCGCTTGCGCATTCAAACGAATAATCCTGACATCCAATGTCAGGATTATTCGTTTGAATATATAACCGATGAAATCTACAATGAAGGATTGATTCTGATTGAGGATCAATGCTTGACTATTGCAAACAAGCTACTGATTGAAGTAGGAATGATTGCGCCAAATCGATCGATGCACGATGCATTCAACCAAGAATTAAATCGAGAGCTGCAATACAATATCGATACATTGCAGGAATTCGTTCGAAATAATGTGCCGTTGCTGAATGAACAGCAAAAACAAGTATACGAAACATTAATGCAAGCGGTGGACAATAATACTGGTGGTCTATTCTTCCTGAACGTACCTGGAGGAACAGGGAAAACATTTGTCATTTCATTGATTTTGGCCACTATTCGATCAAGATGTGACATAGCTTTGGCGTTAGCATCATCTGGAATTGCGGCGACTCTTCTAGATGGCGGTCGTACTGCACATTCTGCGCTTAAGTTGCCACTCAATTTAAACGCAATTGATACTCCAACATGCAATATTTCCCGATCCAGTGCAATGGGAAAATTGTTGATGCAATGCAAGCTCATTGTTTGGGATGAGTGCACAATGGCACATAAGAAATCACTTGAAGCACTTAACTTCACACTGAAGGATCTTCGGCGAAATAAAAACATCTTTGGCGGCTTGATGATATTGTTGGCAGGCGATTTCAGGCAGACGTTGCCAGTAATTCCCCGTGGAACGCCTGCAGATGAATTGAATGCTTGCCTGAAGGCATCACCTTTATGGAATAACGTAAAAACATTATCGCTAACCACTAATATGAGAGTTCAACTGCAAAATGATCAAAGTGCTGCACAATTTTCCAAACAATTGTTAGCTGTTGGAGATGGAAAAGTCCCAGTTGATGCGACATCTGGATTAATTAATCTTACCAACGACTTTTGCCGATTTGTTGACTCTCAATTAGCTTCTTTTGAAAATGTTTTCCCAAACATTAGTGAGAATTATCAGAATTATGCTTGGTTAAGTCAACGAGCAATTCTTGCCGCAAAAAATAATGATGTATACGCACTGAATTTCACCATTCAATCAAAAATTGCTGGCGATTTGGTGACATACAAATCCGTTGATTCCATAACAAATCCCGATGGTGTAATAAATTATACAACGGAGTTTTTGAACTCTCTGGAGTTACCAGGATTTCCACCACATAACTTGCAACTCAAAGTTGGTACAGTTATTATGATATTGCGTAATTTGAATCCACCGCGACTTTGCAACGGTACTCGACTTTCGGTAAAAAGACTTATGCCGAATTTGATTGAGGCAACCATTATTAACGGAAAGTACGCAGGTGAAAATGTATGTATTCCTCGAATACGAATGATTCCGACTGATCTTCCGTTTGACTTCAAACAATTGCAATTTCCAGTTCGCCTGGCGTTCGCAATGACAATTAACAAGTCGCAAGGCCAATCGCTTTGTGTTTGCGGGATAAATTTAGAAAATCATTGTTTTTCACATGGGCAGTTATACGTTACGTGTTCACGAGTTGGGAAACCATCCGCTTTGTTTGTGTTAACGTCAGACCAAAAAACAAAAAATGTGGTTTACCAAAGAGCACTTCAATGAAACGGATAATTTGCGGACACGTATAACGCTTCGATTCAGTATTTACTTTGGATTCACTTTCATTTACTTAGAGAAGTTCAACCAAATAACACTTCATTTTTGTAATCCAAAAGAATTCGTTATTGTTGTGAAAAGAAACAAAATTTTTCCTTTTCAAATATAAAACAAAAAAAAATTTTCTTCTTCTTTTAATTACCAAACGAAATGTTACATAAGACGAAGCCATCTGGTGGCGAAACGGAGTTCGCCGGGTTTGCTAGTCGTTGATAAATGTAGATGTCTCTCTTACCATCAGGTGGACTGCTTGCTCGTTTGTCACCCTTATTCTATAAAAAAATTGGAAAATTGTATGTGGTAAATTGGTTATCTATTCCTTCTTACGTATTATCGACGGTGGAATGTCTTACCTAGTGTGGCGTTATTGAGGGTAGTGGTGTTGGAATTGGTAGCGAAGATGCGCACAATTGCTCCGTCTATTTATTCGTCCGTTTTATTTTTCACGAGTATGTTAGCTAATTAATTTTAACATCTCTATAAATGTAGTTGCCATTTTTCAACATTATAATAATAAAATGAACATAAAAGAATAGCTTTTGTGTATCCAGTATCCACAGAAATTATTAAACAAGGAATTTACCGTGAAAAGCATAAAAATTTAATCATAAGTTGAAAGTGGATCTGCCCGGAAACGATAACATTTTCTTTTAACAAAACCAATACAGGAAAATTATTTTATTTTTGAAATGATTTATTTAGAATGATAAAAAAATATATATTTTAATTAAACATTTGTTCGAATTGAATATTTTGAAGAGAAGATATCATTAATATATTACGTAGTAGACCATGCTGCAGCTATATTACTGGTATAGTTGTAGCACGAGTTGGTCGGCACAACCGGGAAAGGACCACAATTTCACAGAATACCAGCATAACATAGCAACTTAACGCTGCTGTGTTTCGTATGGTAATTATAGAGGATCGAATTCACTTTTTACCGGAATCGATGCATTTCATCTGTCTTATCGGGGACAACGCATGGGCTATAGAAAACACTTACCATCAGGTGGACTGTGTGCTGGTTTATCAACCTTCTATAAAAAATAACGCGTTATTATTAAACTTAAAATGTAACCTTGTAGTGGTCGTGTAAGGATATCCATTACCTCTTTCCGTCCCGTGCGTGTCGTAAGAGGCGACAGAAGGAGACAAACCTGGAGATGAGCAGCAGCGTCCTCATCATGATAACTAAAAAATGAAATATTTCGCTAAACCAAGCGTGGCAACTATTGCAAATATCTTCCATATGAGGCAATATATCAGGAGGCCTATGTGCAGCGGATAACTTTCATGAGCTGTAATCGTTTAAATATATAGAAATAAAAGTTTATGTGTCTTTCGCTCCACTTAGGAACTTCTGAATAGTTTTCGGAGATCCCACCTAATGGTTAATGGTGATGTAGCCTAAGAATCTTCCACTCTTGTCTTGAAGACACCTACATTGTAATCGTATGTAAAGCACGCATTCAAATAGTGTAGTAAGCCGTTAAGTTCAAATGCGTGGTAAGTCATCAACGTAAGGGACGAGACTGGTCGAACGTCTAGTCGTCCGATGGTGAAAGGGAGTGGGATGTATTAAGTAGTGCAATTCCTGCGCAACACTCTTCGAATTGCATCATGTGGAAACCGAAAGGCAGGCTACGTTGCGCATGGGTTACCTTTAAGCCTCCTAGCACACCTTTCCATTGCGGTCAAAGCTTCTAGGTGGCATTTTGCAGCACCAGCCCATATATGGCAGCGATACTCTATGCACGACCGCACTTGCGCCTTATAAGCTAAGTATGCTGGCTGATGCTGCTGATGGCTGATAGTTATATCTACCGGTTTCAGATTTAAAAAATCGTAATATAACTATTTTGTTATATTTCCAGAAAATATTCAAAGTTTATCCATTACCAATTTTAAATATTTTATTAAAGAAAACTATATAAAAAGGGTTGTAACATTATGCACGAATACGTAGTTGATAATAATCCATGGGAATGTGATGGTCGCTTTCAAACTGTTTTTTAAATAAGTTTGGTAAGTAGTCTGTACAACCTGTGATTTATTTATATAATTTTACTTTAAAAATAAAGTCTCCGTGGGTTTTTTGCTCTTTGTTCCTAGGGCAGAGGTATTTTTCCGATCCAGTTGTAAAAGAAAAAAATGTCTTTCAATAATAATTACTTTAAATTTATATTGAACTAAACGTATTCTATTCCATTTTTGGAAACATCGCAGTTATCTAAAATTTCATTTTCTTTTCTTTACAGCTGCTTTTGTGTGTGACTTTTATGTTCAGTCTGAGTGATCGCAATAATATTACAGCCAACAATCTAACGGTGAAAGAATCCAGAAAAAATATTGAGCAATTTATTAAAAATAAATGGACAGAAATTATTTTTTATTTTTTAGAATAGTACCTAGTCCACCTGATGGTAAATCAATATTGTATCTTATAGATAATTCGTCACCTCTGAAGATTAATATTGTTTTTTCAATTATTTATTTAATGTCATTTACAGAAAAAACTTTACCTAATTTTATAACTTCGTCACACTGTAAAGACAGTTTATTGGCGAATAAATGCACTCTTATATCCTATTACATAATTAAATAAGTTCTCAACCCACATAATATAACAAACAAGTAGAAATTTTAACATAAACACTATAATTTCCACACTCTATCGGTTCCAAATACAATACCCCATGACTCTAGTGCCTCGTTTCCAGCAAAAAGGTACATGAGATGCATTAAGGTACTATTTTGCGCTGGTATTCTGTGAGAGCATGGTCCTTGCCCGGTCGGGGCACTCATACGAAGTTTTTTTTAAAGTAAAGTATTATTATAAAATGATGGTATTGATTGATATTTTAAATATTCTAATATATTGATTAACGTTGAGTCTCATATCAATTAGGGTACGTAATTCAACTAATTGTTTTATATGTTTTAGCTCAGTTAATGGAAACCGTTTGTTGTATAGTCCACAATGTTACATGATCGATCACGCGTAACAACGGAGATACTTATATTCAATTTAGCCAGGAAATCTAAATTGAATTTCTAGAATCATAAACGCTAATAGCAAGCTATAAAAGTAAATGTAACCAATGTAATGTTCTACCATTTAGTGGCGGTGTAAGATTATCCACTATCCCATATCGTCCCGTGGGCTTTATAAGAAGCGACACAAGGCAACAAACGAACAGATGGGCACCAACATCTTCATTGTAACAACCAACAAGTGGTAAAATAAAAAAATTGTAAAACCGACATCAATGTATAAGAACATCATCAATTTAACACGCATTATAAACGGTAGCTCGAAAACCACTGGTCGGATCTTTATCAAATTTATACGGAACCACGTGAAAAGTACCAGCTTTTCAAATAGAAAAAGAATCATCGAAATCAGTTCACCTAAAAAATATTTTGAGTTAACATACATAAAAGAATTTGACTTGAAAAACTTTTCCTTTTTTAAGTCGGTTAAAAAAAACTGTGACTTCTAGCCCGTCCGCTTATCGTGACAACTATGGAAAATACATCCTTTATGGGGCAGTTTATGTCAGAGATATTCAGCAGTGGACTTCTTATAAACTCTCACGGTTAGCGGTGGCGTTACACGGCATGATTGAACGTTTAAATTGATATCTATGTCGTTCCATTCATTTTATAATTATATTACCTATAACTTTCTCAGGATGTAGGATAAGACTAGGTGATGGAAATTTTAAAGTCGGCACACATGACATATGTTTGAAACCTATTTGATCCGACGACATTAAACCAATGTAGTAAACGAAAATTTAATCAGAAAGTTCGGGATATACAAAAAGATATTGCCTTATAAATAAAATATTTACCGACATTGGAAATATATTTTCTTCCGGACTAGTCGATATAGGCGACTTTTATTCCTATACTGATTGATCGAACTAACGTACGGCAAGCAATTTTATTCCTTCTACCGTGAAAATAAATAAATATTGAGTTTTATTTAGCAAAATACGATAAAACGTGAACGGAACAAGAATAGTTTTTAAAAAATATAAGCATATTGCAATGTAAGTTAACGCGTTGTGGGTGTATATTTTTGTATAACTTATACAATGTTTTATTTATTTACTTAATGTTAATAAGCAAACATTATAAACTTTTAACTTTATTCATTATACATACATACATAAACACTCACGCCTGTTACTCAGAGACAATTTACACGATTCTGATACTCTTCTTTCGATTCCTTCACACCCATATAGCTACGCACACATGCTCGTGGGTTAAGCCTACTATTAATTTAGCCCATGTTCAAAATATCGCCAATTTGGTGGATAATAACCTACGGACATCGTATATTGCCTTGTCAACTCTACCATTCAATATGTGTTATATTATGTATGTGTTGCCGGTCCTGCATCAAAGTGCATAGTATGCATTTTGATTCTGAATCGAGGATGTCTATGAGCCAAAGCATCTACTTACCATCAGATGTCTGTGTGTTCGTTAGTCACCCTTATTCTGTAATAAAAATTCACTTCTGCAACATAAATTTGCTTTTTCACTCTTTTCACGTTCATTCTTTTTACATGACCAAACCACGGGAGCACTCATTGCAAGCTTTACTCTTTTCATTCATTACTCACGTTGTCACACTAAGTAGCTTCTAACATTCTGCTTAGTGATCATTTATTCTTATTCTGTGCTTCCTATACCACTCCTAGCTTACACTACCATACATTGAGGTAGAGACTAACAGAGGTCGAAACGCATTACGAACCATAAATTTTTGACACATTCTGACTTCCTGCAATAGAGCTGTTAGTGAGTTTGAACGTTTAAAATTAAATTAAAAGAATTATTTAAATAAAAAAAATTAAATGAAAATAAGATTTCGTTTGTTAAATGTCGATTTTATCTGACTTCAAATTTAAGATGATATATGTAATGTAATATGTGTTTGGGCCTATAATAAATAAAAATTTAATAAAATAATAATGTCTGTGGAATTGCATTATGGGCGTGTGACAATTGATGCTCCGCTTCCGGACTTACGATGATTTGGTCTGTGCACACGTCACGCATACAAACAATGAATTTATCTACGCACACATGTACGAGGTCGCAGTAATAAGTGGTCGCTTCTGCCCGCTACATATATTTTTAGTATTTTTCACCGCATTCACCACCAATATGTAAGGAATAAAGATCGAATAAAGATGTCCAAAAATCTCCTCCTAAAATAAATATTTTCTTTCACAAACTTGCAAAAAACAAACGTTTTCAGATCCGGAAATATTGTGATTTAAAAGCGAAGAGATTTTATTGAAGTCAAAGCGAATGGAATCCATCTAATTAGCCCACAGCTAGCCACAGTTAGCTAAAAAAGACCACATACATACCCTGCGGCAGATTGTACAGAAGACTGAAGAGTACAATCTGCCACTTTGCCTGGCGTATGTGGACTATGAGAAAGCCTTTGATTCCGTCGAAATTTGGGCGGTGCTACAGTCCCTTCAGCGGTGCCAAGTTGACTGTCGGTATATCGAAGTGCTGAAGTGTTTGTACAGTAGGGCTACGATGGCTATCCGAGTACAGAACCAGAGCTCGAAACCTATCCAACTGCAGAGAGGTGTAAGACAGGGTGACGTTATATCCCCGAAACTCTTCACCGCTGCATTGGAAGACGTTTTCAAGCTACTGGACTGGAAAGGATACGGTATTGACATCAATGGCGAGTACATCACTCACCTTCGATTTGCCGACGATATAGTCCTTATGGCAGAATCGCTGGAGGACTTAAGCACTATGCTCAATGACCTCAATAGTGCCTCCCAACGGATAGGTCTTAAGATGAACATGGACAAAACAAAGATCATGTTCAATGTCCATGTCACACCTATGCCGGTAGTTGTTGGGAGCACTATGCTCGAAGTTGTTGACGAGTACGTTTACCTGGGACAAATAGTCCGACTAGGTAAGTCCAACTTCGACCGAGAGGTCAATCGACGGATTCAACTCGGCTGGGCAGCGTTCGGGAAATTACGACATATCTTTTCGTCAGGTATACCTCAATCTCTAAAAACTAGATTGTACAACCAGTGCGTGTTGCCAGTGATGACTTATGGATCTGAGACGTGGTCCTTCACTGCTGGCCGTATGAGGCCGCTCAAGGTCGCTCAGCGAGCTATGGAGAGGGCTATGCTCGGAGTTTCTCTGCGTGATAGACTCAGAAATGAGGATATCCGCAGTAAAACCAGAGTGACCGACATAGCCCAACGGATTAGTAAGCTGAAGTGGCAATGGGCCGGCCATATAGCTCGAAGAACCGATAACCGATGGGGAAGAAAGGTTCTCGAGTGGCAGCCTCGTACCGGTAGGCGTAGTGTAGGGCGACCCCCCACTAGATGGAGTGACGACCTGGTAAGACATGCAGGAAGTCGATGGATGCAGGTGGCTCAGGACCGTGCTTTGTGGCATTACTTGGGGGAGGCCTATGTTCAGCAGTGGACTTGTGAAAGGCTGTAATGATGATGATGAATGATGATTACACAATGGGTTTAATAATGTAGGACACTAGATATTTAAATAATTAAACTATATTATATAATAAATAAAATAACTAAATAACAAAATAACAATCAATGGTTACCTACAATTATTACAAACTATTTTAGAATTTCTAACAACTTCTCTGTGGCTTCGTAATTTAATTTATTTAGAAATTCCCTTACACTTATATTACAGTTCTTATAACTTAGACTATATACCTTTAGTGACTTGTTGAGATTGTTATATAGAAAGGTTCCTAAAAATATGTAAAATTTGTTCACAAATGCGTGTTTGGTTTGAGGGTTTACACAAACTAAGTCCATTCTTCTCCTGTCTATGGATTTTAAGTTAAATCGAAGTTCGGTGTGCTGTTTTAATATGATGTTCAGGATAAACAACTGACGGACAGTTAGTACATTACATGCCAAGTAAAGTTGATGTGTAGGACACATGAATGGACGGACAGTGGCTACCTTTAAAACTGCTCTCTGAGCACGTTCTAATGGGAGCAATATTGTTTTAGAAGCTCCACCCCAGGAAGTAATGCCATAAGTGAGTATGGATTGACACAAAGCTAAATAGACTGTCATATCAATTTGAAGTCAGCGATGTTACGAAGATATTTAAAAATATATATTAATTTACGAACTCCAGCACAAAGTAAATCGATGTGCTTGCGGAAATTTAAATTTGTGTCAAGCGTGATACCTAGATATTTTATATTGTCTGTTTTTTTTGCACATACGAGTTACAATTATGAGCGTAAATATTTAGGTGAGTAGGTATGTTATTATTTCTCATTAAAAATAACATATATTGTGTTTTATCAGCGTTTAAACATAGGAGATTATTAAGAAGCCAATTAGATACTATGTTAAAGCCTTGCTGAGCGTATTTATAAACCTCATCTCGTGATTTAGCTGAGAATAACAGGGCTGTGTCATCTGCATACGACATAATGACACCATTTTGAAGTTGAAGATTGCATAAATCATTTATATAAATTAGGAACAATGTAGGCCCCAGGATACTGCCCTGTGGGATTCCATAAGAGCTGTTTTGTAATTCAGTACTTGTATACTCACCGATTTTATCACATTGAAAGCGATCACTGAGGTAATCAGAAAAAATTTGTAGTTGAGTTCCCCTTATGCAAAGTGTTTCAAGTTTTTGCAATAGTATAGGGCAAGAAATAGTATCAAATGCTCTGGCAAGGTCCAACAAGATCCCAATTGAGTGCATACCGTTGTCTAGATTACTTGTGACGTAATCTGTCAATTGGTGCAAGGCATCATTGCATGATCTCTTAGGCCTAAAACCAAATTGTCTGTCTGACAGCAAGTTGTAAGTTCCCAGGTATTTTATTAATCTGGTATTTATGATCTTTTCTAAAATTTTAGATAAGCCGGATAAGACTGAAATCGGCCTATAGTTACTAACTAAGTTTTTATCACCAGCTTTGTAAATAGGGGAAAATACCATTTGCTAGGCATAATTGAAAGTTATGTGTTAACGGGGCGGCCAGTAAATGTTTAAATCTTTTGAGTATGCGATTAGGTATATTGTCCCATCCAACTGCACAATCTTCTTTTAAGCCAGATATTATACTTAAAATCTCATCAATATCGGTATTTAACAATACAAAAGAATTTAACTTAGAAAAGGGTGTGGGCGTAAAATTTGGATTACGAGTGTTGCTTAATTTTAAAGTTGTCTCTGCTATTTTTTTCCAACGTTAATAAAATAATAACTTACTTTATTAGTTACTTCGTTTGGGCTTTTGTCTAATGACAGTAGATCAAGTGGGGGTCCAAGATTTTTTGAACTGAAGGTATTATTTTTAATGAACTTCCATACAAGTTTACTGTTTTTACCGGCCTTTTGTAAAACATTTTTATCATATTGTATTTTGAGGTTTTTTAATAGTTTATTGCAAAAATTCCTATATCTTTTATAAGTAGCAGAAAGTATTAAATTATCAGGAGAAAGTTTAGATTTTAAATGAAGTTTGTCTCTATTTCTTATACAGCGGACGAGACCAGGTGTTATCCAAGGTTTAATATTATAATACTTACGTGACAGTTTTATTGTTGATGTACTATTCATTATTGCGTATTTTAAAGATTTTATAAAGTAACTCAAGGACGTATTTGCATCGTCAGAGCAATAAACAAAGTCAAAATTAATGCTGCGAATGTCATTTTCAAGGTTCGTCATATGAACTTTAGTGTAGTTGCGTATGCAGTTTTCCCTAGGTAAGGCTAATTGTAATGTTAGTAAAATTGCTTGATGATCAGTAAGCGAGGAATTAGTAACTAATGTTAATGACACAATAGACACAAAATGGTCTAAATAAGAGCCGCTTTGATGTGTACGGTGGTAATGTGTTGGTAATAGCCCATGAAATAAGCAAATATTTAGGTAGTTATGTGCATGGTTATCTATTTTCCCAGGGGTAATGTTAATATTTATGTCACCGGTTAGGATTATATTTTTATATGAGCTAAATTTGCTTAAGGTAATATCAAGGGACTCTAGAAATCTATCAATATATTGTGAAGGAGGTCTGTAAACTGCGATAACAATCGTCTCGGAATTAATACGAATGATTAAGCAATTACTATCCCGGAATGTAGGTTCTGTGACAGTTACTTTTAAATTATTTTTAACATAGATTACTAAACCGTCATTTTGATTAACGTTTTTCTCGGTTTTGTGCAAAGAGTAGCCATTTAGAATCGGTAGGTGGGATGGGAGGTTTGACAGCCAACATTCTGTAAGGATAATAATATCACATTTTATATCCAGTCTATGCAACAAAACTTCAGAGCCGGTTATATTCCGATTTATGCTTCTAACATTTTGTGTAAGTAAGATTAACTTATTTTCAGGACGTGGAAGGAAGTGTTTACAGTCATCAACATTACATGTTTTGGCGTCAGACACAGAAAAGTTGTCTAGGTCATTGAGTAATTGATTCGCCATACTTAAGCTTAAAGATAAACTAAAGCTAGTGTTTAAGAGCCAAGTAAATAATATAATACGCGGCGCTCTTAGGCGCCCTCATAGTCTATGGAGTTGATGTATTTGTCCTCTGCGAATTTACGTGCTGTACAGCTTTCCTCACCAGTTTTGTGGTCGCATTTTTTTTTAAAACGTTTACACGTCGCGCAAACGGGGGCATGCGCTTTGTTATTACATTCCTTAAAGGAATGCCCGAGCTCTCCACAGTAGTTACATGTATGTAGGGCTACTTTCCCGACAAAATTTGGCTGAATGACCAAACTGCTGGCAGTTGAAGCATCGTGTTACTATTGTAAAGTCTCTGACCGGGCATTAGGTCCAATTAATATAAATTCGTCCTTGATTGATAAGGGCCTTCCTGATGCTAGGTGACACTTCGACAATGTAATTACAGGTAGGAAGGTTTTTCTTACCTGATTTATGGCTCAGTTTGACTGTTGCCAGGAAGGACTCACGCGTGGCATTGGGAAATTTATCGGCAATATTTTGTTCGAAAATGCTCTCGAACACTTCCTTATCCGTGAGGGCTACAGGGACACCAACAATTGCAATCCTTGGACGTCGTTTAGGCGGTTCTTCCATAGTAAGGCCAGAAGATAAAAGTTTCTCGGAGTTCTTTAATTTGTCGATATCTCCTTTTGTCTCAGCGCTAATTATAACTCTCCCATTTTTGACCTTCCTCATGCCTCGGACATGTAGTTTGAGTTCTTCTGGGGATATTATTTTTTGTAAGAGGCACTTCGTGTCATCACTGGATTTGGACTTGTCCCTGGGATAAATTGCTAGGGTACTAAGGTTGTTTGGGCGAATGAGGGTTTGGCCACCTTTTTTGACTATGTCCGCAAAAGTGGTTACAGAGTCCGGTTTTGATGACTCTTCGATACTATTCTTGAGTACCTGCAGCTTTTGGGACAGGTCAAGTTGTTTCTGCAGAGATACGATGGAGGTCTGGGCTTTAGTGGCATCCATTTTGAGGGACATGTACTGGACTACCAATTGTGATGTACCGTGGCTTATTTTTCGACAAAGCGAGCTAATGCGCATTTTTTGATCAGAGTTAAGTTTTCCCTCTGTAGCGATGGAGCACACCTCGTTAAGGCACAGGTCAATGCTTGGCATCCAATGCTGCAACTCAGGATTTGGAAGTGTTTTAATTAGTTCGCTTGAAGTGGGTGTCTGCATGGGCGGGGTTGTTGAAGGCGGGGTGTGAGTGGTCCTGGCACTCCGGTTGAAGGGACTGTTCTCCATTTTAGTACCTATTCTAGATAAAGCTAAAAAATTTCAACAAAACCACTAACACAAATATAACTAAAGTATGACACAGTTACTTCCGGTATTGTTATAACGAGGTCACGGCTAAGCACATACTTATTTTATTATTTTAATTACTATATGACACGTCTGTACTCAATAACGTGCACTTACGAACTTTTTCAATATCTTCCATATGAGGCAATATATCAGGAGGCCTATGTGCATCGGGGAACTTTTCATGGGCTGTAATCGTTTAAATATATAGAAATAAAAGTTTATGTGTCTTTCGCTCCACTTAGGAACTTCTGAATAGTTTTCGGAGATCCCACCAAATGGTTAATGGTGATGTAGCCTAAGATGGTGAAACGCACTGACTTGACAAAAGCCTATTCACTCTTGTCTTGAAGACACCTACATTGTAATCGTATGTAAAGCACGCATTCAAACAATGTAGCAAACCGTTAAGTTCAAATGCGTGGTAGGCCATCAACGTAAGGGACGAGACTGGTCGAATGTCTAGTCGTCCGATGGTGGAAGGGAGTGGGATGTATTAAGTAGTGCAATTCCTGCGCAACACTTCGAATTGCATCATGTGGAAAACCGAAAAGCAGGCTACGTTGCGCATGGGTTACCTTTAAGCCTCCTAGCACACCTTTCCATTGCGTCCAAAGCTTCTGGGTGGCATTTTGCAGCACCAGCCCATATATGGCAGAACTACTCTATGCACGACCGCACTTACGCCTTATAAGCTAAGTATGCTGTCCCTGTGTGAAGTATCGCCATGCCTTCGCAAGGACTCCTTGCTTCCTTGATATTGCTTTGGGTTCTCAACTCAACTCAATGAACCGCCCGAAGTTCGGGTTTGAGGGTATCTCAACCCCCAAAAACCGAAGGTGGCACACAGGATTGGCTGATAGTTATATCTACCGGTTTTAGATTAAAAAAATCGTAATATAACTATTTTGTTATATTTCCAGAAAATATTCAAAGTTTATCCATTACCAATTTTAAATATTTTATTAAAGAAAACTATATAAAAAGGGTTGTAACATTATGCATGAATATGTAGTTGATAATAATCCATGGGAATGTGATGGTCGCTTTCAAACTGTTTTTAAATAAGTTTGGTAAGTAGTCTGTACAACCTGTGTTTTATTTCTATAATTTTACTTTAAAAATAAAGTTTCCGTGGGTTTTTTGCTCTTTGTTCCTAGGTCAGAGGTATTTTTCCGATCCAGTTGTAAAAGAAAAAAAATGTCTTTCAATAATAATTACTTTTAATTTATATTGAACTAAACGTACTCTATTCCATTTTTGGAAACATCGCAGTTATCTAAAAAATCATTTTCTTTTCTTTACAGCTGCTTTTGTGTGTGACTTTTGTGTTCAGTCTGAGTGATCGCAATAATATTACAGCCAACAATCTAACGGTGAAAGAATCCAGAAAAAATATTGAGCAATTTATTAAAAATATATGGACAGAAATTATTTTTTATTTTTTTTAGAATAGTACCTAGTCCACCTGATGGTAAATCAATATTGTGTCTTATAGATAATTCGTCACTCTTATATCCTATTACATAATTAAATAAGTTCTCAACCCACATAATATAACAAACAAGTAGAAATTTTTAACATAAACACTATAATTTCCACACTCTATCGGTTCCAAATACAATACCCCATGCCTCTAGTGCCTCGTTTCCAGCAAAAAGGTACATGAGATGCATTAAGGTACTATTTTGCGCTGGTATTCTGTGAGAGCATGGTCCTTGCCCGGTCGGGGCACTCATACGAAGTTTTTTTAAAGTAAAGTATTGTTATAAAATGATGGTATTGATTGATATTTTAAATATTCTAATATATTGATTAACGTTGAGTCTCATATCAATTAGGGTACGTAATTCAACTAATTGTTTAATATGTTTTAGCTCAGTTAATGGAAACCGTTTGTTGTATAGTCCACAATTTTACATGATCGATCACGCGTAACAACGGAGATACTTATATTCAATTCAGCCAGGAAATCTAAATTGAATTTCTAGAATCATAAACGCTAATAGCAAGCTATAAAAGTAAATGTAACCAATGTAATGTTCTACCATTTAGTGGCGGTGTAAGATTATCCACTATCCCATATCATCCCGTGGGTTTTATAAGAAGCGACACAAGGCAACAAACGAACAGATGGGCAACAGCATCTTCATTGTAACAACCAACAAGTAGTAAAATAAAAAAATTTGTAAAACCGACATCAATGTATAAGAACATCATCAATTTAACACGGTACCTCGAAAACCACTGGTCGGATCTTGATCAAATTTATACGGAACCACGTGAAAAGTACCAGCTTTTCAAATAGAAAAAGAATCATCGAAATCAGTTCACCTAAAAATATTTTGAGTTAACATACATAAAAAAACTTGAATTAAAAAACTTTTCCTTTTTTAAGTCGGTTAAAAAAAACTGTGACTTCTAGCCCGTCCGCTAATCGTGACAACTATGGAAAATACATCCTTTATGGGGCAGTTTATGTCAGAGATATTCAGCAGTGGACTTCTTATAAACTCTCACGGTTAGCGGTGGCGTTACACGGCATGATTGAACGTTCAAATTGATATCTATGTCGTTCCATTCATTTTATAGTTGTATTACCTATAACTTTCTCAGGATGTAGGATAAGACTAGGTGATGGAAATTTTAAAGTCGGCACACATGACATATGTTTGAAACCTATTTGATCCGACGACATTAAACCAATGTCGTAAACGAAAATTTAACCAGAAAGTTCGGGATATACAAAAAGATATTGCCTTATAAATAAAATATTTACCGACATTGGAAATATATTTTCTTCCGGACTAGTCGATATAGGCGACTTTTATTCCTATTCTGATTGATCGAACTAACGTACGGCAAGCAATTTTATTCCTTCTACCGTGAAAATAAATAAATATTGAGCTTTATTTAGCAAAATACGATAAAACGTGAACGGAACAAGAATAGTTTTTAAAAAATATAAGCATATTGCAATGTAAATTTACTCGTTGTGGGTGTATATTTTTTGTGTAACTTATGCAATGTTTTATTTATTTACTTAATGTTAATAAGCAAACATTATAAACTTTTAACTTTATTCATTATACATACATACATAAACACTCACGCCTGTTACTCAGAGACAATTTACACGATCCTGATACTCTTCTTTCGATTCCTTCACACCCATATAGCTACGCACACATGCTCGTGGGTTAAGCCTACTATTAATTTAGCCCATGTTCAAAATATCGCCAATTTGGTTGATAATAACCTACGGACATCGTATATTGCCTTGTCAACTCTACCATTCAATATGTGTTATATTATGTATGTATTGCCGGTCCTGCATCAAAGTGCATAGTATGCATTTTGATTCTGAATCGAGGATGTCTATGAGCCAAAGCATCTACTTACCATCAGATGTCTGTGTGTTCGTTAGTCACCCTTATTCTGTAATAAAAATTCACTTCTGCAACATAAATTTGCTTTTTCACTCTTTTCACGTTCATTCTTTTTACATGACCAAACCACGGGAGCACTCATTGCAAGCTTTACTCTTTTCATTCATTACTCACGTTGTCACACTAAGTAGCTTCTAACATTCTGCTTAGTGATCATTTATTCTTATTCTGTGCTTCCTATACCACTCCTAGCTTACACTACCATACATTGAGGTAGAGACTAACATAGGTCGAGACGCATTACGAACCATAAATTTGTGACACATTCTGACTTCCTGCAATAGAGCTGTTAGTGAGTTTGAACGTTTAAAATTAAATTAAAAGAATTATTTAAATAAAAAAAATTAAAAGAAAATAAGATTTCGTTTGTTAAATGTCGATTTTATCTGACTTCAAATTTAAGATGATATATGTAATGTAATATGTGTTTGGGCCTATAATAAATAAAAATTTAATAAAATAATAATGTCTGTGGAATTGCATTATGGGCGTGTGACAATTGATGTTCCGCTTCCGGACTTACTATGATTTGGTCTGTGCACACATCACGCATAAAAACAATGAATTTATCTACGCACACATGTACGAGGTCGCAGTAATAAGTGGTCGCTTCTGCCCGCTACATATATTTTTAGTATTTTTCACCGCATTCACCACCAATATGTAAGGAATAAAGATCGAATAAAGATGTCCAAAAATCTCCTCCTAAAATAAATATTTTCTTTCACACACTTGCAAAAAACAAACTTATTCAGATCCGGAAATATTGTGATTTAAAAGCGAAGAGATTTTATTGAAGTCAAAGCGAATGGAATCCATCTAATTAGGTGTTAACCTTTTACTACACAGTGTATTAACTTCTTGTCACGATTTGCCTTGGTATGAATAGTAAGGTATGGAGTGCAAGTGAGTCACAGATTGTGAAGCATTCCACCTAATTGCCTATAGTTCTATTTGTTTCTTTTAAGCAGGCGGTAGGTTGTTTAGTAGTCACATATCATCAATTAGACTGTTGGTTAGCCAGGTCAGTTTTATTTCAAAATAAATAATTTATGACTTTCAGATCAAATTCCGTTCACGGTAGTCAGTCTCAACGGTCTTTATAGTCAAACTATAAATATGCATAGGGCAAGATTAAAGTGCACTAGTGGGTGCACAAGCATAGAATCTCAGTGTCTTTACTCTCATATTCCATGGTATGGCAATTCGAAACGACCGGAAGGAGAGAAATCGGGTTAAAGAACAACGGCTTTAGGTACTTTCATATACCACCAACTACCTGATTCAGGGCTGCCATTCAGAATATTTTCGGACTAGGGACGATCACTAGTCCAACGGGGTTGGCAAGAAAAATCTATTAAAGCTTAAGTAAATGACACATGACAATTCATATATCTCATGTCATTGAATTTAAAATCTAAATGTCACTTTTCTCTAACATGGTGTTCTTGATAAATCAATTTCCTCACAGACCACCAGCGTAAAATAGCAACTCGTTGCGCTACTGTGATTCGTATGGTGAGTGTAGTGAATCCAAATCTTTTAACTGGAAACAAGGCATTCCATCTTGGTGCTCAGGGTTGACAAGGCGTCTGCAATTAATTCTTTGAAGATAAATGGAGATGTCCATGGGCCACATCATATTCTTACCATTCGTCACCCCTACGTCCTAAAAAAAATTTAAATCGAAAGTAGATGTGGAATGTTACCCAATCTAATTTACCATAATTTTTCTTAGCACATAAAACCGATCGCTTTAATATAAAATTTCAGCAATTTACAAGAAAATATGACTTTAATTTATTAAATTGGAATTGTAAAACGTTTATTACAAAAGCTGTAAATACCATAATAAAGAAATATGGAAATAGCTGAATGAATAAATATTATCAAAAAAATTAACGAAATTATATAGCAATTCCAACGATCGCGGGTACAATTCCGATAATTGCTTTCTCGTCGAGCATTATAGCCGCGATATCATATTTTGGGCACAATTGATTCTAATTAATTTCAGAGATATAGAATGGTAAAATGCCAGTTGGCTTAAGTCAAATATAATATAAGCTCAAAGAAAACAAACTATCTTATTTTAGTTGAAATATTTAAAAGTTTATTTAGAAAATACATTTTATTTGTTGCTTAGTAAGCTATCGAAGGGGCTCTACTCGGTGGTTCTCTGTATAATTGACCTCATCATAAATATCATTATAGCCCTTTACAAGTCCACTGCGAAACAGAGACCTCCCCTAAGGAAAGCGACAAACCACGGACCTAAGCCACCTGCATCCATCGACCTCCGGCATGTTTGACCAGGTCGTCACTCCATCTAGTGTGGGTCACACACTTGATACGAGTCTGCCACTCAAGGACCATTTTCCCCCATCGATTTTCCGGCCCATTGCCACTTCAGTTTACAAATTCCGCGGACTATGTCAATCACTCAGGTTCTAATGAGGATATCCCCATTTCTATGTTTATCCTTACCTTTTCCATAGCTTACTGAGCGACCTTGTGCTTCATAATACTACCAATAGTCAAGTACTACGTCTCAGATCCATTAGTCATCACTGGCAACACGCACTGGTTGTACAATCTCGTTTTCAGGTTTCGAGGTATGGCAGACGAGAAGATGTGTCGTAATTTCCCGACCACTGCCCGGCCGAGTTGAATTCGTCCATTACCTCTTGGTGGAAGTTGGACTTACCTAGTTAGACTACTTGTCTCAGATAAACATACTTGCCAGCAACTTCGAGCTTAGTGCTCTCAACACCTATGCCGTTAGTTGACCGGCATAGGTGCGACATGGACGATACACGATCTTTGTTTTGTCCATGTTCATCTTAAGACGAAGAAGTTGGCAGGCACAACTGAGGTCATTGAGCATAGTGCTTAGGTCCTACAGGGATTCTGCGATATGACTATATCGTCGGTAAGTCGAAGGTGAGTAATGACTTGCCATTGACGTTAATAAATAACGGAGATATAACGTCACCCTGTCTTACACCTCTCTGCAGTTGGATAGGTTTCGTACTCTGGTTCTTTACCCGCATAGCCAGCGTAGCCCTACTGTACAATTTAATGGTAAATCTAATTACTCCATATCTCTCTCAGAAATGAGAGGAGACTTAATTGGGCCTAGCACTGGGACTTTACTTTATAATGTTCTATGTATAGTTTCATATACAGCAGTGTATAGTTACGTAGTTTAACCGTGTAGTGGTGGAGTAAGAACAATCCAGGAGATGAGCAGCAGTGTCTTCCTAACAAAGACTCAAAATTATAATAATACTACGCTTGATAAGCGTGGCAACTATGGTCAAAAACCCATATAGGGTAGCCTATGGGGGAGGCCTGTGTTAAGCAGTGGACTTTTAAAGACTGCAATGGATGGATGGATGAGTCTATAGTTTATGTGCAGCAGTGTATTCAATCTAATTTACGCAAAATTTGTTAAATCTTGTTTCGAATAACTAGCCATTCTAACCCATATCAAAAGGGTCATGTTGACGCAACTCAAAGTAAGTACGAACGCTGTCACTAACATACATGTGCTCATGGTCCCTTCGGTTTATCTCAACTCTCTGTCTTAGGATAAAAACTGTCATGTTAAATTGGCACCTTTCTTTAGACTTTAATTTTTGTCTTTCCGTTCCTTAGTTGTGAGTAACAGAACTTTGAAAGTAATGTTAAAGAATTTGCATTCAATGTGTTCATCAAATATGTCAAATATTTCTTATATAGCTTATTTTGAAACTATTTATTTATGTTATTTAATAAGTTAATTAATTTGTACTTTATTGTAGAGATCATAATAAAAAGAATTACAAAGAGCAGACTTAATACCTTTTACGTGTGGAAATAATGTAATATGTGCCACAAATGAAAAGAACATTACAGTAATTTAGAAAAAACTTAATATCAAACATATTGTTAAAATTAAAAATATACTCATCTTTATATATATATAGCCCGATTTTGTAAACTTTGCGTGCGATTAGGGTAATTAGAGAATAGTTTAGAATTACTATTGGACCCGGTTGGTGGCGCTGTTGTCGAGATCCAGAGATCACCCGTGAGTAGCCGGGGTTGATTGCTTGCATATGTATCGCTAGTATTACATATATTAAACAGAAATACACTTATATACTATAAAATTTACAAAACTTTAAAACAATATACACATTAATCACAACAGCAGAAGTAACTTTATATAAACACAGGGAACTGCGGGTCCTAAACTAAGAGTTGATTGTATCTCAAGACCCTGGCATTGCCTGATGTGGCATGACGATTTCACAAAATGGTTTATCACCTTATCTAATTAATGAAAAAAATGTTCCATGATAGTTCTTACATAACATGTTTGACATTGCATGTGAAAAGTAATGCTTCTAATACACATAACTTACGGAGTATAACTTTATCTACACAAAAGAAATATATAATATATGAAATGTTTCCGTATGAGGGAGAATTAATGCGTGCATTTAAAAAATATTTCTCATTTAATTGTATTATTTTTTCATTTATTTTTTATTGATTATACAATAAGATTGATAAACGAGCAGACAGTCTGAAGGTTAGTGTATGCTCTAGCCGATAGACATCTACATTTATCCTAAATTAAGATTTTAAAATGCATATACATTATGTCCCCTGAACACGGAAATGAATGCCTAGTTTCTAGTAAAAAGTGTTTCTGGTTCTCTACTCTCACACATGAAATACAGCAGCATTAAATTGTCATTTTACACTGGTATTCTGTGAGAGCGTGGTCCTACCTCGGTGGAGCCGACCCATTCGTGCTACAAACTACCTATATAATAATTATAACTATATTCTGTTACGTGATATCTACTTTTTATGTATGTTACGTGATATGTTCACTATTTATGAACAACTTCATCACAGCTTCTTACGAAACGGGATAAGCATTCTTGCAGATGTGTACTGTAAAAAACTGAACACAATGATGGAGAAGCTCGTACCTCTCCAACTTTGGTCAATCGCTCGTACCTGCTGCTCTAGCACGACAACGTGCGCCATGATGCTACTCAACAGACGGTCTCCAAGTTAGACGAGCTTGGGTTGGAAGCTCTCCATCAACTGCCGTACTCACCAGACCTTGCGCCTTTAGAAATCTACCTTTTTCAGAATTTGGAGATATCTTTTGGTGAGACAAATATTCTATGCCCGAGAGGCGGTACAAAATGCCTTTGAAGAATTCGTTGTCTCCCGTCCAGCTGATTTCTTCAAGAAGGGCATCAATAAATTGTAACTGTGTTCAAAGAAGCATCGATTGCATGGATTACTTTGATTAATAGAAATAGAAATATAAAAAAAACACTAACTTTATTTAAACCGCAATTTCATGGGCAAAGAACTACTGTTACGATATGTGAATATAAATAATATATTTCTAATTAAAAAAGTTTAAAAATTGTTGACTCATTCCAATATGTTTATACGGAACCAAATAAATGTTTTTTTTATATTCAATAACAAAAGAAATTCTCTTTTTTGCTAGCAGTAAAGAAGTGACGGATTTTCGTCAATTCAAGTATTCATGTTGCGGTACGAGTTTAGAACTGCCGCATTGTGAAAGTATTTTTACATTATGTACATCGGGTCAAAGCGCAGAACTATCCGAATTGTAAAGCAAAATATGAACTGTGAGAGTTTCGCATCTAGTGGCAGAACGACTTTGCAGCTATTACGGTTGTAGCATGCATGCATGCAATACCGGTGTAAAATAGTAGATTAAGACTGCTGTGTTTTGTATGGTAAGTTTAGAGAACAAAAGAGTCTTTTATACTGAAAAAGATGGACTCCATCTTACTCCTGAGAGGTCACAACGCATCAGCATTTTGATCCTTAATAGAGTATAGATGGCGATGTCTATGGACCACAACATCCATTTACTGTCAAGTGGACTTTGTGCTCGTTTATCAACCCGATTCTATAAGAAAAAAAAAATTGCAGCGCTTTGGCGAAATGATAATCTATTAACCCATATCATCCCTCGGGTTAAGAGGCTACAGGGAAATAGAACTGAAGATAGTCTTCGACACCTTCCCGATAATAACTCAAAATAATAAAATATGATGCGGTTGCTAACTCATCTGCCAAGCGTTGCAACCGTAGCAAATAGCTATCGTTTGGGGTTCCTATGTTTAGCAATATAGATGCAATTAACTTTTGCATCGATGTCGGCAAGGATTGCACCAAGGGTTATCGGGTATTGCGTAATTTAATACGAGTTACGCCTCCGGGTTATCATAGACATTTCTGTTGCTATTAGCACTCTCTTTTTTTCTTTTAAGCTATTGCATAGCTTCTATCGCGGGCCTTGAGCGCGGGGACCGAATCCAGAAATTCCGTAACGAAAAAAACCTCACGCTCCCCACTCCGACGGGCACGGAGGTGTGGCGTTGAAAGCCGTGCATCGTCTAACGTCGTTTCAGTTCGGCAGACTTCGGCAGACTTCGGCACGGTGTTTGTGTGCGTGCGACTAGTCGTATGCGTGTACACTAGCTGCTAACTGAATGATAAAAATTCCTGAATAACCTACATGTATTGTAAGATATTAAAAATATTTTAAACAATATTAACTTCTCATTTATACAATAAGAGAAAAAAATTGTTTTCTTATCGGTCATCACGCTCAAAAAGTGTAACTTGATTTAATATCAAAGACTTAACTGCATAAATAAAATAAATAATTAATTATAATTGCATAAGTTGATAAAAAATGCTATGCAATAGCTTTACCGCGGCAGTCCCCGAGTGCCACACGTCTTTTTTGTAGAATAGGGTGACAAACGAGTGCACAGTCCACCTGATGGTAAGTAGTTGCTGCGGCCCATAGACATCTACATCTATCCTCGATTGTGAATCAAAATGTAGATGCGTTGTCACCCATGAGGACTAAGATAGAATGTCTCGTTTCCAGTAAAAAGGGTCTCCGGTATCTACACTCACCATACGAAACACAGCAGCGTTGAGCTACTATTTCACGCTGGTATTCTGTGAGTATAAATATAAAAATTTCAAGAAACGTATCTTAAAATTCGACTAGTTTAAAAATAGTCTAGTCTAAAAAATATTCGACTAGTCGACATACAAACAACTTTTTGCCGCTACATGCTTTAATCTTAAAGTTTAAATGTATAAGTTGAAAACAATTTCTAGATAAAATCAGATATCTGTGTGTATACTTTATTTTCTCTTATATTGTTAAGTTCATTTAGAATTCATGTACAACCTGAAAGAAAAATTACGTGATTTACAAATTCGTTAACATCTTGAGAGATGTAATTGCCAACTAAATTTCAGATAAATAATAGAATCAGGCGTTGCTTTGCAAAAATTCATGTGAACTTAGCGGTCAGTCACCGTAGAGTCTACATCACCTGAGCATGCCTTGTGTAGAGGTAAAATACGTGTAATAAAATATCGTCGATGGTGTGTGTGTCTTTACCAATGGTGTTTGGAGTAGTAGTGTCGGGATTAGTGGCGACGGGATTAGTCCCCGCAATTGAGAGAATTGAGGGCGGGAGTGAGGTGCTCTTCAAACTAGGTAAGAGCTTTTATTTATTAAGCTTATATATAAGCTTTTATTTTATTGATGGGGTATGTGAGAGGTAATTCTTACCAACTTTAGTTAACTATATTTTGTTCTAATCGAAAGTGGATATTAACATTCAATGTTACAATTTTGTATTTCTGAATACCAAAAAATTAAGGTATGCAAGATACGAAAGCGTTTAATTAACAAGAAAACCTTTCGATATATAAAAAATATTTTTTTAACTTTTCTATTTGCTATTGCAAATATCGGTTGTCGCCAATCCGTTTCTTTATATAGTATATCCTGATGATAAGTTTCGAATACGGTTTTGTTTATTTTCATACATACTTCAATCAAAAAATCGTTTCCAATTCACTCTAAATCGTAGCTATTAAATTACTTGTTTTTTTTTTACATACGCCGTGAGGTTAGCTTTAATGTTACAGCATTCACGAGTTCACTTGGCAGCCGGGTTGACGCTGTAGTTTCGTTTTTAATTTATTTTTGTTGTTATTAGAATGAAGCTACGGCTCATCTCCGTGTTTGATTTTTTCTGTCACCTCTTGTTACACCACGGGATTTTATAGGGTAGTGAATATTCATACACCGCCACTTACTAGCACATCACCTAGGTTATAACATCTACATGGCCGTGTAGTGGCTCAGTAAGAGGATATTCTACTCCAGATCGTCTCGTGAGTGCCATAATAGGTGACAGAGGTAAATGATACTGGAAATGGGCAACAGATTTTCGTAATATCAACTCATAAAAACATCAAAAATGTGGTCGCAACCCGCCTGCCACCAATGTCACTGCCAGACAACTATGAGGCATATCTGTGCAGGAGGCGCGTGTTCAGTATTGAACTAATTATGAATTGTAGTAAATGATTGAATAATTAACAACATCATCGTCTTCAGTTTTCGAGTCCGCTTTTTTAAATAAATGTATTTAAACATTATGATTTCTTATATGTACGAGAACACTACACATCTAACAAAACTATTTATACGGATGTCTATGGGCCACAGAATCTACTATTCTATATATATTGATAGTATTCAAGTGGGCTTTGTGCTGACTATATGAAAAAAAACGCAGTGCGGTGGCGGAGTGATAAAATCCATTAACTCATATCCCGTCGATGTAATAAGATACTACTGGGAAATAAAGGTAACTGAAACGTCGGGAATTAAAAAGAATTAATTAAACGCGATAAAATTCCTATAAATAACTTTATTAAATGAGATAAAAACATTTTCAAGTCTACTGTTTTAAAATTGCGCGAGAAATAGAAATAGAAATAGAAATAGAAATAGAAACTTTTTTATTCAATGTAGATTATAAAAATACTTATTGAAAGTCACTTTTTTAATTTACCACTGGTTCGCAAAAGAAACCTCTGTCCTGGGAAGAACCAGCAAGAAACCCAGCGGGACTATTTTTTTTTAATAATAGCTTACAATCATGTTTACAATCAACAACACAAGACAAATTAGAAATAGCTTGGTAGCGATCACCCTTCCCAGGGGTTATTATCATCTATAAATTCCTTAATATTATAATAACCCTTTTTATACAAACTTAGTTTTATAACATTTTTGAACTTTGTGTATGACAAATTTTGTATATTTTCTGGGATTTTGTTGTAAAAGCGTATACATCGCCCCAAGAATGAATTACTGACTCGGTGGAGTCGAGTAACTGGTACTACCAGCTTGTGTCTGCTCCTAGTATTTACAGAATGAATATCACCTATTTTCGCAAAACTACTTTTATTTTTGTGTACGTACATTACATTTTCATAAATGTATTGAGAGGCCAGAGTTAATATATTAATTTCCTTAAATTTTTGTCTCAGTGACTCTTTTGGTTTTAAATTATATATTGCTCTAATGGCCCTCTTCTGTAAAATAAATATAATTTCAGTGTCAGTCGCGTGTCCCCATAGCAAAATACCATACGACATAATGCTATGGAAATAACTAAAGTAAACTAATCTAGCTGTTTCAACACTGGTAAGAGTTCTAATCTTTTTTACAGCATATGCTGCAGAACTAAGTCTGATAGCTAGTTTTGATATATGGGGGAGCCATTGAAGCTTTGCGTCCAGTGTGATTCCAAGAAAAATGGTGAAAGAGAAGATACGGATAGATACTCGTAGGTACACACCCTAGACCATCTTACCGTTACTTAAGATGTCCGTACTTTTTAATTGTGTGTCATTATTTTAGGAAGGCCTGTTTTCAGCAGTTGACTTGTAATGACGATGATGAATCTTAAAAAACCCCCTGAAAACAAAACAAGAGCCACATTGAAGTGTAAATTTTCTTTCAGATATTTGGATTTTAAAGAAACGATGATATCGACTTGAAGAAGATCCTTTATTAAGATAAGTCACGCATTTTATTGCATTTCATGAAAGCTATCTTTCAAGTTTGCTAAGAGTTTTTTTCTCGAAAAAATTTATCAATATTAAGTGTTTATCCGAGAAGTTGCTAATATACAAAAACGTATTGTTCGCCTCATTGATCTCGTGCTTATAGTAGTGCGACTACTGATCATGAGGTTCGAATCGCAGGTCGGGCTAAAGAAAATAATTATTGAGTTTGTCTGTCAAGAAATTCTCAGTAGCTGTCCGGAGTCAGGAAGTTGTCAGTGTCATCGGAAAGCACGTAAAGCCGTAGGTCCTGCGCCTGATCTCTTTCTGGTCGTGTCAGTTTTCCGTCCCATCGGATTATAAGAGTAACGGAAAAAAGATTTCCCAATATTGTGTAATCCTGTCCTGCACGGATGGCTAATCTCCGTTGAGGCAGACAGCCGAGACCGAAATTCGGTCTGGAGAACATTATATTATTATTTTCCTCCAGATCGAATTTAAGGTAGTGTAGAGAACCGGGGACCCATCTATTGGAAACAAGGTATTTTATATCAAGCCTCAGGGTGACAACGCACCTGCATTTCGATTTTTAGTCGAGGATATATTATCTGATGTAGATATCATTAGCTACAGTATCAATTTCCTATCCGATGGATTGTGCGCTCCAACGACTACACAGACCGAATAGACGTCTCATGCATGGCAAAAACTTTCTGTCAATATTTTAGACAAATACGTCTTACTTAAGAAAACGATCGCACGATCTACTTTAGTAGCGACCACTTCCCTGACCCGTGAACATCTTGCATATGATTCGTGAATTTTCGACAAAATAAAATACTACAGACTCGCAACATGGTTACCTGTACAATAAAGTAGTACGGAAATAGTAGCCAAATGCGAAATTAAAAAAATGCCATTACTTTTCATACATAAGTGTATTTTGATTTCAAAATTCATTAATTAAAATTAAATCGGAGCTAGACCTGTATTTGTCACAACCAACTCGCGTTGATTTATTCGGACATCTTCGGATATTTTCGGACTATGCATTTCTTTCTTTTAAATGCAGTTCATTGTTGCTACACTTTTCTTTAGTTACCGGCACGTGTAACTAGTGCTGTACCAGTTAAATTATAATATTGGTATAGATGTAAGCTGATTTTTTTAGTGAATGTACGTTAGTTATTTATTCAAAACTTCTTACAAAAATTCATAATAAAATTGTTATAATTTCTAATAGACAGCACTCCACTCTCTTTACTGCTAAGACGCCATGCTAAGACAAGTAGGAAACGGAAGTGAACTTGAAAGTTTAAATAACTGTTGCTATTTTGTTTTTAATAGTATTCTATTATTATTTTAATATTGCACGGAAAGCCTGTTTTAATAAAAAATATTATTTGAAATAAAAAAAATTGTAGGTACTTTACTAAATACGTTACCGACTTAAATGAAAATTCTTTTTTATACTTATTTATGGTAGAATATAATTCTGGTACTGATTAAGTAGACTTAGTACCAAATTTATTAGTTAAAGTTCCCATCACTATTTGCTTATTAGCAATTGTCGCAACCTTGATTTTAACTAATTAGCGTGCATTTCAACAGATTTCCCCGCCCGCCTCCCCTGTACCGCTTACCTCAGACTTTTGACAGACAGGTTTGGATGCAGAAGTACATACATTAGACGTCTATTTGGGCTATATAGTCGTTTGTGCGCTCATTGTCTGCAACATACATTGATAAGAAGAGAGCTAATCAACTTTAAATTTTACTGATACTAATTTTGTAGATGAGAGTCAAGGATGAGCTAGTGGCGGCCAACAGACAACAAGTACACCGTGCCACGTCAGCGCCATGACCACCCTTATATTAGTTATTCGGATTAAAACTTGTGTTGAGTCATTTCTTATGGTTAATGAATGTAAATATTATAAGTAATACAAATGCAGTTGACAATACCAATCACAACAAAACTAGTATTTGTCCAAAGTACTTTCGGGACTATGTGTAATGGTTATCGTTTTACTTTCATTATAAGTCAGGCCAACTATGAAAAAGAAGTGTCGATAAGGCGACACATGTGTACGAGACATAAATACCATACGCGCGCTCGATAGAGATACACATGTGTACCTACACTAAAGTACTGCCCTATAAAAAAGAAAATTTTTATTTTAAACAAAACCAAAGACAATATGTAATGTATAATAGAGGCAAAGACAAAGATATGCTGTATTATTTGATACCATAATCTGGCAATATCACTAAGAAAAAAAAAGAAATCACTCTGAACTTCCGGCGTTCCACTTGTCGCATTGTTGCAGCTGCTCCGAGATATTTCATCAATTATGAATTTGTTGCTGGACTAAAAACGTAAGTATTATACTTTTTTTTGTATTCCTTGTAAAGTAACAAAACCGTAGATATATAATTTCTGGCATAAAAGTGAAAAATAAACGCTAAAAAAATTTCGAAATCGAAATGATGTAGAAAAGTACAGTCGAAATAGTAAATATATAAATATAAAGGCTATATTTACGGATAAATTTAAGTGAAAACGGTACAATTCTAATCAAATTACGAGATAATGTCATATTCTTCAAGATTTTGTTCATTGTTCCTATCACAATCCTATCATAACCAATAAAATTTTTCATAAACAGCCCAATACCTGTATAACAAACAATTCAAATATTTCGCCATATTTTTGCATATTTGCAGTGATTGCGCGAATTTTATCGATAAGGCGATCGATACAGATAGATTTATATGGTGGTAGTAAAAATACGAAGTATTTATCAGTTTATTTTCATTTTTCAAATCAATCAAATTCAATACGTATATAGCAATTGAAATAATACTAATTTTTACGGAATTTATCGCGTATATTTAACTCTTTTACCCGACGTTTCGAGAGCTTTACAGCACCCATGGTCACGGGAAGGACTGAGATGTTCAACGTCCAGCTGTCATAGTTAACCGCGGTTACCATAGATTAAAATTTAACTTTTGTTCCGATCTACACAGTATGTACTTACGGTATCATGAAGACTTGCAGTTGTATGCTTGGGTTGGGATTCAATTTTATTTATTATAGGATCCCAAGCAGATGGTAGCACCCAGCCATCTTCTCTACTGAAATTAGGATGTTTTTTGATTTCAATAGCCTCGCGAATCATCCTTGGAAGGAATCGGTGTTCTTTAGCGAGGATTTGTGGTCTATCAAATCTGATGTAGTGACGGGGGCGATCCTGTACATGTTCACAGACTGCAGACTTCCCGGAGCGTCGATTCTTCACATCAGCTATATGTTCTTTGACGCGGGGTTTAATTGATCTTTTAGTTTGTCCTATGTAGGAGACTAATATGTTATAATATAATATGATAATATTACATATGGTAGGGATAATCACTACATAGTAGAGTAAATCTGTTACATACCAGTAACAATTATTATTTTCGTTTTCAACATGTGGAACCCCGGAAGTAACCCAGTTCCCCAGGAGTTTATCGACGTGCTTCTCGACTAGAAGAAGAACTGGTCATCGATGAAGGCCATGGGGAACTGGTAGACGAATATAATGATGCAGAGGAGATACTTTTAAGTAATATTTATATATAACATCAGTCATATAGATAAATAGAAACATACAGATAAAAACGTGTTCATTTTTCAACAGAACATTCCTGTGTGTATTGCGGAATCACATGGGTCTCCCCATTACATACCGAAAGAGGTGCTTGCAGAAGTGCATTTACTAGTAATTAAATTGTCATGCAATAAAAAGTCGTGTAATTTTTCTATTTTAATTTTTTTAAATTTTTATTTTATTATGATTGAGCGTTGAAAAATACATACAAATTCAAATTTTCACATTCGTAGTGTTAGCTATTTTCTATTGAACTAAAAAAAACATTTCTTAGAAATAATGTGTATGGCAAAACAATGTTTCAGCTAGTATATATATATATATATATATATATATATATATATATATATATATATATATATATATATACAATTTATATAATATATAATTATATTAACGCACACCCTCACCCCAATTAGTGTCATCATCATCATCATCATTACAGCCCTTTACAAGTCCACTGATGAACATAGGCCTCCCCCAAGGTATGCCACAAAGCACGGTCCTGAGCCACCTGCATCCATCGACTTATTTTTTTTTTTATAGAAGAGGGGGCAAACGAGCATGCGGCTCACCTGATGTTAAGTGACTACCGCCGCCCATGATCAACCGCAACACCAGGAGAATTGCGGGTGCGTTGCCGGCCCTTTAGAAAGGAGTAAGCTCTTTTCTTGAAGGTCCCCAGGTCGTATCGGTCCGGAAAAATCGCCGGTGGTAAACTATTCCACAGAGAGGTTGTACGTGGAAGAAAACTCCTTGTGAAACGTACAGTGGTGGACCGCCAAGCATCCAGATGGTGTGGATGGTATCGGGACGTTTGCCGTGTAGTGCGTTCACGAAATTTGGCGGCTGGGATTAATCCGAACAATTCCTCAGAGCACTCCCCGTGATAGATGCGATAAAATACGCAAAGAGATGCAACATCTCTTCGCAGTGCCAGTGAATCGAGCCGATCAGAAAGCACTCGGTCGTCGACGATTCGAGCCGCTCTGCGCTGGATGCGGTCAAGTGGAAGGAGCTGGTACTGGGGAGCCCCAGCCCAAAGATGGGAACAGTATTCCATGTGCGGCGGAACCTGCGCCTTGTAAAGTTGCAGGCGGTGTGCCGGCATGAAATACTGTCCCGCTCTGCTGAGCACGCCAAGCTTTTTAGAGGCCAATTTGGCCTTCCCTTCCAAGTGACCACGAAACTGCACGTCACTCGATATGTCGACGCCGAGGATTCCGATACTGGCTGAGGCAACAAGGGGAGTGCCTTGAAACTGAGGGGATACGACAAAGGGGTTCTTTTTAGCGGTTAACGCGCAAACTTGTGTCTTCTGGGGGTTAAACTGAACTAGATTTAGTCGTCCCCAATCCGAGACTCTGTTCAGCAAAGACTCGACTTCAGACACAAGTTTGTCCCGGCACTCGGAGACGTTTACCCGAGAAATATTGGCTCGGCCGGTGTAAAGAGCATCACCAGTGCTGTCATCCGCATAGCAATGAATGTTACGGGTATGCAACATATCATTGATATGTAGAAGAAACAGCGTTGGCGATAGCACGCAGCCCTGTGGAACACCAGCATTAATAGGCTTGCAATCGGAGCTTGCACCGTCTACAACGACCTTGATGCTCCGATCTGCAAGAAAGCTGGTGATCCAATCGCACAATTTCTCGGGAAGCCCATAGGAAGGAAGCTTCGAAAGAAGCGCTTTGTGCCAAACCCGATCGAGGGCCTTCGCAATGTCCAAACTAACGGCCAATGCCTCCCACTTGAACTCTACTGCCTCCGCCCATCTGTGAGTGAGATAGACCAGAAGATCACCAGCTGACCGACCACGGCGAAAACCGTATTGGCGGTCACTAATCAGCTGGTGATCCTCAAGGTACCTCATGAGCTGGCAGTTTACAATGGACTCCATTGTTTTGGAGAACAAGGAGGTGATGGCGATTGGCCGGTAGTTGGACGGGTCTGAGCGGTCGCCTTTTTTAGGGATCGGGTGGACGAAAGCCGTCTTCCATGATTTTGGGACTACGCCTAGGGAGTAGGAGTACCGGAAAAGACGCGTTAAAACCGGTGCCAACTCTGTAGCACACGTCCTCAGCACAATTGGGGGGATTCCGTCAGGCCCACTCGACTTGTGGATGTCCAGGGAGAGGAGTGCTTTGCGAACCGAGCGCTGTGTGAACTGCACTTCCGGCATGGAGCACTCACACCGCGGGATGGTCGGCGGCGTACTCCCCCCGTCATCGAGAGTCGAGTTAGACGCAAAGAAAGAGCCTAGAAGATCGGCTTTCTCCTTCGCAGTATGAGCCCGTGAGTCGTACTTCCTGTGCAGAGATGGAAGAGATGGCTGACAGAAATTCCCCTGGACAGCCTTGGTGAGAGACCAGAATGCACGGGTTCCAGAAGGAAGGCGAACTAGTTTCTCGCCAATTCTGCCTATGTGCTCTGACTTTGCCTTGGCAATCACTCTTTCGAAGGACCTAGAGGCGGAATTATACTTCTTTTTTAGAGCGCTGGTGTTTACATCCCGGGACGCTGATGCATCAACCCAGGCTTGGTAGCACTCCTGCTTATAGCATGATGCTATTTTACAGGAGCGACCAAACCATGGCTGAGATTTGCCTCCAATGGGCACCACAGAGGAAGGAATTAAAAGTTCCATACCCTGAAGTACCACATCAGTAACAGAATCCGCAACAACGTTGGGATCATCCGGCGAGAAGCAAACCCGTCCGCAAGGGTAGGATGCAAAAAAGACCGCATCCCATCCCAATCGGCTGACCTATAGTGCCAAACACGGCGGCAGCCTGCAGAATGCAACCGCGATTTCAGCGTGAGTGGCACAACACTCCGGACCAGACAATGGTCCGAGGAGCCTAAAGGGGCGTCGACGGAAATCTGATATCCGTCCGGGTGAGAGCTCAGCAGAAGGTCCAACAAGGAAGGTGCATGATCCTCCACATCTGGAATCCGCGTAGGCGAAGTAACCAGTTGTGTCAGACCATATGCCAAGGCAAAATCATGAACGGATCTCCCCGTATGATCGGTTAAACGTGAACCAAGCCATTCGGCGTGATGGGCGTTAAAGTCGCCGAGGATCACGATCTCTGCGGAGGGGATCTGCTGTAGCAACGAATCTGCAGCCATTTGGACGTGGTCGAAGAGTCGGTCTGTTTCAGCATTACCGCTATGGGACCTATAGAGGCACCCGTAGACGCGCGGATGGTCGTCGCTGTCTACGCGTAGCCAAAGGATGGACAGATCCGAACCTTCAAGTCTGCCGAGGCGTCGAGAACAGATGTCCTCTCTGACGTAAACGCAAACTCCAGCCCGAGGCACAAAGGAGTGTTCCAGTTTGTACCCCGGGTAGGAGAGATACGAGACATCAGCCGGAGAGGACACCTGCGTCTCGGTCAGAAAGAGCAGAGCCGGCCTCGCCGTCTCGAGATGGTAGTGGACGGCGTTTAGGTTAGAGTGAAGTCCCTGATATTGCAGAAATTCACGGACAGCGTGGCAGGGGTCGCCTTGGTTTTGTTGCTCCGTTTGCCCCGAGCAGTTGTACTCTTGAGCGGAATTTTGCCCCCCCCCCCAGAATACGCGGGGCAGCCTGAGCACCCACGCTCAGAAGTGAAGAAACATGGTCGTGGATGCTCAGCGGGGGATTCTCCAGAGGTGCTGGTACCCTCCTGGGGTAGTCTATCATTATTTAATTCCGCTACCATGTTGATGGGGGGTGGGATTTGGGCCCCCGGCCACCTGCACTCACCAGACGAAACGCGGAAGCAGAGCTTCCACTTCACGCCGGTATTCTGTGAGGTCGTGGTACCACCCCGGATTGAGCCGGCCCATACGTGCAACAGCAAAGCTGCCGCGTGGCTCTACCACTGTTAATGACTTCCTGCATGTCTTACCAGGTCGTCACTCCATCTAGTGGGGGGTCACCCTACACTACGTCTACCGGTACGAGGCTGCCACTCGAGAACCTTTTTCCCCAACGGTTGTCGGTTCTTCGAGCTATATGGTCGGCCCATTGCCACTTCAGCTCACTTATCCGTTGGGCTATGTCGGTCACTATGGTTCTACTGCGGATATACTCATTTCTAAAATTATCACGCAGAGAAACTCCGAGCATAGCCCTCTCCATAGCTCGCTGAGCGACTTTGAGCGTCCTCATACGGCCAGCAGTGAAGGACCACGTCTCAGTTCCATATGTCATCACTGGCAACACGCACTGGTTGTACAACTTAGTTTTCGGGTTTTGAGGTATACCTGACGAGAAGATGCGTTGTAATTTCCCGAACGCTGCCCAGCCGAGTTGAATCCGTCGATTGACCTCTCGGTCGAAGTTGGACTTACCTAGCCGGACTATTTGTCCCAGGTAAACGTACTCGTCAACAACTTCGAGCTTAGTGCTCCCAACAACTACCGACATAGGTGTGACATGGACATTAAACATGATCTTTGTTTTGTCCATGTTCATCTTAAGACCTATCCGTTGGAAGGCACTATTGAGGTCGTTGAGCATAGTGCTTAAGTCCTCCAGCGATTCTGCCATAAGTACTATATCGTCGGCAAATCGAAGGTGAGTGATGTACTCGCCATTGATGTTAATACCGTATCCTTTCCAGTCCAGTAGCTTGAAAACGTCTTCCAATGCAGCGGTGAAGAGTTTCGGGGAAATAACGTCACCCTGTCTTACACCTCTCTGCAGTTGGATGGGTTTCGTACTCTGGTGCTGTACTCGGATAGCCATCGTAGCCCTACTGTACAAACACTTCAGCACTTCGATATACCGACAGTCAACTTGGCACCGCTGAAGAGACTGTAGCACCGTCCAAATTTCGACGGAATCAAAGGCTTTCTCATAGTCCACATACGCCAGGCAAAGTGGCAGATTGTACTCTTCGGACTTCTGTACAATATGCCAGAGGCTATGTATGTGGTCTATGGTACTAAAGCCTTTTCGGAAACCGGCTTGTTCGGGAGGCTGGAAGTCGTCGAGTCTGCGTGCGAGACGATTCGTAATGACTCTCGAAAACAGCACTTAGACGCGGCTCAGAAGGGATATCGGTCTGTAGTTCTTCAAGAGGGTGTTGTCACCTTTCTTGAAGAACAAGACCACCGCACTTCTGCTCCACGTCTCCGGAGTAGTGCCACCATGGAGAACGGAATTAAAGAGCCTCTGAAGGACTTCAAGTACCGGTTTTTCACCCGCTTTCAGAAGCGCCGCTGTAATTCCACCGTCGCCCGGGGACTTGCCGTTTTCAAGGTGCTGGAAAGCCATTCTAATCTCGCTGAGACTGACGTCCGGGATATCATCGGAATAGTGTCGGATAAGAGCCGCTCTTTGATCGTTACTCACACTTGTATGTGGTTCCAACGATGATGTGTACAGCTGCCCATAGAACCTCTCAATCTCACTCAGAATCACAGGTGTTCCGGAAACGATGCTGCCACACTCAGTCTTCAGCTTTGACAGTTGGCTCTTACCGGCAGACAGATCTCTGGCAAAGACTTTGGAGCCCTGGTTCCGCTCAATCGCTTCTTCAATACGAGCGGTATTAAATTTGCGCAAGTCTCGCCGCATGCATTTGGAGATCTGTCTGTTCATTTGCCTGTATGCTGTCAAATCTGTCGACGATTGCAGCCTCATCTCCCGTCTAACAGCCATGAGATTAAGAGTGTGATCGGAGAGTTTTTGTGTTCTTCTGCGGCGGGTCTTGCAGAACTTAGCTCCGTCCGCATGGACAGTTTCCACGAGCTTGTCATTCATATCGTCCACTGAATTGCAATCTTGTAGGCACTGAAAGCGGTTAAGTAACTCGAGCTGAAAGGTTTCGGGGTTCTGGATCAGAGCACGAGGGGGACGGAGCGTTGACTTCATTAGACGAGACCTCTCCAACTTAACGTTTAGGTTCAGTGTACCTCTAACCATTCGGTTATCGTTGCCAGTTTTCACCCTTGCGATCACTGACACATCACTTAACAGTCGGCGTCTGGTCGTCATAATGAAGTCAATCTCATTTTTTGTCAAACCGTCGGGGCTCGACCAGGTCCACTTCCTGTGGGGCCGATTCTGGAAGAAAGAGTTCATCATAAAGAGTCCCTCCTTCTCCATAAAGTCGGCCAGCTGCTGGCCCTTACGGTTCCGTTGCCCTACTCCAAATTTCCATTCACCTTCAGCTCACTGCTTTCTCTTGTGCCTAGTTTTGCGTTGAAGTCTCCCATCAACACCGTGTAGTGGGTTGTGGAGGAATGTATGGCTCTGGAAATATCTTCATACATTTCCTCCACCTCCTCATCGGGATGTGCCGAGGTTGGTGCGTAAACCTGTATGACCTTCAGCGAATACCGTTTGGTGATTCTGAGTATCAGGTACGCGACCTTCGTCGACACGCCCCCAATCTTTACAACGTTGTTGACGAGAGACTTGTGGACGATAAATCCGACACCTCCTTGGGACAGATGGTCGCCCTCCCGGTGATAGAACAAGTTGCCGGACTCGAGGATTACCGTGTCCTCCCCCTCTCTTCGGACCTCGAATAAACTAATAATATGCCAGCGCAACTTGTCTACCTCTTCTTCCAACTCTAGTATCTTCTCGTCAGTCCTCAGGGTGGGTGCGTTATATGTTGCCAGGTCGAGTCGTTGTAGGTGGCAACCGAACCTCCACCGGAGATTCTTAGCACCCCCTGCTCCGCCGTTACCATGGTCGCCACCGTAGCCAGGAATAGCGGGACCGCCGGGGACTGGGGGCCATTTGTTTGCGTCGTTACTCATGGGGGAATATTTGCCATAGTTGCCACGCTTGGCGAGCGGGTTGGCAACCGCAGTTTTTTATTATCTCACAGTTGTTATCAGGAAGACGCTGCTGCCCTTCTCCTGACTGTCACCCTCTGTCGCCTCTTACGACACCCACGGGAAGATATGGGGTAGTGGATATTCTCA
This sequence comes from Parnassius smintheus behrii, assembly GCA_036936625.1. Taxonomy (NCBI): domain Eukaryota; kingdom Metazoa; phylum Arthropoda; class Insecta; order Lepidoptera; family Papilionidae; genus Parnassius; species Parnassius smintheus. The sequence goes on from JAUPFT010000012.1 coordinate 4,926,593, forward strand.
ACCGCCACTACACCAATACGCCAATAATTAATTTTCTTTAATTTTTATTTTATTACGATTGAGCGTCGAAAAATACATACAACTTAAAATTTTCACACTCAGAGTATTAGCTATTTTCTATTGAACTAAAAAACATTTCTTAGGAATAATGTGTATGGCAAAACAATGTTTCAGCTACTATTTATTTGTGTTTATATATATATATATATATATATATATATATATATATATATAGCTCCTCTCTCCATTGGAAAGATAGGTAAATGAAGATGGCGCTTTATATTGTACGCTGTCGCGTACGTTGTCGCGGACGTGGCCGTGGCCGAAGCGATGGTTGGATGCGTGGAGCCGTGGAGCAGCTTTGGAGCACATTTGTTTGGAAGACACGGATTTGCCATTGGATATTCGATCCGTGATTATTTAATTAGGAGGGAGAGGTATGAAGGGAGAGGAATACCTGCAAATGTGGAAGAGGAGAATGAGAGGGAGGAATGAAGTGAGAATGAAAGATTTGTGTGGCGAGGGATGAATGAGTGGAATGGCAGGCAATGCGACTTTGTACCAGAAACAACTGGGCCTACCGTCTCGATTCGAGATCCTTATGAGGCCATGCATGCCATCTGGACAGATGACATCGCGGCCCATATTGCTGAGAAATCGAACCAGTATGCCGAGTCGGTTCTGGCACAGCAGCGTCCGAGGTTCGTGAGAGATTGGTTTGAAACCAATTTACATGAAATTTGGACGCTAATCGCATTCTGGATTATGATTGGCTTTTTAGAATGCCAAGCATTAAATGTTGTTTTACAAGGAACCCTCTACTGAAGACCGACATATTTCGCACCCTCTTTTTAGAGTCCCGCTACTGGAACCTTAATGCGGCATTTCATTTGGCCGATGGGACTGACTCTAATCCGCTGCGCCCAATGGGTCCCATTCTCGACCACTTGAATGCCAAGTTTCAGGAGTTAACCAGCTGGATCGAAATATTTGTATTGATGAATCGCTATTTCTTTAAAAAGGGCCAGTTAGCTTTCAGCAATACATAAAGACCAAGGCAGCCCGGTTTGGTATAAAAACCTACGAACTGTGCGAGTCGGCCACAGGATACCTTTGGTCATTTTTTGTGTATGCGGGCCGCAGGACAGGGACGGTTACTATCCAGAGTGTCCACAGTGTTGGGGCTGATTCAACCTCTCCTCAACCTGGGGCACACGCTGTTCAAGGTTAATTGGTTTATTTCCCCCTCCCTGGCGCGTTGGCTGAAATGACGCAACACAGACTCGTCGGTACGGTCGGCCGACTCGCAAAGGGGTTCCAGAAGCCATAAAACGTGCACCCTTACAGGAAGGGCAATTTATTGTCCGTGCTTCCGACGACGTCATGGTTGTTGCGCTACAAGATCGCAAGCGAGTGAATTGTATCTCAACATACCATGGCGTTTCGCAAGAGTTAGTTCCTGGACATCCGGGCCACCCTGCAGAATATAAGCTTGATATAATAAAAGATTACAATCGGGCCATGGGGGGAGTAGAGCGCCTTGATTCTATGCTGGAGGCCTATTTAGTCGAGCGAAAACAGTGTTTAATATGTAAACGGAAACTCTTCAAACGCTTTTTGAATATTTCTATTCAAAACGCAAGGGTCATTGTTGAGAAATCAAACAATACCAAAATCGATGCCTTAGCGTTTCGGTTGGCGTTGGTTGATAGAATTATAAAGCGCCATCTTCATTTACCTATCTTTCCAATGGAGAGAGGAGCTAACAGAGCGCCACTTCATTTGCTGCGTACCGATCACCGCTGAAATGCGATCTTCAGCCCAGCATCGCACGAACGTCGGTCGACGTTATTGCGTGTGGCGCACGCATAACAAGCGTAAAAGGTCAAAGACGGTGTATGAGTGTGTGGAATGTGGACTGCCGCTCTATCTACAAAACTGCTTCCGCGAATTTCATACTCAGTAAATGTATTTACCGAGTATGAAATTGGATATTGTACTGACAGGGTTACAAACGAGCACACAGTCCACCTGATGGTAAGTGGTTGCTGTGGCCTATAGACCTGTGAGGAATGCCTCGTTTCCAGTAAAAAGGGTCAAAAGGTCTCGGGTTCCTTTAGGGTGACAAACGAGCACACATTCTACCTGATGGTAAGTGGTTGCTGTGACCTATAAACATCTACATCAATCCCCTCGTGATGTGTGAGAACTAAGATTGAATGCCTCGTTTCCAGTAAAAAGGGTCTCCGATCTCCTCCTCCTCAGCAGTATAAAGCTTGTATTCTGTGAGAGCGTGGTACTTCCCCGATCGAGCCGATCTATTCGTGCTACAATTTTTTTATAGGCAAGGGTGACAAACGAGCACACAGTCCACCTGATGGTAAGTGGTTGCAGTGGCCCTTAGACATCTACATCTATCCGAACCTGACCTGTGAGGGCTAAGATGGAATGCCTCGTTTCCAGTAAAAAGGGTCTCCGGTCTCCTCCTCGTCTTTTTTATAGGTAAGAGTGACATACGAGCACTCAGTCCACCTGATGGTAAGTGGTCGAGCACACAGTCCACCTGATGGTAAGTGGTTGCACTGGCCCTAAAACATCTACATCTATCCCCCTGTGACCTGTGAGGACTAAGATGGAATGCCTCGTTTCCAGTAAAAAGAGTCTCCGGTCTCCTCCTCGTCCTCAGTAGCGGTTTCAAGAAGGATATGAATTGTTATGAATGTTTACTGAAAGAATGTTGACTGAAAGAATGTTTTATTTGGAAAGAAAAATTGTACAAAAAGGGTTTATTGTACTGAAAGAATGTTGACTGAAAGAATGTTTTATTCGGAAACAAAAATTGTACAAAAAATGTTTATTATAATATAAATGAATACATAATTGCAAATAACCACTGGGAATGTGGTGAATCGCCACCATGCTGGTTCTATAAAAATTCATTCAAAAATTGTAAAAATATAAATTTATTGTAAATTCAATATAAAATCATTACAAAAAGTCAAACAGGTGAATTTGATTATTGCCAACTGCATTGCAAAAAATATCGACGAATAAATAAACACTAAGTATTTGCTCCATACATTTCTTCAAATATATTTTATTTGTTTTGTTTTGTGTTTTGTGTATTGAATTGTATTTTTTTATTGTAAATAACAATATAAATGAGCTATTCAAAACATATTTTATTTGTGTCGAAACATATTTGAGTGTGTGTTATATGAGGATTTATGCCGAAAAAGTTCCGTTTTCGTGGATGAGTAAGAAATAATATAATAATAATAATAATATTCCACAACTATCACACAACGCCATCTAGTCCCAAGCTAAGCAGAGCTTGTGTTATGGGTACTAGAGACAACTGATACACATAATTATATATTTCTAAATACATAAATATTATAGATAAATTACACCCAGACACAGAACAAATAATCGTGCTCATCACACAAACATTTGTCCTGGGTGGGAATCGAACCCACGACCTCCGGCATAGCAGTCAGAGTCACTAACCACTAGACCAACAGGCCAGTCGAATGTGTTATTTTTCCATTTTCATTTATTTTTACTATAAAATGTGAATAAAAATAATTATATTATATATTTCAAATAATTTTGTGTTTCATTTATTTCAAATTCACACAAAATATATGAGAAATAGTGTTTCAAAGCTCTTATAAAAATTAAATTTCGGAAAACGAGGGTTATGTTTGACTCGTATTTATTTGTTTTTTTTTGTATTGGTTACGAATAAAAACACATAAAAACATAAAATTATATATATATATATATATATATATATATATATATATATATATATATATATATATATATATATATATATATATATATATAATATATATATATATATATATATATATATATATATATATATTTCCAAACATTTGTATACAGATTTCTTAATAAAATATTCAACTAAAAACTGCTTAGTGTTAAAACTTTACAAAACAATAAAGGTTCTTCAAAGCTTGTTCCATTATAGCATTGCGCTTAGAAAACACCACTTGCTCTGACAGTGAATAAAGACTGAACAGCGATAAACAGTGTTACAATCACAATTTTAATAAAAAAAAGTGATGATAAGCGGCACACAGTCCACCTGTTTGTTAGAAGATGATGTGGCTCGTAGATGCATACCTCCATCCATCTTCAATTAAAAATCAAGATGCAGAAGCGTTGTCACTCCTGAGGACTAAGATAGAATTCCTCGTTTTCATTAAAGTGGTTTACGATTTTTTACACTCATTGGTCAAAACACAGCAAAATTAAGTTACTATTGTATTATTGTTTTCGGTAAGAGTGTGGTCCTTCCCTAGTCCAATCGACGCATTTATACTATAACCGTAATATTGCTGCAACTTGGCTCTATCAAGTCAATCTAGCGATGAGGGAGAATAAAAAAAAATAAAAAAATTGTCACAATCTATACTTAATCTTAGGACATTTAATTATCTTCTTCGTTATTTTACATACAGAGTCAATTTGAATATTAATTAAATGACTTTAAGATTTTAGTAGTATAAGCAGTCTAGTTCAGAGGAATTTGCACCCGAGACGGTCTTGCCACATGAATATAGAAACCGAAACCTTACTCGTTAATCTGCAGTCTTGCGAAGAAAGGGCAAAGAGGAATTATCGGATATCTAGGGATCTTGAGGAAACGCGCAGCCGAAACCGTTGTAGTTGATGAAGTCACTAGGACTCATGATCTATATGAGATAATTGAGGAGGTACTTTTCAAAACTTGACTATTTCATTTTCACCCAAAGTAGATTTTTTAATGTTTTAAGGTTGTTTACATTGAAATGTATATGCATCGAAAACAAAATCCTGACAAAACGTGATAGATCTACTAGAAAAATATATTTAAAAACGCATGATTTTGTCAAAAGTAGATTATTCCTAAAAAAAAGAAGGTTAAAAATAAGGATTTAAGAAATTGCAACAAAACATGATTAATCCAGAAGATATTTTTTTTATCACTAGAAATTGTAACAAAACATGTTTTTTCCTCATATTTTTAAGGTAGTTGTTTTTATGTTCCAAATATTTTTGTCTGTCGCGGTCAGTTGCATTTTGTAAAACTTTTAATGCGTTGCGAATTATGTTTTCGACATTTCGAGGATCAAAATAATTTTGAGAAATGCAGTCTCAAACAACAGTACAAGATATAAATACAGGCTCAAGAAGTAGAAAGCGCGGACGACAAAATCGAAAGAAGTAAGTTTTTGTATCTTAAACCTAGCGACAAATCTATAGTCTTAAAACTTCTGCGTTTATGAGTTAATTCAATGTAATTTTTATTAACGTGGTCTATATTTTTTCTTCAGGGACTATTCGTACTTTGACCCATGTGCACTTGCGTTTGAAAAGCCTTGTAATCATAGCGAAAACAGCAAATTTCATTGCAACAAATTCGTAAGAAGAGATATTTTGAAGTCATAAGGCATTGTACAAAAACCAGTCCAAAGTGTACCAGGATGCTTATTTGTCGAGATTAATTTCGGTATATAAACCTGTTCGTCGTCGCAACGTCGTCGAAACAAATTCCACGATGTCCAGACCTAAGCAAAAATCAGCCACTTTTTTCTACTGAGAAATGGTCATCCTAAGGGAGTATGCAAGAGATTTTTTTTAAAGGCTTTAGGATTAAACAGAGGAAGAGTGGATATTCTTGTGAGAAGACTAGGCAATGGGGATGTGATAAGAGAAAATAGAGGTGGAGACCGAAAAAGAAGAAATCAGCACATGTCAAGCAGAATATTATTGAATTTATTAATAATTTTGAAGCTGTTGAATCTCATTATAATAGGGCAAAATCCAAGCGTATATACCTTAGTTCAGAACTAAATGTAGCTAAACTAAGAAAAATGTACAATGAAACAGTAGAGATTTCATTTAGAGCTAAAAAGATCTTTTTTCAGATCGGTGTTTATAAACAATTAACATCGGGTTTCAGTCTCCATCGTCAGATGTATGTACTTATTGCACATTATTAAAAAATAAAATAAAAACTGCTACAGGTACGGAAAAAGTTAATTTAATGACTGAAAAAAGAATCCATAGCAAAAGGGCTAGAGCATTTTATGACTTAATGAAGAAAGAAGAACAAGAAGGTTCTTTAACATTCTGTTTCGATCTGCAACAGGTTCAGCCACTCCCCCGCACTCCGATTCAAGAAGCATTTTATAGTCGACAGATTAGCTTTTATATATTTTGCATTGTAGCCAAAAATACTAAAAATCCTTTATTCTACAATTGCACTGAAATACAAGCAAATAGGGGCGCAACAGAAATCGGTTCTGCTTTAATTTTGCAACCGAAAATAACGCAAAATTAAAAAGTGATAAAGTTATTAAATAATATTACATATAATATTAGAATGATACAATAAATAAATAAAGAATTTTATTAAGTAAAACACCATTTTAAATTAATTTCAACAAAATAAGATTAATCCACAATGGTTTGAATCAAAACTAGATTATTCCTTTAAAGCACATAACAAAACTTGATTATTCCAATCAGCCCAGTCAAAACTTGATTATTCCATTTTAAAATTCTAGATTTATTCTACATTATATTACTGCAAAAAATTTGAAAGTCGTACAAAATAATCACTATTTTTGTTGTATATTATAATTCATCAACATTTTATATTAAACACATAACTGTGCTCTTAAAATTATATTTCTTTAAATTATACAAAAACACAAAAAGTGGAATAGTCAAGTTTTGAAAAGTACCTCCTCAATTATTACAGCTCATGATTTATGGGTTTTAATTTTTTTTAATATAATTATTACAAAAACGTTGTATATATTAACCACAATAGTTGTAGCAGAAATTGGTCTGCTTGACCAAACTCTCACAGAATACCAGCGTAAAATAACAGCTTAAGGCTGCTGTGTTCTGTTTGGTGAGTGTAGATAATCGGTAATTCCTTTTACTAGAAACGAGGCATTCCATCTTAGTACTCATTTGTGACAACGAATCTGCATTTTAATTCTTAGTCAAGGGTAAGTGTAGATGTCTATGGGCCACAACATTTACTTAAAATCAGGTGGGCTGTGTGCTCGTTTCGCTCCCTTATTCTATAAAAATAAAAAAATAAACTGTCGTAGCAGTGCCCTCTTCCGTGACACAAACCCATTGTCAATTAAGTCTGAGACCTATACTTATTCTCAGGATAACTTAACGGATATATATATATATATATATATATATATATATATATATATATGTATATATATATATATATATATATATATATATATCGGCTGAATTTAAGTAGATTTCGTGAATATTTTTAAATTTACAATGAAAGTACAAAATTCCGCATTATTCGACTACGTTTTTATTGTAAGATGTCAGATGGAGCTTCTATAAACTTTCGTTGATATAAATAAGTAATACGAACCGGAATAATAAAAATCCTTAATTTTACTAATTCATAGACTAAATGAATTTATCGACAATGTTTTTTTTGTTTCATTAATGGCACATCAAAAGAGGTGTCTATGGAATGAAAAAACGGCAAGAACCTTGTAAAAGTAAGAATGTGAGTATAATATAGCTATCTTATTTTGTACAATGTTAAACGTCACATCATGTATTCATACTTCAGCTATAAGAATGTTGTTCCTAGTTTAGGACGCTCTCTATGCCAGTAATTACTCTGAGATATATTATAATCAGACATAAATATGGATAACGGCGCACGGATGCAATGTCTAAGATGCGAAAGTACAAAATTCCGCATTATTCGACTACGTTTTTGTTGTAAGATGTCAGATGGAGTTTCTATAAACTTTCATTGATATAAATAAGTAATACGAACCGGAATAATAAAAATCCTTGATTTTACTAAGTCATAGACTAAATGAATTTATCGACAATGTTTTTTTTTTGTTTCGTTAATGGCACATGAAAAGAGGTGTCTATGGAATGAAAAAACGGCAAGAACCTTGTAAAAGTAAGAATGTGAGTATAATATAGCTATCTTATTTTGTACAATGTTAAACGTCACATCATGTATAATGACTTCAGCTATAAGAATGTTCTTCCTAGTTTAGGATGCTCTCTATACTAGTAATTACTCCGAAATATATTATTATCAGACATAAATATGAATAACGGCGCATGGATGCAATGTCTAAGACGCTAAGCAGGCAGACTGGCGATTAAAGAACCAGACACTTCTCTGGTTCTTTTAATCGCCAGTCTGCCTTTTAAGCGAATTGGCTATGGCAAATTCTCAATTCTTCATACATGGATACATATTCAGCCGTTAACCGTTTAAACCTTAGAGTATTATGAACAGTATACTCTATGTATACTCTAAGGATTGAACCGTTAACGGACTAGTTACGATTTTTTATATAAATTAATTCCTTTTTTTACTAGTAAGTAGTGCAAGGGTGACAAACGAACTCACTCCTCGACTAAGGATCAAAATGCAGATACGTTGATAACCTTGAGGACTAAGTTAGAATGCTTCGCTTCAAAGGGTCTCCGGTTTTCTCTACACATACCATATGAAATGGTATTAAGCTGGTTTTTCAGACTGCTATACCGTGAGAGCGTGGTTCTTCCCAGGTTGAGCCGATCCCATCCTATAATACAGCTATTAAAATCACTATAGCAAGGCTCTACCACAGCTTTTGTAGATAAGTAATAAAAATATGAGATAATGATTTCTAATGTTTACGCGAACAATACAAATTTAAATAAAACTATTTACGCGAACAATATACGTTTAAATAATACTAGTTTTTAAGAAATAAATTCAATTGCATCCTAATTTCAATAAAGAAAATGGCTGAGTGCTACGATCTGCTTGGCCTCCTATAATTAATAAAATTAAATCCTAACTCAAGCATACAACTGCAAGACTTCAAGGCACTATTAGTTCCTAATGCGTGAATCAGGCCAAAATTTAATAATATTAATCTGGAGGTAGCCGTGTTTAACCATGACATTGGGTCGGCAGCTCAGTCCTCCTTTTTCTGCTGTAAAATGCTCGAAACTTCGGAAAAATAAAATAATTTAATAAACATGACAAAACCCTCAAAACTAGTTTCTTTAATTATTTTGATAAAATAAACCTAAAAAAAATAGATCATCTTATGTAGGAGCAAAAAAGTCTCGCTTAAAAGCTTAATTACTGAACTTAAGTGTAAGATCGTTTAATTAAATATTCAAATATTCCCCAAGCAGAACACTGATAGCGTTTTACTGGCAGTTTCAGTGTCCTTTCTCGATTTTCTCTTATCTTCACTGTTTTAATGTACGAGAGAAGCAAATTTCGTCCGTTTACGCCTACAAAATGTTTTAATGCTGCGATGTTTGTTAATAAATAAAATATAATGAAATGTCAAAATTTACATTTAATAGTTATGATACCTCCACACTCATGGAGCTATAAAATGCGAGACAGAGATATATTTTGTTTTCCAGACAGGAGCGGGCAGTCTCAACTGAGACTACCCATTTGCGCAGACAGGATTATATTTCACGAGTGTATGCGCAAGTACACGTCACTCTCTACTCCTTCATTGTAACATTTTGATGTGATGGTAATCCGACACCACCGGATAGAGATCAGGCAAAGAACCGACGGCTTTACGTACCATCCGAGTGTGTAACCCTCAGAAAGTACGTAAAGCCCTCGTTTCGATACCAGGTTCTCAGTCCAGTCGATTTTCACGAAGTAATTAAGGTACTAAAAAGCCTAAAAAATAAAACTAGTTTTAGAATAGATGAGTTTCCACCTACTTTACTTAAACAATGTTCCTCTGAACCTGCTTTACCATTCAGCATTCTCATAAATCAATCCTTTGACAAAGGATTTTTCCCAGGCCTACTTAAAAAGGCTATAATAAAACGGATTTATAAAAAAAACGATAAAAGAGACCCCAGCAACTATCGTCCAATATCTATCTTCACCTTCTAAAGTCTTCGAGAAAGTAATGTGCATGTTGGTGTATAATTTCTGTAAGAAGTATAATATTTTTGATAAATGTCAAAATAGATTTCGTAAAAAACGATCAACAACATTAGCGGTTTTACATATAAATTCAGGAAATCCTCACCGTAATTAATAATAAAAAAATACGCAATCGGTGTACTACGAGTATTAGACACGTCAAAGGCTTACGATAAGGTTCAGTTCAAAATTTTTCTTAACAAACTATATGATATAGGAATCCGTGGTAAAGCATACGAATAGTTCAAATCGTATTTATAGAATCGAGAGCAATTCGTAGAAATAAACCACTTCAATTACGAAACGAAAGAAAAAAAATCAGTACGATCAGACGGAAAAAATATAACGCATCAATTCGTCAAGGGAGTGTTCTGGGCTGCCTGTTATTTCTAATCTATATAAACGACCTCCCCAAAATTTTGCAAGAACCCTGTGTGTTATTTATCGATGATATCATCCTGCTTACATCATCCGTAGGAAATCACACTTGATACTAAAAAAGACAACAAACTGGATGGCACCATACAGTCTCGAAATAAATTTCTCCAAAACGAAATTAACAAGCTTTCACCCCTACCAAAAAGTAACCCTAAATATAAACTTTACCTACGATAATATAAAAATAGAAAAAGGAAACGAATTCACCCTACTTGGCCTACTATAGTTTTACATACGCTCTCCGAGAAGTGAAAAAATCTACTGATATACAAACCGCCCTCAGTACCTATTATGCTAACGCGTACTCGTGGCTCTGCTACGGTGTTATCATACGGGGAAATAGTACAGACGTTCTGATCTTTTACCCCAACAAAAAAAAAATAATATGAATAATATTTAAGATACAAAATATTGATAGCTGCAAACCATACTTCGTCAAATATAAAATACTCACCTTATATTATATCTATGATATTGTTACGCGCTCAAATCAGCGCACTAGCGCCATCTAGTCTCGAACCGAAGAACTAAACTTCTTGAAGTTTAAAACTCGAACTCTCGGTACCTTGCGCGTGTTTACTTGAACATTCTGGATATTTTGCTAATTTATATAAATAGGCGCTGCAAGATGCGATCGAAGTAGTATTGAATTGGCGACACAAGCGAAGCTTCGGAGCGGAATTAAGTGAATTAGTGTGTTTAATTATTAGTGTTTTTAACTTTAATTTGTGTAAAGTATATTAAAGTGTTAATTTAGGTAATTCTATCGGCAATTTTTATTGTCACGAACCTCAAGCTCGTAACAATTGGTGTCAGAAGTGGAGTAAAATCATGCCGATTTTACCTAAGGAGGAAACGGAGGGTGTCCGTACCCGAAGTCAACGCCAGCAGGAGACGGACCAAAGAAGATTTGGTGGTGCAACGTCGCAGAATTCGGAGGGACAGCCGCCGGCTGCGGGCCCGTCAGTAGCTCCTACATCTGCAGTACCTGACTTAGGTGCTCTGATGGTGATGCTGCAGGAGCAGGCTCGCCGACAGGAGGAGCAGGCCCGCCGACAGGAGGAGCAGGCTCGCCGACAGGAGGAGCAGGCTCACCAGCAGGCGGAACAGGTCCGACAGTTGAAAGAGCAGCTGCAGAGCAGACAGGAGGAACAGGTTCGTCAGTTGAAAGAGCAGCTTCAGAGTGGACAAGAGGAACAGGCCCGCCGACAGGAGGAACAGATGCTCCTCGTGAAGGACCTTCAAGCTACCTTCGGGAAGGAGATAAAGGAGGTGAAGGATAGGGTTGCTCAGCATGACAACCGCCTGTCGGAAGCTGAAACCCAAATCGTGAAAGCTGAAAACCGAATCGAGAAAGCTGAAACCCGAATCGACCAAGTAAACAATCGGGTTGACAACGTAATGGCTGACATGAAGAAATCACTGGACGAACTCAAACTTGGAGATGGAGCTACAGCTCCCGTAGTAGCTACAACACCTTCGCTACGTGGGTTCAAGGTGCCACCGTTCGACGGTACCTCTTCCTGGTCAGCCTACAAAATCCAGTTCGAGGCTGTTATGAAGGCGAACGGCTGGAATAAAAGTCAGGCCATGACTGCTCTCACACTAGGCCTGCGCGACCAGGCCTTAACAGTTATGGAAGCTCTCGGTGAGGAAGTGACTTATGAGCAACTCCTTGAGGCATTGGAGGCGAGATATGGTGACGCTCACCTGGAACACGTCTTTCGCGCGCAGCTTAAAGATCGCATGAAGCGCATCAACGAAAACCTGCAGCAGTGGGCTCTAGAGGTGGAGAAGCTGGTGCGGAAAGCATACTGGTCTATACCTGCACTCATTGAAGGGAACCTGGTGCAGACATTCATCGACGGCATCCGCGACCTGGAAGTCAGAGCTGCTGTGAGGCTCGGGCACCACGAGACGCTTAAGGACGCCTTGGCCCATGCACTGGAGGTAGAAGCCGTGCGGCAGGATCATCGTTCCCATCGCGTCAGGGAGGTTGCAGCAGCTACAGTTCGCGACTGCAACAGAGGATACAGCCCTAGGTGCTATGGCTGTGGGGAAAAGGGCCATCTTCGATCCAGCTGCCCTAAGCGAACCATGGAAAGGAGAGTTGATCTATCTCGAGAGGGTAGTGCAGCTAACGGCACTGCCTGGCGGCGACAGGATCATCGTTCACCTCACGCTAGAGAGGTTACAGCAGTTACGGTTCGCGACCACAGTAAAAAATACAGCCCGAGGTGCTATGGCTGTGGGGAAAAGGGCCATCTTCGGTCCAGCTGCCCTAAGCACACCCTAGGAAGGGAAGGCGAACGGTCTCGGAAAGGAAGTGCGGCTAACAGCACCGCCCAGCAGCAGCAGGAATACGACTTTACTATCAGACACTGCAGCGGGAAATCTCACGGCAACGCAGGCGCATTGTCAAGAAGACCTTGTCCTGAAGATGGCAACCATTGCAGTAGGCAAGAGAGTAAGGAAGTGGTATCCGTGAGGATGCTCAGGACAGACCACGTCAGCAACGGGTGGAAGGACAGCCTACGACATGCTCAGCAGGAAGATCCGGACATCAAGCCGATTCTGGGATGGATGAAGGCCCGTGCTACCAAGCCTAAGTGGAGGGACGTCTCAGCGATGAGTTCAACCACGAAAAGCTATTGCCCAATGGGACAGCTTGCTGCTTCAGGATGGAGTCCTGTGCCGTAAATGGGACAATGGTCGAGGAGACAGCTGTCGTTTGCAAATGGTTATCCCTAAGACTAAAGTACCGGATGTTCTACAGCTGTACCATAATGATTATTCAGGAGGCCATCTGGGAGTTAAACGAACTATACTGAAGATCCGAGAACGGTTTTACTGGGTCCACTGTCGAAACGATGTCGAGGACTGATGTCGCAAATGTACGAGTTGTGCGGCTGTAAAGAGACCTCAGACTCGTAGTAGAGGTGCATTGAAGTTGTACAATGTTGGTGCACCATGGGAGAGAATAGCCATTGACGTGGCGGGGCCGTTTCCGGAGAGTGAAAGCGGTAACAAGTATTTCATGGTTGTGATGGATTACTTCACTAAGTGGCCAGAAGTCTTCGCCATTCCAAATCAAGAAGCTTCAACAGTTGCTGATAAGCTAGTTCATGAAGTCTTCTGTCGTTTTGGTGTACCTTTAGAGATTCACAGCGATCAAGGAAGGAATTTTGAGTCTCAAATATTCCAGGAAACTTGCCGAGTTATGGGTACTCATAAAACAAGAACGACTTCTTATCACCCGCAATCTGATGGAATGGTAGAACGATTTAATCAGACATTGGAAGGTACCTAGCAAAAGTTGTAGACAATCGGCAACGAGATTGGGACAAGCACATACAACCGTTTTTGTTGTCATATCGAAGCGCTGTTCACGAAAGTACAGCAGTGACACCAGCTTTCGCAAACTTTGGAAGAGAATTACGGCTGCCTGCAGACCTGATCACCGGGATACCACCTGATGCTCCACGCAGTATAACCGATTATGCAAATGACTTGCGGAACAAAATGAATGACGTTTATGAGCACGTCAGACAATCGGGCCAGCAAATGTCTGAAAAGATGAAAACCCGGTATGATCGCAAAATGAACAACAAAGGGTTCGACGAAGGTTCACTTGTGTGGTTGCACAATCCAGTCCGCAGCAAAGGGAAATCTCCTAAGCTTCAAGCTGAATGGGACGGCCCGTACCGGATTGTGACCAGGATCAACGATGTAACCTACCGGATACAGAAAGGCGCAAGAGGGACTCCTAAGATCGTCCATGTGGATCGCCTAGCGCGTTATTATGGGGCCGATAATGCTCGGGACGAGCATGTCTTAGGAGGGGGCAGTGTTACGCGCTCAAATCGGCGCACTAGCGCCATCTAGTCTCGAACCGAAGAACTAAACTTCTTGAAGTTTAAAACTCGAACTCTCGGTACCTTGCGCGTGTTTACTTGAACATTCTGGATATTTTGCTAATTTATATAAATAGGCGCTGCAAGATGCGATCGAAGTAGTATTGAATTGGCGACACAAGCGAAGCTTCGGAGCGGAATTAAGTGAATTAGTGTGTTTAATTATTAGTGTTTTTAACTTTAATTTGTGTAAAGTAAATTAAAGTGTTAATTTAGGTAATTCTATCGGCAATTTTTATTGTCACGAACCTCAAGCTCGTAACAATATATATCTTGGAAATCTGCAAATTCATGAAAAAATACCAAGAATAAAAAATAAAAATATCAATTTCTTTGCAACTTTCCGCTAAACATATAAAATGATGTGTCTTACCTGGATTGAAGCGCACCTCCCGCCCTCCCTCAATTGCATACACTAACTCCGTCACCACTAGACCAAGCACCACTACTCTCAACACCACTATTCCAGGCAAGACACACCATTGACGATAATACGACACGTGTTTCGCCTCTACACGAGGCATCCTCAGGTAATATAGACTCTACGGCGGCTGACCGCTAAGTTTTAGCGGGAGGTGCGCTTCAATCCAGGTAAGACACATCATTTTATATGTTTAGCGGAAAGTTGCAAAGAAATTGATATTTTTATTTTTTATTATAATGGATTTCCGCAAAGTAACGCCTGATTCTATCAATTAAAATACCAAGAATTTTATATCAAACAAGGAGAAAGAAATACCAGATACCAATTACACCATAACGAAAAACTGACTACATATCCATATCTTGCCTTAAACTTTATTCATCAGGTCCCTTCGTCATGTCTGTCGAATTTTTTAACAAACTCCCAAACTCGATAAAAAATATAGAAAAACACACTAATTTTATAAATAGAAGAAGCACGAGAGTGGAATAAACGCAGTAGAAATGCGGTCTTTAAGGAGTATGTTAGGACTGAATCTGAATGACAGGGTAAGAATTTGTGTAATAAGAGAAGAGTGTGGTTTGCAAGATGATGTGGTGACCAGGATTAAGAAAGGAATGCTTCGGTGGTTTGGTCATGTGGAAAGAATGAATGAGGAAAGAGTGACAAAGAAAATTTATGGTGCAGAAGTGAATGGCAGAGTCGGAAAGGGACGTCCTAGGCGAAAATTTATCGACCAAATTGGCGATTTGTTGAAAACGGGCCAAATTAGGAGTACCCTTAACCGACGAGCATGTATGCGTAGGTGTATGGACGTGAAGGAGGCAAGAGAGGTGTGTCAGGATCGTGCCAAATGGAAGTCTATAGTCTCTGCCTACCCCTCTGGGTGACAGCCGTGAGTGTTTATGTATGTTTTATAAATAAACTAAAGGAATTTTTAATTTGTAAACCCTACTACACACTAAACGAACACCAAAATGACAAATTTTAAATGCATACCTAGAATACCTACAGTTGCTATATTATATAGTATATTCATCATTATTGTTTCATTAAAATGGCCCTCCTCTCTCTTAATTTTTTTATAGGATAGAATGACAAACGAGTACACATTCCTGATGGTAAATGGTTGCTGCAGCCCATAGACATCTATATCTATCCTCGATTGCAAATCAAAATGCAGATGCGTTGTCACCCGTAAGGACTAGGATGGATTGCCTCGTTTCCAGTAAAAGGGGGTCTCTACACTCACCACACGAAAAACAGCAGCATTAAGCTTCTATTTTACACTGGTATTCTGTGAGAGCGTGGTCCTTCCCCGGTCGAGCCGACCCATTCGTGCTACAATTATACTACTTGACGTGCCCTGCAGAGCCCATAATGATCTCATAGTTTTAAGTTAAAACTTAAAATGTTTTCAACACCTTAATTGTAACATTATGGATGCAATAAATAATATGAATGAATGAATGAATGTAGAGTGGCTTCCTGTGACCTCAAAACGTCAAAATTTGATGAAAACTCAATTTTCGTGAATAAGTGAATTCCTAAGTCATAAAAGGCAGCTGACATTCAAATGTTAACATCAGTTACAGTCACTCAAGACATATTTTTATTATAGGTAAGAATAAATCGCCTAATACACATTTCGTTCACACTAGACGTAAAGTACCCATATCGGCGACGTAAAAAGGCGAGAGCCATCTGGTACTAAGAACGCTAATAATCTCTTTATTTCGAATAAATATCCATTGCTTGTTAGTAAATGAAAGAAAAACACAACACCAAACCACCTGTTTAATGTGGTGACTAAGATAAATTCCCAATACACGCGGAAGCTCATTTCTTTATACCTTATTTATAGCGTAAGTCCGGTCGTGAATGGAGTACTGCTGTCACTTATGAGCTGGTGCTGCAAAATGCCACCTGGCAGCGTAAGTCTTAGTGCAGAGACGTGCTAAGATGCTCATTTTTAGCTATGTTTGGTTCAAACCAATCTTGTCAGCCCCGAGCTAGCTATTTTACGTTGATATTCTGTAAGAGCGTGGTCCTACCCCGGTCAAGCTAACCCATTCGTGCTACAACCATAATATAGCTGCAGCGTTGCTTTAAGTAAAGTAAAGTAAAGTTACAGCCTATATACATCCCACCGCTGGGCTCAGGCCTCCCCTCATTTCTGAGAGGGTTTAGGGCAATGAAGTGTCCGCCGCGCTGCCCAAATGCGTGTTGACGAACTTCAAATGTCTTCGAATTTTATTTTTTATCTTATTCCTCAGACATGCAGGTTTCCTCACGATGTTTTCCTTCACCGCCGAGCACGTGGTAAATTAGCACTTAAAATTGCAATTAACAATTTCATTGGTGCCAGCGGGGATCGAACCCGGGTTACTCGCGTTCTGTTATATTTCCAGCGAGCGTTAACCACTGAGCTACCACGGCTCACGGCGTTGCTTTACCATTTGTAAATGCCAACTATGTGTTTTACGTACTTTATTATTATTACCGGCGCAGAGTAGCCCGCCTCTCATTATCCTATATTACGCATTTCCGAGAAGGTGCGCAGGGATTAGAAGCTTTAGTTCCTCCCTCTCCTTTCCACCATCGGACAACCAGGCGGTTGACGGGCTTTTCATCCCTTTGTTGTGAATACTCCACGCTTTGCTTCTTCTTTTGTAATGCGTACAGCAAAGGAGTGGAATATTTTGCTGGCGTCTATTTTTCTATCCAAATACAAACTGGGCATCTTTAAAGAAAGAGTGAATAGGCTTCCGTTACGCTAGTGTGATTTACTACCTAGAGCTACATCCCCACTTACCACCACGTGGTATTTTGGTCAAGCACTGGATTATAATAATGTTACGAGCTTGGTGTTTTGTTACAGATTTCAATAACTACAACTTAAAATACACTAATAATAAAACACAATTGCACTACTGATCACTTTAATTCGTAGTTATATCGCTTCGAGGTATTCGCTTGATTTGCCAATTTAATACTGAATCATCTAGAATGTTCGAGTACATGCCAGTCTCGACTGACTAGGTGTCGATAGTTCTATAAAGTTCTAGCATGGAAGTTTCTAGGAGGATCTTGACTCTCCTAGTTCTGCTACCCGATTCTAGAAGGTATTAATTGTGGCGCGTAACACTGCTCCCTCTAAAGACATGCTCGTCCCGAGCATTATCGGCCCCATAATAACGCGCCAGCCCATCCACATGGACGACCTTAGTACTCCTAAGATCGTCCATGTAGATGGGCTGGCTCTTGCATTCATTATCCGGTAGGTTACGTTACTGATCCTTGTCACAATCCGGTACGGACTATCCCATTTAGCTTGAAACTTTAAGCTTAGCTTTCTGCTGGACTGGATTGAGAAACCACACTAGTGAATCTTCGTCGAACACTTTGTTGTTCATTATGCGGTCATACCGGGTTTTCATCTTTTCAGAAATTTGCTGGCCTGATTGACGTGCTCATAAATGTCATACACTCTGTTCCGCAAGTAATTTGCATAATTGGTTATACTGCGTGGGGCAGTATAACCAATCCAAGCAAGTATAACCATCCCTGCAGACCTGATCACTGATTCCAGTGATCAGGTCTGCAGGGAGCCGTAATTCTTATATCATAATTAAAACAGCGCTTCGATATGACAACAAAAACGGTTGTACGTGCTTGTCCTAATCTTGTTGCCGATTTTCCACGCCTTTTGCCAGGTACCTCACCAGTGTCTGATTAAATCGTTCTACCATTCCATCAGATTTCGGGTGGTAAGAAGTTGTTCTTTTTTTATGCGTACCCATAGCTCGGCAATTTTTCTGGAATATTTGAGACTCAAAATACCCACATTTTTATAATTATAATAGAAC
Source organism: Parnassius smintheus behrii (assembly GCA_036936625.1). Classification (NCBI taxonomy): domain Eukaryota; kingdom Metazoa; phylum Arthropoda; class Insecta; order Lepidoptera; family Papilionidae; genus Parnassius; species Parnassius smintheus. The sequence continues at coordinate 4,945,244 of JAUPFT010000012.1, forward strand.
ACCAAACCAACCCCGCCGACGCGTTTTCTGTTTTTTTTTTACAAGTGAATATTTATTCTTACGTCGTTTTACTCGCAACAGCTACCAAATTTCTTAAAGCGCCTGGTGGAATATAATAGCGATACTAATACTTTTTAATGAGTTGCGTTATAAAAATTTGTATAGTTTATGATCTTGGTCTTTGCCACAAGTGATTTTAATCTTTATTACAAAGTTCCGTAACCACAGATTACTAAATAGTTTACCAACCGTAACTGCAACTCTAATTAATAAGAATTAACGATCAACAAGAAATCAAATAAATTAAAAATTAAAAGGTTTTAAAATATTAACAGATTAACTAAGTATTGTGTTTCTTTTTTGATAACAATACAGAGTCTGTATTTTTACCGACTGTCATTCATTTTTCTTTCATCTTTGAAATAATAATAATATTTTAGCCCTAAGTAGAAACGTATTTTATGGCCCATATAAAATGCACACGTATTATTTTACAGCGGTCACGTCTTCTGGACCGAAGAATGCACTTCTCTCGTATAAGACACTAGCCATTAAGTATAGTAAATCTTAGCCAAGTACACGATCGTTGGAATTATATTTTTGATGTTTTTGTTTTCAACTGAATTAAAAAAAAGGAGGAGATTGTGAGTGTGTTACCGAAACTTTTAATAGGTGAACCGATTTTGAAGATTCTCTTTTATTCTAAAGGTGGTGCTTTTCATGTTCCCATATAAATTTGAACAAGTGTGTGTAATTGATTTCGGTTATATTGATAATGTTCTCATTTTAAGATAATTAATAGAATCATGCTTTACTATACGGAAATTCGTTACACTAAAGTTGGTAAGAATCGGTTCGCCCATATCCACACAATGAAATAAAATTATGTGTTTTACGTAGTTTGAAGAGCATCTTACGCCTTCCCACAACACTGCTACACTAGGTGCAACACCGTCGATAATACGACACGTGTTTCGCCTCAATACGGGGCATCCTCAGGTGACTCTGGTGAACTCTGCGGTCAGCTACCGTTTATTTAATATGTTCTCATTTTATTTATATGGAAGTTAATTGTACAAAATTTTTAATTTTATCACTTATTTAGTTAAAATAAATAAATATTGCAAATTTATTATTAGCATCGTTATCATTACATATGCTTAGCAGTGTTGGACTCACAGAGTCGTGCTAAGAGGCTTGTTAGTGATCTTAAACTGTTTGAAATTAATTAATTTATTTTAACAATAAGTAACATTATAAAGAACACAGGTAGCTGTGGGTCCTAAACTAAGCGCAGGTTGTATCTTAGGACCCTGGCATGCGATAAAAAACGGTTTGTCACTGGACCTCATTTACATCGAGATAGTGTTAATATTTCGTGCTTGTCATCGGCCTTTAAAATTAATGCTTCTAATACAAAAACTAAGGAAGTATTGTTTTACTACATAAATAAATATAAAATAAATAATAGCGCCTGCAAGAGATGATTCCGCAATAGTTGGAATAGGAATGATTACGTCCGGGTCTGGTTTTGTGTGTGTGTGTGTGTGTGTGTGTGTGTGTGTGTGTGTGTGTGTGTGTGTGTCTTATGTGCTATTTAATTAGCTCTTCAGTATCATTATATGTAAGAGTGTACAGCATGTTCTTTAATAGGGTTTTACATGAGGAAAGTAGCTGGTCTTTAAGGTAAATTATTTTTAATATTTTGTTGTAGATGAAAGGATGTGAGAAGGTGGGGCAACGTTTGGCCAGGTTTGACTTTACGATTGGAACAGGAATTCTAAATATGCATTTGCTTCTTAATTCATTGTAGTCCGGGCGACCTCTTACGGTTTTGTGCACTTTGAGTGTGACACTGTAAATAAACAGCTGTCGCACCCGTAGTACTTTAAATTCTTTATATAGAGAGTCTGTGGAGTATGTGAATGGCTTACTTAGAATTACTTTAATTAGTGCACGTTGAGCCCTTTCCAACGTCATAAATGCAGTCCTCCCAGCGCGGCCCCATACACAAATGCAATACTGCAGTATAGATTGGCAGAGTGCAAAGTATACCTGACGTATTATATCTACGGGAGTGCAAACTCGCAATTTTTTCATGATGTAAATGAACTTTCGCACACGGGAAGATAAATTAGAAATTTGAGCATCAAACGTTAGGTTTTCATCTATGATAATTCCAAGATATTTAGTTATTCTAGAGCGTGCTATCGGTTCACAGTTGCAGCCATGCAGATTGGTATAATCATTTTTGCAGTAATGAATTTTCAAGGGCGTAGCGGTCGGAGGACTTGTTCGTCTCGATTTATAAAAGCATATGTATGTAGTCTTTTCCTTATTAAGTGTAAGAAGATTTAAGTTTAAGGACATGGCAATACGAGATGGGCCTTGTTCCGCGGTACTGTATACTCGACTCCATGTCGCATCGTGAAATAATATGGTTGTATCATCTGCGTAAGCAATTACATTTAAATTAGACAAGTTTTGTTCCAGAATATCATTCATGTACAGGATGAAGAGAGTGGGTGCAAGGGTACCGCCTTGTGGAACGCCAAAATGAACATCCAGTTGCCTACTTGTGTAATTTCCTACTTTTACACACTGTTTTCTCATTTTTAGGTAAGTTTCAAACCATTGAAGTGTATTTCCCCTTACTCCAGCGGCTTCTAGCTTTTTCAAGAGGAGGCCAACAGAGACTGTGTCAAAAGCTCGTGACAGGTCGAGAAAAACACCTATGCAACATTGACCATTCTCCACGTGTTGTGATATCTGATCAGCTAATGCTGCTACAGCATCCTCGGTCGATTTTCTGTAATTATCTGATTTTTACGTAGAAAACGGACAAGTTGCTTATTCACTATCTTCTCTAGAATTTTTGATATTATACTAAGTAAAGAGATTGGTCTGTAATTTTACCGTCATATATCCAACATTCCGTCAATACAATAATATCGATATCCAGGTCTAAGCGTTTAAGAGCTAGTTCGAAATCGTCAAAATTACGTTGATAACTTCGTATATTGAATGTCAGAACTTTTAGACATTTCTTATTATTATTAAGAATACTCTTGCATTTTTCCAAGGAGTCCACACTACGACAGTCTATAGCCAGTGATTCGTCTATATTATTAGTAATGCTAAGTAAATCCATATCTTATTAACATAAATATTAAGATAGAAGATAATATCGTTCTATTTTTGAAGATACCTACAGCTGCAAGAGTGGGAATGTTATTAATTGGGTAAAATAGCTTTAATTCTTTACTGTTGTGTGTTTCTGTGCAAGTGTATGTTATGTATAGTATAGTGAGTTTTGTGTTAAGTTTGTGTGTGTATAAGATTAACCCAGAACTATATTTTCGTGAATAATTTGAGAAGAATTCAAGTATAAGAATGCACTGGTAGCTTAAAACTAGATTTAATATAAAACATAAAATATGCGTAACAGCCGGTGTAGTGAAAGGTAAGTAAACAACATTTTGCGCATTATTAGACATCTGCTTGTGGTTGAGGAACAGGGGCAGGCGGGCAGTGACGCAATAAGTCGGAGGAGTTCCGGATCGTAATTGAAGGGCTTCCCTCCTGTTTACGAATACTGATAGCTCCATTTTTAATCCAGCAAAATCTGAAGCCACATTCTTTGGCTCTCTGTCTTGAAATTCGAAATAACTGCCGATTTTCTTTAGTCAGCCGCTCATTGAAGTTAATATTTCTTGCACTGCTAGGTAAGTCTAGATCCTTATTTATTAAGGTTGCGTCTAGATTTTCCTGCGAGTAAGAACTCATCCCGCTTATTCCGACGTAATAAATCTAACTACTAGTGGACGAGGTTGCCAGTCCGCTGGGGACTTATTGGCACTGTTTATTGTGTCGCTGACTTTTTGACGGGAGCCCACTCGCGTTACGTAATCTAAGTCGTTGGCGTCGAGGTTGATCCCAATTTTTGCAGCAGTTGTTAAAATAATGTGCACCGGATTTTCGTTGGAGGTTTCTGTTATGCCCGTGATTTCGACTTCGTTCTTTAGGTGAATTTGTGCTTGAGTGTTAATTTCCTGGTTGAGCTGGGCAATAGTGGAATTCAAACTAAGGACCTCCAATTCATTTTTCTCAAGTGCGCGGATTTTTTCCTCTGCACGCGATAACTTGATCTCATAGTCATCGAGTCGTATATTGCACTGCAACAGGTGATTGGTCAGTGACTTGAGGTGGGCTTTTAATTCTCCAACGTCGTCGCGAAGTAATTTTATTTCCGAAGCCAGCGAGGATAATTAACATGAATTTTCTGTTAGAGAGGGCGATTCAACCACAGCTGAACTGCATCTGTCGATATCTTCGTTGCAGTTGGGTGAGCGTATGGATTTGTTTGTGTTATCGGTTTTCGGCGTCGTACAGCGGCACTGTGGGCATACCCATGTTGATCTTGTAATCTCTGTAGTCTTAAGATACTCGGATATGTTTACACACAAGGGGTGGTATTGGTAATCGCACTTACTGCATTTCATTAGTTGATTTCCTCTTAAAATTTTATTACAAGCCGCGCAATTTACCATATTGACAAAGTTGTTGTGTTGTGATATTCTATTTTGTGAGTCAGTTGTAAAAAGTTAATACTATTCAGAAGCAAAGGTACAATGATTACTCACGTATGCAAACTCGTTCCACCCGCCGTCGCTCAAAACCGAATTGTTGAAAAAGGGTGAATTATTTTGCTTGCGTTGTCCGTCTATTTTACCCGGAGTAATGGGGCGTTTCTCAGCCACGTGAACCTCGAAATTACATCTTTAGATTAATTAGATATTACCAAACTAGACCAAACTAGCAATAATTACTGTTGACTTATGGATTATTTTGCTACGCATAAAACTAGCAATTGAAAGCGCCCAGCGACACGTTCGAGCTGTTGACTATCTGAATCCGCACTCCCAACATATATAGTATAGTATAGTATACAAATATAGTATAGTAGGTGAGTGTACGCAGGAATCAATTGCCTTTATTCCTTTCTCCTTTATCAACCATGGGACAACTAGGCAATCGATTGACTTTAATAGCTTTGTAGTCCATATTTCACACATTCGAACAAAATGGCTTGCTTAGTCTTTCGTATTGTGCACAGCAAAAGAGGGGAACAGTTTATCAACGTCTGTGTTTCCCTCCATCTACAATATAAAATAAATACGCTTTAGTTACGCAAAAATAGTGTTATTTTCCGTCAAGAATCTAATAGACACTAACTATCAGGTTGGTATCTGGTTAAGAATGGGCTTTTAAAAAGTAAAATACCACCACCACGTTTACCACGTGCTCAGTGCTAAAGGAAATCATCGTGAGGAAACGTGCATGTCTCAGAAATAAGAAAAAAATATTTCGAAAACATGAAGTTCACCAACACGCATTGAGACAGTGCAGCGGACACTTCTTTCCTCTAAAATCCTCTCAGAAATAAAAGGAGACCTGCACGCAGCAGTGGGACATACATAGGACTGGACTGGAACTTTAACTTTAAGTTACCTAACAGCCAATCACAATTTTACAGCTAGACATAGACCTCTACTAAAAAGCATAGTCCTTAAACAACTGCTTTAATAAACTCAAGCAAGCCCCGGTCCACCTGCATCCAGAGGGGACAGTACGTTTACCGGTACAAGACTGCCACTTAGGAACTGTTTTTTCTCCATCGGTTGTCTGTTGTTCGAGCTACGTGGCTGGCCCATTTTAAATTACTGATCCGTAGGGCTATGCTGGTAAAGAATAACTAGAAGGTTCTACTGCGGATATCCTGAAAGGGACTAGTCTTAAATTATTAACTTGACGACTGTCCACAACAATTTCATACGTGACTTGCCCTTGCAGCGTGATTCATACGCTGTATATAAAAAAAAATGTCAACGTGGATCTGATCTTAATATGATGAAACTGAATATAATAAAACTTTAAATTCTTCTAAATATAATGAAACTTTATTTAAAAGCGAAAATTAAGAAAAGCATAATTACGTTATGCAATACGTGATGCAACGAGTGAAATTAAACAGCACGAAAATAAATGAAAACTCCAGAATTCACCAAATATTCAGATGTTTTTATAGTCGCAACAATTAAAACCATCGCTGACCAGTGTGGAATGTGCGGAAATACTGAAAATTTGAAGTTGTAAGCGTATTCCTTTATTTTCCAGAATACGTGCTGAATAAAAGCTAGGATCTTGCGCTTAAAAATAATACAAATGTTAGGGAAGTATTTTATGTAAAAATTACTACTGCTAAGTCCGTCTAGGTAGGAACCAACTTCCTACCATTTCAGCCAATCAGCAGTGCCTGTAATACTATGTTCCAGTATTAAGAGCAGAGAGAGCCGATATAATGTAAGCCTGTGGGGTATTTCATCTAATTCTCACAGAAAACAAGGCGTCTGTAGTCTTCTTTTTTTGAAGTTGGCCACAGGTGATAATACATTGTGCTTACTACTCGCTGTCATCATCATCACCATAATTACAGCCCTTCATAAGTCGACTGCTCAGCATATGCCTCCCCAAGCAATGTCTCAAAGCACGATCCTGAGTCACCTGCAACCATCGAATTCCTTCATATCTTACCAGGTTGTTACTCCATCAAGCTTGGGGTGGTGCCTCCAAAACAACCATGATTCAATTGGAGAGGGCACAGAAGGTCATAGTTAAAAAGCCCTATCAGTACCTCATGGCCGATCTTTATCGGGATACCGAGGTTTTGAGTGTACGCCATTATTCTATTCGCAGTATTAAAGACCCATGAGCAAGAACGCATAATTCAGTCGTCTAATATTTCCACTTAATCACTAAACGTATAATATATAAAATCCCAATTCCAACTCTCTGTTTTCGCGCAACGCCTCAAGCAGTTCTCACATACCCATATCTATAACAAAATACTTAAAGTCTGCGACATCAGAAACTGTACCACATCGACTGCTAAACAAATAGTAAAAAGGTATATCACCACACTAAACTACAATGAAAACTTAGTATTAAAGTGTAGATAATATTAAATCACTCTACGCCACAATAATAAGACTAACTATGCCTACGCCACAATAATAAAAAAAAAATTAAAACCACAAATATTATATCAATATTTTATCTTGTAATGATGAATAAATAATAATGTAAGCGAAAAATAGTTAAAAACTATGTTCCTAAATTAAGAAATAAAGAATTTGGGTACTCTTATATACGTAAGTAAAACTGATAACCGTACTCCTGGCCTCCAAGACACTTATAGACTTAAATTTGATCTCCTTAGATAGCTGAGTGACCTTGAGCTTCTTGATACGGCTAGCAGTGAAGGACTACGTCTCAGATTCATAAGTCATTATCGCAGGCACGCACTAGTTATACAATCTTGTTTTAAAGTTTTGAGGTATGGCTGACGAGAAGATGTGGTGTAATCGTCCTAAAACTGCTCAACCGAGTCAAATCCGTCGATTGACCTCTAGTTCGAAGTTAGACTTCCTAGTCGGACTACTGGTACCAGGTAAACATACTCGTCAACAACTTGGGCCGTAGTGCTCCCAACAACTACCGACATACTATCAGGAGAGATGTAAATTTGTTTCATCACTTCGGTTGAGTACAAAGAAATGTGTTTGTAAAAATATTGTGTTATTTTATATGTGTTAAAGCCACAAAGGAAAAGCCAAAGTCTCTCGCATGATGCACCAGCGTAAAATAGTAGCTTAATCCTGTTGTTCTTTGTATGGTGAGATAGTATACTTTCTGTTTACAAGGCATTCCTTCCTAGTCCTTAGGGCCGACAACACATCAGCAACTTGATTCTGAATCGGTTATGGATGTCTATATCCCACAGTACGCTTTTAATTTAAATTCGATGAACAGCGTTTTCATAAATGGTCACATCTTACTTTTACAAAAATAGCAAATGAGTTTTATTTTTAGTAAAAGTATAGTCTTAATTCAGCTTAACACATAACTTAGATCCAATAATTTCCATAATTCTAAGAGCTGGGACAGACTTATAAATATCATAACGTTACTGTTTCTGTTACAGAAAATAAAGTCCAATACTGAACGTAGGTCTTCTTTATATATTAGCCTCATTAGGAAAATTTATGCCATAGAAGATTTATGCCATAGAAGCCTCGCTTGGTAAGCGCGTAGGTGTATATTTTTAGTAGATATTAGGAAGACGCTGCACCTGATTTGTTTCCCTCTGTCGTCTCTTACGACACCCGCGGGATGATATGGGGAGTGGATATTCTTACACCGTCACTACACGGTAATATTCTACATTCTCAATACATATTATATTGAATATTATTTTATTGCAAATGCTATGATAGCAAAGTTCTAAAAATAAATATCAACATGTGGTGGCCAGTTGTGACATTTTCACTACGCACGCATAGTGATGGACATAAAAAAAAATCGATGTTTTTTTCGATTGAATGCATTGGATTGTTGCATCGATGTAATATCGATGTATCAAAAAATACATCGATGTTTTCTATACATCGATTGCTTTTCTATAAGTTAAATATGTATGTGGTTAAGAAATAAAAAGCAAGCATCTACTAAAATAATTTTGTTACATTTACATTTATTTTTAATATATATCCCAATATTTTTTATCTATACTTTGTAAAAACAAAATTTTACCCAATCTTTTACCCTTTAATCTATTCCTTTGTTGAGTCATTACCTGCGGCGCTTGCGAAAACAGTCTCTCTGATGGCACTGATGTGCCCACCATTGTTAAATATTTGAAGGCAATTTTATGCAATATTGGAAACCGTACTTTGTAATCTTTCCAAATTTCTAGGGGAGTGTCGTTAAGTCTTCCAACAGGACTTGTCAGATAAACTGAAAGTTCATCCGACAAGCTATCTTCAGATTTATTACTCTTCCAATTGCAATGTACCAGTTTGTAATGATCACTCCATAATGAAAATGTCTCTTCACTTTTATCAGACTTATCCGAGTCTGACTCGATTTCTTCAATTTGACGCAAATGAACCTTCATTAAATCTTTGATTTTCGATACAGCATTGCTACAAGCTATTGCATCGTTAAAGTGAAGTTTTTTAAAACGTGGGTCCAAAATGTTTGCTATAGCAAGAGGAGTTACATGTTCAATGGAACCCATTCTTTTCGTAATTTCCTGCAGAGCCAGTTTTTGCACTTCTCGTGCCACAGGTTCTCCTGCGACACCTGCTGAAGTAATTTTGGAAAATATGCAGCGGACTAAAGGTATAATTTTGCTGGTTGTGCAATATTTATCTGCAGAAATTTCTTTTGTGGCTACCTCCAAAGGGCGCAATATCAGGAGGACGGATGAGGCAATGGATATTTCTGAACTGCTGAGCATTGGGGGTGCGGTGGCGTGTCGAAAAAGAATATCATTTATGACACTCCGCAGTTCTAAAAATCTTTGTACCATGTAATAAGTACTATTCCAGCGCGTCGGTACGCTTTGTATAAGTTTAGTTTCAGTAGAAGTAGCTTTGCGCAATTCGTCACTAGCAACGCAACTTTGTTTGAACCAGGTCACAATTGCTTTAATTTTAGTAACAATTTTTTGCCACTCAGTACATGCCATTGTGCCTTCAGCCACCAAATTTAACGTATGAGCCAAACATGGAATGTGTTTCTTCTTACCAAACGTCAATTCTACAGCTTTCACCATATTAGCAGCATTATCGGTTACAACAGCCGTCACATTATCTTTTTTAATACCCCATTCTGCACAAGTTTTTAAAAGCATTTCAGAAATATATTGTGACGTATGTCTTTCATCGAGTTCGTACACGCCGAGAGTAACTGAAATGAGTTCAATTTCTATTCCAAAATGAACAGTTACGCCTATAAAACTTTTCATATTTAATGTATCAGACCAAATATCTGTCGTCAAGGTTAAGTCTTCTATCGAAGACAATTTCTTTTTAAAAGTTTCTGAAACAACCTCATATTTATTATCCAACCATCGTCTCAGACTTGTTCTACTTGGTATTTTATATTGAGGAGCAACTGCTTTCATAAGATTTTTGAAACCTTCATTCTCGACTATTGAGAAAGGCTGGTGATCTTTACAAATCATATATAACAAACAATTGTTAAGTTTTCTTGTTTTCATGCCGGATTCTGAATAAGAGGAGATTTCTTGAAAACTGGTTTTGATAGATTTTTGACGTTTTATAGGGATTACTTCCGAGTCAGAATCTAAAGCTTTATCCAACGGTTTTGACGTACTTTGAGAACTACTCGTCGAAGGAATAACGGTTTCGGAATCAGATTGAATTGATTTAAGTTCATCAATAATACCAATGCAAGGTGTCTCATTGGAACTTGAAGCAGCTGACTCTAGAACTGATTGCGTGATACTTTTTTTCTCCGAAGGACTACTCCTTTGAAACGGAACAATTTCAATGTAAGCTGCCTTGTGGATATTACGAATATGCCCAAATAAGTTTGTTGTATTTCCAGTACACTTGATAACTTTTTGACATAACTTACATTTAGATTTATTGTCATCAATTCTGTCGTAAAACTTCCAGACTAAACTTTTCTTTTTAGGCGCCATTATATTCTGAAATAGATAAAAAAGGAATGTATTTGCAATAAAAAAATATCGATAACGTGATATTGGTAACATAGAATCACTAGTGATATAATTCGTTATTACCCTGTTTGATAAACATTTGTTATGGTAAATAATTACTCCCTTTAAAGTAAATAATTGGACATTTACATGATTATTTAGATTAGACAGATTAATATGAAAATATTTTTATATTTCTAACCTAGAAGATTAACGCGATGTAATGTAACTTAAATAGGTACGACATTAAGCACGAAATACAATTAAAGTATTAGTTAGGGAATTTTTGTTTAATTTACAATCATGCTTTTACGGAAATCTCGAAAATTGTTACTTATATGTTATTTAGATGCACGCACTTACCTTTGTTTACTTGTCCAACGTGTTCACAGGCTTATTATGATGTTAATATTACATATAACGTGTTGTTCAGTTTAACACTTCGATTTATAAATATTATTGCTAACACGACACAGCAAATTTTAAAATGAATTCTGAATCAAACTGAGTAGGTAGTGAGGTAGGTAGGAATTAATTAATAGAAAAATTAAAATAATATGATTTTTGAAGCCAGAGACTGCAACTAACTGTAAGACTGTAAGCAAGACTAAGAGAGAGACGGCGGGTCGGCGGCTCAATTCAGTCGGCCATTTGCATTTATATTTTTTATAGGTTGGTTACACTGACCTCTATATCTCTATAATATTGGCTGCCTTTTCAACCAGTGATACCACTTTTTGGCGAAATACCTTGCAAGTGCTAAATAATGTAATTGAAAAAGAGAAAAAAATAGTTATTAACCGTAGAGAGAGGGGCGGGGGGTTGATTGTTTGCCTTTTCGATGCATCGAAAAAAAACATAGATGTATACTCGATGTTTAAAACTTAACAATACATCGGTTTGATTCGATGCATTGTTACTATACATAGAGTATTTTTAAAACATCGATGTATATCGTCCACTCCTACGCACGCATTTCATTTCCTGAGAACTATACAGTGAAGAGGAAGTTTAGTTACTTTTTGATAATATAAATGAAAAAAAATATACTATGAATCTATATCTATAAAAATAATATAAATTAAAACAATGATGTTATAAATCTGTTAACACTCAAATTGTGTGTGTGTGTGTGTGTGTGATCAAATACATAACCACCAACAAACCCAACAAAAGTGAGAGCTACATATAAATAAAATGTTAAAAATACTACTTCATGGCCCTGTCATTCTTACCTCATAAAAAAAGATATTATCATACTAAACATTGCCATAAACACTACCCTTGCGTTTACTAACAACCGCTACATTACCCTAAATACACAGCGTTAAGGTTGATAGTCTTATGTTTCAAAAGAAAATTGTTTTCATATACTCTATAACGTCTCCTAATTCTGCTGTAAAAGCATGGCGCAATTCGGTTTATTGCAATCTAAAGTTAATAACTTTGGAGATGGTTTACGCGATCCCTTTGATGGTTTATAGCGTATCATCAAGGCTGTCAGAACCCTTAACTTTATTGTTCTAACCTAAAATAAAAGACAAAAATTTGCTTGCAAAGTATATGAGATGATACATGAGTGAGTATGGTGTTAGATGAATACTCAGATCAGATATATAGTATTTCACTTTAGTCCACAGAGATGACAGCATTAATGTATTTTTAATATTGATCAAAGATAGATGTAGATGTTTATGGGCCACAGGATCAACATACTTACAGAATACGTCCTAAAACTTTTGTATCGACCAAGATCCACGCTGCAACTATAGACAGGCCTGAGCCGTGATGCAACTATAGACGAAGCAGAGCCATGCTTCTGCTATATTATGGTTGTAGCACAAATAAATCGGCTCGACTGGGAGATTCACACTGACAGAATATCAGCGATAAATTTCATATGCTGAGTGTAGGCGACCGGCCATTCCATCTTAGTCCTTAAAAGTGATAACTATTTAGATGTCTATGGATCACAGAATTTATTTACCATAAGACGGAAAAAGTGTTCACTTGTTGTTTGTTTCGTCGTGTCATGTGTTTGTGTTAACGTTTCAATCTATAAAAAGCTTAAAACTAATTGTTTAATCATCCGAATATAACAGCCCATAATAATTGTTAGCATAGTCTGAACCAAGTAGGTATTAAGCGCTTGCCATATATTTTCCGCGACGTATAACGTAAATGAATCCATCATCATTTTTAGTTCTTAGATTGTGATAAGAAACGTTTATAAGATATACCAAAAATACCCAAATGGTTTGCAGAGATGGCCACACAGCATTGCGTTACGGCAAACATAAAATACGAATACTGGCAACATGGAACAGCGTCAAAAGTGCCCAAAGTTTGGTGGATATACTTGGCCAACCGAGCATGACGGTTAAGGCATATTCTCGCTACAACGGTAGTAGTTATTAAAAAAGATTAACCTAAGCATATAATATTACTTTATAGATATTGGTGTGGGTTAAGTTCTCCTTGCATTATTGAATTGTTTTGTATCACATTAATGTGTAGTGTTTTTGTCCCAATAAAATAAAAAAGTAGCCGTACTATATACTTGTTCTTCTTTCTCATTAATTATTTACTTCTTCATGGAGAACAGGGTCAAACATAATGATTTTTTATGTTGATACGAAAACTACACATTGAAATAAAACTCGTTTTTACGGGTTTCGTCGCATATTTTAACTTATTTTGTATTCCAGTCATCAAAACATCGGGAATGTAAAAATATGCGTTAAAATCCGTAAAAACTGGATTAAAAGGTAAAATATATAAAGTTCGTTCTTTGGTTACAAATATCTACAAATAAATAGTCATATTTTTATTATTAATTATCGTATTGTGATAAAGTTATTTTTAAACCGGCCAAGAGCGTGTCGGGCCACGCTCAGTATAGGGTTCCGTAGTTTCCCGTCCGTCACAATAAGTGTTCCCACTTATGAATTTAAAGGTGGGTATCCAATATGTTCGCGCTCCAGCAGCGCTCCGCGCTCCTGCAACTGCTCCCGGTAGTGGGTACTGTTGTTTCCATCCAAGTTCAAATTGATTTTCCTAGAAAGTCCTTATAAAGTTCTACTTTTGAGCTTTTTTTCATATTTTCTAAACTTATGGTTCAAAAGTTAGAGGGGGGGGGGGACAAACTGTTTTTTACTTTTGGAGCGATTATTTCCGAAATTACAGACGTTATCATAAATGTTTTTAGTAAACCCCTATTTATTTTTAAATACCTTTCCAACAATATATCACACGTTAAGGTTGAAATTAAAAAAAATCACTTCTCACTTTACATATAGGGGGGCTACCCTAATAAAACACTTTTTTCCAATTTTTATTTTACCACTTTGTTGGCGTGATTGATACACATATTGGTACCAATTTTTTTACCAATATGTGTATCATCAATCACAGCATCAATTTCAGCTTTGTAGTGCTAACGGTCACAGAGATTAAGCGAGGACTGACAGACAGACAGACAGACATGGCGAAACTATAAGGATTCCTAGTTGATTACGGAACCCTAAAAACCAGAATCGTTTCAATTAAATAATTACATTTGCTGAATTTAACCACTCCGTTTCATCAATACTGCATTACCAAAATAATGCCCATATATTGCGTAGGCCATACGTAGTTTAATCGATATTGGCTCACGAGCAATATCGAAAATTGCTCGAATATTATGACATGTGATTTTTGCACAGTTGCATTTGAAACTAATGCTCCATTTTCCCTGCAAGCTTATTTGTATAAAAATTGTGATTATTTATTGTAATTTCTTTTATAGACACTGCTCGCTTTGTTGTGTGTGTGTGTGTGTGTGTGTGTGTGTGTGTGTGTGTGTGTGTGTGTGTGTGTGTGTGTGTGTGTGTGTGTGTGTTTCACTTGTTCAAGATAAAGTACTATTGTATATAGCTTTTACTACCATCAATGGCATTGTAACAATATCCACTACATGAAATTCATCATAATATCAATCCCCCATATCGCCTCTTACGACTCGTAGGTGACGTAAAAGACGACAAAGAGGAACAAACCAGTAGATGGGCAGCATCGTCTTTCTAATAACAACTTACAAAAATACTGCAGCTACCTTAGTTGCCAAGCAATTATATAGAAAATATCCCCCTCTACAGGGCAATCTTTGAGGGAAGCTCGTGTTAAGTAGTGGAGTAATAATTATCTGTAATGTTACTAAACGGTAACGCGAGAAATATTCCAGAGAAGAATTTTGAGCCACTGTTTACATGAGGTTGATATATTCTTGAATGTCGTGCACAACTTTTTACAATTACTTATTGGTAGATCTATATAGTTTACACCACGACCGTTTTCGAACGGATAGCTGATTTTATGTGGTGACTAGTCTAAACACACTTACCGTGTACCAACAAACTTACCGTTAAAGACATAAAGACATTTATTCCGACACTTCAGATTACAATCACAAATCAATAAACAATATGAAGACGAATAAGAATAAAATAAAAGAAATAAAAACACAAGAAATTTATAAATAAAAAAAGTAGAGAATAAAATTAATAATCGAAACAGATGAAGTGGCGGAAGGGACCGCCTCAGCATAAGCCGCGGGATAGCGACGCTGATTTTCAGTCGGCCACATACGGTCCTACGGCGACCGTGCCGAAAGTGTTGACATTAAGCGAGTTAGAAGTACGAGAAAGTGTTTACATTAAGTCATTACCGTTACAGTCTATTAAAGTCCACCGCTGAATATGTTTATAGCCTATGGGCCTCCCCCATAGATTGCTCATGCTCATGGGGGAATATTTGCCATAGTTGCCACGTAAGTTGTTGTCAAATCGAGCAGGAGCCAACTTTTATGAAGAAAAAAAAAATATAAAAAGTTACCTAAATAGGTTTGTTTTTGTTTTGTCAATATACAGCAAAATATAGGTATCTATGTATTAATTGTTTTATACTTTCTTTATAATTACGTTGCCCCACTCCAGGATTTGTCCTGAATCGGAGACGGTGCGATTACAAACACACATTTTTACAACTATCTGTAGGCCATAAAAATATTTATTCCGTATGGAAATCGAACCCCCGACTCGTAGTTGCCATAGTTGCCACGCAAGTAGTTGGCAAGTGGGTTGAGAATCGCATTAATTTTATGTTAGCCGTATTACGGAGACGCTGCTGCCCATTTTCTGATTTGTTTCCCTCTGTCGCCTCTTACGACACCCACGGGGCGATATAGGGTTGTGGATATTCTTACACCGCCACTACACGGTTGCGGACACCAAGTTATTTAAAACTGATTTATCGTTTTTCCAATAATGTGCTGTTTACATTAGTGATAGTTTGGTATTCAACTTTTCACTCCAGCGCAATAATATTACTCAAGTTTTAGAACGTGCGAGTTATATATTGATTTAAATTTATTGTATGCAACGGGCAAGAATCCTGAACGGTGTAAATGGACACTAATAATAATACATGGTAGAGCCACGCTGCAATTTTAATGCAGCGTGAATGGATTGGTTTAATCGAAAAAGAATTAGGCTCTCACAGATTTCTAGCGTAAGTAGCGGATAGTGCTGCAGTGTTTACTACGGTGTGTGTAAATAATCGAAGACCCTTTTCTTTATGTTACTATTCGGAGAGAAAAGGAAAGTAGCCTTACAACATTTTCATTAATTTTATAGAAATAAGGGTGACAAACACGCACTTTGTCCACCTGATGTTAAGTGGATGATGTGGCCCATATGCACAAACCAGATGCGTTGCCTCTCCTAAGTACTATAATGGAATGTCTTGTTGCAGGTCCTCTGGTCCTCGTCATCCACACGAAACACTGATGTTATAACATGTGGTATTCTGTGCGAGCGTGGTCCTTCCAGGTCGAGCTAACAAATTCTTGCAGCAGCTACAATTCGCTGCAGCATGTTCTTCACTCTGTGTTTTTTGTAGCTATTAAATTTCATTTCTGTTATACATTTTGACACAAGCCTAAAGTTGTCACGAGCACTGAATGCATTTATTATTGACAATAAAATGAAAAAGTAAAGTAAAGTAAAGTTACAGCCTATATACGTCCCACTGCTGGGCACAGGCCTCCTCTCATTTCTGGGAGGGTTTTAGGGCAAGGAAATGTCCGCCGCGCTGCCCAGTGCGTGTTGGCGAACTTCACATGTCTTCGAAATATTTTTTTCTTATTTCTCAGGCATGCAGGTTTCCTCACGATGTTTTCCTCCACCGCCGAGCACGTGGTACATCAGAACTTAAAATTGCAATTAACAATTTCATTTTTGCTGGCGGGGATCGAACCCAGTTTGCTCGCGTATTGTGAAATTTACAGCGAGCGTAAAATGTATTGAAAGTCAAATAGCTGTTGTTAATATGGATTAAAGCATTTAAGATATAGGAATAGGAACCATCCACCTACTTTTTTTTTAAAAGTAGCAGTGCACGCAACATTGAGTGTTTTGGTTTTGGCCTGCCTCGATGATTGAATGTTTTAAGCACGATTGCTTATCTATTGGTCCTGGGTTCGAATTCCGGGTCGGGCCAAAAGTAATACCGCAAACTTCCTGACTCTTCCTGAAAGTTTGCGATGTTTTTTTACCCGCGTACTTCGGAAAGAACGAAAACAGCTTTTTTACTAAACTAGTTTTATACGTGGTAGAGCCACGTTACAGCTATATTATGGTTGTAGCACAAAAGGGTCGGCTCAACCGAGGAAAGTCCACACTCTCACAGAATACTAGCGTAAAATAGTAGCTTGATGCTGCTGTGTTTCGTATGGTGAGTGTAGAGAACTGGAGACCCGTTTTACTGGAATCAAGGCCTCTTCTCTAATCTTAGTCCTCAGGGGTAACAACGCATCTGCATTTTGATTCTTAATTAAATTAAATGTAGATCTCTATGGGCCACAGCATCCAATTACTATTAGGTGGACTATGTGCTCGTTTGTCAACCTAATTCCATAATAAGAAAAACTACCATGGCTCACTATAGTCCTAAAAAATCAAAAAATATTTCACAAAGTAAAGCTTTTGAAAACTTTCTGTGGTGTGCGAGTGTTATTTATAATATTAGTGATTGTCAAAAAGAATTACCAACTTAAATTCTTAAAATATTTGTCCTTAGAAAAATTAGCTGGTCAAGATCGATTCAACGGTGATCTTCAAGAGAGATACATCACGTTTCACCGTATTATATTGCGAAGTAGAATCTGTAGAAATCTGTCCTTACCATCTTTTTCTATTGAGATTTTTTTTAATAAACGTAATGTACATAATGGAATGTATATTATGCAAGCAATAAATTTATTCTTTTTTATCTTAACATATATAATATGTGAGGGTAATATGGTCACTTCCTTATAACTCAAAAACTACAGCCTTGTTTGCATTCTATGATACGAAAGCTCTTTATTAGTCAATCAAATAATAAAGGGTAAAAATGGGGCTAAAACATTATAGTAAATATTTTAGTCGATTTTAGTATTGTGTAGTGTAGTTTTTATTAAGTAAATTTTTGAAGTATTTCTTATTATTGCCAAAGCTTGTTTGCTATTTTTTAAAGTTGGTTTTTCGAAGTTTTCATAATTATTGCCAAATCTGGTTTGCTATTTTTCACAAAAAATATTAGTTTTAGCAAACGACACTGTGTTTTTGTGTCCGTCCTTCTCCTAGTTTTGGTTTTTCTAAGTCGATTTTTCGAAATGTTTCTAATTATTGCCAAAGCTTGATTGCTATTTTTTCTAAAAATATTAGTTTTAGTATACGACATTGTGTTTGTGTGTCAGTCCGGGCAGCAAAGCTTTGGGTGATCATATTACCCTCACGTACCGTATTTAAATTAAAATAATTAAATACACTCTTACTCATTTCTGCCGCCGAATATCAATGCTAGCAAAGCTGTGTGCTAGTCTGAAACATGTGGAGCGCCACTATAATTACTGGCTGTGAAGCATTCCGCCTTATTTCTTAAAATGGTGTCCATGGGCCAAGTAAACCATCAAGTGGACTCGTAAATCGTTTTTAACTAAAGTTTTATAAAAAGTATATCCGAGATGATACCAATATCACACCTGACTTCAATGGCACTACGTAGGTAACACTTAGTAGAATGGTACCCGGATGGTAAAGGATTTCCATGACAAATAATTCAATATCAATATTAACGATTTAATATAAAATTAGTTATTTATTATTTTCCATCTTTAAAATAATGATAAAAACACGTTTATTGACCGTTATTTAACTAAATTACTAGCTTAATATTAACTGGTGCCTTGAAAAGAATCATGAAGCTACTGTAACCTATCGCGTAAAATCGATTTCTCACACCCATTGCAGCAGAAACTTGAACTGTTCGATTACAGACTAGCAAGCAATTATCAAGATTACAATAATGCCCGACAGTGACAGCTAGGTCAGGTGCACAGTAGCTTAACGTTGAGTTGTAGAATTGAGGACCGGGGCTTCAAATCCCGCACCGAATGAGTATTTATATAGTCTATAAATAATATTTTTGTATCTGAATGTTTGTCCATGTGCAATTAATGAATGCAAACTACCTACCCGATACAGGAGACAATCCTAATTTCGAGAAATTGTTAAATAAAAATTAAAATATAGACGAATAGTTAATTACAGAAAACTGAAATAGGAAGACCACAAATTTTATTGCATGATAATCACGCGGGATTCCGTGAGAATAGTTAACCAGCCGTTAATCGGCAACTGCTACCCGTGGACTCTTGATGTGCATTCACATTCAATGAATAAAATGAAATGCTACACATGTATTGTATGTATTATACTTGTTATCTATACTCTTCAGATCTAAACAGCAATTTGAGCACTGACGCTTGGCTACAAATGTAAATTTATTGCTATTGGCTTCTGGGCATCAGAAATAGGTCATACGGTATATAATAATATAAATGGCATATTGGAAATACAACTTTATCATCCAGCGGTTAATTGTTATCAGAAATAGAAGTATTTATTATTGTGTCTTTTTTTTAAATATTGCCATTACAGACTATACTAGAATGCTGAACAAACATTCAGACTTCAATTAGTTATTTTTAAATCATACAACCAATTGTTATGAACGGGATTCGAAACCGCATCCGATGCGTAGCGCCGCAGTGCAACCCCTTAAGCACTATACTATCGAGCCGGTGGCAGATATTGGATATTAAATGTTTTAATCAAACCACACAAGACACCTATGGCTGTGCCGAAACAAATAAAACAAAGGCCCATTTACACCGCACGAGTTTTTTTTGCTTGTTGCATATAATAAAGTTTGAGCAATATATCACACGCACTGCCTAAAAACTGTGTAATATTATTCGGCTAGAATGATTAAGTTGAATTTCAAATTAATGATAGTGAAAACAACGAATCGCAATTATTAGCAATAACAATGATTTTTAAATAAAAATTTGCGTTCGTAAATACTTGCAATACTTGTAATAACACGTTATAAATGGTACAAGTCTGTGTTTAGACATGTCAAGACTGGAAAAAGGTTCGTGGTGTAAAGTAAAGAGAGATAGGAATTTTGAGTACAATCACTTGAAATAATTTGGTTATCCTCCATTCTTGTACTCTTACGCGGAAGAACTATGCTGAAAATATATTAGTAGTATAGTTGTAGCACAAATGGGTCGGTTTTCATTTCATCAATATTAGCGTTAAAAAGCAGCCCAGTAGTGAACCTGAGACACATTTTATTGGAAATGGGGCAATCCATCATATTACTAACAACTAACGACGCATCTGCATTTGGTTTCGTAATCAATAATAGATGTCAATATCGATGGGTCGCAGCCATCACTTACCATCAGGTGCATCGTGAGCTCGTTTGTCAAACCTATCTATATAAAATCCTCATGTAAACAGCTAGGTACTTTAAATTCTGAAATGGTATTATTGGGCTCAATTAATTGCATTCAATGATCCTATGTTTATGACAAAGATTATCATATAGTGTAAATGGCACATAAGACTTGTGGTATTCATGCGCAAACCCTGTCATTGTTACCTCGTTAACGTAACGTTATCCTACTAAATCTTCTATATAAAATGCCTTTACCATTTATTGATATAAGGAAAGTAACCATCATGGCTTCACTATTAAGGTTTACATTACAGTGTACTGTGGAAAAATATTAGCATGTGACCCGTAATTGTATTATACTTTAGAATGAATAAATATCCTCTAATTATACGCGTTAATATAGCGCCATAACCATAATATATAAAGCTAGTTTTGTAATTGCAAAAGGAGTTATCATGCAAAAGTTCTCAAATTACAATTTTCTTTCCACCTGACGGTAAGTGGCTGCTATAGTCTATGGATACGTACAACCAACATAATATAACATAAACACGCATTCGGCACGATCCTGATACACTCGTCTCTCCTCTTTTACATCCATATACCTACGCATACATGCTCGTCGGTTAAAGGTACTCTTTCTTTGGCCGTGCATCTCTTCCCGACTCTACCCTTCACTTGTGTAACATAAATTTGCTTTTTAACTCTTTCCATGTTCAATCTTTCTACAAGACAAACCACGGAAGATTCGTTTCTTAATTATAATTACAATACCGTCTTGCTAAATGACACTTTTCTCTTATCACACAATTTCTCAAGCTGTCATTCAAATTCAGTCTTATTATACTCCTTATCAACCATATTTCTACATCATTTATTCTGCTCTTGTGCTTTTTCTGCTAAATCCAACTTTAACAATCTTAGAATTAATTTATGTGTTAGTCCATAAATTACAAATAGTCATACATGCCTTTTTTCACACTTTCCCACTTCCCAAAATAGAGTGTCCAGTCTCCAGCTCTTATCATTTCGAGTGATACTCTAACATACCCGGCTGCCTTGCCTGCTTGTATGCTTTTAATTGCTTTCGTTATTTATTCCATACTTATCTCTCTTCATCATTCCTCTTCTTTAGAAATTTCTAGTTAATTTAATTTAAACGCTTGATTACTTATAAACACGCTTTCGAAGTATTCCTTCCATCTCTTTAATCTCGAAACTTCATCATTCAAAAAACAGCAATTCTTGTCTTGTATAGCATACAATCTAGGCTGTTTTGAATTTCCCTTGGTATACTCCTTACGAGTTTCCAAAATATTTTTTTATTTGTCTAGAAGTTGTCAGATATCCTTCTACCATTTTTATGAATTTTCTCTAGATTTTACTCTTTCAACTATTTCTTTTATTCTCTTATTAAGACGACTAAATACTGCCTTTTTTATTTTTATTTCATCATCCACACCATTGATTTATATATTACAGTAGATTAGTCATTACCGCGCCAAAGCGTTGCCACTGCAAATATGGCCACAGCCATATGCCTAGCTAGCGTCTGTTTACACAGAATTGAGCCGAACGATCCGTGACAAAAAATGGGTAAATGAGTAGTGAAGGAATGCGATTCAAGGTCACAAAACATACAAAATCAAACGGAATCACTTTTCACACATAAGTTTTAGTTCATGTTTTCATATAAACGTAAAAACCTCAAATAAATAAAATTATCGAATATTGCGATTTAGGTTATGTTACCACTTTTCCGCCTTTGTGATTATCCAACATTAACGGAAGACTATATAATTATTAGAGTAATTTAATTTGTTACCACTGATTTTAAATATTTTGGAAATTATAATAAAAATTACGTTTTAACTTTCATACAAAATAATTAATTATTCGTAATTTATTTTATTCATGAATGATCCATTATATATTCAATTCAATTCAATTCAATATTTATTTGCTTTGAAAAAGGTTACATTAAGGTGGTTATTACAAAGTATAGTACAACTTTTTCAGCCATCTATGGATAGCATGCAAATACATTTTTTATCATCATCATCATCATCATTACAGCCTTTCACAAGTCCACTGCTGAACATAGGCCTCCCCCAAGTAATGCCACAAAGCACGGTCCTGAGCCACCTGCATCCATCGACTTCCTGCATGTCTTACCAGGTCGTCACTCCATCTAGTGGGGGGTCGCCCTACACTACGCCTACCGGTACGAGGCTGCCACTCGAGAACCTTTCTTCCCCATCGGTTATCGGTTCTTCGAGCTATATGGCCGGCCCATTGCCACTTCAGCTTACTAATCCGTTGGGCTATGTCGGTCACTCTGGTTTTACTGCGGATATCCTCATTTCTGAGTCTATCACGCAGAGAAACTCCGAGCATAGCCCTCTCCATAGCTCGCTGAGCGACCTTAAGCGTCCTCATACGGCCAGCAGTGAAGGACCACGTCTCAGATCCATAAGTCATCACTGGCAACACGCACTGGTTGTACAATCTAGTTTTTAGAGATTGAGGTATACCTGACGAAAAGATATGTCGTAATTTCCCGAACGCTGCCCAGCCGAGTTGAATCCGTCGATTGACCTCTCGGTCGAAGTTGGACTTACCTAGTCGGACTATTTGTCCCAGGTAAACGTACTCGTCAACAACTTCGAGCATAGTGCTCCCAACAACTACCGGCATAGGTGTGACATGGACATTGAACATGATCTTTGTTTTGTCCATGTTCATCTTAAGACCTATCCGTTGGGAGGCACTATTGAGGTCATTGAGCATAGTGCTTAAGTCCTCCAGCGATTCTGCCATAAGGACTATATCGTCGGCAAATCGAAGGTGAGTGATGTACTCGCCATTGATGTCAATACCGTATCCTTTCCAGTCCAGTAGCTTGAAAACGTCTTCCAATGCAGCGGTGAAGAGTTTCGGGGATATAACGTCACCCTGTCTTACACCTCTCTGCAGTTGGATAGGTTTCGAGCTCTGGTTCTGTACTCGGATAGCCATCGTAGCCCTACTGTACAAACACTTCAGCACTTCGATATACCGACAGTCAACTTGGCACCGCTGAAGGGACTGTAGCACCGCCCAAATTTCGACGGAATCAAAGGCTTTCTCATAGTCCACATACGCCAGGCAAAGTGGCAGATTGTACTCTTCAGTCTTCTGTACAATCTGCCGCAGGGTATGTATGTGGTCTATGGTACTGAAGCCTTTTCGGAAACCGGCTTGTTCGGGAGGCTGGAAGTCGTCAAGTCTGCGTGCGAGACGATTCGTAATGACTCTCGAAAACAGCACGTAGACGCGGCTCAGAAGGGAAATCGGTCTGTAGTTCTTTAAGAGAGCGTTGTCGCCTTTCTTAAAGAACAAGACCACCGCACTTCTGCTCCACGCCTCTGGAGTAGTGCCACCATGGAGGACGGAATTGAAGAGCTTCTGAAGGACTACAAGTACCGGTGTTCCACCCGCGTTCAGAAGCTCCGCTGTAATTCCATCCTCGCCTGGGGCCCTGCCGTTTTTAAGGTGCTGGAGAGCCATTCTAATCTCGCTTAGACTGACGTCCGGGATATCATCGGAATAGTGTCGGATAAGACTTGCTCTTGGATCGTTACTCACACTTGCGTGTGGCTCCAACGATGATGTGTACAGCTGCCCATAGAACCTCTCAATCTCACTCAAAATCTCAGGTGTCCCGGAAACGATGTTGCCACACTCAGTCTTCAGCTCTGACAGTTGGCTCTTTCTGGCAGACAGATCTCTGGCAAAGACTTTGGAGCCCTGGTTCCGCTCGATCGCTTCTTTAATACGAGAAGTATTAAAGTTGCGTAAGTCTCGCCGCATGCATTTGGAGATCTGTCTGTTCAGTTGCCTGTATGCTGTCAAATCTGTTGACGATTGCAGCCTCATCTCCCGTCTAACAGCCATGAGATTAAGAGTGTGATCGGAGAGTTTTTGTGTTCTTCTGCGGCGGGTCTTGCAGAACTTAGCTCCGACCGCATGGACAGTTTCCACGAGCTTGTCGTTCATATCGTCCACTGCATTGCAATCTTCTAGGCACTGGAAGCGGTTACGTAACTCGAGCTGAAAGGTTTCGGGATTCTGGATTAGAGCACGAGGGGGACGGAGCGTTGACTTCATTAGACGAGACCTCTCCAACTTAACGTTTAGGTTCAGTGTGCCTCTAACCATTCGGTGATCGCTGCCAGTTTTCACCCTTGCGATCACTGAGACATCACTGAACAGTTGGCGTCTGGTCGTCATAATGAAGTCAATCTCATTTTTTGTCGAACCGTCGGGGCTCGACCAGGTCCACTTCCTGTGGGGCCGCTTCTGGAAGAAAGAGTTCATCATAAAGAGTCCCTCTTTCTCCATAAAGTCGGCCAGCTGCTGGCCCCTTCGGTTCCGTTGCCCTACTCCAAATTTCCCTACCTTCAGCTCACCGCTTTCTCTTGTGCCTAGTTTTGCGTTGAAGTCTCCCATCAACACCGTGTAGTGGGTTTTGGAGGAATGTATGGCTCTGGAAATATCCTCATACATTTCCTCCACCTCCTCATCGGGGTGTGCCGAGGTTGGTGCGTAAACCTGAATGACCTTCAGCGAATACCGTTTGGTGATTCTGAGTATCAGGTACGCGACCCTCGTCGACACACTCCCAATCTTTACAACGTTGTTGACGAGAGACTTGTGGACGATAAATCCGACACCTCCTTGGGACAGATGGTCGCCCTCCCGGTGATAGAACAAGTTGCCGGACTCGAGGATTGCCGTGTCCTCCCCCTCTCTTCGGACCTCGGATAATCCAATAATATGCCAGCGCAACTTGTCTACCTCTTCTTCCAGCTCCAGTATCTTCTCGTCAGTCCTCAGGGTGCGTGCGTTATATGTTGCCAGGTCGAGTCGTCGTAGGTGGCAACCGAACCTCCACCGGAGATTCTTAGCACCCCCTGCCCCGCCGTTACCATGGTCGCCACCGTAGCCAGGAATAGCGGGGCCGCCGGGGACTGGGGGCCGTCTTTTTGTGTATTTGTTCATTGGGGGGTATTTGCCGTAGTTGCCACGCTTGGCGAGCGGGTTGGCAACCGCAGTTTTTTATTACGTCACAGTTGTCATCAGGAAGATGCTGCTGCCCATCTCCTGCCTGTCTCCCTCTGTCGCCTCTTACGACACCCACGGGAAGATATGGGGTAGTGGATATTCTTAACCGCCACTACGCGGCAACACATTTTTTATAATTAAGATTATTTAGTTTTTTATTAAAATAGCGAATTCAATTAAAATATATCGTAAAATAGTCATCGTTTAGAAATTATCAATACATAATACCAATACACACAAATTTAAAAATAATATATATTTTATTACTCATTAATAATTTTATATTGATTATAATTTTATTTTAAAATTGGTTGCGCGGAAAAAACCATTGGATTATTATATTTGACGGTAGAGGTGCCAAGCCGCTTGTTCCTTTCCGACAAAACGATATCATTCATACCCTCCTCGATCCTCCATCGACACATCGGGGTGGTGGGGTGGGAGGGGCAAGAAGATGATTCTAGAATGTCACGTAATCATCGGGGCCGAGGACATATAAGGCACGCGCGACCGTTGCGCGGCCTCTTTCCACCGCAGTCGTCGCTGAAAACACACCGCTAGTAGAAACCGCTTTAGCCTGGAAGCAGTCGAGCTCCAGGAGACCCGCCTCACCTCGTGTGAGATATAGTCGCGCACCGCCTCTCTCCGGAGTGTTCCAGAAGAAGTTCCAGAAGTTGCAGCTATAGTGCTCAACAGGATAGAAGAAACCCCGGTGAGTCAACATTCCTTAATTTAGCTCCTGCCTTACATAGTTTAACCCGCTCCAATTTTTTTGTTCTCCTAATAAGGCAGGATTCCTTTTCAGCGATTTGGCACAATAATAGTTTAGTTTTAGGGAAGAGCGAGTGCATTATACCGCATGCTATAGTAGTCGCCTTTACGTAAGCGTAGAAGCAACCGCATATACAGTCCACTTTAGTTAATATCTCGCGTAATAGGTTTAAGGTTCGACCGGGGAACTAGACTTCGGCAGCCTTAAACACGTGGCTCCACCAAAAATAAATTTTATATTTTATATTAATTATATTTTATTACCTATTTTATATTGTTTGATTTATTAGTACAAATAAATACTTATAAAAAATATGTTTTATTTCATCAGGTATGCTAACTACTGTTCACCTAATAAGAAAATATACTTTTTAAATAAAAACAATTAACTGCGGCTTAAAAAACTCCTTTGTAATGCATATTTTTGGTTAAATTTCATATAGTAAGCCACACCAACCCGCCATTGCATGTTTGGTGTGTCTATCTTTATCTGATCTTAGCGACGGTATTGTTTTCGCAACTTGTGTAAGTGAGACATATATATGTTTATATAAAATGTTTAGAAATTTCAAAGCTACGTCATCGCAGTTGGATAGTGGTTACACTTTTTTCGACGCGCGATAATGTGGTTTGCTCCTCTAGTTTTGTATAACTTAATGATCCATACCGCCAAAATTACCAGCTTTGGTTGCCAGTAAATCTAGCCAAGCTCTCATCTTTGTTTCAACGTCCACGCGTATCTTATCATACCACCATAAGTTATTATTTTTCCCTTCATTCGTTTTTTTACTTATACCACATATTTCTATTTCTGTAGCTCTTGTAGCACCTTTTCTGTCTCAATAATATTTTAATTTTCACAGTCTACCCGTAAATGAATATCGATTTGCGACCTATAATAATATTTCTATATCCTATACCTTTAAATGAGCAATTCTTGTACATATATAATCGTAATCTCGGAAACGGCTTCAACGATTATCATAAAATTTAGTGTCCAGGGAGTTTTGGGGGCAATAAATCGATCTAGCTAGGATTTATTTTCAGAAAATGTCTTTTTGTCCGTGTTTTCCGGCAATGAAAAACTGCTACAATATAAGAAGGTAAATTTTGACACCACGTTAATGATCGTAATAGCTCAAGTGGATATCGGGCAGTCGCGAAATCGTAGTGCCTCGGTTCGCTCCCTGTCTTCGGTCTGATTTTTTCCCTTTTTTTTCAAGTTCTCTTCTTTTGTTAATTGTGAAAATCTATTTTTTGAGCCCTTTTTATATATTATTTAGCCCTCTTTATATTTTATATTAAGTTTTTTTTTAAAAAATACGAAAATTTTAATTAAACTAATTGCACTCATGATTTTTTTATTCAAATAACCAGTTCAGTTTTTTTTATTATGTCAATAAGATAATAAAATATTATTCATGTTTCATCAGTATGTAATTTGAATCTAAATGTCATTTCAAAAAAAAATCGAGCAAAACTCGGTCATACAGGTACTAATATACTAAAACCATAATATAATAAAGACCAAACGCTTTCTTTTAAATATGAGGTGGGTCCGCCATGATGTTTTCGGCTGACTTCACAAAGTCTTTAATTTTTTTTCAGACATACATTTAGCGATATTTTCCTTCAAGGGATTTTATACATTAGTACTTAAAATTGCAATTAACAATATTAACAGGTTATAAATATGAAATGTAATGTCGGTGTAAGAATATCCACCACCCCATATTATCCATATCAGGAGCTGGGCAGCAGCCTCTTCCTAATAACGTCTTAAAAAAACTGCGGTTACCGATCCAATTGCAAAGCATTTTAGCAATGTTAGTATGAGGCAATCTATGGGGTAGGTCTAGGTTCAGCAGTAGAATTTCAAAGCCGAAACACGACACGACTTTTGATAAATATTAAAGTACTCAATTCACAAAGCAATGATTACTTATATTTACGCGAACACTACAAATTGAATGAAACTAGTTTTTCGGATTTTACCGCGCTTTACTAACTTGTTTTGAGTACTTAACTGCGCCAATTGTCAGTCTCCTGTGACTTGTACTAAAAAGTACTAGAAACGTCGGAAATATAAAATAAATTAATAAATACAGCAAAACCAGTTACATTTAACAAAGTAATCAACTCAAATGTTGCAACTTGGCTGCAGACCAAATCTAAGCCTGCCCTATTGAAAAATACGTTCCTTACTGTTGAGTCTGTAAAATAAATTGTTCTTAAATTACCTACATGCATTATATTTTTATTGTTTGGATCTTAGGAAAAAGAGATATCTCCCGTTGAAAAGGAACCAGGGTCTGGACAGAGAAGTCGTTTGTTCCGGCTGGTTCAGCAGCGGATTTCCTAACCTCCTATGACACCTACGTTGGGTTCGGTAACAACGTATGTGAACCCCGCAACGGAGTAACACACAAGGGCGTCAACCTCTTCCTTTTCTTCAAATAGGTTCAGGCGGGGATTACGGGTCGTCCGAAGTCGTCCCGGTCCCAACGCCTTAATTCTTCTTTATGTGCCGCAGTAGCGACACAGTGGACTGTATTTTAAAGGATTCCTTGGGAATAAAACAGTAATTATCTTCAAACCGTTCTGTGAGAGAGTAATTACTTTCCCTATCACTTCCCTATGCACTTTTTCTTTCTTGATTATACTGCTGGTGCTGAACTGTCCCGAACTATTCAGAAGTTTCCCGAACGATTTGTAAGAAAACTCGTTTACTGAGCTACCACAAAACTATACGCGAAAGAGAGCCGCGCCCTCTGTGCGATTGCGCCACTTAATTACATCGATTAGTACTATCACTCTCTCACGGTTTGCCCAATATCTTTATTTGTATAAGACATACATTTACACATTTTACTTATAAAGATAGCACAAAAAATATCTATACTATGATATACATTACATTTTTATATCACAAAAAACCTTTTATATATTCAACAAAATATGCCTATTTTACAACATAGGTACCAAGTTAGAATTGTTAAATATCCAACATATAAGGTTGAAACAATGTTCTTCACTTGAAAATATAAATATCTTAACAACATATGTACCAAGTTAGAATTCTTAAATATCCAACATATGAGGTTGAAACAATGTTCTTCACTTGAAAATATAAATATCTTAACTAATACATTAGTTTAATTTACATTTCTCCTATACATTTTACCATTTAAAACACTTTTAAATTTCTTACACAAAACTATCAATATTTCACTAATCCAAAGGAATTTTTCACATGAAAATAACACAGAATTCACCTATTTTGCTCATACAGTCAATCTGAAATATTTATAAGTCAATTTTACATAAATTGCTGAAATTTGCAAATATTTAAATTTCTACTTATTTTGACCTCCTAAGTTAACGTGCGGCTACTCACGCTATTTGAACAACTAATTCTCACACGACTTTCAATAGTCGGCAAAAATGGCAAATTTAGCACACACGCCTATCAACCAATACTAGGTGAACAACTGATTCTTCACGACGACGAAATTGTAGGAAATCATTTCTAACTAGAATCTTATCAGTTATCATGTCTCTTATCGGATAACATAGACAAAATATTTCATGAATCAATACATTGAAAATAAACATTCTGTTTTCATACAAAACGTATCAAACTCATATAAGATAATACTTATGCAATTAATCTCCATTAATTCTATTTATCCACAAAGTGATCATAACGACCGGGGAACAAATCCTGGTCTCTAACTTTGTTTCAATATTCCTTTAAATTAACATTATTGGAAAGGTTATTTCAACCGGGGAACTGAACCCGAAAACATAATTTATATCTTAAAAATTCCCTATATGTATTTATTAAGGAAATATTACTAAGAAAACGACAAACTAGTCCGGCCTGGGAATCGAACCCAAGACCTTCCAATCATTAATTCGATATTTCTTTAAAATTAATACTTTTAAAACACTTATTAGAATATAAATAAATTCTAATAAGTGTTTTCTTATAAGAATATTATTGCTCGATAATTTGTTTTTTAAAGCTGTTCGTAATCGGTTAACTAATAAATTGAAATATTCTTATATACGCGTCGCCAACAACCTCCCCCCCGTGCATCAGCTCCATCATTTGAGAGGCGTCGCGGGTACCAGGACTATTATTCTGATGTAGGTCTCCTTAAGATACCTGTGCTAGTAATGACGTCAACCACTCTGGTGTGACCGTCTGGACCCGGTAGCGTCCTATTAATCTTGCCTTTCGGCCACGTATTTCGTGGCAACGAATGATCTATTATCAAGACATTATCACCGTCTTTAGGTTCCATGAACCTTCCGTTATTACCCGTTCGAGGTATTAAAGTAGGCATGTACTCTTTCAGCCATCTCCTCCAAAAATGGTCGGCTAACCTTCGGGCGGATTTCCAATTGAGTTAACCCGTCAGATGTTAATCTAAAAATAATCCAGGTGGTCGATCACCACATGAGCGTCCGAGAAGAAAATGATTGGGTGTCAAACCCTCTTCAGGAATATCCATACCGAATGTTACCAGAGGTCTGAAGTTTACCGTATGCTCAGCTTCTAAAAGCAACGTATGCAGAACCTCCTCTCGCGGGCTCCTTTCTTTGAGCGTAGCGGTCAACGCAATTTTAATCGATCTTACTAACCTTTCCCAAGCGCCACCCATGTGCGGTGCTCTCGGAGGTATACATTTCCATTTAATATATTTTCTAAATGACTCGTTTTTCATGCCCTCATAGCACTCTTCGCATGCTTGCAAAAATTCTTTATGTGCAGCTTTGAAATTCGTCCCGATATCGCTGTATATAACGGCTGGTTTTCCTCTTCTGGCGATAAATCGCCTCAACTCCATTATCTTTGACGCTGGTGTCAATGAGGCTGCTAATTCCAGATGTACTGCTCTGGTGGTCAGGCACGTGAATAAAACACCCCAACGTTTTTCCTGTCGCCTTCCTATAGTCACACTCATAGGTCCGAAATAATCTACGGCTGAGCATGTAAAAGGTGGTTTATGATGAGCTATTCTCTCCAGAGGAAGATTTCCTTGTGGCCCGTTCTGCGGCTTTGAGCTGTATGTCCTGCACCACTGACAATGATGTGACACACTTCGTACTACGTTACGCAAGTTCAAGACATAAAATTTTTGGTTCACCTCATTCATCACCGTCTGGTGATTGGCATGTCCAAAATGATGATGAACTTCTCTAATCATCATTTTAACGATTTCGTGTTTACCATCTAATACGACAGGTTTTCTACTTTACTCAGTCAAATTAGACTTGAAAGGTAAACGCCCATTTAAACGGAGTAAGTTATCTTCTCCTATTTCCATAGATAATTTACTTAAGCGTGAACTTCTTTCAACGCTTTCAAGCATTTTATTTCCGAATGGAAACACTCGTCTTGAACGAACTTCCAAATTAATAATTCAGCTCTTTTTAAGAGCGTTATGTCCAACGCGCCATCGGGTCCTTTAACCGACTTTGCTAAAATTTCATTGGAACACATAACCGACTTTTCGGCTGTGTTGTCGGGTCCTTTAACTGACTTTCTTAAACTCTTGAATTTTTCTACCGCTTGTAAGGTGCGTGTAGTTGCCCCAAGGAATTTCTTAAAGCTGTTAAATCGTCCGTAGTCGGGTAGACTTAACGGCTCTTGCTTTCTTATCGCGTTTACGCCTTTCGGCGATTTTTCTTCACCCGTTTCTAAGCTATTTATGCACTTGTTTGGGCCATAAATCGGGACTTGTCCTGAGGAATTCAGGTCATTGAAACCAGCGATGACTTACATCGAAGGTGGAAGGAAAACTTCTAGTGGCGTCGTCTACCATGTTTTGTGACGTCGGAACCCATCGCCATTCACATGGTTTACTGTGATCTTCGATCTCAGCCAATCGATGAGCAACGAATGGTTTAATCTGATCTGACTTAATCCACGCTAACACTGTACGTGAGTCCGTCCAAAATATTCGCTCGGATAACTCGTACTTTCTCTCTTCACTAACTGATGCAGCCAGTCAACTGCCCATAAGAGCTGATTGTAATTCAAGCCTTGGAATCGAAATTGGTTTCAGCGGCGCTACTCTTGCCTTTGCGGCGATCAGCGTAATCCGCCTTTCTCCTAGCTCGTCCGAGGTAACGTAATACACCGCGGCGGCGTATGCTTTTTCACTAGCATCCGTGAAAGTGTGTAACTCTCCCTTGCCAACGCCTTCAGCAACGGGTCTAGGTACTTCTAAATTACCTAATTTCTTCACTTCCGATATCCATTTACAAAATAACACTTGTAATTCGTGTGAAACTTCTTCATCCCAAGAGATGCCTGTCCTCCATACTTGCTGGATTAGCGACTTCCCTTGAATCGTTATGGGTGATGCGAGTCCTAAAGGATCGAAGACTGACATCACAGCGTTAGTTATCTCCCTCTTCGTAGGCGGTCGTAAACCTTCCATCACCTCTTCCGGTGTGTTACGAATACTTATGGAGAAACTTATCATATCTCGTTTGATATTCCAGATCAAACCTAAAGTGCGTTCTGTGTGCTCCTTATCTCCCAGCGAAGCACTGTTGCTCTTATATTTATTCTCCATTTTACATAAAACCTCGGGTCGGTTGCTAGCCCATCCCCTTAGTCGGAAAGAAGCACGTTTATGTAATTCATACATATCGTTTACTATCCTTTCGGCCGTCGTCACGTCGGGAAATGCCTGTAGATAGTCATCCATATAAAAATTGCTTTCCGTAGCGGAAGCTGCTTCTGGATAGATATGTGCGTTGTCCTGCGCATTTCTATTCTTCACATATATAGCGATGCATGGTGATGATGCCGCTCCAAATATGAGTGACGTCATTCTATACACTTCCGGTGGCGCGTCACGATTGTGCCGCCATAAGAATCGAAGGCTGTCCCTGTCTTCTTCCCGAATTTTAACTTGCAGGAACATTTCTTTAATGTCTGCCATCACTGCCACGCTTCCTTCTCTAAATCGTAGCAGAACGCCAAATAACGACTTCAATAAGTCCGGTCCGGTTAACAATGCATCATTGAGACAACGTCCGCCCGTCCTTGCGGCGGCGTCGAAAACTATTCTTATTTTCCTTTTTTGTGGATGAGTCACTGCGAAGTGAGGAAGATACCACGTGCGTGGGGAAATGGAAATATGGTTCGCTTTCTCTGCGTAACCGTTAACGATGAGATTTTCAACTTGCTTCTCATATTCTTTTTTCAACTCGCTATTTTTATCGAGCTTCTTTTCGATATTAAACAGGCAACTTTCAACCTGCGCTCTATTCGACGGCATGCACTCATTATCTGTGCGCCATAACAAAGCAGTCTCGTACCTGTTATTAGGTATACGACATACCGTTGTGTTCGAAATAATTAAAGCTCGTTCCTCTGGGTCGTTCGTGGGCTTTCGCGCAGACACTCCCAGAAATTCCAAACTAAAATAATCCTTGATTAACTTTTCCATGTCCTCCTCCTTCTTGGTGGAAATGTGGTTAACAATCTTGATTGGTTTGATGCCACCCGATATATGACCATGTAAGACCCATCCAAGTTTGGTGAGCGATGCTACAGGTAGGTTCTTACCTCCTGAAATTATTTCACGAGTAACTATGAGATGCCAATTGTCCTGGCCAATTAATATGGTAGGTCTGGACCTCTCATAAATTACCTCGTTCTTAATCGGTGTCAAATGAGAACACTGTTGCAATAATTCTAGACTAACTGACTGCGGAGAAAGGTTAAGTGACTTAATTGTTTGTACACTTATCTCCTTTAAGTCTTTCGAGAAAATGCCTTTTATTTTAACGTTCAAGCGATACGAACCGTCGTCGTTAATTCGCTTACCTCCTACGGTTTCAATACGTAATTCTTCTTTGCGTCCGCGAGGTGCTAACTTCTGAGCCATCCACTTCTCTATGAGTGTCATGGTTGATCTTTTATCCAGAAGAGCTGTGGTCTTGGCCTTTCCTCTAAGTCCATACAACTCGACCGGTATAATTTTTAAATATGCACATGCTAGAGCAATCACTGTACTAACAGTTGTAATTTGAGCCTCTTTACCCCCCTCGTCCCCTTGCGGCGAGGTATTTTATTGGGGTATCGATGTAGCATTCGATGATGTGCCATTCTACATCCCTCTACACCACATTTTTTCGCTCTGCACTCTAACCTCCTATGGTTAGGTGACAAACATTAGAAACATACTTTCGCCTTTTTAACCGCTTCCCATTTTTCGCGGTTATTCATATCCTTAAATTTGTAACAACTCACTATAGAGTGTTCCTTGTTACATATAACACACTTATGTGTTACCCGACTTACAGGCTTATCCTGAGTTATCATAACCACTTGTCGGTTGTGCCCTTTATTATTTCGGCGTTCATAACGCTCGCTCTTAACACGGTTGCGTACACACCCCTATGCAGTGTGTACAATTTGCTTCCTGAATTCAGGACGTTTCCGCTTTTCAGGCACATTTTCATTGCTTAAAGACGTTCCAAATTGTTCACTCAATGAATTCAAAAATTTGGCCATCTTCTGTAACTCTGGCTCCAAAGCATGCTGAGCTCGATATTCGAACCGTTTAAATTTAATCATAGTTCCAAGTTTCTCCGCTATACGGCTTACTAACTCCGATGAGTATAAATACCGTGGTTGATTCAACGCTTGTATTACCTATATCTCGGCAATCTTCCGCCCATCTTGGCATACGCTTTACATTCTCGATTTCGGCTAGAATGAGCATCTCAACCCTACCGAATCTTCTTTCGAGAGCGTTCATTATTTCTTCAGGTTCACACAAAGTAAACAACAATGACTTAACCGGTTCCTTAGCGGTGCCCTTTAATGCCCTCCTAAGGCGTGCGACATTCTGCACCCCTGAAAATCGGCTTCTTGTGTCTTCAAACACCGTTTTGAAAATTATCCATTCACCCCGGTCTCCATCGAAGACCGGTAATTCCTGGAGGAAATGAAGCTGGGAAGACTTATCTTTTCCCGCTATCTTTATTGCACTCAAAATCGCTTCGGTCAATTCTGACACCTCACTCGCGTGTGCTTTCTGTGCATTTCCTAGGTTGCGCTCGACCTCCGCCCCTTTGCAGTGTGATCCATTACACGCTCCCTTATCAGTAATGTCGGGTTGTGTTACACTAACCGGCGCGCTCATTATGGTCTGTTGAACCCAACTCCTTACGAAAGGTTCCACCTGAGTATTCCGCTCTTCATCATCCTCACTCGAGTCGATCTCCTCTTCTCGGTTGAGACGTGCCAACTCCAATTGAGACTTCGGCTCGTTCGAGCCCTGAGCGTTCGAATTTAATCCGCGTCTCTAATTCGGGTTTCCGCCTCGCCGATCGCGATGACCTACTACCTTTCTGTGACCCTTTGTCACTAGTGTGCCCGATTACTGTTCTTAACGATGCCGCTTCTTCGGTCCTTTGACCTACTTTTTCGACTATCGTTTCACTCCTGGATATAACGGATTTCTGTGCGGTGCTGGTCCGCGTACCACTGGTGTCCGTCCTGTTGCTTGTCGTTGCCAAGGACGCCCCTGAGTCCCACGTGCATGTGGACGTATCGGTGGTGGCTCCACTTGAAGGAGTTGCCGCACTCGATGCAGTAGTTGTGGTCGCTCCAGATGATTCCACCTCTTTAGCCTTTCTTGAGAGTCCTGTTCTTGTCCTGCTTCCTTCGCTCCTCTCTGTCTGGTCTTGTGCCTTCTTCATCTTGCAGGAAGGTGATTGTTGGCCTACGGTCCCTAACTGTCCCTACGGTCCCTACATTCCCTTACCTATAACCCTTCTACACCCCAACCTAACCCCACTACCTCTTCCCCCCTTTATCTACCTACTACCACCCTAACAACCCTATCAGCCCTATCAATCCTGGACGGGGGCCTACCTTGGTGAGCCGTCCAGGGATGGAGTCATACAGAAATGGAATGGAGGCAAGGTTTAGGAACTGTCCCGCCAAGGAATATGACGAAACAGTCGAGCCAGTAGTGCAAGCGCAGTCTCGCTCGGGAGATCTGCTCCACCCGAAGGTGTTGTGCCAGAGCCCGACCAATTTGGCACCGTTAGGGGGTCGGGATGTATGCTGTACTCGCCGCCCAGTCGCCGGTGACGCCTCGTCCGGGCGCTCTTCTCCAGCCGCGATGCAGTCAGGTGCCCACACGAGCACCCTCGCCTGGTAGCAGCGGCGGTGGATGCTTCTTCTTCTTCTTATACACTTGCTCTGAAGACAGTGAGTGCGTCCTCTTGAATGGTATCCAGCAGTTCACAGCTGGTTCCTTAAATCCGGCTCGAAGGACTACTTGAAAAGGAACCAGGGTCGGGACAGAGAGGTCGTTTGTTCCGGCTAGTTCAGCAGCGGATTTCCTAACCACTTATGACACCTACGTTGGATTCGGGAACAACGTATGTGAACCCCGCAACGGAGTAACACACAAGGGCGTCAACCTCTTCCTTTTCTTCAAATAGGTTCAGGCGGGGATTACGGGTCTTCCGAAGTCGTCCCGGTCCCAACGCCTTAATTCTTCAATATGTGCCGCAGTAGCGACACAGTGGACTGTATTTTAAAGGATTCCTTGGGAATAAAACAGTAATTATCTTCAAACCGTTCTGTGAGAGAGTAATTACTTTCCCTATCACTTCCCTATGCACTTTTTCTTTCTTGATTATACTGCTGGTGCTGAACTGTCCCGAACTATCCCGAAGTTTCCCGAACGATTTGTAAGAAAACTCGTTTACTGAGCTACCACAAAACTATACGCGAAAGAGAGCCGCGCCCTCTGTGCGATTGCGCCACTTAATTACATCGATTTGTACTATCACTCTCTCACGGTTTGCCCAATATCTTTATTTGTATAAGACATACATTTACACATTTTACTTATAAAGATAGCACAAAAAGTATCTATACTATGATATACATTACATTTTTATATCACAAAAAATCTTTTATATATTCAACCAAATATGCCTATTTTACAACATATGTACCAAGTTAGAATTCTTAAATATCCAACATATAAGGTTGAAACAATGTTCTTCACTTGAAAATATAAATATCTTAACAACATATGTACCAAGTTAGAATTCTTAAATATCCAACATATAAGTTTGAAACAATGTTCTACACTTGAAAATATAAATATCTTAACTAATACAATAGTTTAATTTACATTTCTCCTATACATTTTACCATTTAAAACACTTTTAAATTTCTTACACAAAACTATCAATATTTCACTAATCCAAAGGAATTTTCACATGAAAATAACACAGAATTCACCTATTTTGCTCATACAATCAATCTGAAATATTTTACAAGTCAATTTTACATAAATTGCTAAAATTTGCAAATATTTAAATTTCTACTTATTTTGACCTCCTAA
Organism: Parnassius smintheus behrii; assembly: GCA_036936625.1. Classification (NCBI taxonomy): domain Eukaryota; kingdom Metazoa; phylum Arthropoda; class Insecta; order Lepidoptera; family Papilionidae; genus Parnassius; species Parnassius smintheus. Next base: position 4,982,951 of record JAUPFT010000012.1, read on the forward strand.
GTTAACGTGCGGCTATGAACTCACGCTATTTGAACAACTAATTCTCACACGACTTTCAATTGTCGGCAAAAATGGCAAATTTAGCACACACGGCTATCAACCAATACTAGGTGAACAACTGATTCTTCACGACGACGAAATTGTAGGAAATCATTTCTAACTAGAATCTTATCAGTTATCATGTCTCTTATCTCATAACATAGACAAAATATTTCATGAATCAATACATTGAAAATAAACATTCTGTTTTCATACAAAACGTATCAAACTCATATAAGATAATACTTATGCAATTAATCTCCATTAATTCTATTTATTCACAAAGTGATCATAACGACCGGGGAACAAATCCTGGTCTCTAACTTTATTTCAATATTCCTTTAAATTAACATTATTGGAAAGGTGATTTCAACCGGGGAACTGAACCCGAAAACACAATTTATATCTTAAAAATTCCCTATATGAATTTATTAAGGAAATATTACTAAGAAAACGACAAACTAGTCCGGCCTGGGAATCGAACCCAAGACCTTCCAATCATTAATTCGATATTTCTTTAAGATTCATCTAAGTGTTTTCTTATTAGAATATTATTGCTCGATAATTTGTTTTTAAAAGGTGTTCGTAATCGGTTAACTAATAAATTGAAATATTCTTATAGACGCGTCGCCAACACCCGTTGAGCAAGAAGTTTAACCTGGCGAGCAATCAACGCTCCGTGTAATTGCCCATTCATACCACAACCTTAGGCTGCCGCTTGACTTTAGCACGTATATGGAAATTATTTATTGTAAAAATTATTTTGTAGAATAATGGTGACAACCTAGAGTATAGACCACCTAATGGTGGAGACGCTGTAGCCCATAGATATCTACATATCGCCTCGATTAATAATCCTAATGTAGATCACCCCCGAGAAATAAGATGGAATCCCGCGTTTCCATTAAAATGGTTTCCAGTAAAATTAAACACAGCATCATTAAGCTACAACCATACTATGCCTCTATAATATTTTACGCTTGTATTATATATTTTTAAATGCATCATATTGTCCATTTGTTTACTTTAATATTAATTGCTTACTTTTAAATACTCCGAAGAAATAAAATCTCTAATATATCATTTAATCATGACTAAAGTTTTACCAATTAATTGAAGGATTTTCATCTAAGCGAGTTTTTCGTGAGCATTCTATACGTGCGCTAGTTAACTTTGAAAACTTGAACTTATTCTTTCAATTTTATGTTGCGTATGCACAGTAAAATATTGGCTAATGTGTAGTAAAAAAAATCAATATGATTTTTTCTAGTTGTATTAAATGCAACTGCTGATCATGAGGTTCTAGGTTCCAATTCGAGTCAGGTCAAAAATATTGTTTATTGAGTTTTTCTGTACAATTTTCAGTAGCGGCCTGGAGCCATGAAGGTAGCGTTGGTCCTGCCCTGATCTTTCTCTGCCGGGCTAGCATGGGCACGAGGCAATATATCCATAGGGAGAGGATAAAAATTTTAGCCTTTGCTCGGTTTTATCCACCCTGCGAGCACGTGCAGCAGACAAAAAATATACACCCCGATTATATCCATTGTCAAAAGATAAAATTATCTTATCCCTATAGCATATCCCCGTTTGACATAACAAATAGGCATATATCCTCTCGTCTATAATATTGGTTATTGAGTTATTCTGTACAGTTTTCAGTAGCAGCCCGGAGTCATGAAGTTAAAGTTGGTCCTGCCCCTGATCTCTCTCTGCCGAGCTAGCATCGGCAGGAGACAATATATCCACGGGGAGAGGGTAAAATTTTTATCCCTTGCTCAGTTTTATCCACCTTGCGAGCATGGGCAGCAGACAAAAATATATCCCCTGATTATTATCACTGACAAGTGATAAGATTATCTTAGCGCTATAGTATATCCCCGTTTGGCATAACGATCCCCTAGTCCGTAGCTTGGAGCCAAATAAAGAGAAAAAATATCCTTTTTTGACATTTGAAAAGGACAATTTTATCTTCGTACTTGTACGTTGGTTTAAGTTTATCTTCAAACCAATTTAATAAAAGAGATGTCTCAAGCCTACTGCAACTACATTTTCGTATCAGAAATTGAAAACCAAGAAAGAAAATAACTTGATCCATTGGAATTCCCCGACAACGAATTTCTACGCTGGTTTCGGATACTCTAAGTTTGTATTTGTGTAAAGAAGTTTATGAGGCTTTAAAGCTTATTAATTCTGTGGATGGACCGCCAGTGCATATTAAAGTAGGTAAGCATCTATTACAACCACCTTGTGCAAAAACATCGTATATTTGCAATCAATATATATGGCTCACTTATTTTAATTTTTTTATAGGTAGGCACTTAACACCTTTCAGTCTCTTGGCAGACAGTTACCAGAGAGGTACGAGTCAAGACCACGGAATGGCTGTTGTTCAAACAACAACTAATTAGCAAATACTTGACCCAAGTTATTGGGGCCATCATTAGAATATAGGAACAACATGCTTTAATTAGCCTCTTGTGTAGTTAAATACTAGTTTCATTCAACCTACTTTTTTCATTTTTTATTTGACTAATAGTGAAGTGAATATCATTTCCGGGCGTATAACAAGCAAGGCAAAATGTAGCGCAGCATGGTCTGCCAGATATTCTCAGGGGCTGTTGACTGCACCCATAGACCTATGGAGTATGGCAGGCGTCGCCTTGGTCTTGTAGATCAGCTTGCTCCGAGCAGTTATTGTCTTGATCAGAATTTTGCCTCTAAATAATATGCAAGGCAGCCTGAGCACCTACCTCAGGAGTGGAGTGGCTTAGTCTTAGTGGCTCAGTGAGGGATTCTCCAACGGTGCTGGTACCCTTGTGGGTTAGTCTTACATTTAATTCCACTACCATTTAGGGGGGGGGGGGGAGTTGGGCCTCCAGCCACCTAACACGAAAGCAGAGCTTCCAACTCACGCCGGTATTCCGTGAGGTCCTGGTACCACACCGGCTTGAGCCGGCCCATACATGCAACATCGAAGCTGCCGCATGGCACCATTTGTACTATAAATGCTTAAACTACCTAACATAACTACATAATATATAGAAACCTATCTTCTACAAAAACCTATGTAGAGTAGTTCATTGGTCAAAATAACTGGTACCTGTTACATAAATTAAGTGGTAAATTTTCTTGGTAAACATATTTTTACTGAAGTAAGGGTTACAATCGAACACATAGTCCACCAAATGGTAAATGATGCTTAAATATGGGATGGTCTACCTTCATTTATGCTCGATCAACGATCAACATGTCGGTGGAAGGTTAATAATGCCCTTTGAGAACAAAAATGAAATACCTCCAGGAAAGGAATGCGCTCTCACATCTCACATCATACCAGTGCAAAATAGCAGCTTAATGCTTCTGTGTTTTGTATGGTGAGCGTGGAATTGGAGACCCTTTTCGCTGGACTCGATTCATTCCATCTTAGTCCTCGGGGGTAACAATAATTCTCCATTTCGATTTTTAATTGAGGATAGATGTAGATATCTAGAGACCACAGCACCCATTTATCATGTGTGCTCGTTTGTCACCCTTAGTCTATAAAAAAACTCATTTCCATTAAAAGGGTCAACATACTTCCTCTAATAAAATTGCTGTGACTGAAAAAACAAAAGATTTTTAAAATAAAATAAACACTGTCTCTAGTAGCTCTAATATTGTAACATAAATAAAGGTACGACTTATATGCTTCAGTATTTGATGTTTATTGCTTCCATAATTCAGCTTAAACGTGGTACACAACATTTTCGACTTATGTGTTACTCTCTACGGGACGTGGTGACTTTAGTATGAAATTGCTGATCGATTTTAGCCATGTGTGAACGATTTGCTACTACTAAAGGTTTTGATAAAATGTGTTTTATTATTGAAGACTTTAAGGCCAATTTTAAATACTCATTTATCAGGCACATAATAATTTGAGTCTCTTTTCTTGAAGGCCATTATTATAACCATGGCCCTTCACAAGTCCGTAGTTGGAATTTATATTTAAAACATTGCATTCATAAGATGATTATTATTTTAATTTTCTTTTTGTAAATTAAACTTGCTAAGAAAAAAATTTCCACATAATAGCTTCTAAAGTCTAGTGCTAAGAATTATAGCCCCGTATTCAGAAGCTTTAATGAATAAATTATTTTATTCTTTTTAAATTTTTAAAATGGTCATTTTTGGATTTTTGAGTTGTCCTTTTTGTTTATCACATAATAAAGGTAAGAAATAATTTGTCATTTAAATAGTACCTATATCTAATTGCAGTTGCAATATATTGCATCCAAGAATTAAATCACGGGATTTAAAAGATTGTGTGAAAATTATTTAATTATTTTTAGTTATTAAGGTTTTAAGCTCTTACTTTTTAGTAAAATTTATTAATTATCTTTTTAAGCGGTGTAAGTAATATCAAAAGTTCAAGTTTACAACTAGAATATCGTGTAAATATATTATTATAGACATTTCATAAACGTCTAGAACTTTTATTTGATTTAAATATTTCCACAATTTTTATGGAACCATTCCTAAAGCGCATCCATAAAAGAATTGTTTAAATATCGTCAAATATTTCCTGAAAATCGGTCAGCATACACGAAATATTAAAAAAGATTAAACAACACGCATTTATTATGAGCCTGAAATCCTGATAATTATTTTATTTTATCCTGATGATCCTGATCTAGACGCTAAGAAATCATTATAGAATTATTGTATTGTCACCAGTCCTTGATACAAATGCAAATAATCGTATCAATCGAACGTTTTCAAGTTGGTAAAAATTGCATTAAAAAATTCCGGTACATACAGAGATATTTTCTATTTAAATGTTTTAATAAAGAAAAGTTGTAAAAAAGGGGTAATTATCATATAAAAAACGTAAATGAAAATAGTTCCTGGGAATGAGGTGATCGCTTTCATGCTGGTTTTATAGAAATTCATTTAAAAGAATATACAAATTATTGTAAAGTGAAATATGTTCAAAAATATAGGTCACGCTGGGTTTCTAGCTGGTTCTTCCCAGGACAGAGGTATTTTCCGAACTAGTGGTAAATAAAAATGACTTTCAATAAGTATTATGTAATAATCTATACTAATTTAAAATCATTCAACTACTCTTGTATCTACACAGATAGATACAAGAGTAGTTAATTAAAGCGTGGTGAAAACATACGTAAACAATTGATGTTGACAACGGTTGATAACGATGCGTATTGATAATAAAAATTAACGAAAACGGTGATATCTATTCGTTAACGACATTTAACTTAATATTCCCTTTTTTGTTATTAAAACACCGATAAAACACATTTTAACCGACACCGCTCCTTAACTTCATATGATGAACGGCTAAAGCATTTCCGCATATCTTCCTTATATAACAGGCGCAAACTTTTGGATTTGAGCTTCCTCCACAAACTATGTAATAATGGCATTGACTGTCCTCAATTACTTGAAATGGTTAACATTAATGCTCCAAGCAGATTACCACGATTTAATGTCTACAAGCTGTTTATGGTCCCACCTCACCTGACTAACCTCGGTCTTAATTCAGCATTATGCAGAATGTTTAGACTGTATAATGATATATCTAGGCCATCGGATTTAGATATTTTCAATGACAATTTAAATAATTTCAGAAGAAAAATGTTACTTTATTTAGAATCTAAGTTTTAGATGATAAATGTAAAACCCTTTTAATTTCTCACAAATACGCAATTTTGCTACTGTACTATTAAATTTTACGATAATTAACTTTTCGCAACATTACTCTGTGTTAGCTGTGGTTACCCATAACTGGGTGAGCACATCGCATGTTTCTCACAAAGCTTGGTTCTTGTTTTAGTATTTGTGTATCATCTGTCGGTGACCCTTATAAATAAATAAATAAATAAACACATACAAATGCTGTTGACGGACGACGCGGATGATGTTTGCGATATAACGATGCCCATCCATGATAACGAAAACGGAGATAACTATTCGTTAGTGACAGTTATTTTATTTTTATAAATATATTCTTCTGTTTATGTTAATACGTGACTATCATACGCTTTATGGCCTATGAAGAAATCCACTATGTTAAATTTGTTAAATATTAATTAGCTGAAATCCGCGTAACAAAATATATCTTACCTAATGTAAAGAGCAACTCCATCCCTCCCTCAATTCTTTCCAATATCACCGTCCCCACTAATCCCAACGTCACTAGGAAAGACACACCACCGTCAACTAAGTAAAACTCATAACTTTTAATTTTAAATATTTAACATCTTTAAGACCCAACTTTTTCAACAAATTTTATGCTAATAAATTATCAATAATATTGTAACTAATCTGCCAATATTTTATTCATCAAAATAATTATTCAGTAATAATAGGTACCAAGGTACCAACTGATAAGCCTTGATTCTAGACGATGCCTATTCACTCTTGGTTTGAAAAGCACTGATTTGTAATGGTCAGGGAAAACTGACGAAGATGAAGAAGAACTTCAATTCTTCCTTTGTTTCATATTCCTAATTTGCCTTTCAGAATCTGCTCCAGTTTTAAATCAGCTGTTATCTTGTATTGAAGTTATCGTATGTTCTGAAAGCTTGTGCTCCATTGTGGGTACCAGTTTTAACGCGTCTTTTCCGGTACTCCCACTTCCAGGCCGTAGTCCTGAATTCATGGAACCATCCAACTGCAGGCATATCGTCATCACCGCCTTGTTCTCCAAATTAACCTCTCAAACACCAAGCCGACAAATTTGACCGCTTCGATATTCCGTCAAAATTCAAGTAGTCAAATATGACCGCACCCACCCACACCACTTTAACCCATAGAAACTTATAATTAAAGACTACTTTTCTGTGAAGAAATTTGGCAATATAGAATCAATATAAAATTTCCTATTATTTATTGGAATAAAAACAGTTAGTCTATGAATATTAATTTATATTCTACGTTCATTAGGTACGCCATATTCATTTGATTTTTATTGTGTTAATTTTTGGATTTTTCTATAATTTATTTTTTACGTAAATAATTTCGAGTATTATATAGAAATACTTGTGATTTTCACGCTGTTGACATCCTCTTGGTATATATATATATATATATATATATATATATATATATATATATATATATATATATATATATATATATATATATAATAAAATCCTTTTGTAATGAAGTAAAACCTGACTTTTGTTTAGCATACAAGATAGAGAATTATGTATAGATTTTGTAATTTCAAACTTCTTTATAGAAAAGTATTCTCAGAATATCAGTTTTAATGGTTTTAAGTATTGTGGATGGGTTGCGATCGCATGCGACCGCTCGGGATTTGCCAGGCGCATGAGACTGCATGGGAATTTTATGGGGATTGAAGGGTTAATGGACTCCATTCTAAACTGCTAGCTTATGATGTACCTTAAGGATCTCCAGCTGATTAGTAACACCCAATACAGTTTTTGTCGTGGTCGATCAGCTGGTGATCATCTGGTCTACCTGACTTATAGATGGGCGAAAGCATTAGAGTCCAAGGGGGAGACATTGGTCATTAGTTTGTACATTGTGAAGGCCTTTGATCGAGTCTAGCATAAAGCGCTTCTTCCAAAAATTTAACGAACGCACATCGCGACAAAATTCACGATACCATCCTCACCATCTGGATGCTTGGCTATCCAAAACTGTTCATTTTACTAGGAGTTTTTTCCTCGTACAACTTCTTTGTGGAATTGTTTACTATCGTCGATTTTTCCGGACCAATACGACATTTAGAAAAGAGTTCACTCCTTTCTAAAAGGCCGGCAACGAAACTGCAATTCCCCTGGTGTTGCTGTCGGTCATGGGCAGCGGTAGTCATTTACAATCAGGTGTAAAGCATGTTCGTTTGCCCCTCTTCTATAAAAAAGGCATACAGGTAACACCAAGTTCATTTTTTTATAGAATTAAGCTCGACAAACGAGCTCACGGTACGCCTGATGATTGATTATTCAAACAAGGATCAAAATACAGTTTTATTTAACTGTATTTTGATCCTCGTTATACAGTTTTATTACCACGAACGAGTAATAAAGAATGCTTTCTTAATAGTAAAAACGGTCCCCGTTTCTATATAGAAACCTTAAGTTAAATAGTAATTAATCAGTATATTAATATTTTAACATTTGTTTTCGAAGTGAAAACTTTCAAGGTTAGGCTCTTTTGTGATGGGAGAAAGCACTGAACTCGCGTGAAAATCGCCAAAATTTGTTTATAAGTTAGTAAACCTAAGAAGTTTTCACTTCTGGCGTGCAGTCCAACTAATGACAGTTTTTTTCTTTCCTAGTCTTTTCTATAAAGTATGCAAGGAGAGATTGGTATTTTACACACACATCATTGTATGTTCGGGTTACGAAGAGTAACTTCAGGAAAGTAATAACAAGTTTGAGCTTGTTACCCGTAGCCCGCTTAAAATTGTTTACTATATCCTGCATTGTACGCTTCGCTAAGTGGATTTTGATAGTGTGCTAGATTTACAATGTTTGTAGAAACACCAGCAATTTAAACAATGACAACATACTGAAAACTGTGTACAAAGTTTTCTGTATTTACTAAAATAACTTATTAAACCTTGATTCTTTAATAAAGTAATGCATTAAATAAAACTATATTTACGGAATAATTTATCGCATTTAATTATCATCATAGGTAGAAATCGGTGTCCTTTTGCGAAGAGTTGTCATTTTTGAAATCTGATGTAATGGTGGGGACGATTTTGAACATGTTCACAGACTGAAGACTTCCTGGAGCATCGGTGCTTCACGTCAGCTATATATATATATATATATATATATATATATATATATATATATATTCTATCACGCGGATTTTTATCGATCTTGTTGTTTGACTTATGTAATAGAGACTACATTCACAATCAAACTTGTACACTCTTACATCTTGTAGAGGGATATTACACTTGACGGATGGTAAAAATTGACTTATCTTCTTCAGTGGCTTGTAGTATGTTTTAATGGAAGCTCGCTTCAAGATGTAGCCAGCTTTGTCTGTGAATTCTCTAATATATGGTAGTACAGCAGGCACACGTTCGGCCCGGCTTCACTGGGTCACTGTGACGTAGGCGTAGGGCGTAGCTTGTTGTCTTGCAATACTTGCTTTACGTACTGAAGCTCGGCAGCAAGATGTTTTCTGACACAGATCCCTCGTACTCTCTGAAACAAAGATTTACCCGTGGTAGCTAACTGTGAAGGATGATGATGATATTCACAATTTAAATATCGGTTGGTATGATGGATCTTTTTCCTATAAACAGTGTGACCAATAGTATTATCAGGATTTCGGATAACCTAAAACATCTAGGAAAGCTAAAGAATTATTTGCCTCTAACTCCATTGTTAATTGTATTTTAGAGTTTATAGAGTTAAGGAGGTCTAAAACTGCATTAACTTTGTCAGATGGTAAAATTTTGAAAGTATCGTCTATGTACCGTTTGTGCAATCTTGGATTTTCAGGAGCAGTAAAAAGGGCTTTCTCCTCAAAATCCTCCTTGAATATGTCGACTTGCTTGTAGAAATCTTGCTTCCACAATAGATAGCATTATATAATTAACAATTAATTACAAAACAATTAATAAGTAGAAACGGCTATAAAATATTAAGTCCACAATTTCTAACATCTAGTTAAAGGTGTTTGCAATAAAGAATACATACACAAATTTATAAAAAATGGCTTTAAAGATATTTTCTTTGCCCCAAAGCCCAAAAAAAATCTTCATATTTCCTCCCGATGTTTGTTCAAAACGCCGTGCATTTTGTAAATATGTACTTAAGTTGTATTGTTGTGTTGTTGTAAAGTACAATTTTACTCAAAAATATATGTGATGTAAGCGACAATTGAACAAGATTTGCTAAAGCGTTTATTCTCTGAGCTATCCCAGTTATCTTCTATCCCATGAGCTATCACGTTTTTACCTTTATTACGTATATGTATTATATAAATCAATGGAATGGTCTTGTGACCCTAAAGTACTAAATTTCCTTTTACGTGATTTATGGACAGCTAGAATCTAAGGCTAAATATTTATGCATGGAAAATTAGTATTTGTTTTAAGCGATCTTCAAAAAAAGGTGAAGGTTTAAACTTCGACTGTATGTTTTTTGTATGTATTTCACGAATATCTTCGTTAATTGTGAACTGATATTGAAGATTATTTTTTATTAAATAGATTATATTCAAGGGCTCTACATATAAATTGAGAGAAAAATTTTCACTGTATATTTTCTATATCTATATATTTTCACTATGTATTTTACAGTTCAATTAAAATGGTAATTTTTTTAAAAAAGTGAGGGTAATAAATGAGCACATAGTCTACCCGATGTTAAGTGGATGCTGTGGCACACAGACATCTACATATGTCGATTCAGAATCAAAATTCAAGGGGCTTGTCCCCCACCGACGCTTTACAGTAAAATGGGCCTCGGCATCAAGCTGCTATTTTACGCTCGTATTCCTGGAGTCCGTGAATCTTTCCTGGTCGAGCCGACCACACGTGCTATCACCATATTATACCTGCAGGATGGCTCCGCCACCTAAAAACTATTAATAAGATTAAAAGCCAAATTTAAAATAAATGTAAAGAATTCGAGAGTTTAATTATTCCCTGGCATTGTATGCCCCTGGAAACATATCAAGGAATCGTAGTGATACCTCCGGGAGCTCTAAATTAATCCCCTTATTCAGTGGTGAGACAAGGCTTTTGTCCTTATTCATCCGTAAAATTAAATATATCATTAATTTATGTCGAGATAATGAAGTACAAATCCAATATCTTTTTAATGAAATTACAAGTAGATTAAGTGAGGAAGCAGCACCTTTTATCGGGGTACGAGTCATCATCATCATCATCATTACAGCCCTTCACAAGTCCACTGCTGAACATAGGCCTCCCCCAAGTAACCTGCATCCAACGACTTCCTGCATGTCTTACCAGGTCGTTACTCCATCTAGTGGGGGCTCGCCCTACACTACGCCTACCGGTACGAGGCTGCCACTCGAGAACCTTTCTTCCCCATCGGTTATCGGTTCTTCGAGCTATATGGCCGGCCCATTGCCACTTCAGCTTACTAATCCGTTGGGCTATGTCGGTCACTCTGGTTTTACTGCGGATATCCTCATTTCTAAGTCTATCACGCAGAGAAACTCCGAGCATAGCCCTCTCCATAGCTCGCTGAGTGACCTTGAGCGTCCTCATACGGCCAGCAGTGAAGGACCACGTCTCAGATCCGTAAGTCATCACTGACTTATCCGACACTATTCCGATGATATCCCGGACGTCAGTCTAAGCGAGATTAGAATGGCTATCCAGCACCTTAAAAACGGCAGGGCCCCAGGCGGGGATGAAATTACAGCGGAGCTTCTGAAAGCGGGTGGAACACCGGTACTTGAAGTCCTTCAGAAGCTCTTCAATTCCGTCCTCCATGGTGGCACTACTCCAGAGGCGTGGAGCAGAAGTGCGGTGGTCTTGTTCTTTAAGAAAGGCGACAACGCTCTCTTGAAGAACTACAGACCGATTTCCCTTCTGAGCCGCGTCTACGTGCTGTTTTCGAGAGTCATTACGAATCGTCTCGCACGCAGACTCGACGACTTCCAGCCTCCCGAACAAGCCGGTTTCCGAAAAGGCTTCAGTACCATAGACCACATACATACCCTGCGGCAGATTGTACAGAAGACTGAAGAGTACAATTTGCCACTTTGCCTGGCGTATGTGGACTATGAGAAAGCCTTTGATTCCGTCGAAATTTGGGCGGTGCTGCAGTCCCTTCAGCGGTGCCAAGTTGACTGTCGGTATATCGAAGTGCTGAAGTGTTTGTACAGTAGGGCTACGATGGCTATCCGAGTACAGAACCAGAGCTCGAAACCTATCCAACTGCAGAGAGGTGTAAGACAGGGTGACGTTATATCCCCGAAACTCTTCACCGCTGCGTTGGAAGACGTTTTCAAGCTACTGGACTGGAAAGGATACGGTATTAACATCAATGGCGAGTACATCACTCACCTTCGATTTGCCGACGATATAGTCCTTATGGCAGAATCGCTGGAGGACTTAAGCACTATGCTCAATGACCTCAATAGTGCCTCCCAACGGATAGGTCTTAAGATGAACATGGACAAAACAAAGATCATGTTTAATGTCCATGTCACACCTATGCCGGTAGTTGTTGGGAACACTATGCTCGAAGTTGTTGACGAGTACGTTTACCTAGGACAAATAGTCCGACTAGGTAAGTCCAACTTCGACCGAGAGGTCAATCGACGGATTCAACTCGGCTGGGCAGCGTTCGGGAATTTACGACATATCTTCTCGTCAGGTATACCTCAATCTCTAAAAACTAGATTGTACAACCAGTGCGTGTTGCCAGTGATGACTTACGGGGTACGAGTATTTTGAAATTATTTTATTCTTTTAATTATTTGAAATCCGTCATGAAGAAGTAAACTTTCTATAATAATCATGCATTCTACAAAATGGCTCGGGTCCAAATTGCGTACTGTTTGAGCCCTCCCGTGCAAACTTGTCGCCAAGTTCATTACCTACAATACCCGCGTGACTCGAAACCTATCTTAAAACCATCCTATTGTTACATCCCATGGCGTTTATATAGTTCACGTAGTCTTCAACTAGCTGCGAGTTCACCAAGTTTCCTCTCCTTGTGGCCAGCCTATAATAGTTGCAACCTCAATCGATGTTTGAAACAACGCTATTTTTGCTTTTCTGTTTGAGAACATTGACTTAATCCACCCGATGGTTATGGTGTTAATATTTTTCCATATTAGGCATCCAAGCACCAGTGACGTAGGACTACTGACGAAGGTGCTCTCAATATTTACAAAGGTACATAGAACTATTTCTATGCCCTCCAGTGCTTTTTCGACCCTCTAAATAACACTGATCGGGGCTGTTTCCTTGGATTTGCCTCTGCAATAAGCATGTTGGTTGTAATCTATAGTATGGGCCGGCCGGCGTGGCTAGAGCTTCATCCTTGATATGTCCATCTGTAACCTTTTTCAATGATATTAGAAGACGGGAAAATAAGTTTGTAGGTCTTAAGAACTTTGCTAAAGCGTAGTTCTTACTTTACTTACTCCTTACTCTACTTATTTATACTTAATGTTGGTACATTAGGTATAAATAGAACTTTGATAATTGTTCATTGCAATATTCAGGTACGGTTTTCTTTCCACGATTTGGTCCCATTCCGGGCTACGCCCCACAGACCGTCTTATCGATACCCTGTGTTAGTGCTTGGTGGACCAGCCGCAACTGCTCCACGCTCATAGGACTCGAATTGCGAATTCCAACACGCGCGGAGCCAACAACGGCACTGAAGATGAACTTCTTCTCCCTCATTGTTAGCCTCACAGATTTCCCGGGCTGGTTTTTGGGGGTTCCTTCTCAAACTGACCGCGTTTCTTCACCTTCGGAACCGGGGTTCGGACAGAGGAACCTCGTCCCATGTCTTCTGTTAGAGAGAGAGAAGGCCTTTTTGACTCCTTTCTCAGCTGATATCAGCCGTCGGTGCCTTTTTTTTACTGTCTCACTAAACTTACGAGGCCTAGTAAACTTTTTCTTACTCCTTCCCTGGCTACAGATGTGCCCTCCACTTCATGGCTCTCTCAGGTTGAGGTGTAGTATTGCAGGGTGTTAGTTAGGCTAAAGGTTCTTTTAGCCTCACCAACATCGTTTTCCATGTGGTGGCGGTATAAGAATATCCACTACCACATACCACATGTAATAAAAAACTACGTGGCAACTGTGGTAAATATGAGGAATACTACCATACAATCTAAGGGGGAGGCCTGTATTCAGCAATGGACTTCTGACAGGCTTCGGTTGTTGTAGTGGTGAACTATCGGTGCTTACATATAATTCACCGGATGTTAAACGATGCTTTTGTATGGTAGGTTTTACCTTCACTTATGCTTGGTCAAGGATCAGAATGCAGATGCAAGGGTAACAATGCCTCTTAAGGATAAAAATGGAATACCTTTGGAATTTTGAAAAGGAATACGTTCTCACAGCATATCAGCGTAAAATAGCAGCTTAATGCTTATGTGTTTTGTATGATGAATGTAGAATTGAATACTCTTGTTTACTGGAAACGATTCATTGCATCTTAGTCCTTGGGGGTTACAATAAATCTGCATTTTGATACTTAATTCATCATTCAAGTGGATATCTATTATAGACCACAGCATCCATTTATCATTAGGTGCGTTGTATGGTATTTTGCCACCCTTAGTCTATAAAAAAAAACTCATTTCCTGTAAAAAGGGTCAACATACTTTCTCTACTAAAATTGATTTTTTGATTTGATGTGACTGAAAAAACAAAAGATTTTTAAAATGAAATAAACAGACTAAAATTCAAATAACAAAACATAAATAAAGGTAAGACGTATATGCTTCAGTATTTGATGTTTATTGCTTCCATAATTCAGCTCAAACGTGGTGCACAAACGTACTCGTCAACAACTTTGACTACGTTTACGTTCGTACTTGTTGACGAGTACGTTTACCTGGGACAAATAGTCCGGCTAGATAAGTCCAACTTCGACCGAGAGGTCAATCGACGGATTCAACTCGGCTGGGCAGCGTTCGGAAAATTACAACGCATCTTCTCGTCAGGTATACCTCAAAACCTGAAAACTAAGTTGTACAACCAGTGCGTGTTGCCAGTGATGACATATGGAACTGAGACGTGGTCCTTCACTGCTGGCCGTATGAGAACGCTCAAAGTCGCTCAGCGAGCTATGGAGAGGGCTATGCTCGGAGTTTCTCTGCGTGATAAACTTAGAAATGAGGATATCCGCAGTAGAACCAGAGTGACTGACAAAGCCCAACGGATTAGTAGGCTGAAGTGGCAATGGGCCGGCCATATAGCTCGAAGAACCGACAACCGTTGGGGAAAAAAGGTTCTCGAGTGGCAGCCTCGTACCGGTAGACGAAGTGTGGGACGACCCCACACTAGATGGAGTGACGACCTGGTAAGACATGCAGGAAGTCGATGGATGCAGATGGCTCAGGACCGTGCTTTGTGGCATACCTTGGGGGAGGCCTATGTTCAGCAGTGGACTTGTAAAGGGCTGTTATGATGATGATGATGATGATGATGATGTGGTGCACAACATTTTCGACTTTATTTACGTCTTACTCTCTACGGGACGTGGTGACTTTAGTATGAAATTGCTGATCGATTTCTAGCTGATGTGTTAACGATTGGCTACTACTAATGGTTTTGATAAAATTTGTTTTATTATTAGCCACTTCAAGACAAATGTTTATTATTATTTTTGTTTTCTTTTTGTCAATTAAACATCTAATAAAAAATAATTTCCACATAATAGTTCCTAAAGTCTAGTGTCAAGAATTATAGCCCAATATTCACAAGCTATTATTTATACATAATTTTGTTATAATTAAATTTTGAAGATTATGATATTTAAATTTTTGTGTTGCCTGAGAGATATCACATAATAAAGGTACCAAAAATAAAATGTGGCCTAATTTCAGTAGTAAGATAGTGCACAAAAAAATAAATCACGGTCGTTAAAAGATTGTGTGGAAATTATTTAATTATTTTTCGTTCTTAAGGTTTAAGCTCTTACTTTTTAGTAAAATTTATTCTTTACTTTTTAAGCGTTTTAAGTAATATCACAAGTTTAAGTTTACAACTAGAATGTCATGTAAATATATTATTATAGACATTTCGTATACGCCTAGAACTTCAATTTTAATTAAATATTTCTTCAAACTTTTATGGGACCATTCCTAAAGTTTATTCATAAAAGAATTGTTTAAAAAGCGTCAGATGTTTCCAAGAAATCAGTGAGAATACATAAGATATTAAAAAATCTTAAACAACACGCATTGATCATTAGCCTGAAATCCTGATAATTATTTTATTTTATCCTGGTGATCTTGATCAGGATACTAAGACAAAGTTATTAAATTATTGTATTGTAATCGGTCTTTGATACGAGTGCAATTATTCGAATCAATCGACAGGCTACTAGTTCGTGAAAATTACATAAAAATATTCCGGTATATGGATTTTATATATTTTAACATTTTATTAAAGCAAAATTGTATAAAAAGGGTTATTACAATATCAAACAAAACATAAATAAAAATAATTCCTGGGAATAAGGTGATCGCCTACTGCTGGTTCTATTTAAATTCACTTAAAAAATATACTTCTTATATTTGGTTCTATTAACATTCATTATTTTATTTTATTCTGGTGGTGTTTACGGTGTTCTATTTTTAAATAAATTTGCTTTTTAGAAACATATAACACGGGTGCGTTCCATTTTTAAATTTTGATCATCTCAATACTTATTGAGTGACTTACGTATAATATCAAAGAAAACATAAATGAAAATAATCCCCGGGAATGAGGTGATCGCCTACATGCTGGTTTTAAATTCACTTAAAAATTTATACGAAATTATTGTAAAGTAAAATATGTTTAAAAATGTAGATCCCGCTGGGTTCCCTGCTGGTTCTTCCCAGGACAGAGGTATTTTTCGAACAAGTGGTAAATAAAAATGACATTCAATAAGTGTTACGTAATAATCTATATTAAATTAAATTCATTCTATTCTATTCTACACATAGATAGATACACGAGTAAAAGCGTAGTTAAAACATACGCAGACAAAGGATGTTGACAGCGGCTGATAACTATTCGCATCGATGACGAAAATTAACGAAAACGATGATATCAGTCCATTCGTTAGCGGCAATTAAACATAACATCCTTATAATTGTTGTATTGTGTTAACAAAACACGGACAATGGATGCTTACAACGGCGCATCGATGATGAAAATTAAAGAAAACGGTGATATCTATTCATTAGCGACAATTAACATAATATTCTTATAATTTTTATAATTTCGTTTTCTTCTTTTTCTTTTCTTCTTACAAAACAAAATGAAGGATGTTGACAACGTATGATTTGGATGATGTTTGAGATATAACGATGCGCGTCGATGATGATTATTACCGAAAAAGGATATATCTATTCATTAGTGACAGTTATAATATTTTTATAAATCTATTCCTATGTATATGTTATTAAATAACAACAATCATACACTTTATGGCGTAGATAAGCAGAGCTAGTTGTAATAAAATCAGGCGTTACTTTGTGGAAAATATTAAATTTTTTTGATATTAATTAGCTGAGATCTGCGTAACAAAATGTGTCAGACCTACTTTGAAGAGCAATTCCATCCCTACCTCATTTTTTTACAATATCACGCCCCTAATAATCACAACATAATTCCCTCTCTTTAAAATTAGATTATAAGTTCTTTTTTTCAGCTTGAATTAGCCTTTATCACGAATATGAATATAGAGCCGTGGTAGCTCAGTGGTTAACGCTCGCTGTAAATATAACAGAATGCGAGTAACCCGGGTTCGATCCCCGCCGGCACCAATGAAATTGTTAATTGCAATTTTAAGTGCTGATTTACCACGTGCTCGGCGGTGAAGGAAAATATCGTGAGGAAACCTGCATGTCTGAGGAATAACAAAAAAAATATTTCGAAGACATGTGAAGTTCGTCAACACGCATTTGGGCAGCGCGGCGGACACTTCCTTGCCCTAAACCCTCTCAGAAATGAGGGGAGGCCTGAGCCCAGCAGTGGGACGTATATAGGCTGTAACTTTACTTTACTTTTCACGAATATGCTACTGCACGTCTCCTGGTAGTTTACCTCTGATGCCTCTTACAACACCCACCAGTATGGAACAGTGTATTCTTAAAAAATGACAGGGCACCAGAAAGTTAATAATAAAAACTGCGGTTGCCAACCTGCTAGACAAGCGTGGAAACTATATCACCCTATGTAGCAACTTTTCTACTGTTTTATGGCAACCTATGGGCAAGTTTATCTTCAACTGTGCAATTGTGATGATAGGCTTTAATTATGACGATTATGGATCATTTCTTAGTTTTGAACTAAATTAGGAGAGAGTTATTACACTGATGCTTTTTATTTAAAGCTTATTATCTCATAAAACGTTATAGGCTAAAACATAGGCACAAAACAAAGATAATAAACCTAAAAATAAGAACGGAAAAAGTAGGTTATCACGTGTTACGACTTTTTTACGATTTCAATCATTCGATTTTAGGACATGTAGAACGCATTACCTGATTCTAGAAACATTGTTTCCGTCGACTTTACGAGTAAAAAGTAATGTTGCCGACTACATACGTCTCACTGTTCAACATCACAGAGCATAGGCTCATCTTATTTATAAGAGGGGTTTGGAGTTGGGTGCTCGACTTAAAGTAGTAATTTAATAAATCCTGATTTCCATCAGCCCAAGAAAGGTCCTCTGTGAGATATAGGTCTTTACCATAGTATAATTGGCTACAAGTAGTGGATAAAAAATTATTTGAAACGAAATTTAAAATGTGTTTAATATCAAACTCGAGTAAACTAAAACTTTAAGATGTGAAGAATTGAGTTAAGACCATAATTACACTAACATACAACACCCTAGTAATATAGTATTATATAGTAGTATATAGACTAACAGACCAAGTTCCGTTGGGCAGTCTTGATGGCTTCTATCCGTCTGCGGAGGACACGATTATAGTGCAAGAGTATAAGCGCAACCACACGTGCACTCTCTACTCCCTCACTCTCATAGCTCGTAACGGCAGCTTACACGACCAGCCGGACTTTCATGGGCGGGAGACAAAAATTCTATTCTCCGATTATATGCACTGCCAAGAGATAAAATTATCTTATTCCTGTAAAGACTTAAGGAAAGGCGTCAATCAAACACGGGACTGCGCGGCTGACTGGTTTATTCTTCAAACGTGTTATTACAGTTTCCACAATTACCCACTATTTATATAATAAAACCTTACATTTTCCCCCTTCAAATCTTTGCATTTCTCTTATTACGATTAAAAGCACACAAAGCTCGCGAAGACGCGTCGGGTCCTGGCGGCGTCAGTGTCAGGGACTGTATAGATTCCGAGAAGCGCGGAACTCATACGAGGTTACATCTAATACATTCGGTGGGTGTGTCCTCGATGCTGTCGGCTCACCTGACACGTCTCTTCGAGACAAGCCCCATCGTCATCGCTACAGACCACATCAGTTTTATTATTATTTCTATCATCACCTTGGGTTTCCTCTTCCCTTGACGTCTGACTTGTGCGCGTTAAGGTATATTTATTTTTATTTTTTATTGGAATTACTTGATCCAGATGTCTACGTTATTCAATCCCCTTTCCAATGTTCACCTTACATGAGACTGGGCCCGTTTTACACACGACTTTCCCCTCAGCCCACGTTTCTCCCCTCGCGGAATAGTCGCGCGTCAGCACGGGATCACCGGGTTGTAGGTCGCGGTCGCGGTGAGTACCGCCGGCTACAGCAGCCTGGCGCTGCTGCGCGGCGCGCGCGACTCTCGCCATGTCCGGGCGCATCGCGTCCAAGCGCCGCGCAGCCACCCGGCGCTGCCGCGCGGCGCGCACGACTCTCGCTACGTCCGGGCGCATTGCGTCCAAGCGCCCGCGCAGCCACCTGGCGCTGCCGCCTGGTGCGCGCGACTCTCGCCACGTCCAGGCGCATCGCGTCCAAGCGCCCGCGCAGCTACCTGGCACTGCCACGCGGCGCGCACGGCTCTCGCCACGTCCGGGCGCATCGCGTCCAAGCGCACGCCCAGCCGCCGCCCGAGCAAGGCGACCACGGGAGGCACTCCTGTACTCACGTGTTCGCAATTCCGATACTTGAATAAAAATATATTGATAACCTGTGCCACATTTTTACCTTCGTGAACCGATCTTTTAATAACTTTTATAATTGTTTTGACAATTTCAATCCATTTAGAATGAGCGTCCACTATGACGAGATATTTTTCAAGCATATTCCGCGAAATCCGCATGTATACGATGCCAGGGCTGAAGTGAAAGAAACTCCCACGGGTGAATCGCAGCGTGCGGTGGCGCGTTGCGGACCACACGGCATGGCTCACAATTTCTAGATCCTTATCGAGACTAGGCCAGTAAACGTAGTTTCTCGACAAATTTTTCATTTTATTAACACCTAAGTGGCCATCGTGAATCTCCTCCAAAACTCGTATACGCAGCCAGTACTACGTAGGTATGAAAAAGGTAAATACTTGTATAGTAAGCAACCGAGATCCGAGACCGAGATGCGTAGTGATCTCGCTCTTACGCGCAAAATACGGTTTTTCTTCTTCGCATCTCACCTCGGGCGGCCAACCGAACATTACATATCCTAAAATTTTACATAACATACTATCTTTTTTCGTTTTATAACTAATTTCCTTAAAATCTACGGGCATACACTCCTCTACGATATTTAAATAACCACTGACGAAGTAAGGCCGCGCTCGTGAGGCAGCGGCAGGCGAGATAAGGCATCTGCCGGCCCGTTATTCTTTGAAGGCACGAATGCTACGGAAAAATCATAGGCTGCAAGACGGGCTGCCCAGTGCTGTAAGCGGCTCGCAGCAGTTTGTGGTATACCTCCTCGTACCCCAAATATATAGCTCAGCGGCTGGTGATCCGTACGCAAAACGAACCTCCTGCCGTACAAATACTGGTGGTGTTTAGTAACACCATAAAATATAGTTAGCGCCTCTTTATCTAGTTGACTATAATTACGTTCAGCTGTGTTCAGAGTTCGTGAAACACAGCTGACAGGCCTTTCACTACCATCTGGTTAGCGATGCGCGAGCACCGCACCCACACCGTATGCGCTGCTGTCCACTGCCAGCACGAGCGGCCGCCCCTCCTCATAATAAGCCAGCATCCGTTCACTCGTTAACACTCGCTTAGCCTCTGCAAAGGGCCGCTCACACTTTGAGTCCCATTTCCAACTCACTTCCTTCTTTAATAATATTCATATAGAGGATGTAACAGAATGCTTAATTTTTGAATAAATTTTCCGTAGTAATTTAATAATCCAAGGAAACTTTTTAATTGAGTTATATTACTAGAAGTCGGTGAGTTCCAGACGGCCTCTAATTTTACCGGATTTGGGTGCAACCCATTTTTGTCTATTATAAAACCTAGGTACCAACACTGGGTTGTAAAAAACTACATTTATTCATTTAACCGTTAAGCCAATATTACGTAACCGTTCAATTACCGTTTTTAGATTTTTAAAATGTGATTCTTTATTCGGGCTTGTTACACAAATGTCATCCAAAAATACTACTGTCCCAGGTATGCCCCGCAGAGTTTCTTCCATAACTTTTTAAAACTTTTCGGGAATACATGTTAAGCCGAAGGGAGTGCGGTGATATACGAATGTTCCTACATGTGTAGTTACACTTGTTGATATGAATGTTTCAAGTCAATTTTCGAAAATTTTACTCCGGGAACCACTCAGGGAAGCAAATAATTCCTCAATCCTGGGCAGAGGATAATAGTCCCGTTTTAGTTTAGGATTAATAGTTATTTTATAATCACCACTTATCCGTATATCCCCACACTACTTGACAACTGGTACTATCGGTGTGCCATATTCGGAATGATCGACGCGGTATATTGTGCCCTCTCGCTCGAGACGCATGAGCTCTTGCTCGACCCGCGCACGCAACGCGAGAGGTACGCGCCTCGCACGAACATACACGGGTTCATTATCCGTCAGCTCTAATTGAATAGTTTTTTTTAACAAGTACCCAGTTTATCAGAAAACACCTCCGGAAACTCAGTCAATAATTAACTTATAAATGCATCATCAGTAATTTTATTAAAGTTTATTTGACTTATATTTAGAGCGTCCATCTCGACCTAACAAAGGACGGCCTCCGTTTTTAATAACATACAGTTGTGAATTTTTTTTTTCGAGTCTCACCCAGTTGTACATCGGCATAAATGTAACCTAGCGATTCGATACGGGAGCCTGAGTAGCAACGTAAAATTAGGTTATCGTCAAATACACGTACTAAATAATATTCGCGGTACCCACTCGTCGCCAGTGTAAAGACTCAAGGAAAGGCGTCAATCAAACACGGGACTGCGCGGCTGACTGGTTTATTCTCCAAACGCGTTATTACAGTTTCCACAATTACCCACTATTCCTATAAAAAAACCTAACAATCCCTATGTCAGAGTTTTATTCACCCTGTGAGCATGGGCCTATGGTAGATATAAAATCCACAGTAGATAAAATAAGAGATTAACTTATCCCCGCAATTATTGCCATTATAAAAAAATACAAAATACATCAAAATTGAAGTCTACTCTAAACCATAAATTCGTTATATTTTTATCTTTGGTCACAATTTTAACAGTTTAAATTGTTTGTTTTTCACTTAACCAATAAAATAACGTTTTATGTTCTTCAAATCGATTTATTTACATTAAAATGAGTGCCAAAAAGTAAGTATGTATTATCACTTAAAATGTTGTAAAGTAACTATTATAATATGAGAACGAAATGTAAACTTAACTAATTTTAGCTAAAAGTCTTTATCTTTATATATAATTGATACAATTTTATGACCTGTTCCTCTATATTTATCGCCAGTTATTTATTGTTCTGATACAGTCACTATATATATTTGACCTTATTTTTCACAGTATAGACGAAAGGCTCAAAGAGCAAAATCAATTACTTCGTACATAGAATATCCACCTAAGTCAAAAGGATGAAAAAGTAATCACACAAATATATTTTAGTTGAAGTATGTATTTATTAATCTTCCCTTTTTGTCAAGTAATTGTCAACACCCTGGTTTGCTCCACAGATGTGATGAGTTGTCCGGTTGTTGTGTTGAAATTTTGAAATTTACAAATTAAATTAATGTTTAGTAAACAAGCATTCTTATAGTAATTATGTATGTTAGGATATACTCAAATATAATGTACATTTGCCTTGTAGTGGCGGTTGAGAATATTCACTACCGCATATCTTCCCATGGGTGTCGTAAGAGGCGACAGAGGGAAACAGGCAGGAGATGGGCAGCAGCATCTTCCTAATAACAACAATAACATAATAAAAAAAACTGCGGTTGCCATCCCGCTCGCCAAGCGTGGCAACTATGGCAAATATCCCCCCATGAGCAACGATGCAAACAAACGGCTCCCAGTCCCTGGCGGCCCCGCTATTCCTGGCTACGGTGGCGACCATGGTGGCAACCTGGCGGGGCAGGGGGTGCTAAGAATCTCCGGTGGAGGTTTGGTTGCCACCTACGATGACTCGACCTGGCAACGTATAACGCACGCACCCTGAGAAATGACGAGAGGATACTGGAGCTGGAAGAAGAGGTAGAGAAGTTGCGCAGGCATATTATTGGATTATCTGAGGTCCGAAGAGAGGGGGAGGACACGGTAATCCTCGAGTCCGGCAACTTGTTCTATCACCGGGAGGGCAACCATCTGTCCCGGAGGTGTCAGATTTATCGTCCATAAGTCTCTCGTCAACAACGTTGTAAAGATTGGGAGTGTGTCGACGAGGGTCGCGTACCTGACACTCAGAATCACCAAACGGTATTCGCTGAAGGTCATACAGGTCTAAGTACCAACCTCGGCACATCCCGATGAGGAGGTGGAGGAAATGTATGAGGATATTTCTAGAGCCATGCATTCCTCCAAAACCCACTACACGGTGTTGATGGGAGACTTCAACGCAAAACTAGGCACAAGAGAAGGCGGTGAGCTGAAGTTAGGGAAATTTTAAGTAGGGTAGAAATCCCTTCAACAACCACCCTAGAACATATTCAATATTATTTTTTACAATATTTCTAAAATATTTTTTCTTGCGAAGTATAGGGTTAAGACGTTATTAGGAAGAGGCTGCTGCCCAGCTCCTGATATGGATAATATGGGGTAGTGGATATTCTTACACCGACATTACATTTCATATTTATAACCTGTTAATATTGTTAATTGCAATTTTAAGTACTAATGTATGAAATACTTTATCGTTATAGTAAAATATCGCTAAATGTATGTCTGAGAAAAAAATATTAAGGACTTTGTGAAGTCAGCTGAAAAACATCACAGCGAAGAAGAATGAGGAAGAAAGATAAGTATAGATTAAATAATGTAAGCAATGAAAAGCATAAAAGCAGGCAAGGCAGCCAGGTATGTTAGAGTATCACTCGAAATAGTAAGGGCTAGAGACAGGACACTCTATATTATGAGGTCGGAATGTATGAAAAAGGGTATGTATGACAATTTATAATTCTGTGTTAGTCTATAACTTAATTCTAAGGTTGTAAAAGTTGGGTTTGGCAGAAAAATCACGAAAGCAGAATAAATTCTGTAGAAATATGATTAATAAGGATTATAATAAGACTGAATTTGAATGACAGTTTGAGAAATTGTGTGATAAGAGAAAAGTGTAGTATGCAAGACGATGTTGTAACCAGGATAAAGAAAGGAATCTTTCGTGGTTTGTCATGTAGAAAGAATGAACTAGGACAGAGTGAAAAAGCAAATTTATATTGCACAAGTGATGGGTGGAGTCGGGAAGAGATGAACAAGACGAAAGTTTGTCGACCAAATTGGCGATATATTGAAGATGGGCAAAAGTAAGAGTACCTTTAACAGACAAGCATGTATGCGTAGGTGTATAGATGTAAATGAAGAGAGGAGTGTGTCAGGATTGTACCAAATGCGTGTTTATGATATATTATGTTAGCTGTACGTGTTCATAGACTATAGGAGCTACTTACCGTTACGGCGGCTCTACACGTTGGCTAACACAGTGGCGAATGTAGTGGCCTGTAGTGGAATGTAGTGGAATGTAGTGGTGTAGAGCATTGGCCAACGTGTAGAGGGGGTGTTTGGGCTTCATTGGTATGTATTGGAACGATGGCCCGCAAGTTGGCGCGAGATCCGTGTGGTGTCGGTTTTTTACAAAAGATCAAAGGATTGTTGGCAGAGGTTGGTCGCCGCGTCCACACGTTGGCCGCGCGTTTAGTTTGCTACAAGCTCCCAGAGTGATTACACGCATCTGATTAAAATTTTATATTCACGCTTTGTAGGGTGGATGACCCAATAACCAGCCTTTTAGTGCCAATTTCAGCTTTAAACATTCCTACTACTTTAATTAGCGCGATTTAATTATCTTTAAACATTTGTTTTAATCAATAAGCTATTTATAAAAAAAAACGTTTTTTTACAATCAGATTATTACGAGAACAATTTTAAAAAGAAAAAAATGAAGCACGTCGTTTATACATGGTAGAACCATGCAATTATATTAGAAGTATAGTTGCAGCACGAAGTTCGGCTCGACCGGGGAAGGAGTGATTACACGCACCGGATTTAAATTTTATATTCAAGCTTTGTAGGGTGGTGCCCCTATTACCAGCCTTTTAGCGCCAATTTCAACTTTAAACATTCCTACTACTTTAATTAGCGCGATTTAATTATTTTTAAATATTTGTTTTAATCGATAAGCTATTTATCAAAACAAATAATGAACATTTATTTACAATCAGATTATTACGAGAACAATTATTTTAAAATGAAAAAAATGAAGCACATCGTTTATACGTGGTAGAACCATGCAATTATATTAGAAGTATAGTTGCATCACGAAGTTCGGCTCGACCGGGGAAGGAGTGATTACACGCACCTGATTTAAATATTATCTTTCACGCTTTGTAGGGTGGTGCCCCTATTACCAGCCTTTTAGTGCCAATTTTTAACTTTCAAAGTTTCTACTACTTTAATTAGCGCGATTTAATTATTTTTAAATATTTGTTTTAATCGATAAGCTATTTATCAAAACAAATAATGAACATTTATTTACAATCAGATTATTACGAGAACAATTATTTTAAAATGAAAAAAATGAAGCACATCGTTTATACGTGGTAGAACCATGCAATTATATTAGAAGTATAGTTGCATCACGAAGTTCGGCTCGACCGGGGAAGGAGTGATTACACGCACCTGATTTAAATATTATCTTTCACGCTTTGTAGGGTGGTGCCCCTATTACCAGCCTTTTAGTGCCAATTTTTAACTTTCAAAGTTTCTACTACTTTAATTAGCGCGATTTAATTATTTTTAAATATTTGTTTTAATCGATAAGCTATTTATCAAAACAAATAATGAAAATTTATTTACAATCAAATTATTACGAGAACAATTATTTTAAAATGAAAAAAATGAAGCACATCGTTTATATGTGGTAGAACCATGCAGTTATATTAGAAATATAGTTGTAGCACGAATGGGTCGGCTCGACCGGGGAAGAAACACGCTCTCACAGAATATCAGCGTAAAATAGTAGCTTAATGATGCTGTGTTTCGTATAGTGAGTGTAGAGAACCAGAGACCCTTTTTAAAGGAAACGAGGCATTTCATCTTAGTCCTCACGGGTGACAACGCATCTGCATTTTGATTCGTAATCGAGGATAGATGTAGATGTCTGTGGGCCACAGTAACCACTTACCATCAGGTGAACTGTGTGCACGTTTGTCACACTATCCTATAAAAAAACGACGATTTCTTATAATTTAATCGTGCAAGATTTCGAATCATCATCATCATTACAGCTGTTCACAAGTCCACTACTGAACATCCTCCTCCACAGACAGCCGCAAAGCATGGTCCTGAGCCACTCTGCTCGTCATGAGTTTTCATTTATGTTCTAAGTTATAATTAGTACCTATTATTACGTCAATTATATTTATTGCTATTGTTTTTGTCTTTCTCAAAAATAATTAAATTACCAAATAAATTATATGGTGTTTTTATATACATCAAATGTCTGATAGAAATGCAAGTACATATTTTGCTAAACTTTTAAATCAAAACCCAATTTTAAAACATAGACTAATCGATTATAACTCCTTTAACTTTAAAATAAGTTAAGTTCTTATTAATGGTATTTATTCCAGTTTATGATGCATGTAAAAAATAAATAAAGCTAATCGTATATCGTATATCTATTTACAGCCCCATTAATAATCACTATTATTTTATAATTCTTTTATAAAAACGTTAACCCCACACTAGGATTTTCTCCCGTATCGCGTAGGCAGTTTACAAACATAAATTGCACAAGGACACACATCCAGACCCGAAACAATTATTTGTAGGACATACAAATACTTGTTCCGTGCGGGATTAAACCAGCGGCGCTCGGCGCAGCCACTCATTGCTGAGCCACTGCGCCACGATGCTTATAAATTCGTCCGCACATTGGCCCGAGCCGAAGTAAACTGAACGACCTTCCAACGTGTGGACGCTGGACGCCGTCACCAACTCTCGGCCAATATATTCGCCACTCCATTCGCCACTGTGTTGGCCAACGTGTAGAGGCGACATTAGGTGGAAAGAAAATTGAAAGTTGGGAACCTAATGCAGGATAACTCTTTTTGCAATTATAAAACTAGCTTTATATATTATGGTAAGGGCGCTATATTAACGCGTATAATTAGAGGATATTTATTCCTTTTAAAGTATAATACAATTACGGGTCACATGCTAATGTTTTTCCACAGTACACTGTAATGTAAACCCTAATAGTGAAGCCATGGTGATTATTTTCCTTATATCACTAAATTGTAAAGGAATTTTATATAGCAAGATTTAGTAGGATAACGTCCCGTTTACGAGGTAACAATGACAGGGTTTGCGCATGAATGCCACAAGAGTCTTATGTGCCCTTTACACTGTACGAGTTTCTTTGTTAAAAAGATAAGATAATTGAATGCAATTAATTAAAACTAATAATACCTTTTAAGAATTGAAAGTACTTAGCTGTTTACATGAGGATTTTTTATAATATAAGTTGGACAAACGAGCACACGATGCACCTGATGGTAAGTGATTGCTTTGACCTATCGACATTGACATCTATTATCGATTACGAATCAAAATGCAGATGCGTTGTTAGTCGTGAGGAATAAGATGGAATGCCCCCATGCCAGTAAAATGGGTGTCAAGTTAACTACTGTGCTGTTATTTAACGGTGATATTCTATGAGAGCCGACCCATTTGTGCTACAACTATACTACTGCAGCATGGTTCTATCACGTAAGAGTACAAGGATGAAGGATAACCAAATTATTTTGAGTGATTGTACGCAAAATTCCTATCTCTCTTTACTTTACACCACGAACTTTTTCCTGGCTTGACTTGTCTAAACACATATTTGTACCATTTATGTTACTTCAAGTATTGTAAGTATTAACAGACGCAAATTTTTATTTATAATTCATTGTTATTTCCAATAATAACGTTTCGTTCTGTGAAGTATTCTCACTAATATTAATTTACAATTTTGAAGCACTAACATTTTTAAAGCAGTGCGTATGATATATTGCTTTAACTTTACTATATGCCACAATCGAAAATCTCGTACATTGTAAATGGGCCTTTGTTTTATTTGTTTCGGCACAGCCAGCGGTGTCTGTGTGGTTTGATTAAAACATTTAATATCCAATATCTGCCGCCGGCTCGATAGTATAGTGCTTAAAGATTGCACTGCGGCGCTACGCACCGGATGCTGTTTCGAATCCCGTAGATAACAATTGTTTGTATGATTTAAAAATAACTAATTTGAGTCCGAATGTTTGTTCAGAATTCTAATGTAGTGGCAATGATTTTTTTTAAACACAATAAAACACCTTGTTCTGGGTATTTATTTTCCTACAGTATTTTTAATCTTCTATTTTTGATAATAATTAACCGCTGGATGATAAGGTTTGTTTTTAAAACATGTCATTTAAATATTATAGTACTCAGTTGACCGAGCTTTGCTCGGTATTTTTTGCTCGTTTTTTTTAATTCATGCACTTATCCATAACAGGGCAACTCCCCCATAAGATCAACCGCACAGTAATCCCTTCGTCTTTTCCACAGCAGAAGTACCTATTCATCCAAAACCATCATCGATCGAGCTGAGATATGGTATTTCGTCCGGTAACAGCCAAGTTTCCTGGAGTGCAATTAAATCTGCGTGGCGACAGAGTTCTCTAATACTGTCCAATGTGCGCTTCACATTTCTACAATTATACGTTCAAGTGTAAATTATTTTAATCAGAGGAATCTCTGTTCGTATTTCTATGTTTGAAGTGTACAAATTTTCTAAAAAAAATACCCTTCGGCCATATATTTGCATCAAGATACGGAACAAGAAACAATGGTACTTTGTCACAATCTACAAAGAATTTATAGACTTTGTGATAAGTAACCTTTTTTATTTGAATTTTTTAGAGCAACACTGTTTCCTGTGTTTTGATTTTAATGTAATTAATTATATCGCTTTCTTCCCTATCTTGAAAATTGCCGATTTTACGTACTGCGGCTTTAAATTTTTCTCCCAAATCGCTCGTATATTACACTGGCTCTCTACATCTTTCAGACCAGCACACAGCTTTGCAAGTACTGATATTTAGCGGCTGAAATAGGTAAGACTGTAATAAATTATTTTAATTTAAAAATATGTTAAATTATAAAGTAAAAACTATTTGTTCGAATAATATAATGTAGTAGATTTTCTTATTAAACGTAATGCAGTACGTTCATTAAGAAAAAAATCTCGATAGAAAAAGATGGTGAGGACAGATTTCTACAGATTCCACTTTGCAATATACATAATACGGTGAAACGTAACGTATCTCTCTTTAAGATTACCGTTTAATCGATCTTGACCAGCTAAATTTTCTAAGGACAAATGTTTTAAGAAGTTAAGTTGGTAATTGATTTTGTCAATCACTAATATTAATAAAGAACTCTCGCGTACCACAGAAAGTTTTCAAATGTTTTAATTGATGTAGTATTTTTTTTCTTTTTTGGAATTAAAGTGAGCCAAGGTAGTGCCAGTTACTCGACTCCACCGAGTCAGTAATTCATTCTGGGGGCGATGTATACGCTTTTACAACAAAATCTCAGAAAATATACAAAATTTATCATACACAAAGTTCAAAAATGTTATTAAACTAAGTTTGTATAAAAAGGGTTATTATAATATTAAGGAATTGGTGGATGATAATAACCCTTGGGAAGGGTGATCGCTACCAAGCTATTTCTAATTTGTTTGTGTTGCTAATTGTAAACATGATTGTAAGCTATTATTGGAAAAAAATAGTCCCGCTGGGTTTCTTGCTGGTTTTTCCTAGGACAGAGGTTTTTTTTTTTGCGAACCAATGGTAAATGAAAAAAGTGACTTTAAATAAGTACTTGTTATAATCTACATTGAATAAAAAAGTTTCTGTTTCTGTTTCTGTAGTTTAGTAGAAAAGCTGTTTTCGTGCTTTCCGAAGTAAGGAGGCGAAGAAACACACAAACTTCCTGACGCTGGCTAAAGAAGAGTCAGGAATTTTGTGGTATTACCTTTGGCTTGAGCCGAAATTAGTACAGTAAAAATAGTAAGCAGTCGCGCTTACCGACATTCTTCCATTCAGACAGTCCAAAACTAACACACCTAAAGTAACGGCACTGCTGATTTTATAAAAACAGGTAGGAGAATGGTTCCCATTCAGACGATACCTGTGTTTTAAAAGCTTTAAGCCATATTAACAACAGCTTTGACTTTCAATACATTTTATTGCCAATAACAAACGCATTCAGTACTCGTGACAACTTTTGGCTTGTATCAAAATGTATAACAGAAATTAAATTTAAGAGCTACAACAAACACAGAATGACGAACATGCTGCAGCGAATTGTGGCTGCTGCAAGAATTTGTTAGCTTGATCTGGAAACACCCACGCTCACACAGAATACCGCATCCATCAGTGTTTCGTATGGATGACCAGAACCAGAGGACCTGCAACGTGACATTCCACCATAGCCCTCGGGAGTCGCAAAGCATCTGGTTTGTGTATATGGGCCACAGCGTCACCGAGCATGAGGTCGCACGCACTTAGTCCGTGTGTTTGTCACCCTCATTTCTAAAAAAATAATCAAAATTTTGTAAGGCTACAGTTGTACCTACCTTTCCTCTTCGTATAGTAACATAGTGAAAAGAGTCTCCGGTTTTTTACAAAATTTATGCACGACACGACATTTAAGAATATATCAACCTCATGTAAACAGTAGCTCAAAAATCTTCTCTGGAATATTTCTCGCGTTACCGTTAAGTAACGTTACAGATAATTATTACTCCACTACTTAACACGAGCTTCCCTCAAAGATTGCCCTGTAGAGGATGATATTTTCTATATATTTGCTTGGCAACTAAGGTAGCTGTAGTATTTTTGTAAGTTGTTATTATAAAGACGCTGCCCATCTACTGGTTTGTTCCTCTTTGTCGTCTTTTACGTCACCTACGAGATTTAAGAAGCGACATGAGAGATGGATATTATGATGAGTTTCATGTAGTGGATATTGTTACAATGCCAATGATGGTAGTAAAAGCTGTATACCTACGTCCTTTATCTTGAACATGCGTATAAGCGAGCCATGTATGTAAAAGAAGTTACAATAATCACAATTTTTTATACAAATAAGCTTGCAGTGAAAATGGAGCATTAGTTTCAAATGCACGTCTAAAATAATCGCATATCATAATATGCCAGCAATTTTCAATATTGCTCGTGCGCTAATTCCGATTAAACTACATAATATGGACTGACGCAATATGTGGGCATTGTTTTGGTAGTGCGGTGTTGATGAAACATACTAATTAAATTCAGCAAATGTAATTATTTAATTTAAACGATTCTGGTTTTAAAATTAACTTTATCACAATACGATAATTAATAATAAAAATACGAATATTTATTTATAGAGTATATAGTAATAAAAGACCAAACTTTATATTTTTTACCTTTCAATCCAGTTTTTACGGATTTTAACGCGTATATGCCCGACGTTTTGATGGCTGGAATATAAAATAAGTTAAAATATACGACGAGACGTGATCCTTCAATGCTGGGCGTATGAGGACGCTCAAATTCGCTCAGCGAGCTATGGAGAGGGCTATGCTCGGAGTTTCTCTGCGTGATAAACTTAGAAATGAAGATACCTGCAGTAGAACCAAACATAGCCAAACGGATTAGTAAGCTGAAGTGGCAATGGGCCGGCCTTATAGCTCGAAGAACCGACAGCCGTTGGGGAAAAAAGGTTCTCGAGTGACAGCCTCGTACCGGTAGGCGTAGTATAGAGCGACCCCCCCCCCCCACTGGATGGAGTGACGATCCGGTAAGATATGCAGGAAGTTAGTGGATGCAGGTGGTTTAGGAACGTGCTTTGTGGCATTCCTTGGGGGAGGCCTTTGTTGAGCGGTGGACTTGTGAAGTACTCAGTAAGAAGAAGGAATCCGTACAAACGAGTTTTATTTAAATGTGCAGTTTTCGCCTCAACATAAAAAATCATTATATTTGACCTTGTTCTCCATGAAGAAGTAAATTATTAATGAAGAAGAAGAACAAGTATGTAGGACGGCTTCTTTATACTTTATTGGGACAAAAACAGTACACATTAATGTGATACAATACAATTCAATAATGCAAGGAGAACTTAACCCACACCAATACCTATAAAGTAATATAATATGTTTAGGTTAATGTTTTCTTATAAATACTACCGTACTTCCGAGAAATGCCTTATGGGCAATGACGTATTATATAATAAGTTCATACATCATTGCTTAAGGGTACTACACTAGTCGCTTATTCTTCCATACAAACGTAGTCCGGCGATTACTCCACTGTTTGATGATGTACGTACAAAATAAAAAATGATTTTAATTTGTCTCATCATTGTCTAGCCCTGCGTGGAACCAAAAAAAAGTAAAAAAAGAGTATGTTTAGAAGTTATAAGCGTCGAAAATTCCGAATTTCAACACTACCTAGTTTTAACACATCTTTGGGCGGAAATAAATACCATAAGAAGAAAATTGCAAAAAAGTTACCATACAGGGATAGATTAGTTGTTCAAAATGCAAATAATTTTATTTTAAACATATAAACTCAATAGATTTTTCATGACATCCAGACTAGCAAAGGTCTGTTTATAAAATTTCGCGCGCCCGTTTTTGTTATAAAACATCTTGCCTTTCGCTACAAATTGTTTCCCCGATCAACGGGATGGACGGAGGGGGGGGGGGGGGGCGCAGCGCGCACTCACATATACTCACTAGGTAAGCCGCTGCTATCTATTTATGGTTGTAATACCTACATATCTACATATTTATTTAGAAAAATTGCTTCCTTTTGTTCGTGTCCATTGCTGAAGCCGGGATGAATATAGATGCTAAAATGTGCCCATTAGTTTGTTGAAGCACATTTAGTTAAAATTGAAAACAGGTAGGTACATAATAATGAACTTTCGATACAGGTAGTACATTAGGTACTTAACTATTTTAATTTGCTAACTAACGAAAACATCTCATAGATCTCATAGATAAGCACGATTATCGAAAATCTTAAAATTATCTATTAATTTAATTAGAATAGGTAATTTTTAGATTTTCGATAATCGTGCTTACGTATAAGAATCTCATATCCTAATATACCTAATGTAATTTATGTAAGTACATAATAATCTAAGAAGGGCAGTCAATGATAAATAAAATGTGTTTTGTAAGTTGTTTTTTTAAAAAGAGAGGTCAGTCCAGGTATTACATTGGTCATGTCATACGAGAACCAGGCTAATATGGTCCTTTGAAGAAAGAATCATACAGATGTGAGTGGACAACTTAGTACCTACTTTTTAGGATTCCGTACCCGAAGGGTAACCGGCAGGGCCCTATTACGGAGCCTCCGCTGTCCGTGTGTCTGTCTGTCAGCGGGCTGCATCTCATGATCCGTAATAGGTAGATGGTTGTAATTTTCACAGAACGTGTATTTCTGTTGCCGCTATAACAGCAAGTGGTAAAAATAAATTTGAAATTAAAGGATTTTCTGCTAGAAAAAGAAACGTGTATTTTTGGCTTTTTTGATCGATAGTAATATGTATATTTAAATCCTGTAATCTCGGAAGCTCGGAAGTCCGATTCGTTTGGCAAAATATTTGTTTATATTTAACTTTACCTCAGACATATTCATATTTTTTATATATAATTTACTATACTACTATATAAGCTACTACTAAAAAAATAGTAGCAGCTTTGCTATGGTATTATAGTATATTTTGGATTAGATTTAATTTATTACAGAATAATACGAACTATATAAAAACTAAGGAGCGCATCAACCTACCTTAGATATTGGGTTATGAATACAGATAAGTACACATAGGATTTAGTTTCTAAGTTGTACCTACATATTTTATAGCCTTCGTTATGAATAGCATAAACAGGTCAAGCCCCCTAGCCTGCAAACGTTTCGTAACGAATCTCTTACTACAATCGTGCCTTTTATATGTTTGGAATGACCACCTGACTCGTTCAGTGATGCCATTCCCATACAGTGTTTAGTATTCAACTAGCGTTATCTATTATAAAATAAATCAAAATTTTATTCATATTTCGCTAATTGTGTCTGTACTGTGAATTAGATTTACAATCGATCTCTAAATTGTAGTTTTCTTCTAATTACTTACCTGGCCTAGACGTGTTCTTTGGACTTCTGCAAGGAAGTCTGTGCTGTTAGTATTCTGTTTATATATGTTACTATTTTGATAGACGTTTGTGCTTGTCCCTGCAGTGATACAATGCCTATTGCTGATAACTTTCTAAGTACTAAGAGAATATTTCAAACCGCTATTGAACACAAACAAACAATAAACAATTTACAAACTAACATATTTTATTTATTTAATTAACCTATATAAAAGCCCCCACTCACATCAAAATCGCGCTGTCGAAAAAGCATTTATCCTGACACTGGCTGACATATACTTCGGAGAGTTGCCTGTGGGCTATTATAGCTAACTAGCTATGGAAAGTAAATACCTATTAAGAATACATAGTACCTACAGTAATATTTGCATAACCTACAGTAAAATACAAAAACATAAAGAAAACATAATTATGTTACACTTTTTTGTGTTTGTTTTAGAAATTGTTATATTTTTTTCAAAAAAAGTTTTTTATGTTACCGTTTTTAGTTGAGAGTTATGTCCCTTTAGTGGGTACAGGCGTGATATTATATTGTGTGATTGTGTAAAGAATGCTTAGATAGGCGATAGCAGCAATCGCGGTTGATTTGCTGTCATTTATTGAAGAGTGCCCTCGATTTCTCCAAGATCCCATCATCAGATCCTGATCTGACCATCATCGATTACCGTGGGATTATCTGGAAAATATATCCTTTCAAACAAAAATTTTCCAAATCGGTTCAGGCTTCAGGCATCTTCGATAAATCGAGGGACAGAACATACATAAACAAAAACCAACGAATTGAGAACCACCTCCTTTTTTCGAAGTCGGTTAAAAAGTAGGTAAAAACAAATCAATGGAATTATTATATACTTAATAACAACATCTACTTAAGTTCACATAAAAACTTTCATAATAACAACTAAGTACATAAATTGAGTTCATAATAATTACGTTTCACACAGCAGATCCTAAGTTATAATAACACCAATTTGTTTTCTCTCTCCTTTCTCTTTTTAAAATACGTTACCCCACAGAAGGATTTTCTCCAGTATCGTGAAGGCAGTTTACAAACATAAATTGCACAAGGACAAACATCCAGACCCGGAACAACAATTTGTAGGCCATACAAATATTTGTTCCGTGCGGGATTCGAACCCGCGGCGCCCAGCGCAGCCTCATTGCTAAGCCACTGCGATACGGAGTTCAAATTGCCGTTTGAGTTTATGTTATTATTCAAAACCGAATCGCATAGGTAGGTACGCGATGACGCCGTCTCGCATTGCGTCACTCGAGTGCGTATGTGTGTGCGCACTAGCTTCTTACATCTCATCACAGCGTCTATCCCTTTCGCACGTGATGTCGGCTGAGATAGCATGCATTTTTACCCCGCCCACCACTTAGTTCGTGCCATCGACTAGGGCAACCTTAACCATCACGCTCGGCTGGCCAAGTACCCACCAACTTTTTGCACCTTTGACGCTGTTCCATGTTGCCAGTCTTCGTAATTTATGTTTGACGTAAAAGCAATGCTGTGCGGCCATCTATGCAAGCCATTTGGGTATTTTTGGTGTATCTTATAAACGTTTCTTATTACAATCTAAAAACGAAAAATGATGATGGATTCATTTACGTTATACGTCGCGGAAAATATATGGCAAGCGCTTAATACCTACTTGGTTTAGACTATGCTAACAATTATTATAGGCTGTTATATTCAGATGATTAAACAATGAGTTTTAAGCTTTTTATAGATTGAAACGTTGACACAAACACATGACACGACGAAACAAACAACAAATGAAAAATGAACACTTTTTCCGTTTTATGGTAAATAGATTCTGTGACCCATAGACATCTAAATAGTTATCACTTTTAAGGACTAAGGTGGAATGGCCGGTCGCCTACACTCAGCATATGAAATTTATCGCTGATATTCTGTCAGGGTGAATCTCCCAGTCGAGCCGATTAATTTGTGCTACAACCATAATATAGCAGAAGCATGGCGCTGCTTCGTCTATAGTTGCATCACGGCTCTGGCCTGTCTATAGTTGCAGCGTGGATCTTGGTCGATATAAAAGTTTTAGGACGTATTCTGTAAGTATGTTGATCCTGTGGCCCATAAACATTCTACATCTGTCTTCGATCATGAATAAAAATACATTAATGCTGTCATCTCTGTGGACTAAAGCGGAATACTATATATGACTATGTCAACGATCTGAGTATTCGTCTAACACCACACTCACTCATGTATCATCTCATATACTTTGCTAGCAAATTTTTGTCTTTTATTTTAGGTTAGAACAATAAAGTTAAGGGTTCTGATATTCAGCCTTGATGATACGCTATAAACCATCAAAGGGATCGCTTAAACCATCTCCATAGTTATTAACTTTAGATTGCAATAAACCGAATTGCGCCATGCTTTTACAGCAGAATTAGGAGACGTTATAGAGTATATGAAAACAATTTTCTTTTGAAACATAGGACTATCAACCTTAATGCTGTGCATTTAAGGTAATGTTGCGGGTGTTAGTGAACGCAAGGGTAGTGTTTATGGCAATGTTTAGTAGGATAATATCCCTTTTTATGAGGTAAGAATGATAGGGCTTAGGCATGAAGTAGTATTTTTAACATTTTATTTATATGTAGCGTTTTATGCTTTCACTCTCTTGTTGGGTTTGTTATGTGTTTGAACACAGACACACAATTTTAGTATCACCAGATTTATAATATAAATTTGCGAACTTATATTATTAAAAAGACTCAACTTCCTCTTCACAGTATACATCTCAGTAAACTGAATGTGTGCGTAGTGAAAATGGCGCAACTGGGGAGCCACCACAATGTTGACAATTATTTTTAAAACTTTGCTGTCATATCTGGAATCAAATATTACTCAATAAAATGTGTATAGAGTATGTAGTATATTACCGTGTAGAGGCGGTGTAAGAATATCCACTCCCCATATGATTCCGCGGGTGTCGTAAGAGGCGACAGAGGGAGACAAATCAGGAGATGAGAAGCAGCGTCTCCACAACCACTAAAATAAAAACCAATCCCGCTTACCAAGCTAAGCTTTTATGGCAGAAATCTCCCTAATGAGGCCAATCTCTGAGGGATACCTACGTTCAGCAGTGGACTTTAATATTCTGTAACAGTAACGGTAACGTCATGATATGTATAAGTCTGTCCTAGCTCTTAGCATTATGGAAATAATTGAATTTAAGTTATATATTAAGCTTACTTAAGACTATACTTTAATGAAAATTAAACTCATTTGCCATTTTTGTAAAAGTAAAATATGACCATTTATGAGCACACAGTTCATTGAAATTAAAAGAATACTGGGACCAATGTACATCAATAACCGATTCAGAATCAAGTCACAGATACGTTGTCGGCCCTGAGGACTAGGAAGGAATGCCTTGTAAACAGAAAGTATAATATCTCACCATACAAAGCACAATAGAATTAAGCTACAATTTTACGTTGGTGCATCGTGCGAAAGGCCTTGGCTTTCCGTTTGTGACTTTAACACATATAAAATTACATAATATTTTTACAAACACATTTCTTTATACTCAACTGAAGTAACGAAACAAATTTAAATCTCTCCTGATAGTATGTCGGTAGTCGTTGGGAGCACTACGCTGCAAGTTGTTGACGAGTATGTTTACCTGGTACTAGTAGTCCGACTAGGAAGTCCAACTTTGACCAAGAGATATATCATATACATTTTTCATTATGCATTTTTAAGTGCTAAACGTAGAGATAATTTGGTATTATATATGATTTAATATATTGTAGGTGATGAGAGGTAAATGGACTGTATTTAGGGAGAAAATTGAACTATTACTGGGAAGAAAGCTAATTACTGTGACATCTGTCTGACTAAAATTCGATAAACAAAAATTGCTATTTTTACCTACAAGGGGTTGAGTCAAAATTAAAGATATTTAAAATAAACACAATATTGAACACTATTTACAATTAATTTTGAGGCACTTAATACTAAAACACCATATGAACCTAATAGGGATCTTGATTGTTTTGTCTTGAGAGCTGTAGCCGCGCGAATGACGAAACCTCGCCAGAAGCGCTTCTTTTATTTCGACGGCCAGTGTAACTTAGGCGCAGAGTTGGTGCGAGCGGCGTTTGTTCTTGCGGGGCCCTCCCTTATTCTGATGTGGAGTGCGGGAGACTTGTCGACGTGGGTGCGGTGCGGGATGACGGATGACTGACGATCATTTT
Source organism: Parnassius smintheus behrii (assembly GCA_036936625.1). NCBI lineage: Eukaryota > Metazoa > Arthropoda > Insecta > Lepidoptera > Papilionidae > Parnassius > Parnassius smintheus. Next base: position 5,021,757 of record JAUPFT010000012.1, read on the forward strand.
CTTCGCCGTCCGCAACATATATATAGTTTTTGATGTCATTATAGTTTACTCTAGTGAGATACCTTTTTACTATTTTTTTAGCTTTCGATGTTGTGCAATTTTAGATGACGCAGACTTCAAGTATTTTGTTACAGATATGGGGTTGTGTAAAATGCGAAGGGTGATGCGTGAAAACAGACCTGACTGGCCTGACCTGAGCTGGAATTGGGATTTTAAAATATAAGTTTAGTGATTAAGTGGTCGTAATTAGGCGAATGAATTATACGTACTTTCCCATGGGTTTTTAATACTGCGGATAGAATATTTAGAATATATGATGACGTACACTCATAACCTCGGTATCCCGATAAAGGTCAGCCGTAGGGTATTGGTAGGGCTTTTTAACTATGACCTCCAGAATTGCTCTCTGTACCCTCTCCAATTGAATCATGGTTGCTTTGGAGGCACCACCCCAAGCTTTATGGAGTAACGAGCTGATAAGATATGAAGGATGTCGATGGTTACAGGTGGCCTATATTGAACAGTCGACCTTTGAAGGGCTGTAATTATGGTGATGATGATGATAGTAAGTAGTTAGCACAATTTATTGACCTCACCTGCGGTCAACTTCAAACAAAGAAGGCTACAGATGCCTTGTTTTCTGTGAGAATTAGATGAAATGCCCCACATGCTTATATTATAATGGATCTCTATGCCCTTAATATTTGAACAAAGCACAACAGGCACTGCTAATTGGCTGAAACGGTAGGAGGGTGGTTCCAACCTAGACGGACTTAATATTATTTTTGAGCGCAAGATCCTAGCTTTTATTCATAAAAAAATTAAATATTCGGAAAATAAAGGAATACGTAAACAACTTGAAATTCTCAGTATTACCGCATATTCCACACTGGCCAGTGACGGTTTTAATCGTTACGGCTATAAAACATCAGACTATTTGGTGAATTCTGGGGTTTTCATTTATTTTCGTGTTGTTTAATTTCACTCGTTGCGTCCCGTATTGCATAACGTAATTATGCTTCTCTTAATTTTTGCTTTTAAATAAAGTTTCGTTATATTTAGATGAATTTAAAGTTTCATTACATTTAGTTTAATTTTATTAGAATCGGATCCACTTTGGCACTTATTGTTTACGGCGTATGAATGATGTGGAGGGCAATTCTCGTAAGGAACTGTTGTGGGCAGTCATCAAGTTAATAATTTATGATTAGGCTCTTTCAGGATACCCGCATCCGATTTCAGGATAGCTGCAGCAAAGAATAAATAGAACATTCCATTTATTCTTTGCTGCCGCTGCAGCATAACCCAATGGATAAGTAAATTAAAATGGGCCAACCACATAGCTCGAAGAACCGGCAACCGATGGGGTAAAAACGGCCCACAAGTGGCAGTCTCGCATCGGTTAACAAAGTGTAGCCCCTCTGGATGCAGGTGGATCGGGGTTTTGCTTCGAAAATAAAACTCAACGAAAGATGCAGGGAGTTGATTAAAGCAGTTGTTTGAGGACTATGTTTTTTAGCAGAAGTCTTCGTGTAGCAGTAAACTTGTAATTGGCTGTGTTGTAATTTAAAGTTAAAGTTCCAGTCCAGTCCTATGTACGTTCCACTTGTGGGCGCAGGCCTCCTTTCATTTCTGAGAGGATTTTAGGGCAAGGAAATATCCGCCGCACTGGCCAATGCGTGTTGGCGAATTTCATGTCTTCGAAATATTTTTTTCTCTTATTTATCAGATATGTAGGTTTTCTCACAAAGTTTTCCTTTATCATCAAGCACGTGCTAAACGCGGTGGTGATGATAATGTTTTTTTTTAATTTTTAAAAGACAAATTTTAACTAGAAACCCATCTGATTGTTAGCGGTGATTAGACTCTAAACGGAAAATAGCACTATTTTAAAGTAAACAAAGCGTATTCACTCACGCCCTGAAGACATCTAGATTGTAGATGAAGGGAAAGACATACGTTGATAAGCTGTTCTCCTCTATTGCTGTCCACAGTACGAAAGACTAAGCAAGCCACTTGTCCCACGATGGATAAAGGAGGGAGGAATAAAGGCAATTGATTCCTGCGTACACTCACCTACTATACTACGAGTATAGAAAATCGAGAGGCTGGCTACTCTGCGCCTGTACTAGAGACTAACGTGATTAATTTAAAACAGTTTAAGATCACCAAAAAACCTCTAGTACGACTCTCTATGTCCAACACTGCCAGGTGGTATATGTAATGATAATGATGCTTCTAATAAATTTGCAATATTATATATATATATATATATATATATATATATATATATATATATATATATATATATATATTGTTACGAGCTTGAGGTTTGTGACAATAAAAATTGCCGATAAAATTACCTAAATTAACACTTTAATTTACTTTACACAAATTAAAACTTAAAACACTAATAATTAAACACACTAATTCACTTAATTCCGCTCCGAAGCTTCGCTCGTATCGCCAATTCAATACTCCCTCGGTCGCATCTTGCAGCGCCTATTTATTTAAATTAGCAAAGAAGCATCCCGAACATTCAAGCAAATGCGCGCAAAGGGACGAGTGTGCGAGTGCAGACTTTCCAGAAACTTAGTTCTTCGGATGGCGTTGTCGGTTGAGAGATTTGTGATGTCATTTTCTGCAAAGCTCCCCTCGCTCTCGTTCCTGACACTAGATGGCGCTAGTGTGTCGTCGACTTGAGCGCGTAACACTGCCCCCTCCTAAGACATGCTCGTCCCGAGCATTATCGGCCCCATAATAACGCGCCAAGCGATCCACATGGACGACCTTAGGAGTCCCTCTTGCGCCTTTCTATATCCGGTAGGTCACATCGTTGATCCTGGTTACAATCCGGTACGGGCCGTCTCATTTAGCTTAAAGCTTAGGAGATTTCCCTTTGCTGTGGACTGGATTGTGCAACCACACTAATGAACCTTCGTTGAACCCTTTATTGTTCATTTTGCGATCGTACCGGGTTTTCATTTTCTCAGACATTTGCTGGCCCGATTGTCGGACGTGCTCATAAATGTCATTCATTTTGTTCCGCAAGTCATTTGCATAATCGGTTATACTGCGTGGGGCATCAGGTGGTATCCCGGTGATCAGGTCTGCAGGCAACCATAATTCTCTTCCAAAGTTTGCAAAAGCTGGTGTCACTGCTGTACTTTCGTCAACAGAACTTCGATATGACAACAAAAACGGTTGTATGTGCTTGTCCCAATCTCGTTGCCGATTGTCTACAACTTTTGCTAGGTACCTCTCCAATGTCTGATTAAATCGTTCCACCATTCCATCAGATTGCGGGTGATAAGAAGTCATTCTTGTTTTATGAGTACCCATAACTCGGCAAGTTTCCTGGAATATTTGAGACTCAAAATTCCTTCCTTGATCGCTGTGAATCTCTAAAGGTACTCCAAAACGACAGAAGACTTCACGAACTAGTTTATCGGCAACTGTTGAAGCTTCTTGATTTGGAATGGCGAAGACTTCTGGCCACTTAGTGAAGTAAACCATCACAACCATGAAATACTTGTTACCGCTTTCACTCTCCGGAAACGGCCCCGCCACGTCAATAGCTATTCTCTCCCATGGTGCACCAACATTGTACAACTTCAATGCACCTCTTCTACGAGTCTGAGGTCCCTTTACAGCCGCACAACTTGTACATTTGCGACACCAGTCCTCGACATCGTTTCGACAGTGGACACAGTAAAACCGTTCTCGGATCTTCAGTAGAGTTCGTTTAACTCCCAGATGGACTCTTGAACGACCATTATGGCACAGCTGTAAAACATTCGGCACTTTAGCTTTAGGGACAACCATTTGCAAACGACAGCTGTCTCTTCGATCATTGTCCCATTTACGGCACAGGACTCCATCCTGAATCAGCAAGCTGTCCCATTGGGCCCAATAGCTTTTCGTGGTTGAACTCATCGCTGCGACGTCCCTCCACTTAGGCTTCGTAGCACGGGCCTTTATCCATCCCAGAATTAGCTTGATGTCCGGATCTTCCTGCTGTGCATGTCGTAGGCTGTCCTTCCACCCGTTGCTGAGGTGGTCTGTCCTGAGCATCCTCACGGATACCACTTCCTTGCTCTCTGGCCTACTACAATGGTTGCAATCTTCAGGACAAGGTCTTCTTGACAATGCATCTGCGTTGCCGTGAGATTTCCCGCTGCAGAGTCTGATAGTAAAGTCGTATTCCTGCTGCTGCTGGGCGGAGCTGTTAGCCGCACTCCTTCCTGAGACCGTTCACCTTCCCTTCCTAGGGTGTGCTTAGGGCAGCTGGACCGAAGATGGCCCCTTTCCCCACAGCCATAGCACCTAGGGCTGTATCCTCTGTTGCGGTCGCAAACTGTAGCTGCTGCAACCTCCCTGATGCGATGGGAACGATGATCCTGCCGCACGGCTTCCACCTCCAGTGCATGGGTCAAGGCGTTCTTAAGCGTGTCGTGGTGCCCAAGTCTCACAGCAGCTCTGACTTCAAGGTCGCGGATGCCGTCGATGAATGTCTGAATCAGGTTCCCTTCAATGAGCGCATGTACAGACTGGTATGCTTTTCGAACCATCTTCTCCACCTCAAGGGCCCACTGCTGCAGGTTCTCGTTGCTACACGCGATCTTTAAGCTGCGCGCGAAAGACGTGTTCCAGATGAGCGTCGCCATATCTCGCTTCCAAGGCCTCAAGAAGCTGCTCATAGGTCACTTTCTTACCGAGAGCTTCCAACACAGTTAAGGCTTGGTCGCGCAGGCCTAGGGTGAGTGCAGTCATGGCTTGGCTTTTATTCCAGCCGTTTGCCTCCATGATGGCCTCGAACTGGATTTTGTAGGCCGACCAGGAAGAGGTTCCGTCGAACGGCGGCACTTTGAATCCACGTAGCGAAGGTGCTGCAGCTACTACGGGAGCTGTAGTTCCATCCTCAAGTTTGAGGTCGTTTAGCGTTTTCTTCACGTCAGCCATCACGTTGTCAACCCGATTGTTCACATGGTTGATTCGGGTTTCATGTTCTTCGATTCGGGTTTCAGCTTCCGACAGGCGGTTGTCGTGTTGAGCAACCCTATCCTTCACGTCCCTTATCTCTTTCCCCAAGGTAGCGTGAAGGTCCTTCATGAGGAGCATCTGCTCTTCCGACCGACGAGCCTGTTCCGCCTGCTGATCTTCCAACCGACGGGCCTGTTCCTCCTGTTGGCGGGCCTGTTCCTCTTGTCCGCTCTGCAGCTGCTCTTTCAACTGACGGACCTGTTCCTCCTGTTGGCGAGCCTGCTCCTGCAGCATCACCATCAGAGCACCTAAGTCAGGTGCTGCAGATGTAGGAGCTACCGACGGGCCTGCAGCCGGTGGCAGGCCCTCCGACGTCTGCGGCGTTGCACCACCAAATCTTCGTTGGTCCGTCTCCTGCTGGCGTTGACTTCGGCTACGGACACCCTCCGTTTCCTCCTTAGGTAAAATCGGGGTTATTTTATCCCACTTCTGACACCAATTGTTACGAGCTTGAGGTTCGTGACAATAAAAATTGCCGATAAAATTATCTAAATTAACACTTTAATTTACTTTACACAAATTAAAACTTAAAACACTAATAATTAAACACACTAATTCACTTAATTCCGCTCCGAAGCTTCGCTCGTATCGCCAATTCAATACTCCCTCGATCGCATCTTGCAGCGCCTATTTATTTAAATTAGCAAAGAAGCATCCCGAACATTCAAGCAAATGCGCGCAAAGGGACGAGTGTGCGAGTGCAGACTTTCCAGAAACTTAGTTCTTCGGATGGCGCTGTCGGTTGAGAGATTTGTGATGTCATTTTCTGCAAAGCTCCCCTCGCTCTCGTTCCTGACATTAGATGGCGCTAGTGTGTCGTCGACTTGAGCGCGTAACAATATATATATATATATATAAAAATATAAAATAAGTGGTAAAATTAAAAATTTTGTACAACTGACTTCAAAATAAATAAAATGAGAACATATTAAATAAACGATAACTGACCGCTGAGTGATGGCAGACTCTACTTCACCTAAAGATGCCCCGTGTAGAGGTGAAACACGTGTCATATTATGTTCGATGGTGTGCCTATTGTAGTAGTGTTGGGAGTAGTGGTGCTGGAATTAGTGGTGACGGGGACAGTGCACGAAATTGAGGGAGGGCGGCAGATACTTTTCAAACTAAGTAAGAAACATTATTTTATTTCATTGTGCGGATATTGGTGAAGTGATTCTTACCAACTTTAGTATAAAGACTTTCCGTAAAGTAACGCCTCATTCTATTAATTATCTTAAAATGATAACATCGTCAATATAATCGAAATCAATTAAATACGCATTATTAAGGATAAGTTAAAAACTACTGGTCAGAATATGATCAAAATTATATGATAAGACGAAAAGCACCACTTTTCGAATAAAAAAGAATTATGAAAATCGGTTCACCTATAAAAAATTTCTGAGGTAACACAAAAAATACAGTCGAATTGAGAATCTCCTTCTTTTTTTCAATTCGGTTGAAAACAAATACGAGTAACATCAAAACTATAATTCCAACGATCATGTACTTGGCTAAGATTTACTCTACTCAATGGCTAGTGTCTTATACGAGAAAAGTGCATTCTTCAGTCCAGAAGACGTGACACTTGTAAAACAATACTTGTGCATTTTATATGGGCCATAAAATACGTTTCTACGTATGGCTAAATTATAATTATTATCACAAAGATAAAGTGATGAAAGTCAGTAAAAACTTAGATTCTGCATTGTTCCCACAAAAGGAATACACTAATTTATTTGTTAATATTTTAAAACCACGTTTTTATTTTATTTGACTTCTAGTTGATCGTTAATTTAGAATTAAGCTTGCAAATGCAATTGCAGTATTTTATGATAAAGATTAAAGTCACTTATAGCAAAGGTCAAGTCATAAAGTAGTTTATTTCTATAAATTTTTATAACGGAACTTATAAAAAGGTATTAGTATCGCTATTATATTCCAACAGGCGCTTTAAAAAATGTAATTGTCGTTGCGAGTAAAGCGATGTACACACAACATGACATTTAATTAAAAGATCTTACACTTAAGTTCAGTGATTAATTTTTTAAGCAAGAATTTATGATCCTACGTAAGATGATTCATTTTTTTAAATTTATTGTATGGAAATAATTTAATAAAATAGTTTCTAAGCGTTTGATTATCTTTCTTATATCTATTTTCCCAACGTTTCTAGCATTTTACAGCACACTTGATCACGGCGAAAGGGGTCACTAAGGTGTTCGATATCCCAATGTCATGGTTAACCACGGCTACCTCCAGATTAAAACTATTAATTTCTGATCTGATTTACGCAAAATGAACTAGTAGTATATAGTATCTTGAAGTCTTGATGTTGTATTTAATTTTATAAATTATAGGATTTCAAGCAGATGGTATCGCCCAGTCATCTTCTCTATTAAAATTTGGATGTTTTTGGATTTCAGTCTCGCAAATCATTATTGGAAGGAACCGGTGTTCCTTAGCAGGATTTGTGGTCTGAAAAATCTGATATATTGACGGGGGCGATCCTGTACGTGTTCACAAACTGACGATTTCCTAGAGCGTCGATTCTTCACATCAACTATGTGTTTTATGAAGCGGGTTTTTATTGGTCTTACGTAAGGTCTTAAGTAATAAAGTTTCTCTTATGTAAAAGATACAACATTCAAAATGAATCATCTTAGTCTATATGGGTATCAATCTGCATTTTGATTCTTAGTCGCGTAGTGAGTTCGTTTGTTATCCTTACACTATTTACTAGTAAAAAGGAATTAATTTCTTTGAAACATCCTAATCAGCCCGTTAATGGTTCAAAGCTTTGAATATACATAGAGTATACTGTTCATGTATACTCTAAAGGTTCAAACGGTTAACAGCTGAATATGTATCCCTCCCCTGTGAACTGAGAAATTGCCAAAACCAATAAGCTTAGCAGGCGAACTGGCGATTGAATTAGACACTACGCATCTTTCACGTCACATCCCTGCGCCGTTCATTATATTTTACATCTGACAATAATATATGCTTACTTCGACAACAGCTCCCACTAAACAAGGGGACTTACAAAGAAAGTTAAAAACATTGAGAGTGTTGTAAACACTTTTAAAATAAAATAATTGTGCATAACGCATTCTTAATTAAAAATCGTAAAGAAAGAAAATACTTTCATCTATACATAAATTATTGATAATTAGTTTAGGCCTTGGACTCGATGAAAGACGTGTCTTATCTCATTGAGGCATCATCTTGGAATCAGTTGTTAGAAAAATTTCTCGTTACGTGTAATTTACGTCTATTCGCTTGTAGACGTAACGATCACTTTAACCTTCCACGCAGTTTATAGAATTTTTAATTTGTATGTTTTTTTAAATAGAATAAGTGTGACAAAAGAACACACAATTCACCTGATGATAAGTGGATGCTGTGACCTATACATATCTATATTTATCCCCGATTAAAAATCAAAATGCAGACGTCTTGTCATTCTTGAGCACTAACATGGAATCCCTAAACCCAACATACGAAACACAGCAACCTTAAGCTCCTGTTTTATGCTGGTATTCTGTGACAACGTGGTCTTACCTCGTTCAAGCCGACCCGTTCGTGCTTCAAGTAATATATCTGCAGCGTGGCTCTACCACGTTTTTATAATAAATTATTATTTCAAAAAACGTGGGAGAGCTTACGTTTTTTAAATATATAAAACTTAAAACTCATAAACCATGAGCCATAATAATTATCTCATATAAATTATGAGTCCTCGTGAGCTCCGTAACTACAACGAATTCGGCTGCGCGTTCCGTCAAGATACCCACGATATCCGATAATTCCTCTTTGCCCTATTCTTCGCAAGGCCGTCTCTTGTGTAAAATTCCTCCGTAATTAGACTTCGTATACTATTAAATTCTTAAAGTAATGCAATTGATGTTCATTATGATTCTTTATATAAAATAACGAAGACAGTGATTAAATGTCCTAACACAAAAACATTTAAACACTTGATTAGTGAAATAGTGTTTTGTCACTTTCTAGCAACAAGTGTCTCGTAAATGACAGAATGATTGAACATTTTTTTATGAAGAAGAGGTATAGATTATAACGATATTTTTTAGTTTTTTATCTTCCCTTTTCGCTAGATTTACGTGATTGAGCCACGTTGCAGCAATATTACGGTTAAAGTATGTATGCGTCGGTTTGACCAGGAAAGGACCATACTCTCACCGAATATCACCTTACAATAGCAGCTTAATGTTGCTGTGTTTTTAATGGTGAGTATAGAAAAACGCAGACAATTTTACTGAAAACGAGGCATTCTATCTTAGTCCTCCGAAGTGACAACGATTCTACATTTTGATTATTAATCAAGGATATATGTACGTATCCATCCACGAGCCACATCATCCACTAACCATCTGGTGGACTGTGTCCTCGCTTATAACCCTTATTCTATAAAAAATGTGATTGTAACACTGTTCATCATTATTTGATCTTTATTTAATGTTAAAGCATGTGGTGTTTTCTTAGTGCAATGTTAAATGGAACAAGCTTTGATGAACTTAATAATTTTAAAAATGAATAAAAGTTATTATATTGTCATAGACCTATCATTATTTAATTCTATTATTTATTTGGACTGGCTAACAATAAAAAAAAATATCGATTACATATAGTCACAAAAGTACTTAGGACAAACATTAATTTTGTTTCGATCAGTATTGTCACATGTTCTTTCATTACTTATATTTTTTTTTATTTATTACATATAATAACCGGTACAAGTTTCAATTCGAATAACCAAAATAAGGGCAGTCATGGCGCTGACGTGGCAAGGTCAACTTGTTGTCTGTTGTCCGCTCTTAGCTCACTTTTGACCCATTGTATAATTAATTTGTAATTTAATAAATTTGCAAACGAATTATTATTCTCAGCTACAAAATTAGACTCAGTCCAATTTAAAGTTGATTAGCTATGTCCTTATGTTGCAGACAAACGAGCGCAGAATTTGTCTGATAGTAAATTGATACTGTGGCCAAAAATGATCTAAAATGACTAAGAATCGAAATGCAGATGCATTGTCACTCTTAGGTTTGACATGAAATATCTTGTTGTTTGTTTGATGTAACAGATTCTCCCGATTAACCCGATTCTCTACACAACCTAAAATTCTTATTAATATAATGTCCTCCAGACCGAATTTTGGTTACGTCAGCCTGCCTCAACGGAGACTAGCCATAGTCGCAGAACAGGATTATACAATATTGCACAGGTACACTCTCTATTCCCTCATTTTTGTAATCCGATGAGACGGTAAACTGACTCGACCAGAAAGAGATCAGGCGCATGATCAACACTTTTACTTTACATGCTTTCCGAGGCACGGGGTGGAGACACTGCCAACTTCCTGACTCCGGTCAGCTACTGAGAATTTCTTGACGGAAAAACTCAATAAATGTTTTTTCAACCTCAACCCGGTTTTTGAACCCAGGACCTCATGATCAGCAGTGGCACTACTACAACCACTAGACCAACGAGGCAACTATACACTTACCATTATCCGTTTTTACATATTCGCAATTTCTCGGATAAAAACTTTATATTACTAAAATATTTCGAGTAAAAACTCTTAACAAACTTAAAAGATAGGTTTCATGGAATGCAATGAAATGCGTGATGTATCTTGATAAAAGATCTTCATCAAGTCGATATTATCGTTTCTTTAAAATTCAAATAAATGAAAGAAAATTTACATTTCAGTATGGATCTTGTTTTGTTTTCAGGGATTTATTAGGATTCTTCATCGTCATTACAGCCCATCACAAGTCACCTGCTAAAAACAGGCCTTCCCCAAATAATGCCACAAAATAAAAAGGCAAACACATCTTTAGTTACGGTAAGATGGTCTAGAATGTGTGCCCATCTATCCGTCTCTACTGGCGCCTTTTAAAACAGTATGCCGGAAAATATTTAACTCATTGAATAAAAATAAATTGATTAAAAGCGAAAAAATCTGTATAAATAATTTAATTCAATATGTAAATTTATTAAATTAGTAGACTTGAAAATGAAGAAGATAATATTATTAATTATCCATTCATTTACTACAATCCAAAATCAGTCTACTACCAAATACGGGCCTTCTGCACAGATATTCAGTAGAGATATGTGGCAGGCGGATTGCGACCACATTTGTTGCAACAGAGTTGTTATTACTAACACCTGTTGACCATCTCCCGTTCCATTTTTATTACCTCTGTCACCTATTATGTCACCCATGAGACGATCTGGAATAGAAGATTCTCTTACTGAGTCACTACATGGTCATGTGAATGTTATAACCTAGGTGATGTGCTAGTAAGTGGCGGTGTAAGAATATTCACTATCATATATATTATCCCGTGGTGTAATAAGAGGTGACAGAGAAAATCAACAGAGAAAATCAAACACTGAAATGGGCCGTAGCGTCATTCTAATAACAACAAAAATAAATTAAAAACTAACTACAATTGTCAACCTGGCTGCCAAGTGAACTTGTGAAGGCTGTAACATTAACGCTAACGTTACGGCGCGGCGTATGTAAAAAAAAAAACAAGTAATTTTGTAGCTATAATTTAGAGTTCGTTTGAAACGATGGATTTTTTGATTGAAATGTGTATGAAAATACATAAAACCGCATTCTAAACTATTCATCAGGCAGTATTAGTATATAGAAGCGGATTTGCGGAAACCGATAGTTGCAATAGCAAAGAGAGAAGTTAAAAAAAATTATATATCGAAAGGTTTTCCTGTTAATATAACGCTTTCGTATCTTGCATACCTTACTTAATTTTTTTTGGTATTCAGAAATATAAAATTGAAATCGTCCAGTTCATTACAAAATAGAAACAATAAAAGTTCATTTGTTACTTTTGATTGGAATGAAATATAGTTGGCAATTACATCTCTCAAATTGTCAATAAATTTGTAAATCACGTAATTTTTCTTGCAAGTAGTACATGAATTTTAAGTAAACTTAACAATGTTAGAGAAACTAAAGTTTGACACAGAAATTATTTGAATTTAGCATGAAATTATTTTCAACATGGACATTTAAACTTTAAGATTAAGGCATGTAGCAGCGAAAAGAGGTTTGTGTGTCGACTAGCTTTATATACCTATATCGACTAGACTATTTCTTAGAATAGTCTAATGTTAAGATTTATTTTCGTGAAATTTTTATAGATATATAGACAATATTAATAGCAACAGAAAGGTCAATGATAACTTTGGGGCGAAGAATTCGTAGTAAATTACACAGTACGTGAGCAATCTGGGTTCCTTGCCAGCATCGATGCAAAAGTTAATTGCAAATATACTGCTAAACGCTTTGCAGATGCAACGCTGCAATGCGTACCAACGCTCGACAGATGAATTAGCAATTACATATTTATTATTTTGAGTTTTTATTAAGAGGTTTTTGAAGCCTATCTTCAGTTTTATTTCCGTGTAGCCTCCTATTAATCCCAAGGTATGTTATATGTTAATGGATTATGATATCGCCACTGCACTGCAAATTTTTGTATGCAAATCAGGGTGAACGAAAATCTTCCAACCCCAGTTCTCGTGACATGGAGACAATATGTAATGTAGTATTAAAATCATGTGTTTTCATGCAGGAGCAGCAGGGACGAGCTATTGAACATAGTAGGTTATAGAGGTGTGATCTTCTCCATCATTGTGTTCAGTTCTTCACAGTACACATCTAAAGTAATGCTTATCCCGTTTGGTAAAAAGCTGTAATGAATCACACCGGCGCTAGACCACCAGACAGTAACTATCACTTTTATTGGAGTAAGTTTTCGTTCAGGGCATTGTTTAGGTGCTGAACCAGGATCTAACCAACTTGCTGAGCAATTGCGATTGTCAAACTGAAATCATTTTCGGTCGCAGGTAAAAATGCGGTTCAAAATTCCTTCATTTGTGTACCTGTTGAGTAGTGCAAAGCATGTCTCGTCGCATGATTCGCCCTCCGGCCCTCCGCCGGCGATCATCGAGTTCGTGGTGCGCCCACTTGTCACGCTTTTTAACTTGCTAAATTGACGTAAATGGACCAAATTTGTTTTCATACTAATTTTGAAAGCTGCTGCTAGCTGCTGCTAATTCAGCCGTGGATGGTAAAATATCAGCTTCCACAACCGTCTTTTATTCGTCATTGTCAACCAAAGTTTTCGAACTATTACGGGTTCAATTTTCACGTCGAAATTTCCAGAAGTGAAGCGGGCAAACCTAATAGGTGGTGCGTTCGTTGGGATAATTTTTCCGTAAGTGTTGTTGATGTTGCGTGCCGCTTGTGTCGCGTTGCTAGCAATACGGTACTCATATTCCACAACTACTCGAATTTTTAACGTATCCATGATGACAAAAAAGATCCAACACATAATGAAAACATAATGCTAATCACGAAACAAATGACTAATTTTGGAGAAACAATTCCATATTTTTGAAATGAAATTAATTTAAAATTAGAATTATTTACAATACTGCAGAATGGCAATTTCATAGCTTAAAGACCCATTATTATAAGTACAATACTAGTTGGCCAGGTGGATGTTGTGAATGACAGTAGTAAGAGTAGGCAATAATCAACGAACAATCGTAAAAAAGTAAGATCGAAAAAATGTATCCCATATTTTTCTACATTTGAGGATGTAATTGTTTTCCAACTTAAACAACGCCCGTGAGGTACAGCCTATTAAATTAAAAAATTCAAATGTTTAAAATTGGTGAACATATCACGTAACATACATAAATAGTAGATATCACGTAACATAATATAGCTATAATATGGTTTGTAGTACGAATAGGTCGGCTCCATCGGTATGGACCCATTGAGTTATACAAGATAAATCAATGTATGGACCACGCTCTCACAGAATACCAGCGTAAAATAATAATTTAATGTGTGTGTATATATACAAGAACTGCTCCTTTAAAGGTACAGGATATTGTTGGCGACGCGCCAATAAGAATATTTCAATTTATTATTTAACCGATTACGAATAGCTTCTAAAAAGCAAATTATCGAGTAATAATATTTTAATAAGAAAATGCTTTGTTGAATCTTAAAGAAATATCGAATTAATGATCTGAAGGTCTTGGGTTCGACTCCCAGGCCGGAATAGTTTATTGTTTTCCTAGTAATATCACTTAATAAATTCATATAGGGAATTTTTAAGATATAAATTATGTTACCGGATTTGTCCCCGGTTGAAATCATCTTTCCAATAATGTTAATTAAAAGAAATATTAAAATAAAGTTAGAGACCGGATTTGTTCCCCGGTCGAGATGATCGCTGTGCACAAGTAGAATTAATGGAAATTGATTGCATAAGTATTGTCTTATATGAGTTTGATACGTTTTGTATGAAAACAAATGTCTATTTTCAATGTATTGATTCATGAAATATTTTGTCTATGTTATCTGATAAGAGACATGATAACTGATAAGAATCTGATTAGAAATAGTTTCTTACAGTTTGAGAATTATGTAGAATCATTTATTCACCTAGTATTGTTGAAATTAGTGTATATTAGACTTTCCATTTTTACTGATAGTCGATAGCCGTGCAAAAGTTGGTTGTTCAAATAGTGTGAGATCATAGACGCACGCTAGCCACGTACTTGGGAGGCCAAATATGTAAAATTTAAATATTTGTAATTTCAGCAATTTATGTATGTAATGACTTGTAAAACATTTCAGATTGATTGTACGTGTAAAAAAGGTGAATTCTGTGTTATTTTTATGTGAAAATTCCTGTGAACAAGTGAAATAATGATAGTTTTGTATAAGAAATTTAAAAGTGTTTAATAGTAAAATGTATAGAGAAAATGTAAATTAAACTGTTGTATTGATTAAGATATGTATAATTTCAAGTGGAAAACATTGTTTTAACTTTCTATGTTAAATATTTAAGAAATTTCAACTTGTTCAATGTGAGTAAAATATGTATATATTGTTTAATAAATAAAAGGTTTTTTGTGATGTGAAAATGTAACGTATATCGTTGTAAAGAGATATTTTTTGTGCTATCTTTATAAATAAATTGTATAAATGTATGTCTTATACAAAATAAATGATTGAGAAAACCGTGAGAGAGTGATAGTACAAATTGATGTAATTAAGTTGCGCGAGCGCGCAAATGGTGCGGCTCACTTTCGCGTATAGCTCAGGGGTAGCTTAGTAAACGAGTTTTCTTGCAATTCGTTCGGGAATCAAACCAGCAGTCAATAAGACGAAGAAAGAAAAGTGTAGGGAAGTGATAGGGAAAAGTGATTACTCTCTCACGGAACGGTTTGAAGATAATTGCTGTTTTATTCCCAAGAAATTCATCCCTCAAAGTTATACAGTCCACATCGAAGAATTAAGGCGTTGGGACCGGCAATTCTTCGGAAGACCCGTAATCCCCGCCTGAACCTGTTTTCTGAAAAGGAAGAGGTTATCGCCCTTGTGTGTTACTCCGTTGCGGAGATCATATACGTTGTTCCCGAACCCAACGTAGGCGTGATAGGAGGCTGGATCGAGAGAAGCCTCGATTCCTCCCTTCTGTTTCTTAGTTGAACGTTTAAGCCCGCTGGGTTCCTTTTCAATTGGTCCTAGCGAAAAAGAGGTCCTTTTCAATTGGTCCTTCGCAGCAGGATCAGGAGGACCCCACGAGCCTGGTTCCTTTTCAGATATTATGTTTTGAATTTGTGCAGATTTTATAGTACATAAGTGTATTGTATTTTTGTTTATATGTATAATACTGGTGATTTCTGAATCTCGTCAACAGCGCCACCAGCTGGGTCTAATTGTAATTCTAAACCATGCTCGAATTACCGTAATCACTCGTAAACTTTTAACAAAATCAATCTACCCGTTTAAGAGAAGTTCAGTTACATACAAGGACAAAATTATATATATATATATATATATATATATATATATATATATATATATATATATATATATATATATATATATATAAACATGAAGAAAGACATTTTAATCCGCTCTTTATAATTCTTTTTTCTTTTGTTAAGGTCTCTACAATAAAGTATAAATTAATTAACTTACATAATAACGTAAGTAAATAGTCGTAAAATCAGCTACATAAGAAATATTTGAATAACACATTAGATGCAAATTCATCAACATCACTTTCAAAGTTCTATTCCCCACAACTAGGAAATGGGATGACAAAAATTAAAGTCCACAGTAAGGTGCCAATTTAACATTACAGCTTCTATCCTAAGTCAGGGAGTTGAGATAAACTGAAGGGACCATGAGCACACATATGTTAGTGACAGCATTCGTACTTACTTTGAGTTGCGTCAACATGACCCTTTTGATATGGGTTAGAATGGCTAGTTATTCGAAACAAGATTTATCAAATATTGCGTAAATTAAGTTCAATACACTGCTGCACATAAACTATGGATGCACCCATCCATCCATTGCAGTGTTTAAAAGTCCACTGTTAAACACAGGCCTCCTCCATACATACATACATATAGGGAGGTTTTGGCCACAGTTACCACGCTCAGCAACCGCAGTTTTATTGTAATATTGAGTTGGTGTAAGGGAGACACTGCTGCCCATCTTCTGTATATGTTCAGTGAGTAAATATCTTTCTTTCTTTACGTGATACCACTTTCATAATTCAACTTTAATTATTTAAAAATATACTTATATTATGAAATTGATATTTCAATAATTACTACTAATTGTGTACGTATTATTTTAATCTCGACAATCTTTGATTGATTCATTTATTTAGTTTAAACATTTTGTTGTTATTATAGAACGTTTATTTCAAATAAATCGTATTTGTTGATAAATCAATTTCATAAATTGTTAATGTGAAATAAAAAAATGTAAAATATTAGTACTAAATATCAGGCTTCTATTCCGTTCACCTGTTATCGTAGACAGAGAAACCTATAGACAAATTGACGCCTTCTTTCGCATTCGCACACAAAAAAGATAGATTTATGCATAAGTCTTGCGTAGAAATAAGACAAAGCGGTGTGATTGTTTGTCCCTTTCTCCGTGCCGGTTTTTTTTGTTTAGCAAACTACACTTTGCTAAACAACTTTGACAGTTCGTAGCAATTTAAGGAGTGTGTGAGCATAAGATTGGTGAATCTTGTTCAGTTCAGTTCTTACAACACTTAGAACAAAACAGAACTATATAAATATGCGTTTAAACCTAAACATGTTTAAAAGTCATAAAGATTATTGTATAACCTAAAACAACGTTATCGTCCTTTCTCACTCGCGGCCACGCTAGTCGTTAGTCTATAGGTTTCTCTGTCTACGCCTGTTACATCTTTTTTTCAAACGGTAAGTTATAGTTTAGACCATATAGAGAAATATTGGCCAGCATTTATAGACAATTTTTTATAGTGAACCAAATCTAAGAAATACCTTTTTACGTTGAATAAAACTAAATTTACGGATTTTATCGCGTTTATTTCACTACTTTTACTTATTTTTAATTCCCGACGTTTCGGGTGCTTTACAGCAACCATGGTCACGGGGGGGACTGAGATGTTTGACGTCCCAATGTCATAGTTAGTCCGGCTACCTTCAGTTTTTGAATATTAATTTTTGGTCCGATTTACGCAAAACGAGCTTATAGTATCATGAAGTCTTGCAGTGGTATGCTTAGGTTTGGGTTTAATTTTGTTAATTATAGGATCCCAAGCAGGTGGCAGCACCCATCCATCTTCTCTATTGAAATTTGGATGTTTTTTAATTTCAATAGCCTCGCGTATCATCCTTGGTAGGAATCGGTGTTCTTTTGCGAGAATTTGTGGTTTATCAAATCGAATGTAATGGTGGGGACGATCTTGAACATGTTCGCAGACTGCAGACTTCCCGGAGCGTCGGTGCTTCACGTCAGCTATATGTTCTTTCACGCGGGTTTTTATGGATCGTTTTGTTTGACCTATGTAAGAGAGACAACATTCACAATCTAACTTGTACACTCCTGCATCTTGTAGAGGGATATTACACTTGACGGATGGTAAAAATTGACTAATCTTCTTCGGCGGCTTGTAGTATGTTTTAATGGAAGCTCGCTTCAAGATGTAGCCAACCTTGTCTGTGACTCCTCTGACATATGGTAGTACAGCAGGTACACGCTCGACTGTGGCCGGCTTCACTTGGTGACTGTGACGTAGGCGCGGGACCCGAAGCTTGTTGTCTTGCAATACTTGCTTGACATGCTGAAGTTCGGCGGCCAGATGCTTTCTGTCACAGATCCCTTGTGCGTACGTAGGTACGTAGACGACACTTTCACAATTTTACCATCTGACAAAGTAACTGCATTTTTAAACCACCTTAACTCTATAAACTCTAAAATACAATTCACAATGGAGTTAGAGGCAAATAATTCTTTAGCTTTCTTAGATGTTTTAGTCATTCGAAATCCCAATAACACAATTGGTCACACTGTGTATAGAAAAAAGACCCATACCAACCGATATTTAAATGGTGAATCTCACCATCATCCTTCACAGTTAGCTACCGTGGGTAAATCTTTGTTTCAGAGAGCACAAGGGATCTGTGACAGAAAGCATCTGGCCGCCGAACTTCAGCATGTCAAGCAAGTATTGCAAGACAACAAGCTTCGGGTCCCGCGCCTACGTCACAGTCACCGAGTGAAGCCGGCCACAGTCGAGCGTGTACCTGCTGTACTACCATATGTCAGAGGAGTCACAGACAAGGTTGGCTACATCTTGAAGCGAGCTTCCATTAAAACATACTACAAGCCGCCGAAGAAGATTAGTCAATTTTTACCATCCGTCAAGTGTAATATCCCTCTACAAGATGCAGGAGTGTACAAGTTAGATTGTGAATGTTGTCTCTCTTACATAGGTCAAACAAAACGATCCATAAAAACCCGCGTGAAAGAACATATAGCTGACGTGAAGCACCGACGCTCCGGGAAGTCTGCAGTCTGCGAACATGTTCAAGATCGTCCCCACCATTACATTCGATTTGATAAACCACAAATTCTCGCAAAAGAACACCGATTCCTACCAAGGATGATACGCGAGGCTATTGAAATTAAAAAACATCCAAATTTCAATAGAGAAGATGGATGGGTGCTGCCACCTGCTTGGGATCCTATAATTAACAAAATTAAACCTGCAAGACTTCATGATACTATAAGCTCGTTTTGCGTAAATCGGACCAAAAATTAATATTCAAAAACTGAAGGTAGCCGGACTAACTATGACATTGGGACGTCAAACATCTCAGTCCCCCCCGTGACCATGGTTGCTGTAAAGCACCCGAAACGTCGGGAATTAAAAATAAGTAAAAGTAGTGAAATAAACGCGATAAAATCCGTAAATTTAGTTTTATTCAATGTGTAGTGTTCGCGTAAATTTAAGAAATCATTACCTTTTTACGTTTCACATTAATAATTCCGCAATAACTTAGCACAATCGTCCCCACACAATTTAAAATAACCGTTGACGTAAATTTGAAGAAATATAAAGTTATCTATTTTTCAATACAATGTGTATAGCTTTTTATCACAAATTTAAATTCGAATCTTTCAAACAAAGCAAAATATTTAAAATATAACCAGTATCAACTTTTTTTACTCGACGTCGTTTCAATGATATGTCGCTATGTACCTTACCGTAGTGTTTTGATGATTAAGATTCGTTGTTATGCGAATAATCAGCAAAAATATTAAATAATCGAATCATTATTTTTTAAATGTATTACTTGTTTAATTAAATTTTTATTTTTAAAATTCTTTAAATTACATGAATCATGAATGAAAGAAGTTATTTTTTTTTACTTTGTCAACGTAAAGGAGACAGTAAAAACATAAACTTCTTTTTTAGATTAGATTTTTGGGCTCACTAGACATTTTAACGTAACTTAGTGATATACCACAAAAATACCAATTTACTATAGTAAAGGGCCTAAAGATTTTATAGAAATATAAACGGAATCATGAAATCTGAAAAAAAATTGTTTTGATATTTTTGTACTGGGTAATGTAAATATATTGAATAATAAAAAGATAATTTTTACGTGGTAGAGCCATGCTGCAGTTATATTAGTAGTATAGTTGTAGCACGAATGGGTCGGATCGACCGGGGAAGGACCACGCTCTCACAGAATACCAGCGTGAAATAGTAGCTTAATGCTGCTGTGTTTCGTATGGTGAGTGTAGAGAACCGGAGACCCTTTTTACTGGGAATGAGGCATTCCATCTCAGTCCTCATGGGTGACAACGCATCTGCATTTTGATTTGCAATGGAAGATAGATGTAGATGTCTATGGGCCGCAGCAACCACTTACCATCAGGTGGACTGTGTGCTCGTTTGTCACCCTATTCTATAAAAAAAATATTTTTGATAATGATAACTTATTATATACATATAGTATGTATATGTATATTAATTACTAAAAAGAAATACCACTAAAATTGTTTTTAATACGATTTATAAAAATTAATAGTAATATCATATAATATGTTTCAAAGTGACCGAAGAACGAAACGTATTAATACCCCTATTATGTCATTGACTTCGGGGTAGTCGGGTACGGGTACGAATATTACTATACAGCATTGAAGTTCGTCACGTTGCTGCTTTGTTGTATTTATTTACACATCATCTTCATCATATAGTGTGTATAAAAGTGTACATAGGTAATTTTAATTGTTTAAATACTACGTGTACTAATTGTTTGAATACAACGTGTACATAGGTAATTTTAATTGTTAATTTCTCAGTGTTCCCATTAGATACGGTAAAACTAATATCACTATTGTAATCTATGGATTATAGGGAATAAATCGACATGCATTTCATTAAGTTACCTCACAATTCGTGGTGGGTCCATTCTGCATACAAATAAAATTGTTTCCATACTGTAGGGAAAAAAACTCATATAAAAGGCCGCCGCCGCTCTGAAAAAACCACTACCTAATTTCAATCTCCCGCCACTTCGGGAGCTTACTATGTGTAATTTTGTGATTTTGTGTTTATCTTCTTATCTTGTAACTCGGCCTTTACTTTTTGGACTGTTTCTTCTATATTTTTATACGTGGTAGAGCCATGCTGCAGTTATATTAGTAGTATAGTTGTAGCACGAATGGGTCGGCTCGACCGGGGAAGGACCACGCTCTCACAGAATACCAGCGTGAAATAGTAGCTTAATGCTGCTGTATTTCGTATGGTGAGTGTAGAGAACCGGAGACCCTTTTTACTGGAAACGAGGCATTCCATCTTAGTCCTCTCGGGTGACAACGCATCTGCATTTTGATTCGTAATCGAGGATGGATGTAGATGTCTATGGGCCACAGCAACCACTTACCATCAGGTGGACTGTGTGCTCGTTTGTCACCCTATCCTATAAAAAAAAAAATATTCGTTGAAATATGTGTCCATGTCGCAAAGGATGATTGGGCAAGTGGTAAAAAAAAACCAAAAAAAATTGATTATGGATGACTTTGAAAGCGACATTAATTTTGACTACACTATTGAAAATCAAATAATAATTAATCTAATCAACGACAGCTCGAATGCTATTGAATAAATTTGTTTTTAATCTAGTTCCAATCTTCAATTTTTATAACTTTGCCTCCAGAAAAAAGCATTAACGACAAATACGAAGAAATTGATAAATTTTATGATTTAAATTATCCGTTTTTAATTTAATCTGGTATTATTCAAACCAAACTGTAAATTATTACCAACTCTAAATAATCGATATTGATTTTTTCGGAATCGAATATTGTACTCGTTGTCAAAATGTATTTCTTACGAGTAGAGGAGTTTTGGCGAGAACTTGGCAAACGACGGACTGTCGCTCCTGTTTTGTCGCTTAAATGATGGTTTGAGGTGGATTTCAATTCGTAAAAAGTGATGTGATTTTGTGAATTAATTGTCTCCGCGTGTGAACTATTAGAGAAAATGACGAAACAAGTGTTTTGATGTCGATATAAACCTCAAGTTATTTTGATCGCTTAGGGGCCTTATGAACTTGAGTGACTGTCGTCATCAACTGTCCGCTGGGTTGAGCTGTCGTCAAAATCTCCCAAGGCCTTCCCAATGTGACGCATCAGCAAATTTTGAAGAAGAGAAAAAAAAAGCGCGGGAACCGTGAAACTGGACTGATAAATCTATATGGATTGAAACTTATAAATATTATGATATAAAGAAACTTGGCTTTAGCCTTTGGGGTTTTTGAAAATATGAAGAATTAAAGAAAATAAGACTTGGTTTCAGCCTTTATGGATTTTGAAGAGATAGAAAGAAGAAAAATAATAATAATTAATTTAAAAAAAAGACAAGGCTATTAGCTTAGTTTCTTCGCCTGCTCTCTCGAGCGAATAATAAAAACAACAACAACAACGTATTTCTTAGATTCGGTTGACTATAGTGTGAAGTTCCGGCTTTAACTCGAGATTGTCTGTGAATACCGTTTTCGAATTACTGTTTTCCGAACCAGTCGCCTTAATAGTCTAAACAATGTAAAGCCGCTCAGATTAATAAAAAGTAAAATAGTTACATCACCCATATTTTAAATTAAGTCTCCTGCATTAATAGACCGTTCGCGTCATACATCCCTGATTTGAAGCGTTGTAACCACAGACCTATATATATATATATATATATATATATATATATATATATATATATATATATATATATATATATATATATATATATATATATGTATACAGTATGTAACAAAAACCCTGTTGGGCGTTTCAGGGACGTATAGGTGTACACATAGGCATGGTCATTATGATAATGAAAAGTTTTTTGTTGCTTTAAATGGGGTTTTTAGATTTCTAATAAGATAACTTAAGAAATATTAAATTTCTAAAAACGTTATTTGCTTCTGAACTTACCGACACGTGCCGGCATAATATTATCTACGTCACAGAATAAATAATAGTCTACGGCGGATATGAGGTCACTGACATGGCCGACTCAAAGCAAGCCGCTAAGCGGCGCGTGCTTTAGGCATGTCGATCTTAAATCGATTAATCGAAAATCGATTCTTTGGTGTAAAATAATCGATCTTTTAGATCGATTCCGAACACCGCATCGATTCACTGAATCGACCCAAAAACCTCTTGAATCGGACTGATTCATCTGATTCAAGAACTAGCGATAAAATTCCCAAACTGGCTGGGTCAGATACCGCAGTTTTTTAATTTTTTGCTGTTGGCGAACGCAAAAACAACCGGTCGTACTTGGTTGATAATTTTAACTAATTTATATTTGAATAAAATAAATATTTATGAACGCATCCAACAATATCGAAAAGTTGTCATTTCATTTTCATTTCCAAAATTTCTAATTCTAATCTTACATGTGGAATGTTAGTCTAACTCAATCTGTGCTATGAACAAAGACTATATGTACATACTACCATATAATATTATAGCTGTGAACCTGTTTGTACTGTGAACTTGTGAATTTACTTTATTTATTATCAAAAAGATACATACTGTGAGCTTTAAGTACAGACAGAGTACTTTTTATTATAACTACGAAACTGAAATAATTATAAACTGGTCACACTAAGTGACAGAAGCGATATCCATATGATCACAATCAATTATGTCCCCAAAAAGTAGTGATTTTTATTCCGGCTCTTACTAGTTTTGATGTTTATTTGATAAAATGCAATAATTTTTTTGATTACGTCCTATAACAATTATAACTCAAGACGCTTCAAAATATTTGACATATTATTTCGCCATTGTCCTTTAGTATGTATTTTTCATATGAAATATTATTTGATAATAGGTAATATACGCGGCGTTTTGTACGCTCTTTGAACTCAAAAGCGAAAGCCGACGAAGGACTTAGGTACTCGGAAAAACCCAAAAAAACTCCACTCTTCGAGTGATAAAACGAAGCGTCCACTATATGGCGATTAACTAATTTTGATCCAATATCTATTATTTATTCTGTGCTAATATTTAGTAGTAATATTTAAAACATGGGAAGTTTTATGAACATAAAATTTTGTCACAATTCAGTGACCAAGAATAAAAGTAAAAATAAGGGTTGTTTATCGTCGGTCGATAAAACATATAAGCCGGTGCCGCAAATGTGTGAGAGGTGGACGTATTGAACAACATCTTCGTGGTCGTCGTATCTATTATTTATTCTGTGCTAATATTTAGTAGTAATATTTAAAAACATGGGAAGTTTTATAAACATAACATTTTGTCACAATTCAGTGGTCAAGAATAGAAATATAAATAAGTATTGTTTAATCGTCGGTCGATAAAAAATGCTAATTATTAGATTTTGAAAAACATAGCAGCATAATAGTTTAAGTATTTGTTATTGTGTGGATTTATAACACAATTTTTAAATGTTTCTTGTCATTAAAGTGTTTTAATGTATTTTTGTTAATCCTAGCTAATCAATCAACAATATATCCATCACATGCGACAATCATAATTGGTTTTAATAAGTTTCTATATTTTGGAAGGGAGTAACTCTGTTTTTGGAACATGCAGTTTGAACTTTTATTTATGTATATATATGTTCCATCACAAATTACAATAGTATTTGTGTTGTTTTCATTTCCATAAAGGCCATGTGGTATTGTTAATTTGTGCTCCAGCAGTTGCTCTCGAGTTAAATGGTTTATTCCCAAGTTTTGGGGTACAAAATCTTGGAGCAAAATCTCTCTTATTTTGTCTATTAAATTCTCTAGTGTTCTGCGTGGCACTTGTACTAAAGTGGCAATTCTTTCATTGGAATCCGCTGTCCTCATCTTCATTAAAAGTGCTGCTAGGCCTAAGCATTCTTTTCGTGCTTCATTTATACGCGGAACTTCTCTAATATACTGTTGAACTTTTCTTTGGTAAGTCCAATCCAGTATTCGAATATTCTGTCATCTATTTCAAGAACATTTTCGAAGTCCAATATTGTATTAACTTTAATAAAATAAAATACATGTTGCACTTGGTCTGCAGTAAAAGTGTCCAAACTATTTGCAGAAGTATATAAAGTCTCCCATAAATTGCTACTTAAATGTTCACTGCAAACACGAGCTAGTTTAGGTATGTAGTAGTTGTGATTGCTTAGAACTATAGCACGGAGTTTGTCACTGATGCCATGCAATGTGGTACTGTTACAATCATTGAACACACAACGTTTGTTGTTGTTAGCCGCTCTTCTATAATCCGGTAAAGATAATCCATTTGGTGCGCGACTCACTTCTTCATTTGAAACAGATGGCTGCACCTCTGCTACTACAGGCATATCTGCTGTTGACGACTCCTCAGTTGCAGATTGTGGTCTGTTAACATCATGGGTACGACGGGCCTCTCTTTGAGTGCGAACTAACAAGAGTGACATACCTTATCAGTTTCTGTAACCTAGAAATAAAAAAATACTTGAGTGATAAAAGCTGAACAATTTCTTTTTAAATAAAATGTGTGGGAAAACAGGCATATCATTATTTTACATGGTAGAGCCATGCTGCAGGTATATTAACAGTATAGTTGTAGCACGAATGGGTCGGCTCGACCGGGGAGGAACCACGCTCTCACAGAATACCAGAGTCAAATAGTAGCTTAATGCTGCTGTGTTTCGTATGGTGCGTGTAGAGAACCCGAGACCCTTTTTACTGGAAACGAGGCATTCCACCTAAGTCCTGACGGGTGACAACGTATCTGCATTTTGTTTCATGATCGAGGACAAAGGTCTACCTTTGTCCTCCACACCACAAAGGTCTACCTTTGTCCTCCACACCACAAAGGTCTACCTTTGTCCTCGATCATGAAACAAAATGTCTGTATTTTGAAGTTTTAAACTAAAAAACGGAAGTATTTTATGTTGTTTGATTGTGTTTAATATGAGTTACATTTTAAGAATTATTTTTAATAATAATGAGAGTGAGCCAATGATTTCAAAGGGAAGGATAGGCCTATCTAAATATTTTACTCATAGTTTTTTCATACCAGAAAAAGTAGCGCATCTGTCATAATACCAACGTCACATGAAAACACGACGCAACCAGGGTCGGATTTCGTAGTATAATTATCCTAATCTATTTTGTACCATTATTTCATATTTTGTGGTATATAGTATCGTAATAATACTAAACGAAAATACCATAATCTTACCTAAAGGTCGACTTGTATTATTATTGTGTCCTTTTACATTTTAATATGATCCCTACGATATCGAGAATTTCTGTAATGTATACGAGTACCGTTTTTTTAAATAAAATTAGAATTAGCTTCCTTTCTGGTAAATCGATGCTCCTTGATACAACTATAACGAGGGGCTACCACGATAAAAACTCTATGCTCCAGAAGCAATTGGTTTGAAAACAGAATTTCAAAATATTTTACTCGTATAAATCAGATTTTCAGATTCTTAATTGAATCTGATATGGTTTCTTTTGTACTATTTTTGTTTTACCCTCATTGAATATAAAGTATATTAGGTACCAATATTCAAAATTTAACTTACACATAGTTCTTTAGACAAAAGTTAAACAGAAATAAAATAAAACCGTGAAAAAACGAAACGTATAGATAAACTAGACACGTGACGCCAAAATCCCGGCACATGGAAAAAAGGAAACGTGAAAAATCAAATGTGATATATTTTTTTTAAAATAGCATGTATGCGTAGATATATGGATGTAAAGGAGGCGAAAGAGGTATATCAGGATCGTGCCAAATGGAAGTCCGTAGTCTCTGCCTACCCCTCTGGGTGACAGGCGTGAGTGTTTATTTTTATTTTTATTTTCCATGTACTATATTTTTGAGGGTCTGAATCCAATCTCGGTAATTTAACAAAACTAACTGTAAAATAAAACTTTTAAAATGCGTTTGTATAATAATGTAATAGTAATAAAATTAAAATAAGGCTATTTACCGATGATACGATATCCCATGTTTTTTTATTAAAATCTTTGTATCGTAACTTTTGCATTCTTTTACCACGCAACTAGACATATTTATGACAGGCAAATCTGGCCTGCGCGTGCACCTCTGTCGACCGATTCGCGTTGGCCCTAAACTGTAATTTTAGGGCCAGCGCACTGGTCCGTTTTAGTTGTTCGGTTGGCCCGGTCCTTACGCTAGTAATATATAAGTCAATGAAGTGAGCGTAATCTGTAAAACTCGTTACCAAAAGGGAAGTAGTATAATAATACACAAGTAAGTGAATTTGCAGCTAATATTTAACAAATTAAAACTATTTGATAGTATAAGTACTTAAAATTTTTTACTAATCTTAATATCATATATACCAACACGTTTGGCTGTATATTACTGAGTTTTGATAAACAACAACATTCAATAGGGTTGTCGAGTTCCTTGTCTATAATACTTATCGATGTTTTTTCTATTAATAAATTATGGCTTAAAAGCATAAATATTGTGAATTGGCGTCCGAAACAAAATGATCATATTTGTTTCAAACATTTCACTGACGACTGTTTTATTAGAGATGAGAACTGCACCACTTTGAAAAAGTGCAGTATACCGACAATATTTTCTTGTAGTATCAGTACCAAAAGTATTAGATTATTATTTGGAATGTTTTTTTATTTCTTCTTTCCTCATTTTCCACCAAACTCAAGGGCCATAGGCAAGTGTTGAAAGGTTGCCTGTTGAAGTCGAGCCACGTTGGATGTGTGTTAGTTCCTACTTTCTACGATGCCATACCGTTCATCAGATTGCGTTAAAACTTAGTCAACTTATTGGTTGCACTTGTGCGAAGGTTATCCACATGGTGCAATTAACTGACACTAAGTGGCGTGCGTATTATACTTACTTTTTATTTGAAAGTTAAAGAAAGTTATATATCATTATATTTCAATGATTGTATTATCATTCCTAATTATACAATATAACTTTTGAACCTGTTGAAGTCGAGCCACGTTGGATGTGTGTTAGTGGGCTGCGGCTAGAGAAGATTCTTCTCCCTGTACCGCTGTAGTTGAGGTGGAGTAGTAAGGGAAGAGGAGTGTTAGTATGGCAATTGGTGATGCGCCACTCGACTATCTTTCGCGACTTTGGTGAGGCTATATCACTTGATGTTTACAAGTGCTCGTTTTTCCCTGGCTCCATTCACATATCAATCTCGGGGAGACCGTAGTGCAGGTGGAGTTAGAGACCGCGAAGTGCAGTGTGACTTGTATTTCTGGTGCCCCTTATCTGAGAAAGAAAACGGGGAGGAGAAGTCAGCAACTAAGGAGGAGCTGCCATTGGGCGGCTGGCACTAGAGGTGCCGCGGATGTGCATGAAAGCGTTTCCGTGGCCCTGCGAATTTACGGCGGAGATAGAATACCATGGGGTTTTAGTAAGTGCGATCTAGAGATTTAATTCTCTCTCAATTGCAGGCATGTAATAGTATGAGTACATATTTATGTTATTTGCTGTAGAGACTACTGGTCCGTAGGGTGCACGTGTGGTGTAGTTCCTAAAAAACCGTATCTGCGACTGATCATCACTGCTGGTAATAAGAAGTTGTTTTGTTTGTTGCTACCTCGCTTGTGGGCTAAGTATAGCCATTCAGAGAGGACATATAGCCAGCATTCTTGGGACGATACCACGGAAAGTAGGACTGTATGATGATTTCAGTTATTTTTTTTAATATTGTAAGTTTAATTTCGAAAATGACTTGTAAATAACTGATAACTATGTAATTCAACGTTTTTTTTTTACATTATCTTGCTAGCTCGTACCCGGCGCATTGCTGCCGCAGAAGAAATAATTGTGGAAATATCATTAAAATGTGAAAAAGTTATATTGTATAATTAGGAATGATAATACAATCATTGAAATATAATGATATATAACTTTCTTTAACTTTCAAATAAAAAGTAAGTATAATACGCACGCCACTTAGTGTCAGTTAATTGCACCATGTGGATAACCTTCGCACAAGTGCAACCAATAAGTTGACTAAGTTTTAACGCAATCTGATGAACGGTATGGCATCGTAGAAAGTAGGAACAAAAATAAGTTTTTATATAGTAGAAAATATTTTACTGTTTATAGACAGACCTGTAGTTGAGTAGAATAAGCGTTATTATAGCAGCTGATTTGTTTTTCTTTTATAATAATAGAACTAAATGAACGGTTGACAATAAATTATTTTAGAAATTATGTTTTTTATTTTTATTTTGTGTAGATAGTTTAATCTTAATAATTTTAGTTGAATGGTCTAAGGGCTACAATGGCTATCCGAGTACAGAATCAGAGTACAAAACTAATCCAACTGTAGAGATGTGTAAGATAGGGTGACGTAATATCCCCGAAATACTTTACCGCTGCATTGGAAGACGTCTTCAAGCTACTGGACTGGAAAGAATACGGTTATGGAGTATCGAAGTAAGGAGTACCAACTCCCGTAGTAGAACAGTTGAAAAGTGGCCATCTGTAAGCAGTAAATAACAGCTCAAAAACCCTCCTCAATAACGCTGGAGTAGCTACTGGGATGAAATGAATGATAACTGCTAAAGTTATCGACGGTTTAAGTGTGGTGCTAAACTGCTCAGTAGCTCTAAAATCTAAAATAATTTTATTTAGTAAATATAACCTCGGCTAGCTAAAGTCGGCTATCCCACTTATATTTTTTGGTGCGTTCTTTTAAATTTACCCCGTATTTATAGTGGCGCCACCCTTATTTAATGGTTTTTGGACACTTTTTAATACACAGTCTGTACTTCTTACTTCTTCACTCCATAGATACGGTATTAACGTCAATAGCTTGTACGTCACTCACCTTCGATTTGTCGACAATATAGTCCTTATGGCATGACCTGCACACTGCGCTGGCCGTATAAGGCAGCTCGAAGTTGCTCAGCGAGCTATGAAGAGGGCTATGCTCAGGTGTTCAAACTTAGTAATGAGGATATCTGCAGCAGAACCAGAGTGACCGACATCGACCAATGGATTAGTACGCTGAAGTGGAAATTAACCGGCCATATAGCTCGAAGAACCGAATACCGATGGAGAAAAAAGTTTCTCGAGTGGCCACCCCGTACCGGCAGGTGAAGTGTAGGACGTTCCCTAACTAGATGGAGTCAAAACCTGGTAAGACATGCAGGAAGTTGATGGATTCAGGTAGCACAAGGACCATGCTTTGTGGCATTCCTTGGGGGAGGCCTATTTTCAGCAGTGGACTTGTGAAGGGTTTTAATGATGATGAATGATAATGGCATTATATTAATATGATACAAAAATAGAATGGACGTTATGGGTAGAGACCATCTATCCATAGAATCATTTCTATTTATTTAGGTATAGGTAGGGTATAGAAATTTTTATCGATATAATTTGATACACTACCTTATCCCTATTATTAGTTCCGTGGATGTGCACTTCTACTGTCAGCGCCAAAATGGCGGAAATCAAATCTCTTCACCATGTCATAGTTTATAGCCAGTCCAGCGTACTTGTATATATAGAGGTCAGTGGGTGGTTGCGCGGAAAAAACCATTGGATTATTACATTTGACTGTAGAGGTGCCAAGCCGCTTGTTCCTTTCCGACAAAACGATATCATTCATACCCTCCTCGATCCTCCATCGACACATCGGGGTGGTGGGGTGGGAGGGGCAAGAAGATGATTCTAGAATGTCACGTAATCATCGGGGCCGAGGACATATAAGGCACGCGCGACCGTTGCGCGGCCTCTTTCCACTGCAGTCGTCGCTGAAACCACAACACTTCTCTCCCGACGCACCCCTGGGGCCCCAGAGTGTCTGTCTAGAAGAAGTTCCCTCACCTCGTGTGAGATATAGTCGCGCACCGCCTCTCTCCGGAGTGTTCCAGAAGAAGTTCCAGAAGTTGCAGCTATAGTGCTCAACAGGATAGAAGAAACCCCGGTGAGTCAACATTCCTTAATTTAGCTCCTGCCTTACATAGTTTTAACCCGCTCCAATTTTTTTGTTCTCCTAATAAGGCAGGATTCCTTTTCAGCGATTTGGCACAATAATAGTTTAGTTTTAGGGAAGAGCGAGTGCATTATACCGCATGCTATAGTAGTCGCCTTTACGTAAGCGTAGAAGCAACCGCATATACAGTCCACTTTAGTTAATATCTCGCGTAATAGGTTTAAGGTTCGACCGGGGAACTAGACTTCGGCAGCCTTAAACACGTGGCTCCACCATTTTATGGTCACTTCGAGCAGGATTTTGGTCGAATTGTTGAATTAATTAATTAGATAATGCAATCCAATTTATAGAATAGACTTAAATAGTGTTCGTTTAAATTTAAATTTTGATTAGGTACTCGCAAACAGAATTATTCGTTTTATAGCGCTCGTATTTGATTAAATTTAAAGCCTATTAAATAATTGAAACAGTGTAATAGGAACCGTTTGATACGCTTACCCACAATCTTGATAAAATTATTGAGTCTAGCAAATGACGCGTCACCTCGACTCGCTGCGCAGGTGTTCGATTTAATTACGTAATACGGCATACCGAGTGTCCATCCTTTATTGTTTGTGCGTTGTGAGATTAATTGTGATTGATATAACTTTATTATAATAGTTTAAAATGGCAGTTAGTGGAAGTGAAACCAAAATTAAAACGCTTTGTGCTAAGAGGGACATACTCTTTTCGCGTATGCAGAATATAAGTGATTATATAAAGAACATCCATATAGAAGCAGTGCGGGAAACTTTTTTGACCGAAATCGAAACGATAGATTCTTTACGAATAGATTACGAAAAAATATTAGACCAAATTAATCATTTGGAATTACAAATCGACCCGAAATACATAGTGAACTACCAACCGCTGCTGGCATTCGAAGATATGTTGTGTCGCGTGAAAAGAATTGCGAGATCCCTATCTCAAAACGAAGCAAAGCCGGAAAAACAGGTACGTCCAAGCGACTCGATTAGGTTGCCGCCAATAGATATTCCGGTATTTAATGGTGATATTAAGACGTGGCCCTTCTTCTTCAGTAGTTTTCAAAACAATATACACAATAACCCATCGTTATCGGACGCCGAAAAATTATATTACTTAATCAGTAAACTTAGTGGCAGGGCACAGTCGATCTGCTCTGGTTTTACACCTACAGCAAACAATTACTCATTAATATTCGAAACGCTTAAAACTAAATATGAAGATAGGAGAATGTTAGCTTCCGAATATTTGAACCAGATATTCGATCTTAAATCTATATCATCCGCGAACATCAACGGCTTAGAGCAATTTCTAGATAAATTTGTGGCATCGGTGGCTGCACTTAAGAATTTGAAATTTAATGATCTTATGGACGTGGTGTTTCTCCATATTGCACTGAAGAAGTTGGACCCCGACACCGTGCGTGCGTTTGAAATGGAGCATCGTAGCTCGGAGATGCCTTCCTTTCATTCATTAGCATCGTTCGTGCGAGATCAAATAAAGGTGATGCAGCGCTCTCCGAACGTTAAACAGGAGAATAAAGGGTGCGTCGACCGTAGACAGACTCAACCATCTAAAATAGCAGGGTCGTTAACTTACGTAACCGCTACGCCAACATCACTCCAGCATACTTGTTTAGTATGTAAAGATAGACACGGTAATTTATATAATTGTGCGACTTTTCGTAAATATTCACCAAGCGAGCGTTATAAATTAGTAAAGACAAACAACCTATGTTTGAACTGCTTAAGCGATAAGCATTTAGTTGCAAAATGCAATTCGAGTTCCGTATGTAGCAAGTGCGCCAGGAAACATCACACGCTATTACATTTTGAAAATAGCAACATAGCGGCGTCAAGTAAAGCGGATAAGGAATTCGCCCCTACTAAGGTCAACGATTCTAGCGGTCGACCTGGTGAT
This sequence comes from Parnassius smintheus behrii, assembly GCA_036936625.1. NCBI lineage: Eukaryota > Metazoa > Arthropoda > Insecta > Lepidoptera > Papilionidae > Parnassius > Parnassius smintheus. The sequence continues at coordinate 5,054,618 of JAUPFT010000012.1, forward strand.
GTCGCTCTGTGCTCATTGGCAAATATGGGAGCACAACCTCCTTCAACCGTGTTACTGGGTACGGCACGTATTTTGGTTAGGGATTCGCGTGGAAACGAACAAAGCGTTCGTGCACTGCTGGACAGCGGAGCCCAAAATAGCTTTATAACGCGACAATGTTGTCAGCGCTTAGGCTTAGTAATAAATAGGTCACTTTCACGTCCTGTAATTAAAGGCATCGGAGGCACTAGTAAATCGACACAGGGATATATAAATTTAAAAATTTATTCTCGGATAGATCGTAATGTTAACTTTGATATAAATGCACTAGTAGTAGATAGGGTCACTGAACGGTTGCCAACCGTTTCGGTTGACACCTCGGCAATGATTGAATTTAAGAATTTGACTCTGGCGGACGACACTTACGCCGTTCCTGGAAACATAGACATGCTCATTGGAGCATCGCTTTTCCCTTATCTTTTGTTAAACAATAAGGTCAGGGGCAACTCTTCGCATACCGCGCCTTACGCACTGGAAACCGTATTGGGCTATGTGATCCTTGGCTCCGCCCCCATCATAGATAGTATTTCGGCAACCTCTTATTGTGGTATGGCTGTCGAACCGCTCGAGTCGTTAGTCCGCAAATTTTGGGAGATGGAGGAGGTGAACGTTCCACCCATAGCTAGCTCAGATGATAGGTTATGCGAGGAAATTTACGTCCGCACGACCATTCGTGATCGCGACGGTAGATATAGTGTAGCGCTAAAGGAGGTGTTTTATCTCTCGGCGATTCGCGTCAAATGGCGGAAAAACGTTTCTACAGCTTGGAGCGTAGGATGCTCGCTTCACCCCAGTTAAAGGAAGCTTACGACGGCGTCATTAACGAATATATAAGAGAAGGTTACATATCACTTGTGGCTTCGAAATTAGATAACTACGAAGACACACCGTCGTATTTCATACCACACCACGGAGTCATTAGAGAGGACAAACTTACATCTAAGTTACGTGTAGTGCTCGACGCTAGTGCTAAAACTAGCACTCACCTGTCGCTTAACGATATCCTCTATAGTGGGCAAAATTTACAGGGCAGTTTATTTAACCTGTACGCCAAGCGAGCGCGCGCCATGTTACACTCCCGTTCACTCGGGACCTTTTTGGCGGGAAAATTTCTAGGTTAGGAAATTTTTTGCAATATTGCAAATTTTGCTATATTTTCACTTTGAGACAATATTTATGGATAAAACTTACAGGAAGTCTTGTTGAATGTATAAACTATCGAATAAAATTATTTTTGGTTGCTAGAAATTGTAATAAAGTATATAAATTACACTGTATAGCATAATAGTAGTATAAACTTCAATTTTAGTGACAAAATTACTACTAATTTGAATTCTACACCTTTGTTTTTGTAGAAATTTATATGAAATTGTTTGGAAATATGTATATTTTATGTTTTATGTGTTTCCATTCGTTACTCATACCAAAATATTAAAATATTAAAAAATTAAAAAAAAAAAATAAAATAATATTTTATCTGTGACATTTCGAACAATATTTCTAAAATATGTTCGTGTGAATTTGAAATAAATACAACGTCATGTTATTTCAAAATATGTAGGAAAACTATTTTTACTTACATTTTACACTAAAAATAAATGAGAATTTGAAAAATAACACATTTATAACCCGCCCGCCAAAACAGGCCTTTCGGAATTTGAAGTACTTTTGGCAATTTACTTTTCACTTTTTATACCACAAATTACATATCTACGTGTTGACTATATTACAAGGAATATAAAAAAGTATAATACTTTCGTTTTTAGTCCAGACACAAATATAAAATTCTATAAAAAAGACGGACGGACCTTCATCAAAGTGACACGTGGAACGCCGGAAGTTCAGAGTGATTTCTTTTTTTTTTTTTCTAAGAAACATTGCCAGGTTATGGTTTAAAATAAAAGAGCATATCTTTGTCTTTGATACTAATATCTATTGCATAGTGTCTTTGGTTTTGTTTAAAACGAAAAAATAGTTTTTTCATAGGTAGACATGTTTACATAATTCTGATCTAATTCGATCACTACTTGGCGGGCGTAAGGTTGGTATTGCGCGATCGAAAGTGAGCATGGCTTGGCGTACAGGTTAATATAATAGTCAATTTTCGTTTGTTTAGTATAGCACTATCCGCCGATATTCGTCAAATGTTTCTTTGCATAAGGGTCCGTGAATGCGACCGTAGATTCCAACGCATTTTATATCGTTTCAACCCAAAGGAACCTCTAATATTGTTTGAATTTAATCGCGTTTGTTTTGGTTTAAAGTCGAGCCCATTTCATGCGTTACGCACGGTGAGACAGCTCGCTCACGATGAAGGTCCCTCTTATCCTAAAGCTAAGAGGGCAATTGAGAGCGGATTATATATGGATGATTTTGTGTACTCGGTCGATAGCGTGGAGGAGGCGACCCTAACCACCGCCGAGGTTATAAGGCTCATGAAATCGGGTCAATTCGATCTTGTGAAGTGGACTAGTAATTCGCGTCCGGTTTTGGATACAATCCCACTATCACACCGTCTTTCGGCGATAAAGGAATTCGACGATTCTGATACACACAAGGTGCTCGGTCTATGTTGGTCACCAGAGTCCGACGTGTTTAGCCTTAAGGTAAATCCGCCCGTAGAGAAATGCACAAAGCGCACAATACTGTCATGCGTTGCTAGATTATGGGACGTCATGGGTTTCGTAGCTCCGGTGGTATTGTACGCTAAGCTTTTAATTAAACAACTTTGGTTATTGGAATGCGACTGGGATGACTCGCCGCCTGACAGCATTGTTCGGTTGTGGCAGCGCTTTAGAGAGGAACTTCCTTTATTAAGAGAAATTAAAATACCGCGTCATATAAACGTAGATAGAAGTAGCGCCATAACAGTCGTTGGGTTTGCAGACGCCAGCGAGAAGGCTTACGGGGGCGTTGTATATTTCCACGTCCAGAATAATGGTAGAAATTCGATTAGCCTCATTATTTCTAAGTCGAGAGTCTCCCCCCGTAAGGTTGTCTCTCTGGCGCGCTTAGAGCTTTGCGCAATATTAGTACTCGCCAAGCTTATTGCCGCAGTTATCAGCGCATGTAGGGATAGAGTTCACATGGAAAGGATATTGGCCTTTTCCGACTCCACCGTCGCCTTATGCTGGGTTCATTCTTCACCCCACCGTTGGGATACGTTTGTTGCGAACCGAGTGGCCAAGATACAAGACGAGTTAGAAACGCGGAACTTTTATCACGTGTCCGGTACGGAAAACCCCGCCGATTGTCTATCCCGTGGACTCACCCCGATGCAAATAATGGACCACCCGCTTTGGTTCCACGGACCTGCTTGGGTTCACTTGGATCCCTCGCAATGGCCAATAACCGACTTCGAACCTTCGTCAGTGTCGCAGCCGCCGGAGGAGAAGAGACACGCTCTAGTGGCGAACGTTTCGAGTGAGGTTTCTCCAATCATTGCTTTGGCAAACCGCTTGTCCTCTTGGTCGAAATTATTGCGTAGCGTAATTTACGTTTGTCGATTCGCGAAGCTGTTACCGCGACGTTCGTATGTCTTAGCATCCGATTACAGCTATGCCGAGTTGCTGGTATTGCGTGAACTTCAACGTGCGCACTTCTCTGAAGAAATTAGAAGATTACAATCGAATAGAGCTTGTAGTCGCGCCTTTCAACGCCTTAAGCCATTTTTACAGGATGGGGTTGTAGGGGTGGGTGGACGCTTGTCCAACTCGCAATTGAGTTTCGACCAACGGCACCCTATTGTTTTACCGCGTAAAGACCATATCATGAACTTATTAGTCGATTACCATCATAAATTGAACTCGCACGCTGGCCCCGACTTGTTGATGTCGATTTTGCGTCAGAATTATTGGATTCTTTCTGCACGTAGTTTAATACGCAATCGGGTACACCGATGTATAGCTTGCTTTCGGGCACGCCCCAAGCCGTCATTTCCGGAAATGGCAGAACTTAGATCTTGTAGAGTAATACAATCAGTAAAGCCCTTCACGCACACCGGGTCTGATTTCGCTGGTCCGTTTAAGGTCACGCTCACTCGCGGGCGTGGTATAAGATCCACAAAGGCTTACGTCTGCATTTTCGTATGTCTAACTACTCGAGCGGTGCATATAGAACTCGTTGGTGATCTAAGCACAGCAGGCTTTATGGGTGCATTTAAAAGATTTCTTTCCCGCCGTGGCCCTGTAAGTAGATTGTATTCGGATAACGGTACGAAGTACGTCGGTGCAAAACGTATTTTATCGGAACTACATGAGCTCTTAGCTAGCAAATATTATAATTCGGAGTTCGCTCACATTCTAGCCGAGAACCGCATTGAGTGGTCTCTGAACGTCCCAGCCGCGAGCCATTTTGGGGGCAATTGGGAGACTAATATCAAGAGTCTAAAGAGTCATTTATACCGAGTAATAGATCAAATTTTGTCCTTCGAAGAGCTAAGTACGGTGCTCGCTCAAATTGAATGCGTAATGAATAGTCGCCCACTTTGTCGTACGTTGTCTAGTGACCCCTCGGAACCGCTGGCTCTAACTCCAGCACATTTTTTGAATTTAACGCCTTTAAAGTATTTGCCAGCCGCAGGTATGGATGAGAACAGACTTAGCATTTCCGCACGCCACAAATTATTAGATCGGTTAGTGCAATCGTTTTGGAAACGATGGAGGATGGAATACTTGCATACTTTGCAGTCTCGGCAAAAATGGAACACAGCAACTGAGCCTTTAGCTGTAGGAACTGTAGTTGTGCTCACCAAAGAGAATACGCCGCCTCTCCACTGGCCGTTAGGAATTGTCGAAGAGGTCTTTCCCGGTTCCGACGGAGTAGTTAGGATAGCTCGCGTTAAGACCACGGTTGGGTCTTACTTGCGTCCGGTTGTCCGTTTGTGCCCCCTGCCTCTTCCATAATTTAAATTAGCTTTCTAGATTAAATTGTAGTTGAATTTAAGTAATCTTAGCGTTAGTTAGTTATTTTGTTAGTTGATCTTAGCTCTAGTTGTATTAGTTAATTTTGAAGGAAATCCTTCAAGGGCGGGGGAGATGGTTGCGCGGAAAAAACCATTGGATTATTATATTTGACGGTAGAGGTGCCAAGCCGCTTGTTCCTTTCCGACAAAACGATATCATTCATACCCTCCTCGATCCTCCATCGACACATGGGGTGGTGGGGTGGGAGGGGCAAGAAGATGATTCTAGAATGTCACGTAATCATCGGGGTCGAGGACATATAAGGCACGCGCTACCGTTGCGCGGCCTCTTTCCACTGCAGTCGTCGCTGAAACCACAACGCTTCTCTCTCGACGCAACCCTGGGGCCCCAGAGTGTCTGTCTAGAAGAAGTTCCCTCACCTCGTGTGAGATATAGTCGCGCACCGCCTCTCTCCGGAGTGTTCCAGAATAAGTTCCAGAAGTTGCAGCTATAGTGCTCAACAGGATAGAAGAAACCCCGATGAGTCAACATTCCTTAATTTAGCTCCTGCCTTACATAGTTTTAACCCGCTCCAATTTTTTTGTTCTCCTAATAAGGCAGGATTCCTTTTCAGCGATTTGGCACAATAATAGTTTAGTTTTAGGGAAGAGCGAGTGCATTATACCGCATGCTATAGTAGTCGCCTTTACGTAAGCGTAGAAGCAACCGCATATACAGTCCACTTTAGTTAATATCTCGCGTAATAGGTTTAAGGTTCGACCGGGGAACTAGACTTCGGCAGCCTTAAACACGTGGCTCCACCAGTGGGTTTAATATGTCGTAAATTGACAGTAGAATAAAAATAAAAATACATAGAGTAACTGACTTTTGTTTAGACCACAGGATAGAAAATTTCGTATAGATTTCATAATGCCAAAACTTCATCATAGAAAAGTAGTCTCTAAATATAAGTATTTATAGGTTAAAGTGCGGTGGGGTCCGACTGTTGAATTTTGACGGAACATCGCCTTGGTCGGATCCGACCGTTTGCCCATTGAAAGGTTAAGGCAGTACTGCCGTACTAACCGTGACACGGGTTACAACTACTGACCGAACTTTTTTTTTAGAAAATTAGTTTCTAAATATAAGTTTTTATGGTTTAAAGTGCTATAGGTGAAAGCGGTCGCATGCGAACGCTCGGGATTTGACGGACGCATGCAACTGCATGGCAATTTTATGGTGATTGAAGGGTTCATATATGGTTTTTTTCTTCTTTTTTTTATAGAATGGGGAGACAAACGAGCACACAGTCCACCTGATGGTAAGTGGTTGCTGCGGCCCATAGACATCTACATCTATCTTCCATTACAAATCAAAATGCAGATGCGTTGTCATCCGTGAGGACTGAGATGGAATGCCTCATTTCCAGTAAAAAGGGTCTCCGGTTCTCTACACTCACCATACGAAATACAGCAGCATTAAGCTACTATTTCACGCTGGTATTCTGTGAGAGCGCGGTCCTTCCCCGGTCGAGCCGACCCATTCGTGCTACAACTATACTACTAATATAATTGCAGCATGGCTCTACCACGTAAATGGTAGTGTAAGCTAGGCGTGAAAGAGAAAGTACGAAAGTAAAATAAATGCCGTAGAAACGCAATCACTAAGGAGAATGTTATGAGATACTTTGAATGACAGCGTGAGAAATTGTGTGAAAAGAGAAAAGTTTGCAATTAATGCTTCCGTGGTATGGTCATGTAAGAAGAATTAATGTGAAAAGAGTGAAAAAGCAAAGTTATGTTGCAGAAGTGAATTTTTCTTATAGAATAAGAGTGACACAGGAACATACAGTCGATCTGATGGTAAGTAGATGCTTTGGCTCATAGAAATCTACATTTATTTTCAATAAAGGATCAAAATGCAGATGCGTTGCCAGCCCTGATAACTAAGATGGAAAGCTTCGAATCCAGTAAAGGGGGTGTCCGGTTCTCTAAACTTACCTTGCGAAAAACAGCAGCATTAAACTGCTGTTTTTTGTAAGGTGAGTAAGTATACCGGAGAAAAATAGCAGCGTTAAGCTGCTACTTTACGCTGGTATACTGCGAGAGCGTGGTCTTTTGACGGTCGAGCCGATCCATTCGTGCTACGACCATAATGTTGCGAGCTTTAATTAATGCCTGGTACATGGTGTAATTAGTTACTACTAGCGCCATCTATTATCGAGAACTAGGAGATTCGAGATCCTTTTAGTGATTTTCATGCCAGAACTTTCTACACCTAGTCAGTCGGGACCGGTATGTAATCGAACATTTTTGATGTTTAAGTAGAAGAGGCCCTATATAAGGGCGGTGTCAACCGCAACCCGAGGCAGTATTAAATTGGCGATCTCTCTCTAGTCGGTCCCTCATGACTGAGAATCGTGATCATCACAGGGAGTAAGCTTATTGTGTATGATCTGTGTCCACCGGGTCCTATCGCTGGCCATACGAAGAGCGTAGTAGAAATTTAGCTCACCGACTCCTTTGACTTGGTCAGACAACCGGGTTGGAGATCTACCTCTGGGCCTTCTTCCCTCTACGTTTCTAACAACTATCAATTTCTCAATACTTTCGTCCCCGCGGCGAAAGATATGACCAAAATAGCTGAGGATGCGCTGAAGACATGTGGTGGAAAGACACGTCTTGATCTTGAGTTGTGATAGGATTGACACGTATGTGCGCTTCGTAGTCCACGGTATTCGCAGCATTCGCCTCCAGCACCACATTTCGAACGCATCAATTCTCTCCCATTCTCTGATGCGTATAGTCCACGTTTTCACTCCATAGTGAAAAATTGAAAATTAAAGAGTATATACTAGGCGTAATTTAGTATTATTTGTTATACTTCTGTTCCTGGGTTCGCTTCAAAATGGGACTGACGAAGTTATTCCTTTTGGCTGTTTATGCGCCGGTAGCTTCGTCGTCCAGGGCTGAGCTGGAGGAGTTTTGGGAAAATGTAAGAGAAGTTCTAGATTTGGTTAAGGGAAACGAAAGAACTGTTGTATGTGGTGATTTGAATGGATGGGTAGGTATCGCTCGACCAGGATACGAGTCGGTGCTTGGAAAGTTTGGAGATAAAAGGGTTAATGATGCTGGCAAGCTTATACTGGCTGTATGCAAGGAAAAGGGTCTTCTTGTGACAAACACTATGTTTAATCACAGGAAGATCCATATGTACACTAGAGAAAGAAAGAATGAGAGAAGTATGATTGATTTGTTCCTGGTGGATGACCGACTGCGAAAACAGGCGATGGATACACGAGTGTTCAGGGGTGCTGACCTGGGAACGGATCATTATCTAGTAATTACTAGATTTAGGGGTTTGTTCGCGGGTTGGCGCCACCGGACGGCAGTAACAGAACCACAGTCGGTCTGTCGCATCTGAAGCTGGAAGCTTCAGGAAGCGGATACTAGGGACAAATATCACACGAGGGTAGCCGAAAAGCTTGACACCATCGATGGCAGGAAAGAATGTGTGGAGAGAACATGGCAGAACCTTAGGGATGGAATGGTAAGTGCAGCGGAAGAAGTATGTGGTACGACAAAAAGAGGTAGTAGTAAAAGAAGAGATGCATGGTGGAATGACGAAGTGAAAGAAGCTGTAAAAAAGAAGAAAAAAGCATGGTTAGACTACTTGACCTCTAGTAACGATGAGCATATGAGAGAGAAGATGAAAGAAAGATATAAGCTGCAGAAAGTTCATGCGAAAACATTGATTGAGAAAGTACGCGAAAGGTGTAGAATAGAAGCGGACGAGAGGTTGTCGCACAACTTTAGGGAAAACTCCAAACTCTTATGGAAAGAGGTTGGAAGGTCCCGGAGTGGTGCGACAGCTTTAAGGATGAACAAAGTGCTTTCGAAAACCAATGACGTCCTCTCAGAAAAATCGGACGTCATGCAGCGATGGAGTGAAATTTATAGAGAATTGTATGCGTGTCATGATCTTAGTGAAGGATCCGGGGGTGACGCCGTGACTGGCACGCCAGACACGGACCTCGATGACACTGAGGTCATCAGCATGAAAGAGATTGAACGTGCGATTCGAAGTTTGAAATGTGGTAAGGCTGCGGGACTAGACAGAGTTACTGCTGAAATGGTCAAGTACGGTGGGCCTCGCGTCTGGGACAGCTTTCATCTGCTGTGCAATTTCTGCTGGCGGACGGGAGATGTCCCGGATGATTGGCGATCCGCGGTCATTGTGCCTTTATATAAAGGTAAAGGTTCACATTTTGACTGCGGGAGCTATCGGGCGATCAGCTTGACCGGTTTAGCAAGTAAAGTTTATTCGAAGGTTTTGACACGCAGGATGCAAGAGAAATCGGAAAGATTCTTATGGGAGGCACAATGCGGATTTAGACCTGGAAGAGGATGCACGGATCAAATGTTTTCTCTCCGCATGATCACGGAGAAGCTTCTGAGTGTTAACCAGAGGATTTTCTGTGCTTTTGTGGATCTGGAGAAAGCATTTGATAAGGTTATAAGGAAGAAAATGTGAGAACTGTTGCCGGGATATGGTGTGGATGGTCGATTGTTAAGGGCTGTGCAGTCACTTTACTATGACTGTAAAGCCTGTGTGCGAGTAGGGCATGACCTGTCACCCATGTTTAGCGTCCAAGCGGGCGTAAAACAGGGTTGTGTCATGTCTTCCTGGCTGTTCATACTGTATCTCGACAGCTGTTTACAGAAGCTGAAAGATAGCTGTTTGGGTTTGAAATTGGGTGATATAAAAGTTAATTGTCTGCTGTATGCTGATGATGCAGTGCTTATTGCACCATCAGAAGCAGAACTGCAGGCATTAGTCACGTGTATGAAAGAGGAATGTGAAATTGAATTGTTTGAATGCTAATAAAACTAAGGTTCTGGTATTTGAAAAGGACGAAGAGAGAACGAAATGTGAAATATGGGTAAATCAGGAATGTCTAGAACAGATAAATGAAATTGTATACTTGGGGAGTGCTTTCAGCCGGGATGGAAGATGTGATTTAGATGTGAATAGGCGTGTTGCTGCCGGAAAGAAAGTCAATGTTGCCCTGAATGCATTAGTCAAAAGGCAAGGCGTGGTGAAGAGTGCACGCCTTGCAATATATAACGCAGTTTTGGTACCGACTTTGTTATATGGCAGCGAAACCTGGGTATGCCAGAAGAAGCATAAAAGCAAGTTGAATGCAGTGGAGATGCGATCTCTTCGTAAAATGTGTGGCGTTACCATAGCCGACCGAAAGCGAAACGAAGAGATTCGCAATATGGCAGGATTGAAAGATGACCTTATCACAAAAATTGATAGGGGCGTACTCCAATGGTTTGGGCACGTTGAACGAATGAGTGAAGACCGAATGGTGAAGAAAATATATAGAGCGAAAGTAAATATTAAAAGGTGTCGAGGTAGACCGAGACTAACTTTCGAAGACCATGTGAGCAAATTGCTCGAAGAGGGGAGGGTCAAGAGTACTCGGATACCTAGACGTGCATGTATGAAGAAGTTAATGAACCTGAAAGAAGCGAAAGAGGTATGTAAGGATCGTGACACTTGGCGATCTGTTCTCTCTGGCTACCCCGTTAGGGATTGTGCGTGACGATAAGTAAGTAAGTAAGTAAGTACCTCTGTTCCTCCAGATGTTTGTCAGCCTGGCCACCGCATCCTTAGCTACTGCTATTCTACGTTTAATTTAAGGAACGCAAGTGCCCTCATTTGAGATCAGAGACCCTAGGTACATATGATTCTCCACAACGTCGATTCCTTGAATGCTGCAAGTGTTGGAAAGTTTGTTAGCCCGGTCTATAACCATGAGTTTCGTTTTATTCCTGTTGATTGACGGACCTAGCTCTTCACTTTCTAATTCTAGTTTATGCAGCAGCTCCTCCATGTCCTCATAAGATGCTGCAAGGAGCACAGTGGCGTTCGCATATCGCAAGTTTGCCACCCTTTTTACCCCAATATAAAACCCTTTATCCCAGACTTCCATGGTTTTCCGTATGATGTACTCTCCATATATGTTAAAGAGCAACAGAGACAGTATACAACTTTGTCTCACGCCTTTCATAGTCATAAACTCAATGGAAAGACTGCCATCGAGTCTCACATAAGATCGGTTATTATTATACAGATTGCAATTAGGCTGACTAGGTGTGTTGGTACTCATCATCATCATCATTACAGCCCTTCATAAGTCCACTGCTGAACATTCGCCTCCCCCAAGTAATGCCACAAAGCACGGTCCTGAGCCACCTGCATCCATTGACTTCCTGCATATCTTACCAGATCGTCACTCCATCCATTGGGGGGTCGCCCTACACTATGCCTACCGGTACGAAGCTGCCACTCGAGAACCTTTCTTCCCCATCGGTTATCGGTTCTTCAAGCTACATGGCCAGCCCATTGCCACTTCAGCTTAATCCGTTGGGCTACGTCAGTCACTCTGGGTTTACTGCGGCTATCCTCGTTTCTGAGTCTATCACGCAAAAAAACTCCGAGCATAGCCCTCTCCATAGCTCGCTGAGCGACCTTGAGCATCCTCATACGGCCAGCGGTAAAGGACTACGTCTCAGATCCGTAAGTCATTACTAGCAACATGCACTAGTTGTACATTCTAGTTTTCAGAGATCGAGGTATGCCTGACGAGAAGATGTATCGTAATTTCCCGAACGCTACCCAGCCGAGTTGAATCCGTCGATTGACCTCTCGGTCGAAGTTGGACTTACCTAGTAGGACTATTTGTCCCAGGTAAACGTACTCGTCAACAACTTCGATTATAGTGCTCCCAACAACTGCCGGCATAGGTGTGTCTTGGACATTGAACATGATCTTTGTTTTTCCATGTTCATCTTAAGACCTATCCGTTGGGAGACTCCATTGAGGTCATTGAGCATAGATCTTAGGTCCTCCAGCGATTCTTCCATAAGGACTATATGGTCGGCAAATCGAAGGCGAGTGATGTACTCGCCATTGATGTTAATACCGTATCCTTTTCAGTCCAGTAGCTTGGAAATGTCTTCTAATGCAGCGGTGACGAGTTTCGGGGATATAACGTCACCCTGTCTTACACCTCTCTGCAGTTGGAGAGGTTTCGTTGGAACTCCCATTTCGGCAATTAAAGTGTCAATTTTAGATATTTAATCGGCAGTTTTTAGTGTCACGAAATCCCAAGCTCATAGAAATTTGTGTCAGAAGTGGAACTAAATTATGTCAATTTTACCTAAGGACGACACGGATATTATACGTACCTGAAGTCAACACCAGTAGAAGACGGATTAGAGACGTGTTCGTGGTGCAACGCCTTAGACGTCGGAGGGCTAGGTGCCGACCACGGTGGCCAGCCCGGCAGCAGTTCCTAAATCTGCAGCACCTGACTTAGGTGCTCTGATGATGACGCTACAGGAGCAGCCTCGCTGACAAGAGAAACAGCGCCCCCGATAGCAGAAACTAGCCCATTGGTTGGAAAAGCAGCAAAAAGAATAGATCCGCCGATAGGAGGAGCAGGCCCGTCGGTTTGAAGAGCAGCTCAAACGCGATAAGTAAGTGCAGATACTCCTCATGGAGGACCTTTACGCTACCTTTGGGATATAAATAGGTGAGGTGATGGATAGGGTTGCTCAACATGATAACCGCCTGTTGGAAGTTGAAACCCGAATCGACCAAGTGAACGATTTACTTGACAACGTGATGGCTGACGTTCAGTAAACGCTGGACGAGTTCAAACTTTGGGATGGAATTACAGCTCCCGTCGTAGTTACAACACCTTCGTTAGATGGATTTAAAGTGCAGCCATCGACGGGACTTCTTCCTGGTCGGCCTACAAAATCCAGTTCATGATGTCATGAAGGCGAATGGCTGGAATAAAAGTCTCACTGACTGCTCTCACTACACATTTAATTGTTTTGGAAGCTCTCGGTGAGGAAGTGACTTACGAGCATCTCATTTAGGTATTGGGGGTGAGATATGGCGATGCTCACCTGGAAAATGACTTTTGTATGCAGTTTGAAGATCGCGTGCAATGCAGCAATGAAAACCTGTAGCAATGGGCCCTTGAGGTGGTGAAGCTGGTTCAAAAAGAACTTTCGTGGGAGGGGCGTTACCGTGGAACTTGTATAGCCTTAAGAAGATTGTTTTTTCGCCGAGATTAGAAACGATTGTGCCGGTTAGCCCTCCTCGGAATCCTGGGCAAGATCATCGTTGTGTACTTGTAAAAAGGGTTGACAATGGCCTTCAATGGAAAGTGCCTCGAACCTTGGTCAGATCCTCTGACATCTCAGGAGTGCGTGCTCTGAGCCTTTGCGATATGGAACAAATTATAGAAAAAGGCACACTGGTTGGTACTTGTGAGGAGGTGAATTGGTTTCGTCGGTGCCAATATCTATTGCAAGGATGCACCAACGAGGGTGACCACACTTTTAGAAGACTGTTGCAGTGTTCTCTCCCCGAATGCAATGGTCAGGGCGAAAAAGTCCTAACTCAAGTACGCCGATATTTTTTCGGCAAAAAATGCTGAGATAGGAAAGACTGGTTTACTCAATATAAAATAAACACAGGAGAAGTATTGCCTATCCATCAGCAGCCAATAAGATTTACAGTAGCACGTGAAAAGAAAGTGGAAACCATAATTGAGGGAATGGTGAAGGATGGTGTTATTAAACCATCATCTAGTCCATGGTGTTTATCTGTGGAGCTGGTAAATAAGAAGGACGGCATCATGCGGTTTTGAGTTGACTACCGCCGTCTGAACGACGTTACAAAGAAGGACAGGTATCCCTTGCCAAGAATTGACGACACGCTGATCACGCTTACAGGAGAAAAGTGGTTTAGTACGCTGGACCTGAAAAGTTGCTACTGGCAAGTTGAAATTTACCCTTAGGAAAAGGAGAAAACTGTATTCTCGACAGGAAAGGTTCCGTGGCAATTTAAAGTTATGCCGTTTGGATTGTGCAATACTCCGGCAACGTTTGAAAGGTTGATGGAACTTGTACTTTTTGACTGGCCTGTTGGTCTAGTGGTTAGTGACCCTGACTGCTATGCCGGAGGTCGTGGGTTCGATTCCCACCCAAGACAAATGTTTGTGCGATGAGCACGATCATTTGTTCTGTGTCTGGGTGTAATTTATCTATAATATTTATGTATTTAGAAATATATAAGTATGTGTATCAGTTGTCTCTAGTACCCATAACACAAGCTCTGCTTAGCTTGGGACTAGATGGCGTTGTGTGATAGTTGTGGAATATTAATATTATTACTTACCGGGCTAATTGGTAATTCCTGTCTGGTCTACTTGGACTATATCATCATCGTAGGCCGTGCGTTTGAGGAACACCTTCAAAACCTAATACGCATGCTCATAAAGATCTAGAGTGCCAGCCTCAATTAGAGTTCGAAGGAACGTTCACTATTCAAACGGCAAGTTAGCTTTTTGGCGTATATCGTGTCGAATGAAGGTATCCACAGGGATCCCAAAAAAATTGCCACTGTCAAGGATTGGCCGGTTCCAAAAAGAAAACGCAGGTTAGAGCATTTTCTGGTTTGTGCTCCTACTATCGGCGATTTGTAAAGAATTTTGCAGATATAGCCAAACCTCTGCATAAGCTAACCGAGGAGAAGCGACATTTCTGAAATGAGTTCTGAAAGTTGAAATATCGCATTCCAGAAACTCAAGCACCGCCTGTGCAAAACACCAAATTTAAGGTACCCTAATGCGAGCTAGGAATTAATAGTTGACAAAGATGCAAGTGGTATAGAACTTGACTTAAACTAGACTTGAATTTGACAGCTCAAACACCGGACAAACGATGGGGAAGAAATATTCTGGAGTAACAGTCTCGTACCGATAGGTGAAGTGTAGGTCGGACCCCCACTAGATGGAGTAACGAGCTGATAAGTCATGCAGGGTGATAAATCCGGGTGGCTTAGGACTGTAATTTGCAGCATTATTTGGAGGAAGCCTTTGTTCAGCAATGGACTAGTGAGCTGTAATGAATGAATGTATGAAAAAGCAACATGTAACCGTGTAGTGGCGGCTTAAGAATATCCACGGTGTCGTAAGATGTGACAGAGGGAAACTTTAACAGGAGATGGGCAACAGCAGTTTCCTAGTAACAGCCCAAAATAATAAAAAACTGTCGTTGAAAATCTGTCTGCGAAGCACGTCAACTTTGGCGAAATCCCCCCATGAGACAATTTATAGAGTATGTTTAGCAATGCATTTTTAAAGGCTGTAATGGATGGATAGAATAAAACATCTTCTTCACACGGATATCTCGTATAAAATATATTAAACATTTAATTACCCTTTTAAGAATTTAAAGTCGGTTTGTCTGATCGATTTTTCTTTTAAGAGTGAATCTAGGTGATGCTGATTTACAATTACTTTTAAATGTATGTACAAGCAACTTGTGCAGTAAAGAAACTTGCAAAATGAAATAATAAATTCCTAATGTATTTAAAATGAAAGTTTTTGATTTTAAAGCGACTTGGTTTTTTTAGTAAAGTAGACCAATACCCAAACATACTTCGCTTCCATAAGGCGATAGCCGGTGGCACCCCCCTCACTTGCATTCAGTCGCCGCACGCGCCACGCGCTGTTAAGTTGTGTGAGAAGACGCTATATGATTTCACACATCAAAAGTAAGTTTTTTGACGTTTTCTTATTTAAGGTTTTCGTAGTCTTAAAAGGATGATACCAGTCTGAATATTTGCATATTAATTCGTGATCAGATTGATTACACAGTGTTTTTATTCGCTTCTGTCTAGCACGTTCCGTTTTAAGGTTATATTTGATGTTTTAACAAAAACGTGGTCGGGTACAAAAGTAACATAGCCCTATGGGTACAAAAGTAACATGTTACTTTTGTCCCCGTATTGGTTTATTTACTTAATAATGTTATGTGTGTATTTATTTGAACAGAATGCCGCGACAACGCATCAGAACTACCACACGAGGAACTACTGACACGGAAGTGTACCGAAAAGCGGCTAAAGAGCATTCTAAAGATGGTACAAAAATTAGATCCCTGGCAAAAAAATATAATGTTTGTCATGTAACATTATATAGATATATAAAAAAAATTAAAGCAGGAAATACTAGCGCAGTTGTGGGCTACCGTTGCGTCAACCGTGTTTTTACCATTGATGAGGAAAAATGTCTACAGGACTATTTTGGGTTATCTCCATCTGAAGTACGTAAACTGGCATATGAGTTCGCAATAAAAAATGGAAAAACATTTCCTGAAAAGTGGCACGATACTCAAATGGTGGGTAAGGAATGGTTGACGGGTTTTTTAAAACGACACCCGAGGCTCTCTTTGAGGTGTCCTCAAGCAACAAGCCTGTCGCGGGCCTCGAGTTTCAACGAACATAATGTGAGTAAGTTTTTCGATAATCTTGCTGACGTAATGGATAGGTATAAATTTGAGCCAAAAGATATCTGGAATGTGGATGAGACAGGGGTGACCACTGTCCAAAAACCTAGTAAGGTTTTAGCTCAAAAAGGAATTAAACAAGTAGGCGCAGTAACCTCAGCAGAACGTGGGAGATTAGTAACAGTTGCTATTGCGATTAATGCTCAAGGAGGACACATATCTCCTTTTTTTGTATTCCCGTTGAAGCGATACCAAGACCACATGATACGTGAAGGTCCTGTTGGTTGTGCCGGAGCTGGCAATGCTAGTGGATGGATGCAGGAAGCAGAATTTTTACTGTTTCTAGAACACTTCAAAAAACAAGTCAAGCCAAAAGTTGATCAAAAATGCTTGTTACTGCTCGACAACCATGCATCGCATATATCTATCCAAGCACTAGATTTTTGTAAAAATAATGGAATAGTACTGCTGTCGTTTCCACCCCATTGCACGCACAAACTTCAGCCTTTAGATAGAGCAGTATTTGGACCATTCAAAAAAATGATAAACACCGCTACAGACAACTGGATGCGGAATCATTCTGGTCGAACAATGACTATCCATTACATTCCTGGAATCGTTAGAGAAGCATTTCCTCTTTCTGTCACTGATCGAAATGCAATTGTCGGATTTACCTGTACCGGTATAAGTCCATTTAATAGGAATATATTTACTGCTGTTGACTATGCACCATCATCTGTCACTGACCGGCCTTTACAAGTTAACGATGAAATTCCACCAAATGATCTGTTGACCAGTTTTGATGTAACATCCTTCATCCAAGTTGATCCGGAGACTCTAGTTGATAATCTTCCAACATCAAGTGACCAGACTGTCCAGTGTACAGTTAGCAATGATTTGTCAAAAAACTCATACAATCAAAGACCCAACTCGCCAGTACCAGGACCTAGCGGATTACAGCAAGCAAATTCTTCTCAGCCGTTTGATTTCACACCGAAAGATCTTAGACCTTTACCACAAGCGAGTCCGAGAACTGTAGCAAATAAAGGACGTAAAAAACGTAAGACAGCAATATTGACGGACACGCCTGAAAAAAATGCAATTGAAGAAGAATACCAACGAAGAAATAAAGCCAAGAAAACAGTTTTACAACCGGATACTAGAAATGGCAAGGGGAAGTTGATATCTACGAAAGGCAAGGGAAAAGGAAAAAAGACAAAGAAGGCAGTTAAAGGCAAGGAAAATAAATCTGACGACGAAGATTGCTTCTGTCTCGTCTGTTTAGAAACTTTTAGCAACAGTCGACCAAATGAGCAATGGATACAATGTACCAAATGTAAAATGTGGTCACATGCTGAATGCGTCAACGATGATGCAAATTATGAGTGCCATAATTGTGAGTTGGAGTAAAAGACTTATACTGAATAGTTTGATTATAAAAAAATGATTATCATATAATAATTGATCTCATTACTTAATGTAAGAATAATTTGTTTTGTTTTCTTAAAATATATAATTTTGGAGTATTTAAAATGCAAATGTTTATCTGTGTTATTAATACAAAGTTTTCTAATAAATAATTAGCTGATTTAATATGTCACATTACATTAATTACAAACGCCTTTGTCCTGTTACTTTCGACCCACAACGTGTTACTTTCGACCTGCCTACGTGGTCGAAAGTAACAACTTACGAAATTTTTTGAAGTCTCTGTTATTCATATAAAATACACAATAATAAGGTAAAATAAGATGCTAATGTAAAGAACATAAACGGAATGTATATATGGCTATATTAATTTCATTAAAATAATTACACCTAACCAGAAACCAAGGTAAAAGTACAAAATGTTACTATTGTACCCGGTCTCCCCTACCCGGTTGACCGAGCTTTGCTCGGTATTTTTCGCTCGGTTTTTTTAATTCGTGTGTTTTGGAAATTATATTTAGATATAAATTATATACTGATGAAATACGAATAATATTTTTTGATCGTAGCGACATAATAGAAAAATTCAACAGGTTATTTGAATAAAAAATAATGAGTGCAATTAGTTTATTTTAAATTTTCATGTTTTTAAAAAATACTAAAAAAAGGGCACGAAAAAATAGATTTTCTCAAAAAAGAAAGGAACTTGAAAAAAAAATTAAAAAAAGTCGGTCGGTCGGTCTGGGCTCGAACCATGGTATTACGATTTTGTGACCGCCCAATATACCAAATAAGCTATTTGTAATCATTATTAAACTGTCAAAATTTACCTTCTTATTCTAACGATATTGTAGCAGTTTTTCATTGCCTAAAAACACGGACAAAAAGACATTTTCTAAAAATAAAACCTAGCTAGATCGATTTATTATCCCTCGAAACTCCCGAAACACAACACATTTTATGATAATCGTTGGAGCCGTTTCCGAGATTCCGATTATATATATATATATATATATATATATATATATATATATATATACAAGAATTGCTCGTTTAAAGGTATTTTTAGTAAATTAAAATGAAATAACATTAAAATTGTATACATTACATTTAGTATACATACATTTTACCTTACCATATCATCCCGTGGTTGTCGTAAGAGGCGACAGAGTGAAACAAATCAGAAGAATGGAGAAACAATTGCAATCTACAATTGAGTTGTGAACTTGTAATGTGCTGTAAGGATGACGATAAATAAATTATTGGTATCATAATTAATAAACACAAGTGAAGCCTTTTAGAAAATAATAATTTAGTAGGTAGAGGTATGCAGGGCTAAAAATAGCGCCAAGCACAACAAATTGGCAGAAAGAATTGACAATGGACTAGTCACGATATGTTGAAGGTCTCTATAAAGTGTTTTTAAATTGGAAACCCCGCCTGTATAAGCAAACAAAAAATATAGGCTTGGACTAATAGTGACCTACATAAGTTGAATGACTCAATGAGATGATTACAAAATGCGTATAATTTTAGCAGTTGATTGCAAGATAATAATACTAAAACTATTGGTTGAAACTAGTGAGTAATAGATAAAATTTACCTGAAATTACTGCCTCGTAGGTCTAGTGATTGTATACAGGGCTGCTGATCATGAGGTCCTGAGTTTGAATCTAGGGTCGGGCCAATCAGTCGTTGCGATTCCATGTAAATAAATTGTAAATAGTCAACATTCACTTTGACTCACCCAGTATTTTCTATAAGTCTTTCTGTAAGTGTGTAAGTTAAAAGCATAAAGTAAAATAAATTTAAGTGTTTTTATTTTTATGTTTATGTAGCCCTATTCTTACTAATAAATATTTTTCAATGTTACTGGAGGATCAATTCATTGTTTTTTTTTCTTTTCAGTTTATACATTTTTATAGTTATATGCACGCGGAAATTACCTAAAAGTAATTGTAGCACTTTTGTTAATACTTTTAAGTACTGTAAAGAGAAAAAAAGTAGCGGTCTGGAAATAGAGAGATGGCGTTGTTTCAAATCCGTGCCTCCGAAAGTAGTTCTGTAGGTCCTGTTCTTGATATCTTTCGTTGGATTACCGCCCCGTCTGACTATGACAGTGAGGGAATTGAGAGTGCATTTGTTTCCGCGTATAAAATCCGGCGCTATAATCCTGTCCTGCCCAGATGGCTAGTCTCCGTTGAGACTGGCCCCCGCAATTATTATTTAGAGCTGAAATATGTTTGCAGTGTGGCGCCGTAAGAATAACTACTATCCCGTGGATGTCGTTGGAGGAGACAGACATAAATTTAAACAGAAGATGATGAGATCTTTCTTATAGAAACTGAAAATAATAAAAAATGAGGTTTCCAACCAGCGTAGCAAATTCCTCTCTATGAAGAAATCTACGGAAGAGGACCATAGCAGTGGACTTTTGATAGGCTGTGGACTTCTGATAGATAACAAAAATAAAACCAATTATTCCGAGAACAGGTTGTTCATAAAATTTCGGTAACTTTTTCGAACAATAAAATATCAAACTGTTTACGCAATCTTCTCACGATAAATCCGATGGGAAATAGAAATCACCCGCCTCAACAACTTGCGAGAAACGTAGATTTATTGTCAACGCATTCAGATTTCGGTTACAAGTCATGTTTACGCAATGCTCGCTTTTCTTAACCGAGTGCGAATAATTGGAAGGTTTTATATTTGATGCTTATGTTTTTTTATGTATGTATTTTTAAAGAATGAGGGTGACAAACGTGCACACGGTCCACCTGATGGTAAGTGGATGACAGCGGGACACAAACCTTTAAATCGGGGCCGTCCCTACTAAAGTGGGGCGTATGGTCACGTTAGGCATGTGGTAACAGATATACTTTGACAGTGACGGCTTCGTGGCGCACTGGCTTAGCAATGAGTAGATGCGCTGGGGGCCGTGTGTACGATTCCTGCACAAAACAAGTATTTGTATGGCTTATAAATAATTGTTTTAGGTCTGGATGTAAGTAAGGCCTTGTGCAATTTATGTTAGTAAACTGCCTCCACGATACAGGAGAAAATCCTAGTGTAGAATTAACGTTATAAAAATGCTGGTAAAAAACATTTGATTGAGCTTAGGCTGCCTAGTTTATTTTTATGTTGAAAAGAACTTCATCATTATTTTATTTGGACGTCAACGTTCAAGACGACTGGAATATTTTTTTAAATAAGTATTTGTTGGTACATACTAGTTTTCAAGATGCGCATTGGATGATAGTTTCCAAATAAAATAATGATGAAATAAATACTTTTCAACGTGAAAATAAACTAGGTATGTGTGTAGTTAAAATGTTCATGTTGAACAGTAAATTACACATCGAGTCTTAAGTAAGCATCTATAGGCATAGGTCGAGTTGTTGTCTATAACATAATATATGTATTGCCACACGAGAAGGCTCTTTTGGTGCACCCAATTATTACCTGAAAATATTTTATAAATAAACGCTGGTTGTATCAGTCAATTAAAATATATGTATTATACAGGGTCATTTTTAATTTACTAAAGACCTTTTGGGAATATAATGGTGGCATAATTACAAACGTTTTTAGCGAGATCACTCTTTACAGAATGTAATAAATTTACATAAAAGCTACTTTTAAGTTTTTATTGTCATGTCTGACTCCTTTTAAGTCAGTTTTTTAAAAATCACAAATATTAAAATGATCAATAGGTTCATAAAGTATCATAAAGTAAAATCAATAAGTATCATAAAGTATGACCTCTTCGACGCGCCGCCGCGCCGGTCGACGCTCGCGCTCAGCTGATTGTGTCACGAGTGCCTACTGCCCACAGAGTACTTTTTTATACTGCCTACTAAACTATTCACCACTGTGCCTATGGTACCAGGGCGCCACTCCAAATGACACATTTATATTAACTTTTCATATACTTTTTTACCTTTTTTGCATAAAGCCATTTGATTAAATATTTGATTATTTTATTAATTTGTTTACGAATTTATAGACATTTTTAATTAACATTTAGGTAGTTTGTTACGATCACTGCTTGCCAGTAATGCTGCCTTCGGATGGCAACGCCACCTCCGGCGGTTGCTTCAACGTCGCACGTACGGCAGACCAAGGCCAAGCCATAGGTATATTGACGTCAATACAGGCGTCATCAAAGGCGCCGCCTGCCCTTTTCAGTTCGCAGCACGTGCAAATTAAATGTCGAGTATTATTAGCTATTTATTTATTAAATGCAAGTTGCATTTAAAAAATGGATGCGGGTTAAAAAAATAATTACAAATATTACAATAAAATATTTATAATGATTAAATACAGATATTAACACACATTTTACAATAGTAATTGAATAAAAATATTTCGGTAAAAAGGGTTCAATAAAAATATTAAAATACAAATTTATACATTAGAATTAGAGGTACTCGTCCGCGGATGGCGGTGAGTATCGCGCACATAGCGTTCAAAATAAACACCTCCACATTTTATGCGTAGGCGACATCTAAAAGTTAACTGTTCACCGACACGAGATAAAAGTTGAGTACTCATTTTGATTTGATCGAATGCCCAAATTATTTTTTCTTTCAACATGTCGCGGGTTTCGAGTGTGCAACCAGTATACACTAATGTCTTTACATGCCCCCACAAATAAAAATCCAATGGTGTGATATCTGGCGATCTGGGAGGCCATTCACAAGGCCCGCCACGTCCGATCCAGCGTCCAGGGTATTCTCTGTTTTAATAATCTTCAACTTGAGGAGCTTAATGCGCCGGTGCCCCGTCAAGTTGATAATAAATATTGCGTAGAGATGCAAGTGGTATATCCTCTAACTATTCTGGCAGCGTGTCGGTGAGAAAATTGTGGTAGCTTTCAACATTTAATCTTTCTATGAAAATAGGGCCCAGTAACGTTGTATTAATAAGGCCTGCCCATACATTGACACTAAACCGGTGTTGAAAGCTCGTTCAGCAGCTAGTAACCAAATACAAAATGTAACTCGCGCAGGTTTGTCAGCTTCGCTGAGTTCATGAACACAGTGCAGGTGAAAGGGGTACTTCTCTTTATTGTGTATGACACTCAATGCGTAATATTGTGATACATTGAACTGTCGGGCTGCTTCATAAGTACTCGCTGCTGGATTTTCTTGAAAAAACTGCAGTATGTCTTCCTGCTCACGTACTGTGCGCCGCGGTGGACGACCACGATCGATAGATACAGGCTGGAATTGCCCGTAATCTCGCAATCGCTGTGTAGCTCCTAGCATCGTAGCGTAGCTAGGTGCACGTGAGTTGGGAAATCGCCTTGAATATTCACGGCAGGCTTCACTAACATTATTACTGCAAATTTCTAAAATTCGCACCATTTCGGTATATTCAACATTTGAGTATCGGTAAGCATTCGTAACAAGGTAACGTTTACAATAATCACACGAAACAATCAACGAAAAGTCAAGCGTCTCGGGCGCATCAAAGGCGACTGATGACACACAGGTTACTAATTAAGTCATGTTTAAATGAGTATCGTCGCCCCCTACACCCCTTCATCCCTCCCTCGCCACGCGCTTTTTATTGCTAACTAGAACTATTGCCGTTTAGAGGCTCCAATTAAAATATTTTTAATTTTGTATGAAAATAAAAATTGAAGAAATATATTTTTTTTTCTTACGGATGTTGTTGTTATGATGTAAATAATATATTCCCCAAAGTTCTTCAGTAAATTAAAAATGACCCTGTATATATATGTATCTATATATACATATGTACATCGTCAATATTCATAAATCACGATATATCGATATTCAATATTTATCCAGGATTATCGAATTCGTATTAATTTCGATATATATATATATATATATATATATATATATATATATATATATATATATATATATATATGTATGTATATATATATACTTTCTTTCTCCTGTGAAAAATAATTACATTTCAAAATTTTTTTATTTATTTATAAAAGTGTTTAATAAAATCTAAATTATAACATTTAATTTTTTTTATAATAATAAAAGTATTTTATAAATTTATCTAAATATATAAAAGACAAAAACGATAATTTGACTTTGTATTCAAGGACTCGAACCCGGGCACTTTCTAGTGCAAACTGCAAATTTAGACCGCTACCAAATACGTGCAATGTAATAAAATTTATAGGTTTATTGTTATAAAAATAAATATTTAGTAATAATAAAATGTTCCTACCTTTTAATACCGTTCATAATATGTTGGACGTTTGATTTATAATATGTTTTATAAATCAAACGCCCAACTATAATAAAATTATTAATAAAACTAACATTGTTTGCTCAAAATGTGGTACAAATGTATGTAAAGTACACGGTATTATGCTCGCAACATGTCGGAATTGTATGTAACTTTATATTTTTTATTTATTTCATAAATATTGTTTTCTAACGTAAGAATATTGCAGTTCTTTCAGTCGGAAATTTGACCAGATGATGTTTGTTATATTTTTGGGGTTTTTGTTATAATAAGAAAAATTAAGTGATTTTATTTTCCAGGAGTGTTAATTTTAGTTTCGTAGAGGAATTATTTTGAGTTTAAACGTTTTAATCAGGAAAAAAATTAAATTAAATTGTCTATGTTTTTCTCAAAAATAAAATTGGGTCTTTTTGAACATTTGTATTAATTGTGTGATTAATATTACAATAAAATAATTTAAAGCTTAATTTGTATAAATAGTAAGATAAATAAGTGTAAATAAGAAAAATGTTTCATAAAAATGATCACATACAATTTATACATTACATAATATTATATAGCTCGGTCAAATTAGACCCAGGTATATGATTGGATAAAAATTTGTTAGGGTTAAGAATAAGGGATAAGAATCAAAATGCAGATCACTCACATAATCACAGATGGAATTCCTCGTTTTCAGTAAAATGTTTTCCAGTAAAACGAAACACAGCATCATTAAGCTACAAACATAATATGGCTCTATAATATTTTACGTTCGTATTATATATTTTTAAATGCATCATATTGTTCATTTGTTTACTAAATTAATAGCTGTTCACGTTTAAATTCTCCGAAGAAATTAAGTCTCGAATATATATCACTTAATCATAACTAAAGTTTTGCCAATTAATTGGAGGAACTTTATCTGAGCGCGTTGTGCGTGGGCATTCTCCTGTGCGTGCGCTAGTTAACTTTGAAAACTAAAACGTATTCTTCCAATTTTATGTTGCATATGTTACAATAAAATATTGGTATTAAGAATTAGAAGGTACTAATGTGTAGTGAAAAAAAAACTGTACTGCCTTGTTTTTCTTATGCTGGTTAATGCAACTGTTGATCACGAGGTTCCAGGTTCGAATTCGAGTCGAGACAAAAAAATTGGTTATTAAGTTATTCTGAACAATTCTCGGTAGCAGCCCGGAGTCATGAAGTTAGCGTTGGTCCTGCGTCTGATCTCTTTCCGGTCGTGTCAGTTGCCGCATCATCGGCATATGCTATGCCTAATTTTTTAGCAGCTAGTTATAGGCCATCATACCGTGGAAGAGACCCATATCTACGCTTATAGACTGATGAAAATCGGGATATATTATATTTTAGTAATTTTACTTGAACATTAAACTCCAAACCTCTCTCATAAATAAGATGAGCCTATGCTGTGTGATGTTGAACAGTGAGACTTATGTAGTTGGCAACATTACTTTTTACTCGTAAAGTCGACGGTAACAATGTTACTAAAATCAGGTAATACGTTCGCTATGTCCTCATCAAAGATATTTTATAGGTACAGATACCGTGTACGCGCGCCTAAAACGCTTCCATTTAAAAGGCGCCAATATTGGCGTATTCGTTCGATCGTTCCGCTATTACGCCAGCGACGTTCACTGCGAACGTACATCACGCACCAGTGTTTTTAATTTCACGAAATGACTGTTTGTGCTGTAAAATCATGTAAAAATTACTCTTGGAAAAAAGATAAGGATAAGAACATCACTTCTAATAAGTAAATATACAATTTTCTGGTGTATTTCTTGATAAAATAATACGAAAGCTGAATGTCAATGCAAGTAATAATACTGCGCAATAATATTCGAGTGTTGCCTACCGTATGAAATGTTTTTCCCTATTTTAATGTCATTAATAGATGTAAAGCAACTGTTGACAACGGATATTTATCCAAAGCAGCCGATACGCAACCGTTGTGAACCGGTTGTTTAACCGGTTATTTGATTTAGTCATGAAACTGGATCGATATATGAATTAAAAAAAAACATTTGCTATCTCTTGGCCGAAGTTAACTTTTACGGTTACACTTAACCAAACTTACTTTTGTACGTCATTTTACTTAAGATTAAAAAATAATTAATGTCTTCGTAAAAAGCGACAATATTTTGGGTTCTAAGGTACGAAATTGTAGTACTCTATATATATTCAATAATAATAGAATAGTTCAATATATGTTAGATACATAAATATCTACTGTGATTTTTTATTTATTTTTAACTGTTACATTAATTATATCTAGGTTTTATTACTTTACCATTAAAAATGGCTGACTGTAAGAAGGTAATTCGAACATGGTTACAAAATTTGTCATACGATGATACAGAGAAGTTGCTGATTGTTTTAAGTTAATTAATATCGTAAGTAAATTAATGATAATGTATTTTACCCAAATAACCCTTATTAGTTAGTACGTTATTCATTTTATATAAGAAACAGAAAATATTTGTTAATGTATCTTTTAGCACATACACCTGAGAAACAGGTTTATCCTAGTTCAGGTGCCTGTTATTGTAGACTATTTTTAAGTTAAGACTTATTGGAATAATTTGTACATTTTATCAAAATAAAATAAATTACTATAAAAAATTACTACTTATTTCACTATTTTAGTGCGATTTTCGTACCTACATAAAACACATATAACCACCCATATCCCTTGTGTGTGTATATTCCCATTCTAATACGGACACAAATGCACACGCCTCGCACACACATTTTACACTCAGGTATGTCAATATGAATGAAATATAAAATCTCCCAAATTTTTGGGCAATCCATTCGCACTATTATTACCGAAGTCACGCACACTAATGCAGGCATGATACGTAAGATATGCGTGTCACGTGGTACTCACGCACACATGAATCAAAGACTGGCGTCACTGTGAACGGTGCGAAGTGTTAGCAACACGGTATCTGTACCTATAAAACATCTTTGGTCCTCATATTACATGATTTAAATCGTAAAAAAGTCGTAACACGTGATAACCTACCTTTTTTGACCTTACTTTTGGATTTATTATCTTTATTTTTCGTGCTTACCTTTTAGTCTATTACTGTTTATGAGATACAAAACTTTAAATAAAAAGCCTCAATGTAATACCTCTCTCTTAATTTAGTTCAAACTAAGAACAGATAAATAATCACAATAATTAAAGCCTATGACAAGTCTACAGCTAAAGATATACTTGCCCATAAATTGCGATAAAACAATAGAGCAATTGGTGCATAGAGTTATATGCCATAGTTTCCAAGCTTTACAAGCAGATTGGAAACCGTAGTTTTTTATTATTAATTTTATGTTGCCATGTTATTTTGTAAGAATTCATTATTGTTATTATAGCAGTGGGTGGGTGTCGTAAGAGGTGTAACAGTAAAATTACTAGGCGGTGGCCAGTAATATATTCTTGATAACAGCTGACATTTACAACTAAAGAAGATTCGGAAGGGAAAATTCTGAAGAAGAAACGAGAGAAGAATTGAAGTTCTTCATCTTCGTCAGTCTTCTCTGACCATTACAAATGCTTTTCAAACCAAGGGTTGGGTTTACAATTCGGTCGTCTGAATTTGAAGATTCTGTCACTGTGGGGGAGTCAAGTTATCTGAAGCACCCCCACTCGATTTTTTCTGCCGGAGCAGCGTCGAAGTATTTTTAATTATTTTTTGAAAATATTGGTAAATGACTAATTTAATTACGTTTTTGACGTTCCATCTGTCAATGTCATATCGATATTTAGTACTGAATCGATCTAGTGAATCGATATTTCACACTAGAGAATCGAGATCGAATCTTTTTCTGTTTTATTAAGATTTGTAAAATTATTTACAATTAGTCGAATGTACCCCAACTCGTAAAGAATGACAGTTTTTAATTTAATTATTCAATGTTATCTGTACTTTGTAGTATCTTTAGATATCGTAAATATAAACTTTTACGCAAATCAAAAAAAGATCGATTTTTGCGAAATCGATCTTTAAGATTTCGATTTTATGACTTCTTCTCAACTTTTCTTTGAATCGATTCATCCAATTTCGATTTGAATCGATTTAAAAATATGTAAAATTAAATCGCTATGCCGGTCATTTTGTTGACAGCTTTTCCTCATGGCGTTGCTTCCGAGTTTCAGAATTTTGGTGAATAGTGAAATATTTGTGGCGGCGGAATACTGCTATATATCGCAAAGATCTTTTCTTACAAATGGTGGCAGCCATAAATTACGTTTATAAATTAAAGTAGTTATGAAAGTTAATAATTCGGTGTTATATCGAGTGCAATAGCGAGCGAAGCGAGCCTGGGACGTGGAGCACCTCGACTCGGACAGTTTAGGTTAGAAGAGGATGACGGGGTCGTGTGAGCGAGCGAAGCGAGCGAATAGACCCCGTCATCCTCTTCGTGGTTATTTTTTTGTAAACCACTCAGAAGTAGGAGCCCCGCGAACCGAGGCTCCGTCGACCGGACTTCCCTCACCTGCACCACGTTATGTGGCGTAGAGCTTCTGTCCCCCAACTCTCTCTCCCCATATATCAGGTTAAAATTGTCATAAAATTACGAAACATAACCTCAAAATGAGATTTTTAAAAATTAATAAAAAAAACTAAGCACGTCCGGCAGAAAGTGGAAGTAGGGGGTGACTCTACAACTCCTCCCCCTCCCCCCTAGCCACCCTCCACCCCCAAATTCAGGCGACCGAATTGTAAACTTTACCCTAAACCAAGAGTGAATAGGCATCGTCTAGAATCAAGGCTTATCAGTTGGTACCTTGGTTACCTACAATGGAGAAGATAACAAGGTTACAATATAAAACTTTCACGTACTTAACGTGGGTAAAATGTCTAGATCAAACACATAATTCTAGTTTTTATTTCACATCGATCGGTGCACTATTACCGAAGTTATAAGCGTGGAAAGTTTACGTACATTGTGTGTCCGCGAGTACCGCGTGACGTCATCGATTCCATGCGGCCGCGCCGCCATACCGTTCCAGCGCGCCGATCATACGTTTGTAGTTATTGAGTTTAATATATAAATCAATGTTGTAGGTAGTAATATTTCACGGGTGAGTTGTTTGCTCTCGTGCGCTCTGGTGTTTTTAAGTATTTAATGATGGAAGAAGGGTTTCAAAAGGTCAATCTGACAACCTTCCAATAGTCCGTGACATGATGGTGCGGAATATTTTTTAAGAAACAAAGATTTTGTCGCGGCTGAAATATGCATAAGAATAAGATAATATTTTATAACCTAGGTACCAATTATTACATTAATACTTCTGGGTTTCATTTGCTAATGATAAGAATAAGTATAACAAAAATACGTAAACATTTCTTACCTACCTACTTACTATCTGCCTCTAACTAGTTTTGTTTTCTTATTCTTCATAAGTGTACCCTCACCTTTTTGTAGTTTTTATGATTAAAAAAAATTCCTGTTGTATATAAAGAAATTTACTACAAATATACCTTCGGTGTATAAAAATATGATTTTATCTAAAAATCAGATGTTTTCAATATTAATAGAAAAAGGGTCGCATTATTATTATGATTAAAAGCGTAGTTATATATTCTTCGGGCAAGGAATCAAAGGATCGACAACATATCTATGCTCAATTTCTTGTGAAGTAATGGCAATCGCATGTGCAACTGTTTCTGACCTCGATTTGGCATTTAGTTTTGATAGTAAAAATCTTTGTGGTTTTTCTGAATACCGATTTTGACAAGCAAACTCGTGAGACAAAACATCTTTTTTAAGTTTGAGGGGACCACCAACTAGTTTGTACTTCACGTAGTTTTCCATATCGTTTTAGACCTAGAACAAAATACAAACTTATTTAAAATCTATAAAAAAATAAGGAACCTCGTAATTTGTATTCCATCAATATTTAAAATATGTACCAACTATGTAATACATAAAAATAGGACAACGCGAAAAAAATTTAAGTGCTCCACTTCATAATCAAACTTCTTCCACTATTTGCGGCCCGCAAAGTATGCAGGTTGAACAGCTCTGCGATGTGTTTAGTTTTTGCTCGAAATATCGTAAAAATATAAAAACGTTTGTTAACATATTCCATATTTTAACCTTTATATTGTTGTCGCGCAACTTTAAGGAAAACTCCAAACTCTTCTGGAAAGAGGTTGGAAGGTCACGGAGTGGTGCGACAGCCTTAAAAATGAACAAAGTGCTTTCGAGAACCAATGACGTCCTCTCAGAAAAATCGGACGTCATGCAGCGATGGAGTGAATTTTATAGAGAAATGTATGCGTGTCATGATCTTAGTGAAGGATCCGGGGGTGACGCCGTGACTGGCACGCCAGACACGGACCTCGATGACACTGAGGTCATCAGCATGAAAGAGATTGAACGTGCGATTCGAAGTTTGAAATGTGGTAAATCTGCGGGACTAGACAGAGTTACTGCTGAAATGGTCAAGTACGGTGGGCCTCGCGTCTGGGACAGCTTTCATCTGCTGTGCAATTTGTTGGCGGACGGGAGATGTCCCGGATGATTGGCGATCCGCAGTCATTGTGCCTTTATATAAAGGTAAAGGTTCACATTTTGACTGCGGGTGCTATCGGGCGATCAGCTTGACCAGTTTAGCAAGTAAAGTTTACTCGAAGGATTTGACACGTAGGATGCAAGAGAAATCGGAAAGATTCTTATGGGAGGCACAATGCGGATTTAGACCTGGAAGAGGATGCACGGATCAAATGTTTTCTCTCCGCATGATCACGGAGAAGCTTCTGAGTGTTAACCAGAGGATTTTCTGTGCTTTTGTGGATCTGGAGAAAGCATTTGATAAGGTTATAAGGAAGAAAATGTGGGAACTGTTGCCGGGATATGGTGTGGATGGTCGATTGTTAAGGGCTGTGCAGTCACTTTACTATGACTGTAAAGCCTGTGTGCGGGTAGGGCATGACCTGTCACCCATGTTTAACATCCAAACGGGCGTAAAACAGGGTTGTGTCATGTCTTCCTGGCTGTTCATACTGTATCTCGACAGCTGTTTACAGAAGCTGAAAGATAGCTGTTTGGGTGTGAAATTGGGTGACATAAAAGTTAATTGTCTGCTGTATGCTGATGATGCAGTGCTTATTGCACCATCAGAAGCAGAACTGCAGGCATTAGTCACGTGTATGAAAGAGGAATGTGAAATTAAAGGTCTCCGTTTGAATGCTAATAAAACTAAGGTTCTGGTATTTGAAAAGGACGAAGAGAGAACGAAATGTGAAATATGGGTAAATCAGGAATGTCTAGATCAGGTAAATGAAATTATATACTTGGGGAGTGCTTTCAGCCGCGATGGAAGATGTGATTTGGATGTGGATAGGCGTGTCGCTGCCGGAAACAAAATCAATGGTGCCCTGAATGCATTAATAAAAAGGCAAGGCGTGGTGAAGAGTGCACGCCTTGCAGTACAGAACGCAGTGTTGGTACCGACTTTGTTATATGCAAGCATATATTTGTTATAGCAAGTTGAATGCAGTGAAGATGCGATCTCTTCGTAAAATGTGTGGCGTTACCATAGCCGACCGAAAGCGAAACAAAAATTGATAGGGGCGTACTCCAATGGTTTGGGCACGTTGAACGAATGAGTGAAGACCGAATGGTGAAGAAAATATATAGAGCGAAAGTTAATATTAAAAGGTGTCGAGGTAGACCGAGACTAACTTTCGAAGACCATGTGAGCAAATTGCTCGAAGAGGGGAGGGTCAAGAGTACTCGGATACCTAGACATACATGTATGAAGAAGTTAATGAACCTGAAAGAAGCGAAAGAGGTATGTAAGGATCGTGACACTTGGCGATCTGTTCTCTCTGGCTACCCCGTTAGGGATTGTGCGTGAAGATAAATAAGTAAATAAGTAAGTTATATGCATTATAAACATTTTAAAATTTGCTGCAAACATAGGTAGGTATCTAAACTTACGAACTCACGACAGGTCATAGACTTATCTACATTACATAGGTAAGTACTTTACCCAAGTTTGGATGTTTATTTACACTGAAGTAGTTTTAGTTAATTATGTAGGTATTAGGTTTTGTTTCTTCTTGAAATTATAATGATCATTAAGCGTGGAAAGGTTCAATGAATCGTTAGTTACTTAAACACTGCGACTCGAGTAGGTACCAACATGCCTAATAGAAAGCATTTACTACCAATAACCAAGAGCTATCATGTGAAGATTATTATTATTTGAATACTTACATCGAAATGATCCTCACAACAATATGCTACCGTGTTTGGTCTGGATGTGCTCTTCTCATAGCATTTGTCCATTTATTTCTGAGGGTATGGTTTCTAGGCACATTAAAAAACAACTCTTCAGGTGTTTTTGTGGCCGTATTTTTACATTGAGACACAGCACAATATTTAATAGATGGTGTCATGTTCTATAATGTTTCTTGTTAAAAATATATAGCAAGTAAATCCGCGCGCTACGGGCACATTCGAGTAATTGTTTTGATTTTCTAAGTGCGCGTCGGGTCGCTCGCACGAAGATGGAAATCGTGACATCATCAACGTTGTCGCTCTCGGCCCGCGGCTAAGACCAAAAATGTCAACTTTGCGCCTTTATATCTCGGTCAGTTTTGAAGATAGAAAAAGAAATTAAAAACACGGTTATTCTCGTAATTTTTTGTAGATTTTTTTGGCATATAAAACAAAAAATGGTTATCTTCTCCATTATTGAATAATTATTTTTGATGAATAAAATATTGATATATTAATTACCGCATTCTTGATAAATTATTATCATAAAAGTTATTAAAAAAGTAGGTCTTAAAGATGTTTAAAATTTAAAACTAAAACTTATCAGTCTTACCTAGTTGACGGTGGTATTTACTTCCTAGTGATGTTGGGATGATGGGTGACAGTGATAGGGGAAATAATTGAGGGAGGGATGGATTTGATCGTCGAAGTAGGTAAGATACATTTTGTTACGTGGATGCCAGCTAATCAATATTTAACATTTTTAATATAGTGGATTTCTGCAAAGTAAATTTATGTACGTCATAAAGTGTATAATAGTTATGTCTTAACATAAACACAAGAATATATTTATAAAAATATTATACCTGTCACAAACGAATAGGTATCTCCGTTTTCGTTAATTATCATCATCGATGCGCATCGTTATATCTCACACATCATCTGCATCGTCCGTTGTCAACAGCCTTCGTCTGTGATTTTATTAATGCAAAAGAAAATAAGAATGTTATGTTAAATGTCGTTAATTAATAGATATCACCGTTTTCGTTAATTTTTATCACCGATGCGCATTGTTGTCAATCGTTCTCAACATCCATTGTCTGAGTTATGTTAACGCAATTAAACAATTATAAGAATATTATGTTATTTTTTTATAGGATAGGATGACAAACGAACACACAGTCCACCTGATGGTAAGTGGTTGCTGTGGCCCGTAGACATCCACATCTATTCTCGATTACGAATCAAAATGCAGATACTTAATCACCCGTGAAGACTAAGATGGAATGCCTCGTTTCCAGTAAAGAGCATCTCTGGTTCTCTACACTCACCATACGAAACACAATAGCATTAATCTACAACTTTACGCCAGTATTCTGTAAGAGCGTGGTCCTTCCCCGGTCGAAACAAGTCATTCGTGCTACAACAGCTTCACTACTAATATAACTGCAGCATGGCTTTACCGCGTATATAATTGTCGTTAAAGAATAGATATCACCCTTTTCGTTAATTTTCATCATCATTGCGCATCGTTACAAACCGTTGTTAACATAACATCCGTTGTCAGCGTATGTTTTTTCACGCTTTTATTAGCTTCTCATGCATCTATATATGTGTAGAATAGAAAAGAATGATTTTTATTCAATATAGATTATTACATCATCATCATCATCATTACAGCCCTTTACAAGTCCACTGCTGAACATAGGCCTCCCCCTAGGTATGCCACAAAGCACGGTCCTGAGCCACCTGCATCCATCGACTTCCTGCATCTTACCAGGTCGGTCTTACCAGGTCTTACCAGGTCGTCACTCCATCTAGTGGGGGTTCGCCCTACACTTCGTCTACCGGTACGAGGCTGCCTACTCGAGAACCTTTTTTCCCCAACGGTTGTCGGTTCTTCGAGCTATATGGCCGGCCCGTTGCCACTTCAGCTTAATAATCCGTTGGGCTATGTCAGTCACTCTGGTTCTACTGTGGATATCCTCATTTCTAAGTTTATCACGCAGAGAAACTCCGAGCATAGCCCTCTCCATAGCTCGCTGAGCGACTTTGAGCGTCCTCATACGGCCAGCAGTGAAGGACCACGTCTCAGTTCCATATGTCAACACTGGCAACACACACTGGTTGTACAACTTAGTTTTCAGGTTTTGAGGTATACCTGACGAGAAGATGCGTTGTAATTTTCCGTTCGGGATTATTACATAATACTTATTAAAAGTATGATTTTTATTTGACATTGGTTTGGAAAATAACTCTGTCCTGGGTAGAACTAGAAATAAACCTAGCGGGATCTATATTTTTAAACATATTTCAGTTTACAATAATTTTGTATAATTTTTAACAAATTTAAATAGAACCAGCATGTAGGCGATCACCTCATTCCCAGGGGTTATTTTCATTCATGTTTTATTTGATATTATAACAACCCTTTTCGTAAAATTTTTCTTTATTAAAATATTAAAATATATAATATCTATCAACGGAATCTTAAAATGTAATTTTCATTAACTTGTAAATGTCGGATTGATTCGAATATTTGCACTCGCGTCAAGGACCGCTGACAATAGAATAATTTAATAACTTTATCTTAGTATCCTGATCAGAATCACCAGGATAAAATAAAATAATTATAATGATCTCCGGCTCATGATCAACGCGTGTTGTCTAAGCTTTTTCAATATGTTAAATATGCTCACCGATTTCTTGGAAACGTCTGACGCCATTTAAATGATTCTTTTATGAATTTGCTTAAGGAATAATCCCATAAAAAATATAGAAAAATTTAAATAAAACGAAAGTTCTGGCCGTATATGAAATTTATATAATAATTTATTTACACGATATTCTAGTTGTAAACTTAAACTTGCTATATTACTTAAACCGCTCAAAAAGATAAAAAAATAAATTTTACTAAAAAGTAAGAGCTTAACTTTATAACTTAAATTTTATTTGTTCCCTTAACGTGTGATAATGCTTAGGCGTACATTACACGCTCATGCAGGCGTCACTCATTTCCATCGACAATTGAAAATACCAATTAAAAAACGAAAGGAACCAATTTAATAACAATTAAAAAACGGATGGTGACTGATAGAAACAAATCGACGTTACACGCTCATTCTGACTGATCGTCAGTTCCAAGAAATGATATTCATAAAAAAAGTATGTGCTGTAACTTTGTGTAAGAAACGTGGGTACGGGTAGGTAATACAAAATTTTGGAATAGTAAATTTCGTCTAGCCCTATGCCGGACCTTTTAGATGTTATAACTTTTTTCATTCTCGACGGTTGTTGGATATGATTGAATTAACTTTTTTCGTCACATCTTCTATGGTAGCGCTTTTCTTAATTTTTCTCAAAATGGGCAGCAGCTTGGCCAAGTTTTCATTTCTGCAATAAAATAAACAACAACAAATAAAAAACACATCGCGATATTACTTACGTTTAATTTTGGTAGCGATGTTTGGTAAATAATACACATACCTACCTATAAACTAAGTACTTTCGATTCACCATTTAACTGTAATTTAATATCCTGAAAAGTAAAAAAAGCCAATAGGAAAAATTGTAATTTAATATAATTATACATATTTCAAATTATTTAAAAAATTTAACGTTGCTAACGTTACTTTTAAATAATTTCCGAAATCGATGCAATATACTTGTTATTTAAAACGCATTTATTTATTTAAATAACTTTAGGATGAAAAAAGCTTACCTTATATATTTATTTCTTATACCCTGCGTTTTTCGTATCCCACAACTCGGGGAGGGGCTCAAAATTTAAAATGAAATCTTTTTCTGGTTAAAGCACATTTGACGAGAGTGGCGACGGACTGCGCGAGCGCGTGGAAGCCACCTCTTCAATATATTTTGCATCCGGATGCATTGCTGTTCAAGCGTTGCCTGACGCGTGGTTGACGAAATGCCATTACAAGTTCAATCAAAATTCGTGACTGATAGTTTATTGACGTAAATATCACTATATCCAGATTTTTGTCAATCAATTTCATACAACCGTCAATCACCGCATTGCATGGTAGGTTATCCATCAATCACAACCGTGATTGTTGTAAAACTGACAGAAAACCTAGTTTGTAATGGGCATCTAGATAACACAAAATGTTAAAAATAACAATCTTCAAAATTTAAAAAGAATAAAATAATTACTACATAATAGCTTCGTCTGAATACGGGACTATAATTCTTTGATTCATTAAATAAGCACTAGACTTTTGTAGCTATTATGAGGAAATTATTGTTTAATTTTTAAAATATGAAGATTGTCATTTTTTAACTTTTAATATGAATATAATGTTTCTTAAATATATTAAAGTTCAGCTACGGATTTGTAAATGGATGGTATTGTGACGATGTCTTTCAAAAAGGATAGTATGAAGAGTATTATGATAAGAAATAATTTTGTTTTACTCACATTATTACGTGACTGATAAATGAGCACTAAAATTGGTCTTAAAGTCTCCAATAATAAACGACATTTTATCAAAACCATTAGTAGTAGCAAATCGTTCACACATCAGCTAAAATCGATCAGCAATTTCATACTAAGTTCACCACGTCCCGTAGAGAGTAACACATAAATAAAGTCGAAAATGTTGTGCACCCCGTTGAAGCTGAATTATGGAAGCAATAAACATCAAATACTGAAGCATATACGTCGTACCTTTATTTATGTTATGTTATTAGAGTTTCAGTCAGTGTTTATTTCATTTTAAAACTCTTTTGTTTTTCAGTCACAGCAATTCTAGTAGAGGAAGTGTGAAATGTTGTTACAGAAAATGAATTTTTTTATAGATTGAGGGGGGCAAGTGAGCACACAGCCCACCTAATGATTAATGGATGATGTGGTCTATATACATTTATATCTATGCTCGATAAAGAATAAAAATGCAGATTTATTGCCACCCCAAGGGCTAAGATGGAATGAATCGTGTCCAGTAAAAAGGGTCTCCCATTTTTCATTCACCATACAAAACACAGCAGCATTAAGCTGCTATTTTACGCTGGTGTGCTGTGAGATCGTATTTCTTAGTCGAGGGTGTTCCATTTTTATTCTCAAGGGGCATTGATACCATTCCATCTTCATTCTGATGCTTGATCGAGCGTAAGTGAAGGTAGATCCTACCACAAAAAGGTAGCACTTACCACCCAGTGGACTATGATGTGTTCGATGTAACCCTAGCTTTATATGTATATATATATATATATATATATATATATATATATATATATATATATATATATATATATATATGTATATATATATATATATATATATATATATATATATATATATATATATATATATATATATATATATATATATATATATAAATTACCTGTCACGTTGTTTGTCCGCGATGAAATCCTAAACTACTTAATCGATTTTATTCAAATTTGCACACCGTGTGCAGTTTGTTCCAAATAGAGAGAGAGGATAGTTTTTTTTTGCCCATGAGTGACCCACAATTTCTTTGCTAATTTAAGGATTTTAATAGGACATGACATAGGGTCGTCGAAAAGGGCAGAACGACGTCTGCCTGGCAAGCTAGTCTTCTATTAAAATATGTTTACCAAAAATGTACCACTTAATTAATATAATAGGTACCCGTTATTTTGATTTAGAACTACTCTAAATAGGTTTTATTTTTGTAGAAGATAGGCTTCACAACCAACTTCTATATTTGCGATTAATTTAAAATAATTAGCTTTCTTTAAATTCTTGCTACACTCGTATAAAGATTTGAACGTAATTTAAACTTTGGAAACGCTGCCAGTTCTCAAAACTTTTCTAGGATGAGAAGTACGTAGATTTATATATTATGTATATTGTAAGGCTGATAAAGCATGTTGATTATTGTTCTTACTTCCGATTTTATAAAACGATTGAAAATATATGAAAATGTGAAATACCGATACGACTCATGAACCTTCAATAAAAGAGCATTCTCTTTTTTTTAAAGGCCCGCGTACATTTGCAATTCCCTGATGTTGCAGTTGTTGGTGGCGGTAGTGACTAGTAAGACCCGCCCGACCCACCTAATAGTAATTAGGTGAGTCGGGCGGGTGTTAATCTACTCCTAATTTTCACATTTTCATTTTATAAGTAGGAATAAATTAATACCTATTCTTCTCTCCTGTCCCGTGAGCAGTTTGGCGAATGGCTATGGGAGAGAGCGCAGTTCGTTTTGATCCCCAGGGAAAGTCTGAGGATTTCTTCCTTCACGTGCCGCCTGTTATTTGGTCTGGTACAATAGGTAAAAAAAGAATAAAAACACTCAAACGCTCCTATTTTCTTTTCTTTTATCCCACCTACTTTTTTCTATCCTAACCCAATTCAAGGTGTTAAGCTAACCGTGCCGATGGATGCGTGGCTGGGGGGAGTCCAGTCGCAAATGGTGCCTACCCAAGACCAGGGTGATTCGGGTAGTATTTCAGTCCTTCTGACCGAATTTTTCCCTAGCTAATAGGACCAAAATGGATAAATATGTTGAATAAAACTATTATTTACGGATTTTATCGCGTTTAATTACTTTTAATTTATTTTTATTATTATCCCGACGTTTCGGGTGCTTTACAGCGCCCATGGTCACGGGGGGGACTGAGATGTTAGATGATAGCTTATACACACCTGCATCTTGTCTACAAGATGCAGGTGTGTATAAGCTAGATTGTGAATGTGGTCTCTCTTACATAGGTCAAACAAAGAGATCTATAAAAACCCGCGTGAAGGAACATATAGCTGATGTGAAGCACCGACGCTCTGGGAAGTCTGCAGTCTGCGAACATGTTCAAGATCGTCCCCACCATTACATTAGATTTGATAAACCACAAATTCTCGCAAAAGAACACCGATTCCTACCAAGGATGATACGCGAGGTTATTGAAATTAAAAAACATCCAAATTTCAATAGAGAAGATGGTTGGGTGCTACCATCTGCTTGGGATCCTATAATTAACAAAATTAAACCCAAACCCAAGCATACCACTGCAAGACTTCATGATACTATAAGCTCGTTTTGCGTAAATCGGACCAAAAATTAATATTAAAAAACTGAAGGTAGCCGGACTAACTATGACATTGGGACGTCAAACATCTCAGTCCCCCCCGTGACCATGGGCGCTGTAAAGCACCCGAAACGTCGGGATAATAATAAAAATAAATTAAAAGTAATTAAACGCGATAAAATCCGTAAATAATAGTTTTATTCAATGTGTAGTGTTCGCGTAAATTTAAGAAATCATTATGGATAAATATGTGTTTGAAGAAAAACAGTGGAAATTTTCCTTTAATAGAACTGTCTTTAGGTTTGGAAGATGCTCTTTTAGCCTCACCAACACCCTGAAAACCTATGCCCGTCCTGGGACGAGCCGTAAAGCGGAGGGCACGTCTGCAGCCGAACCACAATTGGAAATAAACCACGGAAGGGACAAGTGAAAGTTCGCCAGGCCACATTAGTTTAATGGGGCAGCAATTAAAAAAAAAATTTGCAGCTGAGATAGAAGCCGAAAATGTCCTCTCTCTCTTTCTGCCAAAAGCCCTAAGATGAAATTCCTGTATCCAAACCTTCCTCATTCAAAATGCGAAAAGACGCAGCCACTCTAAGGAGAAGTCCCCCAAAGACCAGCCCAGGAAATTTGTGAAGCTGGCAACGAAGTAGAAAAAGCTCAGCTTCAGTGCCGTGGTCGGCTCCGCGCGTCTAGGAATTCGCAATTGGAGTCCAATGAGCGTGGAGCAGATGCGACTGGTCCATCGGGCATAAATGCAGGCTATGGCTAAGTCGGCCTGTGGGGCGCAGCCGGGAATGGGACCAACATTTTTGGGTTTTATCCACAAGCAAGGTTGGATTCTGGTAACGTGCCTAAATAAGGCAATCCAAGTCTGAGGAAGCTATGAGAAGAAGTTGAGTCCTTGCATCACAGTGAAAAAGTTTAAAATATACTATCGAAAGCTAAACCTAATCAAATCAGGCATCTCAAAAAGCCTGATGGTAACTCCATAACTTGTGAAACAGAAACATTGGAGTTACTAAGGTTAAGGTTCCCAGGGTCAAGATTTTTGCTTTGAATTCTTTTAAAGCCCTGCGAAGGCCTTGTAATGATGACAGGTGTAGGGCTGCAAAGATAATAACACCAAACCTGGTGCAGTGGGTTTTTGACTCCTTGAAAACATATAAGAAAAGCTGTGAGGATGGAATAATTCCCATTCAACTACAGAGGTTTATCGAGTCTATCTGGTAAAAATCTTCATAGCAAATTTTGCATGGGGATATATTCCATAACAATGGACAATTTTTCAAGTTTTTGTTAACTATTTTTACCTAAGGCTGGTAGAAAGGACAATGCTTTACCAAAGTCCTTGAAACCTATAAGCCTACCTTTATTTCTTCTTATGACATTGGAAAAGGTTTTAGATGGATATATTAGGGATGTAGCTCCAGCTACGAGACACATAAATTACAACCAGCATGGTTACCACAGAGGCAATTCTACAGAAACAGCCCTGATCAGTGTTATTGAGAGGGTGAAAAAGCGCTGGATGATAAAGAAACAGCTCTTTATGCCTTTCTAGATATTGAAGAGAGTAGCCTGACAACTAAAAATGTTGACCCCACAACCATTGGGTGGGTGAAGTCGATGCCCTCGAACAGAAAGTCAAAAATAGTGCTTCGATTGAGGTTGCAACAACAAAAGGCTGTCAATAAGATTTTATTAAAAAAATTAATTTTATTTTAACCCTTAGAAGCCACAGCTACTACAGCTACTGTGAGAAAACACAAGAGACCATAAACAACAATGTAAGTTTTACAATTAAAGTCCGTGTGGACTGTAACTTTTATGTCCATATTAATTTTGAGTAATTCAATAACATCCTGTAATTGCTTCCGGGCTCATTGAAACTACCGCTACTAAAAGAATGCTATGTAAGAAACATAGACGTACAAAGAGAGATATAGAATATATGTTCTAGAAAATTTATTTCTTCATGACTTCAAACAACTAAAATAATAAAATAATTTCACAATTCTCATTCCCTTATAATTTTTTTTGCTTCCCCATTTAATCTAATTGATTTCTCATTAAAGAGATATTCGTTTTGTACTTCATTACCCTCATATAAATTAATGATATATTCACTTTTCCAGATGAATAAAGACAAGTGCCTTGTCCCACTGCTGAATAAGGGGATTATTTCTAGGACTCCCGGAGATATAACTACGATTCCTTGCTATGTCTCGAAACATAGTGTACTGAACAATTAAAACCCCGACTTATTTTCATTTCTTTGAATTTGACTTTTACTTTTATTAAAAGTTTTAAGGTGGTGGAGCCATCCTGCATGTATATTATGGTGATTCGACCATTCGTGCCGGCTCGACCAGGAAAGATTCACGCACTCTAGGAATACCAGAGTATAATAGCAGCTTGATTGCCGAGGTCCTTTTTACTGTAAACGAAGCATTCCGTCTTAGTCCTCGTGGGTGATAACGCACATGCATTTTGATTCTGAATCGATGGATGTACGTAGGCGGTCCCATAATGAATTGGCCTAACTATGAACCAATGAAGGAAATGAAACGAAACCAATTTTATTTTTCAATATAATCACCATGTATACTAACACACTTCTGACATCTGTGAATCAATATCTCTAAACCTTTATAAAAATAATTACATTTTTTATCCTCAAAATGACTGAAGACGGCCGCCTGCAACTCTTCATCGCTTGAAAATTTTCTTCCTCTTAAGTCCCGCTTTAAATTTGGAAATAAATAATAGTCGGACGGGGCCATGTCTGGACTGTAAGGTGGATGTTAAACTTCTGTGAACCCGCATTGACGAACTGCATCCTTTGAAACACCAGCGGTATGAACAGGGGCCTTATCATGAAGCAACAGGACACCTTTAGACAGCTTGCCTCTTCGTTTTTCCTTTATCTTGTCTCGTAATTTATATATTAAAGAAGCATAATATTCGCCGTTCACGACTGTATTACGTTCTTTAAAATCCACCATCAAAATGCCTTGAAAATCCCAAAATATTGTGCACATCAGTTTTTTAGTCGATTGTTGCACCTTTGCCTTTCAAGGGGGCTTTTCACCCTTATAACGCCATTACATTGACTCGCGCTTGCTTTGTGGATCATAATACAAGATCATAGTTTCATCGCCAGTCACTAGCCGCTCGATCACAGTCTTCGGATTTTCGCCACAAAGATCCAAAAACTCCGAAGCGCAGCGCACTCTTTCCTGTCTCTGTACCGCTGAAAGAAGTTTCGGTACCCATCTTGCACTCACTTTTTTCATGTGAAGATGTTCATAGATCGCGCGATGAACGGTACTCTTAGAGAGCCCAAACCTTGCTGCAATTTCTCTAATCTTCAAACGGCGGTCACTCAGAACCTCCTCTTCGATAAGAGCAATCGTTTCCGGAGTGAGCACTTCCACAGGTCGACCGTCGTGGCCAAAGTCTTTGATGGTTTCTCTCCCGAGGCGAAACTCTTTCACCCAATTTTTCACTGTGCTATAGGAGGGGGCAGACTCCTTATACACGCCATCCAATCGTTCTTTTATTTGGGCAGGGGATAAACCTTCTTTAAACAGAAACTTTATGACACTTCGATACTCAGTTTTCGACATTTTGAAAAAATACGCGACTCTCGTTATTCATATATGCCTGTATAATTTTGAAATACATACAAAAACCATACAGTCAAATTTTAAACCTTCATCTTTTTTTTTGAAGATTGCTTAAAACAAATACTAATTTTTCTTGCATAAATATTTAGCCTTAGATTCTAGCTGTATTCAAATTGCCCGTAGCTTAGCATGTCCCTGATCCATTAATCACGTAAAAGGAAATTTAGTACTTTCGGGTCGCAAGACCATTCCATTGATTTATATAATACACATACGTAATGAAGGTGAAAACGTGGTAACTCATGGAATAGGAGATAACTGGGATAACTCAGAGAATAAACGCTTTAGCAAACCTTGTTCGATTCTCGCTTACATCACATATATTGTTGAGTAAAATTGTACTCAACAACTTAAGTACAAATTTACAACATGCACGGCGGTGTGAACAAACATCGTGGGGAAATATGAAGGTTTTTTCTGGGCTTTAGGGAAGAGAAAATATCTTTAAAGCCGTCTTTTTATATATTTTTGGATGTATCATTTATCGCAAACACCTTTAACTAGA
Organism: Parnassius smintheus behrii; assembly: GCA_036936625.1. NCBI lineage: Eukaryota > Metazoa > Arthropoda > Insecta > Lepidoptera > Papilionidae > Parnassius > Parnassius smintheus. The sequence goes on from JAUPFT010000012.1 coordinate 5,098,092, forward strand.
TGTAACAAAGAGTGAATTTAATGCTTTGGCCGTTTCTATTGTTACCAAAATTAATTTTTAATTATATTTCTATTTAAAAAATGCCGTTTAACATTAAAAAAACCCACTACTTTTACTAAACTTTACTAAACTTACTAAACCCACTACACTTACTATAGGATAGGGTGACAAACGAGCACACAGTCAACCTGATGGTAAGTGGTTGCTGTGGCCCATAGATATCTACACCTATCCTCGATTACGAATCATAATGCAGATGCGTTGTCACCCGTAAGGACTAAGATGTACTCGTAATGCCTCGTTTCCAGTAAAAAGGGTCTCCGGTTCTATACACTCACCATACGAAACACAGCAGCATTAAGCTAATATTTGACGCTGGTATTCTGTGAGAGCGTGGTCCTTCCCCGGTCTATGCTACTAATATAACTGCAGCATGGCTCTACCACGTGAGCGTACCTATAGTATTCAAATTAAAATCGTTTATTGCGATAGGTTGATACAGATGGTATTGCCATAGTTCAGTTTAGTTCCGGCATTTGGCATGCAATATTCATCACATTCTATTAGTTTTATATTAAATTATTTAAAAATGTTTTAAAATTAATAGCGATAAGTCAATTTAGATTATATTATTTGAGTCAAGTTAATTTAGTTATACTGAGTCATGTATTAGTCAATTATTGAATTTCATGTTTATCTTCGAGACATTCTTGCACACTGTAGTATGATGCCCTATTAACGAGAAATTGCTTCAATACTATTTTAAAATGATCTATGTTGGAACATCTCAAAATGTGTAATGGTAAATGGTTATAAATTCGAGGGGCCATACAAAATATGCTGTTGTTAAATTGGGCTGTTAGGTTTGATGGAAAACATATTTTATGATTATTACATTTACTGCCAGTAAACGTAATAATCATCGTAATAATCAAATCAAAAATCCAGTGGGTATTGAAAGAGGCGACAGAGGGAAACTGTAACTGTAAATGGTATCTTCGAGATAAGCTGCGGCTGCCAAACCAATTGCAAAGCGTGGCAACTATTAGCAAATATTCTCTTATGAGGCAATTTATGGGGGGAGGCATATGGTCAGCAGTAATTTTTACAGATAAACTGTTATGAATGATGAATGAATAAATAAATTCATTTTAAACAAAAATATACTTACACATGTGAAGCTTGAATTGAATCTTATTATAAGTGGCCTTAAACAAATAGCTTTTATTTATTCAGTATATGAAACCAAATTACATTTTAGAGCTGTATTTTATTTTAAACTTCTAAATTATTCCAATTAGGCGAAATTGAGACAGTTTCTGGAAAAGCTTATAAATATAGCAATAATAGAATTATGATTACGATGATGATAATAATGACAGGATCGAGCGTATTAGATTTTTATAATAGATATCGATTGTTACAAAATATATTATTTCTGTTTTACTATTTTAAAATTTATGTATATTTTTTTTACCAAATATATTTTAGTTCTAACTAACATCAAAACTCTTACCATTTTAAAACAAGTTAATCTCATAAAGGCAAATTATCAATAATACTGTTATTGTTATAAAACGATGTGCTCCCATATAATTGGTAGTACATAGTGATTTGTAGATGTAAGGCATGTGTTACTTACTTACTTACTTATCGTCACGCACAATCCCTAACGGGGTAGCCAGAGAGAACAGATCGCCAAGTGTCACGATCCTTACATACCTCTTTCGCTTCTTTCAGGTTCATTAACTTCTTCATACATGCACGTCTAGGTATCCGAGTACTCTTGACCCTCCCCTCTTCGAGCAATTTGCTCACATGGTCTTCGAAAGTTAGTCTCGGTCTACCTCGACACCTTTTAATATTTACTTTCGCTCTATAAAGAAAATATCTTCACCATTCGGTCTTCACTCATTCGTTCAACGTGTCCAAACCATTGGAGTACGCCCCTATCAATTTTTGTGATAAGGTCATCTTTCAATCCTGCCATATTGCGAATCTCTTCGTTTCGCTTTCGGTCGGCTATGGTAACGCCACACATTTTACGAAGAGATCGCATCTCCACTGCATTCAACTTGCTTTTATGCTTCTTCTGGCATACCCAGGTTTCGCTGCCATATAACAAAGTCGGTACCAACACTGCGTTATGTATTGCAAGGCGTGCACTCTTCACCACGCCTTGCCTTTTTATTAATGCATTCAGGGCACCATTGACTTTGTTTCCGGCAGCGACACGCCTATCCACATCTAAATCACATCTTCCATCCCGGCTGAAAGCACTCCCCAAGTATACAATTTCATTTACCTGTTCTAGACATGTGTTAGATGTAAATAACATGATTTACAGCTAGTAAATGAATTAAATATTGTTTTAAATTTAACAAAAAATAAATAATACGAGCGAATAAGCACAAGATACTCATTAAACATAATATTTTTGAATCGTTGGACTGCACGTCGGAAGTGAAAACTTCTTAGCTTCACAAACTTGTGAATATGATTTTTGTATGTATGTGCGTGATGATCACGCCAGTTCAAAGCTTTTTCTTTATCCCGAAAGAGCCGAACGTTAGAAGTTTTCACTTCGAAAACAATTTGTTTTAAAATAACAAAAAAAAATTAAAGAATTCTACTTTTCAACATACTAATCAATTAATGTTTTTCGTAAGGTTAATATCGAGAACCGTGGACCTATTTTATACCATACCACCATAGACCATAGCATAGTTTTATTATCAGGTGTAGTGTGAGCTTGTTTGTCGAGTTTAATTCTATAAAAAAACTTGGTGTTACCTGTTTGCCTTAGGTTTGAGTCTCAAATCGTAGTAAAAAATATAAAAAATTTTGCAATAAATAAATAGAGCGATAAAATAAACTAAAAGCTATCATTATTAATATTTTCCATACGTTATTCAAATATTCTCTGTACCTAAATCTGAATTTAGAATATAATACATTTTTATACATGCTGCCGTTGGTTAGTAGCATCCTCCAGAGTAGTTTTTATATTAGATTATGCTTTTGAAAAGTTATTTGTTGCCTTATTATTGCAATTTCACTCTTACCAGAGATGTTACCTGATTTAATTAAAATGGCACTAATAAGTGTTTCCGCGACATAGTCACAATAGTTAAACAATTAAAATGTTCTTAAATGAATCAAGGAACAGGCAAAGGGTTAGTTAGACAAGGGCTCCGCGCCGTGACCAAATACATTACCTGTAAGTGCACCGTGAGCTTAAAAAAGTTTGAAAATATTTAGCCTAAAGCTAGTGAAAAGCATGACTGTAACATTGTAATCAAAATTCACAGCACAGCCTATCAGGTAGGGATTTTTGTTTAACAAGGCAATTCGACAAATCTTTTGAACGCTATTTTTTTTTATAGAATAGGCTGACAAACGAGCACACAGTCCACCTGATGGTAAGTGGTTGCTGCGGCCCATAGACATCTACATCTATCTTCCATTACAAATCAAAATACAGATGCGTTGTCACCCGTGAGGACTGAGATGGAATGCCTCATTTCCAGTAAAATTGCTTCGCTACTCTCATTTTTTATAAAGAATAAGGATGACAAACGTGCTAGTTTGTCATCCTTTACAGTCATCGATTAAGAATCAAAAGCAGATGCGTTGTCACCAAGGCGTTGTCATCAGGAGAACTAATATAGAATATCTCGTTTCCAGTGAAAAGGGTCTCCGATTCTCTACACTCACCATACGAAGGACAGCAGCATTGAGTTACAATTTTATGCAGGTATACTGAGAGAGTATGGCCGTTCCCCGGTTGAGCCGACTTATTCGTACTACAATGATAATATAGCTGCAGCGTGACTTTACGACATGAATTTTCTATAATGTCTATCACTTGACTACTCAAAAAAAAGCGTTAAAAATAACATATAACCTAAAGTCGTGAAACACTTTGCTTTGCAGATCTGCAGTCTGATATCGTATCAAACTAGTCCTCAGTAAGGAACATCGACTTCCAACAAGGATGCTCCGTTAGACAGTTTAAATAATTAAAAAAAAAAACAAATTTAGATAGGGGAGGTGGATGGTTACTAAGATAAGAATAACCTGCTTGGAATTCTGTCATTTGTATCAAATTTGCACCGCTGCAAGTTACTACAAACGTCGAGGGTTAAAATGAGATAAATTGAACGATATAGATTCCATAAAAGTGGTTTTTTTTTTAATCTTTTTCATATCAATTTCAACAAGAAAAAGAAAAAGGCAGAAAATAGATATCTAGTACGCTCGATTCAGTTAAGCACGACACATAAATAATAGCGGGTTGTGGCTCACCGCGGTTCTGTTGAAATATTGAAGCAGTAAATATCAAACGCTGACGTAGCATTTGTTATGACTAGATTGTTACTCGTTGTTAGTTTTTCTGTAGGAATATATATTAAATTAGACTTACAACAAATTCTACTAATTACTTTCACAATTCAAAACCTAGGAGTAACATTAAAAAAGTAATATATGAAAAGTTGTAGGTATAAATGATTCGGCGACGATAGGAAGTGAATCTAAAGATTTATTGTCAAAAAAGGAGCATCACTAATACGTGGGTAGTATAAAAAGTTTCAAACTTAATAGTGATACAAGACATTTTTTCTTTAAAAAAAAATTCCACAGTGTTCTTGTAACTCTACACATTTCTACTTCACATCTCTCTAACACGTCCAGTACTCAGTGTTTTCTCTGAAACAGATACAGAACGGGAAACTTTTTTATTCAACATAGATTATAAATAATACTAATTGAAAGTTACTTTTTTCAATTAGTCAATTCACATTCTGGAAGACGAGAAATCTTAAAAATAAGTTTAGGTCACGAATAAAATAAGAAATCGATTACTTCAATCGATTAGTGTGAATGAGTTTTAACAGTTAAACAATAAAACAACTTACAGCAGATAATCGATTCAAGTCAAAGATATTTTAGTAATTATATAAATTACAACTAACACAGTGTAAACAGTTTAAAAAATAAATATCAACATAATAAAAATAAATCTTAAAATCGATTCTCGTTTACAGTTCGATTTATTAGTTATCACTTGTGTTGGCAACAATATTTTAATTTGTGCTGATAGTGACAGCTTCTACCTGACTCAATCCATGTCTATGATCAGTGATTACTCTTTTCGTATATTTTTAGGACCTATGCGTTTTGAGTGTGTTTCTGTGTTTTCCGTTGTTTTATTGATTTATATTCCTTGACCACTGCTTTCTTTTTACGGACTTTTGAACTTACTTAACTTGTGCGACCATTGCTGTCATACCGGACACCGAATAATCTCGTTTACCAGTTTGACTTTGGCTTGGTATTGTGGATTTTACGGCCTGGATTTTATCGATTGGATATTGAAACAATGGATCGCTGTGTGGATTGTATATATTTATAATTGAAGACGAATAAAAGATAATTATAAAAGTGTGTTTTTTTAAACATCGCCTAACCTTGCCTATTTCTCAATCTATTTTTGAGTTTCCTATTATCCTCCCACTCAATACAGTACAGTAAATATTACAATTAATATAGTAAACAATTGTCGAATAAAAAAATAGCAATCGTGCTTCAAAAATCAGCTGTTAAGTTTAGCTTGTTACCAACTTGTTGCATAACCTCAATTTTACTAAATGTCATATAACTTTGCCCTCAGATTGTGAAAATACGCCGAATTTTCAGTAATGTTTTGATGATATGTAACCTATTGATTGACACTATTTTCATCTTTTTACAATCTGGGCCCAAGAATGTATGAAAGCGTTTCAGTCTCCTTTGCTTAGTCTGTCAATACAGTCATCTTTCTCTTTCTTTTCACAAAAAAAAAAACGGTCTGTAATGATTCGTCGTGAATCCGTTGTTATTGCCTTGGAAATAGTCTGATTTTATGTAATATAAAATGCGTTTGTAACATTCATTTATTGAAAATTTGTACGACCTATTATCTATTCACTCAATAATATCAAATATTATTGAGCGAATTAGGTTTTTAGTAGTGATAATATGACGTACCTGGTTGTATGAGAGCTCCCAACGACACCAGTTCTCGTACAAAATTGGCAGCCATTTTATTGTGTATTATAATATTCTATAATTTTGTGGCGGCGCTGTCGTCGCGCCACAAGCGAAACACATCGAAGCCTAAATGGCGCTATCAAAGTTCCGAATCAAAAACAGTATATATAGAATAGCTCTGAACTATCACACGGAGAGTTGGCCGCTCTTCGGGCAGAAAACCCTGCCCGGCGAGAGACTTCCCCTTTTCCTTCCACAGCCAAACTGGTGATTCCGACGTGATCGTGATCTACTATTCCTTTGCGTAAGTGTGAGCGCTTCAACTCGTTGTCTGTTGGCGATGACTTCTTTGGCAAGATCAATATGATTCGTTCCACAGAAATGAGCTTGGTTGTAGACGCCATCTGGGGTGCTGATGGTACAAGGTCATGAATTCTATCAGCGATGACAGCTAGGTTCTCAATTAAAGTAAACAGTTAACGAACGGTGAACTTGTCAGAGACTTGAATGCCAGCGAGACCTTTGATGTATGTGAAGAACTGAGACGACTTCCTATCCCCCATTTCCTCATGCATCAGTAAGTGGGTGAGCTTTTTTTCCTTTGACGCACTCAATCCTTTTACTAGCTCACTTTTTAGCTTGTCGTATTTATTCATCGCTGGTAGGTTGATAATTATATCCTGCAGCCACGTACGGTCACCTTCTAAAGTCCTCTCATCTTCGCCGACTTTATTTTCCACGTTCGTCACGCACGTGCTCATTATCCGACCGGGGTCACCAATGTAGTTTGGTGGTGGAAGCAAAAGGGGTAATCTTTTGCCAGGAAGGGTGTTCTGCCCAGGAAGCGACCAACGCTCCGTGTGATAAGTTCGGAGCTATTCTATATATTACTATTTTTGATTCGAAACTTTGATAGCGCGATTTAGGTTTCGATGTATTTCACTTGTGAAGCGACGACAGGGCCACCACATCACCCCCCTGCTCAGACCGGAGGTCGACAGTACAGTCCAGTTATCGACGAATATGCAAGTGCCAGGGGATTGCCTCGTAGTCTGCGATGAATCGAGAAGAAGGCAAGTAATCTGCGAAAGTGTTGTGAAGCAGTAGCGAGCAGTAAGTCTCAGAGCCGTGGCGAACTCTGTAGCACAGAAATAGTAGCTTCAAGGAACAGAAAGCATTATTATTCCAGTACTGCTATGAACCATCCAGTAAAGCTAGATGGCATGCAGGATATGAAGACTGCGGACAATATCTGCTTGGAAGCGTATGTATGTAACTGATTATTGGGGATAATGACAAAGGTTTGAAGTTGTAGTATACGAAGGTTGTTGGTTGCACCTTCGGGGTCGGGGTCGGGGTCACTAGTTTCACGGTGGAAGGAAAAGGGGAGATTTCCCGCCGGGCAGAGTGTTCTGTCCGGGGAGCGGCCAACGCTCCGTGTGATAGTTCGAAGCTATTCTACATATACTGTTTTTGATTCGGAACTTTGATAGTGCGATTTAGGATTCGATGTATTTCGCTTGTAGTGCGACGTCAGCAACGCCGCAATTTAAACAATTAACTTAACTTAATAATAATGACAGAAGTTTCTTGGAGATTGATGTATATAATAACAGACCTTTTCGTCATAATGATGATGATGATAATAAAAAATGTGAAGGTAGTTTTACTAAGTTTGAGTAAAACTACCCCCACATTTTTTTCTGTGCTCTGTAAACATTTACATCAATGAGGTGCTAGAACTTGACACAAGCTTTTTCTACAGTGGAATATAAAGTCAATTTTTTTGTTAAATATATTTAATTAATTAAAGTATGCACCGTAATTATCTATGTACTTTTGCCATCTCATAGATATTTCATTGACTCCTTTACTAAAAAAACCATGACGGGTGAAAATCAATAAACTTTTGAAGGCGATTTGAACTGCCGCGTCGGAGTTGAATATTTTTCGTTATAAGAAGTTGTCCAAATTCCGGAAAAAATGGTAATCTGTGGGAGCAAGGTCCGAAGAGTACAGACATTCCAATTGCAGCTCATCTAACTTAGTGGTTGTTTGTTGTGCAGTGTGTGGTTTTACGTTGTCGTGAAGCAGCAGTGGCATAGAGGGTATTGACCAATCTCGGTTGTATAGCAGCTAGTTCTTCCTTCGTGTTTTGCAATAGATATCTGCCGTAATCGTTTGGCTAGGTTTTAGAACGCTGTAGTGAACTACACTGGCGCTAGTCCACCAAATACTAACAAGTATTTTTTTCTGAGTCAATTTTCGTTTAGAGCAGGATTTTGCTGGGTCTTCAGGCTGCATCCATTGCGATGAGCGCTTCCGATTGAAACAGAAACAGAAACTTTTTTTGCAATGTAGATTATAAACAATACAATTGAAAGTCACTTTTTTCATTTACCACTTGTTCGCAAAAAAACCTCTGTCCTGGGAAGAACCAGCAAGAAACCCAGCGGGACTTTTTTCTCAAATAATAGCTTACAAACATGTTTACAATTAACAACACAAGATAAATTAGAAATAGCTTGGTAGTGATTACCCTTCCCAGGGGATATTATCATCCATAAATTCCTTAATATTATAGTAACCCTTTTTTTACAAACTTAGTTTAATAAAAATTTTGAACTTTGCGTATGACATATTTTGTATATTTTCATTTATTTATCAGAGTATCCACTTTTCGTCATAAGTAATGATTCGATTTAAAATCCCTTCAGTTTTGTGTCAGTTGAGCAAAGTAACACAGCAGTCGACACGTGTTTGCAAGTTTGATTCACTCAATTCATGTGGTACCCATCGTTCAAGTTTTTTTACTTTTCCGATATGCTTCAAGTGTATTAATACAGTTTTATCACTTACCCCGAAGTTGTCATCTCTGAAGTGCTGTGTGATGGATCCGCTACTAGCCTTAAATTCTTCATTTTCCACTTCGGTCTCTGGCCGACGGGGTTGATTCTAAAAGTCGAAATTTCCAGAACGAAAACGTTGAAACCAAAAATGTACCTTGGTTTCTTTTGGCGACATCAGCGCCGTACACATCAATAATCCTTCGAGCTGTTTCTGCAGCAATGGTGTCGCGGTAGAACTCGTACTCGTAAATATACCGATATTTCATATTTTCCATTGTGTGGTAATAAGCGACGCCAAAGAAAAAATAATGAGGAAAGATCATGATTAAAACCACTTTTACGGATTTTATCGCGTTTATTTTTACTTTTTAAAGTAAAAATAAACGCGATAAAATCCGTAAAAGTAGTTTTAATCATGTGTAGTGTTCGCGTAAATATAAGAAATCATTATGAGGAAAAATCAAATGAATGATGGTTTTCAAAACTCAAATGTACCAGCTAAATGAGTTCATAAATTTGAATTTGGAATTTTTAACCAAAAAGGAGATATTTCAGATCAAATTGGTCAGTACGACTAAACGTTAATGTCATATGTAAGGACCCAATACAAAGGATATTTACATATGTTGTTTCTATTTAAAAACAATTCAACTTCCAACTCTTTACCCATCATGCCTTGTATGTTTTGATGCTCCAGGTGTAAATTACCTTATTAGCAATTTTATTACTCATTTGTGGCCTGCATTCTTAAGTAATTAAATTTCTAAATTAATGAAATTATTAGATTACGCCACACTTGCAATAAATATTTTGACATTTACTTTAAAGATACTAGAAGAAATAAATATGGCAATAGATTTTCTTACAGCTCAAACAAACGGCGTTTAGTAAATTATTTTTCTATTGGATTTATCAATAAATTTATGTTGCCGAAACCTCATTTTTCTCCCTGGGAACTGCAAGGTGAAAGGACTGAGCGCTTTTGCTGAAGTTAAGTGATCCCCCTTTAACAACGCTTGTTTGCCATTCTATTAGCAGAGTAAACGTTTTGCTTCTGTGTACATATATACAGTTATTGTTTTTTTTTCTTAACCACTATAGAACACTGACAGTGAATACAATTCCACCTGATGGTAAGTGGTGATGCAATCGAAGAGGGGAAATCGTACTGATTTACCATAACAAAGGCTTATTCACTTTTGCTTTGCGACTCACATATTGTGATTGGATGGAAGGCAAGACACTGGCAAGTTATTCCTCTCTTTTGATGAAGCAAACCATTTGGTATAGAAGTGTATGTAAAATATATTAATATAAAATTAAAAGTACCTATTTACTACACACTTTAGGTACATAATTTTAACAGCAGAAAATATTTAAATACTGAGATTGTCCACCCGCCCGCCAATTATGGCAACTATGGCAATTTATTAAGGGAGGCGTTTTAGCAGTGGGATTTTGATAGGCTGTAACGGTAGACACAGGGGAAATCTCAATTTGATACAGATTGCTGAATAACATTCTCTTTGGAAGCGACGGTAGTGTAATGGTATTTTGCGAATTGCAAGTTTAATGTTTACGGCTTCGAATACTCCATTCGACTATTGTAGTGAACCACTTTTAACACACGCAGTTTAAGCTTACATGGAGTAGTTAAGGAGAATATAACTAAGCTAGCATTTTAAAAAAAGCCTCTGAAATCTTATATTTTGATCTGTGTCGCATTCAAAGGGAGAAGCTTGTGTCTATGGGACTTGGAATGGGCTGTAATGATAACTGATCATGATTAATGATGATTAATCTCTAGAAAATGGCTACCTAGTAGATCACTAATAGGCATTGATCAAAAACGCAGTCTATAAAAGTTACATGGCTGGACACAAGACCCGCATCCTTCAATGTAGCGAGCGAAATAGATTAGTAAAAGTTAGCCAAACCGCTCCTTTTAGTACGGCAGTATTAACAGATCCTTAAAGCATAGTGCATCAATACTGTAGCCAGTTATGAATACAACGAGAGTAGATTTAATGGTAAAAGTATTTAGAAAGGAATCATAATAATTATATAATATTAATTTAAGCGATTTGTACCTTCATGCATTTCATAATATATCTATAATAATAATATTCCACAACTATCACACAACGCCATCTAGTCCCAAGCTAAGCAGAGCTTGTGTTATGGATACTAGACAACTGATGAAACATACTTATATATTTCTAAATACATAAATATTATAGATAAATTACACCCAGACACGGAACAAATGATCGTGCTCATCACACAAACATTTGTCCTGGGTGGGAATCGAACCCACGACCTCCGGCTTAGCAGTCAGGGTCACTAACCACTAGACCAACAGGCCAGTCTATGGAAATCTAACACAAAAAAAAAATTGCAACATTATTCAAGAATAAAAAAAACGTAGGTTACGCTGACTGGACAGAAAAAAGCGTATTTTTTGTATATAGCAACAGCATTTTAACTCAATTCCCGACAGCACCCATCGGGTGACTGAGATGGTTGTCCTAATGTCAGGGTCTTATTTACGCAGAAACGGCAGGAATTATGTATATAATGAGTTTAATTAAACGCGACAAAACTGTGAGAAGGGTAACTATGTGATAGATTTCACGGCGAAGATATTATTTGGTTAGGGATAATGTAAGGGTTAATATTTCTTTCTGAATCATTTATTATATGTTATATAAATTACATTAGAAATGGATAAACTAACTACCGATATTATTGCTAATCACTTTTTAAATATAAATTTTTGGTCCGATTTAGGTACGCAAAACGAGCTTATAGTATCATGAAGTCTTACAGTGGTATGCATGGGTTTGGGTTTAATTTTGTTAAATATAGGATCCCAAGCGGATAGCAGCACCCATCCATCGTCTCTATTGAAATTTGGATGTTTTTTTTAATTTCAATAACCTCGTGTATTATCGTTGGTAGGATCCCAAACAGATGCAGCACCCATCCATTATCATTATTGAAATTTGGATTTTTTTTTTAAATTTCGATAGCCTCGCCATCATCCTTGACCAAGACTTCATGATACCACCACATGATACCAATGTAAAAATATTATAGTAAAGTGGTTAAAAAAATTATGATGATACAGAAAAATTATTTGCAATAGTTAAGTAAATAAATCATAAATGACTCACACATTTATTAACCAACTTACACACGCACTTACATACGAGTATCCATCACACAAATACACATACACACATCAAAAACATTTAATTTAAAGTCACAAGTGCTAATGGAATGAATAATGTAGAAAATTGACCACTAACTTATAATATTGTTTAAAACTACGGTATTAAAAAATATATATAATATCAATCTACTATATTTGTATTAATTTAGGTTGAAATTTAGAATTGTTCGGCAGAAATTTGAGGGAGTTACGTGTTTTATGGTAGAGGTTTGGTCCCGGATTATAATAATACCACTCACATGAAAAGGTAATGCACCGTTCTTGAGAAAAATCAAAAATAAAATCCCATAGAACTAACCTCAAAATGATAACTCAAAATGAATTAAGGGGTTGGGAGGTGGTGGAGAGGGAGGCGAGAGAGTTGTAGAGTCGCCCCCCACGTCCACATCCTGCCGGACATGCTTAGTTTTTTTTTATAAATTTTTAAAAATGGTTAAGGTTTTGTAATGTTTTGACTATAAACCTGATTTATGGGAGGAGAGAGTTGGGACAGGGAAGTACCACGTAGCGCAGTCGAGGAAAGCCTGGTCGACGGAACCCCGCTTCGTGGGGCTACTACTTCTGAGTGATTTACAAAAAAATAACTACGAAGGGAATGGGGGGTATATTCGCTCGCTTCGCTCGCTCACTCGGTCCCGGCAACCCCTTCTAACCTAATCTGTCGGAGTCGGGGTGCCCTAAGTCCCGAGCTCGCTTCGCTCGCACTTGCACTCTACAAAACACCATTATATTAGCTTTTATAATTACTTTAAATTATAAGAATAATATAAAATACAATAATATGCATACTACGGCTCGCACAGTTGCCTGCGATTTGCTACAACGGGTGGGGGCTGCTCTCCCTCCGCGCCTACGGCTTTACAAAAACACTTTACGAGTAGAGCAGACACCACTACGTGCATCCGGGGCATGCTGATTTAATTTTAGTACACATTCGATCAGATCAGATATCCATAAAGTCAGGTTGCCTTTGCTCCCGCCACAGCCACAAAATTCTGTATGCTATCCAGCTTTCACAGTAATATCGTATAATTTTTTCTCAGAAGGGCTAGAACCCAGAGCCGTAGTCAGTAAATAATAAAAAATGTATCGTTTTCCATACTTTACGCAATTTAGGTTATAATAGATTTTATTTATTTTTTCGATAACGGTACATTACCTTTTAATGTTAGTGGCATTATTATAATCGTGGAACAAACCTCTACCAAATAAAACACCTTACTCCCTCAAATTCCCGCCAAACGATTCTAAATCCAACCTTTAATTTTGTTATAGTTCATTGTGTTAAGTGATCTAACCCTACCGTTCTTAAAAATGTTAACTTATATGGCGGTAGTCATAAAAAAAATTGAATATCAATGTTAACTTTAGTATAAAACTAACTTTTGCTGTCGTTATTGTTATTGTATTTTGTCTTTGATAAATATAAGTTAAATTTAGTGATATAATATATTTTGTGTCATGGATAAAGGAACTGCCGTCTGTGATACAGGCTCGGTCTAGTACAGCCGGGAGTAACAAACTGAAGTAAGCAACTTAAAAATTTGTAAAATTTGTACATAGCTCATTTTAAAAATATTGTAAAAAAGTTTATTGCAAAGGAAAGGAATGTAATTATACTAATAAAGTTTATTTATTATTATTAACAAATAAACCTCAGTCCCATTAAACGACATCTAGTGAGCAGAAAATTTTATTTGTTTATTAACCATTTTTTTTAAGTTTATTTATTTCAAAAGCCATCGCAAGTTAAAATGCGGCTATGTACAATCGTTTGCTTAAGTAATTCTAGATATATTTGAATTATAATTATTAAATAAAATATAATAGAGCCGTGGTAGCTCAGTGGTTAACGCTCGCTGTAAATATAACAGAACACGAGTAACCCGTGTTCGATCCCCGCCGGCACCAATGAAATTGTTAATTGCAATTTTAAGTGCTGATATACCACGTGCTCGGTGGTGAAGGAAAACATCGTGAGGAAACCTGCATGTCTGAGGAATAAGAAAAAAAATATTTCGAAGACATGTGAAGTTCGTCAACATGCATTTGGGCAGCGCGGCGGACACTTCCTTGCCCTAAAACCCTCTCTGAAATGAGGGGAGGCCTGAGCCCAGCAGTGGGACGTATATAGGCTGTAACTTTACTTTTTACTTTAAATAAAATGAACGCAACTTCAGTCGCTCTAAAATACGTCCGGTCTTAAACTTCATTTCATGTAGTTAAAAGTTTCTCAAGTAACTGTGAGCATTAAAGTTCCATAAATCAAGGCATAAATTTAAAACGTACGTATAAAAGTTAGAGACTGAGATGTAAAAGAAAACGTTTGTTATCGCACTCAGAATAGTTTTTCGTTACTTCCATAATATGATTTATGCATAGAATACTTTAATGACGTTAGGAATGAACATATTAATGATAACTGAGTGGTGTGTCTACTTGAGAGTTCTTCTTGGTTGATTTTATTTGCCTATTTCTGCCCATAAACAGCAATGCACCTAGTGTTGTATTTTGGTTATATATATGGACAGGACAGGACATGAAGTGTTGCATCTTAGTTCGCAAGGAGTGTTCGGACTTCAATGCGTAGACTGGTTCCCAGAGGGGGTCAGTGCGGCGTGAGAAACTAGGGGATACGGCACCGTGCGACCAGCCGACGGACACACATTAAGGGTCACAGCTCATTAGAGCCACCCGGCACCCGTTCCTCACCGCCTTGTTGCCAAGCGTCCACTCGTAGTCGACAGGTGGACCACGGGTGGACGCCGGGTTGTTATCAGTGAACCTTGCGTGGTTATCGAGTGGACCTCGCGTCGTCAACGAGTGGACCTCGCGTGATCAACGAGTGACCCTTAAATCATACAATAAATTATACTTCCGAACTTCTTCTATAAGTTTTTCTTTGTTCATTTTAAAAACAAACAACAATGCGTCCGACACATTCGAAAGGAAGACTCGAAATGAAGGGTTGGTGTGGTGGAGAGTGTCGACTACGAGGGGACGCCTGGCAACGAGGCGGTGAGGGTCGTGTGCCGGGTGGCTCTAATGAGATGTGACCTTTAAGATCACCAACATGTGGTCCTTTACACGCCGTTTATCAACAACGTAGAACCAAAATCGTCGAAAGCCACCTGGACTCGTCGGATCAAAACCGCCGTGTTATCGCTTCAACGGCTAATTTGAATCGCCTTCAAAAGAAGACTGCAAGCAATTAAGATTGAATATCTTCAAAGTCTCCGAGAAAGAAATCGGCTTAGCTACTAATATAATAACATTGGTTTATCGCTTCCAAGATAAGTTCATTTTATCTTTCATATATTTTCACTGCTTCTAGTAATCATAAAATTTCTGTGCTAGTATTTTTTCACCATTTTATAGCTAAGCTTACGGTTTTTTCTTATTAGAGGCATGTTATCGCTTCGCTAATTTACACTTACAACAACTGTGCCCGTGCACTTATCAATGCGTTAGCCGACCGGTGACCGAGACGCATTCAAGGCCACACTCACATTTAGTCATTGCGATTGCATCGCATATCCTGATTATCATACCCACTTGCTAATTATATTCTTTTTAACTTCTTATTCTCTATTTAATTTTTATTTCAATATGGCTAAAGAACTGCAACTATCTGAGCGTACTTCCTAGTTGCGAATCAATTTCAGACCTACAACGGATTGAGTTGAAAGGTCACCTATTGTAATTTGACGTTTTATATGATCGATTTTATGATTTTCAGATGGAAATGAAAGTGGTTTCGGACGTGCCAAACGAAGCCTACGAGGAACGATCTAAGCTTGAAGAGCGATATCACACGTTAATGGCCCAGGCGCGTAACATTTTAGTGCGCAATGGCGCAGCGGCTGACGACAGATCGGTAGCGGGTTCGAGCAGCAGGTGAATCGTTACATAACAATTTTATTCGCTTAATTAAAATTAACTTGCCTCATTTGAATGGTGGTTATCAATGCTGACTTGAGTAAAGAGATACTTTTTTTCATGACTTCATATTAGTAATTCTATCGATGACGTTAGTAAATTCCACTACATACGTGCATCATTAACCGAGAATGTGCTTAAAATAATTAAAAATATCGATAAAATCGAAATAATTTTAAAGTGACATCTATAAGAAGGCGTGGAAGTCACTTTAGGATCGATATGACAACATTTGACTTTTAGCAAACAACCACGTGCAGGCATTGTTCAGTGTTGAGAGTTTTATCGAATCGAGTGTAGCAAATCAAGTAATCCTTTGCGTCATCTAATTGATGTTACCAATAAAAAATTCAGAGCTTCGAAAATATTGAACGAGCCTACAGAGTACTGGGATACGATTATAGTTTACGTAATGTCCAATAAATTAAATGTTGTTACCAGTAGA
This sequence comes from Parnassius smintheus behrii, assembly GCA_036936625.1. Classification (NCBI taxonomy): domain Eukaryota; kingdom Metazoa; phylum Arthropoda; class Insecta; order Lepidoptera; family Papilionidae; genus Parnassius; species Parnassius smintheus. Next base: position 5,114,593 of record JAUPFT010000012.1, read on the forward strand.
AATTGGAAAGAGTATCGCAATGGTTTATCAAAATCGTCCACCTTAAAACAATTTTTCATGTTCATAAATAATAAGGCTGATTTATTAGGAACAATGGAGCATAAACAAAACTTACGCAAAGTATTGAATATAAACCCACTTATGTTGCAGCAATTAACAAAGGCAATAATCTAAATCATTTAAAAGATTTAAAAAAATAACTCAAAAATTACAATAAATGCCCATTATGTTATAAAGATTATTTTTTATATACTTGCAAAGTTTTCTGCAGTTTGCCCATTGAAAGAAGAGTTGCAAAATAAAAGAATATAAAGTTTGTTTTAACTGTTTTCGTCGCGGACATTTAACCAAAAGATGCAGGTTATCGTGCTGTAAATATTGTATAGGCAGACATAATATGCTTTTACACATAGATGAATCTAAGTCTACTTCTTTTTAAGATCTGATGCCTAGTAGTTCATGTAGTGTTGCTTTATCTGTTGACATCCTTACTCCCCCTGTCGCTAATACGCCAGAAAATATCGTCTTAGCAAATGATACTTCTATACATCATATTACTTCGTCGCATGTCTTCTTAACACAGCGCTAGTGAAGTTGGTGAGCAACAACAGGTAAAGATTCGACGGTAGAGTCTTGCTGGATAATGGCAGTACGGCCAATTTCACTTCAGAGTAGCTTTGCAACAAGTTAAGATTGCCTCTACGTATGTTGAGCTCCACAATAATAAGTATAGATGATCAGATTTCAATCAGTACACAATCCTGTAATCTTGTCATTGAGTCTCATTGTAGCTAAATCAAAGCAAATATTGAGTGTTTTGTTTTGAAAAAATATCGAAAATAATGCCAGTTAGCCCAATAGACATACGTGGAATACCGATCCTATCAAGGTTTCAGCTAACTGACACTTAATTTCATACCGTCAGCAGTTGATATACTTGGTGGTGCCGAGGATTTTTGGAATGTCCTAAGTACTGCTTCAATAAGCTTACGCAAGAATCAGTGTTCAAGTTATGTGAATCTAAGTTTGGGTGGATAGTATCAGCCTCCATAGTTCTTGTAGGACATTCTTATCAAAGCAGTCACATTTTTGTAACATATCCACGAATGAGGTAATTTAAATAAATTCTGGGAAATTGATTCAGTCCCTTCAAGAGATTCCTTACCTTGTGAAGTAATTTTTAGCATAAATACGACTCGTGATAAAAATGGTCGTTTTATTGTAACCGTTTCGTTAAAAAATTATTCATGTGTTCTACGTGAGTCAAACAATATGGTAAAGCGTCATTTATAATCATTAGAGCGTCACTTTTAACGTGATCATGTATTGAAACAACAATATATTGCTTTCAAGCAGAAGCACAAGCGTCTTGTCCACATGACAGAGAACACAACTCAAACAATTCCTCACTCATGTAGTAATACTGAATATTTTTATCTCCTCATGAGTTCGTTAGAGAATCAAGTACCACGATTAAACTTCGGGTACTCTTGCTCGAGTCGAGTCGATGCATCAGCTCCAACAACCTCCGAAATGTCATTTAACAATATCCAAATGATAGATCCTACCGTTCAGGATAATTTATTGTCAATCTTGTTACACTTTCGACAGCAAAAATACATCAACCCTAAAGACATAGAAAATATGTATAGAGCAATTAATGTGATATCGCCTTAAACGCTGCTTACAGCAAATTATATTTAGAGCAGATAGTAAGCTACCTTTAAAAACACATACATTCAACACTGTAACTTACGGGACAGCCTCTGTTCCCTCTTTAACGACTAAATGCTGAATGAGTTTAGCCACAACCACCAAGAATAAAGGCGTTAAGACTTCAGATAAGCGTGACTTCTATGTTGATGACTATCTCATTGGTAACCACTCCATCCCTAAGGTCATAGAACTGGCCAAGTAGGTAAACTCTAAACTTTCTTCAGCTAATTTCCATCTCCGTAAATTGAAATCTAACAGCGCAGAATTTTTTGATAAGATTGCAGGTATTACCGAATCTAATAATACATTAAATTTTACAGAAAATAAAAATGTGCCATCTAAAACTTTAGGTCTGCATTGATTATGTAATTCAGACTTTTTTATTTTATCCACATCGATATTGAAAAGAGCAAATATGAAACAAAGTACTACACCTATCAGTAATCAATTAATTTTTTGACCCTTTAGATTTCGTTGGTCCCAGTGTTGTGTAAAGCAAATTTACATTGCAAAAACTGTGAATGACCATATCTAATTAGGACGATCCGGTGTCCGAGGATATAAATGGTCTTTAACAGTTTTTTTAAACTTTCTACTACATCTTAATACATTAAATATTCCTCGACGGACATTTTGTGATTTCTCTGTATTTCATGAGTGTGTATGTAATTTTACAGACGCGTCGGAACGAGCTTACAATGACTGTGTTTACGTACGCTCAAGAAATTAAAATGGGTTAGTAAAAGCCCAATTATTAGTTTCAAAATATCACATTTTACCTGTCAAACCAACAACGATCCCTCGACTCGAGCTTCGTGGAGCTTTTAAGAACAAGACTGTGTACAAAGGTTTTAACTTTCTTACCTTACCCATTAAGATGCAGGTTTTGGTGCGATTCTACAACCATATTAAGTGACACATGAAACCTAACTTATTAAAACCACTTGTATGTAATCGGGTAAATGAAATACAAGAAAACATTACCGGGTCTACATAGAGCTACGTCATGTCTAGAGATAATCCAGCCGTCATAGTCTCTCGCGGGCTGAATGCTGCCTTTGTAAGAAAGGTTTCTTTATGGTGGTCAGGACCTCCGTTTTTGTTAAAAGACGAAAATTATTGGCCGAAGGGTCATGTTCATAATTCTATAGAGAAAAGAAATTCACAACATGTCTACTCATTACTAAAATTGCACAATCAACCAACCATAAAAACTTTAATATTTAAATTTTCTAATTTTAATAGTTTACAAAGGTAGCCTATATATAAAGGTTTGTATTTAGAAGGTGAAAACAACATAATTAGTGGTTTTCTTTCTAATATTGAGTTTGATAATTCTTTTAAATTCATTATAAACCATGCTCAGAGTGGTATGTTTTCCAAAAATATAATCTTCTTAAATCAGGAAAACCATTGCATTATAATAATCGCGATCTTTAGGTCCCTTTATAGATATCGATGGTATATTCGTGTAGGACGAAGGTTTGATATCTATATACTCACTCTGAGTACTTTATGATTGTAATGTTTTCCTGACAATAAATAGGATGCTTAACTATGAATTGTTTGGAAAACATCACATAGCAAAAATCATATTTCATAAATATCATATAGATTTATTACAGGCCGGCCCTCAATTACTTTTATTAAACATTTGTCAAATGTATTGCCTTTAGGAGGCAGAAATTTTTCAAAGAAAATTATTAGGCAATCAAATGTTTTATACATAAGTGTGAAACCTTCAGATAATAATGGGTTAATTGCCGATATCTAGCACTCGATTAGAATCCCCATTTTTAAGCTGCAGTGTCAACTGTGCTGGGCCAGTATTTATAGCTGACCGAAAAGGGCGAGGATGTAAGCTGATAAAATACCATCTAAGCGTCTTTGTCTGACTTGCAGTAAAAGCTGTACTCATAGAGCTCGTTACGGACCTGAGCAAGGAGTGATATATGACCATATTTGAATCGGTTATGACCCGTCGTGGTAAATCACAAACCATCTTAATCCGATAATGATACCAATTTCGTGGGTGCCTATATGAGTTGCAGCAGTTTCTAGAAAGGGTGAATGTCTCTTCTGAAATCACGCAGCAAGGCATCAAATTTTCTCTTATTCCGCCCTATTCTCCACACTTTGTAGGTATTGCTGAGACTGCTGTTCGATCAACCAAGCGTCTTGTTTTACTCAAATCGAAACAGTACTCAACTTCCGGCCTCTTACTCCTCTTTCATCCAATCCGAGACTCCGTCGTATTTTTTAATTGGACGGCCACTTTTGTCTGTGTCTTATCCACAGGTAGCTTACATCAACATCAGTCGCCTGGAGCGCTATCAAAGAGTGGAGCATAAAAAACATTTTTGGAAAATATTTCAGATAGAGTATGTTTCTTTGCTGCAGCAACAGTCCACACTGGTATTTTATTTATAAAAATCACCAACGAGGACAAGAAATAGATGTGAGTTCTTTGCTTGGAGTTGACCTTGTGTTCATGCGCTGTAGTGGCCACTAACGATCAGGTGGATTGCGGGCTCGTTTGGTATTTTAGCATTAAAATGTAATGCCTCAAATACAACGTCATATAATAAGATCCGCGTAATACATGTAGTGTGTCATTAGAAGCGGCTTCCGATGATCCGCTTTCCTAGTGTAGTGGTGTTTGGATATGTGGTGACGCGGATAGTACACGCAATTGAGGGAGGGTGGTCGGTGCTCTTTAATCTAGATCATCATCATCATCATCATCATTACAGCCTTTCACAAGTCCACTGCTGAACATAGGCCTCCCCCAAGTAATGCCACAAAGCACGGTCCTGAGCCACCTGCATCCATCGACTTCCTGCATGTCTTACCAGGTCGTCACTCCATCTAGTGGGGGGTCGCCCTACACTACGCCTACCGGTACGAGGCTGCCACTCGAGAACCTTTCTTCCCCATCGGTTATCGGTTCTTCGAGCTATATGGCCGGCCCATTGCCATTTCAGCTTACTAATCCGTTGGGCTATGTCGGTCACTCTGGTTTTACTGCGGATATCCTCATTTCTGAGTCTATCACGCAGAGAAACTCCGAGCATAGCCCTCTCCATAGCTCGCTGAGCGACCTTAAGCGTCCTCATACGGCCAGCAGTGAAGGACCACGTCTCAGATCCATAAGTCATCACTGGCAACACGCACTGGTTGTACAATCTAGTTTTTAGAGATTGAGGTATACCTGACGAAAAGATATGTCGTAATTTCCCGAACGCTGCCCAGCCGAGTTGAATCCGTCGATTGACCTCTCGGTCGAAGTTGGACTTACCTAGTCGGACTATTTGTCCCAGGTAAACGTACTCGTCAACAACTTCGAGCATAGTGCTCCCAACAACTACCGGCATAGGTGTGACATGGACATTGAACATGATCTTTGTTTTGTCCATGTTCATCTTAAGACCTATCCGTTGGGAGGCACTATTGAGGTCATTGAGCATAGTGCTTAAGTCCTCCAGCGATTCTGCCATAAGGACTATATCGTCGGCAAATCGAAGGTGAGTGATGTACTCGCCATTGATGTCAATACCGTATCCTTTCCAGTCCAGTAGCTTGAAAACGTCTTCCAATGCAGCGGTGAAGAGTTTCGGGGATATAACGTCACCCTGTCTTACACCTCTCTGCAGTTGGATAGGTTTCGAGCTCTGGTTCTGTACTCGGATATCCATCGTAGCCCTACTGTACAAACACTTCAGCACTTCGATATACCGACAGTCAAGTTGGCACCGCTGAAGGGACTGTAGCACCGCCCAAATTTCGACGGAATCAAAGGCTTTCTCATAGTCCACATACGCCAGGCAAAGTGGCAGATTGTACTCTTCAGTCTTCTGTACAATCTGCCGCAGGGTATGTATGTGGTCTATGGTACTGAAGCCTTTTCGGAAACCGGCTTGTTCGGGAGGCTGGAAGTCGTCAAGTCTGCGTGCGAGACGATTCGTAATGACTCTCGAAAACAGCACGTAGACGCGGCTCAGAAGGGAAATCGGTCTGTAGTTCTTTAAGAGAGCGTTGTCGCCTTTCTTAAAGAACAAGACCACCGCACTTCTGCTCCACGCCTCTGGAGTAGTGCCACCATGGAGGACGGAATTGAAGAGCTTCTGAAGGACTACAAGTACCGGTGTTCCACCCGCTTTCAGAAGCTCCGCTGTAATTCCATCCTCGCCTGGGGCCCTGCCGTTTTTAAGGTGCTGGAGAGCCATTCTAATCTCGCTTAGACTGACGTCCGGGATATCATCGGAATAGTGTCGGATAAGACTTGCTCTTGGATCGTTACTCACACTTGCGTGTGGCTCCAACGATGATGTGTACAGCTGCCCATAGAACCTCTCAATCTCACTCAAAATCTCAGGTGTCCCGGAAACGATGTTGCCACACTCAGTCTTCGGCTTTGACAGTTGGCTCCTTCTGGCAGACAGATCTCTGGCAAAGACTTTGGAGCCCTGGTTCCGCTCGATCGCTTCTTTAATACGAGAAGTATTAAAGTTGCGTAAGTCTCGCCGCATGCACTTGGAGATCTGTCTGTTCAGTTGCCTGTATGCTGTCAAATCTGTTGACGATTGCAGCCTCATCTCCCGTCTAACAGCCATGAGATTAAGAGTGTGATCGGAGAGTTTTTGTGTTCTTCTGCGGCGGGTCTTGCAGAACTTAGCTCCGACCGCATGGACAGTTTCCACGAGCTTGTCGTTCATATCGTCCACTGTATTGCAATCTTCTAGGCACTGGAAGTGGTTACGTAACTCGAGCTGAAAGGTTTCGGGATTCTGGATTAGAGCACGAGGGGGACGGAGCGTTGACTTCATTAGACGAGACCTCTCCAACTTAACGTTTAGGTTCAGTGTGCCTCTAACCATTCGGTGATCGCTGCCAGTTTTCACCCTTGCGATCACTGAGACATCACTGAACAGTTGGCGTCTGGTCGTCATAATGAAGTCAATCTCATTTTTTGTCGAACCGTCGGGGCTCGACCAGGTCCACTTCCTGTGGGGCCGCTTCTGGAAGAAAGAGTTCATCATAAAGAGTCCCTCTTTCTCCATAAAGTCGGCCAGCTGCTGGCCCCTTCGGTTCCGTTGCCCTACTCCAAATTTCCCTACCTTCAGCTCACCGCTTTCTCTTGTGCCTAGTTTTGCGTTGAAGTCTCCCATCAACACCGTGTAGTGGGTTTTGGAGGAATGTATGGCTCTGGAAATATCCTCATACATTTCCTCCACCTCCTCATCGGGGTGTGCCGAGGTTGGTGCGTAAACCTGAATGACCTTCAGCGAATACCGTTTGGTGATTCTGAGTATCAGGTACGCGACCCTCGTCGACACACTCCCAATCTTTACAACGTTGTTGACGAGAGACTTGTGGACGATAAATCCGACACCTCCTTGGGACAGATGGTCGCCCTCCCGGTGATAGAACAAGTTGCCGGACTCGAGGATTGCCGTGTCCTCCCCCTCTCTTCGGACCTCGGATAATCCAATAATATGCCAGCGCAACTTGTCTACCTCTTCTTCCAGCTCCAGTATCTTCTCGTCAGTCCTCAGGATGCGTGCGTTATATGTTGCCAGGTCGAGTCGTCGTAGGTGGCAACCGAACCTCCACCGGAGATAGCCAGGAATAGCGGGGCCGCCGGGGACTGGGGGCCGTCTTTTTGTGTATTTGTTCATTGGGGGGTATTTGCCGTAGTCGCCACGCTTGGCGAGCGGGTTGGCAACCGCAGTTTTTTATTACGTCACAGTTGTCATCAGGAAGATGCTGCTGCCCATCTCCTGCCTGTTTCCCTCTGTCGCCTCTTACGACACCCACGGGAAGATATGGGGTAGTGGATATTCTTAACCGCCACTACACGGCACTATATAATCTAGATAGGATTTATCATTTTATTTTAGTACGCAGATCTTAGGTAATTAATTATTACATCTTCAACTTAATTATATTTGTAAAGTAGAAAGTTTAAGTTTTGTGTATAGTAGCGCTTAACGACAATCCCATCGAATGGTAAATGGTGATGTAGCCCTAGATGGTATACGAGTATCGTAATTAAAGCTTATTCACTCTTAAAGGCACTGTAATCGTAGGGAAGGATATATATTTTTAAATTATTCGGACCAGCAGTTTACTCTTTCAAAATAAGAGGATAAGCAAGCATATAAAAAATAAAACAGGGCTAACTTGAGCTCATGCCTAATATAAAATCATTGTATCGAGATTGGGACAACTATCGTTACAAAACCGTACGGACCGATTTGTTGTTGAAAGGAACTTTTATAATAAAAACATACAGCCTTATGGTTTTATCTGAATCGTTTTATTTTATGCTTACAGCCGAATCCCACAGGGAACAAGGTTATTATGTTTTTATTAAAGGGACGGGAATAACAAATTGTTTTTCAAATGTAAGAAAATGCAAACATGTTTTTGTTTAAGTATATGGTATTTTGCATAAAAATGTATTAAAATGTAGTTATAATCGGTTATAACTAAATTAAAGGGACCATTTCATTAAGGACGCTATATCTGATAATTTCTAAAGTCATTATGCATTGAAGTCAAATATTTTTACGTAATTTATATTTTACGTGTTTATATTTATATTACCGTTAGGCACTTCGCCCAGTGTTCGGCAACCCTCCACTAGATGGAGTGATGACCTGGTAAGACATGCATGAAGTCAATGAATGCGTATGGATCAGAAACGTGCTTTGTGGCATTCCTTGGGGCAGGCCTATGTTCAGCAGTGGACTTGTGAAGGGCTGTAATGATGATGATGATGACATTTCTGTTTAAATTGACGTATTCTCAAATAATAACAGTTTCTGTTGGTAGTTATAACTAGCGATGCATTCTGGCTTGGCCTGGATAAGATCATTATTTAGATTCATGATAATCAAAAACTAAAAAAGTTTTCCATATAAAATAGCGTTTGACCACTCCTGGCATTGGTCTCTGTGTTCGGTGAGGTATCCTATCAATCGATTAAGCTATTCCAAAGCAAATCATTAGCACAGAATGATAGACAAAAATTTAAAAAGTGTTAATTCATGACTTAATGGCATGTAAAGAACCCCCTCAACTAAATATGAAATACGTATTTTGATATTATAGACATACACCTAAATTTTATTTATAGGTATTGATATAGGGATTTCGTTGGGGCCTAGCTATTTCGTCGTGTTAACTGAAGCTAAGCTAAATTGGTATATGTCCGGAACACAACATATAGAAGTGGGCACATTGCTGCTTGAAAAAGATGGTCATACACAGAGGGACTGTAACGGTAACGACAGCAGCTGTAAGAGGCGACAAAGAGAAACTTAAATGGAAACTGAATAAGTTACTCTAATAACTGGCAATTACATCACGATCTTGACCTTTACCTCACAGAATACCAGCGTATGCAGTGCAGGTTGCCGGAGAGCCAATTCCCCTACTCTCCTTAACATCGTAGCGGAATCGAATAACAAACTACCACAGGAGAGTATCAGCAGCCCTAGTGACGAAAAATCTCTCGCTGAGCATCCGCGTATTCTGGGGGTGAGGCGAAATTCCTTTCGCGACTAAAACTGCTTGGGGCAAGCAGGGCAATAAGACTAAGAAGAACCTTGTCACACTATCCGTGAATTTTTGCAATATCACGGGGTGGTTGCATTCTGCAAGTTGCTGCCGTGTTTAAAACTATATGTCAGTCGATTGGGATATTATGCTGTATTTTATTACATCCTACCCTTGGAGGCCGGTTTGATTCTCGCCGGAACGATCACAGAGTTATTGCTGATTCTGTGGCCGATGTGGTACTATAGTTTTGTGGTTACTTCAACGGGGGGAGGGGGGGGGGAGGCGGACACCGCCAACTTTCAGACTCCGGGTTACTGAGAATTCCTTGTAAAAAAATAACAGATTTTTTTCCCACCTGGGATTTGAACGAGAAAAATCATTATCAGCAAACGCGTAATATATGTATAAAGTACGAAAATAACAAAGCGAAAGTTAAAGATAATGTTGGATCTTCATTGACGATAGCCTGGTTGTGTTTATTTCGTTGATCAATAAACTGCTACTTAGTTTAATATTTTATAGCTTGTAATTTTACTCTACAGCTATGCTATCTGTATTATCTGAGCCGGCCGTTTGTTTTTTTGTTTTTCGGTGTTAAATATAGACACACTAACTACTAACGAATGTTTAGTAACAACTAATAAAACTAAATTCGTTCAATATTCGTAAAATATCAAAAATGTCACATTTATTATTTCCTCCTTACAATCGCGTGAAAGAATTTTAAATTTCGAGGAATTACTGATAATATTAAGACTTTTTAACCGACGAAAAAACGGAAGAGGTACTCAAGTCGACGCGTATATTATTTTTATGTAGGACCACGCATAACTTTTACAGAGTAGTCCGATTTCGATAATTTTTTTATTGGATAGGGTATACCTCTAAATTGGTATTAAATAAATTTGAAAATTGGAATTTTAAAAAAAAATCTTCACCTAAGGGTGGAAAAATAGGAGTTATTTATTACAGAGTAAGTCGATTTTTATAAATATTTTCATATTGGATAGGGTATATACCTCGAAATTGGTTGACATAAATTAGAAAAAAATACCCTAAGGGTGGAAAATTCGGGGTGATTTATTGTTTACTCACAGATTATAATGCTGAGTTGTGTACTACAACATTAAATAATAATTACATTACAAAGGAAACCTCACGATGAATGAGCTTTAGACCTATCAGTCTCTTGTGTGTAGACCTGTCAATCTCTGCATTTCTGATAAAGCTCGTTCATCGTGTGGTTTGTGTAATACCTTAGTTGGCTCTAGATCAGATAAAGCACTACCCTTAAGTGTTTTTACTCCACACTCACTCAGTTTAACATATGTGTGCCCTATGGCAAACATTTTCTTTCCGAGGTCGATTACAGCTTTAAACAAATAATATTTAATTAAATAAGAATTATATATCAGATAATAGCTAAAGTAAGGTAAGTAGCTATTTTAAAAGTAATTAAAAATTAAGCATGTAGTAATCAGTAGATTATAGCCACAAAAATATAAAATAAAGACTTTTTAACAATAAATTAAACCGCCGAAAAAGCTGAAAAGCAAAAAATAATAAACCTTTTTATTTTACCTTAATAACTAATGTCTTCAACTAATGTGAATGTAGCAAAGTATATATTTTTGTAATTATTTTGAGTTTTAAATTAACCGTAATAATTAATGATTTCTTAAATTTATATATTTTATATTTTTAATACTTCTATATTTTATAGTTTTATTCAACGTAAAAATTAAGTTCTTAAACTAATGTAAGTATACCTAAGTATATTAACTTAGTTATTAAGGTTAAATAGAATGATTTATTACTTTTTGCTTTCAGTTTTTTCGGCGGTTTAATTTTTTTGTTAAAAAGCCTTTATTAGCGAATTAATTATAACAGTAAGTCGTCATCTCGTAATCCCTGTTTCCTCCTCCCAAACAAAGTTTTTCCAAGAACAATCATCATTCTCTAAACCATTTCCCATTATCTGGGGTCGGCGCAGTAAACCTTCTTGTTCCATTCCTCTCTATCAGCCGTCATTTCCATACTTACTCCTTTCATTCTCATATCACTCTTCACACAATCGATCCATCTTTTATTCGGCCTTCCTCTGCCCGTGTGTCCCTCCACATTCATATTCAATACTCGTATTGTGACATGACTTTCATTCCTCCGCATCACATGCCCAAACCATGCCAATCTGCTTCCTCTCACCTTTTCTACCACTGGCGCTACTTTCAGGCTTCCTCTTATATACTCATTCCTTATCTTATCCATCCTTGTCACACCACACATCCATCGTAACATTCTCATTTCATTCGCATGCAGTCTATTTTCATCCTTCTTCTTGACGGCCCAGCATTCACTTCCATACATGACGACAGGTCGGATGATCGATTTGTATCGGATGATCGATTTGTATTTACCGAAAAATAAACTCAACCACTTCCATCCATCCGCACTGAGCAACTTCCACACTTCTACTGGTATTCCATCTGGACCGACTGCCTTCCCATTCTTCATATTCCTAACAGCCATTTTTACTTCTTCCACACTAATTTCTCTCACTAAGCCCATATTCACTGGTGGGTTTTCAAGCATACCATTCCATTCATTCTCCTCATTCATCAATTTCTCAAAATACTCCTTCCATCGCTTCTTTATACTTTCATCGTCAGTCAAAATCCTTCCAGAATCATCTTTTATACATTTTACATGTGAAACATCTCTTCCATTCCTTTCTCCATTCCATTCCATTTCTTTCCAAGAACAATATAAAATAGTTTTACCTAAACCTGTTTGTTTTTAGTCGAATTATTATATTATTTATAAAATGTGTTTGCTGTATATCAGATACCGACAGTATTACTGCGAAATATTTGTAAAAGTTCCGTCCCCGATCGAGTCCTATTCGCGTTGCAGTCATAAAAATTTCCGCTACATATTTTCCTCAATTTTTTTACAATAAATTTTAAATGAGGTGGAGTAATGCACTCACGAAGAGTGCATTTACTTTAGCCATAAAATAAAATCACGTTAATTATAATGTAAACGTAATAAAATTGAAAAGATCTTCTGATAAAGTCTAAAACAAACACGAGCTTCAAATTTTCCACGCAAACAGAAACTTAAGTTCTTAACACTGTGGACGTAATTTTTGTGTGGCGTGACTCTGTGGTGTGTCGGTAATGAGTATATAAATGCTTTATAGAAGTTTAATTCACTAAGTGCACGAAAAATATAAGGACTTCATAACAACAAGTAATTAGTTGCGTATGCTTTGACATCGCAATCACGGCATAATGGGCGCGTTTGGCAGAAAAAAGCGCAAGCAAGCGCTTGTAAGCAAAATGGCGATCGTAAGCGGTAAGCGCTGTCAAATCGTAAGTAGCTATTTTCCTCTAGGACACGATGTTAGTTTTAACCGGGGAACCTAACCTAATTTAAATATATTTTTGTAAAGTATTCATATTAAAAACTTACCAATAATGAATTTTTAATAACATGTATATGTCTATTCATGTCGTTATATTACTTAAAACTAATATTGCGAAAAACAACTTATAAACTCTACTTCAAAACAAACAAATTAAATAAGCAAAATGGCGGATTGTGTCAGCGCTACTGAAGTAGCAATCGTGTCCTGGCCGAAAACTATTTTAGCGCTAGTAAGCGCTTGCTAGCGCTTTTATCTGCCAAACGCACCCAATTTTTTATTTTATATAATAAGGATGATAAGCAAGCACACAGCTCACCTGATAGTAAGTGTGATATATTCTCATATGTCTTCCATAAAGACTCAAAACGTAAATGCGTTTTCACCCCTGATTACTAAAATGGGGTGCCTCGTTTCCAGGAAAAAGCATAGCTCGCTTTCCACCTGATGGTATATGGAAGTTGTGTTTCTAGTGACTTTTTTTCATAAAATGTGAGTAACTCTTATTCTATAAAAAAGTATTGATGGTAAAATAAATTTGACTTAAGAGTTTCGTTAAAATTGGTTTAGAACGGAATTTAGACAAAAGTCGTCGGTTAAAGTAGTCTTGACCGGGAAACAGTTTTGATTGTAACATGCTCGTTTTTAAGGATATAAGTTATCCAAAATTTTAATAAATTTCTTTTAAGAACTTACATTAAATTAAAATATTTTAATATCACTTCGTACTGTTTGATATGAGACAGCTGTATATTGTATTAGGTAGCACTTAACAAACTGTAATCAGAAACCTTCGAGAGGGAAAATGTTGTGATACTGAACACATCAACAGAATCTATAAATTATTTAGGATTTTATAGTTTAGAATCTTTTGAGTTTCTTTAAACAGTTTATATACAGATTGAAACCTCTTTTACTCTTTTCTCAAATTTTAAAAATGTAAATAAAAAAGAAAAGAAAAGAAAATGCGGCCGCAAACTTGTAAGCAATTCTTTGCATTAAGGAAAATTTAACTTGTTCTACTGATAGTAATCAATGAAAAGAGATAGGATTGTTTTTCTTTTTAAATTTAACGTACTGTGTGAGCTTTCAGAGTCATGTCAAGTCGCCATTTGAGTCGAGATGAAATTTTATGAGCCATAGGCATGTTAGAAAATAGTGTTGTTCAACGCATCGTTAGTAAGGTCCTGCAAGTCAGCCAAAGCGTGATATAAAGGTTGTAGACACGTTGTCGTAGTACTGTAGATGTCTCTGTACGGTACACGGGTATATATCGTGTTACTACGCAGAGACAAGATCGAATCCTCAAAATGACCGCCAAAAGACAACCCAATATCACAGCGATGCAACTACTACAAAGACTTCAGGAGGACCACCAGCCGCTGGTCAGCGACCAAACCTTGCGTAGTTTGGAGAGTAGAGTAGTAGAGTTGCGTGTTTGGAGAACTTCAGGGAGAGTTAGCCGTCTACGACATCCTCAGGATGTCCACTCATACCAAAGAAGAACAGGCATGGTGTAGAAATTCGTCTTGGTGGACGTACCCAGCTCGTTTGGATCTGAGTCAGCACGACTTCACAAAAATACCACGAAGTCTGTTATTGTCCCACAGAGAATACAAATGGGACATGGAATTTCTACTCATGCACGATAATACTTCTTCCCGCCTGTTCTCTTAGACTGCGATATTCAAATCAATCGGTGACTATATAGGCCAATCTTTGGATTGATCGCCGATTGACGATTTAGATCCTATCGAGCGTACCTGGGAAATGTTAAACAAAAATCAAGTCAATTTGATCGATAAACTTTCGTCTAGGGCGTCCCATCTCGACTCGCCTCGAATTTTCTTTATCACTCTTTCCTCAATCATTCTTTCCACATGACCAAAACGCCGAAGAATTCCCTTCTTAACCCTGGTCACAAAGTCAACTTGCATACCAAATTTTTCTCTTATCACGCAAGTTTTCACCCTGTCATTCAGATTCAACCCTAGCACACTACTTAAAGACCGCATTTCTAAAGTATTTATTCTACATTCGTGCCGCACCTTTCTTAACCATCCATTAAAGTAGGGATTAACACAGCATTATGAATTACCATGCGAGCCTTTTTTGACACATTCTGGTTCGTCATAATAAAGTGTAGAAACCCATATACTCTTTTTACTACATTCATTCGTCGTTCTATAACCTAATCATATCTACCATCCCTGCTAAATACACATCCCGAATATACGAACTCATCCACTAGCTCAATCAACTCCCCTTCTATTCTTATTTCACATAACGTTTTACTTTCTTCTCTTTCAAAAACCATCACTTTCTTACCTGCGTTTACTTTCATTCCTCTTTCTTTTTTTCTTCTGGCTCTCAATACTGATTGTTAATAACAATATTTTTTCAATTTTTAATTAAAATTAATAGTTTTATAAGAAGAAATAAAGTTTTATTATCATATTTATTTTAAAATGAACATTTTTATTTACAACAAAAAATAACGATATGTTTTTTATTTCATTCCTTCCAATTTTATCATTCCTACATTTATTATATCAGAAAATGGATTTTTAGATATTTGATGAAATAATAATATACATAATTTATTTATATGTTACTTTTATTGTAAATATTATAAAAGTATGTGACTGATTTAACTAAATTTAATGAATTAAATATCATAATATAGACGTAATAAAATAAAATAATCGAAATGGTTTAATATGATTAAGAATGACAATAAAAAGTACATTGTATTTAATAACTTTTAATTTGTTTGGCATATCTTTAGGTGATAGAGCCATGTTGCAGCTATAACATTATGGTTATATCAACAATATATCGGGGTAGGACCGCGTTCTCACAGAATACCAACGTAAATTAGCAGCTTAGCACTGCTGTTTTTCTTATGATCAGTGTAGAGAACCGGAGACACTTTTTACTAGAAACGAGGCATTTCATCTTAGTCCTCATGGATAATACAACGCATCTCGTTTTGATACTTAATCAAAGATAAATGTAGATGTCTATTGGTCACAGTTTGCACTTACCACCGGGTGGAATTTGTTTTCTTTTGTCACCCCTTACTATAAAAATCGTATTGTATAATTAAGAAATGCGTGCTATAGGTGAGTTCTATCACGATTTGTCCTACTTTATGGTATCCTGAACAATGGTGCTGGATATCACGGAAGTGTACGATAACTCATAATCAGAATCGCACCTGCATTGTGTGGCATTTTAGACGTATTTATTACATACAACTGTAATTCTACGCTCTCACAGAATACCAGCGTAAGATAGTAGTTTAATGGTGCTGTGTTTTGTATGGTGAGTGTAGAGAACCGGAGACCCTTTTTACTGGAAGCAAGGCATTCCAACTTAGTCCTCACGGGTGACAACGTATCTGCATTTTGATTAGTAATCGAAGATAAACGCAGATGTCTATAGGCCACAGCAACCACTGGTCATCAGGTGGACTATGTGCTCGTTTGTCACTCTATCCTTTAAAAAAAATATATAAAAATTGTTGTGTAGTACTTGTATTAGTTTCTTAATAGTAAACAAAAACACAATTTTTAGTTTCTTTAATTGAATATGTTTACGTAATTTAAAAAAAATTATGGACACACCGTAACGATTAGACAAAGTCAACAAGTTTGGTATAAATTTAATAATGTTACTTATAAAGGCGGTGCGAAAGATCTCATCAGTGAGTAATATTCCTCCGCTGAACATAACGGCGTTTCAACTTGTTCCACTTCTGATAACTTTGAAAAATCCACGTTATACTTTAATTTATCATTATCATAAGATACCATAGACACAAAATTGTGACCCCACAAGATATCACTTTCGGTGTAACTAGATCTCGCCTGAATGGGCTGTCCAGTAGATTCTATAATTCCTTCAAATACAACTAATATCTCTACTTTACTACAAAGAAAATCTGCTGCGGAGATGCGATACAAGGGGCTGTTAGCATCAATTACGTGAACTACGTGAATCGGCCATAAAAAGAATATTGGTTCACACTCCACGATTTCAACTTTTAACTCTATTTGATCTTCGTTTAATATATTATTTTCGCAGTCAGGGTTACATCTTAACATATACGCCTTAGGAATTATATTGAGTATTCTCGATTTTCTCATATCACCAACTCTGAATATAAGACACAATTGTGCATCTCTCGTAGCTATTACAGAGTACTTACTGAAAAGTATTGTTTGGGTTCTAGCTCTAGGCCTGGTCAATTTTGCGAATAATATACCGATCATAACTGACTGGAATATAGAGCTTACTATACATTGAAAACACATAGCAATTATAGCCTGTGGACATTCTAGAGTAATAGATCTTCGACCATATGCAACTGTCGTGTGAACTTCTACACTAAATAGAAATGTCGACGTAAAACCAAAAATGTTCTCAATACAAGGCGTGAAATCTGTTGTATTCAGATTCTGTGGAAGGTGTGATTCCATAAAATCGTCATGTGCATAAGAAATAATCCAATAAATACATCCAAAAAGTAGCCAGTTGCCAGTAAAGGCCACGAAAAAACTAATCAGTGTCCATCTCCATCTTACTTCTACAAGAGCAAGGAAGAAATCGGAGAAAAATTTCATACCGTGATTGCAGTAAACATTTATTTTTCCGTTTTTAAGAACAGCTCTCTTATGACGTGAATGCTTCTGGTTGTTGAATAATCCTGCATAATAAAAGAATATTAACACGGAATGAAACCTTAATAATGATGTCTTGGTAGCGAAAGAGTTTACCATCAAACCGTCCCATGGATATCGTAAAATAGTAGAAAGAGATTTTTGTAAGAGTATTACTTCCTATAAATAATATTGCTACCATCTCACAGAATATCTGCGTAATACAGCGGCTTCTCTCCTAGAAGAAACTAAGACCTAGAGTAAAGAAACGATGACCCTTTTTACTAGAAACGAGGTATTCCATCTTAGTTCTCAGGGGTGGCAATCTCAAGGGGTTCAAAGTGCACACGCATTTTGATTCCTAATCGAAAATTATTGTAGATGTCTATGGGCCACAGCATCCACTTACCATCAGGTGGTTGTATGCTCGATTGTCAGCCTTATTCTATAAAAATTGGACTCATTTTAAACATTAATTTTCGTTATAATATTTTTTACAATTAAATATGAAAATACTAATAAACGGCATGGTATGAATATACCTAACAGTGTCATCATTGCCTTAAATTTTTCGTGTATGCGTATTTCTTAAATTTTCTTTTAATAGTGTTTTTCAGTCTTAAATAATAAAGAAATTCCTACTATTTCTCTCTTCTGTAATGTTGATGAAAATAATAAAAAAGTAAAGTGAATGTTCCTTAAGAATTTAAGCTTTTTAATATAACATTAAATAAATGTAAGATTAGAAATGTAATTTTAAATACTACTTACTGTTTCGTGGACGATATACTCCGGGCATTAATACAGTCATGTTATCAAAAACATTCTGCTTCTCTTTATTGCATCTCGATCTATTTTGTTGGATATATCCAGGCATAATACTGTAAGAAATAGAATGTTAATTCACAAACGAAAAATGGAATCGGGTTTTCACTTCCCTAACGTGCTCCATAGATAATAATAATATAAAAAATTAAAATACTTGCTCTATGAAAGGAAAAACAAGTTATGAATGTCATTCAACTGCTGAGTAGTTTAAATAAGAAAGTAATGTTATAATCATAATGAAATGTCTGATCTCAGAATAGTACTGATGCGGAACATGAAGCTGACAATGTTTATAAAGACTTTATACCTTAGATAAGGTAAAATGATTAAAGCGGAATACAAATAAAAATTATTCAAAGATAAATAATAGTATGAAGTAAACAAAGATACTAAAATATTCAATTGCGATTTAACTAAATTACCTTTAATGTCTGTTTTAATTGTAGCCTGCATAAAATCTTAAATAAAGATTTTATTTCTTTACGTTTTTATTACTATTAAGCTAAGAATTAGTCATAGAAGAAATTAAAAAAAAATGTATTTAAAGACCCACTTTGTAGTGTCATTCAAGAGCGCTATTTCAAGGCACATACAGGAACAAAAAAATAAATAAATAAAAAAAAAATAAATTTCACCCGGAACGACAGACAAGAAATTTACTTAATTAAAACGTGAAGATATCTAATTTGAAATTGAACACCGTTTTTTAATAATGTTATTTTTTGAGTTAAGCACTGTGGTTATTTGACTGTATTTCTGTCTGACTGTCTGTCGATGACAAATTATAGATGTTGATATTTGTTCCACAATATCTATTTTTATCGATATTAACTTTCATCTACGAAAAAAAAAAAGTTACTAGCTACTGGGTGCTACGTCATCTATCAAATAGAGGAAAAATTTAAAAACAGATATTAACTACACATTGGCTTCTATAATCAAAACTCCAAAAATAACGTGAAAATATTATAAATTTCATTTAGATATAAATTGAGTAATTTTCTTAGCAGAAAAAAGACAATTATAACAGAATACTTGCTATGAAAGTGAACATAATAATATTGGATTCTAAACGGAAATTAGATTACAGCCAATAACCATGTTATATCGCAAGCGTAAACTTATTTGAAGAGGATTAAGTAAAACAGTAGTAATGTAAATGATATAGAAAATATAAGTTATCCTTTACCGTCTCGAGAGTGACTGTGAGAGCTAGGAAATCAAGCACGCAAAACTTGCTAATGAAACTTAAGCCACAGAAGGTGGATATAATGACACATCTCAATATTTAGGTGTAAGTATTTATATAATAAACACACTTCACTTGATACTGAGAAAATAAAGTAAAAACTTTAAAAAAATTGGGTCAACTCATCTGCCGCTTAGTACCTATAAAGAAGGTATGAGTAACTGGAGAATAATATAATATATTAACACACTTATACATGTTCCATTTGTCGTGAAAGTGGCACTTTTCTTGCGTGGCTTCCCTTCCGTATTTTACCAATCGGCATACGGAGTAGGTTCTTCTAGTTCGCCAAGTTAACGGTGTCTTAGCTTCAACGTGAATAAATAAGTCACACTTGCTAATCTCTTCGCCACGATGAGACAAAAACTCATTAGATTTAAATTTTCCCTATCAGATGTAAAGTTTTTTTTATTTCACTTTATTTTCGGACAACTTAGATCCATGAGGGTTAGTAATTAATTGTTATAGTAAGAGGGTTAGTAGTACTATAATTATTATATTAATTTAAATTTAAGATTTTACATATTCGAACATTGTCCGCACGTAGCTCCTTAATATAGATGCATATGGATCATCTGCCACCGTCCTCAGGATGCTGTTGTCACTCTTCCGTACGCAGCTTATCAGTGACAATACTTTCTTGCGCATGAATGCCTGAAAACCATCCGTTCTCGCCTGCGCAAATATTTCAGACGCACTGCAAAAACGAGGAAGTTTCAACATCAACCTGACAATATTATTATATTGGACGCGAAGGGTGTTTAACGATCCTTTGGTCTAGCTGACCCACAGACTGCTCTTGTACATATTCTGACAAAATGCTTTAAAAAGCGTAATCTTCGCTTCATCCGTACAACGAGCGAATCTACGGGCTGGCATATTCCCACGGAACGCCAGAGCCCTTCGCTCTCGTTACATGTCTAAGTATCTGTAACGCGTTGGTAAGTATGTGGCCCAGGTACTGAAATTGGAAAACTCTGTTCAGCTCCACTTCCGCGAGGCAAATTGGAGGTATAAATTCAGGACACTTAACTTTATGATGTCATAATGAAGCCTGAAGACAATCACAAAAACCCAAGACTAGACCAGACCAGCTGGGGTTCATAAGTAGTACTCCGAGTGCATTAGCCATTTCGTTATGACCCCCAGTAAACGCCATCATTAAGTAGTATATAATATTCCCTACGGGACCCTATGCTGCGCAAGGTTCTACTCACACTTTATTTGAGTTATTTTTATTTTTATTCAACATTAGCTTACATTCGAGAAAAGTGTTTAAAATAGTCACTTTGTTGCTGTGTCTATTTTTAGGTAAAATAAAGAGTGTCATCCTATTTATTCATGATAAGGATGAATGTTTGAATATTACTTTTACTGAAGATAACCACACACACACACACACACACACACACACACACACACGCGCGCGTGCATCATTATCTTGTATGCCTACAAAGAGACTAATTAATTGGGTGATTGAACTTCTTTTGATGTTAGAAAATGAAATACAAATAATATGTATTTATAATTAATATAATTTTCTCGGGAATGATTTCTATCTAGGCACCTTGAAAAGTAAACATTACCTACAAAATACAATATTTCATCCGAAACCGTCACAACGATTTCCAGGAAGCATAATATACACGGACAATCATAATATTTTACAAATATTTTGAACATTAACACCCACAACTAAGTTTCCTCTATATTTTTTATACTACGAGTGGTTTGAATTATAAGCCATCAGTGTTCTCAAAACCTCACAACTTCTTCGCATAATACATTAAGTAGCAGAATTATATTTGTCTGCATTTAATAGGTAAAACTTTGAAAGCTCTCCTATTGAATTTAAGTTAAACTTTAAATGCCATTGTAAACATTGCAGATGACGTAAATTTTAAATAAAATTGACACACACACACACACACACGCACGCACGCACGCACGCACGCACAAACACACGCACGCACGCACGCACGCACGCACGCTCGCACACACGCACGCACGCACGCACGCACAAACACACACACACACACACACACACACACATACGTTGTCAACGATAACTTAAATTGAAAATTTAAAGAACCTCCCGAAAACAAAACAGGTGATGATTTTCAAACGGCCGAACAGTTTTTCTAGTAGAAAGCCTAAGTGTTCTTAGGAACACTCCTATTTAAGATACCTTTGAAACAATTGAAGAGCGGTACATCCGTTCAGGAGCCATCATGCCACGGACAGACACACTAATACACAGGTACACACTACAAGCTTATAACAACCCTTTGTTTTTGTCGGGAGCTAAAAATGCGGCGATCACAAAATACGAGATTTAATATTTTGGAAAGCATGATAGCTCTGGAACCAAATATTTTAAGGTGTACGTTGAAATACTTTTTCTTTCCTTAGTTATGCCATTAGTAGTTACGATATAGCTGAAGAATTGAAGATTGGCCAAAACCAGTTTTCACCCATTTGAAAGAGTATGGCTGTACAAAATCTCGATATTTGGGGCTCACTGAAAGAAACCTAATGAATCGTGTATTTGCGATTCTCTATTGAAACGTAACCACACCGAACCATTTTGGAAAGATTTATTACTGGTGATAAAAAGTGAATCACCTACCAACATAAATGTGCAAAAAAGATCATGGTCAATGGGTAATCAAGCTCCACTGACTGCAGCGAAACGAAATAAGGTGATTCTGTGTGTATTGTGAGATTGAAAGGGCATCGTTTATTATGAGTTTTTATCGTCATGTAAAACCATCGATTCGGAACACTACTGGCAACAACTAATGAGACTCAAGCAAGAAATTGAAAAAAAAAACAACCGGAATTGATCAACAGAAAACAAGTGGTCTTTAACCATGATTACGCCAGACCACACACCTCTGTGGCTACGAAGCGGAAATTGAAAGAGTTTTTTTGGGAAGTGTTGAAGAATTTTTCGGGAAGAGGTAGGTTAACATCAAGAGAGGACTGTTAAAACTATTTGTCCCAAGATTTCTACAGCAACGTGAATATGTCCCTACCTGCAAGATTGCAACAAGCTATTGAACAAAATAACACATATGTATTATAATTAAATGTAATTAAACTTTGAAAAAATAATCTTGAAATGGACATAAAATACGAAGAAATTTTCCCCCGATCTTATGTTAAGACGTCATATCACAAGTCGTCTTATGTTATGTTAAATCTTATGTTAAGACGTCATATCACAAGACGTCATGTCACAAGTCATGTTCTTTTTATGAAAATTCTAAAGAATAAATAGAAAGAGATAAAATGCACTAAAAACAGTGCTATTTTACAAGATCCCAGTTTATGTTAGTTGTAACAGAGCAATGCATTGTGTTGGTCAGGCTACAACGTCTTTCCAGACACAATGAGTGATATACC
Source organism: Parnassius smintheus behrii (assembly GCA_036936625.1). Classification (NCBI taxonomy): domain Eukaryota; kingdom Metazoa; phylum Arthropoda; class Insecta; order Lepidoptera; family Papilionidae; genus Parnassius; species Parnassius smintheus. The sequence goes on from JAUPFT010000012.1 coordinate 5,137,451, forward strand.
GGATAATAAACCCTCCAGTACGCCAAATTAAATTCTTATGCTAATGTCGACCTCAACTTTTCATTTTATACACCATATTATGTTTCGATTCATTGTGTATGTACATAAGTTATAAGAATTAATGTTATATTTGGGTTATATAAAGGAAAGTTTATAAATAATTTGTTTATATATTTATTTATAAACCGTATTGCACAGAGTAATAGTATACATATACAGTGTATACTTATGTTTGTGTATGTTTTAAGGTAAACATGGAAAAAGCAGAAGTCATGTGTAGGTAACGTCCATGTCATATCTATGGCGGCAGTTGTTGCGAGTAATAAGCCCGAAGTGGTTGAAGAATATGTTTACTTGGGAGAAATAGTCCGACTAGGTAAGTCCAACTATGACTGAGAGGTCAATTGACAGATTCAAATCGGCTGGGCATCTTTCGGCAGATTACGACACACGTTCCCGTCACGCATACCTCAAAACTTGAAAATATAATTGTACAACCGTGGTTTTGCCTATGACCTATGAATATGAGACGTGGTCCTTCACTGATAGACGTATGAGGAAGCTCAAGGTTGCTCAGTGAGCTATGTAGAGAGCTGTGTTTGGGGTTTCTCTGCGTCTGAATGACTTAAAAACGATTATAACCGCGGTAAAACCAGAGTAACAGACATAGCTTAAGGGATTAGTAATCTGAAGTAAAAATGGGCATCCATATAGCTCACAGAACTGACAACCAGGGAAGAAAGGTTTTTGAGTGGCAACCTCGTACTGGCAGGCTAACTGTAGGGTATCCCAACACTTGATGAAGTGACGACCTGATGTCACATGTAGTCGATGGATGCAGGTGGCTCAGGACCGTGCTTTGTGGCATTCTTTGAGGGATGCCTACGTGTTTAATGTCCATGTCACAACTACGCCGGTAGTTTTTGTTGTCGAGTACCTTTAGCTAAGACACATAGTCCGACTAATCCAACTTTGACCGAGAAGTCAATCGACGGATTTGACTCGGCTGAGCAGCGTTCGTGAAATAAGACACATCATCTTCTCGTCAGGTATACCTCAAAACATGAAATTTAGATTGTACAACCAGTCCATGTTGCCAGTGATGACTTATGGATCTGAGACGTGGTCCTTTACTGCTGGCCGTATGAAGACACTCAAAGTCGCTCAGCGAGCTATGTAGAGGGCTATGCTCGGGATATATGGATACTGGGGATAAAATTAATACTAACTAACTTAGAAATGAGGATATCCGCAGTAGATCCAGAGTGACCGACACAGCCCAATACATTACCAAGTTAAAGTGGCAATAGGCTGTCCATTTGGCTCGAAGAACCGACAACTGATAAAGGAAAAGGGTTCTCGAGTGGCAGCCTCCTACCGGTAGGCGTAGTATAGGGTAACCTCTCCACTAGATGGAGTGACGACCTGGTAAGACATGCAGGAAGTCGATGGGTGCAGGTGGCCCAGGGCCGTGCTTTGGGGTAGTAAAATAATTAACAATATTAATTAACAAGATGTTAATCTGTTTGATTTTTGAATCACAGCATGTGACTTAACAATTTTTTTAAAATAAGTAACACCATGGTTAAACAATCTTTAAAATAAACTGAAAAACAACAAGTGCCACCTATATTGATTCTGTTTTAGACAAATTCGACTTAATCTGGAGTAGACAAGTTTATAAACATAGAGCTTAATTTTATAATTAATAAATTAAGCGTAATTAATTCAACTATACAAATAGACGGTGTAGTGACGGTGTATGAATATCCAATAACCTACATCGCCCAGTGGGTGTGGTAAGAGACGATAGATAGAATTATACTAGGAGATGGGTTACTGGTCTTCTTAATAACAAGTAGCAATTAAATATCTGCTGATGACCACCTGCCTACCAATCTTGGCAACTATGGCAAACATCCCCTTATGCACTCCATGAATACAGAAAGAAGAGATCCAATACCTCTTAACTTTACATTAGACCTCCACGGTCTCCAAACCAGTTCACAGTAAACTCACTGATGTCAAGCGGCACTACACAGTGAACTTCTTGTTCATCATCACCATCCCGTAAGAGTCCACTACTGACCATGGGCCTCTTCTATTGTAATTTGTCCTAAATCAGCTTGTCCGATGAATTGACAACTACTGTACTAGACGCTTCGTCTTAGTATTTCACGCTTGGCGTTAATGAATTGGTTATTCTGCCATATATCGGAAGCTTACGACAACCATTTAACGAAATATGCCATCATCATACGACTTAAAGAAAGAAAGAAAGATTACCTTCTATTTTGATATGACAATATCAAAACAATACAATAAAATAAAGATAGTTTAAAAATAAATATATGGCGTCGTCTCGGGTCCGTATACAGCAATTTGTTGGAGTACTAGGAACGCTACAGCGCTGATTTTCTAATGAAGCCCAATACTAACGTCACGGACGTAAGTACGTGGTACATTACAACTCAATGACCTACAAAAACTATACAAAATAAAGCGGCAAAGAAAAAGAAACATATAATGTAATAGGATACAACAAAACATAAATTTTCGTGTAGAATGAACGAATCAGACCACACAAAACTCATAATTGCAAAAAACTCATAATACGGAAATAATTTACAAACGTATAACATAATAAAAATTAATTTCTTTTTACAATTGTTATTTCTTATTTTAAAAAGAATACAATAACTTATTTCTACTACTACTGCTACAAATTTTTGCAGTAATATTTGAATTTTATCAATGAACAATGTGACAATAGAACAAGTAAGTATAAATTGTGACTTGTACTTGTTATAAAAATTCTATTATATGTTTATTAATTATATATTTCCTTCTGTACGAGGGTGGCACTGAAAATTTCAGGAAACAAGGAAGTGACACAACATTACTATTTAAAAATGTATTTATTGCTTTTCGAAGTATTCTCCGCGAAATTTGACACATTTTTCCATACGATGGAACCAATCATTGAAGCAACCATTTGTAGGCGTCCACAGCATCTTCAGGTGATGAAAATTTCTGTCCACGCAACTTATTCTTTATTTTAGGGAATGTATAGAAATCATTAGGGCTTAGGTCGGTGCTGTACGGCGGATGGTCTAATAATTCTACGTTTTCTTGCTCTAAAAACTCTTTTGTTCTGTGTGCGGTGTGAGAACTCGCATTGTCGTGATGGAGGATGATGCGGCGGTTTGCAGTTCTCTTTACGGAGTTCAGAAACGACCTGTGGCAAACAAATGCTAGCATACCATTCTGCATTAACCGTTCTTTGTCCCTCAAGAGGAACAGTCGTAACATGGCCGGTTTTGGAGACAAACGTGGCCACCAATTTTCTTGCAACACTCCGTGAACGAACAATTTTTGTTGGCTTTAACTCATTTTCGAACACCATAACTCGTGACTGGTTTTTTGTTTCGGGTTCGTACACGTATATCCAGGATTCTTTACCTGATACGATGTTGTATACATCATTTGAGGATCCTGCGTGGAATCTTTCGAGAGTTCTGACGCACCAAGTAACGCGAGCCGCTTTTTGTTCTTCACAGAGCGAATGCGGTATCCACTGGGAAAACAACTTTTTTACACCTAATTGTTCATGCAAGATTATTTGTATTTGACTCATGCCAATGTCTAAAGTTGCTTGAAATTCGCGGTATGTCACATTTCAATCTTCCTTAATCAGCTTACGCACAGCATCAACGTTTTCTTGGGTGACTGCAGTTTTTGGACGACCTTGACGGGGATCATCACCGAGCTTGACACGTCCACGTAGAAATTCAGCAAACCAGCGATAAATTGTGGTTTTGGGTGGGGCTTCATCACCAAATGCAGAAATCATCCGGTCAACACACTGTTTTTGTGTTAAACCACTTCGAAAGTCATAATAAATCATCGCTCTTGAATTTTCTCGAGTCAATTCCATTTTCTCAATGACTAAACAAGTTTGACAAAACCTTGTGACAAGATCGAGAATCTTATCTTAAATAAACAAATAGTATTCCATTGAAGTAATATGTACTTACGTACTAGAACAGTATGTGTTGTAATAATATATAAAATTTATATATAAAATTTAAAATACAAATATATTTATTTAAATTAGAATAAAAGTCGTTCATAAATGCTGGGAACGCGAGAGTTAAAAATGGACGAAATTATTCCACTTTGACTTAATATGAAAGAATAACGAGCAGACTTAAATATAAAAAATTGGCCCAATTATGATAACTCATATATGTTTCTACAAAAAAAATCGGGATCTCGGAAACGGCTCCAACGATTTATATATATCCCCGATCCCGATTTTATATATACATATATATATATATATATATATATATATATATATATATATATATATATATATATATATATATATATATATATATATATATATATATATATATATATATATATATATATATATATATATATAATCGGGATCTCAGAAACGGCTCCAACGATTTTCATAAAATTTAGTGTTCAGGGAGTTTCGGGAGCAAGTTGAATGCAGTGGAGATGCGATCTCTTCGTAAAATGTGTGGCGTTACCATAGCCGACCGAAAGCGAAACGAAGAGATTCGCAATATGGCAGGATTGAAAGATGACCTTATCACAAAAATTGATAGGGGCGTACTCCAATGGTTTGGACACGTTGAACGAATGAGTGAAGACCGAATGGTGAAGAAAATATATAGAGCGAAAGTAAATATTAAAAGGTGTCGAGGTAGACCGAGACTAACTTTCGAAGACCATGTGAGCAAATTGCTCGAAGAGGGGAGGGTCAAGAGTACTCGGATACCTAGACGTGCATGTATGAAGAAGTCAATGAACCTGAAAGAAGCGAAAGAGGTATGTAAGGATCGTGACACTTGGCGATCTGTTCTCTCTGGCTACCCCGTTAGGGATTGTGCGTTACGATAAGGGAGTTTCGGGGGCAATAAATCAATCTAGCTAGGATTTATTTTTAGAAAATGTCTTTTTGTCCGTGTTTTTAGGCAATGAAAAACTGCTACAATATCGTTAGAATAAGAAAGTAAATTTTGAAGGATTGCTAGTGATTATAAATAGCTTAATTGGTATAATGGTCGGTCACAGAATCATAAAACCCCGGTTCGAGCCCAGACCGACTGACCGACTTTTTTTAATTTTTTTTCATGTTCCTTTCTTTTTTGAGAAAATCTATTTTTTCGAGCCCTTTTTTTAGTATTTTTTAAAAACACGAAAATTAAAAAAAAAATTATAGAAAAGGGGCCTAACGAGCATGTGGCTCACCTGATGCTAAGTGACTACCGCCGCCCATGATCAACCGCAACACCAGGGGAATTGCAGGTGCGTTGCCGGCCCTTTAGAAATGAGTAAGCTCTTTTCTTGAAGGTCCCCAGGTCGTATCGGTCCGGAAAAATCGCCGGTGGTAAATTATTCCACAGAGAGGTTGTACGCGGAAGAAAACTCTATTTAACTCTATTTTCACAATATCTAAGTACCTATACACGACGGCATATTTTTATCAAGAGATTTTTTTCAAATCAACACAACACATGACAACCCTACAAGCGCCTAGCGAGTGACTGATTAAAGTGCGGTGTTGTATGCACCGCAGTTGAGTGGAACAGATTAGCTGAATGCAGTGTCGCCTCTAGTACGTAGTACATAATAGCTCAATGTGGTATTCGATTTTTAAAACCAAGGAGTTTCAATTAAAAAGATTTTAATATGACAGGAACAGTAGAAATATTCCATTCCCGATACTTTTAGTGCAGCCTAGCATCTGTAAATGTATTTTTTTATAAATTAATTAATCCGGTCTGTGATCATTGCTCGCTCTTCGCTTCGCTTCGCTCTCGTAACAATCTCGTGCTCCATACTCCCTCTCACCGTACTGGTTTCCTCTCAAACTCGTTCGTTGTTACAGCTGTAAGACTCTGGAATGCGCTTCCCCTAGCAATAAGAAAATCCCCCAACAAGTAGATTTTCAAAACAAAGGTAAAGGAACATTATTTGGGTTCATCTGACACATAAATTTATAAATAATCTATAGCATTTAATCTATTATATCTATTGTATAGTTATGTATATACGTGTGTATATGTGTGTGTATGTATGTATATGTATATATGTATGTGTATGTATGTATATATATGTATATATAATTAAGTTTGAGCTATGAGTATATGTGTGTGTGATGTGTGTGAGTGTGTGTGGGGGTATGTGAAATTTATCAATTTTAGGTTTCATCCTGGCCCACTGCAGTACACACATCTCCCACTAACTTTCCGGTTGGCTGGTAGAAAATGCCATATGGCATTAAGTCCGCCGTTTGTACTTTTAGTACAATAAAGTGTTAAAAAAAAACGTAGCCCATAAAACAATTTTGTGCACAATTATTTATTTTACCCTCAAAAATTCTATAAGGAGAAAAATTCCTTACAAATTCGTTAAGATAATTATAATGTTAAATTTATTCGAGCCTCGATTCACTGGTTGGTAGTTCATTATAAATTTAAATGAAAGCTAGTTTATTCGTCTTAAGGGCTTAAGCAAAATCGAATATGCTGTTAAACTATATAAAGTGTAAATACCTAAAATATTACATTCAGAGCTTAAGAGGGTCTTAATTCATATACAGTAACAGCTGTTGTTCGGTAAAGATAAGATAACAACGAGCTAGCGATTCACGCCGGCTTCGCGTTGAAAATTTCTGGATCTCAACAACAGCGCCATCAACCAGCTCCAATTGTAAATCTAAATAATTCAGGGACCCACTGAAATGCACACACACATTCATTAAAATGGTTCGAGCCGTTTTCGAGTTTTAGCGAGACCAACGGAGAGAAATTGATTTTAATACATAGAGATTTAAATTATTTAATGAGTTACTTCTGTAATAAGGGACTTTAGACTTCTCCTAATTACTTACTAACAAACTAGAAAGTGCGACCTAAAACGGCGGTATAAATTTTTGATGATAAATATGAAAATTGAATGATAATAAAATTAATAAAAATATACATAGGATAGTAATATATTACAAATGTAATATCAATCCCCAAAGGGGTAGACAAAATCTAATGCTCTGACCATGTTTAGCCATAAGGCTTGTGTTTACAAAAAAATTGTTAAAAACGAGTGATAGGTGCGTAACCAACCAATAAAAAAACCAATAATGTATTAGTCGTCATATAGGAAGCATATTTTTTGTTATAAGTCCAGCTTGACAGGTAACGAAAGCTAGAGAGCAAATATTTTTATTCAAAATTGGCCTATTTACACGTCGTTTGTTCAAAGCTCATTCTGAACGTTGGGATAATTACGCCTTCACTTCAAGAAGCTTAAACCCTAGTGTGGAAGAGCTTGAAAGAAGCGGTAAGAAACGTTCAAGTTAGGATATTTTCTCCTAACCTTTGAATTTTAGTCTTTAAATATATATATATATATATATATATATATATATATATATATATATATATATATATATATTAATAGGTTAATCAAAAACTTTTTGGAAACGCAATGAAGCTCTAGGAAAAGTATATGTAAATAATATATATTTTTCAACGTAATCGCCTTTTAAGGGAATAGACCTCCATTAGCATTTTGCAAGTCGGTTAATTCCGTTGGAACAAAGGTTCGTGAATTCGATCCCCACCGTTGGTAAAACTAAAATTCATAATGCTGTTGATTAAAACTACTTTTTCGGATTTCATCGCGTTTAGTTTTAATTACTTTTAATTCTCGACGTTTCGGGTGCTTTCCAGCACCCTTGGTCACGGGGGGACTGAGATGACTGACGTCCCTATGTCATTAGTAAACCCGGAGTACCTTCAGCTTTTTAAATTATTGTTTATGGTCTGATCTATGCAAAATGAACTGACTGTGTCTTGAAGTCCTGCAGTGGTATGCTTGGGTTTAGTTGGGCCCAAAGCAGGTGGTAATAGCCAGCCTCCTTCCCTATTGAAATTAGGATGTATTTTAATTTCAATAGCCTTACGTATCGTCCTTGGTAGGAATCAATCTTCTTTCGCGAGGATTTGTGCTTTGCAAAATCTGATGTAATGGTTGGGCCCGTCTAGGATATTATCACAAACTGCAGACTTCCCAGAACGCTGATACTTCACATCAGCTATATGTTCTTTTCGCGGGTTCTTATTGATCTTTTTGTTTGTCCTATATATGAGAGACCATATTCACAATCAAGCTTGTACACTCCTGCATCTTGTGGACGAATATGACACTTGACGGATGGTAAGAACTGACTAATCTTCTTCTTCGGCTTGTAGAATGTTCTAACAGAAGCTCGCTTCAATATGTAGCCAATCTTGACTGTGACACCTTTGACATATGGTACAGAACAGAAGGCACACGCTCGACTGTGGCCTGCTTCACTCGGTCACTGTAACGTAGGCGAGCGACCAGAAGCTGATTGTCGTGAAGAACCTGCTTGACGTGCTGAAGTTCAGCGGCCAGGTGTATGCAGTCACAGATACCTCGTGCTCTCTGTAACAAAGATTTGCGCACGGTAGCTAACTGTGAAGGATAGTGGTGAGATTCATCGTTTATAGGTTTATATGGGTCTTTTTTCTTTGTGTGGTGGTGCTCACCAAGCCCACACGGATTTGGCACCACGGGCTGGCCCTTAACCTGCTATGTGGGTTCCTCTTTGTTCACCGCGGGTGACCATACCACGGCTACCCACCCCTCCCTGCCACGACAAGGCGGGAACCTGTTCGGGTGGCGGCAACGAACCTACCATTCCCCTTGTGTTGCAGTTGTTCATGGGTGGCGGTCGACACTTACCTTTAGGTAAGCCGTATGCTCTTTTGCCCCCTCTTGTATATAAAAAGATAGGAATCACCAGGTGTAAGTTTTGGTTCTTATGGAAATTTCTCAATAATTTCAGAATCAGCATCCGGATTGCAGAGATCGCACCGGATCTTGTGAGCCTTGGTGTTATTTGAGTGAATTATCTGGATTTACTTGTTCTCGTTTCTCGTTTGTCACCATTATTCTATACAAAAAAAAAAAAAACACTACAACAAGCCGAAAATAAAAGTCCTAGATATTTTTAAAACAAAAGATAATCGTTTCATTTATGTTTTAGGTATTTAACAGATATTAGCTTACCGGCAAGCTTTTTCTTTTTCTCTCCATAGAGTTTGTAACAGATTATCTTTTCTTTGAACAACCCTTGTTCTAATATTCTTATATACAAACATTATGAACGGATTACTTACTTGGTAAACTGAGTTTCAAGTTTATATTCAATGAGGAACTTCTAATAACAATCTATAGAGATAAAGTTCTCTCAATTAATTAGCAAAATTTAAGACGACGTTTCACAATTAGTTATTGGATCCACGATTCAGTTACCTATATGCTATTATGTAGCTTACTGTAATCTTTAGAACTTTAAGTATTTTATACAAAGTAATATGTATTACTGCATAATTTTTTTTGTAAACCGTATATTTTCTGTTGTTTTTTCATCATCTAATATTTAAGACTAACTACAATGGATTGTGTACAATGTACTTTTACGCTTTGTGACATTCTCTGCAAGTCCATTCTGACGATATAATGATAGTAGGTATTAATTTTAAGCCTAGTAACCGCCCATCTCTATTGTGGTCAAGAATCGGTATTGAGGTCAATCACTAGCTTATAATAAGTAAATAAAAACCTCGAGGTTAGTTATCAAAGTACCTAATTTATAAAGAAAATTAATGGTTTTGGAGTTTCAATGACTTCTATTCGCATTTGTATCGCTTCGTTAGCTTTCTTCTGTGCAAATTTAAAATAAATTCAAGAACTTATATTAATATTAGTTCATGAAATATACAAAACTAACAAGATTATTTCCTTTTAGTAGATATAAAAATTCAGTAAGCTGAAGTGATAATGCGCCGTCCATATGCTCGAGGAACTGACGAAAAAGTTCTCGAGTGGTAGCCCAAGTGGGGTTATGCTGTAGTCCATATGGGTCATGATGTAGCTCGTGCGGATGGCACCTCTTCATCGTATTGTCCCTGATACATCAGATGGTTTCAAACTAGTGTTGGAAGTGTAAATTAATGTCCATCGCAAATTTGTAACCAATGTTTTTTTTTTCTTATATTCTTTAAAAACGTTAGCCCTACACTAGGATTTTCTCCCGTATCGTGGGGGCAGTTTACAAACACAAATTGCACAAGGACAAACATACAGACCCGGAACAATTATTTGTATGCCGTACAAATACCTGTTCCGTGCGGAATTCGAACCCACGACCCCTAGCGCAGTTACTCATTGCTAAGACACTGCGCCACGATGTTTATTATGTATTTTCTAAGTATTAATGTATTTTATAAAAATAAAAGTTTTCTAAGTTTGTCAGCAGCTTCGTACTGGTAACAGAACTTAGTACCGGTCTGAAGACATGCAGTAAGTTAATTGACGCAGGTGGCTCGGGATCGTGTTATGTAGCATTCTTGGCAGCCTATGATCAGCAATGGGCTTGTAGGCACATGATGATGATACGCATTGTGTATCTATTTGCATGACTTCCTTATTTTTATAGTGGTTGGGTTAAGCCAAATTAAAATCTTTATTGAGTTTTTCCGTCGAGATATTCTCAGTAGCCAGAAATTCCAGTCACGAAGTTGGCGGTGTTTCATCTCCGTACTACGGAAAGCACGTAACGCCGTTGGTCTTGCGCCTTTCTCTCTCCGCTAGTGTCGGGCTATGCGAGTGATGGAATAGTAGGTGCACCTGTTTTTTCGAATGCACTCGGACACGTTCTGCGCAGATGTTTAGTTTCCGTTGAGACTGGCCATCAGGACCAAAATAGACCTAGAGGCCATTTTTTATTATGTGTGCGCAAATGTAATTAAATTTATTCTAAGGCCAATTTAAACCTTTTAAATAAACTGTTAAAATACATAGTATATCTCTAAATTATAACATAGGCGTTGCATCGGCTATTCAAATTCAAATTTATTTAATTGCCATAAATAGGGTAAGTGATAGATTTTTTACAATAAAAATAAGTTGCTTAAAGACCTATTTAGCCATGAGATACGGCATGCAACTGTTTTTTTTAAATTACCGAATAATATAGCGGTAGTCGATTCTAAAATGTCAAGTTAAAAATGTAAGTTATATAATTCAAAATGTCATAATTTACTATATCAATATCATAATTAAAATTTAAATACACTCAATTAAAAATAAAGGTCTGATAAAAGAGTGATACGCAGTGATACACAACAATTACGTCTATCACATGTCAACATGCATATTATTATCATTTTGAAATTCTTTAACACTATAATAACATTTTCTTATTAGCCATTCACGTAACTTTTTAGTCATGAGAATCATAGAGCCGTGTTTGAACTGCTTTGGAATTTTATTAAATATTTTTACACACATACAGTAACAACCTTTCTGATAGACAGAAGTTTTTGGTTTATGGTCTAAGACAAGCCGTTTACTATCTCTAGTGCTTCGTGGATATATATCACAAGCGGACTTAAATAACTTTGCATGTTGTTTGACAAATTTATATATTTCCAATATGTACATGCCAGGGACTGTTAAAATACCCAGCTTAATAAATAGGAGCTTGCATGTATCAAATGGACCTTTACCGCATATAGCACGTACACATTTTTTTTTGTGCGATGAGAACTCTATTTGCTTCAACGCTGTTGCCCCACAGAACCAGACTATATTTAATATTAGACGCGACGTAACCATAATAAGCAGACATAGTTACGCTAAGAGTCGTTATCTTAGTTAAACGCCTTAAGACGAAAGCAAACCTATTAATTTTATTACAAACTTTATCAATATGGCCAGTGAAATTTAAGTTTTCGTTAAGTACTACACCCAAAAATGAGACCATGGTAGTCCTTTCAATAGGTATGTTTTTGTACAGCATAATAAGATTATTTGCTGCTCGTCCTTTTATGTTAAAATTTATGAAATTTGTCTTATTCAGATTTACATTTAGATTAATTAATTTAAGATATTGCACTATATTATTAATTGTGTTATTAATGTCATTTTCATAATTATTTAAATTGTCATTATAATTTGATTTAACAATAATGAAAATATTATCTGCAAACATTATGCATTGATGTTTAGTCAATCTCGGTAAGTCATTTATATATCGTCAGTGAAGTTCTAACAGTGCGTAAGTCATTTTTTGGCGGTTTCAACATTTTAACGACATTCGGTGAATAACGATAATGCGCCTTCTTTTGACCAATCAGAAAAGAAATAGCTAACCAATCACGCCGTATTTTTCGATTAAACCGACACCACGTAAGTAAATATACAGGCCAACACAGCGTAAGTCAGTCAGTCAGCATACATATTCGTAACTTGCAAAGTGTACTGTGAGATTTATTGCTAGCAAAGGTAATTATTTGCGTTATTCAATGGAATACTTATAAAAAAATTATTTTTTATTTAGGACTTAAGCTACATTACATAAAAAAATTATGTATTATTTTGAAATAACAATTATAAATCGCTGAATTGAAAATTGTTTGACTTACGATATGACTTACGTAGTGTTATTATAACTTTTATTTTCTTGCAGGGCTTATAAATGATGGATGCTACAACGAGTAACAGTGAAGATGAGGAAATGATTTTAGATTTGTGTAAAGAATTGAATATTAAAGTTCCTTTAAAAAAACAGAAACAAAGAAATATACCTTTATTGGAATTAGAAAATATAGACATCAATAAACTATTCAAATACTACCTGAATTTCCGTCTCCAAGTATTGAAGAAATTGCTCCATTTTTAAGTAAAGAACTATCGCAGAAACCAGTGACGCTCTCAACTGAGACAGAACGAATAGCTCAATATTCTGTTGAAGAAATGTCACAAGAAAATGTTCCAACTTTATATGAAGAACTGCCACAAAACCTAGCTCCGCCTTTAGTGAAACGGTTGCCACAAAAATCAACTCCACATTTAGAAGTACAGGTGACCCAAGATCCACCTCCATATTTAATGGAAGAGCAGCAGCCTCTGTCAACGACTGTTACAACTTCTTCTTTATTATTAGAGAAGCAACCGTCGGATGATGAATATGGAGATCTCAATTCAAATAGAAAAAGAAGCTTAAAGGGGTTCGGAATCTCTAAGAAATGAGACAAATCAATTACAAAAATTAAACGAATTAAAGGAGAGAAGTATGTGGGATATCGTAGAGATAAGAAGGTTTTAGGAAATGAGAAATTCAAAGTACTCCATGATATACCTCGTCCAGCACGTGAAATGGGTCCAAGGTGCACTTCTACATTTTGTACCAAGTCTAAGGTCCGTGGTTGTTCAAGCTTGACTGAAGATGAAAGGCAGAATATATTTTCCAAGTTCTGGAAAGATATGTCATGGGAGCAAAGAAAACAGTATGTCGTATCTCATGTCTTGATTTGCGAGAAAAAGCAAGTTAAAAATACAACAAATTCTAGAAGGTATGATAGCAAACAATACTTTTTGAATACGTCTATTGGACGAATTCAGGTGTGTATGCAGACATTTTTAAAGACTTTAGGGTTAAAAGAATCTACTGTAAGATGCTGGGTGGCATCTTCTGAACATGGGATAGCAAAAACTGTTACTAATGACATCAATGAAGAACGCATTATCAAGAAAGATGACGTGGCTTTTCTCAAACAATTTTTTGTTTCGTTGCCTAAAATGCCATCGCATTATTGCAGAGCAAGTACAACAAAACAATACTTAGAGCCGATTATTGATGACAAAACCGCGTTGTACAGATTGTATACTATAGAGTGTGAAAAAACTGAAAGAGCTCCTCTCAGCCGCTGGACCCTTTGCAAAGTATTTGATGAGCTAAACCTGAGCCTGTTTACACCAAAAAAGGATCAATGCGACACTTGCTGCTCATACAAAGTGGGAAATATAACGGATGAAAAATATAACGCTCATATACGCTTAAAGGACATGGCCAGAAATGAAAAATTAAGGGATAAAGATAGAGCTCAACAATTAGATGATATACATATTTTTACGCATGACCTACAAGCTGTCAAGTTGTGTCCTCAGTTACAGGCCAGTGCTCTTTATTACAAAACTAAACTTTGCGTACATAATTTTACAATGTATAATCTAGCAACCAAAGATGTCTACTGCTACTGGTTCGATGAAACAAACGCTGGTCTAACAGCTTCCGTATTTATTGCATGTATCATACACATACTGAGAAGAACTTTAGAGCAAAAATGTGTTCCTATTATCCTTTTTTCTGATGGTTGTACGGCACAGAATAGTAATGTTTTCCTTAGTAATGCACTTTTGCAATTAGCAATAGAAAAAAATGTCATAATCGAACAAAAGTTCTTGGAAAAGGGACATACGCAGATGGAGTGTGACGCAGTGCACAGTTCCATCGAGCAGAAAACCAAAAACAAGGAGATCTTCCTGCCCTTTCAAAATGCAGTACTCTCCAAGGAAGCTAGACCTAAACAGCCTTATATAGTTGAGTATTTGAGTTACGAATTTTTTGAGGACTACACTCAAAAGAATACATTTGTTTATGACTCTATACGGCCGGGTCGAACAACCAACGATCCTACTGTCACAGACTTAAGAGTGCTACAATATAACCCTAATGGAATAATCAAGTACAAATTAAGCTTTGATGCAGAATATCAAGAGTTGCCTCGCGGCAGAACTCGACGTAGGATGCTGATGATCCCTGAAAACCTACCCAGTAGACCAAAGCTTTACCAAAGTGCAATAAAAATAGCTGAAAGTAAATGGCGACATTTGCAAGAATTGAAGGCCGTCATTCCTTTCGACTGTCATAAATACTACGATTGTCTACCTCATTGATACGTCATTTATGGATCCCTTATGTTGATAGTATAGGCAAATACGTATAAAAACTTTTTTTTTAAATTTTTTTAAGGTTTAAGTATTTTGATTTGACTTATAGTTTAAGTCTATTTTGATAATTTTAATACACCCAGTTTGTTTAAGAAAAAAAAAATGTTGATTAGTAAATTAATGTTGTTATTTTGATAATAATATAATGTCTACATTTTTATTATTACTTGTGCAATATCTTTCATTTTTGTAAGTTCCTTAAACATAACACAAATTTGATTTAACTTTTTACTTTCCAATCATCTGACCAAGAAACATGACGTAAGTCAAAGCAAATTTTAATGAACAGAGCAGAAGTCACGATAATACCTTATTAATAAAAATAACTTTATATAAATCGTATTTTATTTCTTCAATAACTTAGTTTTAAATACTTTTTCAGTCAGTCCAAGACCTTCTAAAGGTTGCTGTCAAAAAGTACGCATCTGTCAACAACCATCAGAAGGTTGCTGTTTACTTATGAACTTCAGATTCGAATCAGCCCTAGTAAAAGTATACGTATCTCCCTATTACTGGTACAACATGCAGGGAATTAAACAAAGACGGCAATTAATATCACACACGCTTCATAAATGAACCATAGAAGCTGTGAAATAGTAATACATTTATTCCGTTCAGTTGCTCGTTCTGTGACGCGGTGTCGTGTGTTTACGTGCAAAGTATTAATTTTTGAAAGTGATTTCGGAAGTTAATATTAAAGATAAACATGAATGGGTAAGTCATAAATACTTTTCTATTAATTTAAAACATATTAAATGACGATTTGTACATAAATTGTTCCATTTTATCAAACATTGCTTGCCATTTCGACCGCCATGTTGATACCATGTTCGTATTAATTTCAATTGTTTTAAATTAAAAGTACAATTGTGAATTGTGAACATAAGAATAATTACAATTGTATAGTTTCGATTAAATATTTCATAAAACTAAAAATAACAAATTGCTTAAATCTCGCGTCCACCTGGCGGTCGTGGACAGACATGGGTCGTAAAGTTATTTACACGAAATCCGCCATCTTAGAGAGCAGGTTGTATAGTATTGATACGATTTTGGGAATGCCAGTGTTGGTATATTTTTACGATAATTTTTGGTGCGGATTTTTATTTGTTTTTCTTATTTGTTTTGTTTTATTTTTTTGTCAGTAAATTATTTTACTTTTTGTATGTGCATGTCATCATATTTTTATGCACTTGATTGACAAGTGAAACACTTTTTGTTTTCACTCTTAGCCCAAGGTTATCTGGAAGAGATTGCTTTTTGTACGTAGTAGTTTTTATTGCTAAGCAATAAGCCTTAGCTCGTTGCGGTGCTATAGTTGGAATAGCCTCAAAGTACGAAACGGTCACCCATCCAGTTGCAAGCTAACGCGTGCATTGCTTAACCTTTGTAATGGATCTCGCACGCAAGCTATCACTAGGCTAGGGTCACTTCAAATTAAGTAAAATTAAAAAAAAATCAAAATAACAAAAATAAAAACCTTTATTTTGGCAAAAAAGAATTGTCAAACATTTTTTATAATAACATTCAAATGTTAATTAAAAATATAAAAAAGCAAAGAAAAATAACTAATTTGTATTTCGTTTTAATGTTATGTTCATGATTACAATTATTAAAGAAGTCACCACAGAGCGTATCCATACTAGCATAGCTGGGTACTACGTCATACTTGGTGCTTTTTGTAGTGAATGTGTAACTTTTAGTTGATGATTTCTAACATAATTTTGTGTGAAAGATGCCTTCTTTGTTTTGTTTTTAGCTTAGGAAATGTTATTAAATTTAGGAATATACATTCACATATAAATAAATTACAAAATTGTTCGTTACAAATGCAAAAGTTTGAAAGCATTTTTTTAGGGTCACTTTTTCAAGGGTTTGTTACAACTCGTTTATTTCTTAATAACTAAATAGTTGTAACATTTGAAACTGTTTATATTAAGAACAAAGACCATACTATAGAATAAGTTAAGATTTAAAGCCCATTGTGCCTCAGGCATCGTCGATATTGAAGTACAAAATGTGCCTTTTTTGTGCCTGTTTCGGGTCATCTTAAGTGGCCCACATTATTGTCGAGCTTGTGGTGTGAAAAAACTGTACGTAGAGTTGTGTTTTTTTTATTCATTATTGTAAAGTGTGTTATCGTATAGTAAATGAAGTAAATATTTATTGAAATAATTGCTTAATTTTTTAATGATTACATTTTATATTCAACAAACTGGAAAAAAATCGCTTCTAGCAATTTTACCATCGAATTTATAACATACTAAAAGGGTGAACGTACATATTTACACATATTCTATTAGCTTATTTAACAATAATTCTATCAACATATCATATTATATAGTTCCCATACATAAATATTAAGATATTGCCATTTTAATGACACGCGCCACGTAGGCAATATATCACTCGTTTAGGGTTTGACAGATGCGCCAAAGCGGCTATTTTGGCCCGGACTGCTGAGAGGATATCAATTTTACACAGTTATTTTGCTCTACTGTAAAATAGACATTTTTGACTTTCGCACTGTTAGAACTTCACTGACGATATAATAAAAACAATATAGGACCCAGAACGCTACCCTGTGGTAATCCAAACTTATTTATTTTATAATTAGAACGATCGGATGTAGTTGTATTTCTCTCGCTTATTCTATTTATTTCTACGTATTGATGTCTATTTTCTAGATATGTTTTAAGCCAAGAGTGAGAAAGACCTCTAATCCCATACTTTTTCAGTTTATCTAACAAGACATTGTGAACTACAAAATCGAATGCCTTAGACATATCGAAGAAAAGTACAGTAGTACGCTGTTTATCATCGAGTCCAAGAATAACGTTATGTATTAGATTAAAGCACGCGAGGGTAGTTGATTTACCCTTTTGGAACCCATTTTGCTCCGGTGTAATGATTTTGAATTTCGTTAAATAGTTGAGCAGTCTTTTTTGCATGGCCTTTTCAAATACCTTTGATAACACCGGTATTAATGTAACTGGGCGATAGTTACCGATTTCAGATTTATTCTGTTTTTTGTGGATAGGTTTCACGATCGAGAATTTAAGAGCCTCAGGAAAGCATCCTGTTTCAAAGGATAAATTAATTGGGTATGTTAATACCTGGGCTAGTTCGTTTTTACAGAATTTTAACACTTTTGTTGAGATTTCATCATACCCACATGAGCTAGAATTGTTTAGTGATTGTATAATACGAGTAGTTTCTGTTGAATTCACCAGTTCAAGAAAAATTGACTTTGATATATGATTGATCGTTGATAGTATCTTTCGCTTTTTGTCCATATCATATATATACCTTCCATCAGTTAGGTTTACGTAGTAATCATTAAACAGTTCAGCTATTTTTGTCCCATTTGTTATTATACTATTTTCGTATTTCATATGTGTAATGTAATTTTGTGGGGGTTCGCTTTCCGTTACATCTTTGATGAGTTTCCATGAAGCTTTACAAATATTCTGACTGTTCTGGAGATATTTGATATTGCAATTTTTTTGGGCTATTGATATGCACCTCTTAAGCATTTTTGAATACCTCAAGTAAGCTTCTCTGTCCTCGTTAGTTTTTTGTTTATAATACTAGAAACGCAATGATCTTTTAGTTTTTATGCAAACTTTTAATCCCTTAGAGATCCATTTTGGCTTTGAATTTTTATTGGTAATTTTAATTTTTAATTTCGGAAAGCAAGATTTATAAAGTGTACAAAAAAGATCATAGAATCGATCGAATGCTGCATTCATATTTTTCCCGTTGTAAACATCTGAGAAAGATAGTGACTGTAAGTAGCCACGAAACTTTAGAAGATTTTCATTGCAATAGTCTCTCTTGTGTAAGAATCAGTATTGTAGACTATGAGTATTTTCTATTGAGAATGACAATATTTGGGCAGTATTGTGATCAGATAGATGAAGCGGCATTGTCACGTCCTTAGCTTGTTTAATATTACTTAAAATGTGGTCTATACAGTTATTTCCTCTAGTAGGTTCATTTATGTGAATTTTTAAATTAAAGTATTTAGCCATATCTTTTAATTGTTGCGATGCTCTAGATTCCACTCATGTATTTATATTAAAATCCCCAGTCATGATAATTTTATATTGTGTAAATGTCTTTAACAGTTCATGGGTCACCGCTTCCAGCCTCGTTAAAAATGAGTGAGCAAATCTACTGTGAGAGGTGTAAACACATAATATCATTACTTTGTATTTAGGGATTCTTATTCCGCAGCACTCAAATACTTCTGGTAATAAGTACTTGTCAAAAATTTTGAGTTCGTTGCAAGTAAGGCCCTTCTGCAGAAAGATGCAGGTACCACCACGTTTACTATTCCTAGAATAGCTTGCTGCTTGTTTGTTATTTGAGAGAGTAGCATTTTTCTCCTCACCTTTTTTTATAATTGATTCTAAAAAGCATATTACATCAGGTTCTGAATCACAGTCTTTCAGTTCAGAGAGCGTCACTTCTAAAAGGTCCTTTTTTGAGAGCAAACCCGCTATATTTTGATGCAAAATAATAACACGTTTTTTGTTTAGGTCTTTAACACATTGATTGGAGGATGTTTTTGGGTTACTGTGTGGAACGAAAAAGGTAATTTTGCCGTAAGGGAAAGAAAAAGTCTAATATGGAAGTCTGCTTGTGTCTATATTCACAATTTGTCAGTTTTTGTTGTGATTTCTTTAACACTTTTCCGTTACATCCGCTCTTCTGAATATGGTTCTTGATAAAAGAATAGATTAGAAATGTTTTCTCGTAATACAAAGAATCAATAAACATGTTAATACTATGACAGGCGTTCTTTAAATAACAATGATAATATTTTTTAGTTTCAATAAAGTGACTATTTTTAAACTTTTTACATATTAATTTTAATTGCGTGTTTAATGAATTATTATTTAAATGCTTACTACTAGTTACATTCATTACAATAACGGTGGCATGAGAGAATTTCAATGCAGCATATAATTCCGCTATGGCTGTTACCGGATCATCATCGTTTTCTCCTACACATAAAATTACCTTATCGTGTGTCTACCTTTAAATTGGTACATAGCTTTAGGACTTCTTCCGTAGATGCAAATGGCTTGATGAACGCTGTTACTTTGTAGTCCTCGTATCTGCTATTCATTCTTGACTTAGTGAGTTCTGCCGCGAGACCAATGCACTGTTGCGTCCCCATAATGAAGATATTCTGTTTGGTGAATGCATTATTTTTTTATTGTTTTCAGTTTTGTCGCGAGATGTAAGCTGTTCTTCATCCCTTTGAGTAGTGAGCTTGATGCTAAGTTCTTGTATTTGATTCTCTAGCTTGGTAATCTCTTTTTTGGCATTCAACAATTGTTCTTACGATTCTTTTATCTTGTTTTGTAAGGAAATTATCAAGTTGTTACATTTTTTATCACATTTCTATGAAGAAATTGGAGAAAAGTGTGATGAATGGCTATATTTAGAAGTGTTTGAGGGGGTAAATGAGACGTGATATCCCTTATTTATCTCATTTGTGCTTTTAATTATTGGAGATTGACAGATGTTCTTTAGAACCTCAATTTCCTTTTTTAATTTATTTATTTCTCTTTTGTATTCATTGTTTTCTATTATCGTATTCTCTAACTCAATTTGTGTACTCGAGAGATTGATTTTTAATTCTTTAATTTCTTCCTTCATTTCCTGCATTTCGCATATTTTAATAGTTCAGTAATCATAGTTCACTCTTTGAGAGCATTTCCAAGGAGGATTCCTCTAGTTCGTCGCATTCTTCTTCCGTATCGATCTCGCATGAATCAAGCAGAGGAGATGATATATCTACAACTGATTCCGATTTAGGTGACGCAGTTTGTTTAGCTGCTGAGACAGTCTTTTTTCTTAATGTGATTTTTTTATACTCCGTGTGTGAACGTGTAGATTTTAATTCTTTTCGGCTTTTTAAGCAGATTTTGCATTTCCATGCAGCTTTTTTTTCTGCTTTCATTAATTTTAACAACTAACATTAACATTTAAACAGCTTTTCTGACAAGCTAATACAATGAAAGTCGAATCTTTTTTTGCACTGCGAGCATAATATCGTATCTCTTGCCTCTCTGTTACATTTGCATTTATCACATATAACAGATTGATATCGGCTAGTTTTCATGTCATTATTCTGTTTTCCGTCCATTTTTAATGTTCTTGTTTAATGTTTGTTATTTTTCTTTTTTATAAAATTTGTGTAAAAAAAAGATATTGGTCAATTTTACAAAAGCTAGATTTAAGTGTTAAAAAGAATAAAAAAATTAATTCGAGGATTTGAAGCCTATCTCGTACGCAGACCGTACTCTCACTAAAAACACCACGCGTCACTAGTTCGCGTCACACGTAGTCTTCGAAATTTCTGTTTATATTGTGATTGCAATGGAATGACAATCAGGTAGTTCATTGACCTTTATTATGGACTGCTGAGTCACAATAGCTATTTCACTTGTAATTACCGTCACAGTCACTATTCACAACGATTTAATTTTAAGTTATTTATGATAATTTTATTTACTTTCTAACGGTACTTGATCTTAGCTTCACACACACACATATATATATATATATAATTTAGCTGTTAATATGTAAATTTTCGTTTAATTACGAAAAAAATCTACAGAGCTTCGATTTAAAACAGCCGCACGGTCGGGTGTACACGACATCACTATGTATGCTATGTATATTCTTCTTCTTAATCAGACCGTAAAATTCCCACTGCTGGGCATAGACATGTTTTCGTCCACATTAGGAAGGTACGCAACCTTTCTAATATAGAAGAGGCACATGTCCCCTTGCATTCATAGTCATGTTTGGCAGATGACGATGAAAGACTGATGATCACAGCTTGAATGCTACTAACTACGCCGCCGGTGTAAATATATTACATCTGAGGTAAACGAGATAGTTCGCCATCTATCAGGAGCTATGAGATTTATGTTATAGCGTTCCTGTACCCCTGTTAAATTGCAATGATTGTTAAACACCAGGGGATTTTAGTCGCTGAAACTCCGAGCATAGCCCTCTCCATAGCTCGCTGAGCGACCTTGAGCATCCTCATACGGCCAGCAGTGAAGGACCACGTCTCTGATCCGAAAGTCATCACTGGCAACACGCAATGGTTGTATACTTTAGTTTTCAGAGATTGAGGTATACCTGACGAGAAGATGTGTCGTAATTTCCCGAACGCTGCCCAGCCGAGTTGAATCCGTCGATTGACCTCTCAGTCGAAGATGGACTTACCTAGTTGTACTATTTGTCCTAGGTAAACGCACTCGTCAGCAACTTCGAGCATAGTGCTCTCAACAACTACCGGCATAGGTGTGACATGGATATTAAACATGATCTTTGTTTTGTCCATGTTCATCTTGAGACCTATCCGTTGGGAAACACAATTGAGGTCATTGAGCATAGTGCTAAAGGCCTCCAGCGATTCTGACATAAGGACTATATCGTCGGCAAATGGAGGTGAGTGATGTACTCGCCATTGATGTTAATACCGTATCCTTTTCGGTACAATGAGCTTGAAAACGTCTTCCAACGCAGCGGTGAAGAGTTTCGGGGATATAACGTCCCGCTGTCTCCATAGCTCGCTGCGCGACCTCTCTGCACCTCACCTCTCTGCAGTTGGATAGGTTTCGAACTCTGGTTCTGTACTCGGATAGCCATCGTAGCCCTACTGTACAAACACATCAGCACTTCGATATACCGACAGTCAACTTGGCACCGCTGAAGGGACTGTAGCACCGCCCAAATTTCGACGGAATCAAAGGCTTTCTCATAGTCCACATACGCCAGGAAAAGTGGCAGATTGTACTCTTCAGTCTTCTGTACAATCTGCCGCAGGGTATGTATGTGGTCTATGGTACTGAAGCCTTTTCGGAAACCTGCTTGTTCGGGAGGCTGGAAGTCGTCGAGTCTGCGTGCGAGACGATTCGAAATGACTCTCGAAAACAGCACGTAGACGCGGCTCAGAAGGAAAATCGGTCTGTAGTTCTTCAAGAGAGCGTTGTCGCCTTTCTTAAAGAACAGGACTACCGCACTTCTGCTCCAAGCCTCCGGAGTAGTGCCACCATGGATGACGGAATTGAAGAGCTTCTGAAGGACTTCAAGTACCGGTGTTCTACCCGCTTTCAGAAGCTCCGCTGTAATTCCATCGCCTGGGGCCTTGCCGTTTTTAAGGTGGTGGAGAGCCATTCTAATCTCGCCCAGACTGACGTCCGAGATATCATCGGAATAGTGTCGGGTAAGACTTGCTTTTGGATCGTTACTCACACTTGCGTGTGGCTACAATGATGATGTGTACAGCTGCCCATAGAACCTATCAATCTCACTCAAAATCTCAGGTGTCTCGGAAACAATGCTGCTACACTCAGTCTTCAGCTTTGACAGTTGGTGCTTTCTGGGAGACAGATCTCTGGCAAAGACTTCGAAGCCCTGGTTCCGCTCGATCGCTTCTTTAATACGAGCAGTATTAAAGTTGCGTAAGTCTCGCCACGTGCATTTGGAGATCTGTCTGTTCAGTTGCCTGTACGCTGTCAAATCTGCTGACGATTGCAGCCTCATCTCCCGTCTAACAGCCATGAGATTAAGAGTGTGGTCGGAGAGTTTTTGTGTTCTTCTGCGGAGGGTCTTGCAGAAGTTAGCTCCGACCGCATGGACAGTTTCCACGAGCTTGTCATTCATATCGTCCACTGCATTGCAATCTTCTAAGCATTGAAAGCGGTTACGTAACTCGAGCTGAAAAGTCTCGGGATTCTGGATAAGAGCACGAGGGGGACGGAGCGTTTACTTCATTAGACGACCTCTCTGACTTAACGTTTAGGTTCAGTGTGCCTCAACCATTCGGTGATCGCTGCCGGTTTTCACCCTTGCGATCACTGAGACATCACTGAACAGTTGACGTCTGGTCGTCATAATGAAGTCAATCTCATTTTTTGTCGAACTGTCGGGGCTCGGCCAGGTGCACTTCCTGTGGGGCCGCTTCTGGAAGAAAGAGTTCATCATAAGGAGTCCCTCTTTCTCCATAAAGTCAGCCAGCTGCTGGTCCCTACGGTTCCGTTGCCCTACTCCAAATTTCCCTACTTCAGCTCAACGCCTTCTCTTGTGCCTAGTTTTGCGTTGAAGTCTCCCATCAACACCGTGTAGTGGGTTTTAAGGGAATGCATGGCTCTAGAAATATCCTAATACATTTCCTCCACCTCCTCATCGGGATGTGCCGAGGTTGGTGCGTAGACCTGTATGACCTTCAGCGAATACCGTTTGGTGATTCTGAGTATCAGGTACGCGACCCTCGTCGACACACTCCCAATCTTTACAACGTTGTTGACGAGAGACTTGTGGATGATAAATCCGACACCTCCTTGGGAAAGATGGTCGCCCTCCCGGTGATAGAACAAGTTGCCGGACTCAAGGATTACCGTGTCCTCCCCCTATTTTCGGACCTCAGATAATCCAATAATATGCCAGCGCAACTTGTCTACCTATTCTTCCAGTTTTAGTATCTTCTCGTCAGTCCTCAGGGTGCGTGCGTTATACGTTGCCAGGTCGAGTCGTCGTAGGTGGCAACCGAACCTCCACCGGAGATTCTCAGCACCCCCTGCTCTGCCGTTACCATGGTCGCCGTCGTAGCCAGGAATAGCGGGGCCGCCGGTGACTGAGGGTCGTTTATTTACGTCGTTGCTCATGGGGGGGGGGGGAAGTTTGCCATAGTTACCACGCTTGGCGAGCGGGTTGGCAACCTCAGTTTTTATTATGTTATTGTTGTTAAGAAGATGCTGCTGACCACCTCCTTTCTGTGTCCCTCTGTCGCCTCTTACGACACCCAAGGTAAGATATGGGGTAGTGAATATTCTCTACCGCCACTACACGGCCTATACACGGCCGATACCTCGAAAAGTAAACAATATCTATAAAATACAATATTTCATCCGAAACCGTCACAACTATTTCCAGGAAGCATAAAATATACGGATTATCAAAATATTTTATCTTTTTGTATTATTAATATCCACAACTAAGCTTCCTCTATATTTTGTATAATATCACCCGTATGAATTATAAACCATCAATGTTCTAAACACCTCACAACTTCTTCGCACACTACATTAAGCAGCTGAATTATATTTGCCTGCATTTTATAGGTAAAACTTTGGAAGCTCTCCTATTGAATTTAAGTTAAACTTTAAATTCCGTGGTAAAAATTGCAGAGGACGTAAATTTAAAATAAATAGATGAATTTAAATTATTATATATAAATTATGATACTCTCTCTCTCTCTCACACACACACATTAGCAATTATAATTATCTTATATTGAAAATTTAAAGAACCTCATAAAACAAAAAGAGCCGATGATTTTCAATCTGCCGAACAAATTTTCCTGAAATATATTGGGCTATGTTTCAAGAAAGTCTAAGTGTTCGTATGAGTATGGCTGTAAAAAATCTCGATATTTGGGTACCACACGAGCTTACTAATGAATTGTGCACTCATTTGCAATTCTCTATTAAAACGTAATGAAACCGAACCATTTTTGGAAAGATTTATCACTGGAGATGAAAAGCGGATCACCTACAATACGAATGTGCAAAAAAGATCACGGTCACTAGGTAGTCAAGCTCTACAGATTGCAGCGAAACCCAGATAAACACGCAATAAGGTGATGCTATGTGTATGGTGAGATTGGAAGGGCATTGTTTATTATGGGTTTTTATCGCCTTGCAAAACCATTGATTCGGAACTCTACTGGCAACAACTAATGGGACTTCAGCAAAAAATTGAAAAAAAAAAACGGCTGGAATTAATCAACAAAAAACGAGTGGTTTTGACCATGATATCGCCAGACCACACACCTCTGTGGCTAGGCAGCGGAAATTGAGTGAGCTTGGTCGGCAAGTGGTAGGTTAACATCAGGAGAGGACTGTCAAAACTATTTGCCCTAAGATTTCTACAGCAACGTGAAAATGTCACTACCTGCAAGATTGCAACAAGCTATCGAACAAAATGACATTTATATATTATTATTAAATGTTATTAAACTTTGAAAAAATATATCTTGAATTATGTAGAAACTTTTCCCCCAAATTTGTATTAAGACATCATATTATGTAAACAAGTGATGTTCTTTTTATGAAAATTCTAATGAATAAAAAGAATAAGAAAAAATGCACTAAAACAGTGTTTTACAAGATCCCAGTATATGTTAGTTGTAACAGAGCAATGCATTGTGTTGGTCAGACTACAAGGTCTTTCTAGACACAATGAGTGATATACCGGATAGTAAACCCTCCAGTACGCCAAATTAAATTCTTATGCTAATTTTGACTCCCCGTTTCTATTTTATTCACCATATTATGTTTTGATTCATTGTGTATGTAAATAAATTATAAGAATAAATGCCATATTTGGGCTAAGGAAAGTTTATAAATAATTTGTTTATTTATTTATTTATAATCTATATTGCGCATAGTAAATAAATAAACACTGTATACTTAAGTTTAAGTCTTAAGACAAACATAGACAAAACAGAAGTGATGTGTAACATTCATGTCACACCTATGGCGGCAGTTGTTTTGAGCCATAAGATCGAAGTTGTTGACGAATATGTTTACCTGTGAGAAATAGTCCGACTAGGTAAGTTCAACTATGACCGTAAAGTCAATTGACAGATTCAAATCGGCTTAGCAGCTTTCGGGAGATTACGACACATGTTCCCGTCAGGCATGCCTCAAAATTCGTAAACGAGATTGTACAACCAGTGCGTGTTGCCAATAATGTCCTATAGACGTAATCCTAAGTTGCTGACCATATGAGGAAGCTCAAGGTCAGCTCAGCGAGCTGTGGAGATGGCTGTGCTCGGGGTTTATCTGCAACTGATAGACTTAAAAACCCAGTAGAACCAAAGTAACTGACATAGCCTAACGGATTATTAATCTGAAGTAAAAATGGGCCGGCCATATAGCTCGAAGAACCGACAACCGGGGAAGAAAGGTTCTCTAGCAGCAGTCTATTACCGGCAGTTGAAATGCAGAGTGTCCCCCACTTGATGGAGTGACGACCTAGTCGATGGCTGCGATTTGCATTCCTTGGGCGAGGCCTATGTTCAGCAGTGGATTTGTGAAGGACTGTAATGATAAATTATTTTTTAAATTAATCTCTACTAATATTATAAAGAGAGAATGCGAATTTTGTGAGTTGCATATAATATGTAGAGGGTAATCTTGGAAACCTTTGAACCTATTTGAAATTTTTTTCACCATTTGAAAGGTATATTATTCCAGATGGACATAGGGCATATACACTCGAACTTTCTGCGCTTGGTTGGTTGGCGCGCGTATTTGCTCGAATATTCTGAATGTTTTCGTGGAAGAGCCCTATATAAAGGCGCTGCAATACGCGATCGGGGAAGTATTGAATTTGGCGAGACAAGCGAAGCTTCGGAGCTGAATAAAGTGAATCAGTGTGATTAATTATTGGTGTTTTAAGTTTTACTTTGTGTAAAGAAAATTAAAGTGTTAATTTAGGTAATTCTGTCGGTAATTTTATTGTCACGAACCGCAAGCTCGTAGCAATAGTTAAAGTTGCACGAATATAATGTATGGCTGAATTGTTCCTCTTAAAAAGTTTTAAAAGTCCTCGGCAGCATATGTCTATCTTCTAAGGATAACCATTTTTATATAACAAACTCTCGCATTATAAAAATATATTATTATATTATGATGGCGGTCGGTGCGGCGCGACGCGAAGATGACAGGAAGGGCTGCGGTATGCGGAGGGGTAGATGGCACGTAAGGGCAAGCGGTGTTGACTATCATCTTAAATTTACGAATTTGCATTTTAGTGTGGCAGATCACATTATTAGAATTTAATAATACATAAGTGCTTCTTTCTGTTTGAACATACCGCATAGAAATTCAGCACGTAACAAGACTGGTACAATATGTATGCAGTTTTAGGCGTATATGCTTATGATTGATTATAGATGACAGATTGAATATGTTACATCATTTCAGAAATTTATTTAACCAATAGTAAGTTGACTTGATTTTATCCGCAGAAACCAAACAAACCTAAGAGTTGAGAACTACATCCATCTAAGAGATACTGTAAATCGAGATCACAAAGTGAATGTACAAAGTATTGGCCAATACCAATATATAATATTGCCCACAACAGTTACAGGTTCTCCCAGATATATTATGCATGAAAAGACGAAAGATGCAATGACATACGTTCGAAACTGGTAGACCTGATTTGTTTATATCGTTCTCGTATAAATATGTGGGAGAAAGTTTATTTTTAATCTGTTTTTATGTTAGTTTTTAGTCATGGCATGGCAACACTTTTGGGTGGTCTGTGGTTATGACAATAAACATTGTTATGCCCCATTTACATTTAGCCCTGTTGGGCAGGGAAGCGAGCAGGGCAGTGGACAGGCAGTATGTAAACAGGCTACTCGCGCTGACACTGCCGCTACAGCTGCCACTGCCCTACGCTCTCTCAAATGTCGGTTTTTCGTGCGGAAGTCAAAGGACGGGCAGCGCGAGCGGCAGTGAGTGTTCACATTCAGCTCCATCGCTCACTTCGCGCCATGGACGTGCAACTTAGAACATTATTTTGAGAACAAAATGATTTTTTTGTGCTGCCATCTACATTCCAAAGCACTGGACTAAATTAGACGCACCACGCCACTACGCAGTTAATGGCGGTCACTGATAGTTGAGGTTAATTTGATATTAATATTAATTTGAAATTATTCTGATTTCTCGTTTGTTTATATGCTTTCTTGTATTATAATAAATATTTGCGACCCAGTGTTTTTTTAATGTGTGCAAAAATGTCAAAAATGTGAAGAAGAAGAAAAATGGCAATGTGTTTTTAAATGTGACCAATTTGGTAAGGACTTTTTTAATATTGGCATAATTTCCATTTTTTATTCACTTGTAAACAGCTAATATCTAAGAAATTGAAGGTTCAAGGCACCTCCACGGATTGCCTCATAGGTACAATTTGCCATAGCTGCCACGCTTGGCAGGCGGGTTATTGCCCATCTCCTGTTTCAGTTTCCCTCTCTCGCCTCGGAATTAATGATTATATTTTATTATTTCAGATGTTTTACACTATTTTCCGAAACCAGAATACCTCACTAGAAAGGTTTCAGCAGTTGAAAAGGATAGCTGGAACATCTAAAATATAAAACTTTTTAATATATATAACAAGTTTGCACGTAGACACAAGTTTGCGCGTAGACACAAGTTTGCGCGTAGACACAAGTTTACGCGTTAACCGCTAAAAAGAACCCCTTTGTCGTATCCCCTCAGTTTCAAGGCACTCCCCTTGTTGCCTCAGCCAGTATCGGAATCCTCGGCGTCGACATATCGAGTGACGTGCAGTTTCGTGGTCACTTGGAAGGGAAGGCCAAATTGGCCTCTAAAAAGCTTGGCGTGCTCAGCAGAGCTAGACAGTATTTCATGCCGGCACACCACCTGTAACTTTACAAGGCGCAGGTTCGGCCGCACATGGAATAATGTTCCCATCTCTGGGCTGGGGCTCCTCAGTGCCAGCTCCTTCCACTTGACCGCATCCAGCGCAGAGCGGCTCGAATCGTCGACGACCGAGTGCTTTCCGATCGGCTCGATTCACTGGCGCTGCGAAGAGATGTTGCATCTCTTTGCGTATTTTATCGCATCTATCACGGGGAGTGCTCTGAGGAATTGTTCGGATTAATCCCAGCCGCCAAATTTCGTGAACGCACTACACGGCAAACGTCCCGATACCATCCACACCATCTGGATGCTTGGCGGTCCACCACTGTACGTTTCACAAGGAGTTTTCTTCCACGTACAACCTTTCTGTGGAATAGTTTACCACCGGCGATTTTTCCGGACCGATACGACCTGGGGACCTACAAGAAAAGAGCTTACTTCTTTCTAAAGGGCCGGCAACGCACCCGCAATTCTCCTGGTGTTGCGGTTGATCATGGGCGGCGGTAGTCACTTAACATCAGGTGAGCCGCATGCTCGTTTGCCCCTTCTTCTATAAAAATAAAATAAAAATAAAAACCGATCGTGAGTTTTACTATAACTACCGCATTTGCGATCGGCACTTTGAGGACCATTTTCTATATCCTCGAACTAAAAAACTTGCAAAAACAGCTTACCCCAGTCTTAACCTTGGTAAGTCTATTAAAAACTTTCTCATTGTCATGTTAATTAGCAATTGTTTTAGCAGTGCAGACTAAAGAAACTCGCTTTCATGATTGTAATATTAGTAAAGGTGGGCAAGCAAACTTTTTGTTTTTAATTATTATAGGTATGTCAGTGTATAGCTTGACTGCGACAACTACTACAACCCCACCTGATGGTCAGTGGTTATAAAGTCATAGATAGTAAAGCACTGTCTTATCAATAACTAAAGGATAGGATTGGATAGGATAGAGGTAGGAATAAATTCCGTTAAAGTAAATGTTATTGAAGAACTTGAAAATAAATATCACGATTGGCATAAAATCTACACAGACGGATCAAAGTGTGCTAAAGTTGCAAGGGGCAGCTTTTTTCGACCCATATCAAGCAGTTTCTAAATCTTATAAAGTTGCTAATGAGATTTGTATTATGACCCTTGAACTCATTGCAATATCCGAAGCCCTAAAGTATGCTGCAAGCTATAACTGAAACTAAATTATTATATACTCGGACAGGAAAACTGCTATCCAATATTTGGCTCGATCTGCCTCTGAAATCGTAGGTGTTTCGAAAGCCTATTGCATACTTTCCCAAATAATATATCAGTTCAGTCTACGCGACATATGTGCAAGAGTGCAGTGGATTCCAGCACATAGACCAAATATTGGGTAATGACAAGGTAGATAGATTAGTGAACTCTGCTTGTATAAATGGTGTGGAATATAATATTGACCCTTGCTACTCAGAAGTACTACCAAAACTCAAAAATTAATGTCAACAAATTGAAAGAATTTTTCAATGAACGCTCTAAAACGAAAGGTGTTTGGTACAAAACAATACAGAGTGAACCACCTCGAATACCTTGATTTGTAGATACAAAATTAAAAAGAAATGCTATTAAATTAATATTTAGAATAAGAACAGGTCACATTCCATTAAAAATAATTCTTATTTGATGAAAAGAACTGATTCCACCTAATGTGAAACTTGTGGAGTAATAGAAAACTTACATCACTTTTTGATGGAATGTGAACGGAAACTAGGGGAAAGGGAATTATTTGGAAGGACATATAAGATAAATGTGGACAATATAGGTATTACGCAGGGCATCCTACATGCCCCCACCTTGGATATTGCATTGAGTATGTGCAGATTAATAGCAACGTAGATTTTAATAGGATTGACATGTTAACTAACAAAAATCCCTAAATAAAATAAGAAAAAAAAGCTTATTCACTTTTAAATTAAAGACAATGGTATGTCAGTGTATAACTTGACAACAACTACTACAACTCCACCTGGTGGTAAATGGTTATAAAGCCCTAGATAGTAAATTAATAATATTTTAGATTTTTAGGGTTCCATATTTACACACAACAAGGAAACCTTATAGTTTCTCCATGTTCATCCCAACGCAGTTTTACTCAGAGACACTAAGTGTTACAAATTTGTAATTTTGCATAGTTTATAGGCATTAATCATGTCTACAAAACTGTGAAATAAAATCTTAAAAACATTTTTATTTTGGGTACACCTCCTATGCAGGTAAATGAATGATGATTATTTTTACCCATATATTCCATCCTGTAAGGTATTGTTGGATAGGTATTTCAAAAACATTGCGAGTATGGAAGAACACCTTTACGATTCAGGGGTTTGTTTCCAAAATATTAAGCTTTAAAGTCGTATTTTTCATTAGAGTCATGTGTCTCCTCTGCCAACTAAACTGCTATTTTTGGAAATGTGGAAAGTATACTCAATAGTAGCATATATAATGAAGTTAAAAGGAAAACTATCGCATCAAATTAGAATTAACAAGTTAACGGATTTTTAACGAGTAATAGTCTACCATTTTTTACGTGGTAGAGCCATGCTGCTGTTATATTAGTAGTATAGTTATAGCACGAATGGGTCGGCTCGACCGGGGAGGGACCACGTTCTCACAGAATACCAGCGTCAAATGGTAGCTTAATGCTGTAGTGTTTTGTATGGTGAGTGTAGAGATCCGGAGACCCTTTTTACTGGAAACGAGGCATTCCATCTTAGTCCTCATGGGTGCATCTGCACCTTGATTCGTAATCGAGGACAGATGTAGATGTCTAAGGGCCACAGCAACCACTTACCATCAGGTGGACTGTGTGCTCGTTTGTCACCCTATACTAAAAAATAAAAAAATAAATAAAATAAATACCAACTTATTAATTGAACTTGCATTGGTAAAAATTTCGTTACAACTCCATAGAAAATGACATAAAACTATCTGCATTATAACTTTGTATTGTTATTGTGAACTGTAAGAAATAAACATCTTATGAAGAAATCTTACTATTTTCGTTTATTTTTTAGTTGGTAGATAATTGTTGTCTCAATCAAAGTATTCATACAATCAAAAAGCCTGATACAGTTTCATTCGTAATACTCTTGGTTTATGCGGGCGACCCTCAGGATAAATCAGGGCAGTTGTAGTAGATTACCTAATCGGTATAGTTTTCGATTATTACTTATGACATAACTTTAAACA
This sequence comes from Parnassius smintheus behrii, assembly GCA_036936625.1. NCBI lineage: Eukaryota > Metazoa > Arthropoda > Insecta > Lepidoptera > Papilionidae > Parnassius > Parnassius smintheus. The sequence continues at coordinate 5,170,100 of JAUPFT010000012.1, forward strand.
ATTTGTAATAGAAAAAAAGCATATATCACAATAAAAATACATGTGGAGTGTAACTTAATCTTTTTGCAAATTTTAAGTATTTGACTGCTTTATGCACACATATTAATCGCACATATCGGCATTTTTCAAGGAGCACTATTTTTCATTTTTAGGTTTTAATGATTATAATGAAAATACATTAATTTATTCCTTAATACCATAATAACACTTGACTGCCTCGTTGTCTAGTTTCATAAATGCAATTTGATCATGAGATCCTGGGTTTGAATCCCAGGTCGGTCCAAAATCTGTTTTTGGGTATTTCTATCAAGAAATTCTCAGTAGTTTTAAATTTTTAAGTTAGAGTTAAGAAATTGGAAATTATAATAGTGACCAGTGCTTGCGCATACATTTCGGGCACTATAAAATTTGGTCTGGAGGACATTATTATTATTATCATTATATATGTGGTATGTAGCAGTGAATAAAGCAAGCCCAATAAAGAAAGTATTGTGTTACTCATATACTTTCACCACTATTACAGGTTTACATGCTGAAGGATTAGAAATGGAATCCACACCACATATACTGAATGTACTTCACAAGATTCTGCCAAGTTTACATGATAATCCTATAAGAGGTATTTAATTTATTTTTTAAAGGAGAGGGGGGGGCGATCATGCAGCTCACCTGATTTTAAGTAACTATCACCGCCCATGAAGAACCACAACACCCAGGGGCATTTACAAAAGAGTAGGTTCTTTTCTTGAAAGATCAAGTTGTATTTGTCCAGTAAATTCTCTGGTGGTCATACATTAATAATTAGTAATTACTGTAACTATATTCTATTACTATACCAGTAAGTGTTCCGTGTAATAAGTTAAAGATTACTATAATAGTAACAACTACGACTAATAATGATTCAAATGTAGAAAGCGGTTACAACTCTTGTATTTATAACTTCGAAAGGAGGATGGCCAAATTTCTATAGGAGCTGGACTTTTTTTTCATGTCCCAAAACAAACTATGGTTAGATTGGTTTGTTTTTATGTTGTAAACACAATCACGTTTAAAAATAATATCTAAATAGCCACGATTTTTTATAATAACGTCAACAATATTTTTAAGGCTGAATCAACAAATACCTCTTACTTTTTTATTTATTGACCATTTTGTTAAAATATAATATTGGTTTGTCAAAATTACAATCAATGCAAATGATATTACATTACACTAGATTATTAAAATTACAAATTAAAATACATGTACATTTACATGTCAAGCAAGTCAAAAAATAAACATTTCATAATATATTCTTCTATATTGTAGAAAGCGTTATTCAAAAAGTATGTTTTTGTCAATTGTGGAAACGCGTTTAATGGAAGTCTTTATTTCTAAAGGCAATTTATTGCACATTTTAATTAATAACGAAAAACCTTGCTTGGCCGCTTTATCCGACTGCGATGTAGCCTAAAAGTGTAAGCGATAAGTGAGGGGGGTAATTAGCGTTATTAATCAGTGTTTAGCAGTGGTTTTAACAAAAATGATGACAATTTATATTATTATATATTGTTATTTACCCATATATGGATACATTATCATGAGGGATAATAATATTAACATAATCACGTCCTTAAGTGGCAATTGCACCTCATGACAACGTCCTCGGTTTACGTCAGTGTTTGTGTGACACCCGCACTCCTGCTCAACATGTTGAATGTCAAATTAAATTAAAGTGGATGTTTCTCAAATTAATTGAATCCTGGTATTTTCAATAATCCTATAAATAACGTAACCTGATGATTACTTGTTAATTTTAAATTTTTGATATTAAAATTATGGTCGATTAATTATTGAACTAATTAATTAATTACTCAGTTCAGACTGCCTCGTTGGTCTAGTGGTTGTAGTAGTGCGACTGCTGATCATGAGATCCTGGGTTCGAATCCCGGGTCAGACCAAAAAATTAATTGAGTTTTCCGTCGAGAAATTCTCAGTAATTGCCCGGAGCCAGGAAGTTGGCGGAGCCTCACCCCCGTGCCTCGGAAAGCACGAAAAGCCGTTGGTCCTGCGCCTTTTCTCTCTCCGGTCGTGTCAGTTTACCATCCCATCGGATTATGAAAGTGAGAGAATAGAGAGTGCACCTGTGCTTGCGCATACACTTGGGCACTATAATCCTGTCCTGCGCCGATGGCTAGCCTCCGTTGAGGCAGGCCGCCGTGGCCAAAATTCGGTCTGGAGGACATTATTACTCAGTTATTTATATAAGGAAAACATACAGCTTTTTAGTAAAATACATGATGTGTGTACAAATAAATGTGAGTTTTACATTAGAAATTAGAATTCTTATAATCTATTATACCTTATTACGAGCCAAGCTTCAACTATGTTATGGTTGTAGCACGAATGAGTCAGCTCGAACGGGGAAGGATTACGCTCTCACAGACTAACAGCGCAAAATACCAGCTTAATGATGCTCTGTTTCTTACACACGAAACAAGGAATTTCATGGGGTAGGAGTGACAAGCGGTGTCTGCATTTTGATTCTTTATATATTATATTATTAATTTAGGTGTCTATGAGCTTCTGCCTGCACTTGCCGATTGCACTTTGCTATTGGAATGTGTGCTCCTTTGTCACCCTTATTCTATAAAAATACATATTATTAGAATAGAAAAATATTTGCTTAAAAACATGGTACATAAGATGGTCAATGACGTGAAACTGATTAATAATGATTGATATAAATCCAGTACATAATAAATCAGCATAATTGAATTAAAATTACCAACTATTCATAAAAACGTGAATAATTATAGTCTTTGAATACCAAGTCCTTTCACATATGAAATGAATAGTCATTAGGTGCGTTCTGAAACTATTATTTGAAATAATTTTGAACAGTTACAACAATAGAAATAAATGAATAACTTTTTTTGTGGCTACTTAGAGAGTTATACCTTAACAATAAGGGTATTTTACATAAATATTTCATATTGGGACGCTGTAATTTCGTTGTCTGGTACGATTTGGCCATCCTCCTTTTTTTACCACTGGGCCGCAAGCCATGCGATGGAAATGCTACATTTTTGCACTGTGTACACTGCAGCACTGCGCCAGCTCCAGAAGCATTCTAATAGCATATTGCATAATATATATTATATCATTATAAGGCAGAAGCTGCAATTCAAAATTATTCATTAAAAAAGGAGAATCCAATACAATTTGATCTATGCTGTCAGTGTTTCAGTTGATTTCTAGATGCATACCTGATTGTCGTACTTTTTTCAGGTACATTGATTACAAGAAGGCGTACAGATGTGAAAATAAAAAAAATAACTAACAAAATCATGATTTTAAAAAGCAAAATTAAAAAACAAAAATGTCAAATAAAAGCAGCAATGAAAATGGCGAAGACAAAAATTGTTTCCATACCTTTTTTAACTTCCTTATATCTCATTGTAATAGGTGAAACTTTGTTTCACAGCATATATGTTTTGAATAATGTTTTAGACACTTTTTATAAAATCTTTGACTAAAGGAATTAAATAAAATCAAACAAAAGTGACTAACTTCAGTCAATCAGTAATATCTGCAGTATCTTTGCTCTCTTGGGGTAATTAATAATGTTTTGAAAATAAAATCAAAACAATGTTGTTACAGACAAGTATTTATTTAACATTAATTATTAATTTTTCAATTGTAAAGACTTACTTGCACAAAATCTTAGACCATCTGATACACGTTGGTTAAAATTCGTGCTTTACTCTTAAATTTAGGTATTTTGTCAGGTAACACTGAGGTATCTGTCAGCTTACATGTCCATCATTCAGTAGTTCATTTTCTCCCGCATTAATATCTAACTGTAATTATTATTTATGCTCCCATTTAGCAGTCTACTATGTCATGCCTGTAAATCTTAATCTTCCATAAGTGTAGGATCAAATAAAGAGAATTGTTTCTTATTTTAAATTTCAAAAGCATTATTTCTGCCTTTGTTTTATTAACTTAATTATTGCTTACCTTGGTGTTAATTGTAAATTGATCATAAACACCATTTAATCATGTTTGTTATAAATCTTTTATTATATATTTTTTTAATTACTGCCAGAGTAGCATTTTTGCAAAATCTATAACAAATTGATAGCTTGTTATGGCCTTTATCTCCTTTATCATCAAACCAAAACATATTCATGTTCATATTTTCACTCTTGACATCCTCAGTCTTCAAAACCTATGACAGTTGCATTGTAATGTAGTGCGGAGAACACTAGCATTTCATCAAGCATTAAGAAACACAAGAAACCTGCCATACTGAAGCTTAGTTCTTTCATTTGCCTAAATATAATTGGGTTTATACTTGGATCAATTAGTATTTATTTAAGGACATTTTTAATGTTCATCTTGAGGACAAAGTGAACAATTTCCTTAAGAATCTATATTTTTTAAGGCTTACATATTGAAAGTGCTAAACAATTTATCTTTAAAAATTGTATTATCTTCCACTACATTCACATTATACTGTACTAACTGCATATTCAGGAATATGTGGGTGTGCATAGTCAAAGATATCAGAGTTTTATTCAATTTTTTTCTTGGTATTATTTTTGTTGCTTTATGTAGTCTTTTCCACAGTTTATTAGATTGATTATAAATTCAAATATTCTTTTTAAAGTTGTATTATGTATGAGTATGTTATGTTATAATATATAAAATGTTCATTTTGTTAAAAAATAGTATATTGATTACACATGTAAACAATGGTAAAGTGGGCATAAGAAGTCACTTTTGTAAATTATTTGTATTTTTAAAAGGTATAGTTGTTACACACATTTAAAAAAAGTTATGTTACTAAAATATGATAACGTTATCAAGTACATATTTTAAAGATTAATAATGCTGCTCCAAAATGTATCTTTTTACATTCAAGTAAAGATGCACCACTATTAACAATTAATTGATACTAATTCATGAAATTTTGGAAGAGGAGCAAAACTTTGGAAAGAATTCAAATACTAATACGCTCTTAAATGGGAAGGAGTTTAGTCTTGTGAATACCACTGTTTTTCTCGGTATTACTATTGGGCTCATGCAACTAACGTTGAAGTCATACTTGTTTTGTAAAATAGAGCCGTCGTATGGACAATTAATATCTTGGATTGTAAAGAGTCCCTTAGAGAAAAATTTAATGAAATAACCCGCATTATAATTATGAAAATGTAATGTATGTAGGTACATAAAAACATAAATAGCTTTCATAATATATAATGAGAATAGAGATGTTCATACTTTAAACACTAGGAATAAACATAGCTTTTAATACCAGTTACTAGACTCCATTGAACCAGTAGTTCTTTTATGAGGCAATGTAAGATCATCAAATGTAGAAATGTAGAATGTAGAAGCTTTTACAGCAAAATCCCAGAAAATGTCACAAAATTTGTCGTTTAACAAGTTTAAATGTTTTATTAAAGGAAAAATGTACGAAAAGTGTTTTATAATATCAAAGAATACATCAATAAAAATAGCCTCTGGGAATGAGGTGATCGCCACCATGCTTGTTCTATTAAAATTTATTTAAAAAATACAAACAAAATTATTGTAAAGTGAAATATGTTTTAAAAAGAGTCGAACCAGTTGTAAATAAAACATGACATTCAATAAGTTTTATATAATAATCTATATTGAATAAAAATTATACTATGTATTCTATTCTCTGTAATATATCAACTAACCAGTAGGGAAATTGTATAAAGAAATCAATTGATATTGTGCAAATATTGGTAAATTTAACACATATAATGTTAATCAATAATTAAGCCAAGAATTTTTAAACAATAAACATTTTAAGAATAACCGGTTTTTATTTTTGTAGCAGAAACTAACAATTAGCACAAGAAACATAAACAACTATTAATTACATTGCAGCACTTGTGCAATGTAATTGATGGTTGTATATAAAATATAAAATAAAAATTGTAAAGTGCAAGTAAAGGGCGAGCTTAAAGCACTTTTTATTTAGCGCCATCTGTTATTCTAAGCACGTATCAATAACGAAAATAAAACTTGAGTCGCGCATCTATCTCTAGTATATACGCAGTAATCTATGCTTCGCGCCAAGCGCCTGGATAAATGGACGTGCGTGCCGTCTTGTTATTAATAAGTACGCTCTACCAAAATGCCTTTCAAGTGGAATAATGAAAATACAATAAAGTTTTTACAACTGCTGGAATCAGAAAAAACTATATGGGATTTCAACGATAAAAACCACGATTCATTATCTACGAATACGAATTTTCTTTTTGAGATAACATAGTACCTATGTACATAATTAATTATAAATTCGTCAAATTTATTATATTAATATAAAATGTAGTTTAAGGAATTAATGAACATTGAAATTTTATTTCTAAAAACGATTAGTAACTCAATTATTTATTTATTAAAATGTAAAATAAGTTAAATGGTAATATTTGCATAACAACCTGAGATTTTTGAATTATAATTTTATTGTAATTAAAATTATGAATTAATTTATACTGTAGTGTAATTATAAAAATAATAATATCTTAACTAATCTCATATAATATTTTATACTATTTATGTAAAAACAATGTAATAATTCAATTAATAATTTATGAACAATTTACTGTATATGAATTCAAATAGAGTGGATCTGTATATGTATTTAATTTTACGTACATAATATTTGAATTCAAAAAGAATGTATGTAACTAACTTTTAAACAATGCAATAATTTTAAAATATAACATTGGATTTGTGTAATTAGCTGTATTTCATATCATTTTTGCATGCCAATTGTGGCAAAACATGTCAGTTCCACCGTCACTGATGATCTTATGTACCATGTTTTTAAGCAAATAAATTCTATCTATCAAATAAAATCTATCTATCTTCTTTTGAACTTGATATCTTTTTAAATTATTTACATAATTTTGTATTGCAAGAAGACACAGCGCGGACGCTGTAATTATTTCGATTTCGACGTCTGCCATAGTCGAAAGCCGAAAGCGATGTGAGTGGTAGGGCAGAGTGTGAATACACACTTCCCGCGATCCTGCTACGGCAGTATTTAGCGAAGTATTGCCGGCAGCGCGAGGAGCAGTGGCAGGGGCTGAATGTAAATGAGGCATAAAGAGGCTAAGCAGTTTTATTAAAGATTTTGTGTTTAATTCGACCATTCTTTTCTTCGACGATCCCACAAATATATGTCCCAAATAGCGTGAAATTAAAAGTGATTATTGCCCTGGCAAAGATCATACGATAGGCGTGATATTGTGGCATATGTCTTTAAATTAAAAATAACAAAATTATGAAGTTTTAAACGAAAATTATTTTTAGTACTACAAAGGCTTACATATTTAGCATTGGATGACAGAAAAGGGGATTACCTCATTTGCATACTCCGTTTTGGCTTGGAACCATAATAAAACCGGACGAGATTGATAACATAATGTCAACTGAGTTTCCAGATCCAAAGCGGAATCCCTTATTATAGGATATCTAGGTTAAAAATATGATTCATGGCCCATGTGGGAAACATTCCACAGTGATAGAGCCAGATAGGCCGGAGGACCAAATCCCTCCCCCCCCACACATTGTAGTGGAATTAAATAATGATAGACTACCCCAGGAGGGTACCCAGCACCCCTGGAGAATCCCTCGCTGAGCATCCACGACCATGTTTCTCCACTTCTGAGCGTGGGTGCTCAGGCTGCCCCACGTATTCTGGTGGGGGGGGGGGGGCAAAATTCCGCTCAAGACTACAACTGCTCGGGGCTAACGGAGCAACAAGACCAAGGCGACCCCTGCCACGCTGCCCGTGAATTTCTGCAATATCAGGGGACTTCACTCTAACCTAAACGCCGTCCGTTACCATCTCGAGACGGCGAGGCCGGTTCTGTTATTTCTGACCGAGACGCGGGTGTCCTCTCCGGCTGATGTCTCGTATCTCTCCTACCCGGGGTACAAACTGGAACTCTCCTTTATGCCTCGGGCTGAAGTTTGCGTTTACGTCAGAGAGGACATATGTTCTCGACGCCTCGGCAGACTTGAAGGTTCGGACCTGTCCATCCTTTGGCTACGCGTAGACAGCGACGACCATCCGCGCGTCTACGGGTGCCTCTATAGGTCCCATAGCGGTAATGCCGAAACAGACCGACTCTTTGACCACGTCCAAATGGCTGCAGATTCGTTGCTACAGCAGATCCCCTCCGCAGAGATCGTAATCCTCGGTGACTTTAACGCCCATCACGCCGAATGGCTTGATTCACGGTTAACCGATCATGCGGGGAGATCTGTTCGTGATTTTGCCTTGGCATATGGTCTGACTCAACTGGTTACTTCGCCTACGTGGATTGCAGATGTGGAGAATCATGCACCTTCCATGTTGGACCTTCTGCTGACCTCTCACCCGGACGGATATCAGATTTCCGTCGACGCCCCTTTAGGCTCCTCGGACCATTGTCTTGTTCGGAGTGTGGTGCCACTCACGCTGAAATCGCAGTTACATTCTGCAGACTGCCGACGTGTGTGGTACTATAGGTCAGCCGATTGGGATAGGATGCGGTCTTTCTTTGCATCCTACCCTTGGGGGCGGGTTTGCTTCTCGCCGTACGATCCAAACGTTGTTGCGGATTCTGTCGCTGATGTGGTACTTCAGGGCATGGAACTTTTTATTCCTTCCTCTGTAGTGCCCATTGGAGGGAAATCTCAGCCATGGTTTGGTCGCTCCTATAAAATAGCATCATGCTATCAAACACTGGGCTGACGCATCAGCGTTCCGGGATGTAAACACCAGCGCTCTAAAAAAGAAGTATAATTCCACCTCTAGGTCCTCCAAAAGAGTCATTGCCAAGGCAAAGTCAGAGCACATAGGCAGAATTGGCGAGAAACTAGTTCGCCTTCCTTCTGGAACCCGTGCATTCTGGTCTCTCGCCAAAGCTGTCCATGGGAATTTCTGTCAGCCATCTCTTCCATCTGTGCACCGGGAGGACGACTCACTGGCTCATACCGCAAAGGAGAAAGCCGATCTTCTAGGCTCTTTCTTTGCGTCCAACTCGACCCTCGATGACGGAGGGAGTACGCCTCCAACCATCCCGTGGTGTGAGTGCTCCATGCCGGAAGTGCAGTTCACACAGCACTCGGTTCAGAAAGCACTCCTCTCCCTGGACAAGTCGAGTGGGCCTGACGGAATCCCCCCAATTGTGCTGAGGAAGTGTGCTCCAGAGTTGGCACCGGTTTTAACGCGTCTTTTCCGGTACTCCTACTCCCTAGGCGTAGTCCCAAAATCATGGAAGACGGCTTTCGTCCACCCGATCCCTAAAAAAAGCGACCGCTTAGACCCGTCCAACTACCGGCCTATCGCTATCACCTCCTTGTTCTCCAAAACAATGGAGTCCATTGTAAACTGCCAGATCATGAGGTACCTTGAGGACCACCAGCTGATTAGTGACCTTCAATACGGTTTCCGCCGTGGTCGGTCAGCTGGTGATCTTCTGGTCTACCTAACTCACAGATGGGCGGAGGCAGTAGAGTCCAAGGGGGAAGCATTGGCCGTTAATTTGGACATTGCGAAGGCCTTCAATCGGGTTTGGCACAAAGCGCCTCTTTCGAAGCGCCCTTCCTATGGGCTTCCCGAGAAATTGTGCGATTGGATCACCAGCTTTCTTTCAGATCGGGGCATCAAGGTCGTTGTAGACGGTACAAGCTCCGATTGCAAACCTATTAAAGCTGGTGTTCCACAAGGCTGCGTGCTATCTCCAACGCTGTTTCTTCTGCATATCAATGATACGTTGCAAACCGTAACCGTAACATTCATTGCTATGCAGATGACAGCACTGGTAATGCTCTTTACACCGTCCGAGCCAATATTTCTCGGCAAAACGTCTCCGAGTGCCGGAACAAACTTGTGTCTGAAGTCGAGTCTTTTCTGAACAGAGTCTCGGATTGGGGGCGACTAAATCTAGTCCAGTTTAACCCCCAGAAGACACAAGTTTGCGCATTAACCGCTAAAAAGTACCCCTTTGTCGTATCTCCTCAGTTTCCAGGCACTCCCCTTATTGCCTCAGCCAGTGTCGGAATCCTCGTCGTCGACATATCGAGTGACGTGCAGTTTCGTGGTCACTTGGAAGAGAAGGCCAAATTGGCCTCTAAAAAGCTTGGCGTGCTCAGCAGAGCGGGACAGTATTTCATGCAGGCACACCGCCTGCGACTTTACAAGGCGCAGGTTCGGCCGCACATGGAATACTATTCCCATCTCTGGGCTGGGGCTCCCCAGTACCAGCTCCTTCCACTTGACCGCATCCAGCGCAGAGCGGCTCGAATCGTCGACGATCGAGTGCTTTCCGATCGGCTCGATTCATTGGCGCTGCGAAGAGATGTTGTATCTCTTTGCATTATCTTTCGCATATACCATGGAGACTGGTGAGAAAGGAACTGTTTGGATTAATCCCAGCCGCCAAATTTCGTGAACGCACTATGCGGCAAACGTCCCGATACCATGCACACCATCTGGATGCTTGGCGGTCCACCACTGTACGTTTCAAGAGGAGTTTTCTTCCGCGTACAACCTCTCTGTGGAATAGTTTACCACCAGCGATTTTTCCGGACCGATACGAACTGGGGACCTTCATGAAAAGAGCTTACTCCTTTCTAAAGGGCCGGCAACGCATCTACAATTCCCCTGGTGTTGCAGTTGATCATGGGCGGCGGTAGTCACTTAACATCAGGTGAGCCGCATGCTCGTTTGCCCCCTCTTCTATAAAAAAAAAACATAACAATAGAAGACAAAATTTATGTTTTAAGTGAAAAGACTATAGGAGACTTGGACCTAACATAACTAAACTAGGGACTAAAACAGGGTTGTGTCATGTCTTCCTGGCTGTTCATACTGTATCTCGACAGCTGTTTACAGAAGCTGAAAAATAGCTGTTTGGGTGTGAAATTGGGTGACATAAAAGTTAATTGGCTGCTGTATGCTGATGATGCAGTGCTTATTGCACCATCAGAAGCAGAACTGCAGGCATTAGTCACGTGTATGAAAGAGGAATGTGAAATTAAAGGTTTCCGTTTGAATGCTAATAAAACTAAGGTTCTGGTATTTGAAAAGGACGAAGAGAGAACGAAATGTGAAATATGGGTAAATCAGGAATGTCTAGAACAGGTAAATGAAATTGTATACTTGGGGAGTGCTTTCAGCCGGTATGGAAGATGTGATTTAGATGTGGATAGGCGTGTCGCTGCCGGAAACAAAGTCAATGGTGCCCTGAATGCATTAGTAAAAAGGCAAGGCGTGGTGAAGAGTGCACGCCTTGCAATACATAACGCAGTGTTGGTACCGACTTTGTTATATGGCAGCGAAACCTGGGTATGCCAGAAGAAGCATAAAAGCAAGTTGAATGCAGTGGAGATGCGATCTCTTCGTAAAATGTGTGGCGTTAGCATAGCCGACCGAAAGCGAAACGAAGAGATTCGCAATATGGCAGGATTGAAAGATGACCTTATCACAAAAATTGATAGGGGCGTATTCCAATGGTTTGGGCACGTTGAACGAATGAGTGAAGACCGAATGGTGAAGAAAATATATAGAGCGAAAGTAAATATTAAAAGGTGTCGAGGTAGACCGAGACTAACTTTCGAAGACCATGTGAGCAAATTGCTCGAAGAGGGGAGGGTCAAGAGTACTCGGATACCTAGACGTGCATATATGAAGAAGTTAATGAACCTGAAAGAAGCGAAAGAGGTACGTAAGGATCGTGACACTTGGCGATCTGTTCTCTCTGGCTACCCCGTTAGGGATTGTGCGTGAAGATATGTAAAGTAAAGTAAAGACTTGGACCTGCCTAAACCGCACAGAACCAACGATAGAGATTCTGTAAGGACAACATAACTACATTATTATAATGAACCCTATCAGCGACACGCTTACGACGCCATAATAAATAGCGTTGAAAACAAAGAAGGCTTTCAATCATTTTTTTATCGTTGCACCCCGTGGAACTGGAAAAACTTACCTAATAAATTTAATATTAGCAAAAATTCGATCAACAGGTAAACTGGCTCTTGTGGTGGCTTCTTCCGAAATAGCCGTGACTTTATTTAATGGTGGGAAAACTGCCCATTCCACATTTAAACTGCCCCGAACTCAAGCACTAAGCTCTAACCATTCGGCTGTTGAGAAGTTTAATTCTTTAGCAAAATTACCAATTATACTCTTCGAGCAAGACAAGCTTGTTGCTCCCCTGAATTTTCCCAGAAATGAGACCTAGCTATATCTATTTTTCGTAAACCCATATATTGTAAAATTCATCTAAACTTTTAGAGCTACTTTTAAGAACGCTATTTCAAATAAATATCATATATTTATTCATAGTATAATGGTATAGATAGATAATTTATGTAATAAAATACCTACTCATGTAATAAAATTGATTTTTAATATTTTTATCTGCAAAATAATGAAAATTTTATAACTTTATTTAAATATGCAAAAATTAACAAATCATTAGAATCCAATTAGAAATAAACAAATTTATTATGACGTGAGTATAGTACGATGATGGTGGTAAAATAATTAACATACACACAACACAGCCACCTGTTGGTTAACCCTACTGAATAATTAAAACGGTGCCTTAACAGTGTTTTAAAATAAGTAACACCAGGGTTAAAAAATCTTTAAAATAAACGGAAAAACAACAAGTTCACGTTTATTAGTTATCCCTTAGACAGATTTGACATGATCCGAAGTAGATAAATTTACCTATTCCTTTATAATCGTAGAGCTTAATTTCATAATTAATAATTAAAGCATAATTAATGCAACTATACAAATAGACGATGTAGGGGCGGTGTAAGAATATCCAATACCCTATATAGCGCAGTGGGTACCGTTAGAGGCGACAGAGAAAATTATACTAGGAGATGAGTAAAAGGGTCTTCTTAATAACAACTAGCATATAAAAAACTGCTGTTGCCACCCGCCTGCCAATCTTGGCAACTATGGCAAACATCCCCCTTATGAGGCACTCTATGAACACGCAAAGAAGAGATCCAATACCTCGTAACTTTACATTGGAAACAGAAAGAAAAAATAAACAGAAAATAAACACGCAGAAATAAAAGATGCTGTAAAATAAATAACAGCTGGTAATATGATGAATATATGGTTTTATACGTGGTGGAGCCATACTGCAGTTATATGAGTAGTATATTTGTAGCACAAATGGGTCAGCTCGACCGGGGAATGACCACGCTCTCACAGAATACCAGCGTAAAATAGTAGCTTAATGCTGCCATGTTACGTATGATGAGTGTAGAGAACCGGATACCCTTCTAACTAGAAACGAGGCATTCCATCTTACTCCTCACGGGTGACAACGCATCTGCATTTTAATTTGCAATCGAGGATAGATGTAGACGTCTATAGGCCGCAGAAACCACTTCGCATCAGGTGGACTGTGTGCTAGTTTGTCACTCTATTATATATAAAAAGATGAACTCAGATATTATAAAAAAAGCTTTACATTGGACATTCTCGGTATTCAAACCATTTTACAGTAAACTTACTGATGTCAAGCGGCACTACACAATGAACTTCTTGTTCATCATCATCATCCCATAAGAGTCCTACAGGCCATGGGTCTCTTCTATTGTAATTTGCACTAAGTTGTCACGCTTGTCAGGTGGATTTATCATCGCTGTACCAGAGGCTTCGTCTTAGTATTTTACGCTTGGCGTTTACGAATTATTTATACTGCCATCTATCTGAAGCTCACGACAACCATAATGATTTCTTATATTTACGCGAACACTACACATTGAAATAATACTAGTTTTTACGGAATTTATCGCGTACATTTAACTTTTTTACCCGACGTTTCGAGAGCTTTACAGCACCCATGGTCACGGGAAGGACTGAGATGTTCAACGTCCAGCTGTCATAGTTAACCGCGGTTACCATAGATTAAAATAGATCGGAACAAAAGTTAAAATTTTAATCTATGGTAACCGCGGTTAACTATGACAGCTGGACGTTGAACATCTCAGTCCTTCCCCGTGACCATGGGTGCTGTAAAGCTCTCGAAACGTAGGGTAAAAAAGTTAACTATACGCGATAAATTCCGTAAAAACTAGTATTATCTCACGACAACCATTTGACGAAATATGCCACCATTAGACGACTTAGAGAAAGAAAGAAAGAATACTATGTATTTTATTTCACACTATCACAACAATACAATAAAAATAAATACGGGTTAAAATAAAATATATGAAGTCGAATCGAGTTTAATTGAGCAAATTATTAAATGGTTAAACGAACTTACCTTAAGTGAAGTTCAAAAATAATTATACGAAGCTCCTACTGTCTTGCCCAACTTTCAAATCATTGGTATGTTGGTATATTTTGCTACCTTGATGTTCGGTGATCATGTGCGGGTTCTCTTACGTTGACAATTTTTGGACTTCTTTTGCCAAACCCTTGTGAGACTTTCTAGTACTTTTACATCTATTATTTTGTAACAAGTTTTTCATTATGTTATACTCATAGGGCTCAATAGCCCTTTGTAATAAAACTATACCATTAATTATCTTTATTTGATTGCTTCTAAATCTCAGTACCGCAAAATATTTTCTCATGTGAAAAAAAGAACAAAAACCTATGGTTTTTGACTCATTGACATTAAGGGGAAATACATAAAAGAAGAATCGTTCCCCAATCTAATATAACTGCCATGGTTTCTGGGTGATGCCTACAGAAACCCATTGTTAAGTATATACTAATTTTATTATTTCTCGTTACTAATTTGATCAAGTTTGAGCTTTGACACTACTTTATCATCTTGTTGAATAGACTTGAAAGACTTCCTCTGACTGTTTTTTGTTTACTTGGCTCAATTTTAGATTGTATGTTAAATTTCCATATTTTTATTTAATTTAAAGCATTGAATCGTCAATAGTTAAGAATAGAACCCTCTCTATCTCGTTAATATATGAAGCAGGATTTTTATCAACTCTGGGTAAAATTGTACAACATAAGTATTATTTAATTGTACCTAGTAAGTTAACTATTCATTATAACTATAGTGTTTTGCTCACAGTTTTGAATTGTATTCTACCATTCCCAAAAATATAAGCATATACTACTTAGTATCGAATAATATCTATGTAATTTATTCGCAATGAAGGACTAAAACCCAAATTTTGTCTCATTCCATTGGTTTCTCTCCATCCGGTTGAGAAGTGTCAATTTATATTTCAAACGGTTTTATGCGTTTAATGTTTTTTTTGTAATGTTATTAACTACCATCTAAGGTCAGAAATTTGCCACTGAATATATATTACATAACATTATATATACATTATTATACATAGTAAGGTTTAAAGCACAACATTATTAACCTCATTTTACTAATAGCAACCAAAATGGGTTATGCACAATATATTTAGTCACTATTTATATCATAAAATTTTTATAGTTCTTAAGTATTTTCACATAATTTCCTCTTACTACAACAATTTATTTTGTTGCTAACGTATTTTGGCAATCAGTGTATGCATCTGTCAGCATAACTCTATTGTGCTTTTACCATACCTAATTTTAGTTATGAAGGTGATAATAATAACATGATAGGTATGAATGATAACCATACTTAATTTTACTGAATAAATCCATCTTCATTTTATTTTTTAATTATTACTTCATATATTACTTATTTTTAACTTGTCATAACTTTTTAATATCTTACAATAGATTATTTCCTATAATTATTTTAAAATTTCTTTTAATTGTTTAATTTACCACTGTTTAATTAGTGAAGTATGTAAGTTTTATATTTTCCCAGATTGATATTTTATGTACCGCTGTAGGCCATTAATGCATTTGCAACTCGTCATTCTATTTAAAATCTAATGATGCTAAACACTTCTTTCTTCCTTGTAACTTGGGTTATATTAAATTACATAATACAGCTCGAATGCAATAAAGTGCCTATGTTTAATGTCAATTAATTAATTAATTAATATATATTTCTCTATATTATTTTCTCGTCTTATTATATTAATTGTTATATAATAATTATTACATTATATTCGTTTTACTATCTCAATAATAATAATTTATTGTTTATCCTCTTTACTGAGTTTTTTAATTATATTTTGTTAATTTTTTAAAATTGACAATAATCATGTCATGAAAGTCATGAAACATTTTACAGGCTATCTGTTGTCCTTTTATTATTCTTTAAATAATTTAACAAATTTATTGTAATTCAATCTGATGCTTACAATACTATTTTTGTTTTGCATATCTGTCAAATCTAGTTCCATTAGCAACGTGTGGAGCCAAATATATCACAAGGGATATAATTTGAATAATATGTTTGGTTCAATCTTTCAGATTTTTCTAAACAGCCTAAATGCTTATTTTTTACTCACTTTTTGCTTACTTATATTTTAAGTGTATTTAACTTGTAACCTTTTGATATTCCATATCAATGTAAAAATGTTCTCATATCACATTTTTTCTTACTTTCATGTCATATTATCCATCCATCCATTGCAGTCTATAAAAGTCCACAGCTGTACATAGGCCTACCAACACCCAAATGCCTGATAGAGGGGTGTCATATTATGTAGCTTTTTATTTTTTATTTTATGTGTCTACAAAATAATATGTAATAATATACTGTCTTTAGATTTAAAAATGCATCTATTAAATCCCATTTGTTTGGGAATTAACAATTTTAAGGACTAGTAAACTGACTCTCCCTTACACACCGGATACTTTTGTCCCAGAATTCAGTTAATATTTCTAACTTGTTCACCCAACTTTTTGTGGACATTAAAGGTTTCATTCATTCATTCATTCATTACAGCCATATTAGTACACTTTAGTTTTCAGAGATTGAGGTATACCTGAGATTGAGGTATACCTGACGAGAAGATGTGTCGTAATTTCCCGAACGCTGCCCAGCCGAGTTGAATCCGTCGATTGACCTCTCGGTCGAAGTTGGACTTACCTAGCCGGACTATTTGTCCCAGGTAAACGTACTCGTCAACAACTTCGAGCATAGTGCTCCCAACAACTACCGGCATAGGTGTAACATGGACATTAAACATGATCTTTGTTTTGTCCATGTTCATCTTAAGACCTATGCGTTGGGAGACACCATTGAGGTCATTGAGCATAGTGCTAAGGTCCTCCAGCGATTCTGCCATAAGGACTATATCGTCGGCAAATCGAAGGTGAGTGATGTACTCGCCATTGATGTTAATACTGTATCCTTTCCAGTCTAGTAGCTTGAGGACGTCTTCCAACGCAGCGGTGAAGAGTTTCGGGGATATATATTAAATATTACACAAAAATTGTAAAACTTAATTCATAATCGATAGTTTCACTGTAGGTTGTATGTATAATATTACGTTTAACTGCTGTTTAATTATGAATAGCACCCAGTTACTTTTTTAACTTATTATATTCTAAATGTTTGGATATATATGTCAAAACTTTATTGATTTTGTGATAAGTTTTATGTGTTTTATATTTTCATTTTATTATATTATTTAATATGTTCATTGCAGGTTTCACTTATAAAGCAAATAAATAAATGAATAAAAAACATCTGAACAAATATAGATGCAGTAGGTGATGATTATATTAGTAAAAATACCCAAATTTTTACAGTAGTGGATTATTTAAAGGCATATCCAAACGTTTTGTCATCACACAACGATAAAGCAGCCGAGTAGAGCTTTTTCCTCCGACTTTTACACGCTTAACGCCAAAGGCACGCGACCATCTACGATTGGTTACTGAACCAATTTCAATAAAAACAAGATACTAGCCCAAGGTTATCACTATACTTGAACGAAAACCACATCAAAATTAAGTCAGATATTGTGGATATTAGCGTGCACAAAACCACAGACAAGCGGACAAAACTGCTTAAGGTTTTGTTATAATATATAGTGATATTTTGATATTCAAATATTGTCACCATAGACCAAGTGAATCAAAATCCTAGAAACTTTTCAGAAGATAATTCTCAACGGAGACATCACTCTTAATTTAACTATTAAATTACAGTACCCTACTCGTGAGAACAGTACAATGGACCTACTATAGAATAAGAAAATAAGTCAATGTATATTCGCAACACGTTCTTACTAACGTAACAATTTCAGTAAAAGTAGATTTGTGTGGACTAAGAAAATTTGAAAATTTCGTGTAAGTAGTACTTTATTCTTTAGTATAAAATATAAAGTTTTAAGCGTTTGTTTATTCGGTCAAATTAATGGTTTAAAACATTTTGTTACGTGAGACGTGTTTTTGCATTCAACTATAAACCCCAAATGTAAAAAAGTAAAAAATAAAGATTAAAATAAACTAAGTTTATTTTTAAATTTATGTGATTTTTAATGTTCAGAAAATTGTCAATAATAAAAACAAAAATATCTAAATATAATATAATACATTTAAACTAAGTATAGCCATTCAGCGAGGAATCGCAGCAAGCGTCCTTAGCACTATACCGCAAGGAAAAGGACTGTATGATAATTTGTGTTTTACTTTCTTTTAAGGTATAATATTTTAAAAAAAGGATATTTAAAAGATATTTATATTTTTTGGGGAATTCAACCTATTATTTCAAATTTAAAATCCAAGCTGAATGTCTGGTATCTGGACGGCGGTACATTGGGAGGTAAAGCAGATGACGTCCTCAGTGATTTTACTTATATTTTTCAAAATTTTAAAAATACCAATAAATGTGAAATATTTATTTCCAATAATTTATCTAATTCTAACAGAGATACCTTAATTCAAAATTTTAATCAGATTTCTCCAGGAATAAAAACTGTTAATACGGAATCAGTTTACCTGCTCGGTGCTCCGTTGTAATTCGATAGTACAAAACCTGTTTTAAAAATAAAATTTGATCAATTATCAAATCACGTTAATAAATTATATATCTTAAACACCCATATTGCCCTTACTATTTTAAAATATTGTCTCCTTGTACCTAAATTTACATACTAACTAATTATTACGCTCAAGTCCAGCCTGGAAATGTTCGGATATTTTGAAAGCTATTGATGGTAATCTTATAATTACTTTGGAAAAAATTCTAAATTTGAGATTAAATACAATAGCCTGGAATCAAGCCACGTTACCTATTAAGTTTGGTGGTATCGGTGTAAGAAACATTTCTAGCGTCGCATTGCCTGCTTTCCTTGCTTCCGTGCATAGTGTCAATGATCTATGTAACACAATTTTAAATAATAAACTAGACCAGTGCTTTGCTGCGGAGGCAAGGCAAACATGGCTAACGCTCTGTCCCTTTGAATGAATTTCCGGTATGTGACATTATCAAATCATCAGCACGCAAACGAATATGGCAACAGTGCGAAGCCATCTTATCAGACGAAAGCACAATGGCTCAATGAAAGTCTTTGAAGCACTTAATAGAACACTCCAAGATCTACGACATAATACAAGCTTAATGGGAAGTGCGTTGTTAATATTTAACATCAAACGGATTGTCTTTCAATTTTAAGCGATTAGAATTCTCGGTCAAGTTGGTTGTCAAGTGGTGACCATCATTAAAGCACAGGGCCAAACATTCCACCATTGTAGCGTTAATTTGAGAGAATCATTCTTTTCACAAGGTCAGTTGTACGTCGCATGCTCAAAAGTTTTATCGCGAAGATTATTTATTTAAAGTCCAAATAATAAATTAACAAATGTAGTATATAAGGAAGTATTGTAAACAAAAATTTAAAAACTATAATCGTTCATAAAACTGTAAATATGTATATGTTTAATAAAACATAATATTATTTATTTAAACAATATACTTTGAAATTTGATTTATAATAAAATAATTATATGATAATTAATAAGATAGCTAGTCAGTCGATTTTGTATACACTATATATGATCATTTAATGGTACAAATATTTGTGTATATATGTAAGGTAGAAAAACTGATTTAATAACCATTAAGGAAACGATGTATTTTGACCCGGGCGATGCCGGGTTTCGCTTCTAGTAATATGAATTCATGAAGTTATTTTAAATTTGCACAAAAGAGGCTAAAAAAGAGTTATAATTGCGAATAGAAGTTATTCTCATCCTCAAAACCATCAATTTTCCTTGTACACTGGGTACTCTGATAACTACCTTCGAGGATTTTAGTTACTTATTATATGTAAGCTAGGGTTTGACTACAATACCACCTGATGGTAAGATGTGATGAAGCTAATGATGGACGGTAGTTGGGTTTATAAATCAATGCTATCATTATCATCGTCAGAAATGACTCGCTGATAATATCACAGAACTTAAAGCACATCCATTTTAGTAAGTCTTAAATATTAGACGATGAAAAAACAAGAGAAAATATGTGGTATACAAAAAGTTATGCAAAACTAATACATATTACTTTGTATTAGGTATATAAACAAATCTCTAAATATTACACTAAGCTACATAATATCATATAACTGAATCATGGATTAAGTAACTAATTGTGAAACGTCGCTTAACTTTTGCTAATTAATTAAGAGAGCTTTATCTCCAAAGCTAATTATTAGATATTCCTCATTGAATGTAAACTTGAAACTTAGTTAGCCAAGTAAGTAATGCGTTCATAATACTTGTTCATAAGGATATTAATGAAACGAGGGTTGATCAAAGAAAAGAGAATGTGGTATTCTGTAATTTGTTCAATAAGGCTGTTAACTATCTTTTATTTACAATACACAATATTGTTAGGGGGAATACGCAATGAAACGGACGCGTTATGAAACGGACACTTACGATATCTCGAAAATTTTTAACGAAAATTTTCATTTCATTTGTTTGTTGGCAGCACTGATGACCATAGACAAACCCACAATAATGACAGCTACCGGCGGCCATTATTTTGTTTACTTTTTCGCGTGTTCTTCAACACTTGAGTTTTGTAAAAAATAACGTATATTTGCCAAATGGTTTAAAATTCGATAATAACTTGGGTCACTATTGTGATAATCGTATTTGTTGTGATATATTCTCAAAAATACATGGAACGGTGAGTTATAATCTTATTAATACTTATTTTATGGAATTTGGTTATATATGTATTTAAGGTTAGATTTGCAATGAATTGGACAGGTACAGTCGTGTTGAAACGGACGTCCAATTCAATGCGTCAGTGCCTGTCCGATTCATTACTCCTGTATACCTAGTCTCTTAAATTGGTTTTCTTTGTTCATAAGATGCCACCAAAGAAGAGAGTTCGTCCAGAGAAAGCGGCAATAGAGTCTGCTGTGAAAGAAGTATTAAATAAAGGCCAATCCATTCGCTCAGTAGCTTCAGCATATAAGATATCGAAGTCTTATTTGGCGGATATCGTTAAAAAAGCTAAAGAGTCTTCAACTACGTTCACTCATAATCCCAATATTGGAAATAGAAGAATTTTTTCTCAGGAACAAGAAGAACTATTAGCCGATTATTTAAAAAGATCTTCAAAGATGTGCTATGGGCTCACTACAATCCAGGTGAAGGAGCTTGCTTATCAATTTGCAGTTGCAAATAATATAGCGCCCGAAAAGTGGATTGAGCGACAAAAGGCTACGAAGGATTGGTTTCGTGGTTTCATGAAAAGGAATCCATCTTTATCAGTACGTAAACCAGAAAATACTTCTCTGTCCAGGGCTACATCTTTTAACCAAGAAAACGTTGGTAAGTTTTACGAAAATCTTGCAAATATATTGAATAAGAAGAAAATTGAACCTCATATGATATGGAACCTTGACGAAACTGGATTTTCGACAGTGACTAACCCACCAAAAGTAGTTGCAACGCGAGGCTGTAAACAAGTTGGACAGGTGACATCGGCAGAGAGAGGACAGTTAATCACAATGCTTGGATTCATTAATGCTTCAGGTGGCACCGTACCTCCGGTATTTGTGTTTCCTAGAGTCCATTTCAAGGAATTCATGTTACAAGGCGGTCCAAAAGAGTCACTCGGCTTAGCCAACCCAAGTGGTTGGATAACAGAAGAGAGTTTCTACAAAGCCATGATACACTTCATCAAATTCGTAAAGCCGTCTGAGGAAAACCCCTGTTTGATACTATGTGACAATCACTCTAGCCACATAACAATCGACGTTGTCACATTGGCTAGAGATAATTATATAACAATCTTAACGTTTCCACCTCACTGTAGCCATCGCCTCCAACCGCTTGATGTTTCTGTTTATGGACCATTTAAAGCTCGGTATAGGGAGGCCATGAATGCATGGATGTTATCTAATCCCGGAAAGACAGTATCGATTTACGAAGTGGCTCAATTTGCCAATACAGCGTATACTGCCGCATTTTCATGGAAAATGCTATCGCAGGATTTCAAAAAACTGGTATTCATCCATTTAATAGAAATACGTTTACTGAGGATGATTTTTTGACATCTTTTGTCACTGACAGACCTGCAGCTGAGCTCCCTAATGCTGAAGTATCAACTGATAATGCTCCTGGAACTTCTGCTGAAATACTATCTACTGTCGATGCTCCCGATACCTCTGCTGCTATCTCTTCTAGCTTCACTCCACAAATAACATACTCAGAATCGAATCCATCAACCATGGTTTTATCTCCTGAATGTATCCGACCTTATCCAAAGGCATTGCCTAGAAAGAAAACTCAGAACCAACCTAGGAAGATGAAAAGCACGGTTATAACTGACACGCCTGAGAAGGACGCATTAATTGAAAAACATTTTGCTAAAAAAAAAATTCAAAAAAGGAAGCAAAAGATGAAAACTTCCAAAAACATGAAAAAGCTAATACAGACATTTTCAGAGTCGTCAGATTCCGATTTTTCACTCCGAGAATCAGATGATTCCGATATTACGTCTGATGGCTCTACATATAATCTATCATCTTCATCTACATCTAAGGCTAAGAGAAAATGCAAGGCGAAAAGCACCGCAAAAAAAAGCAACAAAAATGATGACTATTGCACTGTTTGTAATGGGGCTTATTTATGCAGCAGTGTCGACTGGTTAATGTGTACTATTTGTAAGAAATGGGCACACGAGACATGTGGTCTGAAGGGTATGAACAATTATTTTTGTAATAATTGCAATTAATACTCCAACTTGGTAACGGGAAGACTGATTACTTTTAATGTATGGGTATAAAATTATAGGATATAAGTAAACAGTTTATGATTTTTAGTTAGTCCTAATATTATTAAGGAATATTTTTGATACCTACTTATATTGTTTTACCATAATGAAGCCAGGATCTCATTTTTGTTAGAAGATTAAGAAGAGTCTAATTATTTAATGTCGTTTTTTTTGTAATTGTTAAATTTTTTGATCTCATTTTGTTTTGTACCAAAGTGTTTGATTTGTTTAAATAAGGGTTATAATGTAAAATAAAATAATTTATGAAACCTTGCGTATTTATATAGCAAAAAGTATAACATTGGTTCCTAGTCCGTTTCAAGACACCCTTTGTCCTGTTCAATGCTTCTGTGTCATGAAACGGACAATTAGCGAGTTAAAAAAAAACCTAAAATATTTCTTAAAATAAATTTCATTTTCATAAAAGATGTTGTATTACTAATACTATAATACCTCCGAATTTTTTAAGGACAGATAACGAGTTTCTAAGATTTTAATTACAGTATCTAATAATACTCCAAAGTTAAACGTCCGTTTCATTGCGTATCTCCCCTATATTTAAAAATGGATAAGACTAGTTTTATCTATTAGTAGAATTTTCGTGGTCTCAGAACAAAATTACATTCACTTTTTATGTATATACTTACTATATGATATAATAATACTAACTGAAACGTGGCTGCGTGCAGACAACATAACCGATAACGAATACACAGTCAATAGGTATAAGGTATTCCGTGCGGATTGAGATCGAGCGGGAAGCAGCCGTCGTGATGGAGGTGGCGTGTTGATCGCAATCCAGCGCACACTGTGCTCTGCCGGCTGCGCACCTGCAGCTATGACATTCTCCCCGCTTCCACCCGTTATCGACCAAATACTCAGCAATTTTAAAGTTGCGAAAAAGTGTTTCTATATAGGTGCAGTTCATATTCCGCCAAAACAATGCCATGAGGCTTATCTTAGTTACTTAAATATGTTACAAAATAAGTAGCTTGACGTGAATACGTACTAGTGTAACAGATTATTTTATTGTAGGAGATTTTAATTTACCTGACTGAATAACTGAATAACGATTCCTATGGGCAATATCCTTGTATCAGCGATCTTAACCAATCTCACATACAAATAAATAATTTTATGGCGGTATTAAATTGCTATCAATTAAACTCTTTAAGAAACGACAAAGAGTGTATTTTGGATCTTATTTTCACTAATAAAACAGACAGTGAGTTGTCATCGATATCAAATGCATTAGTTCCTGCGGATAAACATCACCCACCTTTTTGTGTATCGGTTGCGTATGATGCAAAACACGGATACATCCGGCTTAAACCATATCTCAACTACTGTTACAATGTGAAATGTACGATGTTTGTACGATGACTGTTACGATGTGCGAAAATTGATTCGAATTTCTTACTTTTAAATAAAAGTGCTGAGGAAGCAATTTAATTATTTTACGAAAAACTTACAGTATTGTTAATTTACATGTACCCAAAAAATATATTAGGTCTTCTTCGTATCCTACCTGGTTTACTCCTGAATTAATAAATATATTGAATAAAAAAATCGGATTAAAGAGCACCTCCCGCCCTCCCTCAATTGCGTGCACCAATCCCGTCACCACTAATCCCTAATCCCAGCACCACCACTCCCAACACCACTACTCCTGGCATCACTACTCCCAACACCACTGTTCCAGGAAAGATCACCATCGACGATAATACGACACGTGTTTCGCCTCTACACGAGGCATCTTCAAGTGATGTAGACTCTGCGGCGGCTGACCGCTAAGTCTTAGCGCTAAGACTTAGCGGGCATATATCATAATAATATGTATATATATATATAATAGATAATAATATATTTCCGCAAAGTGATGCCTGATTATATCAATTATCTTTAAGTTCCTTTTACAGAAGTAACTCATTACATCATTATGTAAATCTCTATGTATAAAAATCAATCTCTCCGTTAGTCTCGCTAAAACTCGAAAATGGCTCGAACAAAGTTGATGAGACAAGAAGAATAAGAACAGATTGTGGATGTTGTTGAGATTCAGAAATTACCCGTGCGAAGCCGGCGTGGATAGCTATCTCACCTTGTCGTATTTATGCAGAACAACAGCTGCTACTGTTTATGAATTAAGACCCTCTTAAGCTCTGAATGTAATGTTTTAAGTATTTACACTTTAAATAGTTTAACAGCATTCTTGACTTTGCTTAAGCCCCTAAAACGAATAAACTAGCTTTCATTTAAATTTATAATGAACTGCCAACCAGTAAATCGCGGCTCGAATAAATTTAACATTATAATTAACTTAACGAATTTGTAAGGAATTTTCCTCCTTATAGAATTCTTGAGGGTAAAATAAATATTTGTGCGCAAAATTGTTTTATGGGATCTACAATGTTCATGGACCGGATTAATTAATTTATAAGAAAAAAATACATTAGGAGGGAATTTTTTTGCAATTTTTGTTAAGGGTATATTTTGACTGTCTTATTATAAGACACTGTTTAATAATGTAAATTTAATTACATACAATCTAGTAGCATTTTCATAACAAGTGCAAGTCACACATACTTATTCTAGTATCACATTCTTTATTGAGAGCATCACATTCAAAATTGTAGCAGTAGTAGTAGAAATAAGTTATTGTAAACTAAAAAAAAAACAATTTGCAACAATTGTAAAAAGCAATTAATTTTAAAGATGTTTGTAAATGGTTTCCGTATAATTATGAGTTTTGTGTTGTCTGCTTCGTTCATCCTCTATACGAAATTTTGTTTTGTTCTATTGCATTAGATGTCTCTTTTTATTTTCGCTTTATTTAGGAAAGTACTTACGTCCGTTATGTATCATTCCTACTAGGTACTCCAATTATACTCCCTCCTTGTCCTAGACATTTTTAATAATTGTAGTACGCCGCATTCCATGCCAGCATCACAATTTATCCAAGCTCGCTAAAAAAAAATTTAAAGCTGTATATCTGGCAACACTGTATCAACCCGTCTGTCAATGCAACTTCATTACGTTTCTTTGTGCCAGCCATCACGGTGTGTTTTTATAATTTTTGTTGTAAAAATTTACCTAATATGTTTAGTGTAAAATCAAATATTTTGTATCCAAAACCTACTAGAAATAAATTTATTACGTATCTGCGTGGTAATAATTTGATTATGTACCTACTTGGGAAAGGAAGATATTCAAAATGGAGCCAACCGATCAAAGGTAAACAAAAATCCTATTGTTCAAGGTACGCGCACGTGTATATAAAATAAATAAAGTTAAAACATTTATTAAATAATAAAATCAGATTCACTGTGCCCATTTATTAACAAGTATGATAAATTATCGAACAAATTCACTATTAAGGGTTAATAACATAACCTCGTCACTCATATAATATGAAATAGTAAATAGGTATTTTAACCTATAAATGTGGGTTGAGATACATTGTACAGAGATACGTTGAGAAATTTTAAGTGATATATATTAATGTTTTTCTTACTTTCGTTTACGTTAGTAAATGAATGCGGCGTACTACAATTATTAAAAATGTCTAGGACAAGGAGGGAGTATAATTGGAGTACCTAGTAGGAATGATACATAACGGACGTAAGTACTTTCCTAAATAAAGCGAAAATAAAAAGAGACATCTAATGCAATAGAACAAAACAAAATTTCGTATAGAGGATGAACGACGCAGACAACAAAAAACTCATAATTATACGGAAACCATTTACAAACATCTTTAAAATTAATTGCTTTTTACAATTGTTGCAAATTGTTTTTTTTTTAGTTTACAATAACTTATTTCTACTACTACTGCTACAATTTTGAATGTGATGCTCTCAATAAAGAATGTGATACTAGAATAAGTATGTGTGACTTGCACTTGTTATGAAAATGCTACTAGATTGTATGTAATTAAATTTACATTATTAAACAGTGTCTTATAATAAGACAGTCAAAATATACCCTTAACAAAAATTGCAAAAAAATTCCCTCCTAATGTATTTTTTTCTTATAAATTAATTAATCCGGTCCATGAACATTGTAGATCCCATAAAACAATTTTGCGCACAAATATTTATTTTACCCTCAAGAATTCTATAAGGAGGAAAATTCCTTACAAATTCGTTAAGTTAATTATAATGTTAAATTTATTCGAGCCGCGATTTACTGGTTGGCAGTTCATTATAAATTTAAATGAAAGCTAGTTTATTCGTTTTAGGGGCTTAAGCAAAGTCAAGAATGCTGTTAAACTATTTAAAGTGTAAATACTTAAAACATTACATTCAGAGCTTAAGAGGGTCTTAATTCATAAACAGTAGCAGCTGTTGTTCTGCATAAATACGACAAGGTGAGATAGCTATCCACGCCGGCTTCGCACGGGTGATTTCTGAATCTCAACAACATCCACAATCTGTTCTTATTCTTCTTGTCTCATCAAATTTGTTCGAGCCATTTTCGAGTTTTAGCGAGACTAACGGAGAGATTGATTTTTATACATAGAGATTTACATAATGATGTAATGAGTTACTTCTGTAAAAGGAACTTAAAGATAATTGATATAATCAGGCATCACTTTGCGGAAATATATTATTATCTATTATATATATATATACATATTATTATGATATATGCCCGCTAAGTCTTAGCGCTAAGACTTAGCGGTCAGCCGCCGCAGAGTCTACATCACTTGAAGATGCCTCGTGTAGAGGCGAAACACGTGTCGTATTATCGTCGATGGTGATCTTTCCTGGAACAGTGGTGTTGGGAGTAGTGATGCCAGGAGTAGTGGTGTTGGGAGTGGTGGTGCTGGGATTAGGGATTAGTGGTGACGGGATTGGTGCACGCAATTGAGGGAGGGCGGGAGGTGCTCTTTAATCCGATTTTTTTATTCAATATATTTATTAATTCAGGAGTAAACCAGGTAGGATACGAAGAAGACCTAATATATTTTTTGGGTACATGTAAATTAACAATACTGTAAGTTTTTCGTAAAATAATTAAATTGCTTCCTCAGCACTTTTATTTAAAAGTAAGAAATTCGAATCAATTTTCGCACATCGTAACAGTCATCGTACAAACATCGTACATTTCACATTGTAACAGTAGTTGAGATATGGTTTAAGCCGGATGTATCCGTGTTTTGCATCATACGCAACCGATACACAAAAAGGTGGGTGATGTTTATCCGCAGGAACTAATGCATTTGATATCGATGACAACTCACTGTCTGTTTTATTAGTGAAAATAAGATCCAAAATACGCTCTTTGTCGTTTCTTAAAGAGTTTAATTGATAGCAATTTAATACCGCCATAAAATTATTTATTTGTATGTGAGATTGGTTAAGATCGCTGATACAAGGATATTGCCCATAGGAATCGTTATTCAGTTATTCAGTCAGGTAAATTAAAATCTCCTACAATAAAATAATCTGTTACACTAGTACGTATTCACGTCAAGCTACTTATTTTGTAACATATTTAAGTAACTAAGATAAGCCTCATGGCATTGTTTTGGCGGAATATGAACTGCACCTATATAGAAACACTTTTTCGCAACTTTAAAATTGCTGAGTATTTGGTCGATAACGGGTGGAAGCGGGGAGAATGTCATAGCTGCAGGTGCGCAGCCGGCAGAGCACAGTGTGCGCTGGATTGCGATCAACACGCCACCTCCATCACGACGGCTGCTTCCCGCTCGATCTCAATCCGCACGGAATACCTTATACCTATTGACTGTGTATTCGTTATCGGTTATGTTGTCTGCACGCAGCCACGTTTCAGTTAGTATTATTATATCATATAGTAAGTATATACATAAAAAGTGAATGTAATTTTGTTCTGAGACCACGAAAATTCTACTAATAGATAAAACTAGTCTTATCCATTTTTAAGTATAACAATATTGTGTATTGTAAATAAAAGATAGTTAACAGCCTTATTGAACAAATTACAGAATACCACATTCTCTTTTCTTTGATCAACCCTCGTTTCATTAATATCCTTATGAACAAGTATTATGAACGCATTACTTACTTGGCTAACTAAGTTTCAAGTTTACATTCAATGAGGAACATCTAATAACAAGCTTTGGAGATAAAGCTCTCTTAATTAATTAGCAAAAGTTAAGCGACGTTTCACAATTAGTTACTTAATCCATGATTCAGTTATATGATATTATGTAGCTTAGTGTAATATTTAGAGATTTGTTTATATACCTAATACAAAGTAATATGTATTAGTTTTGCATAACTTTTTGTATACCACATATTTTCTCTTG
The DNA here is from genome assembly GCA_036936625.1 of Parnassius smintheus behrii. NCBI lineage: Eukaryota > Metazoa > Arthropoda > Insecta > Lepidoptera > Papilionidae > Parnassius > Parnassius smintheus. Next base: position 5,199,572 of record JAUPFT010000012.1, read on the forward strand.
TTTTTTCATCGTCTAATATTTAAGACTTACTAAAATGGATGTGCTTTAAGTTCTGTGATATTATCAGCGAGTCATTTCTGACGATGATAATGATAGCATTGATTTATAAACCCAACTACCGTCCATCATTAGCTTCATCACATCTTACCATCAGGTGGTATTGTAGTCAAACCCTAGCTTACATATAATAAGTAACTAAAATCCTCGAAGGTAGTTATCAGAGTACCCAGTGTACAAGGAAAATTGATGGTTTTGAGGATGAGAATAACTTCTATTCGCAATTATAACTCTTTTTTAGCCTCTTTTGTGCAAATTTAAAATAACTTCATGAATTCATATTACTAGAAGCGAAACCCGGCATCGCCCGGGTCAAAATACATCGTTTCCTTAATGGTTATTAAATCAGTTTTTCTACCTTACATATATACACAAATATTTGTACCATTAAATGATCATATATAGTGTATACAAAATCGACTGACTAGCTATCTTATTAATTATCATATAATTATTTTATTATAAATCAAATTTCAAAGTATATTGTTTAAATAAATAATATTATGTTTTATTAAACATATACATATTTACAGTTTTATGAACGATTATAGTTTTTAAATTTTTGTTTACAATACTTCCTTATATACTACATTTGTTAATTTATTATTTGGACTTTAAATAAATAATCTTCGCGATAAAACTTTTGAGCATGCGACGTACAACTGACCTTGTGAAAAGAATGATTCTCTCAAATTAACGCTACAATGGTGGAATGTTTGGCCCTGTGCTTTAATGATGGTCACCACTTGACAACCAACTTGACCGAGAATTCTAATCGCTTAAAATTGAAAGACAATCCGTTTGATATTAAATATTAACAACGCACTTCCCATTAAGCTTGTATTATGTCGTAGATCTTGGAGTGTTCTATTAAGTGCTTCAAAGACTTTCATTGAGCCATTGTGCTTTCGTCTGATAAGATGGCTTCGCACTGTTGCCATATTCGTTTGCGTGCTGATGATTTGATAATGTCACATACCGGAAATTCATTCAAAGGGACAGAGCGTTAGCCATGTTTGCCTTGCCTCCGCAGCAAAGCACTGGTCTAGTTTATTATTTAAAATTGTGTTACATAGATCATTGACACTATGCACGGAAGCAAGGAAAGCAGGCAATGCGACGCTAGAAATGTTTCTTACACCGATACCACCAAACTTAATAGGTAACGTGGCTTGATTCCAGGCTATTGTATTTAATCTCAAATTTAGAATTTTTTCCAAAGTAGTTATAAGATTACCATCAATAGCTTTCAAAATATCCGAACATTTCCAGGCTGGACTTGAGCGTAATAATTAGTTAGTATGTAAATTTAGGTACAAGGAGACACTATTTTAAAATAGTAAGGCCAATATGGGTGTTTAAGATATATAATTTATTAACGTGATTTGATAATTGATCAAATTTTATTTTTAAAACAGGTTTTGTACTATCGAATTACAACGGAGCACCGAGCAGGTAAACTGATTCCGTATTAACAGTTTTTATTCCTGGAGAAATCTGATTAAAATTTTGAATTAAGGTATCTCTGTTAGAATTAGATAAATTATTGGAAATAAATATTTCACATTTATTGGTATTTTTAAAATTTTGAAAAATATAAGTAAAATCACTGAGGACGTCATCTGCTTTACCTCCCAATGTACCGCCGTCCAGATACCAGACATTCAGCTTGGATTTTAAATTTGAAATAATAGGTTGAATTCCCCAAAAAATATAAATATCTTTTAAATATCCTTTTTTTAAAATATTATACCTTAAAAGAAAGTAAAACACAAATTATCATACAGTCCTTTTCCTTGCGGTATAGTGCTAAGGACGCTTGCTGCGATTCCTCGCTGAATGGCTATACTTAGTTTAAATGTATTATATTATATTTAGATATTTTTGTTTTTATTATTGACAATTTTCTGAACATTAAAAATCACATAAATTTAAAAATAAACTTAGTTTATTTTAATCTTTATTTTTTACTTTTTTACATTTGGGGTTTATAGTTGAATGCAAAAACACGTCTCACGTAACAAAATGTTTTAAACCATTAATTTGACCGAATAAACAAACGCTTAAAACTTTATATTTTATACTAAAGAATAAAGTACTACTTACACGAAATTTTCAAATTTTCTTAGTCCACACAAATCTACTTTTACTGAAATTGTTACGTTAGTAAGAACGTGTTGCGAATATACATTGACTTATTTTCTTATTCTATAGTAGGTCCATTGTACTGTTCTCACGAGTAGGGTACTGTAATTTAATAGTTAAATTAAGAGTGATGTCTACGTTGAGAATTATCTTCTGAAAAGTTTCTAGGATTTCGATTCACTTGGTCTATGGTGACAATATTTGAATATCAAAATATCACTATATATTATAACAAAACCTTAAGCAGTTTTGTCCGCTTGTCTGTGGTTTTGTGCACGCTAATATCCACAATATCTGACTTAATTTTGATGTGGTTTTCGTTCAAGTATAGTGATAACCTTGGGCTAGTATCTTGTTTTTATTGAAATTGGTTCAGTAACCAATCGTAGATGGTCGCGTGCCTTTGGCGTTAAGCGTGTAAAAGTCGGAGGAAAAAGCTCTACTCGGCTGCTTTATCGTTGTGTGATGACAAAACGTTTGGATATGCCTTTAAATAATCCACTACTGTAAAAATTTGGGTATTTTTACTAATATAATCATCACCTACTGCATCTATATTTGTTCAGATGTTTTTTATTCATTTATTTATTTGCTTTATAAGTGAAACCTGCAATGAACATATTAAATAATATAATAAAGTGAAAATATAAAACACATAAAACTTATCACAAAATCAATAAAGTTTTGACATATATATCCAATTGCTAGTAAAAACTTGCCACAACAATATTTTGAATAAAAATTTAGAATATAATAAGTTAAAAAAGTAACTGGGTGGTATTCATAATTAAACAGCAGTTAAACGTAATATTATACATACAACCTACAGTGAAACTATCGATTATGAATTAAGTTTTACAATTTTTGTGTAATATTTACTTATTTTTTTAAGTAATAAACTTGAAATTATTGCTACAGTTAAAATTATTTTATTGTGTGATCAGTGATTACTCCATAAGGGGATATATGCAATAGGCCACTTCAGTCATTTATTATTTTGAGTTTTTATAAGCAATATACTGCAGCCTATCTCCCTTTTACTATCGCTGTCGCCTTATAAGACAATTACGAAATAAAAAGAAATTTTTACACCCGATACATAGCCGATTGTCTTTTTTAAAAATTACTATGATTAGTAGATATTATATTATCTACGTATGAAAATGAGAGCACAGCTTATTACACTCTAATAAAGTTCCATATACTAAACATATTTTATTCTTTATATATAACCCAATTAATTGTCTAACGTAATATAATAGTACGTAGGATTCGATGCAAGGGTTCCAACTCCTATGACATTTCAGCTTAATTATCCTTTGAGCTACTTTATTCTAGGTTCTACTGCATCTACCTCATTACGAAGCCTCTATCAAACAACTTCCGAATTTCTAATTTGCTGATCTCTTATAACTTATGTAGGTAGACCAGATATTTCATCATTATCGTCGACACTATACAGCCATTTACAAGGCTTCTGCCATATATAGGCCTTCCCCAAGAAAAAGATGTCTAAAATTAAATTATTCCAAATAAAGAAAAATTGCATAATAGTTTCTTAAGCAAACCTCTTTCACGCAAACGGCAGCTTAACTTGTTTTTTAATAAATCTTGTCGCGTGATATTTTGTACCACATAATGTATTGTTTAATAGGTTATGAAAGTCTTGTAATTGCATTGTGCATTTAAAATAACTTAATAACTGGATATTTAGGAAGGAAATTACAAAGGCTCTCTCTGTTTTATCGTGGTGGCCGTAGATAAATATTTTTCACCCAAATAGACCGTAAAATTCAACGGTAATTTTTCTTTTTCAGTGAAAAGGGTCTCCGTTCCGGACATTAAGTTGCTATTTGACGCTGGTGTTCTGTGAGAGCGTGGTCCTTCCCCGGTCGAGCCGACCCATTCGAGCTACAACTATACAATTAATGTAGCTGCAGCATAGCTCTACCACGTAAAAAACTTATATTATCCTCAAAAAATCTTGTAAGAAAATAAAAAAAATTATGACAGTGATTGCTATATCTTAACCTTAATAACGCACATTTAAAAAAATTGAAAAATTTTTTTGCGACGCGAGCTCGGTACTTAGGGCATCCCGACTCGGACAGGTTAGGTTAGAAGGAGATGGCGGGGTCCATTGGCTCGCTTCTTCTTTAACTTTGCCATATATTATACAGGGCTATTTTTCAAAAAGTAGCCAAATTTTATACTTAAGTTCAAATATATAAATAGTGATATAGTGATTATTGCAGTTTTTGAAAATCAGAGTAAGTCTTCTATTTAAAATTTTCCCAAATTTAATGTATGCCTTAACGAATGTGCGCATACGCAGTAAAACTAGTTAAAATAATATTTATAACATTTCAACGTATTTTGTATTTGAAAGATAAAAAGGACAGAATGTTTGATATATTTTAAAATAATGTTCTTCACCATTTGCCTATATTCAAACCTTCTCCACAAATTTGACCGGTTATTGCAAAATAACCCATAAACTACACAGTGGATTAGTCTTTTCTCTCCAATAGAATATTTTAACGAACAGGAGCCTAGTTCTAGGTGAAAGAAGTGTGTAAAAAAGTTATTCGTGTCATCAAAGCAATTATTATTAAAGATGTAAAAATAAATAGGCCAAGATCTGCTTAAAAATAATATAGCTGACCACTAAGACTTTTATTCAAACTCTTAGAGGATGGTTATCACAGATTCTATTTTTCCTGACAATGTCTGGTATATAGGCAACAAATGCGTCGTATTATTATTTTTTGGTTTTAAACGTAGTGGTGATGATATTAGTAGTAACAAGATAGTGCAGACAAATATGAGACAGGGATACCTCCCTACATCGAGTAATGAAACAAGATTAGCACCATTTTATTAGCAAGCAAATGTAAGCTTATTTATTTTCAAATATTTAATATAATGAACTTTAACGGTGTAACTAACGTCTTCTATTAATTATATGTTATATGAACTACATAGTTACTTTTATTTTTAATCAATAACTTTGCAGACTTTCTTACGACCTACATCTTAAAGTTGAAAGTAGAATATTAGAGGGCTGAAAATAAAAAAGTTATTTTATGCTCTACGCTGTCTTCTAATTCCGTCATAAAAATATGGTGCACTCGAGTTTATTGCAATTTAAAGTTAATAAACTTGTAAATAGTTTGCGAAGCGGTTTTGTTTTATAGCTTGATATAAAGTCAGTGCTTCATTGAAACAAATATGTCTTCTAGAAAAGACGTGTGTTTATTTGGATCATAACACATCATTAAGTTACTTTTAATTCGAATAAGTTTCATAGGGCATGAATAGTAACAACGTGAGTGTTAGTTAACCGCCTCCTTGTCATAAGTGTGACTGCTGACCGTTTTGTCTCGAGTTCGAATTTGGGATCGTGCCAAAATCAGCTACTGAGTGTTTCTGTCAAGAAATTCTCAATAGTAATAGCCAGGAGTATATAATTGCGCGGTGTTTCACCGCCTTGCCTCAGAAAGCATGTCAAGCATGTAAAGCTCTGAGAGGAGCAAGCATTTAATGAATGATCACTATATATAATATTCAGTGATTAAATTACTGGTTAAATTGTATTTTAACATTTTATTTTAAACGGCACGCGACAATGCAGAATTTGGCTTTGAAACAGTTATTTGTAAGGTCTACTGATAAATATTTGTGCTGGGTCTCATCTGTTAATGAGCAATTAATATATTTGAAATATCTCTACGATACATAAGATAACCGTATAGCAGAAAGGATAACGTTTAAAAGTTAAAAAACATGGATACATCAAAATGTGAAACTTACGTAATTAGTTCGCGCGTTACACTTAAATTAAGTGTGAATTTGAGTAAAATAATAGCTTACATAAAATGTAGAACTTTTCCTAACAAGTTCCGAAGATGTAACTCTCGATTAATTAGTAAAAGTTAAGACATTGATTCCCAAGTTATTTTAATAAAGGCAGCATCAGTTCTGAACTCGATTTTAGTTTTTTCTTTTCTATGATAGGTAATTTTAAGTAGTACTTTACAGCCTATGCGTTATAGCATGGAGCTGGTGAAAGTCTACTTTTAGTGTATCTAAACATAGACCAATATTAAATCGATTCAAAAGCTATACACAAAGCAAAGCAAAAACCATCGATTAGCTATCGATAAAAATTAAAACCGGAACATTCATTTCTTTATAAATTACAATGCATGTAAAGTTTAATACACATTATGATATTATAGTTACAAATTATACTATGTTGTATTAATATCATTATATCATAAAAATCTTCTTCTATTTTGTATTAATTGCAACATTTACCTTGACATTAAACCAATAACATTAATTGCCAGCATTTGTGATTTTTAGTACGGCGTTGATTGCACCAGTGAGTCAAACATCGGGGTAGACGGTAAAAATAATCGAGAGTTTAGATTACAAATAAAATAAAACAAAATAAAATAAGTTTTTGGTAACCATTTTGGCCACCATGAGTTATTCTAAAGTATTTTGACACAATGCGCAATTTGCTTTATAGTTATTTTTTGGAACTCAGCTGACGAAGAAATAATTTATCGTCCAAACATCGAAAAACCGCATATTCGTCTACGAGCTTTTGTCTTTTTCCGTTAATTAGAACTTGTTGAACGATTGGTTATCGTTCAACAAATTAATTTTCAGAATTACTTATTTTAATATTATTCTGGAAAAAAAAGAATAAACACTATGAATTCACAACGCATGCACTTTAAAAGATCCTCAAAAACTGAATCATAAAAAATTGCACATTCATTAATAATCACAAATAATGTACCTATCCGCTTGAAGAAATTGACTAGTGGAAACACTAACCTATAAGAACTATATTTTACTAAATGTACTTATCTAAAATATATATAACTTTGGTACTGTACTAATTGCTAGTAAAAGAATGAAATAATAAAATAAATCATGGTCGAATTGATGATGTCGATGCATAGCGTGATGGGGCGGGCGGCGTCACTTGTGTGAGAAAAAACGAAACAGCATGAATGATATCTTTATATATATCCAACACAATACGCGTAAAGCTTAAAATTTAATCCAAGTTTGGTGAAAAAATATGAAACGCCAAAGCTAAAAGATTTACATGTGCAGCAACAGTAACAGCTAACAGATGTATTTATTTTTGCTGTCATAATTATCGATCGAAGTACGGACTAAGGAGGTTAGTAAAAAAATAGGACGCTTTGGCGTCAAAAATCGAGGGTACATCGGAACGTGTTACCGGCCCCTAAAAATTAGGACGCTCCGCGCGAATCGGGACTCCTGGCAACACATAATATGTGTATAATCTATGATAGCGCGTATTATTTTGTATGAAGTAACTATCGGCCGTTTTGCATTTTCCAGTTCAGTTTATATTGCTTTTACTATCGATTATGGAGTTCATTGTTATGGTTTGAAAGGTTAAATTTAGCTATTTTTTATGTTTTTTTTTATTTAAAAAGCCAAAACTTACTTTCATTATTTACAAATTAGTCATTCGCTTTCGAGATTACTTTAAATGAAACTTCAAAATGGCGAAATAAATGTAAAATTATTTCATTTCATTTTCTATATTTTACCAAATTCTCTATTGATTTGTTTATCATTATATATATTTATATTACATTATATAAATGCAACGTAAGCTACTTATATTTTATATAAATGAATATGACGGTAGTGCACCACACATACTGAAATAAAATTATCTTGATTAAGATTACGTTTACGGAGTTTATCGGGTTTAATTTATTTCATTTTAATTCCCGACAATTCAGGTACTTTCCAGTACCCTTCGTCACGTGGGACTGAGGTGACTGACGTCCCGATGTCAGTGTTAACCCGGAGTGTCTTCAGCATTTTAATTTTTATTTATGGTCCGATTTACGCAGAATGAACTTACTGTGTCTTGAAGCCTTGCAATGGTATGCTCGGGTTTAGTTTTAATTTTATTAATTACAAAATCCCAAGCTAGTGGTTGCACCAAGGTTCCTACTCTATTGAAATTACGATGCTTATTAATTTCAACAGCCTTACCTATCGCATTTGGAAATCGGATGGAGAAATCGATGTTCTTTCGCGAGGATTTTCGGTTTATCAAATCTAATGTAATGGTGAGGGCCGTCTAGGATATTATAATCACAAACTACAGACAGTTGATGCTTACGTCAGCTATGTGTTCTTATACGCGGGTTCTAATTAATATTTTTGTTTGCCCTATATATGAGACACATTCATAATCAAGCCCGTGCACTCCTGCATCTGGTAGAGGAACATGACACTTGACGGATGGTAAGAACTGACTTATTTTTCCGGCGGCTCGTAGAATGTTCTAATAGAAACTCGCTTCAAGATGTAGCCGATCTTGTCTGTGACACCTCTGGCATACATATGTCAGAGGTGTCACAGATAAGATCTATACTAACTATCTATAGTATCTATAGTATCTATCAATACTAACATTAGTACAGCAGTCACACGCTCGACTGTGGCCTCTGTAGTCTCTATTTACATGCCTACCTGTAAAACACTGCATCTATATTATAACTAGGAAACTAGAGAAAAATAACATGCCATCAAAATATGCAGTACTACTTACCAATACTCAGCCTTACATCTGGCTACATATTCTGGAAGAAAGAGTTTTAGAAGCCAATAGATGGGGAAGCGATGGACTCACCTACAGGTGGAAGTGTATGTGGTGGTGGAAGTGAATGGAAGATACATTTTCCATTGTCGCCGATATATTCATGGAAGACTTTGAAGGGAAAGCCCTCCTTATTGCATCTATTACTTTAAGGTTCTGCAAGCGGTACGTAGACAATACTTTCACAATTATTATTTCATCACTGTGATTAATAAATTTAAAACTTAACACAAGCATATCACTGCAATACTTCAAGACACAGTAAGTTCATTTTGCGTAGATCGGACCCTAAATAAAAATTTGAAAGCTGAAGGTACTCGTGGTTTACATTGACATCGGGACCTTAGTCACATCAATTCCCGTGACCATGGATGCTGGAAAGCACCCGAAACGTCGGGAATTAAAAACCAAATAAATTAAACGATACAATCCGTCAAAGTAATTTTAATCAATGCGTAGTGTTCGCGTAAATATTAGAAATCATTAGAATTATCTTACTTAGTTTTTTGCGATTGCATTTGCTTGATCGTGTTTACGTCCGATTATGAGGCACATCTCTAGTAATATTTTACCGCTAGTAAGAATAGTATGTAACTGCGGAAGCGAGTAAAATAAATTAAACTTTTATAATTTTATTAGGAAAAAAAAACTACATCAAATGATATTTTTGAAGTAGTCATAAAAAAATTATTAATAAGAATTTCAGTGCTATTTTCTCAAAGTTAGAATTTTATATCTTGCAAACGTGCGCTCGTAACGTTCTAGTGACCACCAAGCACCATGCTACAACGCTAAAACTATAATTGTGATTGTTGTATAACAGCATTATTCATAATCGTATTACTCACATGAATTAAGTATTAATTATATATATGTTTGTCTCTTTCTATTATAACTTAATGAAAAGAGACAGAATAACATCAAACATTTCTTAAATGACGTCGAGTTGTTGGTAATTATATTAAAAAGTGAGCGATATCAGTATCAGTACTAATTGGGATGTCTGAGGGTGTACGTTAATTACGTTATATATTGCATATATATATATATATATATATATATACATATATATATATATATATATATATATATATATATATATATATATATATATATATATATATACAGAATGGGTCCCACATATATGCAATAAATGAAACCATATACTTGTTACCGCCTTTGCTGACGATATACAAAAAATGAACGTAATCGGTCCAGTAATTAGGTCAAAAAGTAGAGTTTTAATTTTGTGCAAATTTGAACACTCTATAGAATAGCGTCACTAAGTCAATGATTCAATGAACTTGAATGAATCCTTGAACATTAAAAAGCGACGTTGCCACGCAGTGCAAACTATTGGTATTGTGACATATCGACAGCGGTGTCTTTTGTCGGCGTGCCACCCGCGTGCAACGTTGTCACTCTTCCAAGGGGTCAAGGTACGTTGTCTAAACAGAGTGTTCACTTTTACTGAATTTATTTTAATATTTATTTTGTTTGAAAATTTCACTTTTTTATTTTACGGGTTTTAATTTAATATTTAATTTTTCTACACTTCTACGGACTAGTATTACTTGTGGTTTCATTTATTGCTATATGTGGGACCCATTCTGTATATATATATATATATATATATATATATATATATATAAAATCGAACCCTGCGAAATACTCATTTTTACTACAGAAGAAGAACCGGAAGAACTTACCATTTATAGCAATATTTTTAATTCTGTTGCTTAAATATGAAAAAATAAATTTAAAAGCAAAACTTATTTGAAGCACGTAATTTAGTATTCAATATCGAGATACGATTTATGTATTCATACTTTTCATATACACACTTCTAATCAGTAACATTAAGTTGTATACATACGGATTTGTAAATATCGTAAACGTGTAATAAAAGCCGAATGAATGTAAGGATTGTGATAACAAAAGCGAACAGAGCGATGCGCATTCCCGCCACGTTCCTGCGAACTGTACAATTTTTACAACTCCGCTCTACACGTACAAATTGAAATGCGCGAGTTTAAAAGTGTAGTTAAAAGTAGATTTTGTTTTAACAATAACATAAAATTTTTGTTGAAGTTGTAATGAAAATATTAATAAACAGTAAGAACTAATTACATATCTACTAACATTATTTACGTAGTAGAGCCATACTGCAGCTACATTATGAATGTAGCACGAATGGGTTGGCTCAAACAGGGAAGGACCACATTCTCACAGAATACTGGTGTGAAATAGCAGCTCAAAACTGCAATGCAAAACCGGAGACCCTATTTACTGGAAGGAACTAATTCCATCTTTGTCCTTAGGTGTGATTATAAAAATGTAGAGCATGTCTATGGGTCGCACCCTCTACTTACCATCAGTATTAACTGTATGCTAGTTTATCACCCTTTTTCTACTTGGAGAAAAAGTAGAATTGAACCAGCAACCTGTGTTTCTTCCCACCGGCATTATTATGTTAGTAATAATATCGACCCTTCAGTCCCGTTCAGTCAATCAGGTTGTAATGTGAATATGATAATTTTTTATTAGTGTCATGTAGAGTTTAAATTTGTGACGAATAAAAAATGTGACTTTAGATTAAACTAAAAACTGGTGTATAATTTTCTTCTTTTAAAAATATACTGGCAGTACTGTAAACGCTATCTAAAATCCAATCGCTAACTAATCAAAAATATCTCTGGTAGGAGTTGTTCATGGCACATCTGATCATATCTTGGTGTACCATATCTCCGTCGCTTGACGCAGAAGTGTTTAGTGTATAATAATCGCTGCTTATGATTGTATTGGGTACGCATATCGTAGTCGGTTTTATGGACGTATATTTAAACTGTATCTTGATACGCCACTTCCCATCTGTAGTCTTTTTTTCTAATGAGCGCAATCAGCTCACCGATTTTGAAAAGTATGGATATGTAGAAATACAGTCACTTGGAAAAGAAGGCCAAATTGGTCTCTAAGAACTTGACGTGCACAATGGATATGGATAATGGATACGAGGGGCTGCTAGGTAGTTTCCCTAGCGTTTAGTTGCTGGCCCACATGTTGTCGCATCCAGCACCAGCTCCAGACACCCAGGCAGCTGCCCTATGCGCATTGTATTTTTTTCCATTATCCACATTATAGACGTTAATTAAGGTGAGTCACCCTGGCCCGGTACCGTTTAATGGTACGGCCGTAAACACAAACGGGCATTTGCTCAATTCTGCCGAGACACACCACTCACAGCTCTTGGCAGACACTGACTGACTGCGTCGACGTAGCAGTTTTGTCACTTTACTGTTACATCAGCGGGCGATAGGATCGCCACTTCCCTACATCTCGTTATTATTAGTATTAGCATCTAAAATTCTCACATCCATCAGTGATTTCTTTTTATTTAAAAAAAATATTCAAGAACTCCCCGAGACAGTATAAAAAATTCATTACCCAATTTTCTGCCATGGGTGTGTTGGTGTCTTAAGAGGTGATATGGATAAGCCAAAAAGACCTTATGGCTTACAATTGATAGTTTTAATTATAAAAACTCTACCCCAACACTAGGTAAAGTAACAGTATGTTTTTTACATGGTAGAGCCAAGCTGCAGCTATATTATGGATGTAGCATGATTGGATCGGCTCTACCTGGGAGGAACCCCGCCCTGACATAATACCAGCGCATAATAGCAGCGCAATGCTGATGTGTTTCGTATGGTGGATGGTCTGGATTTATTTCCCTTTGCAATTTATGTTTGTAAGCTGCCTTCACGGTACAGCAGAAAATCCCACTGTTAGGATAACGTTTTTTAAAAAAAGAAAAACGAAAAAATGATCACGTATCTTTTGTACGACATGACCGACTGAGGTCATAGCGCAAAATATTCATTTTTGTCGAAACGATTCATCGTAGCGATGATGATGGCGCTTATAGTTAACTTATTAACAAAGTCCTTAATTGTGGACAAAAATACTAAAAATAATTTGCAAGAAAATATGATATTATGTTGACAAAAAATAAAAAAAGTCTGAATTAAATGCGGAGTGAGATTCAAAGAGTTACCCACCAGGAAGGACAGAACAACATCTTACAAACTAGTTTGTATTCTATATATAAATAAAACTCAAAATTACAGGTAATTCACTCACTACAAAAAATTAAAGCAAGTTAAGAAACCTCGGGTATTATTGTTAAACGTACGGCTTAAACGAGAGTTTTCCAGTAAAATCGAATTTAAAAGACCGCAGCGGTGGATTATGGAAGTGAATCTTTTGGTGCATTAAAAGGATCAAAATAAATATTCGATTAAAATTTTTAATAATAATTAATTTTTTTATTTTTATTTCAGATATCCAAATAATCCATATAATATGTTAGTAAATATGAAAATTATTATTCATGTTAGTACCTAAATCTAATTTTTAAATACAAGGACCTTTTCAACTAAACACAGGCAGTAAAATTGCTTAAAAATATATGAGTCATACCTATCAGTAATTAATAATTATTTTCATCATAGAGTTCGAGCTAACCTGCACCCACCCGAACAACGAGGCTGTTTTCTTTCTTACTAGGCGTAGTAGTCTTCCGTATGCGCCTTTGCAAACATGGCTGATGCACTGCAAAATCGGGGTAGCTCCAACAAGACCCTGAAGCCGTTATTGTACTGGACGCGTCTAAGCGTCGACAGCCCGCTGTGAATAATTTGACCACAGACTGCACGTGTAGAAAATTTGACAGTAGGCTTTAAATAAAGTTATCTTTACTTGTCAGTTATACCGCGCAAACCTACGAGCCAACATATTACATCGGACTGCCGGTACCCCACGTTCCCTTTTAATTTCCAGTTGTCGTTTAGGTCATCGGTAACAAAATTCCCTAGGTACTTAAACTTACTTACTCGTTTTTATTTAGTAGTAGTAGAAGCTTAAGGAGTTCTCTGGTTGCCTTGACCGTTGGACTCAACAACACCATATCATCTGCGTAACTAATGTTATTAAAATTTACATCATCGATACGACATCTGACTCCTTTCCTGCTGAGTTCAACGATTATATTATTTATGTATAGGTTGAAAATCTTTGGTGACGTAATCCCACCCTGTCAGACCCTACATTGCAACCTTCACCTTTCAGAAAACTTATCGGCCCATCTCACATTATTATACTGATTGTTGTAACAGTACTGAAAAATTTTCAAAAGTTCCCCGGAAACTATTTATGGCGTAGCTTATCTCATAATAAACCATAATCTACGAGATTATAAGCTCTGAAGCGATCTAAAAACATGCATATACAAGTGTACGGTGCTTTTTGTGATATTCAACAGTATGCTTTAGGGCTAGGATAGCATTCTCAGTAGACAATTCAGACCGAAACCCAAACTGTGCATTGTGCAACTAAAAATAGCTTTCCAAGTGTATATCCAACAAGGTATCAAGTATTTAAGTCATAATTATTGCCAAAGCTATAGGTCAATAATTGCACTTATCTTCTACGTCACCTGTTTTGCTTTTAACTATCGGTACAACTATAGTCTGCATGCCATGATAGGCATAATCATGGAGTAAAACGAATGAAGTCATCACTGTCATGATATCTCTCATCCCCGGACACCGGTTGCGATAGACCCAGCAATGACTCTATTTTAAAATGTTCTGCAAACATATTAGCTATGTTAATAGGTTCGTTTACACCTCCAACTCACACAGGTAGGCTAAGCTAAATATCGAGTTTGTTGGCGGTTTCCAGATTTGTTTAAATATATTTTCCTTACGATGCGATGATATGATATCGAGTTGCATTACTCTGAGTAAGTATCTTGTGTTTTTCTGCTCTTGATGGTTCTGACACGATTTTAGCTTACTCTTAACTACTTTACGTGTTAAACACGTATATTGTCATATATAAGACCACTAGTGGTTTGTTATGCCACAACCATATGCGATAATTAAGCCTAACTATCACGTGTGCCTCTCTCACATGTTTGTTCCACCCTATAACACGACCACTATGTTTATAGCATCTATGGTCAGCATAACTCTGTATAGCGACTTCTGATAAAATAGTAACAATATTATTATACATTACCTATGATGATTATTGTTACAGTGTGAATTATAACATACGCTAGGTTCCTCAGGTAACTTAGGCGACATTAATTTGCTATTACACATATCACAATACGCTTCAATCTGATCACTTTCCCTTTCGCCCCATATAACTTTGTCACATGATGACTTTGAACTTCTAATTTCGTTAGTGTGAAACCTATAATCAACAACAAAGGAGCAATGATCTGACTAAAATACATCATAAAATATGCTGATAATAGTAAAAGTGAGCGAGTAAAGAGAGATATTTTTCTCAAAAAATTAATTTGTTGAAACGTTACATGACGTAACTTTGTAACATGAAAAAGAGCAACCTAAAAAATAATACTACTAAAAATACACAGCTAAGATATTCGTTGCGGCGCTGGAACCTAGGCAATCTGGCACGACTTTTAATTTAGAAAACGAACTTATAACAAGTTCCGTTTTAAATGAAAACATCATATGAAATCTTGTATGCTCAAGAAAAGTTCATTTGAGTTTAGCTACGTGATATAAGAAGAACCAATTTTACGACCAGTGTAGGTCATGTCGGGCATATGTTATTAAATTGTTTTTCCGCGAATAACCTAATAAACTAGATAAGTTCTTTCCAAAAAATTATATACCTAAACATAAAACATAAACACTCACGCCTATCACCCAAAGGGGTAAGCAGAGACTACAGACTTCAATTTGGCACAATCCTGACACACCTCTCTCGTCTCCTCCACATTCACAAAAACATTTTCGTAACAAAGATGCTCGTCAGTTAAGGGTACTCCTAATTTGGCCCTTTTTTAATATATTGCCAATGTGTTCCGCAAACTTTCACCAAGGACGTCCTTTTCCGACTCTGCCGCTCATTTCTGCAACATAAATTTTCTGTCAGTCTTTTCTCCTTCATTCTTTCTATATAATCACACCAATGAAGCATTCCGTTGTTAATCCTGGTCACAGCATCATCTTGAAGACCACACTCTTTTTTTATCACACAGTTATTTCTCCCCTGTCATTCAAATTCAGCCCTAACTCGTGCTTCTTCTGCCATACACAACTCTCACTACCATACGTTAAAGTAGGGACAAACACAGCATTGTGAATTGCCATACCTGCCTTTTTGGACACATTCTGACTTTTGAAAATAGAATGTAGGGCCCCATTTACTTTATTTCCTGCGTTCACTCATCTTTCTATATCCTTTTCATATCTTCCATCCCTGCTGAATATACATCCCAAATATACAAACGCATCGACTCGCTTGATCAACTACCCTTCTATTCCTATTTCACATATCGTTTTGCTTTCTTCTCTTTCAAAAACCATAACCCTCGTCTTATTTGCGTTCACTTTCATATGCCTTTCTTTTAAAAGCCTGTTCATTAATTTAACTATCATTTTCAACTCAGCTGTCAATGACGCAAATATAACTTGATCATTGGCGTACATTTGACGGTTAACTCACCCATTCTCAATCCGCATTCCTCAACTTTCAAATTTTTCAAACAACTGCCCATAAAATGTTGAACAGCCACAAGGAAGCCACACAGCCCTGTCTGATACCTTTATGGATGCCAAAACAGTCCGAGTAGACCCCATTAATCCTAACGTAAGCACTAGAGTCCCTATAAAGAAACTTTAGTGCCTGTATCAACCCAGCGCTCAGCCTAAATGAATTCAGTGTTTGCCATAACACATCCCTGTCCATTTTGTCATAGCCTTTTTCAAGTCCATGAACGTACAAAAACTCTTTGATTTTGGCCAAAAACTTTTCCGCGATTAAGCGCATAGGAAAGACCTGATCTGTACATCCTGTTCCCTTTTAAATCCCGCTTGCTCACCCCAAATTTATCCATCAGTTTCTTTCATGAGCCTTTCGATTATTACCTCAACATACAGTTTTTCAACAATGCCAAGACGGCTGATACCACGGTAGTTTTTACAGTCCTGCTGTGACCCTTTTCCCTTATATATTAGGACTATCACGGCTTTGCACCAGTCTTCCGGCACCCGCTTCAGGTACCAACATAAATTAAATAAGGTCTACAGCAAGCCTGCCACCACTTTTTCTCCGGCCCTTTGCATTTCGAGAGAAACTTTATCATATCCGGCTGCCTATCCTGCTTTCATGCTTTTCATTGCTTTTATTACTTCATTTATACTTATCCCCCAAAAATTTCTATTTAATTTAGTTCATACGTCGCCTCTTCACTCATAAACATACTTTCAAAATATTTCTTTCATCTCTTTAAACTCGAATCTTCGTCACTCATAATATATTTGTTCTCGTCTCTTATAACATTCACTCCAGGCTGTTTTGAAATTCTCCTGGCAGTTCATAAGAGTTTCCAGAACAGTTTAATATTTACCTGTAAGTTTTTCAATATTAAGTATATCACTCTTATTCATTTTTTCTTGCTTTTTTCTTTCAAATCCTTCTTTTACTCCCTCATTTAGATAAAGTAAATTAAGATTTTTCTTTTAATATCATCATTAGTACAACAAGAATAATCAGCTTTTGTTGCAGGTAAATCTTGACATGCTCTCTTCTTTGCTTCAAGTTTCATACGTACCTTATCATCCCACCATAACTTATTATTTTGCATTTCATTCGTTCTCTTACTAACACCACATACTTCGGTAGCTGCATCCACTAAATCTTTCTTAATAGTTTGCCATACATTCTCCAAGTTTAACTCATTCATGCACAATTCATCCAACCCATTTACATTTTCTTTCAGTCTACATTAGTAATTGTTTTTATCACCTTCATCTTGTAATCTCTCTATTGTGACACGCTGTAACGCAGCGATAGATACTTATGTCCGATGCCGCCAATGTCTAAATAGACCACTAATTCGGCATAAAACCAATTAATGATCCGTCCCTGAATTGGATCCCTGGTAAACCCTTGTATCTACCATTGCGCTCCTCAATCTTTCATCCACAATTGTAAAATCTGTCATGCTTCTATCATCACCACTTTCCCTAGTATACATGGAAATCCTTTTAGGACAAAATAAGTGTTTCATTTCATAAACAGATTCTTTACCACACATGGTGAGGAGGCTTTCTCCATTCTCATCTCCAACGTTCACAATATCCTTTCATAACCAAGCCTCTTCACCCTAACCGTTCATACCGAGCATAACAATATTTTCATTTCCCTTACACTTCATTAACACCATCTTTTGCCATCTCCCAAAACTGCTCTCGGATATAAGTGGACTTAGACATCTCTGGAGCAGTCTATAGCTTACTCATTCATACTCTTTCACACATTGACCTATTCTTTCTGAAAGAATGATACCTACTACCTGGCATGCCCGCTCGGTCTCGTTTATACCAGACTAGTATGCGGTATTACGTACCATTTGTAGTGATATCCTATCCGTTTCGTCTCATTTACATAAAACACATCTATTCCTCTATCATATATCATATCGCGTACTTCATCCATCTTATCATTCATTGCTCCACATACATTCAACGTAGCCAGACGGGCTTCGGTAATTCACTTGTCACCCATCCGGGAGATCGTACGTGATGGGTGGCAAACCTTGTAGCCGCTTTTCCTCCTGGAGATTCATTGCACTCTTGCCCCATTAATGGGGCGCAAGGAAGGCGGGGCAATTTTTTTAGTTTGATGCCTCATGGTGCGAAACTATGAAGTGGTATGTTTAACGTGACTACCACACGGCGAGGAGCAGATTCTGTACTTTTGGCTTGTCGCTCACTTAACACCACCTGGGGGACACGTGTACTTTGGGCCTAGGATTAGATCGGCGAAGCCTACAGACGCGAGCGACTTGTCCCGTACCAAATGTATACCTATGACCTATATACTATATGCTTATTAGCCTAGCTTGATTTTGCGTATCTACGCCTGTGATTTTAGATCAGCCTCGTTACCAGTAAAAAGTGGCCCAAATTTTCCTCACTTACTATACGAAACATAGAAACCTGATGCTGTTTCTTAAATCTGGTCTTATAAACTTCTTCATTTGAGCTGATCCGTACGCACTTCATTCGTATTATCAAAATACTTAGAGCGTGGAGACCACTTCAAAATATTCGTTAGAGAAGGAGATTCCTCAAATTCAAACTTTTATTTCTATACCTTAGGACCATTAATTAGACGTACACCTTACCAGGAAGTCTTGACCAGAAGAGTACCATACTCGCATGGTGAGTGTAGAGAACCGAAGACACTTTTTACTAGAAACAACGCATTCCATCTTAGTCTTCAGGGGTGACAACGCATCTATATTGTAAATCCTAAACGATAAAATATGTAGATGTCTGTAGGGCACTGCATCCATTGACCATCAGGTGGACTGTGTGCTCTTTTGTCATCCTTATTCTATAATAAATAAGTAAATAAATATATTTACTTTTATAATAAATAAATATATTATTTTTGAAATAATTAATTCTGACAGTGGCAATTAAAATCTTTTGCGCATTAAGTAACTTCATATTTGAAAGTTTAGAGCATTGTCAAATAAAATGCCAATTATAGTTGCTGCACGCTATGATGGCCGTTTTGACATATTACAATAGTGATGTGAAATGTCAATTTATTCTGGATAAAAATATAATAAAATCTATAGGTTTTTATTGCAAGTAGTACCTAATTAAAAAGGTTTAATAAAAAAAATATTTCTTAATTTATTTGAACTACTCCAATATTGGAATGATAATAAATATACATACTTTATATGCACACAAAAAACAAATTAATACAAAAAGAGACCAAAAAAGGTGGCACATAAGGCTGTATTTAATCAGATACGTCCATACCGCTATTTTTACTGTCGTCACTGCTATCAACACCTACATGAATTATGAGTTCGTATTCTTAAATATTATTTATGTTCACATTTATTTCATAATCTTTCGTTATTAGTTTAACAGTTCTATTCACAACCTTTTCCCAGTCTCCTTTAGTCACATGTTCACAAGCTTCTTCTAATATTTTTAGCATTTTGTTGTAGTAAATGGGAGTTCTGTTTTGTGTCTTGTAGCATATCTCTTAATTTGAGCCCACACCAACTCAATTGCATTATATTCACAATGGTAAGGCGGTAACCGTATAACTCTGTGCCCATATTATAACGGTGAAGTATTGTATCTTGGTTGGTTTGTTTTCTTTTAAAGGACGTACTAATTCTGTTTTTAACATATTTATGTTTGCATCTACGCCATTTTTGAAGCCATGCGACGGTGTCAGCTTTCTTCTGGGATTGGGCAGGTGGCTTGTCAATTTGCATCGAGTAGTATGGAACGTTGTCCATAACTGTAATAGATGGTTCAAGGAGGCTACGCAACAATGAGGTAAACCATTCAGTAAACTTTTCTCCATTATTTTCTTCATGTTTGTCTCCAGTGGTTTTTGACGCAAAAGCCATGAGATAACCTCTGACAAACCCGTTGATGGTTCCGGCACGACCTATTATAATTCGCGATCCCTTTCCAACAAGAACTATAGACGTAGATGGTGCAGTGTCATTGATACAAGAACGGCTTAGTATATGGTCAGCATTAAGCCGATTCTGCTCGTTTTCTCTTTTTTGGTGTATTAAGTTTATTTTCTTCTGTGCCAGTCCTGCCATATTTTTCTTTAGTCATTCGTCTAACAGTTTTTTGTCAAATACAATAAATATTAATGTCAAATATAACTATTTATTATATAAATATATAATAAATAGCGTATCAGTTAAGCGTACAACCACTGACCTTGTAGGTAAAATTGGCCCTCTATTTTGAGATTCACGATCGAAATAGTTACGAAGGCGTATAACGAATTCACGTGTATGACTGTTTAGAACAGTTCTCTGCGTACGTTTGACCATATCAACAAAATCCACAACAAAAGGCATAAAAAGAGTCCAAATAAACGAGAAAGGTCAACAGTACTGCAGTATCAATATCCGAAATCCAAAGCCAGGTCAAACCTATATCACAATTGCAGTGCACTCACAGTTTGTACTTTTCGAAGCAACGTCAAGTCGAAACTGCTTTGTTTTGCATAGAGCATTGACGCGAGATTGCCGGAGGTAGAAGTTGTGTGGACAGCAATACTATGTGATCCTATGTGATCGTATTAAATTTTTTATCCCAAGTTGTGTGGTAAATAAGTACACCAATAATAATAATCTTAAAAAAATAAAAAATTAATGTTCGCGGGACCCTAATATATTCAGAAATCAATGTTATAAATAAATTTTGCGTCCCAAAATCATACTTTCGATAAATTTTATGACTAAATGCACGTCACTATTGACAATAAAGAACAGCAATTTGCTCCTTCAAAAGTATTTATATAATAAATGGGAAACTTCGTGAATGGACAAACGTCAAAATGTCCATCATAGCGTGCCGCAATTATAATAAATGATGACTCGCGAACCGCATCAGCTCCGCCTAGTCAAAATCTATTAATAAAAGAACGGATAAAATATAGCCTATATCAGTTCTGCCATTGCTCTGTATCCGTTGCTGAAGTTAAATTACAATCGATTCGGCCATTTCAAAGATTAGTCCAAATTGGGAGACAAAAGATTTAAAAATGATTATTCATGTCTTAATGTCTACTTACCCCCTAAGCTTAATATAAGGTAGTAAATACATATTACATTCATTTAAATGTACAGATTATCATAAATAAACAAAGTTCTATAATTTTTTATCAAATATTTGAAAACGCGATTGCTTAATTTTAATAAGCTTAGAATACTAGTGCTTTTAGGTCGTAAAGTGATAGCGCTACGAGCGATGTTATTTGTTGAAGATGTAACAAGCGATGACCATAACAGTTTAAGTTAAGGGTCGTACTTGCCACTCAATTACCACTTACCATAGACACTAATAGTAAATAGTCATGACAGCAAATTGTATACAAATGTTTGCATATCCTAACACTAAAGTACTTAATGATTTCTTATGTTTACCCGAACACTAAAGTACAGTTGGGTAACGATACACACGGTCCCACTGCCTCGGCACCTGGGTACAGGCCTAGTCTCAATTTTGATTTTTGAAATTGAGATGAATTGAAAAATTTCATTCTTAATTAATAGAAACAAGTATGCCATAGCGGATTTAATAAATATGTGAATATTAGTTATATAAAATACGCGTGGAAAATAAATTTAGACTAGGTAATTTTTGAGACCAGGTCCCACCCTCCCACATTTTGTGTGCAATAAACCTGCCACCACTATTTTATACACCACCACAATCCTTAAATTATGAAAATCAATTACCATCGATAGTAGAATACGCCCATAAATGAGGTACCATCAGAAGAAATTTTGAATTTAGATTTCCTCTAGCAGTTGCTAAGACATTATATTATTTTTCACGCAGATTTGCGCATTATTAAAATTCCGTAATATCATTTCCCATACAATAAAACTTTTTCAAAAATGACAAAAAACGTTGTTTTTTTATACATACATATTAAATAGTATTTATTTAATTTATATTTATAAAATCTCTGTACTAGAACACGAGAGCTTCAACTAGAAACTCCCAACAAGGTTGTGGCTGTAATAACTAAGATCACGAGCAAACCATGCTCAGAATGCGATAATATAAACATAGAAACTTATGTGCACGTGTTGTTAAGCTACGTCGTCGGTAACAGTGTGTTTTGGGGGTCGTCTAGTTACGTTTAATTGCTTTTGCACGAGGAAGTGGGAAGTGGACCAACAGGATTTAAAGTTTCACTCTATGAATGTTGATGAAAATACAGACTAAGTGGATGCAGCTTTATAAAGAATATATTTATGCGTTGCTGGTAATAAGATTGTTGTTTTTATAAATTAACAAGTTGCACGCAGGATAAGTTGAGGTGACTTTTTAAGAAAATGATAATCAAATTTACTTTATAATTTTAATGGTTACAAACAAATGGTTGATTATATATATATATATATATATATATAAATATAAATATATATAGATATATATATATATATATATATATATATATATATATATATATATATATATATATATATATATATATATATATATATATATATATATATAGATATATATATATATATATATTAAAGTTGTATAGGGAAATTATTTTTAGTAGATACCTTCTGATGTGTGCGCTCCCACCAACTTTCCAAACATTCATCATTTGTATTTGAATATCATTATATTGGTTAAAATTATATTCGTATATTAACTTCATAGATATACATTTTTTAATTATGCATTTGCACACATATCTGTGTACAGAAAGCCAAAGCTATGCACCGCCAAATTTTCTCTATGTGTATAATACGTATTGAAGTAACTAGCATGGCATGGCAATATAATTTATTAATAAAATAAATAGTAGTATTAATAAGTTGAAGTGACTCATTTAACTGAAAACGAGGCATTCCATCTTTGTCCTCAGAGGTGACAACTCATACGAATTTTGATTATTTATCGAAGACACGTAGATGTCAATGTTTCACAGCATCCATTTAACATCAGGGTGACTGTGTGCTCGTTTGTATCTCAATACTACAAAAATACCAATGTTTCGACTTTTTAAAACTAAAAATGGATGACCGATAACATATTATTATATGGGTTACAAAAAATCAATAATGAAACTTCATTCAGCGGTGTAAAGCGATCGCATGATATATTAATGACCTCCCCCAAACAGACTGCTACGGACGTGGTTTTACTGCGGAGCACATAAGTTGCACCACTTACATTGTAGCTGCCAGTTTATGAGTGTACACGTGATACTAGTTATTAAAGCCACTTCCTTGTTGTGTTTCAAGTTGCATGGAAGTGTTGTTTGGTATACATATGTAAACGTACACAATATTCTACACTATATTATTAACTTAACTACGGTAAACTATGTAACGTTGGTTATAGTTTTAGTTACTTACAAAGTTTAAGTTAAAACTTGAAATTTATAAAAAGTCTAGTAACGGGTGGGCCAGAAAGGAGTACGATTTTAAAAACACTCTTGCGTTTGAAGCTTTAGAGAGGGGACTGCGCGGGTGGTGGGGTTAAGTAGCTCGGTTCTCGGAAATTTAGTCGCGATGGATCACTTCACGGGAGCGCAACGTGCTTTCTGCGTTAAACATTATTATAAAAATCACGATTCGTGCGCATGACCTAAATTAGTGTCCGAAGGAAAGCTGATTCGATCGTGGGTCAGAAAGTTCGAAGCTACTGGTTCGACTCTCAAACAGAAGCCTGCGGGACGCCCAAGGTCAACAAGAACGAAAGACACAATTGAACAAGTTAGAGTTTCAGTTTAACGTAATCCTGTTCTATCGACTCGAAAGCGTTCAGCCGAACTTGTGGTGTCCAGAACATCTTTGCGTCGCATTTTTTTGAAAGATCTGAAATTGCATCCGTATAAAATTCAACTTGTGCAGGAATCACAGCCAAATGATCCAATTTTAAGGAGAGCTTTTGTTGAAACGATGCTGGAACGCTTTCGGAGTTTCAACAATTTTTGTTCTCCGACGAAGCCCATTTTCACATAAATGGGCAGGTGAATAAACAGAATTGCCGTTACTGGGCTGCAGAGAACCCACGTGCAAAACATCAAGAGCCTCTACATTCACCGAAAGTAACCGTTTGGGCAGCCATGTCAGCGCACGGAATTATCGGAACCCACTTCTTCGAAAATCGACAAGGCCAATGTGTCACTGTAAATTCTGACCGATACATAGCCATGTTAAGGGATTTTTTTCTTTCCACAACTGCAACAATCTGAAGCCTATAATCGTGCGACATGGTTTCAACAAGACGGCGCGACATGCCACACAGCTAATGCCTCTTTGACGGTCGTAAACGAGATGTTTGGTGAGAAACTGATATCGCGCCGAGGTGACATTGAATGGCCTCCTAGAAGTCCGGATCTTACACCACTGGACGTTTTTTTTGTGGGGATACCTAAAAAATAGAGTCTACTCCAATAACCCAGCCACAATTGACCAGTTGAAGACCAATATACGGAAAGAAATGGCAGATATTCCCCGTGCAATGTGCCAGCGAGTTTTTACCAATTTGAGGTTCAGATTCGAAGAATGTTTGCAGCGCGATGGTGCACATCTGGATGATGTTATTTTTAAGAAATGAATTTCCCAGATGTAAATTTTTGTAGAAATAAAAATTTGTATGTGAATTGTACTTAGTTTTTTTTTAATGATTTTTTCAAATTCGCAATTCTTTCTGGCCCACCCTGTATAAAATAAATAAAGTCGTATTCATGAGTTTTCGAACAGTTTTTTTGCTCATTTTTATATAGAATAAGGCTGACAAACAAGCATGATGGTAAGTGTATGCTGAAGCCCATAGACATCTATATTTATCCTCGATTGAAATTAAAAACTCTGATTCAAAGGACTGAGATGGATGCCTCGTTTTCAGTAAAATGGGTCTTCGGTTCTCTAAAATCACCATACGCAACACAGCAGTATAAAACTGCTATTTTACGCTGGCATTCTGTGAGAGTGTTGTTTTTCCCTGATCGAGTCGACGCATTCGTGCTACAACCACGACGTAGCTGTAGCATGACTCCAACACTTATGTACCAGCTATGTAGTAGGATTATATAACTATCGGTGGATACAGGTGGCTCCGAACCGTGCATTGTTGCATTTCTTGGTGAAAGCCTATGTTCAGCAGTTAACTTGTGATGGGCTGTAATGGTGATGATGATGTAATAAGTACTTCTATTAAGTCTGTCAATCCATTTCGATAGTTACGCCTTCAACACAGGATATTAACATGTTTACATGCAGTTGGACAAATTTCATAATTGCAGCATACAAATGCACAACAACTTTAATTTCTTAAATACGAGTAAGTCACTTATTTTATATTAATGTTGACAGTTATTATTATTTTTTAGTTAGTCATTGTCTAACATTTAGGTAAGTGTAGTATGGCATTGGTTAATAAAACAGCGATTATATTATCATTATGTAAAAAAAAAAATAAGTATGCTTTGTCCGCCAAGTGCCTCCACTGTTTGGTTCCAGTCTAAAGGGTTGATGGGGACCAGTTTAATTACGGGCTGTAAAGTATAACATCTTAATAGTTTGTGGTTACCAAGTATCCGTAGCTCTCTTTTATTGAAGTCAGTTGTAGCTGTCGTGGGAATTCCAAACTGAAGCAACGAGTTATATATTCGTCAGCATTTTTAAAGTCTACTGTTTGTTATTGTTATTTTTATGACTATAATTAATGGTACATTTTTTTAAAATATTTGCTCTTAGACACCACGCCTAAAGTCTAAAGCCCGTCAAAAATAGTCCGTCTTATCCATGATTAAAACTACTTTTACGGATTTTATCGCGTTTATTTTTGCTTTTAATTACTTTGCAAAAATAAACGCGATAAAATCCGTAAAAGTAGTTTTAATCATGTGTAGTGTTCGCGTAAATATAAGAAATCATTACCGTCTGATTCATATTCATTTTGTGGATATGTCGTCGAATTAATTAGCAATTCTATGCTTTGGTTTTTGTCTGCTGTTATCACAAAAAATACAACTGATAATAATACTGGTAATACTTTACTGACTATACTTTTACGTGGTAGAGCCATGCTACAGATATATTATAGTAGTATAGTTGTAGCACGAATGTGTCGGCTCGACCGGGGAAGGACCACGCTCTCACAGAATACCAGCGTAAAATAGTAACTTAATGCTGCTGTGTTTCGTAAGGTTAGTGTAGAAAACCGGAGACTCTTTTTACTGCAAACGTGGCATTCCATCCTAGTCTTCACGGGTGACAACGCATCTGCATTTTGATTCGTAATCGAGGATAGATGTAGATGTCTACGGACCGCAGCAACCACTTACTATCAGGTAGACCGTGTGCTCTTTTGTCACCCTATCCTATAGAAAAATACCTTATATTATTTTGAATTGGAAACTTTTCGTCATCCATAAAGTTGTTTCTTTAAATCTAAATTTTATATATAATATATAATTTGTTTAATATTTTAACAAATTAAATCAATTTACTCTATAACAAAGTTTTAGTTAAAAACGGTTCAACATTGTTGGCGTCATTGTTAGTTCCACTACGAGAATAACACAATATTAAAATTTATTTTTTATGTATTTCATACAATGATAAAATTTGAATATACGTTTAAGGGCCATGTTGCAACCATATTATGGATATAGCACGTATAAATCGACTAAATAGGTGTAAGACCACGCTCTCATAAAATACCAGCGTAAAAAGCAGTTTAATACTGCTGTGTTTCGTATGATAAGTGTAGAGAACCGAAAACTCTTTTTACTGAAAACAAGGCACTCCAAAATTAATTTCACTTGTGAATAAGCTTCCAAAAGACACGAATTAAAAAAACCGAGCGAAAAATACCGAGCAAAGCTCGGTCGACCGGGTACTACACATTTAAACCTGCAATATATATATACACAAGAATTACTCGTTTAAAGGTATAGGATATATCTTTGTGTTACTATGTTTGTATCATGTATTAGGTATGTAGTTATGGTCTTATTACATATCAAATTGTTTACATAGATATTTTCAAAGTAGTCGTTTGCACTTGGCACTCATATCTTTTCTGCATAGCCTGAAGTTAGACTGGTACAGAATGCCCTCCGGAGGAAAAGGCAGACGTCCGCCTCTTTGTACTTGGTGTGCAAATAAATAACTGAACAATGATATCGAAGCTATTATTTTGTCAATCAAAGGGTGTATCCCAGATATGCAATAATATATATTTTTAATTAAAAACCAAAAAAAAGACAAGTTGTCACCCCTGAGGATTAACATAGAATTTCTTGTTTCCAACAAAAAAAGGGTTCTTTTCTACACTCAAAAAATTAATATTATTCTGTATGTACGGTGAATTATGTAGAATTTTATAAGATATACTTGGATTAAGCATTCACTGGTTTCGACACTAGAGGATCATCATCAAGCATAATACAAAATAAATAAAACTTCTGATTACCCTCCGGTCATGTCGGATTACCATCTACCTGTGCTTGCACATACATTAGGGCACAGTAATCCCGTGCTGCGCAGACAGCCAGTATTTTTTTTTTCATAAAATTAATTTGTTAAAACGTTAAACGTCTGCTAACTTTATAACGTGAAAGAGAGCAACCTAAAATGAAGTAAAATACACAGCTAAGATACTCGTTGATGCGTTGGAGCCGAGCCAATCTTGCGCGACTTTTAATTTAAAGAACGAACTTATAACAAGTTCCGTTATAAATGAAAACATCATATTAAAACTTGTATGCTCAAGAAAATTTCATTTTCGTTTAGCTGCGTGATATAAGAACTAATTTTACGACCAGTGTCAAGCATATGACTTTAAATTGTTTTCACGAGTAACTAAAAGAACTAGATAAGTTCTTTCCTTATTTATTTTTAAAGTTAAGAGTGACAACGGTATACGCATGACCTATATACTAAATGTAACTGGATTTTTGCTTTACCACTTCTGAGGTCTCAGATATAATGCATCGTTATTTTACATCGCATCGTTCGACTACGATCTCACAGAATACCAGCGTAAAATGGTAGCTTAATGCTGCTGTGTTTCATATGGTGAGTGTATAGAAACGGAGACATTTTTTACTGAAAACGAGGCATTCCATCTTAGTCCTCACTGGTAACAACGCATCTGCATTTTGATTTGTAATCGAAGATAGATGTAGATGTCTATGGGCCGCAGCAACCACTCACCGTCAGGTGGACTGTGTGCTAAGTGGTACTTGTGATCAGGAACTGCAGTTTCCATTTACCATCTGATAGGCTTTAAGTTCATTAATCACTACGGTCCAATAAAAAGTTTTTCGTGCTTAGCCAGAGCATCTTTGAATTGTGAGAAAATAGGTAAACTTTCATCAGAGCAACCTAAAGCTATCTGAGAAATATGAGGAGGCTGTAGTGTGCAAAATATTAATTGATGTAAATTACTTTATAAATAACAGTAAAATAGTTAATTGTTTAGTGTAATTGTAATATTTAATTTTAAATTATTTCTATATAAATTTACATTTCATAATTAAGGATATACCATTCTACAGAAATTATTATATATATTAAGTATTAGCAGTGGCTATTGTTTAATGCAGCGGTGCAAGGGCGACTCAACAACAGCAAACCAATTCACCGCTGGCTGCCCTTGCTACGAGAGTTCGCACCATGCCACCAGTACGTTTACGTATGCCATACTGTTCGTTTGTTGACTATTTACTTGTGATAAGAAACTGTTATTATAATTAATTCGTTCGTTTGAGACTCTTAGTTCCTGTGCTATCTTTCTATATATAACTATCTATTCTCCTTCTGTGTGTTGTAAATACTTGTAACTTGTGTAAATTATAATTATTTAAACTGAAAGACTATTGAATTTTATTTAACTTACACAAGCAGCATAACAAATATTGAATTGAACTATAAAGTGGTGACCCCGTAAAAGTGCACAATATAATTACGAGTGAGAAACAAAAGGCCGCCGAACAAAATCTCGCCTCATCATCCGATGTTTATCGAGTCGGTGTTCGAATACCGCCATTTTGGCCGGATAAACCAGCAATTTGGTTCGCGCAAATCGAAGGACAGTTTGCGATTTCAAATATAACAGCAGATGCGACGAAATTCTATTACCTAGTTAGTCAACTCGAACCGAGGCATGCATCCGAGGTCGAAGATATAATTATCTCCCCTCCAAACACAGATAAGTACGAAAAGCTAAAAACAGAACTAATCAAACGGCTGTCGGCGTCTAGATATAGGAAAGTAAAACAACTTCTAATGCATGAAGAATTAGGCGATAGAAAACCTTCACAATTCCTACGGCACTTACAACATTTGGCTGGACCAGGCATACCTGACGACTTTCTTCGAACTATCTGGATGAGTCAATTATCAAACAACACGCAAACTATAATAGTGTCACAAACGACCACTTCTCTTGAGGCACTAGCGGAGCTAGCTGATAAGATTCACGACGTTGTTCCTAAATATCCACATCCACAAATAGCGTCCACATCAAGCCATGCACCAGAGGACAGAGTACAGAAGCTGGTAGGTCAAATAGCTGAGCTCACCAGGCAAGTGAAGGCCCTAACGACTCAACTAAACAAGAGACGTCCTAGATTACGAAGCAGAAGCCGCCCAAGAAGCAACATAAGGTCGCCTTCTAGTCACAGGAGGTTCCCTACGTGCTGGCATCACAATAAATATGGTGATCGTGCAAGTAAGTGCATTAAACCATGCGATTATACCCAGTCGGGAAATGTGCAAGGCAATCGGTAACGGCGACCTACGATTGCCCAAGTACTGGTCGCTTATTTGTTACTGACCGCAACACGAAGATGTAGTTTCTCGTTGATACAGGCAGCGATCTCTGTGTTTTTCCACGAGCGGCAATGAAAGAGAATAGGCATAAGACTAATTATCAACTGAGTGAAGCAAATGGTTCGATAATAAATACTTATGAGTACGTTCATTTAATGTTAAATTTAGGCTTGCGCCGTGACTTTACTTGGCAGTTTGTTGTAGCAGATGTTACAAAAGCAATTATAGGTGCAGATTTTTTGTCACTTTACAATTTGGTTGTCGATTGTAGAAATCAGCGCCTCATAGACAGTGTCACTACACTCTCCACCACGGCTTTGCCTACTAATTTAGATATATTTTCTGTTAAGATTACTGCTGGTGATTCGGTTTATCATGATGTCTTAAAAGAATTTCCTGATATTACACGCCCATCGGGGGTTCACCATGTGCCAAAACACAATACAGTGTACCATATTCGGACCACTCCGGGCCTGCCAGTAGCTAGTACACCTAGGCGACTATCGCCTGATAAATTAAAGATTGCAAAAGAGGAGTTTGCAGCAATGTTAAAGGTTGGAATTGGCATCTCACACCCAAGAAGGATAATGGATGGCGACCATGTGGTGACTATAGAGCACTGAATGCTAGAACATTTCCAGACCGCTACCCCATACGTCACATTCAGGATTTCGCTCAAAATATTTCCGGTTGCAAAGTATTTACAACGATTGATCTAGTCAAAGCCTACAATCAAATTCCAGTCAACGAAGCTGATATCCCAAAAACTGCTATTACAACGCCTTTTGGCCTTTACAAATTCCCGTACATGACGTTTGGACTTCGTAACAGTGCACAAACGTTCCAGCGCTTCGTAGATGAAATGACTCGTGGTCTAGATTTTTGCTTTGCTTATTTAGATGATTTTTTAGTGTACTCAAAGGACCACGAAACACATAAGGATCACCTTCGTAGGATATTTACTAGACTAAAGAAGTTTGGGATAGTAATAAACACCGCTAAATGCGTATTTGGCTCTGACGGGGTTACATATTTAGGCTATCGTATTTCAGCAGAGGGTTCAAAGCCGCAACCATCCAAAGTAGAAGCAATTAATAACTTTTCAAAGCCAAAAACTGTCAAAGAGCTAAGAAGATTCTTGGGCATGCTTAACTTTTACAGGAGGTTCATCCCCGAGGCAGATAAGTATCAAGCACCGCTGAATGAAATCTTGAAAAGTGCAGTTAAAGGTTCTCATCCGATTCATGCAAGCAGAGTCTATGCCAGGCTACGCTTTTAGCGTATCCTGACTGTTCTGCTAAAATAGCTTTAGTAACGGATGCTTCGGACACTGCTATGGGCGCAGTATTGCAGCAGCTTAAAGAAGGCTCGTGGTAGCCACTTGCTTTTTTTTCACAACAGCTAAGTGTAGCACAAAAAAAGTATTCGCCTTATGATCGTAAACTTCTAGCTGTCCATGAAGCTATCAAATACTTTAGGTATATGCTGGAAGCCAGAGAATTTACTATCTATACAGATCATAAGCCCCTTTGTTACGCGTTTCACTCGCGTAAAGAAAATTGCTCACCAAGACAGTTCAGACATCTCGATTTTATTTCTCAATTTAGTACTGACATAAGACATATCTCAGGAAAAAACAACGTGGTAGCTGATACTTTATCAAGGGTTGAAGACATTACTCAGCCCATTGATATCACAGTGTTAGCTAAAGCTCAAGCCTCCGACGAGGAATTACAGCTACTTCTGAAAGGTAATACTTCCTTGTGTCTTAAAAAACTTAAAATACCAGGTACTCATACCGAACTGTACTGCGATGAGAGAAGCAATCCACCGAGACCATACGTAACAAAGGAACTTCGTAGGCAAGTTTTTGAAAGCCTTCATTCTCTGAGCCATCCTGGAGCGAACGCCACAGCCAAGCTGGTAGCGGAAAGATTTGTGTGGCCAGGAATTAAAAGAGACTGCCGAGAATGGACCAGAACGTGCTTGGCGTGTCAACGTGCAAAAATCACTAGGCATGTAAATTCACCCATAGGCAATTTCAAATTACCACGTGCCAGATTTGTGCAGATTCACATAGATCTAATAGGACCATTACCATCAGCGCAAGGGTACCGATATTGTCTCACAGCAATCGATCGATTTACTCGATAGCCGTACCGTTAGTTGACATTTTGGCAGAAACAGTAGCCAAAGCTTTAGTCTGCGGGTGGATAGCTCGTTTCCGATGTCCAACAGATATTATATCGGATCGCGGAGGACAATTTGAGTCAGCGCTATTCAAATGCTTATCAGGTATGGTAGGATTTCAGCATAGAAAAACTACAGCCTACCATCCGGCTTTCAACGGATTAGTTGAACGGTTTCATAGAAAGCTGAAGGCCGCCATTACCAACCATGCAAGAGAAAACTGGGTCGAGGCCCTTCCTTTAGTATTGTCAGGAATACGTAGCGCATTTAAAGAAGATCTTCAAGCTTCGTCAGCAGAACTTGTATATGGAGAAACTATACTTCCAGGCGAGTTTTTTATACCACAAGCAGATGGGACAACGGATGTGACTGAATATATAACACGAATGCGTACGTTTGCGAAAAACTTACAGTCATCTTCAGCGTCAAGGCATAGTAATAGTCGTTCAGTCTTTGTCTTTAAGGATCTAGCAACCACCGACCATGTTTTCCTAAGGGATGACGCTCGAAGGTCTTTACAGCCCGCATACTCGGGACCCCATAATGTATTAAGCAGAGGAGATAAAACTTTTAAAATTCTTTTTAATGTTAAACCAGTTACCGTATCAATAGATCGTATTATACCTGCATACATACGACATAGTCAAAACTACACAAACTAGCAACACAAACAACCATAGCACCACCACCAACACAGCAAACAACACACCTAACATAGAAAATAAAACGGCTATAAAAAAGACAAGACAAGACATGTATGTTATCCTGATTATTTTCGCCCGTAGGCACGGTCTCTGGTGGGGGGTGATGTAGTGTGCAAAATATTAATTGACGTAAATTACTTTATAAATAACAGTAAAATAGTTAATTGTTTAGTGTAATTGTAATATTTAATTTTAAATTATTTCTATATACATTTATATTTCATAATTACGGACATACCATTCTACAGAAATTATTATATATATATATATATATATATATATATATATATATATATATATATATATATATATATATATATATATATATATATATATATATTATCAGTGGCTTGTTTAATGCAGCGGTGCAAGGGCGACTCAACAACAGCAAACCAATTCACCGCTGGCTGCCCTTGCTACGAGAGTTCGCACCATGCCACCAGTACGTTTACGTATGCCATACTGTTCGTTTGTTGACTATTTACTTGTGATAAGAAACTGTTATTATAATTAATTCGTTCGTTTGAGACTCTTAGTTCCTGTGCTATCTTTCTATATATAACTATCACTCTATTCCCTTCTGTGTGTTGTAAAGACTTGTAACTTGTGTAAATTATAATTATTTAAACTGAAAGACTATTGAATTTTATTTTACTTACACAAGCAGCATAATAAATATTAAATTGAACTATGGTCTGTTTGTAGGCAGCAGTGAAAGGTATAAAGGCTTTAACTTAACATTTAACTTAATAGTATAAGTGGTATCCGGGCCTTAAGCTTACATTAATCACCATAAAAATTTTATTAATACAATATTAAACAAATTTTAATTTTTTGACATAAAAACTCTGACAGTGGCAATTACAATCTTCTGTGCAGTTAATAACTTAATATTTGAAAGTTTAGAGCATTGTGAAACCAAAATATCCATTAATATATGTTGACTAGCAACCAGCATCGGCAACGCCTAGTTAAGGTCTATTACTAAAAAATAAACTGATAAAATATAGCCTAGATCAGTCCTAGCATTGCTCTCTATCTGTTTTTGAAGTTACATTACAATTTGTATGCTTGTTCGGGCTAATCTTTGAAAATTAGACATACAAAAGTTTTAAAAATGATAATTTATATTTATATTTAGCTTAATATTAGGGAGTTATTATATATAAAATTTATTTAAATTTATAGATTATCATAAACAAACACAAGTTCTATAATTGTTTACAAAATATTTGAAAACTTTATTGCTTAATTTTAATAATAAGCTTAGAATACTAGTGCTTTTATGCCGTAAAGTGACAGCGGTTTTTGTTATTTACTGCAACTGTAACAAGCGATGACCATAATAGTTTAAGTTAAGCATTATTAACTTACCACTCAATTACCACTTACCATAGGCACTAATAGTAAATTGCCATGGCAGCAAATTATACACAAATGTTTGTATATCCTAACACTAAAGTACATAATGATTTCTTATGTTCACCCGAACGCTCCTCATTGAACGAAACAAGTTTTCCCATGGTCACGGGGGGACTGGGAGGACTTGATACCCGTGTTACCACGAATTCTCGCGTTTTGAGTACTCGAATCGTCGGGAATATATAATTTATGATTAATGGAACTTACCTTAAGTGAACTTCAACCAAAATTATACGAGTTGCTTGCCCTTTACTATATTCAGTATATGGGGATTCATTGTTACGTTTAAAAAATTATTGAATACGATCAGCGTCACTACAGTTCTGCAGCCGGTTGATCAGCACCAGCAGTAAGCGCCGTGCCGCTGGCGGTTGCCGGCGGGCGGCGGACTGCTGAGGTGAAGGGTAGAACCGAGCCTGCGTGCGGGATGCACGCGCCGCTCCCTGTACACCTGTACCCATGGTTTTTCTGGGAGCAGACGATTGTGATCTTTTGATCTGCAGGCTAGATTTTTCTATTGCCTTGGTTAGTTTTTATACTTTCGCTTAAATTGCCAACGAAGAGAAAATTTTAATGCCTTGAATTACATTAATAAAGGTTTAGTCTAACATTGGGATAGTTAATCGTCTAAGATTCATTGTTTCCTCGTGGTAAAGGTCTAGTAGAAATTGATTTATTTCGGATATGTGTTTAATTATTTCGTATTCGCTCATTTCTTTACTTATTAACTCTTACGTTAATTTGCCAAACCCGCAATGCCACAACTAGTTGGTTTTGCATCTTTTGTAAACGCCCGTCACGATTTTTGGTCGATGTATTAATTACAGACACAAAAATTTTTCGGGGATTAGTGTTTTAGTAAGCAAGTTTTCCTTCTGTTCTTTCGACAATCCTTCTATTAGGATTTTTCTCCAACGTTCAGAGACTTCTGTAGGCATCGTCTGTACAAAACTTTTCTCGGACGTTTTTGCTTCCCCAAAAACTGCCAAGATTTCTGAGGGCGGCGGAGTATACTTTCCTCGTCTTGTTATGGTGAATGAACATTGGACTCCTTCTGAAAACTTTTCAGTAATAATAGTTTAGGGTCGGCTTTAATAATCTGCTGCACGATTTCAGTGATCACTTTAGCTTAATAAGTTGACAGGCAATGATGCTATTGATTACCATCTAGCTGCTTTTTATGCCGGAAATCTTTAGATATCGATAGTTAAAATTTTGAGGTTATATCCTTATAATGAATAGAACACAACATAGGTCCGTTAGGAGCAACCTAACCTAACTTGGCGCTTGCCGCAAAAGTGCCAGAACCGACACTATTAATTGAGGTTAACACGGGACACAGCAGAAATAACCGCAATTTGGTGACCTTTGCTGACCTTGACCTTTTGGTGACAGACAGCAGAGGCTATCCCCACGGTTTTTTTCCAATCTGAAAACTCTTCATTCCCACCGGAACCCGAATGTCACTTTTTCGCCCTTTTTTAAAAAGCGTAAGTGATTTTACCTTAATATGTAACATAATTAAATTCATTAAAAAAGGGGGGTGTCCTGCACTTCCATATTTCGGGGGGACGTTCCTTCCACTGCCCCCCTCCCCAGTCCACTTGACGACCACATTTTCATGCGGCAGATTACTAAAGAAATAATTCATTAAAAAGGGGGGTCCGGTACTTCCCCCTTTTAGGGGGAGATTCCTAACCATCGCCCCCTACCCATCCATTTAGCGACCATATATTCGTGCGGCAAATTACTAAAGAAATACCAAGTATTGGTATAAATACTTCAGACCATAACAATAGAACCATCCCAATTATTAGCTCCTCACTTTCTGGGTAACATCATGTGTCACCACATTAAGAAAGTAAGTAAATTATTTCCGGATAACATGACGTGCCACCACTGAGGAAATAAAAACTTGAAATTCAATAATTAATATGTGGGTACATAAATTAATCACCCATTAACATTATTTGTGTACAATGTTCTTGGTAAACCGTACTAAATAAAATATTATATTTATATCACCTGTTACCGCAACTATAAAAAAGGAAAATAAAATTAATAACCATTTAAAAAGCTTTCAAAACTAACCTTTATTACGAAAATCCTCGGGCGGTTTTCGTCCAGACTTTAACTCCTTTTCCAAGCGTGATATTTTGTTTCCAATTTCATCATCAGTCTTCTCACTTGTTCTTTTTCCCATTTTAATATAAATTTAAATTAAAATAAAATCACTTCTTGCGGGGGACATACGGATGATGCAACACAGGAAAAACGAATGATCGAAACGCCCGGCCGGGCCAGTAGGCTGACAGTGGCAAAAGTCAATAGACAATCTTTTTATTATTTATTTTTTTGTAAAATTAATATCTGAAATTCGTGTGATGATGCAGTACCACAGAAAACGGACTACGTGGTTATTTATTATCCTACGATGCAGCAATGAAGTATAATAAGCTAATAAAACTCGATAAATTCTGTAAAACTAGTTTCATTCTAAAGTAAAGTAAAGTAACTGTTGACGATGCTCACGTTGCTTCTCGAACACCTGAAATATAAATGATATTAATCAATAAAAAATAAAATATGTAAAATATATACTCATAAAACATTGTTACTTACCTTATGTACTTGCTGTTTTTCTATAATAAATAAGTACGTGTGCATACGGGGACGGTGGCACTTACCGCGATTTTTATCAGTAGGGTGAAGGTATATTTGCAACAACGGTGTTGCACCGCTGAGTACATGATCCCGCGTTTCGAGTTAGTTGCACTAGAACATCATACGAGGTGACACCTATGTCTCCCTCCCCGCGGATGTACACGCGCTCACCAAATTTTTTTTTTGTATATTTTTCTCCCAGACGACACCAGCGGCCTACATCATCAACATAGTGGTCCTTCGGTCGAATCCTTACGTCGTCTGCAAAAATATAATAATAATAAGTACCAGTTATGTTCCACGCACCGGCTACGCCGCAAAAAAAGCGACGACCACGTGGCACCGCTGCAAAATCGGAGTGCAAGAACAACCAAGATGTGTTACCATCGTTCAACTTAAAGGATGAAGTGCTGGAAAAACGTGGAAATGCGCTAAGTGCCTCTAGTAGGAGTAAAAAGTCATCAAAGACCGCAGGCACGTCGTCAAGTACGGCACGCAAACGGCAATTGGAATACGAAACCGCTAAAGCTATGGCTCTCGTGGAAATACAAGCAGCGGAAGCTGAAGTGCAAGCAGCTGAAGCAGAAGCCAAAGTTAAGAGTGCTCAGGCAGAAGATGCCAAGCTTAAGGCAAATATTCAGTCGAAGCTGCTAAACAAACATCTTGTAGCTGAGATGGCAGAATTGGAGTCTCATTCACGCTCTTCCCACAAGTCGGCTATGAAATCTTCGACCAGCAAAGTTGAAAATTGGCTGAATGCTCCAGGA
Source organism: Parnassius smintheus behrii (assembly GCA_036936625.1). Taxonomy (NCBI): domain Eukaryota; kingdom Metazoa; phylum Arthropoda; class Insecta; order Lepidoptera; family Papilionidae; genus Parnassius; species Parnassius smintheus. The sequence goes on from JAUPFT010000012.1 coordinate 5,237,627, forward strand.
AACCAGCATGAGGAGAACCGAGAAGAGTACTCTTGTGAAAAAATCAACCTAGAAAAGCTGGCACATGCCTTGAATGATGCAGTGGCTGCCTCATCATATAAAATACAGAACCAGGAGCTCTTAACAAGATTAGCAACGTCTAAAGACCTGCCTTTATTTTTTGGAGATCCAATGGAGTGGTTGCAGTTTAAACAGGCGTACCAAGAATCTACCCAATTATGCAAATATAGTGACACAGAGAATTTATGGCGGCTACGTAAGTGTCTTCGTGGCGATGCTAAAGAAGCAGTGACTTCACTCTTGATTGGTGGAACTACACCCGATTTAATAATTGACACCTTAGAACTTCGATTTGGCAAACCAGAAACAATTATGAGTAAAATAGTTTTACAGCTTAAAAAACTATGTCCGTTGCCGTTAACTTATCATAATGATATCATTAATTTTGCAATAAAAATAAAGAACTATGTGGCTGCTGCCAAAGCAATGCAACAAAGTGATTATCTTCGCAGCCCGGAGTTAGTATCGATTGTCGTATCTAAGCTTCCAACTTTGCTTGTCGCAAAATGGACCGACTACGTTTATGAACAGCGAGAGTGTAATTTACCGAAGCTAGAATTGCTTAGTGATTTTTTATATGAGGAAGCCACTAAAACAGCTGCATCAGGAGTAAGTCATATTCACGCTCAATATAATTTAAAGAAGCCCGATGAACGTAAACACCGTTCACACTCGTTGTTGTACACAAATAGTAATCAATTACAAAACGCGGAAAATGGGCTCATGGTGTCGCAGATTGTTCACGGTTTAAGCGCGCCTTACGCAAAGATCGCTGGCGATTTGTACGCGTAAATAAACTTTGCTTCAAATGTCTTGCCCCCCGCCATACGAATGGTATGTCTTGTATTGGCAGTAATTGCGACATTGACGGCTGCAATCAACCGCATCATCGTTTACTGCACTGGATTAAACCATTGGAAGAAAGCTTAAAAACTGTGGAGCGAAGTGAGGATGAGCATCCCAGCACCAATGAAACAGTGACTCATACGGTGGCATCCCACTGTCACAAGGTGCTTTTGAAAGTGGTGCCGCTCACTCTTCACGGACCGAATGGCAGTTTGCATACGCATGCACTACTGGATGATGGAGCTACCGTGACGGTGATATCCTCTGATATCGCAGATGAGCTCGGATTATACGGTGCAAACGTGATATTGCGCGCGCGCAGCGCATGGGACTCGGGCGAGCTTGTGTGTGAATCTCAAGTAGTGAGTGTTAGTGTTACCAATTCGTATAACGAAATGTTTACTTTCCGTGCGCGTAAAATTAAAGAATTAAATTTACCAACACAAAAAGTGCCGAATATGGACTTTAATAATTATGGATTGTTAAGTGAAGATCTTATGTTATGTAATTGTAACGCTAAGCCAAAATTATTAATAGGTCAGGACAACCATCATTTAATTTCTCCCATTCGTTGTGTTCGTGGTAAGCAGCGTGAGCCGTACATAACTCAAACTGCGCTTGGATGGTGTGTGCACGGATATATGGTAAGTGATGTTAATTGCACTGATCGCTTTGTCTCTTTCATTAATAGTTGCACCGAAAAGGCGGGACAGTCGCAGTGTATCTTTCACTTACACACGGTAGAATCGATTGCTAGCGATCTCTCTCTCGATAACGATAACGGTGAATGCACCTGCGCGCAGTTGCACGATGCGGTTCGTAGATCCTTCGCGTTAGAGTCTATTGGTGTAGGTTCGAAGCCGCGCCGCAACCCAGACGAAATACGCGCTTTACAAATTTTAGATGACACTGCAGAATTAGTAAATGGTCAATGGAATGTCGGCTTACCGTGGAAATACGATGAATTACATTTACCCGACTCTTACCCTAACGCTTTTAATCGTCTAAAGTCAATAGAAAGAAAATTTTTGCTCAACAAAGAGTATGCAACTCGTTATTGTGAAAGAATGAGATACTTATTTTCTAATGGTTATGCTAGAGAACTTAATGAGACCGATGAAAACTCTAATAAACGTATAATATGGTATTTGCCGCACTTTGGTGTAGATAATCCAAATAAGAAAAAACTGCGTTTAGTTTATGACGCGGCAGCAAAGTCAAACGGTTATTCTTTAAATGATTTTCTTTTACAAGGCCCTGATTTGTTACAATCGTTATTAGGAATAATGTTACGATTTAGAGAAAACCGCGTAGGTATCATAGGGGACATAAAAGATATGTTTTTAAGGATTAATGTACGAAAAGAAGATGTTAATTCTTTGCGTTTTTTGTGGAAAGATATCTATTTAAGCAATGAAAATGATTCGGAAGTAGTAACAAAGGTTCAAAATTACCTATACAACATCCTGTTAAGAAATATGTTATGACGTCATTAATTTTTGGCGCTAACTGGTCCCCATTTATAGCACAATATATTAACCAAAATAAAAACACATTGCGCTTTCAGAATAAAATGCCGGATGCAGTTAATGCAATTAGGAAAAATCAATATATGCACGATTTTATCGATAGTTTACCAGACGTCGCTACTGCTACAAAAATGATAAAAGATGTTTCGTATATTAATCAGCAAGGTGGTTTTGTGATGCGTAACTGGTTAAGTAACAAGTCAGATGTTCTTAATGATATGCCAAAAGAGACTTTAAATGACATGGCGATACGGTTTAATGTTGAATCCCAGCCGGAACGAACGCTTGGGCTTTTGTGGTTTCCCGCGAGTGATATGTTCGGGTTCGATCTTTCGTTAAAGCGTATACCGAGTGATATTTTACAACTATCACGAAAACCGACTAAGCGTGAAGTTCTTCGTATTATAATGTCTGTATATGATATTCATGGTTTTTTAGCACCTTTTACGATAAAATCCAAAATTTAATGCGCGAAATATGGAATGTAGGTATAAAGTGGGATCAGGAAATGACAGATAGTTTATTTGTTTTATTTAAAGATTGGATTTCGCAGTTACAAGAAATGAGTTACGTTCGAATCCCGCGGTGGTATTTCTATAGCAACGATTCTGTCGGTGTGAATGAGAAGAGCGGCCACACCGTAAACGACGATGAGACGTCGTTGCAATTGCATATTTTTTGTGATGCATCTCCATGCGCATACGCATGTGTTGCTTATTGGCGTAAAGAAGACAGCAACGGCGTGCAGGTGTCATTCATTGCGAGTAAAAGTCGCGTTGCGCCGTTAAAACCGTTAACTATGCCTAAACTCGAACTTCAAGGCGCGCTATTAGCATGTCGCTTGGCAGAGACTATAAAAAAGGAGCATAGAATTAAACCGTCACGTGTTTTTTATTGGACTGATTCAATGATTGTTATTTATTGGATACGTAACGAGCATAGAAATTACAAAGTTTTTATTGCAAATAGGTTAGGTGAAATTGATGAGTTAAGTAAAATTGATGAGTGGCATTATGTGCCGACAAATTTAAATATAGCGGATTTAGCTACAAAAAATAATGATTACGACTTCAACAAGGACTCCTCTTGGTTAACGGGTCCGTCTTTTCTGTACACGGAAGAAAAGTATTGGCCCCGAGAGTCTGAAAATAACGAAAAGAGCAACAATGAGCTGTTAGATAAAATATATGTAGTAATAAAATCACCAAAGGAGAATTGTAATAGTATTTATGATTTACCTATTCCGGATCCAAACCGTTTCTCCGTGTGGCTGCGCTTGCTTCGCTGCACCGCATCTGTACTATTATTTATAGAAAAATGTAGAAAAACCGGTACTCGGCGTATTAATAATTTGTTAATGAATAGAGCCGAAGTACTTTTGTTACGCTATTCACAATCACAATCATTTCAGACTGAAATTGATTTGCTGAAACAAAATAAAGAAATTAATCGTGATAGTCGTTTACGTTCATTGACACCATTTTTAGATAAAGACGGTTTATTGCGTGTAGGAGGGCGTATAAACGCGGCTGCAAACGTCACTGAAACTATGAAAAACCCGGTGATTCTGGATGGTAAACATCGCATAGCAAGGCGGGTGGTTTTAGACTTCCACGTACGTGCGGCTCATTCGTATAATGAACTTGTAATAAACGAGCTACGACAAAAATATTGGGTTGTAAATCTGAGACCTACAGTTCGCTCCGTAGCTTCACAGTGTTTAGTTTGCCGAATACGAAAAGCAGCACCAAGACCGCCTCGCCTCGGGGATTTGCCATCTCAAAGATTGGTTCATCATCAAAGACCTTTTACCGTTTGTGGTGTAGACTTATTCGGTCCGATCGAAGTAACTGTGGGCAGGCAGAGACCCAAAAGACATGGTGTTCTTTTTACATGTTTAACAATACGAGCTGTTCATATTGAAATAGTATCGACGCTAACCGCAGACTCACTTATAATGGCACTTAGGAGGATGGCTGCACGCCGTGGGTGGCCTCATACTGTCATATCTGACAACGGAACTAACACGCGAGGTGCTGATGCTGAACTTCGAAAATCTTTTGAAGAAATTAAGCAGCAGCAAGTTATAGCCGAAGCATTAAACAAAGGAGTTTCCTGGCAGTTTATACCACCAGCCAGTCCTCATATGGGGGGAGCTTGGGAGCGTCTGATTAGAAGTGTGAAAACGGCACTGAAAGTCGTTCTTAGAGAGAGGGCTCCACGAGAAGAAGTTTTATTAACGCTTCTCGCTGAAGTCGAAAATATAATTAATAGTAGACCGCTTACCCATGTTTCGGTGGACCCTCAAAGTAAAGAGGCATTAACTCCAAATCATTTTTTACTAGGATCTTCGTCGAACTTACCTGTACCTGGGGTCTTTGATGATGGCGACATGTATGTTAGACGACAGTGGCGTATTGCCCAACGGTTGACAGACTTATTTTGGAGCAGATGGGTAAAAGAGTTTTTGCCAGAGCTAATTCCTCGTCGTAAATGGGATAGGGAAGGTCCGCAATTAAAAGTAGGAGATCTTGTAGTAGTAGTCGATCAATCATTATTTCGAAACTGTTGGCCAATAGGTATTATTGAAAAGGTTTATCCAGGTTCAGACGGCAGAGTCAGAGTAGTTGACGTTAGGACTAAGTCAGGAGTGATGAAGCGATCAGCTGCTCGCGTGGCCTTTCTCCAGCTTGATGATGAGTGTCGGCGAACGGACACTTGGGGGGAGGATGTTGACGATGCTCACGTTGCTTCTCGAACACCTGAAATATAAATGATATTAATGAATAAAAAATAAAATATGTAAAATATATACTCATAAAACATTGTTACTTACCTTATGTACTTGCTGTTTTTCTATAATAAATAAGTACGTGTGCATACGGGGACGGTGGCACTTACCGCGATTTTTATCAGTAGGGTGAAGGTATATTTGCAACAACGGTGTTGCACCGCTGAGTACATGATCCCGCGTTTCGAGTTAGTTGCACTAGAACATCATACGAGGTGACACCTATGTCTCCCTCCCCGCGGATGTACACGCGCTCACCAAATTTTTTTTTTGTATATTTTTCTCCCAGACTACACCAGCGGCCTACATCATCAACAGTAACAATATACAATATGTCATGAGATGTCTTGACAAGAATAAAAAGCGTACTTGTGCTTTATTGATAACGAAAAAGCGTTTGACAGAGTACGGCGTGAACAGCTAATTGAGATTCTCGAACATATCGGTGTCGACAAACATGACCATAGAGTGATTACTAATCAGTACTTAAGGTGGAAGACCAACTATTCAAAGAAACTAACATTAAGCGGTGTGCGACATGGGTGTATTTTATCGTCCGTATTATTTAATGTACGAGTATATGCCGAAAAAATCATGGCCGAATCCCTTTATAAATCTATTAAAAGTATAGCAATATATGGAGAAGTCGTTAATAATATACGGTATGCTGATGACACAATTCTTATTGCAGAGGATATTGTAGATCTACAAAAGTTGTTGGATCGTGTAAATGTGGCGAGTAACAAATACGGACTAAAATAAACAAGAAAAAGACTATTTTCATGGTGGTATCTTAGACCCCAGTGATAAATTAATGTATTTTTTGGAGAATAATCCAATAGAATACGTAAATATATTTAAATATCTAAGAAGCTTCATAAATGAGCAATGGAGTACCGAACAGCAAATTCGAGCCCGTATAGAACAAACAGTACAGAAGAACAAGTAGTGTTTTTATGAAGCTAAAAGAGTTTTTTGTGTTGTAAACGCTTTAACCGAAAACTCCGCATGCGACTTTTGCGCTGTTATGTATTCAGTGTCCTACTTTATGGAGTCGAAAGTTGGATCTTAACCTCGACATTATGTTCAAAAACTTGAAGCATTTGAAATGTGAATATACAGACGTATGCTCCGTATATAATGAACCATGAGAATTACAAATGTTAAGGTTCTGCGTCGAATGAATAAGGAGTTGGAGATAATGAGGACCGTAAAGGAGAAGATGCTGCAGTATTTAGGGCACATACTGAGCGGACACAAATCTCGTATTCTTAAGCTTGTGATTGAAAAATTGAGGGAAAACGCCGACCTGGCAGAAGAAAAACATTCTGGCTGAAAAACCTTCGTGAATAGTTTAACCTCAGAACTCGCTCTTTCTTTTCCGTACTGCAGCTTTAAAGATAAATATAGCCATGATGGTCGCCAACCTTCGCAAAGAAGTGGCTCACTAAAAAGAAGATACATTGTCCTACTACCTCAGTGCCTGGGTACAGGCACGGTAATTTTATCTAATTACCGTGGTACAGGCCTCGTCTCTACTTTGGTTTTTGAAATATAGATGAATTAAAAAAATCATTCATGATTAATAGAATCAATTTCAAACGACAGTAGCCTAATGGCAGGGCGCGGACCGTGAACTCAAAAAGGTCGTGGGTTCGAATCCACCATTCGACTACTGGCGTGAACCACTCGTAACACAAGCAATTTAAGCTTACCACGAGTGGTTAAGGCGAATATTAGTAATGTTTATAGCATTGTTAATATGCCTTTTAAAAATATATAATATATAATTATTCCGTAGAATATATATTAAATATGTGAATATTATTTTTTAAATACGCGTAAAAAATAAAAATTCGTATAAGCTAGGTAATTTTAGAGACAGGGTCCCACGGTGGGAAAAGTGATGGCAGATTAATTGCACACCAATATGGGAGATTGGTGTGCAATCAATCTGCCATCACTTTTTCCAATACCACCATTATCTTCGAATTGCGAGTATGAAAGTAAATTAACATTGATAATAGATTACACCTCTAGATGAGGTACAATTACAAGAAATTTTGAATTTAGATTTTCTCTAGCAGTTGCTAAGACATAATTTAATTTATCACGTGGATTTTCACATTTTTAAAATTTTCCTCATATCATTTTCCATGCATTAAACTTTGAAACAAAAAAAAGTTTAGAAATTCTATACATACTCGTACATATTAAATAGCATTTATTAAATTTATATTTATAAAATCTCTTTACCACAACACGAGAGTTTCAACTAGAATCTTCCATCATGGTTGTGGCTGTAATAAGTAAGATCACGAATAGACCATACTCAGCCTGCAATAATATAAATTAGTAACTTATGTGCACGTGTTGTTAAGCTACCTCGTCGGTAACAGTTTGTTTTGGTGGTCATCTAGTTACGTATAATCGCTTTTGTACGAGGAAGTGGAAAGTGGACCAACAGAATTTAAAGTTTCACTCTATGAAAGTTGATGAAAATACATACAAAGTAGATCTAGCTTTATGAAGAATGTAATATTTATGTCCGGCTGGTATTAACATTGTTGTTTTTATAAATTAATTAGCTGTACGAAAGATGAGTTGAAATACCTCTTTTTGTCAGAAAAATACGAAGACGCGCGAAAATAACACCCCAAAGTTTCATAGTATTTATTTATATATAATTTTAATGGTGACAAACGAATGGTTGATAAAATAAATTATACAATTGAATAGGGAGGTATAAAAGATAAACAAGTAAAGACACAAAATTATTGTAGCAGATACTTTTTCGTGTGCGCTCACATCAACTTACCAAAGATTCATTATTTATATTTCACTTCATAAAAAATATTTTTTTAATTATGCACACATATCTGTGTACCGAAAGCCAAAGCTATGCACTGCCAATTTTCTCTAATATTTCGTCTATACGTTATGAAGATATTTGAGAAACTACCATAGAATGCCAAAATAATACATTAATAAAATAAATAGTATTAATAATAAGTTAATGTGACCCATTTCACTGAAAACTAGACATTCCATCTTTGTCCTCAGAGGTGACAACGTATCTGAATTTTGATTCTTTATCTAAGACACATAGATGTTAATGTTCCACAGCATCCATTCAACATCAGGGTGTTTGCTCGTTTGTACCTTTATTTTTGCAGGGTTACAAAAATTCAATAATGAAACTTCGTTCAGCGGTAAAAAGCGATCGCATGATATATTAATGACCTCCCCTAAACAGACTGCTACGGACGTGGTTTTACTGCGGAGCACTTAAGTTGCACCACTTACATTGTAGCTGCCAGTTTATGAGTCTACTCGTGATAGTTATTAAAGCCACTTTCTTGTTGTATTTCAAGTTGCATGGAAGTGTTGTTTAGTATACGTATGTAAACGTACATAATATTCTACGCTATATTATTAACTTTATTAACTTCAATAAGCTACGTAACGTTGGTAACATTTTTAGTTACTTACAAAGTTTAATTTATAGCTTGAAATTTATAAAAGTCTACTTTAAAACAAATGAAGTCTTATTCATGAGTTTTAGAACAGTGTTTTGCCCAACGAAAATTTTTTATAGAGAATAAGGGTGACAAACACACAGTCCACCTGAAGGTAAGTGGATGCTGAAGCCAAAAGATATCTATATTTATCCTCGATTCTAATTCAAAACTCAAATGTGTTGTCAGCCCTGAGGACTGAGATGAATGCCTGGTTTCCAGTAAAAAGGGTCTTCGGTTCTGTATACTCACCACACGAAATGCAATATTTTGAAGCTGCTATTTTACGCTGGTATTCTGTGAGAGCGTGTTTTTCCCTGGTCGAGGCGACCCAGTCGTGCTACAACCACGATATACCTGTAGCATGGCTCTAACACTTATGTGGTAGGATAATATAAATATCGGTGTATGCAGGTGATTCCGGTTGCATTGTGGCATTTCCTTGGGGAAGCCTTAAGCCTTAAGCCTTAGCAGTTAACTTGTGATTGGCTCTTATGATGATGATGATGTAATAAGTACTTCTATTAAGCCTATGAATCCATTTGTGTAGTTACTCTTAAACACTAGATCTTGACACATTTACATGCAGTCAGACAAAATTCATAATTGCAGCATACAAATGCGCATAAATTTGTAATGTCTTAAATAAATAACGTATTTTATATAAATGTTGACAGTTATTGTTATTTATTAGTTAGTAGATGTCTTACATGTAGGTGAGTTATAGCATGGGGTTTTTAATAGAACTGCAATTAAGATTAATTTCCTAGTGCTCCATTTAGATGCAGCAAAACTTATAATACTATTGTAATATATAGACTATTATGAATAAATCGATATGCATTATGTAAAAATCCTTAAAATTTGTGGTGGGCCCATTTTCCACACTAAAAAAATTGTCTCCTTTATCATTCATTTTGAATAACGATATATATTTTTGAATTTTTTGGGTTATTACTTGTCGAATATGTGTGTATATCAATAATGGTTGTGTTGTTTAATATGTCGTGGTGTTGTAAGAATATCCACTACCCATATCATCCAGTAGGTTTTTGTTTAATATATCGTGGTGTTGTAAGAATATCCACTACCCATATCATCCAGTAGGTTTTTGTTTAATATATCGTGGTGTTGTAAGAATATCCACTACCCATATCATCCAGTAGGTTTTTGTTTAATATATCGTGGTGTTGTAAGAATATCGACTACCCATATCATCCAGTAGGTTTTTGTTTAATATATCGTGGTGTTGTAAGAATATCCACTACCCATATCATCCAGTAGGTTTTTGTTTAATATATCGTGGTGTTGTAAGAATATCGACTACCCATATCATCCAGTAGGTTTTTGTTTAATATATCGTGGTGTTGTAAGAATATCCACTACCCATATCATCCAGTAGGTTTTTGTTTAATATATCGTGGTGTTGTAAGAATATCCACTACCCATATCATCCAGTAGGTTTTTGTTTAATATATCGTGGTGTTGTAAGAATATCCACTACCCATATCATCCAGTAGGTTTTTGTTTAATATATCGTGGTGTTGTAAGAATATCCACTACCCATATCATCCAGTAGGTTTTTGTTTAATATATCGTGGTGTTGTAAGAATATCGACTACCCATATCATCCAGTAGGTTTTTGTTTAATATATCGTGGTGTTGTAAGAATATCCACTACCCATATCATCCAGTAGGTTTTTGTTTAATATATCGTGGTGTTGTAAGAATATCGACTACCCATATCATCCAGTAGGTTTTTGTTTAATATATCGTGGTGTTGTAAGAATATCCACTACCCATATCATCCAGTAGGTTTTTGTTTAATATATCGTGGTGTTGTAAGAATATCGACTACCCATATCATCCAGTAGGTTTTTGTTTAATATATCGTAGTGTTGTAAGAATATCCACTACCCATATCATCCAGTAGGTTTTTGTTTAATATATCGTGGTGTTGTAAGAATATCCACTACCCATATCATCCAGTAGGTTTTTGTTTAATATATCGTGGTGTTGTAAGAATATCGACTACCCATATCATCCAGTAGGTTTTTGTTTAATATATCGTGGTGTTGTAAGAATATCCACTACCCATATCATCCAGTAGGTTTTTGTTTAATATATCGTGGTGTTGTAAGAATATCGACTACCCATATCATCCAGTAGGTTTTTGTTTAATATATCGTAGTGTTGTAAGAATATCCACTACCCATATCATCCAGTAGGTTTTTGTTTAATATATCGTGGTGTTGTAAGAATATCGACTACCCATATCATCCAGTAGGTTTTTGTTTAATATATCGTGGTGTTGTAAGAATATCCACTACCCATATCATCCAGTAGGTTTTTGTTTAATATATCGTGGTGTTGTAAGAATATCGACTACCCATATCATCCAGTAGGTTTTTGTTTAATATATCGTGGTGTTGTAAGAATATCCACTACCCATATCATCCAGTAGGTTTTTGTTTAATATATCGTGGTGTTGTAAGAATATCCACTACCCATATCATCCAGTAGGTTTTTGTTTAATATATCGTGGTGTTGTAAGAATATCCACTACCCATATCATCCAGTAGGTTTTTGTTTAATATATCGTGGTGTTGTAAGAATATCCACTACCCATATCATCCAGTAGGTTTTTGTTTAATATATCGTGGTGTTGTAAGAATATCCACTACCCATATCATCCAGTAGGTTTTTGTTTAATATATCGTGGTGTTGTAAGAATATCCACTACCCATATCATCCAGTAGGTTTTTGTTTAATATATCGTGGTGTTGTAAGAATATCCACTACCCATATCATCCAGTAGGTTTTTGTTTAATATATCGTGGTGTTGTAAGAATATCCACTACCCATATCATCCAGTAGGTTTTTGTTTAATATATCGTGGTGTTGTAAGAATATCCACTACCCATATCATCCAGTAGGTTTTTGTTTAATATATCGTGGTGTTGTAAGAATATCGACTACCCATATCATCCAGTAGGTTTTTGTTTAATATATCGTGGTGTTGTAAGAATATCCACTACCCATATCATCCAGTAGGTTTTTGTTTAATATATCGTGGTGTTGTAAGAATATCGACTACCCATATCATCCAGTAGGTTTTTGTTTAATATATCGTGGTGTTGTAAGAATATCCACTACCCATATCATCCAGTAGGTTTTTGTTTAATATATCGTGGTGTTGTAAGAATATCCACTACCCATATCATCCAGTAGGTTTTTGTTTAATATATCGTGGTGTTGTAAGAATATCCACTACCCATATCATCCAGTAGGTTTTTGTTTAATATATCGTGGTGTTGTAAGAATATCCACTACCCATATCATCCAGTAGGTTTTTGTTTAATATATCGTGGTGTTGTAAGAATATCCACTACCCATATCATCCAGTAGGTTTTTGTTTAATATATCGTGGTGTTGTAAGAATATCCACTACCCATATCATCCAGTAGGTTTTTGTTTAATATATCGTGGTGTTGTAAGAATATCCACTACCCATATCATCCAGTAGGTTTTTGTTTAATATATCGTGGTGTTGTAAGAATATCGACTACCCATATCATCCAGTAGGTTTTTGTTTAATATATCGTGGTGTTGTAAGAATATCGACTACCCATATCATCCAGTAGGTTTTTGTTTAATATATCGTAGTGTTGTAAGAATATCCACTACCCATATCATCCAGTAGGTTTTTGTTTAATATATCGTGGTGTTGTAAGAATATCGACTACCCATATCATCCAGTAGGTTTTTGTTTAATATATCGTGGTGTTGTAAGAATATCCACTACCCATATCATCCAGTAGGTTTTTGTTTAATATATCGTGGTGTTGTAAGAATATCGACTACCCATATCATCCAGTAGGTTTTTGTTTAATATATCGTGGTGTTGTAAGAATATCCACTACCCATATCATCCAGTAGGTTTTTGTTTAATATATCGTGGTGTTGTAAGAATATCCACTACCCATATCATCCAGTAGGTTTTTGTTTAATATATCGTGGTGTTGTAAGAATATCCACTACCCATATCATCCAGTAGGTTTTTGTTTAATATATCGTGGTGTTGTAAGAATATCCACTACCCATATCATCCAGTAGGTTTTTGTTTAATATATCGTGGTGTTGTAAGAATATCCACTACCCATATCATCCAGTAGGTTTTTGTTTAATATATCGTGGTGTTGTAAGAATATCCACTACCCATATCATCCAGTAGGTTTTTGTTTAATATATCGTGGTGTTGTAAGAATATCCACTACCCATATCATCCAGTAGGTTTTTGTTTAATATATCGTGGTGTTGTAAGAATATCCACTACCCATATCATCCAGTAGGTTTTTGTTTAATATATCGTGGTGTTGTAAGAATATCCACTACCCATATCATCCAGTAGGTTTTTGTTTAATATATCGTGGTGTTGTAAGAATATCCACTATCCATATCATCCAGTAGGTTTTTTAAAAGGCAACTGTGGTGAATAGAAACAGGAAATATGCTGCAGTATCTTCCTGATAATAACCTAAATCAATAAAAAAACTGTAACTACCCTCGCACCTGCCAAGCGTGGCAATTATGGAAAAATCCCCTGTATGAGGCAATCTATGAGGGAGACCTTTGTTCAGCGGTAGATTTTTGATAGACAGTAATGCTAATACAGAATAGTGGAATGTCTTGCAAAATACTAAACTTCAAGATGCAGTTATCTCTATCACTTTAAGTCAAAGTGACACCATGAGACTCAGCGTCATCTTTTAATTGAGTATCGTTTGATTATAATATTATCGATAGATTTTTTCTGGATATTTACATTTGCTAATGTGCAATATAATTTAATACAAACATAGATTCATTAGAATATTAATTAGGCTAAACTAAGCAACCAATTCTAGGATTCCCGGATTCATCGCACTTCTTCTCAAGCTAATACTGAAGTTGGCGTTTCTCCAAGCAACTTAAGCGCTACCAATTCTCAAGAGATCGAGGCCAGTTAAACCTTAAATGGAAATGTTGCATATTCGATTCAGTGTTTGAATTTAGGATTTACATCATCAGATAAAAGCCCAAGAAGTAAATACAATGTTGTCAATAATTTTAATTTTTGAGCAGTAAACAAAGACCGTACAATTAAAATATATATAATGAATATGAAGAATATTTTATAGTTTATATTTAATGAAATATTTTATAGGTACAAAAAAATTCTTAAATTAGTGAAGAAGAAGGAAAACATCGTGAGGTGAGCAACGGAGGACATATATATCTTGCAATTTTCTTAATCTTATTCTTACGTAATGTTGTTTTTTTTTTACATATTATTTTTTATTACATTTATATATTTTTTATTCCGATTATATATATATATATAATCGGAATCTCGGAAACGGCTCCAACGATTTTCATAAAATTTTGTGTACAGGGAGTTTCGGGGTCAATAAATCGATCTAGCTAGGATTATTTTTAGAAAATGTCTTTTTGTCCGTGTTTTTAGGCAATGAAAAACTGCTACAATATCGTTAGAATAAGAAGGTAAATTTTGACAGTTTATTAAAGATTACAAATAGCTTAATTGGTATATTGGGCGGTCACAAACTCGTAATACCATGGTTCGAGCCCAGACCGACCGACCGACTTTTTTAATTTTTTTTCAAGTTCCTTTCTTTTTTGAGAAAATCTATTTTTTCGAGCCTTTTTTTTAGTATTTTTTAAAAACACGAAAATTTAAATTAAACTAATTGCACTCATGATTTTTTATTCAAATAACCAGTTCAGTTTTTTCTGTTATGTCGCTACGATCAAAAAATATTATTCGTATTTTATCAGTATGTATTTTGTACCTTAAGGCCGAATACGAAGAGAACTGGCGAAAATTAATGTATTTCTCTTGACAAGAACTTTGACCTGAAGTAATTCTAAGCTTTAAAACATTTTTGTAGGTTTGTTCGGGTCCTTCACAATGTCACCGTCATTTAAAAATTTTAAAATAAATGAATATACCAACAAATAAAAGAACGTTAAGAAATGATATATAAAATTATTGTTCTTCCAAAACTCTGTGAATTTTAATTTAGGAAAAAATCTTTTACGTAAAAATGTTTGTATTGTGATTCCGAAGGTACCTGCTATCTTTATTTTCGATACAAAATATTATTTATTAACATAATTCGTTTTAATTAAAAACACCTAATAATAATATCGTATATTGCCAGATAAAAGTTTGCCGTAATAAATTACCAGGCGCTTCGACGTGTGACGTAAGGTAACAACAGTCGATGTGTCTGTAGCGAAAATCGTAAATTTATTGTTTTATACGCGTTTATGTGTCTATAAATGTAAATATGGGTAGGAAAATAAATAAATGTTACCTAAGTGGTAAAACAAAGAGAGTTTATCGCATGAACGCTGCTCGTATGTTGTATTTTGAGGTTAATACTTATATTTTTGTAAGGTAATTTTTGTTTGAGGCTGCCTAATAGGTTGCATTTTTACTCATTTACATTAGCCAAACTGATCATTTATACTTTTCTAGTTTCAAGTGAGAAACACTAAAAATGTAAAATATCAAGACCCAGTCGGAAAAGAATGTACAGAGTAGTGCAAGCACAGAGACCGCAAATAATGTCAGTCAATGTATTGTCCGAAAGCATGTGGTAAAAGTACATAATTAAGAAAAACCGAAATACTTCGGATGTGAAGTGATTGACCAGTCGGAGTAGTCTTGTGAGAATTTACATACACAGTACCTATCCCACTATGGGGCAATCACCGACTTTTTAGTTTTTTTTCTTTATTATTTATGCAATTTGGATTACGGGATCTTGTAAGACTCACAAGAACAAACATTTTCAGTTATATGAGATTCTTTACGTACGATGCACCAATAAAGAAAAAAAAAATCGTTATCAATTCAATAACTTTTCGAACAATATTTTATAACGAATAAAGTACAGAATTTATAATCTATAGGAGCTAATATTATAAATAAGAAAAATTTATTTAAGAAGTAAGCTATGCTCTCTGTGTTGTTCATTACTCTGCATCTGAGCTAGTTCAGTCAAATATAATCAAAGCCCGTACGGCTTTGATTATAGGTATTATACATGTATATATAAACAAAGCGTAGGTACTGGCGGCGCTTGGTTTGCTGCGAAACTAGCAAGGTCATTCGCGTCGTATTGGGCCTTAATATAATTTCCAAAACACACGAATTAAAAAAAAACCGAGCGAAAAATACCGAGCAAAGCTCGGTCTACCGGGTACTAAGAACGTAAACAAGCCAAAAGAACAGACAGCAGTGAAATATATGCAAATGTTTGATTCAGGAATCGAATTTACTATTCTTGTTGGACTTAAGCCAAACCCACCGCTTCATGCTGCTGCTGGAACACGGCATTCCATCTTAGTCCTTAGGCGTGACAACGCATCTTTATTTTAATTCCTACTCGGGAATATATTTAGATGTCTATGGGCCACAGCATTCACTTACCATCAAGTGGATTGTGTGCTCGTTCGTCATTCTCATTTTATGAAAAAAAAACTATTTTCTTCATCAGTTGTGATGCGTACAGCAAAATAATGTAATAATTTGCCTATGTCTGTTTTCATTCAATTACAATATAGGTGTCCACAAGGAAAGAGTAAATCGACTTTTCCTACGCTAATTTAAGGGTAGGTACTACCCAAAAAGTAGTGCTAGTACTACTGTGTTCCAGTATGAAGGGTAGAAAGAGGCATTATAATTACAAATTATGGTGTATTCCACCTTATGCCTCTAAGGAGAAAACGCATCTGAAGTATTCTATGTTTGAAGTTGGCTATTGGTGTTCAGGGACTGCAGTAGCCATTTACCTTTAGATGGGTTTTAAGTTCATTATTCACTTAATCTAATAAAAAGTTTTTCGTGCTTAGTTAGAGTATTTTGTATTGAGATATAATAGGTAAACTTACATAAGAGAAGCCCAAAACGCTCTGAGCCATATGAGAAGGTCTGTTTGTAAGCTGCAGTGACACGTATAAAGGCTTTAACACTACATTCAACTTAAGACTATAAATGGTTTCCGGCCCTTAAAATAGTAATCATCATTCAAATTGCATCAATATAATATTAAATATTTTAATTTTTTGACATAAATAATTCTGACGGTGGATCTTCTGTGCACTTAGTATTCGAAAGTCAAGTTTTAGAGCATTGTCAAATCAAAATGCTCATTAATTAATAGATGATTAGCGACCCGCGTCAGCTCCGCCTGGGTAAAATTTATTAATGTAACTTTTTTTTTAATTAAAGATAGTCAAAGATATTTCCTTTAACAATATTTCGCGATAAAATAAACTGATAAAATACAGCCTAGATCAGTTCTGTTCGTGAGGTTACATTACAATCGGTTCGGCCATTTAAAAGATTGGCCCGAACAGACACACAAAAACTTTAAAAATGATAATTCGTGTAATGATTTCTTATATTTACGCGAACACTACACATGATTAAAACTACTTTTACGGATTTTATCGCGTTTATTTTTACTTCTTATTTTTAATTCCCGACGTTTCGGGCGCTTTCCAGCACGCATGGTCACGGAGGAAACGTCGGGAATTAAAAATAAGAAGTAAAAATAAATGCGATAAAATCCGTAAAAGTAGTTTTAATCATGATAATTCATGTGTTAATGTCTACTTACCCCCTCAGCTTTTTTGTGAAAAGCCAGTTATTACATATTACATTTTTTTAAATGAATAGATTATCATAAATAAACAAAGTTCTATAATTGTTTACAAAATATTTGAAAACTCGATTATTTAATTTTAATCATAATCTTATAATACTAGTGCTTTTTGTCGTAAATTGATAGCGCTGCGATCGTATTTATTTATTGCAACTGTAAACAGCGATGGCCATAACAGTTTAAGCTAAGGGTCGTTAACTTGCCACTCAATTACCTTTTACCATAGGCACAGTAAATAGTCATGGCAGCAAATTGTATACAAATGTTTGTATATCCTAACACTAAAGTACATAATGATTTCCTATGTTTACCCGAACGCACTCATCAAACGAAACTAGTTTTCCCATGGTCACGGGGGACTGGGAGGACTTGAGACCCCTGTTACCATGGATACTCGCGTTTCGAGTACTCAAATCGTCGGGAGTATATAATAAGTTAATAAAACTCGATAAAAATCTGTAAAACTAGTTTCATTCTACAGTAAAGTACATTCAGTAACAATATACATTGTCCCACTGCCTCGGCACTTGGCCTCGTCTCAATTTTCGTTTTTCAAATTGAGATACTTTGAAAATTTCATTCATAAATAATCAAGTATGCCATGGCAGATTTATTAAATATTTTAATATTAATAATATAAAATACGCATGGAAAAATTGGCATAAACTATGTTATTTTTGAGACCAGGTCCCCCCCCCCATATTTTCTGTGTAATGAGCCAGCCAGCACTATTTGCAACACCACTACTATCTTTAAACTACGAAAATTTACCACCATCGATAATAGATTACGCCTCTAGATAAAGTACCGTGAGCAGACATTTTGAATTTAGATGACCTCTAGCAGTTGCTAAAACATACTATTATTTTAATTGATATAATCAGGCATTACTTTGCAGAAATCTTTTACAATAAAGATATTAATAGTCACTTTGCAACCATCCGCTCAATGATGTGTCTTCCCTAGTTTGAATAGCACCTCCCGCCCACCTTCAATTGCGTGCACTAACCCCAGCACCACTACCCCCAACACCACTATTGTAGGAAAGACACACCATCGACGATAATACGACACGTGTTTCGCCTTTACACGAGGCATCTTCAGGTGATGTAGACTCTATGGCAGCTAACCGCTACGTCTCTCTTACTTTAGCGGTCACTTAATTGAGAGGATGGTTGCAAAGTAACTACTAATATCTTTATTATTGTATTATTTTACACGCGGATTTAAGTTTTAAAATTCCTTTATATCATTTCCATACAATAAAAACATTAAGAAAATAAAGAAAAACATTTAAAACTTTTTATACATATTAAATAGTATTTGTTTAATATATATTTATAAAATGTTTTTACCACAACGCGCTAGTTTTAACTAGAAACTCCCAACAAGGTTGTAGCTGTAATAACTAAGATCACGAGCAGACCATGCTCAGACTGCAATAATATAAATATAGAAACTTATGTGCACGTGTCGTTAAGCTACCTCGTCGGTAAAAAAAAGTTTGTTTTGGTGGTCATCTAGTTACGTTTAATTGCTTTTTTACGAGAAAGTGGGAAGTGGACCAACACAATTTAAAGTTTCACTCTATAAATTTTGATCAAAATACACAAAAATTCGAAAAAAGCAAAAACAAGTAGATACGGTTTAAGACATTTATTTCTCAAAAAGAATACAATTCACTTATCATGAGAAATAACAAGTTAATAATTAGATACTAAACAAATAAACTTATGAAGAACGGCAGGTACTTGTAAATGCTCTGTTAAGTGGTGGATACGCACAATCTTGTTACTTGTTGTGGGTAACAAGAAAAGTACGTGTACAATTACATATCGTTATTGAAAGTCTATAGCAATTACACATAGTTCATATTTGCTAGCAGTTTAGATGGTATTTTTATGTCAATGGTTATATTTTAAATAATTCGTAAAATCAAATTAATTAAAGAAATAACATTAGCTTTTTGAATAAGTTAATGGTATTTAAAATCGAGAAAAATCTTTTAAGATGTGGTGCTTTAATGTTTTTTTGTATAAAATAAAGGACTGGATCTCTTTTATGTTATTAGGCAATTTATTATATAACTCTGCTCCTTCGTATAATATATTTTTTCTTCCGTAGTTAGTTCGAGGTTGTCTTAGGCAAATGTTATTTTGTCGTCTAGTAATACGTTTTTGTATTAGTCCTTTCTTTGTAAACGTTATTTTAGAGTGTATATCTTTATTTAATAATTTATGTACTAATATGCATGTATTATATTTATAAATCTGTGATAGTGTCGTTAATTGAGTTTCTTTGTAAATTTTTTCGGTGGGAGTCAGATAGTGATAATGGAACAGAAGTTTAATTATTTTGTTTTGACATGTTTCAATTTGCTTTAGATTTGTTTTAGCCGCAGTACCCCACACCTCTATTAGGTAGTCTAGATGAGGTTTTATCATGGAGTTGTATATAATATATCTCACTGATTTTGGCAGACAGCGAATATATTCCACAATATTCCACAACTCCACAACTATCGCACAACGCCATCTAGTCCCAAGCTAAGCAGAGCTTGTGTTATGGGTACTAGACAACTGATAAACATACTTATATATTTTTAAATACATAAATATTTTAGATAAATTACACCCAGAAACACAACAAATGATCGTGCTCATCACACAAACATTTGTCCCGGGTGGGAATCGAACCCACGACCTCCGGCATAGCAGTCAGGATCACTAACCACTAGACCAACAGGCCTGTCAATATTACCACGAATATTACCACGAAGCGCACCCATGATAGAAGATAGCTTAGATCTTAATTTATTTAGGTGCGGCTGCCACGTCAAGTGTTTATCTAGGTGGAGTCCAAGATACTTCTCTGTACTAACTTTGGTTAAGGGTTCATTATTTATGCGGAGAGTTAAGCGATTTTCGGTTTTTTTTTCTTTTTAGCACTGAAAATAATGTAGCTAGTTTTAGATGTGTTAACAGAAAGCAAATTTTCTTGGAACCATCTAGAGAGTGTATCCAAATCCTGCTGTGCTTGTTTAATGATCTGATCGATGTCCTTGCCAAATAAAAATAAACATGTGTCGTCAGCATATAGTATTATATCACTTGACAGGTTAAGGTTATGCACATCGTTTACGTATATTATGAACAGCAAGGGACCGGGAATAGAGCCTTGTGGTACGCCGCAGGCTAAAGATTCGTGATTACTTTCCATATCACCGATCCTTACAATTTGCTGTCTGTTAGAGAGATATGACCGAAACATATCGTGGGCAGTATCCCTGATGCCGATATCATATAGTTTTTGGAGAAGCAGGCTATGGCTAATTGTATCAAATGCCTTTTTCAGGTCGATAAATATACCAAGTGCTGCGCGTTTTTCATCAATATTGTTTTTCAACTTTGTCACAAGGTCAATTGTTGCAGTTAGTGTATTAGATTTTGTGCGGAAACCATATTGATTATTTGATAAGAAGTTAATAATTTTAAGAAAATTATCTAAGCGTTTATATAATATTTTCTCGTAAATTTTAGAGATAGTTGGGAGAACTGAAATAGGGCGATAATTGCCTGGGTCGGTCTTTTTTCCTGATTTAAAAATTGGACTCACTTTTGCTACTTTTAGAGGATCGGGGAAGAATCCGTTTTGTAACCAATGGTTGATATTCATTGTTAATTTGTGTAATATTAAATTTTTGATGCATTTTATGGTTTTGCAACTAATGCCATCTAAACCCGTGCTAGTGTTTGTATTAAGTTTATCTATAATTTTACCTACTTCCTCTTTCGTAGTTGAAGTTAGATAGAGCAGTTCGTACGTACTAGAATTAGCCGTTTGAGAGCTAGGCTGTGTAAGTGGTTTTTCCTTATGCATTTTAATTTTATTTGCTAAAATACAACCTATAGTAGCAAAGAAAGTATTGAGATAATTACATATTTCCTTAACATCTGTAATTGGACCCATTTGTCTATCTAGTTTTATAGGAGCAGAGCACGACTTTGTTTTGTTACCAGCTAAGATGTAGCTTTATAAAGAATATATTTATGCGTTGCTGGTTGTAAGATAATTGTTTTTATAAATTAACTAGCTGCACGCAGGATAAAATTTATATAAATATAAGATAAAGTTGAAATATCTCTTTTTGTAAGAAAAATACGCAGACGCGCGAAAATAATACACCAAAATTTTATTGTAATTAGATAATATAAGAAAATGATAAAAGGTTACAAACAAGTGGTTAGTAAAAAAATATATTACAATAGTACATATAGGGACGTATAGAAGACGAACAAGCAAAGAAACAAAAATTATTTTTAGCAGATACCTTCTCAGTGTGCGCTCACACCAATTTACCAAAGATTCATCATTTATATTTGTATATCATTATTACTTCATAGAAAATATTTTAATTATGCATTTGCACACATATCTGTGTACAGAAAGCCAAAGCTATGCACTGTCAATTTTCTCTAGCATAACTAGCATGGCATGGCAATATAGTATATTAATAAAATAAATAGTGGTATTTATAAGTTGAAGTGATCCACTTTACTAAAAACGAGGCATTCCATCTTAGTCCTCAGAGGTGACAATGTAACTGAATTTTGATTCTTAATCGAAGATTCTTAATCGGAGATATCCTTGGTCCACAGCATCCATTTACCATCAGGGTGACAATAGTATATAGTAATATGTAATAGTAAGTGGTATATAGGTAATAATAGTAATGTTTCGACTTTATAATACTAAGAAAAGAATTTAAAAAAGCAGTAAAGAATAAAACTATTATTTACGGATTTTATCGCGTTTAATTACATTTTTATTATTATCCCGACGTTTCGGGTGCTTTACAGCACCCATGGTCACGGGGGGGGGACTGAGATGTTTGACGTCCCAATGTCATAGTTAGTCCGGCTACCTTCAGTTTTTTTAATATTAATTTTTGGTCCGATTTACGCAAAACGAGCTTAGGGTATCATGAAGTCCTGCAGTGGTATGCTTGGGTTTGGGTTTAATTTTGTGCGTCGGTGCTTTACATCAGCTATATGTTCCTTCACGCGGGTTTTTATAGATCTCTTTATAGGTCTGTCTATATACATAGGTCAAACAAAGAGATCTATAAAAACCCGCGTGAAGGAACGTATAGCTGACGTGAAGCACCGACGCTCCGGGAAGTCTGCAGTCTGCGGACATGTTCAAGATCGTCCCCATCATTACATTAGATTTGATAAACCACAAATTCTTGCAAAAGAACATCGATTCCTACCCCAAGTATGATACGCGAGGCTATTGAAATTAAAAAACATCCAAATTTCAATAGAGAAGACGGTTGGGTGCTACCATCTGCTTGGGATCCTATAATTAACAAAATTAAACCCAAACCCAAGCATACCACTGCAAGACTTCATGATACTATAAGCTCGTATTGCGTAAATCGGACCAAAAATTAATATTAAAAAACTGAAGGTAGCCGGGCTAACTATGACATTGGGACCTCAAACATCTCAGCCCCCCCCCCCCTCCCCGTGACCATGGGTGCTGTAAAGCACCCGAAACGTCGGGATAATAATAAAAATGTAATTAAACGCGATAAAATCCGTAAGTAATAGTTTTATTTAAGAAGTAAAGAATTGATCAGGATTGTACACAATATACGTACGAATAACTTAAACGTATACAATATTCTACTAGTTATAATAATAGTTTTAGTTGCATACAAAGTTTAAGTTAAAGCATGACATTTATAAAATATCTAGTCTAAAATAAATGAAACTCTAATTCATGAGTTTTCAAATAGTCTTTTGATCAAATAGAGCTTTTTATATACCCAATAGACAGTTAGCCCATAGATATTTATCCTCGATTCAAATTCAAAATTCTGACTCTGAGATGAATGACTTGCATTTGCACACGCGAGTGCATTGTGTGACATCTCTTGGGGGAAGCTTATGTTCAGCAGTTAACTTGTGATGGGCATTAATGGTGATGGTGGTGTGATAAGCCTATAAATCAATTTCGGTAGTTACACTTTTAACACAGAATGTTGACACATTTACATGCAGTAAGACGAAATTCATAATTGCGGCATACAAATGGACAAAAACTTGTAATTTCTTAAATTATTAACTTATTTTACACGAATGTTGACAGTTATTATTATTTATTGGTTAGTAATTGTCTTACATGTAGATTAATTATAGTATGGTATTGTTTAATAAAAACAGCGATCGTGTCATAATTATGTAATTTAAAAAAATAAGTATACTTTTTCCGCCAAGTACCTGCATTGCTGTGTTCCAGTCTGATGGTATTGTCTTCTCTGAGTCTAGGGTATGAGGAACCAATATAAATAGGCTGTAAGACTAAATTCATCTTAATATTTAGTGGTAACAATGTATCCGTAACTCTCTTCGATTGAATTCAGTTGTAGCTGTCGTGGGAATTTCAAGCTGAAGCAACGAGTATTATACTCGTTGACGCCTCCTCGGTGTTTGTGTACTATGTAGTCACGATGTGGTGGACTGAATCACACGAGTTTTAACCTTCCGGGGGGTTAAAGGGGGGGGGGGAATAATATTTTTACCGGTATCTCAACCTATATGAACTCCCACTAGCAACACTATACTCCTCATGTCATTGTGAATTTTTCATGCCGAATCAGCGAGTCACGTCTACAAATCAAAAAGGTTAAAATTGGTTTTTAAGTAAAAGTACTTCATTTTATTATTAGCAACATGTGAAAACTTACTTAACACTCATAAACGTTTTGGACGATTGCAATGTATGTAATTTTTGCATTTAAATAACTTGTGTGGTAGATTGACTATAACGTGAAATGTGAAAACTATATTTGAAACAGAACGAGCATCTGTACGTACATAATTGTTCAAGAAACTTAATATGTGTTTTAATTTATGTATTAAATACGTATATTACATTAGTATTTAAAAAAACTTGTAGCGTAGATTAATAAAATAGCAATATAAAATCAATGTATAAGACAGAGCAAAAGTCTGTACATTACATGTTATCTGTCTTGCGGTGCCACGATACATTGAATTGATACGAGACATTGAATTCTACTTTATGTCAATATTCATACATTCATATTTACTCCAAAATATTTATAACGTAATTGCTTAGAAAGTAATAAGAGTTCAATATCATATCCATGTATGAGACAGAACGAGAATCTGTACATCACATATCTGCCTTGCGGTGCCACGAAGGGGTACACGAGACATTGAACTTCATTTTATATGGATATTCACACGTTCGCATTTCACACCACACGAGGCATTCAATTACATTTTATATCAATCAATATTCATACTTTCATATTTACTACCAAAAAGTATATTTATAATATTATTGATTATAGCGTAATAAAACGCAAAACAAACTATGTATGAGACAGAGCAGAAGTCTATACATTACATATCCGCCTTGCAGTGCCACGAGAGGGTACACGAGGCATTGAATTTCATTTTATAAGAATATTGATACGTTCAAATATACTACCAAAATGTATATAATATTATTGCGCACAGTTTAATAAAAACGCAATATGAAATATATCGAGTAACCCGGGTTCGATCCCCGCCGGTACCAATGAAATTGTTAATTGCAATTTTAAGTGCTCATTTACCACGTGCTCGGCGGTGAAGGAAAACATCGTGAGGAAATCTGCATGTCCGAGATATAAGAAAAAATCTTTCGAAGACAAGTGAAGATCGCCAACATGCATTGAGGCAGCTCGGCGGACACTTCCTTGCTCTAAAACCCTCTCAGAAATGAGGGGAGGCCTGTGCCCAGCAGTGGGACGTATATAAGCTGTAACTTTACTTTTTTACTTTTTATGAAATCTATGTGATCAGACAGAACAATTCTATACATTACATATCTGCCTTGCAGTGCCACGAGGGGTTACATGAGGCATTGGATGCTATTTTGTATGAATATTCCTATGTTTTTTTTTTCAAAAATGTATGCAAGGGTTATCATAACCGCGGTACTACTAGCGTGTACACGAGGCTATTTTCATAACTGATCTTACTCACTTTCGCCACCAAACAGGAGAAAAATTATTTGCTCAAGTGATGAAGAAGATAAAGACTCTGTTTCATACAGCTTTCTCAACCCAAAAACTTATCAGTCAATCTTGTATTAAGGAAACATTGCTTTTAAATTCTCCATATTACATTCTTTTTTAACAAGTGCCAAATCAGAGATAGAAGATTATGTGAAAATGAGCCATATACTTTCAAATTTCAACATTGTATGTACAGGTCTTATCAAGAGGACTGGTGAAGAAAATAATGATGCTGTAAATAACTGCATTAGACTGTTATGTGCCTAAAATAATGGGACCTGTCTCCATCAGTAACTCACTAGACATGCAATAGCCTCCAGCAGTTGCTTTATACTAGCAGAGGTGATACTATCAAGTAATATTATGTGGCAGACACCAAGCCCAACCATCGATGAAAAAAGAATAGAGGTAAACACAGCTAAAGAGGTAAGCAAACTCAATTGACCCTATTTTATTCCAAATAGTCTAAAATTTGGCGGCGTCGAAATTTGGGCGGTGCTACAGTCTCTTCAGCGGTGCCAAGTTGACTGTCGGTATATCGAAGTGCTGAAGTGTTTGTACAGTAGGGCTACGATGGCTATCCGAGTACAGAACCAGAGTACGAAACCTATCCAACTGCAGAGAGGTGTAAGACAGGGTGACGTTATTTCCCCGAAACTCTTCACCGCTGCATTGGAAGACGTTTTCAAGCTACTGGACTGGAAAGGATACGGTATTAACATCAATGGCGAGTACATCACTCACCTTCGATTTACCGACGATATAGTCCTAATGGCAGAATCGCTGGAGGACTTAAGCACTATGCTCAATGACCTCAATAATGCCTCCCAACGGATAGGTCTTAAGATGAACATGGACAAAACAAAGATCATGTTTAATGTCCATGTCACGCCTATGCCGGTAGTTGTTGGGAGACTAAGCTCGAAGTAGTTGACGAGTACGTTTACCTGAGACAAATAGTCCGGCTAGGTAAGTCCAACTACGACCGAGAGGTCAATCGACGGATTCAACTCGGCTGGG
This sequence comes from Parnassius smintheus behrii, assembly GCA_036936625.1. NCBI lineage: Eukaryota > Metazoa > Arthropoda > Insecta > Lepidoptera > Papilionidae > Parnassius > Parnassius smintheus. The sequence continues at coordinate 5,264,227 of JAUPFT010000012.1, forward strand.
CAGCGTTCGGGAAATTACAACGCATCTTCTCGTCAGGTATACCTCAAAACCTGAAAACTAAGTTGTACAACCAGTGCGTGTTGCTAGTGATGACATATGGAACTGAGACGTGGTCCTTCACTGCTGGCCGTATGAGGATGCTCAAAGTCGCTCAGGGAGATATGGAGAGGGCTATGCTCGGAGTTTCCTTGCGTGATAAACTTAGAAATGAGGATATCCGCAGTAGAACCAGAGTGACCGACATAGCCCAACGGATTAGTAAGCTGAAGTGGCAATGGATCGGCCATATAGCTCGAAGAACCAACAACCGTTGGGGAAAAAAGGTTCTCGAGTGGCAGCCGACGACGAAGTGTGGGGCGACCCCCCACTAGATGGAGTGACGACCTGGTAAGACATGCAGGAAGTCGAAGGATGCAGGTGGCTCAGGACCGTGCTTTATGGCATACCTTGGGGGAGGCCTATGTTCAGCAGTGGACTTGTAAAGGGCTGTAATGATGATGATGATGATGAGTCGAAAATATTATTAAAAAAAACTTTCTCATAGTAGATCGAAAACAATACATTAGTGTGAGTCAAGCATGTCCTCCCACATAATATATTGAGTTTAGTATGTCAGAAAATATTGTATTTAATAAAGCTGCAAAATGAATTAAAACAAGACTAGTCATAATTTTGTTTTTACTTGTTGTTAATAACATCTTAATATGTTAGTTATAGTTATGAAAGTTCTCTCGTATGCAAAGAATCGAGTAAAACTAATGGTGAAATAAAATGGGAATCAAATTCCTAAACCTATAACCCATAACCATAAACCTATACCCATAAACTTAAGTTCATGCATTTGCTATTAGAAAAATATAAATGCATAAAAGTCATAGGTCTACTTACATAGGTTTTATGCACTATTCTCCACAATCTTCAAACGGAATACAGAAGACGAAATAACCTTCTAGTCTTCATAAGCCTGTTACTAAATCATTGTTAAAGAAAAACCACGTATTAAAATTCTTACCCTGGTCAACAACTATTTATGTAAGATCTCCTTTGATCTAACCTTACCTTACCTTGCTGTGGCAGTGCTTTCGAAGAGGTATTTATGAATGTCAAGCATAAAAATAAGCCCCTGTCTATATATACAATATGTCTGTTGTCTAAATTCGTGGTAGATAAAGTAAAAAATTTACTTATTCTTCTTCCTATTATAATTTGGACTCATACTGTGAAGTTAAACAGTGTTTTTCAGGTGTTTATAGGAAGAAAAATAAAAACTAGAATACAATAAAAGCCGAAGTCTAACATAATTTGGTTCACAAAGCTGAATTTCGTCAAAAAGAAAAAGCAAGGAGATATACCGAATTCAAGAAGAAGGAGGTGTTCGATTGAATGTTTTTATGTGTGTTGCCTCATAGCTTTTCTCTGGGTGAGCCGATGAATCTTTTTTTTATTTGAAAGCTGGTGCTTGAAGTGTTTATGTGTGCATTTAGAATCAGTCCGTCAATTCATGACTACATAGTATACAAACACAAAGAAGGCGTCAACTTCATATAATTTTGATTGAAGGACACTAACAGGTAAGTTACTTAGATTAAATAAATATATTCGTCAGCATTTTCTAAATTCCACAGTTTAATATTGGTATTTTAAGAATATACTTGTTCATAGATACCACGCCTAAAGTCTAAAGCCCGTCAAGAAAAGTCTATCTTATTTGTATTAATTTTGCGGATATGTTCATCGAATTAATTTGCAAATCTTGCAATGCAATGCTTTTCTTTTTACCAAAAAAAAACCCAACTGAATATGATATTTTATTTATATAAATTATATATATATATATATATATATATATATATATATATATATATATATATATATATATATATATATATATATATATATATTTATTTATTTATTTATTTATTTATTATTATAAGTTAGTGTGCAGCGGGTTTAGGGGGCAATAAATCGATCTAGCTAAGATTCATTTTTAGAAAACGTCGTATTGTCTGTGTTTTCAGGCAATGAAAAACTGATACGAGTACAATATAAGAAGGTAAATTTTGACGCTATATCAATGATTACTTGATGAACTTACGTACATACTTATTTTGAACTTTTTTCTCAACTCTAAATTATTATACATTTACTATTTGTTCAAAAGTTTAATAAATTAAATTAATTAACTCTATAACAAATTTTCACTTAAAAGCGGTTTAACATTGTTGGCATCGTTGTTAGTTCCACTAGGAGTTAACACAATATTAAGACTTATTTTTTATGTATTCAAAATACATATTAAGCCATGTTGAAACTATATTATGGATATAGCACAAATAGATTGGCTCGATAGAGGTAAGACCATGCTCTCCCATGCTCTCATAAAATACCAGCGTAAAAATAACAGCTAAATGTTTCTGTGTTTAGTATGATAAGTGTAGAGAACCTTCAAACTGGAAACGAGGCATTCCAAAATTAATTTCATTTGTGAATAAGCTTATGTAATCAAATAATAAAAATAAACTATTTATAAAAGTATATTTTCTACTTAGTAAACTAACATAGACCACCGAAACAGTAGGGGTCATTAGCAATGAGCCGGGTACCGTCAACATTACAGAAACTTAAAAAAAACCGTCAAAGAACCGACGACCTTATACTAACAAATGCAGTGAAACGCGACCCCCTAGCCAGCGAGCTATGGTTTATATAAAGATGTTTTCAATTCCGCCGGTACACATAAAATAGTAATACAATTTTTAAATGCTGATTCATCACTTACAATGTGGTTAAGGAAAATATCATGTAGAAATCATTAAGAGTGAGAAATAAAAAAATATTCGTAGACACGCGAAGTTCGCCTACACGCATTGGGGCTAGGCGCCAGACATTTCTTTTCCCCGAATCCACTCATAAATGAGAGGAAAATAGATGTGCCCAGTTCTGGGACTAATATAGACTGTAATTTTACGTAGTTATTCATGTAATTATTTATACTTCTATAGTTTAGACAATCAACGCATCGAATAATTTTTCTTAATCAGTCTATACAATCTATGGTTGTTGGGTGGTCGCCGTCGCTCATTTACAACTGCAATATAGATGGGAATGCAGGTGCGTTATCAGCCTCTTCTGTGTGAGAGACCTTCGTTCAGTAGTGGACTTTCAAAAAGAAGACTTTCTAAGGCTGTAAAGATGATGACGACGTTGCCGGACTTTCAAAAAGAAATTCTTGAAGGTCTCTGAGTCAAATCGATCCGGAAAACTGCTGGCGACAATAAATTCCATATGCGTGATAGGAAATTTATTGCTAGCCAACTAAATGTAATAGATGGAATTTGCAAATCCAAAAACTTTTAAAAATCGAAGACATCCTAATTCCACCAACACACGATTGAGCAGCCCTGACGGCTCTGAGGACAGCGGGTTCTAATTCCGCATGAGACAGGTATTTTTATGGCCAATAAATTGTTCCTAATCTGAATATTTACCCTTATCCAATTTATTTTTGAAATCTGCCTCTACAATACAGGAGAAAGTTCTAGTGAAGAGGTAACGTTTAAAGAAAAGCGCTGTAGATACTTCCCAACCGGCTCCAAAATCATTTCAGTAATGAAAACTGTAAATTTAGTTTTCTTTACTTTATATTTGTACAAATATGTCTAGATATATTCCTAACGGACTCAACATCTCCAAATTTCATTGGACTCAAATTATTTCATATGATTTTGGCATCATTAGTAGGGTTAAACTAAAATAGTTAAAGGACCAAAAAATGGTTAAGGAAAAAAATAGTTTATTTACGTGGTACGGTCACGCTGCAGGGATATTATAGTTGTAGCACTAATGAATGGGTCAGTTCAACCGGGGTGGGACCACGCTCTCACAGAATAACAGAGTAAAATAGAATATTAATACTGTCGTGTTTTGTAAGGTGACTTTAAAGAACGTGGTAGAACCATGCTGCAGTTATATTTGAAGTATAGTTGTAGCACGAATGGGTCGGCTTGACCGGGGAAGGACCATGCTCTCACAGCATACCAGCGTAAAATAGTATCTTAATGTTGCTGCGTTTCGTATGGTAAGTGTAGAGAACTGGAACCCTTTTTACTGGAAACTATGCATTCCATCTTAGCCCTCACGGGTGACAACGTTTTTGCAATTTGATTTGTAATCAAGGATAGATCTATGGGCCGCAGCAACCACTTACCATCTGGTGGACTATGCGCTCGTTTGTCACCACATTCTATAAAAAAACCTTTTTACTGAAAACGAGACATTCCATATAAGTCCTCAGGGATGACAACGTATTTGCATTTTGATTCTCGATCGAGGATTAAAGTAGATGTCATATATGTGTGGGTGTATGTGTGTTCCATACACAGCATCCACTTACCATCCGGTGGATTGTGTGCGCGCTCGTCACTTTTAGCAAAAAAAAAAAAACAAATTTATCATTCCTTTTGAATAACGAAAAATACGTTTGGAAGATGTACTGTGTGTAAAGCGGGAACGGTTGTATAGTATGTAGTGATGACGAATGAATTCCCAATACCCATGCCATCCAGTAGGTTTCTTAAGAGTGCAACTGTGGTAAACAGAAACAGGAGATGGACTGTAGTATTTTTCGGATAATAACCTAAAACTGCAAAAAACTATAATTACCACCCCACCTACCAAGCGTGGCAATTGTGGTAAAATCCACTCTATGAGGCAATTTATGAGGGAGGCCTTTGTTCAGCGGTAGAATTTCGATAGACAGTAATGTTAATACAGAATAATGAAATGTCTTCCGATATACTCAAATGCTGCTCAATTTTCAGATGCAGTTATCTCCATCACATAAAGTCAAAGTGACAGTGACACCACGAGACTTAGCGCCATCTTTTAATTGAGTATCGTTTGGTTATAATATTGTCGATTGATTTTTTCTGAATATTTACGTTAGCCAAAGTGAAATATAATATATTTTAATACAAAGATAGATTCATTCGAATCTTTCTTAATTAGACAAAAATAACCATTCAATTCGAGGATTCATCCCATCTCTTTTCAAGCTAATACGGATGTTGGTATTTCTCCAAGCAACTTAAGCGCTACCAATTCTCAAGGGATCAAGGCCAGTTAAACCTTAAATGGAAATGTTGCATATTCGATTCATTCGATTCTAAGTGTATGAATTTAGGATTCAAAGCATCAGATAAATAATCCAAAAGATAATATCATGTTGTCAATAATTTTAATTTTGGAGCAGTAAACTTGGACCTTATAATTAACATGTACGTGGAATATGAAAAATATTGGTATATATATATATATATATATATATATATATATATATAAATATATATATATATATATATATATATATGTATATATATATATATATATATATATATATATATATATATATATATATATATAATATAATATAATGTTATATAATACAATTCAATAAAAGCGGTGAAGTCAGTGAAGAATACCATCGTGAGGAACGGAGGACGGTTATAAAAAAAAATATAAAACACTCAACGATGGCAGGCGGCAAAAAATAAATATACAATCATTCTTTTTGGACCCCATCGCAATCGGTTATAAATAAAAAACATATTAATTCAATATTTTTGGTGTGTAAGAACAAGAAAGATTGATTTCGTAATGCCGTCGCCATCGCTTCAAGAAGTCCTGAGTCCCAGAAGGCTTTGTTAAAAGAAAGCAGTATATATATATATATATATATATATATATATATATATATATATATATATATATATATATATATATATATATATATATATATATATAACAATGCCCAAGTGTATGCGCAAGCACAGGTGCACTCTCTATTCCCTCACTCTCATAATCCGATGGGACGGTAAACCGACACCACCGGAGAGAGATCAGGCGCAGGACCAACGGCTTTACGTGTTTTCCGAGGCACGGGGGTGAGACACCGCCAACTCCCTGACTCCGGGTAACTACTGAGAAATTCTTGACGGAAAAACTCAATAATTAATTTTTTGGTCCGACCTGGGATTCAAACCCAGGACCTCATGATCGGCAGTCACACTACTACAACCACTAGACCAACGAGGCAGTCAACCCTATCCTGTCCACTGGCTATAACCCTGTCCTGCGCCGATGGCTTGCCTCCGTTGAGGCAAAATTCGGTCTAGAGGAAAATGTTATTATATATATATATATATATATATATATAATATCTAGTTTTCATTTTATGTTCTTGAACCACAGCATTGCTGACTACATTTTTTAAAATATTTCTTTCAGCGTTACTTTTAGCATTCTTGTATGAGTTTGTTAAACATTCGCTCAATATGTTCTTTTCGAGTATAACTTTTCTTATTTTATCTTTTTCTGGTAAAGGTACATCTTTTAACTGCTGAATGAAGGACTCAGTTTTTAATATTGAAGAAGTTGGCGTTGTTGGTAATGAAGGTTCAACATTTTCTTTACAGTCATCTCTATAATTTTGCTGACATGTCAATAACAATTTGTATCTATAAACTCTTTTTCTTAGAGAATCTACATGCTTTTTCAATATATCTATTTTTCTTTTTTGCTTTTTATTTTCTTTGGTAATTCTGTAATATCTTTCTTTATATATTTTACGACTAGAGTTTTTGTCTGTTTTGTCATTGTGATTCAACTGTTTTTGTTTCAGTTGCCGCCAAATTTTACGTCTTATAACTTTTTCGGTCTCTGATAACTCAGAAATCTTTTTATAATTTTTTCTTTTTTTCTCAGCATCTTTTTTCTTTTCTTCATTCCATTTAATAGGATTATTTTGCTTTAAACGTTCTCTATATCTTTTTTGTCGCTCTGCTGATGTCAATGGCATTTTATCTAAAACAAAAGTAAACATTACCTGTATTTTTATTATACATACTTTTTTTAAATCCCGCTCTATACAACAATTTATCTAAAAATGTAAAATATCTATCATGCCATTTTACATTAAAAATGAAAAGTAACTATAATAATTAATCTGAACATTATTGATTAAAATTGTTATCATCCGGTTTTAAGAGAAAATGAAATGGTATATCATTGATATGGGAGCATATATGTAATATTAGATATTCCTCTAGTTTTTAAAAACTGCATTTACTAAAGTCAACTTTTCATAGTTTTAAGATTGATTCAACGATCAATTCTAAAACAATGAAAAGTTTTTCCGTAAATAGTCAATTTCCTGATTATCTATCAGTTGTATCTAATTCCACTGTGTAACATTAGTGACATCTTCAGAAACTCAGCACCAATGCAAGATTCGTATGTTATGAAGTTTGAAGTACATAAGTAGATATTAAAAATATTTGATAACTTACTGATGATTACTTTGTAACTCAATAATCTACAAATATATTAATATCCGCATAAATTGAAACCTTTATAAATAGATGACCCACATTTTAAAATAAATAGGTTAGCAATTTTCTATTGAACAATTAAATTTGCTATATATACGCAGCTTTACCTATTCATATCTGTTACGTAACAGAGAAGCGTAACGGAGAAATACCGTATATGAAAACTTAGCACGTGTCTAAACTACAAAAAACTTTGTGGTAACGTCATCAATTAGTTTTGACAAATTCCTTCTACCGATTTCTCTTCCGCAACCACGATCCTTTTCTTATAATAATATAAAACCTTGAAAATACTTACTGAATTTAAATACACCACAAAAATGAATATCACAAATAAATGTCGAATGTCGAATGTTACACACAATATTGATGGCACTGAGTGAAAGAACAAATGGCCGAATCGACAGTCACGTCACCTGTTTACAGTGTTTGTTGTGTAATGTTGCCAGTAAATAATTTTATTTCCAAGTTAGTAATAATGTTGTAAAACACTGTAACCGAGAAGAAAAACAGAGATGAGTATAATATTGGACATTCATTTAAATATGTAAATATTATGTATACATTACTGTTTGTTTTATTTATTTCATAGAATAATGTATTTTAATGGATAACCATACCAAAAAACTTTTAAGTTGTATTCTAAACTAATTCGATTTTTTTAAATAAATTTTTAATGTTATCTTAAGTAAAGATGGACATGAATTTATGTATGAAATTTCTGTGGGCACAGTTTGAAAATTTGAAATATTGGAATATATTTTAGTTTCGATAATTTTACTGAGTATTATAAATTGTAGTTCTACACTTTTAGAATTAGGGTAAATAAAATTTTGCTAATATTGAAACAGCAAATAAAAAATAAGCGAGCTGGACGCGGAGAGAGTAGTAAATGTACAATTTTCGTGAATAACACCCATATATATATATATATATATATATATATATATATATATATATATATATATATATATATATACAATGTCCATGCACAGTATTAAATTCTTATAAATTATGATATGTTCAATATAAATAATTATTATTATACATTGGTTGTCTAATTTGTAGGGCGGTTCTCCAAATGTTTTAGAGTGGCTAGTAAGACATGCAGGAAGTTGATGGTGGCTCAGGACCGTTTGTGGCAGGAGAGGCCTATGTTCAGCTGCGGAATCGTGAATGGCTGTAATGAGATAAAATAAAATTTATTAATGATTAAAATAAAGCGAATGAATGAAATAAAATTAATAAATGAAATGAAAGAAAATATTATTTCAATATTTTTGGTGCATAAAAATAAGAAAGATGATGACGTCATCAAAGTCAAAGTCAAAAACAAATATTTTTAGTGTCGTTGCCATCGCCTCAAGAATTCCCTAGTCCCAAAAGAGTTTGTAAAAAGATAGCAGCAAGAAACATACAAGTAGACAATTTTCCTCTCGGCCCCAGTTGCGACACAACGTAATTAATAATATACAAAAAACAAGTTAAAAAACTTTGTAAGCTGTAAATTGTGCCCTTAAAATCTTATTTTTGAAAATAATTATGTAATTTACTAAATGAACCAGCTTTTAACGATTTTATCATACTTACGTAGGCGGTCCCATAATGAATTGGCCTAACTATGAACCAATTAAGGAAATGAAACGAAACCAATTTTATTTTTCAATATAATCACCATGAATACTAACACACTTCTGACATCTGTGAATCAACATCTATAAACCTTTATAAAAATAATCACATTTTTTATCCTCAAAATGACTGAAGACGGCCGCCTGCAATTCTTCATCGCTTGAAAATTTTCTTCCTCTTAAGTCCCGCTTTAAATTTGGAAATAAATAGTAGTCGGACGGGACTATGTCTGGACTGTAAGGTGGATGTTAAACTTCTGTGAACCCGCATTGACGAACTGCATCCTTCGAAACACCAGCGGTATGAACAGGGGCGTTGTTATGGAGCAACAGGACAGCTTTAGACAGCTTGCCTCTTCGTTTTTCCTTTATCTTGTCTCATAATTTATATATTAAAGAAGCATAATATTCGCCTTTTAGTTCTTTAAAATCCACCATCAAAATGCCTTGAAAATCCCAAAATATTGTGCACATCAGTTTTTTAGTCGATTGTTGCACCTTTGCCTTTCAAGGGGGCTTTTCACCTTTATAATGCCATTCCATTGACTCGCGCTTGCTTTGTGGATCATAATACAAGATCATAGTTTCATCAGCAGTCACTAGCCGCTCGATCACAGTCTTTGGATTTTCGCCACAAAGATCCAAAACCTCCGAAGCGCAGCGCACTCTTTCCTGTCTCTGTACCGCTGAAAGAAGTTTCGGTACCCATCTTGCACTCACTTTTTTCATGTGAAGAAGTTCATGGATCAAGCGATGAACGGTACTCTTAGAGAGCCCAAGCCCTGCTGCAATTTCTCTAATCTTCAAACGGCGGTCACTCAGAACCCCCTCTTCGATAAGAGCAATCGTTTCGGGAGTGAGCACTTCCACAGGTCGACCGTCGTGGCCAAAGTCTTCGACGGTTTCTCTCCCGAGGCGAAACTCTTTCACCCAATTTTTCACTGTGCTATAGGAGGGGGCACACTCCTTATATACGTCATCCAATCGTTCTTTTATTTGGGCAGGGGATAAACCTTCTTTAAACAGAAACTTTATGACACTTCGATACTCAGTTTTCGACACTTTAAAAAAATACGCGACTCTCGTTATTCAAATGCCTATTAAACTAAGACTAAGCATTTCATGTCGATGCATGTTTCTTATATTAAGTGCACGATAAACGTACTATTTAATGCAACACAACATGTAACGACATGTCGCGTTGAACTATATCAAGCCAGTTCATTATGGGACCGCCTGGTAGTAGAACGCGATGAAATCCGTAGAAACTCGTTAAATGACTTGTTCACTTAAACATTAGAGATGATCTAAATTCTAATAATTCTTCTTCATAGGAATGCTTAAAGAATAACATTTTGTTGAAAAACAAAAATCTTGCAGTGAAAAGAACCTTATTTAAAATTAAAATAAAACTTTTGCAAGCCAAAATAACAGACGGTAATGAAATAAATGCAAATGTTGCATTCAGGAATCGAATTTACAATTCTTGTTGGACTTAAGCCAGACCCACCGCTTAATGCTTCAGTTACAGTGGCAACCAGTATCCTTGAGACATCCCGTGAAGAATAGTTTTTTGTTTTATCTTTTTCATTTCATTTTATTACCACGTTTTTATTAAGTCATTTTCTTGTTGGTATGTCTGACGTTACGGTTGGAATTTAGAAATTGATACTCAGCGCGTACGAGTAATTGATATCCGATCACCTTAATCTTGAAATATAGCTCAAATTTGGATGACAACGCAAGAATATTTATAAGAAACGTGGTATATTAAAAAATAATACAGTATTTTTTTCTTTTTCATGCATTCATCCGATACAGCTAATAAAAGTCCCCTGCTTAACATAAGTCCCATAGATTTCCTCACAGGGGTGCTATTGCCATCGTTGCCACGATTACCAGGCGGCTTAATATCTGCAGATTTTTATAATTTTGAGTCGTTCTCAGGAAGGTACTGCTGCCTATCTCCTGTTTCAGTTTCTCTCTGTCGCCTCTTACGACACCCGCTGGTCGATATTAGGTTATACGTATTCTTACACAGCCACTACACGGTTTACCTAACACAATAATGTCCTCCCAACCGAATTTCAGCCACGGCTGCCTGCCTCAACGGAGGCTAGCTATCGACGCAGGACAGGATTATAGTGCCCAAGTGTATGCGCGAGCATAGGTGCGCTCTCTCGTCCCTCACTCTCATAATCCGATGGGACGGTAAACCGACAAGACCGGAGAGAGATCAGGCGCAGGACCAACGGCTTTACGTGCTTTCCGAGGCACGGGGGTGAAACACCGCCAACTTCCTGACTCCGAGCAACTACTGAGAATTACTTGACGGAAAAACTCAACAATTAATTTTTTGGCCCGACCCGGGATTCGAACCCAGGACCTTACGATCAGCAGTCACACTACTACAACCACTAGACCAACGAGGCAGTCTTACCTAATACACCTAAATGGTAAATAACCTTATTATTTTTGTCGTAGGCCTGTAAAAGAAATGACAACAATTTAATATTCGTATCTTTAGAAGTTATTGTAAGGGGAGCGATATTTTGAAGATAATTTTGAGTTATGCGTTCTTGTACTTATAAGTTTTTAGTTGGAAGTAAGGGACTTTTCACTTGGTGCTAGGTCTGCTTTTACCAAGGGGTCCACCTGGGTGCTTGCTTTGCTTGTAATTTGCAGGGTAGAGGGAGCCGGTGTAATTACCGACTGTGAGGCTTTTTTTTTATAAAATAGGCTGACAAACGAGCACACAGTTCACCTGATGGTAAGTGTTTGCTGCGGCCCATAGACATCTACATCTATCTTCCATTACAAATCAAAATGCAGATGCGTTTGTCACCCGTGAAAACTGAGATGGAATGCCTCATTTCCAGTAAAAATGGTCTCCGGTTCTCTACACTCACCATACGAAATACAGCAGCATTAAGCTACTATTTCACGCTGGTATTCTGTGAGAGCGTCCATCCCTCCCCGGTCGAGCCGACCCATTCGTGCTACAACTATACTACTAATATAACTGCAGCGAGGCTCTACCACGTAAAGCTTTTCAATTAGTCCTCAAAGGTGACAATAACAAGCACTGAACCAAAGGCTGTACTTTCCGGGATACAGGACTGAAACATGGCAAATTTCACAATTCCGGGCTGCTACTCAATTTCTTGTCAGAAAACTCAATATATGATATTGGCCCCACCTGGGATCTGAATCCGGGATAACATGATCGGCTTTCACAATTACGACAACAAGATAAACATGTCAGCCATGGTCATTAGTCACTCTAGCCAATAGACACAAAATCACCTGATGGAAAACCACTGTAGCCCACAGAAACCTTTTTTATAGAATAGGGTGACAAACGACCACAAAGTCCACCTGGTTACTGTGGTCCATAGACACCTACGTCTATCATCGATTACTTACAAATTAAAATGCAGATGTCGTCGTCACCCAACACAAGATATAATGCCTCGTTTCCAGTAAAAGTGGTCTTCGTTTCTCTACATTCACAATTCGAATCTCAGCAACGTTGAGCTGCTATTTTACGCTGGTATTCCTTGAGAGCGAGATACTAATAATACAGCACAGTGTGGCTCTACCACTTGCACATATGCAGACAAACACTTAAATTAAATAAGAAATTAGTCCAACATTAATTTTTAACATCCATTTGCTCGAATCGAATCGAGATCGAATGCAGGCCACGTTATTTAAATGTTATTCACATGGGTGCAGTAAGCAAATTTTGACTGAGAATTTATGTATTTGAAGTTAAAAATATCGTACAAAAATCTTTTAACAAATGAAATAAATTATACGGAAACTAGTTACTTTTCTATTGTAAAATATACGGCTCACATATTTATGGAGTTCTAACTACTGTCCGTATTTGCGTCGATGGAGAATCATTTAATCGTTTTATCACCCGTTAATAGCTTTCAATTCGATCCCAAAGGTAGCATTAAATGGAGTGTGCATTTACTAACTACATCATTATGCAGTGTAAAGTAAAAGTAAATAAAGTTACAGTCTATATATACATCGCACTGTTGGACCCCAGGCCCCTTCTCATTTCCGAGACGGTTTTATGGCAAGGAAATGTCCGTCGCGCTGCCCCAATAAGTGTTTGCGAACTTAACATGTCTTCGAAATTAAACATTTATTTCTCAGACATGCATATTTTCCCACGATATTTTCATCAAATCAGCACTTGTTGAAATTGCATTTAACAATTTTATTGGTGCCGGCGGCGATCGAATCTGGTTTGCTCAAGTACTGTGACTACTGAGCGTATATACTGAGCGCTTACCATCTGAGCTACCACGGCTTTTCACTAGTTGTAATACTGACGATAATAAAGATGACGATAACAAGTAAATAGGCAAATATCTCTCACAAAGACGAAAAAAATAAACTAAATCCAAAAGCCTTCGATTTAACGTGATGAATATGAATATGAATATAGCCAGATAAACATTTCTACATTATTTTCGGAGAACACCTACTAAACAACCAAAACACTGGTACCTTATATAGAAATTTATGTGTGCTGCATCTGCTCACTAGGATCGAGTTCATTCGTTGTTATGTAATATTCATGGGCTAGTTAATCTCAATTTATAACAATTTACTCTTAAAATCATGAATATTAGTTGCAACTCTTTTAAAAGTACTTGTAATATTGAGATTCAAGTAATAATTATAGCATAAGGTTTGAGTCAACTCGATAAACCTTGCAAATTCGGGTGTTGTAGACATGTGTTTTGATAACTATGGACTGTTTAATCGAGGAATTGGTTATATTGGGCCTGCCTCTTTAAGGAACAGGCAGAATAATGTCGGTACATTCATCGTATAATATATTTTTATAGACGACTTTTCAGTGACGAACATGCACAAAACTCACCTCATGGCTAGTGAATGCTGTGTTCATTTATTCACTAAAAAAATGAAAATACAAATGCAATGTAACCCTAAAGAACTAGACGAAATGCGTCATTTTCAGTAAGAACGGTCTGCGGTTCTCTGCACTGACTGTACGAAATACAGTAGCAATAGGCTATTTTACTCCGGTATTCTGTAAGAGCGTGGCTGTTCCTCGGTTGAGTCGACCCAATCGCGCTGCAACAATAATACAGTTGCAGTGTTGCTCTACCTCGTATCTACGTCATGGAAGTCTATTATTTCGTTTTTAAAATATTTAACGGATCCACAAGTAACTGACTGACATTGACGTAGCTGCCTGGAGCAACTCTAAGTAATTCCTTTCGCCTTAAATTCTGATGCAGTACCTTGAATCTGTAATTTGAATTACAATTACTAAATTTGATTGCATATATTTATATAACTTAAAGACCTGAAGACTTAGTATCCCAGCACCGAATTCTGCTGGCTGACATCTGCTTAACTGTTCGCCTCAACAAACATAAGGATCGTCCCCCACCCAAAATAAAGTGGCATTTGTTGCATAAGGAGGAGTATGCAAGTGAATTTAGAGAGCTAGTTGTAAACAAGATGATAGAGATGGGTGATATGGAAGGAATGAGTGTGAATGAGTGCTGGAAGGAAATGGCTGATTGTATCCGAAGTGTGGCAAGGAAGGTGTTAGGAGAAACAAAAGGGAAGCGTATGATAGATAAGGATGGGTGGTGGTGGAGTGAAAGTATTAGAGAAGTTTTGAGAGAAAAGAAAAATGCCTTTAAAGAATGGCAGAGCGTAGAAGACCAGAATGAATCCATAAAAGAAAGTAAGAGAGGGGCGTATAAAGAATGTAAGAAGAGAGCGAAGAAGGAAGTTGCTATTTGTAGGGCAGAGGCGCAAGATAAATTATATCGGTCCCTTGAAAGCCCCGAAGGTCAAAAACGACTTTTTCAAATTGCAAGAGCGAGAGAAAGGAATGGAAGAGATGTTTCACATGTAAAATGTATAAAAGATGATTCTGGAAGGATTTTGACTAACGATGAAAGTATAAAGAAGCGATGGAAGGAGTATTTTGAGAAATTGATGAATGAGGAGAATGAATGGAATGGTAGGCTTGAAAAACCACTTAGTGAGAGAAATTAGTGTGGTAGAAGTAAAAATGGCTGTTAGGAATATGAAGAATGGGAAGGCAGTCGGCCCAGATGGAATACCAGTAGAAGTGTGGAAGTTGCTGAGTGCGGATGGATGGAAGTGGTTGAGTTTATTTTTCGGTAAATTGTTGCAGGAAGAACAAATACCTGAGGAATGGTGCAGTAGTATACTGGTCCCCATTTTTAAAAACAAAGGAGACGTTCAAAACTGCAGCAGTTACCGGGGAATAAAACTCATGTCACATACGACGAAGGTCTGGGAAAGAATAATAGAGAGAAGAATGAGAGAAGAGTGTGAGATAACACAAAACCAGTTCGAATTCATGCCCGGTCGAGGTACGACAGATGCCATTTTCGCATTACGCCAATTGTGCGAAAAGTACAAGCGCGTGCATAAAAATCTGCACATGGTTTTTGTCGACCTTGAAAAGGCGTACGATCGGGTTCCCCGTGAGGTTTTGTGGTGGGCGTTAAAGATGAAAGGTATGCCTGGGAAGTATGTGAGGTTAGTCCGTGCTATGTACAGAGCATCCCGTACATGTGTACGATCTGCCGCGGGAACTACGGGCAGTATCGATGTGGCGGTAGGGCTGCACCAAGGGTCGGCATTGAGCCCTTACCTCTTCCTACTGATTATGGACGCTTTGACGTCGGACCTGCAGGATGAGGCACCCTGGTGCATGCTCTTTGCCGATGACATCGTGCTTGTCGGGGAAGAAGGCATCGAGGTACAGAGCAGACTGACGGGGTGGCAACAGAGGCTGGAAAGTGTTGGCTTGAAGATCAGCAGATCCAAAACCGAATATCTGTGCTGTGATTTTGGCGGTCTTTCCAGTCCTGTACCCATGTCGTTGGATGGCGCTATACTGCCTACCTGCTCAGATTTCAAGTACCTCGGTTCCCTCATTCAAGGTGACGGCGGAATAGATAGAGCTGTGCAGCATAGGATTAACGCAGGGTGGATGAAATGGCGACAGGTCACAGCCACAACGTGCGATCCCCGAATGCCAATAAGGCTGAAGGGGAAAATTTACAAATCGATCATCCGACCTGTCGTCATGTATGGAAGTGAATGCTGGGCCGTCAAGAAGAAGGATGAAAATAGACTGCATGCGAATGAAATGAGAATGTTACGATGGATGTGTGGTGTGACAAGGATGGATAAGATAAGGAATGAGTATATAAGAGGAAGCCTGAAAGTAGCGCCAGTGGTAGAAAAGGTGAGAGGAAGCAGATTGGCATGGTTTGGGCATGTGATGCGGAGGAATGAAAGTCATGTCACAAAACGAGTGTTGAATATGAATGTGGAGGGACACATGGGCAGAGGAAGGCCGAATAAAAGATGGATCGATTGTGTGAAGAGTGATATGAGAATGAAAGGAGTAAGTATGGAAATGACGGCTGATAGAGAGGAATGGAACAAGAAGGTTTACTGCGCCGACCCCAGATAATGGGAAATGGTTTAGAGAATGAATGATATTTATATAACTTAAAATATTTTTGAATTTGACTTTATAAACCATGCTATCTATCTACTATCACATATCCTCCCGTGAGTGCCAAAAATTAAAAAAAAATCTGTGCAACTCGACCCGCCTGGCAACCGTGGCAACTATGGCAAATACCTTATGAACCTTAGGGGGGGGGGGGCTTATGTGCAGCAATAAACTTTATTACAATTATGGTTTTTTACGAAGCTTTGCTAAAAATAAGTTTTTTTACAAAATTTTCCTATTCCCAAAATATGTATAAATAAAGAAATCTCTGGGTACTAGTATTGATTTCATTACGATATTAAATAAAATCTTATGATTTAATGTGCCGTTGTCTTTTGTTGACAATAGTAATAAATTACGACTCAATCACCCTCATGGATAATCACCACTGCAATAAACGAACATCTGAAGCCATAGAACACAAAAACATAAGGCTGGATTTTGACTTAAATACAATTATAAAGTTTTATTTTGCAATTTATAAATTTATTTTGTTTTAATTATTAACGTTAAATTACATAGCACACAATTTCCCTTATTAATTTAAATTAAATTACTAAATATTATTATCATGATTCAATACGTGAATGGGTTTTTCTTTAGCATGTAGGATACGCGTAGGTGTTTAGGATTACTATTATGAACATTATAAGTGTATGGGTTGTAAGGCCACACACTTTTAAGAAGTAGAGTTGTATAATGATTTCTTATATTTACGCGAACACTACACATTGAAATAATACTCGTTTTTACGGAATTTATCGCGTATATTTAACTTTTTAATACCCGACGTTTCGAGAGCTTTACAGCACCCATGGTCACTCATCTCAGTCCTTCCCGTGACCATGGGTGCTGTAAAGCTCTCGAAACGTCGGGTATTAAAA
Source organism: Parnassius smintheus behrii (assembly GCA_036936625.1). Taxonomy (NCBI): domain Eukaryota; kingdom Metazoa; phylum Arthropoda; class Insecta; order Lepidoptera; family Papilionidae; genus Parnassius; species Parnassius smintheus. The sequence continues at coordinate 5,281,700 of JAUPFT010000012.1, forward strand.
AGTTAAATATACGCGATAAATTCCGTAAAAACGAGTATTATTTCAATGAGTAGAGTTGTAGTTAGTTGATGAGCACGTCAAAAGGAAAAGATCACCAAAGTTAAGTTTAATTAAAAGTATAATAATTATAAAGTTAGAGTGGCAAATCTTTCCTTGAGTAGTTGGTGTTCAGAAGGACGGTTGTTGACGTACTGCCGATTGTCAGTTTGCAATTAAATAAGTAAATTTAAATACACGCGACGCCCGGCTAAAAGAAGGTTGTAACGTTACTAAATGAAAATGTGTGGTGTACCCATACAATAATCGATGCATATTTGCATTGCGACAATTTTGGTTAATAACATCTTCTAAGTCAAAAACGTACTCACAGTCCACCTACACCCCAACTACTACATTCCATGCCTAACTTCAAGCAATGAAGGCAATAGATGCGTAGTCACCTCTGTGGACTAAGTTTGAATGCTTTACAGCCTGTAATACTGACTTCATGAAAAGGAAAAAAAATAGAAAGAAAAGGACTCCTTTACCTAGCATCGTAAATTAAGTTAATGATATCTACTGATAACGTTCTATAAAAAAACCTAAACGGACTTCTGGTCGAAAAAAAGCAACAGGTATTATTACAACATGATAAAGAATTGGAAACTAAAATTAATTATTTTAACACATTTCCTTCATTCATTAGAGTTTATTGAGGAAAATTAACAGAATAAAAGACGAATGTAATGATTACCACCCGAAGGCGTGATCCGATAAGATTTTTACTTAGGGAGGTGTTTTTCATATAATTGTGGTATATTTATAAATACGCCTTTAAACAAGAAAAACTATAGAGATACATGACCCAGCTTAGTAAAGTAGATATTTATTATAAATTCAATTATTTAAAATTCGAATGATTAAAACGACCGAATACTGTGTGTGAGTTGCAGATTTTTTTATTCTATCCTATACATAAACGGTCGTATATTTCGTACTGAATATGTTAATTTTGCTTTTATTTAACTAAATCAAGACAATATAATAGCGTATTCGTAAAAATAAGAGTTCCACGTATTAGGCAGTCTATGTGGGAGGCCTATGTTCAGCAGAGGACCTTAAAAGGCATTAGTGGTAACTGTAATATTGTCTTTATTTAGTATTTTTTTAAAATTTGATACTAATTTTTATAATGAGTTTGATATCGTTTTTTATTTGCATAATTCCATAAAAATATTCAATTGTAAACAATAAAAAATACTAGTATTCACTTTCAAATTAATAAATAACTAAAACGCGAAAAAAGGATTACTCTATAGTTTTCTTTTTATTCTCGCTAATCGTAAACCTTACTTAGCTGATGAACTACGGCTAATCTTGTTAAAATAAAAGGTGCGAAATACTTTTTTATTATCTAATGAAATACTAGCAAATAGTAATACAACGAGAATTTTAGCAAAATTACCGTTCATTCATTTATTCATTTATTACAGCCCTTCACAAGTCCACTGCTGAACACAGGCCTCCCCCAAGGAATGTTACAAAGGTCCTGAGCCACTTACTTCCATCAACTTCCTGCATGTCTTTCAAGATCGTCACTGAATCTAATAAGAGGCGGCCCTAAATTTTGCCTACAAAATCACCAGAAAGAGATTATTATCTCTTTTTTAACCCTGAAAGTATGGTAGAGCTACGTTGAGACCGTTAAACGTGTGTTGAAGAATTCTTCACCCCGTTTCATTGCATGAATATCATAACAAAAGACTATGGGAAGCAAGAAGCAACAGAACGTTGTATTCCTTCGATATTTTTCCTCTCTAACGCATATTAACTCGATGCAGTTCATCAATATTTTCTTAGGTCTCAATCTATTCTTATATTAATCCACTTTCATAGCCAACATTCTTCTTGTTACATGGCTGGCCAACTACTATCACCAGGGCCGCACACTGCCTCAGATGTATTAATTTAGAAACTATATCTAATTTCACTTGCACTCTTCTTTCATCTATATCTTTCATCCCTAGCACTTGTATCCATACAATACCACCAATCTTACAATTATCTTGTAAATTTTCCGTCGTCAATCGGTACAAAAAACGTGGTCATTGTAGTGAATCTTCCCAATAGTCAAAATGCCTTATGTCCATCAGTGCGGTATATAACTTATGGTAAAAATGATGAATGTTTTGAGGATATCTAAGATATATACTTAAAATTCAAGGTAAATCGATATAGATATATCCCATACAATGTAATACTCTACTTCTTGTTCGCGCGTGGTACTGAGATAAATTGCTGGACAGTTGCGCTAAACTGAAACAAATATTTGTTCGTGCATTCGCTCGTCGTTACTTTTACTAGATTTTCCACCACTTAAGTTCACTTAATTACATATTTTCCGTTTATTTAGTCATTGTTATTTGGGGGCACGGCAGTGTCCCTGCCAAGTCGATCAAAAAAACGGCACAGCCGTACCATACTTTTCTCGAAGCAATTCAGGCCATTTTCGAACCCCTATAACTTCGTAGTGGATAAAACTAGAAGCCTGAATTTAATTACCAGAAGTTGATGATACCATGAAATTCAGTAACCAAGTATACATAGTATAAACATGGTATATTTCAAATTTCATTCAATTTGAACCAGTAGTTTTAGAAGTGTAACTAGTCAAAGTTTCTTAATTTTGTCACTCACTGACTGACAGATCATCAAAATTCTAAGGCACTTTTAGTAGATATTGAAGCTTCAAATTTAGAATAAAATTAAGGTTTAGTGTATATATTAAGGAAAAACTAAAACATTTTTTAATTTCGGTCCAGTTTTCTAGATACACTAACTGCATAAATAACTTTGTAATCCCATATAAATATATAGAATTACAAAGTTACATTTGCAGTGAATGAATCAGTGTACTTGTATAAAGGTGTAGATAGGTACGTTGTTGGTTTTCAAGAAGTAGTAAGTAGTATCTACAAAAAGAAATGAGATACCACCAAAACATAACCTTGTAAAAAAATCAAGTCTCGCAACTTAGTCCTTCCACCGTAAAAAGTTGTGAGATACATGTAATACCAATTCGGTTAATTTATTCAGTCCCTACTTAAGGGTCCTTCTGTTTTAAGTTATTACGTAATTAGCTAATCTAACAACATTTTATAGTAATTGTTAATGTTAAAAATCTGATATGTTTTATTTTGACTTGGCAATCGCACTAAGCAATCTAATTATTTATTACTAACTTGTGATATACATCGTGTTTTCTTGCGATGGTCAAGTCAATCTATTAATTTGAAACATAAAAGATTTTTAACATAAATCAGTTTTTAGACTTGGTTTTTTTACAAGTTATGTTTTTGATGGCATAGCATCATTTTTAGTAGTTATTAGGAAGACGCAGCTGCCCGTCTCTTGGTTTCAAAAGCGGGTTGTTGTTGAATTCTTATAAGCTGCCACTAGCCGGAAAACAATCTTTTTTTCAAAATAACTTGATGGTTACATCATGTCCATTCATGATATTGTTAAGAATCAGAAAAACATTTTAAATAATAAGAGATCGATATAAGACTGTTGTCTTTAATATCCATACACTTTTTTGTCTCTGCAAGCTTTCAGCCTACAAGGCATACAGATTTGTTCTAAGGGATCCACAACAAAAGAAATTAATAAATATTGTAAAGTTGTCTTAAAACTGAATAATAATTCTTATCAATATATTATTTATTCTATATTTATTGCAATGTAAGTAGCTTGTAGGGACTTTCTGTATGCATAATTTGTTTTACATTTATGATTTACTATCACATTTAAACAGTATATAACCTAAACCACAAGTTCATTTATGATTTTGTTAGGAATCAAAAGGATATGTTTAATAATAAAAGATATAAAATTAAACTATGCTAAAAATACTAGACTACATTTGCCTGTATGGTTAATAAAAAAGAAATAATTATAAATTATACAGCATTAATCAGCTTCAGTTGATCAAATACAGAAGCAATAATAATTGATTAATATCAACAATATTTATCTAAGTACAAGTTGTCTCACATTTTATTTTCACTGGTTTCATGAAGGAGAAAAAGATAGTATTTTGATATAAAGTATCTGATCGTAGATGAAAAAAAAATATTCCTTTCTGCAGAGTAAACAACACAACCGTCTAAGTATATAGAAGCACCTGATTCTATCACAGGGTATGGTCCAAAAACATCAAAGATATAACCATTATACTTTTCCAATGCAAACTTTACTATTATTCAAAAAAACGGGAGAAAGGGAAAACACTAAAATTAAGTCTAACCGCAGTGCAATGCCCATTTTAACAAATAACACACCTCTCGAGTTTGTTAACCAATACATATACTTAGGAAAACTTAGTATTACGTGCATACTCTTATATTAATCAACCTAAAGTTATTAGTTATATTGCTGAATTTTACCACAAAAAATAAAAAGAGAAATAAATACGTAATGTGGAAATTAATATTTGGCTAACCAGCATGATAATATTCGTATTCTCTAAACACTTTCGCATCGATGAGACGATATTTATTGTCTTGCAAACAAACGTAAAACATGTTGTAATTTTTGATGTTGCTACCATCAAAAATTTATAACCACAGAATTTATTTTATTCTTACCATAGTAAGCCGTGGTAGCTCAGTGGTTAACGCTCGCCGTAAATATAACAGAACGCGAGTAAGCCGGGTTCGATCCCCGCCGGCACCAATGAAATTGTTAATTGCAATTTTAAGTGCTGATTTACCAAGTGCTCGGCGGTGAAGGAAAACATCAGTGAGGAACAGTGAGGAAACCTGCTTGTCTGAGGAATAAGAGAAAAAAAAATATTTCGAAGACATGTGAAGTTCGTCAACATGCATTTGGGCAGCGCGGCGGGCAATTCCTTGCCCTAAACCCTCTCAGAAATGAGGGGAGGCCTGAGCCCAGCAGTGGAACATATATAGGCTGTAACTTTACTAACTTTTACTTTTTTACCATAGTGATGCGACTCGAACCCTGTTTTCTTTCAGTCGAGTGAATCGAGTGAATTTGTCCAATTTGGTAGTCGAGAGAAAATATATTTTACAGAGTTACCGAGTCAACTCAGCACATCGTATATATTCGGAGAGCGCTACATAGATACGAGGGTGGATTGAAAAGTACTCGGCCTAACACAGATCCATTCAATTCTAAAAATCATTTGTTTCATTGTGTGAAGTTCGAAACGTGTGCGATAATCAGTTGTGATTTTATAAATTTATTAACAAAGTAATCGCACATAATTTCCGCGAATGGAGCAAATCGAGCAGCGTGCCGTCATTAAGTACCTCCATAAGAAGGGGCTATCATCAAAAGCCATCCATGATGACATGGTCAGTACATTGGGCGATTGTGCTCTGTCATATTCATCCGTCAAAAAATGGATAGCAGAATTTAAGCGTGGTAGAGAGAGTGTGAAAGATGAACCCCGCTCTGGAAGGCCTTCGACGTCAACTACTGACGAAAATATTAAAAAAGTACTTGATTCAATAATGGGAGACCGCAGATTAAAAATTAGAGAGATAGCCGAGATTATAGGCATCTCTTATGAATGAACTCAAAACATCATTGTCAACGAGTTGGGTTTCCACAAGGTGTCTGCGACGTGGGTTCCGCGACTGCTTTCAGTTGAACAAAAAAGGACGCGATTGACTATTTCACGCGACTGTTTGGAGTTATTTGAAGCCGATGCAGATGATTTTTTGAATCGTTTTGTTACTATGGACGAAACATGGGTTCATTACTGTACACCGGAAACAAAACAACAATCAAAACAGTGGAGAAGACCTGGTTCACCACCCCCTAAAAAGGCTAAGTCGATTTTGTCGGCAAATAAGGTGATGGCTTCAGTATTCTGGGACTCGAAAAGTGTGATTATGATTGATTATCTTGAAAGGGGTCAGACTATAAACTCTGATTACTACTGCACCTTACTACGTCGTTTACGAGAGGAAATAAAAGAAAAACGTCGAGGAATGCTCAGAAGAAAAGTCCTGTTTCATCAAGATAGCGCCCGTGTTCACACGTCAGTACAGTCAATGGCTGAAATTCACAACTGTGGCTTTGAACTTTGAACTGTTACCGCATCCGCCCTATTCACCTGATCTGGCACCATCAGACTTCTTTCTGTTCCCTAACCTAAAAAAGCACTTGGGAGGTCAAAGATTTTCGACAGACGACGAGGTCAAAGCAGCTGTAGACGCATATTTTGACTCTAAGGAAGAATCATTTTTTTTCAACGGTCTAAATGCTTGGAAGGGGAGGTGGCAAAAGTGTATTGAACTTGATGGTGATTATGTAGAAAAATAAAAATATAACTGATTTAGTATGTGTTTATTTTCATGGTTAGGCCGAGTACTTTTCAATCCACCCTCGTATTAGTGTACTAATTTACTTATAGTATAAGTCGCCTCGAGTGACATTACAGGTTGCATCCAAATTCAAATTAGTAAACAAATGTGAACTTATTTTGATTTATAATATCGTGGTTGTTCTATCATTACTGATTATTTATTTGTTACTTCGTATAAGTAGTGCGTAACATAATATGATTGACATATACTTGTTTGTTTAAAGTATAAGTGATAACAATGAAACAACAAAACAAAACCGTCAGTGTGGTTTTATTAATAAAAAGAATATCGTAAAGAAATTAGTTTGTAAGATATATAAAAACCACTTTCTACATTATAAAATACTACAAACATGAAAAAGAACATGGAAATACTACAAATAAATTCATATTTAATATTTTCATTGCATCTCATATTGCTACATAATACTTATTTAATAAAAATACAAATTTAAAAATGCTTTAACTAAACGCTACTCTCAACCCTAGTGATAGACTTTTACTCAATGCAGGGACTGTAAATAGTCGATTTACTTGAAAAGTTGTGTACAACTAGAATGAAATATGTATATTCATAAATTAACCAATCTTTAACTTACGGCCAACGCAGTGTCTTTCTACAGTTTTTAGAGCGTGACTTACTAATCGAGCTATTTATTGATATGTGTACTGTAATGTAATATTAATTTATGCTATACATAATATAATTTGATTAAATATAATATGTGATTATTAACATGAAAACCGATAATCATAACGTTAGAATGATATTATTTTATGAAAACTGTCGATATGCAAACAAAAAATATATAACTACCTATAAAGTTTAGAAATAATAATTGTGTTGGAGGGAAAAACAAATATAAAAATAATTTGCGGAAAATTGACACAGCTTTGTTCAGCTAATTTCAATTGCGTAACTCGAGTTCAATTCGAGTTACCGGAGTTGGTTTTATCCAAGTTGGCACATCTCTAATACAATTATTTTTTAAATATTACATTATCAGAATCAACTACCTGAACAAGAATATTAAAACAACTCTTTTTTTTACATTTCTTGATTCTGCTTAGATTTTCAAAAAACCTTTAGGCTATTTATGATAACAAATTGGTATTTACTATTTTCTAAAATTTCTAGTGGGCCCGATAATGTTTGTCTCATTTGTTACTAGTTTAGTGTAGATTTCTTTTGAGTTTTCAATAAATTCCACGCTGAAGAAGTTTTGGGAAATAGCTAGGTTTAAATAAAGGAACAGAATAAATATTTACACAGTGTAAATTTTCCCATAGGAGTACAACGGCTATTCTTGTTTAGTAACAATTGTCTACCACAAAGTTCTATAGCCAGTGCGATTCAATTGTCAAGAGTACAAACAGGCTTCATTCATTTGTATGCAACAAAGCAAATAGTGTACATGTGTTTGTTACTTGAAAGTAGGACGGCCTATCGCAGTCGCCACTAAGAGTTTTATGTTATCGAACTTTATAATTGTTCTGTAACTTGTTTAAAGTATAAATAAGGATAACGAATGAGATGTAACATCAGTAAATAGAGTTTCATTTTATCTACACTACCAATACTTAATAGCATCATGAAGATGTTGTAAAAGACAAGCGAAGGAAACAATCCAGGAAATTTTGTGGTAGAATCGTGCTGTAGTTATATCATAGTTGTAGCTCAAATGGGTCCGATCTGGGGAGAGCCACGCTCTCATGGAATACCAGTGTAAAATATAAGCTTAATACTGCTGTGTCTCGTCAACTATGGCAAATATCCTCCCTACAAAGCCATAACTTATTGTTACCCGCTCCAGTCGACGACACAACTAGCGCCATCTAGTGTCAGGAACGAGAGCGAGGGGAGCGTTGCAGTTTATGACATCACAAGTCTTTCGACCGACAGCGCCACCCGAAGAACTAGAAAATCTATACTCGAACTCTCGGTACCTTGCGCGTGTTTACTTGAACATTCCGGATATTTTGCTAATTTAAATAAATAGGTGGCGCAAGACGCGATCGAGACAGAGTTGAACTCGGCGACACAAGCGAAGCTTCGGAGCGGAATTAAGTGAATTAGTGTGTTTAATTATTAGTGTTTTAACTTTAATTTGTGTAAAGTAAATTAAAGTGTTAATTTAGGTAATTTTATCGGCAATTTTTATTGTCACGAACCTCAAGCTCGTAACAATTGGTGTCAGAAGTGGGATAAAATAATGCCGATTTTACCCAAGGAGGAAACGGAGGGTGTCCGTACCCGAAGTCAACGCCAGCAGGAGACTGACCAGAGGAGATTTGGTGGTGCAACGCCGCAGATGTCTGAGGGCCAGCCGCCGGCCACGGAAGCCGGTCCGTCAGCAGCTTCCACGTCTGTGGCACCTGACTTAGGCACCCTGATGGTGATGCTGCAGGAGCAGGCCCGCCGACAGGAGGAGCAGGCCCGCCGACAGGCGGAGCAGGCCCGCCGACAGGAGGAGCAGGCTCGCCGACAAGAGGAGCAGGCTCGCCAGCAGGCGGAACAGGTTCGTCAGTTGAAAGAGCAGCTTCAGAGTGGACAAGAGGAACAGGCCCGCCGACAGGAGGAACAGATGCTCCTCATGAAGGACCTTCATGCTACCTTTGGGAAAGAGATAAGGGAGGTGAAGGATAGGGTTGCTCAACATGACAACCGCCTGGTGGAAGCTGAAACCCGAATCGAAGAACATGAAACCCGAATCAACCATGTGAACAATCGGGTTGACAACGTGATGGCTGACGTGAAGAAAACGCTGAACGACCTCAAACTTGGGGATGGAACTACAGCTCCCGTAGTAGCTACAACACCTTCGCTACGTGGGTTCAAGGTACCACCGTTCGATGGGACTTCTTCCTGGTCGGCCTACAAAATCCAGTTCGAGGCCGTCATGGAGGCAAACGGCTGGAATAAAAGCCAGGCCATGACTGCACTCGACTGAGTTCGACCACTAAAAGCTATTGGGCCCAGTGGGACAACTTGCTGCTTCAGGGTGGAGTTCTGTGTCGTAAATGGGAAAACGTTCGGGGAGACAGCTGTCATTTGCAAATGGTTGTCCCTAAAGCTAAAGTACCGGATGTTCTACAGCTGTACCATAATGACTGTTCAGGAGGCCATCTGGGAGTTAAACGAACTCTACTGAAGATCCGAGAACGGTTTTACTGGGTCCAATGTCGAAACGATGTCGAGGACTGGTGTCGCAAATGTACAAGTTGTGCGGCTGTAAAGGGACCTCAGACTCGTAGTAGAGGTGCATTGAAGTTGTACAATGTTGGTGCACCATGGGAGAGAATAGCCATTGACGTGGCGGGGTCGTTTCCGGAGAGTGAAAGCGGTAACAAGTATTTCATGGTTGTGATGGATTACTTCACTAAGTGGCCAGAAGTCCTCGCCATTCCAAATCAAGAAGCTTCAACAGTTGCAGATAAACTAGTTCATGAAGTCTTCTGTCGTTTTGGAGTACCTTTAAAGATTCACAGCGATCAAGGAAGGAATTTTGAGTCTCAAATATTCCAGGAAACTTGCCAAGTTATGTGTACTCATAAAACAAGAACGACTTCTTATCACCCGCAATCTGATGGAATGGTGGAACGATTTAATCAGAATTAAGTGAATTAGTTTGTTTTAATTATTAGTGTTTTAACTTTAATTTGTGTAAAGTAAATTAAAGTGTTAATTTAGGTAATTTTATCGGCAATTTTTATTGTCACGAACCTCAAGCTCGTAACATTATATTAGCGGCTACGTTCACCAGGTGACTTTAAAGGGTTGTGAAGATAACAATAAATATTAATAAAGGTTTAGGTTTAAGATATTATTTATTTCTCAAAAGATTACAAATCGCTTACGAGAAATAAAAAGATTACAAACAATAATAAAGGAATCCGTTACAAGCATACAGAATATTAACTATAGATGTGGGTAAAACGTAAACAATTAAAAGAACAGTAAACATTTAGACGGAAGAATTAATGCAACCGAAACAGAAATAAGGGTGCGTATAAACTAAGTTAGATTTAATTTTAGCTTGTATTTTTTGATTGCTTGATTTTCCATATAAAACAGACCAATGACTGCTATCATATTAAGATTGATATAAATTATAACATTATGGCTCTTATTCAGTGCTCCGTAGTGGCACTATTCCGGAAGTGTGTAGCCGAGGTGCGGTGGCATTGATCTTCAAAAAAGGTGGCAACGCTCTTTTGGAGAACTATAGACTGATTTCTCTTTTGAGCCTCATCTACGTGCTGTTTTCGATTGTCATTACGAATCTTCTCGCACACAGACTCGACGACTTCCAACCTACCGAACAAGCTGGTTTCCGAAAAAGCTTTAGTACCATAGACCACACACATAATCTTCAGCAAATTTTATAGAAGACTGAAGAGTACAATCTGCCACTTTGTCTTGCGTATTTCGACTATGGGAAAGCTTTTCATTCCGTTGAAGTTTGGTCGATGCTGCAGTACCCACAATGGTGCCAGGATGACTGAGAGTACATCGAAGTGCTGAAGTGTTTATACAGTAGGACTACGATGTCTATCAGAGTACAGAACTAGTGTACTAAACCCATCGAACTCCAGAGAGGTGTAAGACAAGACAACGTGACATTATATCCCAAAACTCTTCACCACTACATTGGAGGACGTATATCTACGACGTTCGACGATATCGAAGACGTATATACTATCAATGGCGAGTACAGACTCACCTTCGATTTGCCAACGGTATAGTCTATGGTAGAATCACTGGAGAACTTAAGCACTATGCTCAATGACCTTAATAGTACCGCCCAACGGATAGGTGTAACGTCCTTGTCACACCTACGCCGGTAGTTATTGGAGAGAGAGAGAGATCAACCAATGGATTAAGCACGGCCGGGCAGCGTTCAGAAGATTACGGCACATCTTCTCGTCAGGTTTACCTCAAAACTTGAAACCAAGATTGTACAAACAAAGCGTGTTGCCACTTGCCAGTTATGACTTACGGATCTGAGACGCGGTCCTTCACTGCGCGCCGTAATGGGAAACAAAGTCGCTCAGCGAGCTATAGAAATGGCTATGTTCAAGGTTTCTCTGCGTGATAAACTTAGGAATTATTATATCCGCAGCAGAACCAAAGTAACCAACATAGTTAAACGGATTAATAATCTGAAATGGCAAACGGCTGACCATATAAGTAAGACATGCAGGAAGTTGAAGGATGCAGGTGGCTCAGGACTGTGTTTTGTGGCACTACTGGCTACTGTGCTGTATCTTCAGAAGTTGACTTGTGAAGAATTGCAATGATGATGAATCATGACATTCTATCCGATAAAATCATGACACACAATCACACATGTTTATAATCTGTCATAGCACGAAAATCGAAACTAAAAATACTCCGATTTATAGCAGAATGACTTAAATCGATACATTTAAGCTAGTTTTGTGAACCAATGGTTCAATAATCGTAGCTGATGATATTTATCAAAATGGACTGTGTACACTTGGCAACCAGCCAACGTTGATATTACGTGCAGTTCCGACACTGTAAGTGTCAACGTATATATCAACAAGCTATATGAACTCCCGTCGCACTTTGAATCACGAGTGACTCTTTAATTTTTCAAAATTATTAAACTATTTTTGGAGACTTATCAAAAAAAATTAAAACTGCCGGAATTAATATCTATGGGCGTTAACTACCAGTCAACCCTGTAATAAACCCTGTTAACCTGGGTATAATGCGAAGTGGTGGTAAGTGCAATTAAATTATTTAATTAAAATATTTTAAGAAAATTGTAATATCTTGTAGTTTTTGTAAGCGGCAGAAGAAGGACCACGCTTTTACAGAATACCACCACAAAATAGCAGGTTAATGATTTTATAATGATTTCTTATATTAAAGCGAACACTACACATTGAACAAAACTTTTTTACAGATTTTATCGCGCTTAATTTTACTTATTTTAATTCCCGATGTTTCGGGTGTATTGCAACACTCATAGTCTCTGGGGGACTAAAGTGATCGACATCCCAATGTCACTTTCAATGTCAAACCCGGAGTTCCTTCAGCTTTTTAATTATTTCTCTTAGTTTGACTTCAATACAAACTCATTCTGCGTGGATTAGATAAATACAATGATTATAAAGGTGTTTTATAAAAAAATTTCTTCATTTTAAATCAAAAAAGAAAAGTATTTAGAGCACTATTTGGCACCTACTCATTTATTTATAGTCACAACAACCAAACAATATCAATCCCCATACTAAAAAAAAAACTGAAACTATAAACTTAACACACAGTCCTACTCTCTACAATGTAATGCTAAAACGCTATTTATATTTTCTCGCTAAATGGTTATACTTTGTGTTATGTGTGTATACTTTGTACGTTGTATGTGGAAAAGGAACCAGCTCTCTTATCACTAGGTCACATTTAAGAATTAATATATTTCCAGAAAAACTAAAACACGAATTTTAAAATATATATGAATGTAAAATGTATTTAAGCTACAAAGTTACAAGAAATGCCAACTTCAAGAATTTGGTTGCTTTATTCATTATCGTCACTGACTTTGAAATCTTGTAAATGTTCGACTTATTTATAAAGTTAATTCAAATTTATAATTGGCTTAACTAAGTAATGATGGAAGTACTTTCTGAGAAGCAAATCTTTGTTGATTTAATTATGTTAATTAGTCTTGTCGCTGACGCTAAAACATTATTTATCTATCTAATAACCGCAGAAAAAGTACTGTTACATCATTAAGGATCTCTTTAATTCCCATATCAAAGCCATAATAATAAACTGTTGTAACTGGATCTTCACTTACTTACTTAATATTAACTTATTTACTTATCAGAGGGGGTGATGAGTCTCTCGCGTCTGTAGGCTTCGAGCACCTAACCATAAGCCAGAAGAGAAAGAATAGACTTGGCTCCTCTCTTTATAATAGCAGCGTAAAATCTACCACCCTCCTAGTTCCTTAGGACTGCGTAGCTTCTACTTGTCTGTTCAACCTATTTATGGTTGTTTTGTCGCGTATATTAACTTTTTTATATTTCCGAAGTTTCGAGCAATTTATAGCACCCATGGTCACGAGGCGGACAGAGGTGTTCGACGTCCCGATGTCATAGTTAACCGCGGTTACCCACAGATTGAAATTATAAATTTACCCACAGATTGAAATTATTAATTTTTGTTCCGATCTACACAGTATGAACTTATAGTATCTTGAAATCTTGCAGTTGTATGCTTGGGTTGGGTCTTAATTTATTAGTTATAGGATGCCAAGCAGATGGTAGCTCAGAGCCGTGGTAGCTCAGATGGTTAGCGATCGCTGTAAATTTCACAATACGCGAGCAAACCGTGTGTGATCACCGCCGGCACTAATGAAATTGTTAATTGCAATTTTAAGTGCTGATTTACCACGTGCTCGGCGGTGAAGGAAAACATCGTGGAGAAAACTGCATGTCTGAGAAATAAGTATATAAGCATAGCAGTACAGCAGGTACACGTTTCACTGTGGCCGGCTTCACTGTTTTAGTGTGACGTTAAGCGTCCGAAGCTTGTTGTCATGCAAAACTTGCTTGACGCGTTGGAGCTCGGCGGTCAGGTGTTTACTGTCATAGATGCTTCATGCTCTCTGAAACCAAAATTTACCCATATTTACCATATAGCTAACTGACTCACGAATATTACACATGGAATAAAATTAATTTTACGGTTTTATCACGTTTAATTTTAACTTTTTTAATACCGCACGTTTTGGACAGTTTACTTAATGAAAAATAATTAGCTTCACACCCCGACTATGCTTAGGTGGTACCTACTAATATGGCGTTATTTAGATATACGATAATCATCACAGACCATTTATTATACAATTTTTTTTAATTAAAAGAATTTCCAAGTTTTCTGGATAGACAGAGGAGTCTCAGTCAGTTCGTGATGTTACATCACAATCGGAACAGCTATTTTGAAGATGGGCCCCGAAAATCAGAGAAAATTTTCAAACTTAGTATTTATGTCTTAAAAGTCAGTTATTTCAATGTTACAGAAAGATATATAAACGTAGTAGGCCGTGTTGCGACCGGGGAAGTACCACGCTCTCACAGAATACCAGGGTAAAGCAGCAACTTAATGGTGCTGTGTTTCGTATGGTATGTGTAGAGTACTCGAGACCCTTTTTACTAGAAACAAGAAATAACTAAGTCCTCGGCGGCGACAACACAGCTGCATTTTGAGTTTTTATCTATAATAGATGTAGTTGGGCATGGATGGGCCACAGAATCTTTTAACCATCAGAAGGGCTATGTAATCATTTGTCCCCTTATCCTATCAAAAGAAATGCACTTCAATTTTATTTTATTTTTAGATTTTCTATCTTCATAGTTTTAATCGGGCACATGCAATATCACAACGCAACACATTTATGTCACGGAAAACTACGCTTCTCCATAACAGGGCAATTCCTCATAAAGTAGAAAGCAAACCACTTCGTCGTATCCACAGCAGAAGTATCTGCCGATCCAAAACAATCATCGATGGAACTGAGATAAGGTGTCTCGTCCAGTAACAACCAAGTCTCCTGGAGTGCAATTAAATCTGCCTGTTGACAGGGTTCTTTAATACTGTCCACGGTGCGCTTCACGTTTTTACAATTGAAACTTGCAAATGTTATTGCATCCCTTAAACGCAAAGCGCGTAGGTATGTTCTACTAGCGCCTAAAAATCAATAATCCAACGTTTTATCGCAAGAAATCGTATCTAACAATTATACTGAATATATAAATGATACAGAAAGTACATTCTCAGAAAGATAAATGATCGTTGAACTTATGTTTTTAAAGTATTTTAGTGGCTTATGGTGTAGTTTTATCAAGCCCGCATGGAGTGGGAAACACTATAAGTTTTAAAAACATCAATTGTTTAACTAAATCTATTTTTTAATCTCTTCATCTATCACGTGGTGTGTTGTGTTTTTCATCTAGTTATAACCATTACTTTAATTTAGCATTCACCAAAGTACACCTTCAGGTCACTCTATCAAGTCCCGTTACCCCCGGAGTAAGACAAGGAGGTAAGATCTCATCATAGCCAACCAGCAAAAGACCTACCTAAGTACACTTTTAGGTTACTTCATAAAGTCCAAGATGTATAATAAGTATATTTATATATAAATCCTACGTACTTTTAACAATACAATTTATTGTAATGAAAATCTACGCAAAAAAATAATAATATCTTAACTTGGTCAGATTTGCTGCCTGGAATGTTTTGTATTTCTACAGCGGTCGATATTTTTCATCGCGAGCCGCTGTAAACAAACGATACACAGATGTTCTAATTCACGCTCAAAGACTAAAATAGAAATGGGCGGGGCATTTAGCGCGATTACAAGATGAAAGATGGATCAAAAATTACTTCATAGAACGGCCCAACAGGAAATGCTACAGAGGAAGACGATATCACAAAGGTGGCGGGTCCAAATTGGTTACAAATAGCCAAAGACAGAGACCATTGGGATTCTTTGGAGAAGGTCTTCACCCGAGGAGGGGTTCTTGCAAACTATCTTGAAAAAAAATTACTACAATCATAGCTACATAAACACAAATATAAAAAAATATTAAAATATATAAAAAATATTAAAATATATAAAAAAATATTAGGTTTTAGTAATAAGATAATTCACTGTTACTTACTCTTTCATTTGATTGTAAGAAATAAAAAGGCTTTTTTATTTTATTTTCTATTTATTTATGCATCTAAAATAGACAACAAACGTTTAATATTTTACTATAAGCCTTCAGGGTCGGTACTTTATCACCAGTTGATACGAAAAGGATGGCTGGCGCCGCTCCAGCGAACTTTATCACCATTCATCAGTCCGAAAACAAGTACAGTTGCTTACTAAATTGACTTACCTTGATGCACTGATATTTATTCAGCTACGTGTACGAAATATTTCACAATTATTTCAATCATTAGTAAATAATCTATAAAGATATGATGATTATTTATTTATTTATCTAGCTTTCTTTCTATATTAAAACCCACAATGCGATAACCCACAATAAGATTTCAAATTTAACATGTAAAAGAGGTAGTATACGAGTATAGACCGCCTAGAGAAAGTGTATTATGATACGGCCTCTCTCGTCATAGGGAGGATTTCACCTTAATCGTTGTGCTTGACAGGCCCATTAACGTACTGCCTTGTCTTTTTTTATAGAAGAGGGGGCAAACGAGCATACAGCTCACCTGGTGGTAAGTGACTACCGCCGCCCATGAAGAACTGCAACACCAGGGAAATAGCAGGTGCGTTGGCATTTTAGAAAGGAGTAAGCTCTTTTATTGAAGGGTTCTAAGTTGTATCGGCCTGGAAAAGTTACCGGTGTTAAACAATACCACAGAGAGGTTGTACGAGGAATAAAACTCCTAGTAAAACGCACAGTAGTGAACCGCCTCTTTTACATTATACGATTATACATAACTAGGTTATCCCAGCGACTTCATCCGCGCGTAAATTAACCTATTGAACGTATCCACCTCAGCGGCTACATGTGTCGCCAAAATGATCGCTTCTGTGGCACTAAAAATCAGCGTGTGAACCACGAAGATCTCTCAAACCCACTCAAAGTTACGGCATGGTGCACTGTTTATGCTGGAGAAAACATCGGGCTATTTTTTTCGAGGACTCGCGGGCTAAGCGGTTACTGTGAACGGCGACCGCTACAGAGCTAATCATCGAGTTCCTTCTTCCTCAATTGGATGGGCTGGGACTGGGGGACATGTGCTTCCAACAGAACGGTGCAACAGCGCACACTGCCCGTGCCACAATCGACTTTTTGAAGCAGGCATTTTCGGGTCGCCTTATTTATTTTGGTGATTTGCACTGGCCACCAAGATCGTTTTGACGGTACCAGACTTCTTTTTGTGGGGGTTTTTGATGTATCGTGTCTCCACACATCCGCTCAACAAAATTAAATGATGTGACTTAACAAGTTTGAAGAGCACCTAACGCCCTCCCTCAACTGCGTGCACTAATTCCGTCATCACTAATCCCAGCACTACTACTCTCAACACCACTACACTAAGAAAAACACATTATCGACGATAATACGACACCTGTTTCGCCTCTAAACGAGGCATCCTCAGGTGATGTGGACTCTGCGTTGGCTTACGTAGATAACTCAAGTGATTTCTCTGTATCTTGGCACACTATACTTAATGATTTTTTTGGGTAAACTTGGCGGGAAGAGTGACCAAAAGAGTTATAACTCCGTAATTATTATAATACATAAGACTTAAGCCACCGTAAGTTATTCCACACCCCCAACTTTTTTGAAAAACCTATCCATAGGTTTTTCAAAAAACCCTACACGATGTAATAGACGGGTAAATTAAATTGATTCTTCCTTTACCTGTATGGGAGGTACCTAAAATAAAATGTTTATTAAGACTTTATTTCACAGTTTTTGTGCCGGACGGGCGAAACTCTCCGGAGTAAATGTTGTCGAAGATACTTCGCGAGTCGCTCACGTCCTACACCTATAGGTTCCGGTGGGTACTTTCACCGCCGTCTTTGTGGGCGCCGCTGAGGTATTGTGGACTGTGGTTCAAATCAAAATGCACGATTAACAAATACAAATAACAAGGTAGTGGCCAGCAGTTCGACTGATTGATTAGTCGCGAAATTTTATAACTATAACTATCGATCACGGTTGTTAAACTACGGTTGTTCACTATTGGTTGGTCACTGTATATTTCGAAAGATTTCTTTAAATTGTACGGTGGTATCAAAGATCTATTGGTAGTAGCTGGTTTTCTAACACTACTGACTAGCAGCTATTATCAACTAAACTAGTTGATTTTATCACTTGTGTAACTGCGGATATCAGTTACCACTTTCACTATAATATGTA